>CM065596.1:110642484-111930680 GCA_033119425.1 Bufotes viridis
CATGTGTCCATCTCAATTCATCGGCTCAAGGAATTATTACTGAACTGAGCACAGGAAAGAACGGGGATGACTTAAAGATGACTCTATGTAAAGAATGAAGACCGGTACTCGCTGTAGATTTGCAGGATAGGATTTATTCCAGTCACTTATTAAATCATAGTGACGCGTTTCAGCACCAAAGTGTGCTTTCTTCAGTGACTGGAATAAATCCTATCCTGCAAATCTACAGCGAGTGCCGGTCTTCATTCTTTACATTGTACGTTGGGATGCCCGCCCGCTGACACGTGCACCGCTATCATTCAAACGCAGTGCCGACCATCATCTGCAACATATTAAAGATGACCTGTCACCTCTCATAACATGTCTGTTTTAGTAATATGATTCAGTAGCATCTATTCTAATGACTCGATGTTGTGGCACTCCTTTATTATTCCCTCTAGAAATGATGAATGAATGGCTGGCAGTTTGCAATGAAGGTCCAGATGGATATTACCAGTTGGGGGTGTGTCCCTGCTGTCTGACACGGACAGCACTAATTGAATAGTGTTAGACTGTGCGGGGAAAAGCCCATAAGAAATAGGAAAGCAGAACACCAACTGGATATACTTTAGTGGGCCATATCCAACGCTAGCCTTTGGCCCTGGTAAAAAATCTAAATCGGAGAAAAACAAAAACACAGCACTCCTTCAGAGAAATCGGTGATATTTATTCACCCAGCTGAGTTGAAACGCTGCGATCCATACCGCGGGACACTCCCATGTGGACCTTTAATGCAAACTGCTAGCAATTCATAAATCACATCCATCTTCTGGCAGGAACACTGCTGTAAAGGCAACGAAAAAGACAGCCAAAAAGTGATGGTCTTAATTAGGGATGTCCCGATACCGATACTAGTATCGGTACCGGGACCGATACCGGCATTTTCACGAGTACTTGTACTCGTAAAAATACCGCCGATACCACTGCCGATACCGGAAGTTCCGGTTCGGCAGCGGCTATATTCTGTTTCATTAACCCTAACTTACTGTGCCCGTGATTACTAACTATTAATGCGCAGTCCCTCCATGCTCCTGCCCGCGCCTTCTGTAATCATAAAGTGGGCGGAGCGGGCAGGCAGGACATGAGGCGCATGGAGGAATCGGGCAGCAGGCTCTCAGTTCCTCCATGCGCCTCATGTCCCGCCTGCCCGCTCCGCCCACTTTATGATTACAGAAGCGCGGGCAGGCATGGAGGACTGCGCTAGTTAGTAATCACGGGCACAGTAAGTTAGGGTAATGAAACAGAATATAGCAGCTGCTGAGGCCAGTGTATGAGTCAAGCTGCACCGGCCCGACACTAATGGGGGATCTGTGGATGACATGTATATAGCATAAGATGCTATATATGTGTCATCCACATAACCTAACAGTGTCATCCACAGATCCCCCATTACAGCCTCATCCACAGATCCCCCCATTACAGCCTCATCCACAGATCCCCCCATAACAGTGATGTCCACAGGTTCCCCCATAACAGTGATGTCCACAGGCTTCCCCCATAACAGTGATGTCCACAGGTCCCCTCCCCATAGCGGTGATGTCCACAGGTCCCCCATAACGGTGGCGTCCACAGGTCCCCCATAACGGTGCCATCCACAGATCCCCCCATAACGGTGCCATCCACAGATCCCCCATAACAGTGCGTCATCACAGATTCCCCCCATAACACTGTGTTATCCACAGATCCCCCATAACAGTGCGTCATCCACAGATCCCCCATAACAGTGCGTCATCCACAGATCCCCCATAACGGTGACATCCACAGATCCTCCACAACAGTGTGTCCTCCACAGATCCCCCAAAAACAGATCCCCCTGGAGGCACATTGGTTTGAAAACGCTATTATATTACTATTTATTAATTTATTAACACTTGTACAAAGGAAAAGAAAAGCAGTTATTTATAGCAACCAAATTCCAGCTTTAATTTTTTTCATTGCTATCAGTAACTGCGGCGCTGTTTATACGAGGTATCGGTAATTGGTATCGGCGAGTACTTAAATAAAAGTATCGGTACTCGTACTCGGTCTTAAAAAGATGGTATCGGGACATCCCTAGTCTTAATAAAACACCCTCAATGTTTGCACAAAAAGGACTGAAAAGCCACCACAAAAACGGAGGCAAAAAAAAAAAAAACTAATAAAAAACGCCTGTGGTTATTCTGCCATTTATTAACCCCAGACAAAACCTGTGTTTGCAGGTCTGTTGTGCAGTGCTGAGGATCTCACCCACGGCCGATCTGATCACTCTGTTTTTGGCTGATGCTTTCTGGTTTTGGGGCTTTCCTTGCTGCTTTAGTCTCCTGCGCTGTTTCTTCATTCCTGTCTTGTGGCTACTTAATGCTGCTTGTTGACTGTTGCCTCCTGGTCTTTTCTTTATACCTGACAAGGACAAGGACACACTGCGGGTTATGACCAAAATAGCTGCACTCATTTTTCCATAAGGCAGTAGTAAATCAGTGGGAATGATATCAACCAATGTTCATATTAAAATACTATCAATCAATCTTAGAAGGTTATGGCACAGCTCTAGGATTTGCCATGACATTATGATTGTAGGTGTCTCACCTTTGGGATCCCCACGTATCCTGAGATCATAACCACCTGCAGAAATGCAACATATCTCCATTCTAGCAAACAGTTCCACGTGGCCGTTCACTACTGGACATTTTCTGTTTGAGGCCCGGTCCCCATGGATGCATTATGCGCCTGTATTTCGGATGTGTGACCCAGCCCGGCTGTGGGATTAGTCAGCCTGAACTCACATCATAGATCCCCATGTTGCTGGGAGTGCCAGTCCATATTCAGGTCCAGTACACTTGTCGGAAATACGAATGCATAACGCATCCATAGTATACTTGTGTGACCCTGGCCCAATGGATCAGGAAGTGAGGCTATCTAGTGCAGGGGTCAGCAACCTCTGGCACTCCAGCTGTTGTAAGACTACAACTCTCATCATGCTCCATTCACTTCGAAGGAAGTTCTGAGAACAGCCAAGCAAGTGTGCATGATGGAAGTTTTAGATTCACCACCGCTGGACTGCCAGATGTTGCGGATCCCCATCGAAGTGAATGGAGCAAATGATGTCACTCACCATGTCCGTATACCGCTTCAATTACTGTTACTAGGGTGGGGCCACACAGGGAGGAACAGACGTGGCTAAAATTCTCAGAGCACATGGTTTCACAGGTGAAACCTGACCTGAGACCACCTTGGCGCTGGGTAGGTGGGCACAGATACGTTTTGATCAAAATATATTGGCTAAGAGCAGGGGTGCACAACCTTTTCTGGTTGGGGGCCACATTGTCAACCTGAACCAATTCCAAGGGTTGAAAATAAAACCTAGAGGGGTATTACCAACTGAAATACTGTATTTTGGCATATTGAACATACAGTATATACTATAAATGTCTAGTTACAGTTCTAGGACTCCCATCTAATAGGAGAATACATCAAAGATACATGTAAGAAGCCATAAGACATAGATCTACATGTCTGTTACCAGATGGTTGGGGGCCGCACAAAATGGTATAGAGGGCCGCATGTGGCCCCCGGGCCGCAGGTTGTGCACCCCTGGCTAAGAGTCTCAGATTTCATTACATCAGGGCTTAGTCCATATATAATGTTTGCATCTATTTTGTAGTGCACTATTATCTTTTTTTTCTGCGATTTATTTTTATGAATGTAGCCAGCGACATCCGAATATTTATTTATTACATCGTGCAGGATGTTTTTATCTTTGTTTATCTCTTTTCTGTGATTTTTTTTTTTTTGTAATTATTAGACGAAATTTTTCAAATTTTCAACAAAATTTCCAAAACCATTTTTTTAAGCACCAACTCAGTTATGAAGTGATTTTGAGGGGCTTACGTAATGAAAACCCCCCATAAATGACCCCATTTTAGAAACTACACCCCTCAAATTATTAAAAACGGATGTTACAAGTGATTGTCTTATGTAGGGGCTCATGTTTTGCAGGATAAGGTGACGTTTCCATTGGTACCATTTTGGGGTACATAAGACTTTTTGATCCCTTGGTGTTACACTTTTTGTGAGGCAAGGTGAAAAAAATCGCTGTTTTGGCATAGTTTTTTTTTTTTACAGCATTCACCTGAGGGGCCATCTCATGTGATATTTTTATAGATCAGGTTGTTACAGATGCAGCGATAACAAAAATAAAAATGATAGACACATTAGGTAAGTTTTACACAGTCAAAGCCTTTTTGAACAGAATCAAGTCTTGTTTTTGTGTTGCCATTTTCTGAGACATATCTTTTTTTTTTTGGGCGTTTGTCTTAGGTAGGGGCTCATTATTTGTGGGATAAGATGACGGTTTTATTGGTACCATTTTGGGTTACATAAGCCTTTTTGATCACTTGGTATCACACTTTTTTTTTTTTAAGGCAAGGTGACCAGAAAATGGCTCTTTTGGCACAGTTTTTTTGTAATATTTTTATAGAGCCGGTCGATACGGACGCGGCGATACATAATATTTCCAGGGGGCTGGATCTCACAGGCTGACACGGATGGCAGCCATGATGCCTAAGGAAGGCTTGCTCCCTATATATCGCACTTGCTGCGGTTAGCACTGACCATGGCACATCTACGGTTAGGCCCCTTTCACACGGGCGAGTTTTCCGCGCGGGTGCAATGCGTGAGGAGGACGCATTGCACCCGCACTGAATCCGGACCCATTCATTTCTATGGGGCTGTGCACATGAGCGGTGATTTTCACGCATCACTTCTGCGTTGCGTGAAAATCGCAGCATGTTCTATATTCTGCGTTTTTCACGCAACGCAGGCCCCATAGAAGTGAATGGGGATGCGGGAAAATCGCAAGCATCCGCAACCAAGTGCGGATGCGTTGCGATTTTCCGCATTGTTGCTAGCAGCGGGACCCAATCTCTATTATTTCCCCTTATAACATGGTTATAAGGGAAATACTAGCATTCTTAATAAAGAATGCTGTGTAAAATGAAGAGGAAGGGGTTAAAAATAATAAAAGTTAACTTACCTTAGCCACTTGATCGCGTAGTCGCGATCTGTCCTCTCTTCCCTGCAGCATCGATGATCTAAAGGACCTGTGATGACGTCATCACATGGCCCAATCACCTGCTCCATCACTATGGTGATGGAGCATGTGATGGTCCATGTGACCATGTGACATCATCCAAGGTCACTAATCACTATCCTCAGGCTGTGGCTAGTGCTTAGGACCTTGGATGATGTCACGTGGTCACATGGACCAATCACATGCTCCATCACCATAGTGATGGAGCAGGTGATGAGCCATGTGATGCTGTGACATCATTACAGGTCCTTTACATCTTTCAAGCTAACGGAGAGGAGGCCGGGCTTCGCGATCAAATGGAACAGGTAAGTTATGATTAGTTTATTATTTTTAACCCATTCTGCACCGGGTTCAACATTAGGGAGATGGCCAAGGGTATTATTTAACATTATAACTATGTTATAATGTGAAATAATACCAGCGAGATAATTTCTGACCCAAACATGCACTTCTGTGAAGAAGTGCAGGTTCGGGTCTGGGTACCAAAAGTGCCGATTTTTCTCCCGCGCGTGCAAAACGCATGACAGCGCTTTGCACTCGCAGGGAAAAATCGCGGCAATTCCCGCAACGCACCCGCACTGTTTGACGGAGTGCACCCGCAACGCCCGTCTGAAAGAGGCCTTAATGCGCTAGCATCAGTGTTTTTACCGATGCCAACGCATACAGCAGGGGTCCGGCTATCAGTGACTGCCGGACCCCTGCAGCCCTGCGCCCACACGATCAGCGCGCCGTAGTAGTACGGCGCTGGTATTTTAAACACAGTCCGCAGCGCCGTACAGTTACGACGTTGGTAGTGAACGGGTTAAAGGAGTTGTCTGTGATCACAACCGGTCCGTGTGCTGGACACATCTCCTGGACCAACCCCAGCTCCCTTGACCCAAACTGACTGCATCATAGTCATTTATGATACAGTCAGTTCCTATCTGATCACTGTGCCTTTGTACTATACTCACATCATCGTATTAGTACACTGCAAGAGCCCATCAATTAGAAACGGACCATCATAAATCGCTATGATACGGTCAATTCCTATCTGATCACGGTGCCATTGTACTGTACTCACATCATGTTCAAACACTGCAAGAGGGCAACAATTAGATAGAAACGGACTGTATCATAAATCACTATAATATGGTCAGTTTGGGTCAGGGCAGCCGCAGTCGCATTGGGAGATGTGTCTGAAACACGGACCGTGTTTCCCGGACAGAGCACGGTCATGGGATTAAACCTTAAACAAAAAGAATGCTATATTTACCTCTTTCTCCAGTGCCGCTAGTGCAGTCTTCCCGTTGCTATACTCTGCAATACACCACTGAGGACAGTGATTGGCTGCAGTGGTCTCGTGCTGTATACTGACATGTCAGCACTCCAGTCTGTAAACAAGCAGCAACAGACCGGTCCAGGGCACAGAACGGTGCCGGAGATAAAGGGATTATCCTTGAGCAAATCGAGCTTAGATCGAAAGTCAATTTGTTCAAATATTTTGATTTTAATGCTGTATCGGTACAGCATTAAAATGTATTGGCTCCGTGGAGCCAAAGTTCGTCTCGGGCTTTGGTACTGGCTGGTACCTCCGTGCCAAAGCCCACTTCGGATTCGTATTTTAAACAGGAATACTGAAGTAATTCACCAAAGTCTTACGTGACTTCAGGTGAAACAAACTTAGTCTCCATGGAGCCCATACATTATAATGCTGTACGGAGACAGCATTAAAATCGAAGTATTTGAACGAACCGATTTCAGATCTAAGATCGGTCAGGCCTAAAGGCATGTACAGAATGCTTTTTTTATTTTAGACGATTTGAGGACTTGCCCAAGATATTTTAAATTATCTAGGACAGTGATGCTCAACCTGGGCCCTCCAGCTGTTGCCAAACTACAACTCCCAGCATGCCCGGACAGCCTACAGCAGGTCATGATGGGAGTTGTAGTCTCACAATAGCTGGAGGGCCGCAGGTTGGGCATCCCTGATCTAGGACAACTCCTTTAACTAACATTTTATGGACCACAGAGGCAGATACCACCATGGTTTTGGTTACATCACGCCCGCGTCACTGGTCGGACAACATACACATAAATGCAAACAAAATTCAATAAACCAATACACAAACTGCAAATCTCTAACTTATCACTCCTGCTAGGAGTAGTAGTTTCCCATCAGCGCAGATCCGTGCTATAGACCCCAGCTGGATCAGTGCTGTCCTCTGCTAGGCTGCTCTCTAATAGAAAACACAGTCCATCCTCACCGCCGGAATCAGAGCCCAGCAGCTCCAGCCCCTTCCTGAGCAGCGCCGCGGACATGTTCCCTCACACGTGAGATTTCCACCACCAGTCACCGACAACGTCCGGCATCACATGACGCACTTCCGTACACAACCTTCTGGGGCTTGGTTACTACCATAGAGTCTTAACACTTGTGCTAGAGTGACACGCATGCGCGCCACCTGCCGGAGGGTGTGTAGTGATGTACACGCCTGGTCACTAGATGGCGATAATGGCGGAGGACACCTGCATCCTCTCAGAACATGTGCTGTGCAGGATACTTGCAGGTTTATTTAGTGGCCTTGCCAATAGCCATGAGTAGCAGCCCCTGTCAGGAGGGAGAGGTTTGGAAGATGGCAGCTCAGGACCACCTCCAGAAGTTCTTCCTGCAGGACCACGGCAGGCGTGCTTTAGGCTGCTTTCACGCATTTTTTTACTGGCGTTTTTCTCCACTTTTGGGTTTTTAGTGACTTGTTTGTGCATAAGGTTTTTTTAGGCGCTTTTTTTTTTGTTGTAAAAACGCAATCTCTAGTTGTTAGCTGAAAGTCTATGGGAAATATAAAGTGCAGGACATGCTGATGGTGTATTTTTTCAGGCGTCTTCACATCGTTTTAGTGACCTCCAGTACGCATTTTTACTGCAGTCACCAAGGGGCTTTCAGCTAGGCCACCGCCTTTTATGGCTAGGATTCACAAAATAGGGCGGAGTCAGCACACCAGATGGAAGTTGCGTTTAGGCCATGGGCGTAGCTATAGGGGGTGCAGAGGTAGCAGTCGCTACCGGGCCCAGGAGCCTGAGGGGGCCCAAAGACCCTTGTGACGCATAAGAAGACACACAAAGCACTAAGGGAAGGAGGGCCCAAGCTGAACTCATGCACCAGGGCCCATGAGCCGTTAGCTACGCCCCTGGTTTAGGCGTTTTATTTTATGTACAGTGGTACAGCTGAGTACATTTATATGCAACGTTTCGGGTCCTGTTGTGGTACTCTTTTTCAAGCAAGTCTGTCGGTCATGGCTAGGATTGCCACCTTTCCCAACAAAAAATACTGTCTAGTTAAGCCACACCCCAAAGGGTGTGTGGTTGTGGGGGGCATGGCTTAATAGGAGGTGTTAAGTCGCTATGTCGTAATGTGGCTCCCAGTATTAATAGTGCCCCCCAGAATGGATTATGGCTCCATCAGTGGCCCCCCAGAATTAATAATGCCCCATTAGTGCCCCTTGGTAATAGTAATGACTCCATTAGTGCCCCCAGACTTAACAATGCCCCCATTAGCGTTCCCAGAATTAAGTGTCCCCATGAGAGCCCCCCCAATAATATTAATGTCCACATTACCGCTTCCCCAGAATTAATGCCCCCAGTAGTGACCCCCACAATTACTAATGTCCCTCCTCTGTACAACCCCCAAAAAAAACAACAACAAAAAACAACAACTCACCTCCTTAATTTGATCGCGCCGCAGTGAACACTGGCTGCTGACTGGAAACTCAGGACAGGACCTGTGGTCCAGTGTGATGACGTCTCACAGGTCCTGTCCTGTGCTTCCAGTGAGCAGCGAGTGTTTACAGCGGCGCGATCAAATGGAGGAGGTGAGTTTTTTTTTTCTTAACACAAGTGGAGGTTTGGGGCAGGAGTTAAAGGCTGTACTAATGAGCGCTCCACAATGGAAGCACTGATTAGTAACAGTCCATATAGGTAAATACTGGCAATGCTAATATTCCCGGTAGGAAAAAATGACCAGCATCGGCAGGGCCACTAAAATGCCGACCTTGCCGGTGAGATAGCGGCTGGGTGGCAACTCTATTTATGGTGGCCCGGTCTAAGTGCTACACGGCTCTCTCATGACAGCTGGGCTTCTTCTCTGAATGCCAGGATTGGCCAAAGCAGTGGTCTGAGCCATTTAACTCCTATGATGCTGCAATCAGTAGCAACCACTACATCTACGTGGTTTAGAGAGAGGGGCTCCCTCTATCAGGCATCGGCACTCTGTGAATTAAATTGAGTGCCTACCCTGTGGAGCAGCCTGGTAGTGTGTGTCCGTATCCCACTGATGGTGTAATGTACCTCATGCAAAAAACAAGCCCACATACAGTTACATCGACTGACAGAAAAAAAGTTATAGCTCTTAGAAGGCAACAATGACAAAAAAAATTGCTTGCTCACTCAGGCCCAAAACAGGCTGGTCATTTTGGGCACAATATTTGCAAAAAAAAAAAAGGGCCACAAGAATGCAGGTAGCTAAAAAAAATGTAGCATCTTTACTAGTGATGAGCGAGCATGCCGAGCACCGCTTGTATTTGTCTCATTGCTCGAGTCTCCTCTGCGCACGTTTGGCGCTTTCTAAGCAGCCAATGAAGGTCCAGGTAAGTAATTCCCCTCAGTGTAAGGCCATAGCAATGTTGGCTGTGAGCCTTACACGGATTGGCTGGCCGGTACACGTGATACCATTTCATATAGGAGCTGGGGACCGGCACTCGGCTCATTCAGCGTCAGGGAGAGCAGACAGTAGGCAGGGACAGATAACGTTTTGCTGTAAGCTTGCTGATTTCACTCCAAAAACCTTATTGAAAGACCTAACAGTCCTTTTAAGGACTACAGTGTGTGTTTGACAGCAGTACAGCACCTTTTATTTTTTATTTTAAGAAGGGCTTTGTTTCAGCACTATAAGGGACAGGCGTCACCAGGAAGGGACAGATAGTGCAGGGCTTGAAAATCGCTTTTATAACTTCTAAAACACAGAAAGATTTCTGATTAGTGACATCTACAGTACGCCATCATTAAGCAGTGTGTTGGGCAGATATTATCAAAAGGGGCTTATTCACTACAATGTGCCTGCAACTGAGATATACACTGCACCATCATAAAGCAGTGTGTTGGGCAGACATAAAAAGGTGCTTATTCACTACAGTGTTCATTGGTACTGAGATATACACTGCACCATCATAAAGCAGTGTGTTGGGCAGACATAAAAAGGGGCTTATTCACTACAGTGTTCATTGGTACTGAGATATACACTGCACCATCATAAAGCAGTGTGTTGGGCAGACGTAAAAAGGGGCTTATTCACTACAGTGTTCCTTGGTACTGAGATATACACTGCACCATCATAAAGCAGTGTGTTGGACAGACATTATAAAAAGGGGCTTGTTCACAACAGTGAGCCTGCTACTGAGATATACACTGCACCATCATAAAGCAGTGTGTTGGGCAGACGTAAAAAGGGGCTTATTCACTACAGTGTTCCTTGGTACTGAGATATACACTGCACCATCATAAAGCAGTGTGTTGGACAGACATTATAAAAAGGGGCTTGTTCACAACAGTGAGCCTGCTACTGAGATATACACTGCACCATCAGAGAAATTATTTGTTCTGGGGAAATTAACCTAACTTGTGCCACGTGTGTGTGTGTGCGTTCAATCCGCAACCGTTATATTAATTACTCCAGGAGAAAGTGATTTATATTTTGGCCATAGTTAACTAGTTTTGGGCAAATATGTGTATGTGTGTGTTTAGGCCGCAACCATATATACAGTATTCCCGCAGACAATACATTTTATTTGGGACAAATTTGTATCCAATATAAAACTACATCCGAATACAGTGTGTATTGTCAAAATTATATTATCTTTGGGCTAGTGTAGTGCCCAAAATCTGTATTTTTTTGTATGCAGTACCTTACTGGAAGCCAATACAGTGTGTATTGTAAATATTACGTTATCTCTGGGCTAGTGTAGTGTCGAAAACCTTTATTTCCATTTCATCCACCATGACGGCACCTTACAGAGAGATGACCCTTGACCTTATAGGGGCAGGAACACACAGAGATTAAAAGGCCACCACCCACACACACACCTCAGTGTTTCCTGTCCCTATAGGGCACTATACACAGAGCTCCTCTCTGAGGAGTACCTTATTTTTATTTTACTTTTATTTTGCTTCATGGGGAGAATGGGGCTGCCTTCCTTACTATATTGCATCCCTGGGCATACTCGCTCCATTCGGACGCCTGTTTATGGCCCCAGCCTCATTAAAAAATCCCCTGGGAGGTCTACTCCGGGCACTCGTTTCCCTGGGGTTACCTGCTTGCCGCTATGAGGAGCGCTTCTACGGGAAGCTCGCGTGAGTCCGGCTGCCTGACTTCCCCCGACATGAGGCTGCACGCCGCAGCGGAGTTCCTCCTCATCCTTGAACCCGGGAGGCGAGATCTCGCGATACTGCACGGATCTCGTAGCGATTTCGACGGACGCTCTCTCCAGGAGCAGGTGAGAAAGGAGAGGCAGGGGAGGTGATAAGCGGATAAAGGGGCGTTCTGGCGTGTGTTTAGGCGCCACAAGCTGAAACCTGCAAACTTCCCTGTCAGCATAGTCGACTCCAGATCACGCTGGAACTCACTTGGAGACCTCTGACACACCCTCGGTCGCTCAGGCCGTGAAGTACCCCTGTGGTGGGACAAGTTACCTTCTATCGTGTCTTATATGCCTTTTTAACCTCTGGTGCTCCTCTTTCAGGAGTCAATAGAGCCTCAGAGTTAAATCAAAATCAGTTAAATGTGCAACTTGTGGTTCAAAACTACCCGAAGGCTATAAGAAGAAACTATGTAAACCTTGCATTACTGAGATTGTTAAGAAGGAACAGCCATCCTTCCTTTCAGAGGTTAAACAACTTATTCAGAGTGAGATCAAGAGCTCTATGGCTTCCTAAAATCTGCTACCTTGGCTCCTCCGGCTAAAGGTCAAAGGTCTCTGCTCCGTCCTCCTCTGATGCAGAGGATGTGGAAGAGATAGCCTCCGCCTCTAAACAAGATAGCATAGATGCTTTATCAGAAGGGAGCTTGCAGATGAAGAAAGGAAGTTCTTCTTTTCCTCAGATGACATGCACGACCTTATATCAGCAGTCAGGTCTACCATGGGAATCGAGGAAGTAGCTAAGCCAAAATCAATCAGGATGAAATGTTCGGTGGGCTAAGAGCAAAGAAAACCAAAGTATTCCCCTTTAATGAGAATATTAAAGAAATGATACTAGACGAATGGTCGGACCCAGAAAAGAGATTAAATCTTTCTAGGGATTTCAAAAACCGACTCCTCTTTGACACCGCTGAAACAAAGATTTTTGATAATATCCCAAAAGTGGACATTCAGGTAGCCAAAGTAGTTAAAAAGACCTCTCTGCCCTTCGAAGACTCCTCACAGCTCAGGGACCCAATGGAGAGAAAGGCAGATTCTCTTTTAAAAGATGCTGGGAAACCTCAATGCTGGGTATCAAGACTAATACGGCAGCAACTTCTGTGGCAAGGGCCTTATATATCTGGCTCAATGAGATAGAAGAAAAGGTAAAAAACGGGTCCCCTAGAGGAGGATTGTAAGCTCCTTCCAATTATTAAAATCCGCCACAGCATTTCTAGCTGATGCCTCGGCGGAATCAATTAGGTTTGTCGCCAAAGAGCGCGGCCCTATCAAATGCATCCAGGAGGGCCCTATGGATGAAATCCTGGAACAGGGGACAGAGCCTCAAAAGCGAAACTGTGCTCTATCCCTTTTCAGGAGAATACGTCTTCGGACCAGTCCTTGATACTATACTAGAAAAGCGGCTGACATAAAGAAAAAATTCCCAGAGGAAGTTAAAAAGAAGCCTTTTCGTCCCTTTCCCTCACAATCCAGGTCATACAGGGGAAGGGTAAAAGCAGACCGCTGGAGCTATGCAAAAGGAGGAAGAGGAAGAGGTACCTTCTTCAGCTCTAAGGATAAACCCTCAGATAGGGCATGGCGCCAAAGTCGGGGAGGTTAAAAATTTTCTACCTACTTGGGCCCTGACCACCCAGAATCCCTAGGCGTTAAATATCATAAAAGAGGGCTACAAAATAGAATTTTCCTCAAAACCCCGCTAAAATACCAAATAACATCACACAGCGTTTGGTAATGTACCAAATTTGGAAAGGTGTACTAGATTTAAAAATGGCGACGTGATAACAGAAGTCCCAGCCTCAGAACGAGGGAGGGGCTTCTACTCAAGACTATTTCTAGTTCAAAAACCAGACGGCTCATCACGCACAATCATAAACCTAAAACAACTAAACCAGTCAATAGTGTACAGGAAATTCAAGATGGAAACCATACCCTCCATAGCTCCACTAATAAATCAGGATGCATTCATGACCACAATCGACTTAAGAGATGCTTATTATCACATACCCATTCACGCAAAATCCCAAAAATATCTCAGATTTGCACTAAAAGACGATCACGGTATGGTTCATCATTTTCAGTTCGCAGCCTTACCGTTCGAATTTCTACAGCACCACGAGTGTTTACGAAGCTAGTTGTAGAAATGTTAGCCTCAATGCGGAAAGAAGGACTAAAAATATTCCCCTACCTGGACGACTTTCTTCTGATCGCCAACTCGGAACCAGAGGCAAGAGATGCGACAAAAATATTTCAGGAAAAACTGAGCAATTGGGTTGGATCCTGAATATAAAAAAGTCAAACCTCCTCCCTTCCACAAAAATAAAATACTTAGGAGTACTACTGGACTCAAAAACCAAAGTACATCTCTTCCACAGGAAAAAATAGCCATAATAAAGGGGAAGATAAAAGCCTTTCAAGAGCTAAAAGATGCTCCATAAGAAAGGGCATGAGCACTCTGGGTATCCTGACTTCATGCATCCAGGCAGTAAGCTGGGCACAAGTACACTCAAGGATACTACAGACTTGGATCCTGTCAAACTGGAACAAAAAAGCACCTCCTTGGACAAGATAATCAAAATACCTCAGCATGTGAAGGTAGATCTAACATGGTGGAGGAAACAACAAAACCTAATAAAGGGATCCCATGGATCAAATATCCAAAAGCCCAAATAACCACAGGCCATAGCGGTTCGGTTGGGCGCACAAATTTCCTTCAAAAACTTCCAGGGCGAGTGGTCAGAAGATATTGCGGCAAAGTCTTCAAACTATCGGGAGCTAAGAGCGATATGGGAGGCCTTAAAAGCAGGAGGAAAATTAATACAAAAAACCACCTCGAGATTTTTCCGACAACTCAACTGCTGTCGCATATTTGAAACATCAAGAGGGTACAAGGGCCCCAGAGCTGATGTACCTAACAAGAAAAATTTTCGACTGGGCAGAAAAAAACCTGTGTTCTCTGACTGCCTTCCACATCAAAGGAGAAACAAACACAGAAGCAGACTTCCTCAGCAGGAAAATACTTCTTCCAGGCGAATGGTCCTTAAAACAAGAGATCTTCCAGGAGATCTGCAGAAAATGGGAAAACCATAAATAGATCTCTTTGCCTCAAGACAGAATGCAAAAGTAAAAGCTTTCTGCTCTCTAAATCCCAGGGAAAGACCATGGGCGGTGGACGCATTCTCAGTAGAATGGAACTGGGAAAGAGCGTATGCCTTTCCTCCTTTGCCCCTGATTCCCAGGGTCCTACAAAAATTCAGAGGGATCCGGTTACAGTAATCCTAGTAGCCCCCTTCTGGCCCAAGAGGAGCTGGTTTGCCACCCTGAAACAGCTCGCCGTGGAAGACCCCTGGATAATTCCACCCCAGGACAGGACGCTCTTCCAGGGTCCCATTGTTCACGACTGACCCAGACAGGTTCAGACTATCAGTATGGATCCTGAGGCGAAATCCTAAAAAGGAAAGGTTTGTCGGACAAAGTTATATCCACCCTTAGGTCTTCCAGGAAAAAAGGTCACACGGGCAATTTACATGAAAATATGGAGGAGATACTGTTCCTGGCTTGGGGACAACACACCGAACATCAACAAACTATGTATTCAGAATATCTTAGATTTTTACAGAACGGCCTCGACTTGGGCCTCAGGCCAAGTACCCTGAAGGTGCAAATATCGGCTCTTAGCGCCTTTTATGATCAAGATATTGCTAATCATAGATGGATTAGAAGGTTTATTAAAGCAGCCTCAAGACTGAGACCATCCCTATCTCCAAAAATTCCACTATGGGACTTAGGAGTGGTACTAAGGGGACTCACGAATCCTCCCTTTACTCCCATGAATCAGATTTCGTTAAAACATCTTACGTACAAGACAGCTTTCCTGATAGCAATAACATCAGCTAGACGGCTGGGAGAAATACAAGCCCTATCGTGCAGAGAACCGTACTTAGCCATTTTTATTGACAGAATAGTCCTTAGGTTAGATCTAACTTCCTCCCTAAAGTTGTGTCCGATTTTCATAGGGACCAAGAAATCATTCTGCCAAAATTCCATTCTATAGAAGATGATCAAAGGAATGACGGCGAACATCCCTTAGACGTAAGAAATACGATAATAGCCTATTTGGAGGCCTCGGAAGTATTTAGGAAGAGAATAACCTCCTAGTCTTATTCGGCGGACACAACAAAGGCAAAGAGCGTCTAAAGCTTCAATAGGAAGATGGATCAAAGATACTATATCATGCTGTTATAAATTGGCAGGAAAAGTCTGTCCCTTAAATATTAGAGCACATTCTACTCGGGCTATGGCTTCCTCATGGGCAGAAAGAGCGGGTGTCTCCCTTGAGAATATTTGCAAAGCAGCTACCTGGTCAAGCAAAAGTACCTTCGCAAAACACTATAGAATCGACATAGCAAATAGCACAGACATGTCCTTCGGCCAGAGTGTTCTGCGGCGGCCGCCCCTCGTCAGTAATCTGGTAGATCTCTGTAAGGTGCCGTCATGGTGGATGAAATGGAAAGACCGAATTAGACTTACCGGTAATTCCGTTTCCTTGAATCCACCATGACGGCCTATATATTCCTACCCTAAAAAAAAAAAAAAACAAAAAAAAAAAAAAAAAATCTTTTTCCATTATAAACGTTTAGGCTCACCCACTAGGTAATTTGGAAAGCACTGAGGTGTGTGTGTGGGTGGTGGCCTTTTAATCTCTGTGTGTTCCTGCCCCTATAAGGTCAAGGGTCATCTCTCTGTAAGGTGCCGTCATGGTGGATTCAAGGAAACGGAATTACCGGTAAGTCTAATTCGGTCTTTTTCTGTATCCAGTACCTTACTGGAAGCCAATACAGTGTGTATTGTAAAAATTACATTATCTCTGGGCTAGTGTACTCCTGAAAATATTTATTTTTCTGTATTTAGTACATTACAGCAAGCCAATACAGTGTGTACTGTAAAAATGTCATTATCTGTGGCCTACTGTAGTGCCGAAAATTTGTAGTTCTCTGACTCCAGTACATTACAACAAGCCGATACAGTGTGTACTGTAAAAATGTCATTATCTGTGGCCTACTGTAGTGCCTAAAATTTGTATTTCTCTGTCTCCAGTACATTACAGCAAGCCAATACAGTATGTATTGTAAAAATTACATTATCTCTGGGTTAGTGTAGTGCCGAAAATCTGTATTTTTCTGTATCCAGTACTGTCCTGCATCAGAAAACTGTGTCTTTAGCTGACAGTAAAACAATCTGCACACATCTACGGAGAAAACCATAAATATGAAGAAGGCTACACAAAGGAAGGGGGGAAGTGGGCATGATGCTGATATTGCAAGCAGAGGCCGTGGCCCTGGGAGTGATGCTGATGGTGCAAGCAGAGGCCGTGGCCCTGAGCGCAATGAAACTGTGCCTGCAGCCAGTGCACCAGAAAAAACTAAAAAATCCACCTTACCCAGCTTTATGTCCAACTTAGCTGGGCGGCGCAGGACAACACTGTCCAAGTCGGACCAGTGCGAAAAGGTGGTTGGTTGGATTGCAGAAGATAATGCTTCCAGTCGGTTAAGCACCACCCTCTCTTCCACAAAGTCCAGTCTCTGTAGCCAAGAGTCTGGTCAACCGAATCCTCACTCTGATCCTCCTTCCTCACACCATGTTGCGTCTGGCCAAACAAGTGATCCCACACTCGGATATTCACATGACCTCTTTTCATCGCCAGTACTTGGTTTGGCTCTCTGGCTAAGCATGCTTGAAGAGGTACCTGAGATATTGTGCCCTGATTCCCAACCTCTTGACCCTTTTACAGTCTCAAGAAGATGACTGTGTTGAATGGCAATCATTCATTCATGAGGTGGATGATGATGAGACACAGTTGCCAATCACTGAGGTGGTGGTTAGGTCAAGTCAGGAGGATGGGCAGAGTGAGGAAGTGGAAGAGGAGGTGGTGGACGATGAGGTCACTGACCCAACATGGGAAGGTGAAAAGCCGAGCGAGGACAGCAGTACAGAGGGAGGGATCCGTAGCACCGCAACAGTCTGGAAGAGGCAGTGGGATTGCAAAGGGAGACGTCGGCCCACACCAAACAGGCCCGCAACTGTTACACCGAGCACCCCATGCGTAAATCTACCTTGCCAAGGGGTAGGTGTTCCACAGTATGGCGCTTTTTTGAAGAAAACGCAGACGAAAAAAGAGTGGTAGTTTGCAACCTGTGCCATACCAAAATGAGCCGGGGCGTGAACACTAGCAACCTCACCACCACCAGCATGATCCGCCACATGGCATCCAAGCACCCTAATAAGTGGGCCGAACGCCTGGGTCCACACTCTGCGTCTCGCGGGTCCCACCACTGCCTCCACTTCCCTGTGTTACACACTGCTGGCCAATCCCCTGTCAAGGCGCAGGCCCAGATGACCTCGACCTGCACCTGCACCTTCGCATGAACCATCAGCAACAACATCCACTTCCCTGTCCCAGCACAGCGTCCAAATGTCGATAACACAGGCATTTGAACGCAAGCGCAAATACCCACCCACAGGCCATAGCACTAAATGCGCAACTTTCGAAATTACTGGCCCTTCAAATGTTGCCATTTAGGCTTGTGGACACTGAGACCTTCCGCAGCCTGATGTCGGCGGCCGTCCCTCGGTATGCAGTCCCCAGCCGCCACTATTTTTCACGGTGTGCCGTGCCCGCCTTACACCAGCATGTGTGCCAGAACATCACCCGTTGTCAAGGATGGAGTACAGTTAGCAGGAACTGATAAATAACGACAGACTGGCTTGATCCCAAACTAAGGAAAACATAGGAGGGCCCTATAAATCCCTAAGAACTCTCCCAAACTACTGTGCACATGTACAAGTCCCGGTGGTAGACAGATACATGCCCTCGTACCTATAACTGAGTGACACCTGAATTCCCTATAGTAGTGAGGGGAAAGGCCACTGGCTCCCTGCACAGAATACGGAGGGAGTCAGGGTCACCTAGACTTAAGCCAGCAAACAAAACACAAAGTAACTTCCGGTTCCGGCGCGCGTAATGTAAGGCAGCGGGAAACGAGAGCTCCGCTACCTCTCACCCGAAAACCGGGGAACCCGCAATCCAGAGCCCACTTGAAGCCCACCAGAGCTGAGTGCTAGCCTGGTGATCCCGCGCATGGACAAATTTCTTCTCCGGAGCGGCTCCCGCACAGCTGAGCTGACCCTATCACAGAGGGAGAACAGGCGGCATAAATCAAAGATGGCGACGGCGACTGAGAAAGCGGGCCGCAACACCAGATCAGCCTCGCAGCCACCTCACTGCCCATCGGAACTGGAGTCGGGAGACCAGGGGATGAACACTGCTCCCCATGTGCGAGCCCTGACATCCAGCTCTCCTGCAAGACAATGGCGATTGAAGTAGCCAAGCTGCTAGCGCCGGACATTAAGGCCACACTGGAGTCTACTGTTTCTACGGCCCTCCAGCAGTTACAGACCGAAGTTCAACAACATTCCCATCAACTGGAGGAGCTGGAGCAGAGAGTGCTCATGATGGAAAGTGAAATGGAAAGAGCCCACTCGCAAATTAAAGAGGTACTCCAAACCAATATATATTTGAAAGACAAAGTAGATGATCTTGAAAATAGATCACGGCGAAACAACCTACGTGTGGTTGGGGTACCTGAAGCCATATCGCCGCATCAGCTTGCGCGACTCTGTGCACAAGATATACCACAAGCCCTGGGGTTACAAGGCAGCTTCACTGTGGAACGAGCTCACAGAATCGGTCCGCCTCCCCAGCATGACCACGTTCAGGGCCATACCAGACCCAGACCGGTTATTGTTCGCTATTTAAATTATGCATCTAAGGAAGCCATTCTATCGATATATAAAAAGTCTTCCCAACCGCTACTAGTGAACAATCACAAGATGCTATTGTTCGGTGACTACTCAGCGGAAGTCACAAAACGCAGGAGGGCGTTTTCTACCATTTGCACCTCTTTGGTACACAAGAAAACCAGATTCGCTCTGCTGTATCCAGCGACATTGAAGGTGTTTCATCATGATGGATCTGTGGATACCTACCTAACGCCCAAGGAAGCGGAGGAAGCCCTGGATTTGGCTGAGGATACCACGTCTTCACAGCCCTCACAGATGAGGGGAAATGGCGCGACGAGAGGACGGCGGAGCAAGATGCCGGGACGCCACGGATCTCCTGGACGTTATGCAACCAGTCAACGAGGACACCACCACGGTCCGGCTCGAGGGACCCAACCTGGGACTGACTGTGATCTATCCTGAGACGGCAGGAGCACGTGAGATGTTAGAGGGTTAATTAGCTGCTGCTCCCTTTAAGGAGGGTTACCTTACCATTGACTACGACAATGAGGGCAGTTTTTCTTTTCAAGTATTTCTATATGTATTACCGTGTTCAAATGGGTGAGGGAGATTTTGGGGCAAGGTGTTTACGATGTGGTTGAATGTCCGACCTATATATGGTCGCACTTACGAAAAAAGTGAAGTCCAGAAAATGGAGGGAGGGTTTAAATCCGTTGTTTAGAATGTTCTCTGGTTTGGGGATTTGTTGGGCCTGTGGGGGATGGGGTGGGGTGTCACTTAGGAACTTTGTGGAAATGGCATTTAACATTAGGTTGCGGTTTTGTCTGACTACCCGCTTATGGGGGTCTTTCCTGGGAGAGCATCACATTTTTGACATAACATGAGAATAATATCATGGAACGTAAAGGGCCTTCGCTCCCCATATAAACGTATGTCAGTACTGCGCCATCTTAAAAAACTCAAGTGTGATGTGGCTCTCCTCCAGGAAACACACCTAGAGGAAAACGATTTTTGGCGATTACGAAGGATGTGGGTGGGCCGGGTTTATGGTTCTTCGTGTGTAGGGAGGAAGGCGGGGGTGATCATCCTCTTGCATAGGAATCTACAGGCAGAAGTTTCATCTATGCAGGTAGATAAAGAAGGGAGGTTAGCGAAAATTATATTAGACATACAAGGAGTATTCCTGACGATATATAATGTGTACGCCCCGAACACGGCACAGGCTACTTTTTATAAAGATTTGGAAAATACATTATTGAAGGAGGGGAGTGATCACCTCATTGTAGCTGGAGACTTTAACAGGGTCCATGACGAACGTGAAGATAGACGTCATAACCAGGTATTGTCCTATGCAAACCCACAGGGTGCCCATACTCTCACCCCACTGCTAGAAAGGACGGGCCTAATAGATATATGGAGGTATCATCATCCGGCAGATAGAGAATACTCTCATTTTTCTCATT
Organism: Bufotes viridis; assembly: GCA_033119425.1. NCBI lineage: Eukaryota > Metazoa > Chordata > Amphibia > Anura > Bufonidae > Bufotes > Bufotes viridis. The sequence continues at coordinate 110,663,298 of CM065596.1, forward strand.
CTCAGGTATCATGGTCTAGGATTGATTACGTGTTGGTCTCTGGGAGCCTTTTGACCAGGATCCGAGACGCCCATATCTCTGATCTGATAATCTCTGACCATGCCCCAGTAATGGTGGAAATGAGTGATGTCATCTCGAAGGGCTCGGATTTCCTTTGGAGACTTCCCCCTCATCTATTAAGAGACGAAGAATTTGTCAACCTACTCAAAGGATGGTGGTGGGAGTTTTCCCAAGATAATGACTCGTATAGGAGTAATCCAGCCATCTTTTGGGACACAGCTAAGGCAGTAGTGAGGGGACGCATCATGGCCTACACGGTAGGGAGGAAAAAAGAGGCGCAACGTAAATACGAAGAGGCAACGGCCCTATTGAGAGTAGCCTATACGGACTTCCTCCAAAATCCCTCAGACAGTAACAAAATCCGGTGGGTAACTGCTAAACACTCCTTCGATTACTACCTGGAAGGCAGAGAAAAATGGTATGGGGACAGGAAAAGAGCTGATTTATTCCGCCATGGCAACAAGATGGGTAAACTGCTATCAAATCTGTCCAAATCGTACACACCAGTAACCCACTATAGGCCTCTTAAAGATGACAAGGGGACATTACGCACCCATCCGAAGGAGGTGGTAGAGCTTTTGGAGCTTACTTTAGAAAATTGTATTCCCCAGAACCTTATGATAGGGAAACAGCTCACAATCTATTGAGTCGTACTACCCTTCCGATTATAACGCCGGAGGCACTACACTCTATTAATAAGGAGATAGGAGAGGAGGAGGTTAAACAAACCATAAAAAGTCTGTCTAATGGTAAAGCCCCGGCCCTGACGGCTTTCCAGCCGAATTCTATAAGTGTATCTCAGGAGAAATTACCCCCACGTTGACGTCACTGTATAATACCGTCTTGCAGGGCAGGGGTCTTCCCCTTCTGGTAGGATGGCTTACATAAAGGTCCTGCCAAAACAGGGGAAGGACTTGTCTCAGCCGGGATCCTATAGACCGATCTCCCTCATTAACCAGGACATTAAAATCTTATCTAAACTCCTGGCCACGCGCTTAGCCGACATACTGCCGGACTTGATAGGTCCGCATCAAGTGGGCTTTATGAAGGGACGGTCGGCGGTCTCCAATATCCAGAGAGTTTTAGCGGTACTAGACGCCCGCAAGAGAGGTAATTCTTCGTCCAATCCGGCCCTTCTTGCCATAGATGCCGAGAAGGCTTTTGATAATGTGCAATGGGCCTGGTTGGACGATGTACTGAATGCTATGGAGATTAAAGGAAATTTCCGTAATTATTTAGGGGCCATCTATGATGATCCAATGGCACAGGTATATATTCCGGGCTTCCTTTCTTCGAGGATAGCGCTGGGAAAAGGAACTAGACAGGGTTGCCCACTGTCCCCCTTGCTCTTTAACATAGCTTTAGAACCTCTAGCTCGCTTCCTTATCCATGACAATTCTTTTGAGGGCATTAGGGTGGGTAATCAGGAGATTAAATTATCCTGTTTTGCAGATGACCTTTTAATTTTCTCGGGTGCGCCAGACACTCAACTACAACAGATACTCGATGTCCTTATCCACTACGGGTCTGCGATAGGGTACAAAATCAATGTGACTAAAAGCCAAGTCTTTTTTCTAGACCACTCGGTCGGTGGTTTACACAGTCATAGTCGGATGGAGGTGCGTCAGGACCATTTCACCTATTTAGGGATAAAGATAGGTAGGACACCGAACTCGCTGTACTCCGTTAACTACAATCCATTAATACAAAAAATAGTGGGAGAGCTGGAACGTTGGAGGGATCTACCTTTGTCACTACATGGGAGAGCCCATTTATTAAAAATGACTAGCTTTGCTAGGCTCCTATATCCGATCCAGACCATACCAGTGTTGCTAAAACATAGTGATGTTACTAGACTCCAGAGGGCGTTTACCTCCTTCCTATGGAAGAACAAAAGACCTAGAATAGCATATGCTAAACTGACTATGCTTAAATGGGAGGGGGGGTTGCAATTGCCTAATATACGCCATTACAATCTAGCGGCCTTGGTACGTCACGTGAGGGATTGGATATGGGGTACCTCCTGTTTTACAGCCCAGGGAATAGAGCAGGCATTGGCATCCCCTTGGGATTTGGTGGCGATGCTACACACAAGACTCCAACATATACCCTCGCCCGTTAAACAATCGGTGTTATTAAGGGACACCATCATAGCCTGGAAGGCGGTTCGTAAGATCTACAGGCTTCCAATTTATCTATCCCCTCATATGCCTTTGTGGGGGTTGCCGTCATTTCCCCAGGGGAAGGAAAATGCGATGTTTAGGGTATGGAGGGACAAAGGAATTAACTTCTTGAGGGATGTTTTGGATGTAACACATCAGAGGTTATTGACGTGGGAAGAGTGTCGCGATAAATATGGACTTCCTCCGTCCCATTATCTTCCCTTTCATCAGCTAAGGACCTACTGCAGGAAGCAATCCGAAAGTCTGGGAGATTCAGATAGGTTGGCTTGGTTCGCGGCTCTCATGGGGACTACCTCTTCACCGATCCCACTTTCCGAGTTATATCGCAGGATACATAGCACACAAACACTGGGGGTGGTTGCGCAGGCCTTCTCTTCATGGGAGCGTGAAATGAATGTGCCGGGCTTGGCTAAGATGATTAGGGGGGGTTTTGAAATGATCAGAAAAGCTATTCATAATGAGCAATGGCGTGAGACTCAACTTAGGATAATACATAAAGCCACCTATGCCTTTGACTTATCGTACCGCGATGCTCCCTCACACTACTTAAGGCATTGCCCCAAATGCTTGTTGTCTAAGGCCAATTTATTACATGGGTTATGGAGCTGCCCTCACATAACTCATTTGTGGGATCGAGCAAAAGAATACATAGAGGGAACATGGGGAATAGAGTTGGACTTAACTCCTCAACAGTGTATTTTTCAGTGTATACCAAAGGTTCCAGGAGAGAATGATGGTAATTTAGTAGCTGAAAAGGGTATTCACATTATTCTAATGTCGGTTAAAAAGGCACTGTTGAGATACTGGCTGCAAAAAGCAACGCCGTCATGGGAGGAGGTGATTGGCATTGTGAAACACATGCTTCTTATGGAGAGGTTGGATATGGAAAAATATAAGGAAAAAATGGTGGGCAAATTTATTAAAAAGTGGAGGAAGTTCATTGAAAAATCACTGATGGTGGAAGAGATCAGGGAACTTATGTCTCCATTTACGCAGACTAAATGGTATATGGAGTCTAGATTAAACGGATCCCTGGGGAAACTGGAAGTATAATTCTGGGAAAGGGTCACCACTGTTTTTCTAAGGGGCGGAGACGTAACACACTACCAAATGCTATTTTTACCCAAGATGCCATTTCTACGGGTTTCGGGGGAGGTGTGGGTTCCAAGAGGGGGAGGTTTCAAGGTTTTGGGTTTTGGAAGTTATTCTCGGGGGGGGGGGGGGGGTGAAAATGTAAAAGATGTCATGTCTGCTTTTCTCTATATTGTATTGCTGAATTCCTGATGTCTGTGACTCTTATCGACATTTTAGTTCCCGCATGTATTCAGTATCATCTGTACTGCTTAAATCTGACATCCTTAATAAAAATTATATATTAAAAAAAAAAAAAAAAACACAAAGTAAATGGAATGCACTTATCTTAAAGCAAAACAACTGCAGCCTCCAGCTGCACACACTTCATCCAGGAAGTAATATAAACCGCACGGAGAAGCAGTAAGGGAGGGAATATAAAGGAAACCTATTAATCAATATAAGAGGCAGCTGAGGGAGAGAGAACGTCATACACAAGACAGGGAGGAACCTCTGACCGACCGTCTCCTAGATCCGGCGGTGACACCCGTGCCCTGACCAACGCACTTACTGGGAAGGTCCACCTCACCACGGACAAAATCATTTTTTTGGTTAATAAAAGGGGTTTTATTGCAAAAAAAAAGTAGTAAAACGTAAAAAAAAACTATAAGTATTTAGTATTACTGTAATCGTACTGACCCAGAGAATAAAGATATTATGTTATTTGTACCGAAAAATGAACGCCGTAAAATTTATAATGTAAAAACGCAGTGGCAGTATTGCTATTTTTCCCCATCTCCCTCCCAGAAAGAGTTAATAAAAGTTAATCAGAAAGTTATATGTACCCCAAAATGGTGCCACTAAAAACTACATCTTGTCCCGTAAAAAACAAGCCCTCATAAAGCTATATAGACGAAAAAATTAAAAAGTTATAGCTCTTGGAACGAGACCATGAAAAAAGGAAGTAAAACGCTTGGTCATAAAGGCCCAAACAGGCTTGGTCACTAAGGGGTTAAATCCATCTGTTCAGCGTGGATAGGCAGAAGAGGAGGATGAGGGTATAGAGAGTTATCCTGAAGTTGACATCGACGTCTTGCCCGTTAGTACTCTGGCACACATGGCTGACTTTAAGTTAGGCTGCCTTTACCGCAACCCTCGCGTTTTACGCATTTTAGGTAACAAAGATTACTGGGTGTTCACCCTTCTTGACCCCCGCTACAAAGAGAACTTCTCATCTCTCATTCCTGTGGTGGAGAGGACTAGTAAAACTGTGCAATACCAGAAGGTACTTGTTGACAGATTTCTCCAAAATTTTCCATCTGACAATGCGGCCGCCAGAGTCCGTACTTCCTTAGGCAACTGAGGAAAGGAGACAAGGGGAACACACAGTAGTTCCAACAGAGGCAGGGCAACACTTTCCAAGGCATGGGACACATTCATGACGCCCCACCAGCAACCTCACCCTGAAGCGCGGCCTAGTGGTACAAGGAGGTAAAAGTTTTGGAAGATGTTGAAGGAAGATGTTGAAGGAATACATTGCAGACCGTGTCAGCGTCCTAAATGATCCCTCAGTGCCTTACAACTACTGGGTGTCCAAGCTGGACACGTGGCACGAACTTGCGCTCTACGACTTGGACGTGCTGGCCTGCCCTGACGCCAGCGTATTGTCTGAGTGTGTATTTAGTGCTGCTGGTGGCATTATTACAGATAAGCGTATCCGCTTGTCCACTGACAATGCTGACAGGTTGACTCAGATAAAAATGAACAAGGCCTGGATTGCCCCTGACTTCTCCACTCAGGAAAGCTGAGCTAATGAGGAACAAAAACGCTATTTAAATGTATGCTTTATAATGTACTCAATCCACAAGATTCAGATGCACCCTTTTCACCGCAAAAAAAATGGTATATGTTTGAATCTTGTTTTCTCATCCGCCTCCTCTTCCATACAGAATATATATGCCCTCATTACAATGTTTATTATGGTTAGCTTGGCTTCAGGCCCTCACCTCCAATGCTTTATACGGTCTGCTCACCTGTAGGCCATTACTGCAATGTTTTTTGGGGTTCGCTAGGCTTCAGGCCCTCACCTCTAATACTTTATACGGTCTGCTCTCCTGTAGGCCATCACTGCAATGTTTTATGGGGTTCACTAAGCTTCAGGCCCTCACTTCCAATGCTTTATACCGTCTGCTCACCTGTAGGCCATCACTGCAATGTTTTATGGGGTTCGCTAGGCTTCAGGCCCTCACCTCCAATGTTTTATACAGTCTGCTCACCTGTAGGCCATCACTGCAATGTTTTATGGGGTTCACTAGGCTTCAGGCCCTCACCTCCAATGCTTTATACGGTCTGCTTACCTGTAGGCCATCACTGCAATGTTTTATGGGATTCGCTAGGTTTCAGGCCCTCACCTCCAATGCTTTATACGGTCTGCTCACTTGTAGGCCATCACTGCAATGTTTTATGGGGTTCACTAAGCTTCAGGCCCTCACCTCCAATGCTTTATACCGTCTGCTCACCTGTAGGCCATCACTGCAATGTTTTATGGGGTTCCCTAGGCTTCAGGCCCTAACCTCCAATGCTTTATACGGTCTGTTCACCTGTAGGCCATCACTGCAATGTTTTATGGAGTTCACTAAGCTTCAGGCCCTCACCTCCAATGTTTTATACAGTCTGCTCACCTGTAGGCCATCACTGCAATGTTTTATGGGGTTCACTAGGCTTCAGGCCCTCACCTCCAATGCTTTATACGGTCTGCTTACCTGTAGGCCATCACTGCAATGTTTTATGGGATTCGCTAGGTTTCAGGCCCTCACCTCCAATGCTTTATACGGTCTGCTCACTTGTAGGCCATCACTGCAATGTTTTATGGAGTTCACTAAGCTTCAGGCCCTCACCTCCAATGTTTTATACAGTCTGCTCACCTGTAGGCCATCACTGCAATGTTTTATGGGGTTCACTAGGCTTCAGGCCCTCACCTCCAATGCTTTATACGGTCTGCTTACCTGTAGGCCATCACTGCAATGTTTTATGGGATTCGCTAGTTTTCAGGCCCTCACCTCCAATGCTTTATACGGTCTGCTCACCTGTAGGCCATCACTGCAATGTTTTATGGGGTTCGCTAGGCTTCAGGCCCTAACCTCCAATGCTTTATTCGGTCTGCTCACCTGTAGGCCATCACTGCAATGTTTTATGGGGTTCGCTAGGCTTCAGGCCCTAACCTCCAATGCTTTATTCGGTCTGCTCACCTGTAGGCCATCACTGCAATGTTTTATGGGGTTCGCTAGGCTTCAGGCCCTCACCTCCAATGCTTTATATAAGGTCTGCTCACCTGTAGGCCATCATTGCAATGTTTTATGGGGTTCGCAAGGCTTCAGGCCCTTACCTCCAATGCTTTATAAGGTCTGCTCACTTGTAGGCCATCACTGCAATGTTTTAAGGGGTTCACTCCCCTTCGGTCCCTCACCTCCAATGCTTTATTGTTCAATCATTTTTATTGTAGGATAAAGCACATAGAAAAAAACAACATGACCATTGTTACGATAATGACAAGCAAATCAAATTACTATAGCATTTGTACCACTATACGTGGTTCAAAGGTACAACATGAAGCGATGACATGTGTAACATAGTAACATAGTATATAAGACCGAAAAAAGACATTTGTCCATCCAGTTCGGCCTGTTTCCTACAAGTTGATCCAGAGGAAGGCAAAAAAAAAAACTGTGAGGCAAAAGCCAATTTTCCCCACTTAAGGGGAAAAAAATTCCTTCCCGACTCCAATCAGGCAATCAGAATAACTCCCTGGATCAACGACCCCTCTCTAGTAGCTATAGCCTGTAATATTATTACACTCCAGAAATACATCCAGTCCCCTCTTGAATTCCTTTATTTTACTCACCATCACCACCTCCTCAGGCAGAGAGTTCCATAGTTTCACTGCTCTTACCGTGAAGAATCCTTTTCTATGTTTGTGTACAAACCTTCTTTCCTCCAGACGCAGAGGATGTCCCCTCGTCACAGTCACAGTCCTGGGGATAAATAAATGATGGGACAGATCTCTGTACTGACCCCTGATATATTTATACATAGTTATTAGATCTCCCTCAGTCGTCTTTTTCTAAAGTGAATAACCCTAATTTTGATAACCTTTCAGGGTACTGTAGTTGCCCCATTCCAGTTATTACTTTAGTTGCCCTCCTCTGAACCCTCTCCAGCTCTGCTATGTCTGCCTTGTTCACAGGAGCCCAGAACTGTACACAGTACTCCATGTGTGGTCTGACTAGTGATTTGTAAAGTGGTAGGACTATGTTCTCATCACGGGCATCTATGCCCCTTTTGATGCAACCCATTATCTTATTGGCCTTGGGAGTAGCTGCCTGACACTGGTTTTTGCAGCTTAATTTGCTGTTTATTAAAATTCCTAGATCCTTTTCCATGTCAGTGTTACAGAGTGTTTTACCATTTAATATGTACGGGTGACTTGCATTATTCCTTCCCATGTGCATAACTTTACATTTGTCAGTGTTAAACCTCATCTGCCATTTCTCTGCCCAAGCCTTCAATCTATCCAGATTCCTCTGTAGCAGAAAACTGTCCTCTTCAGTGTTAATTACTTTACATGTGACTCAAAAAAGAATTGGCCAGGCACATACATACAAAGACATCGACGTTGACAACATAGACATACACCAGGGAAAGGAAGACACACGGGAAGGTATCCTTATATAAGAAGTTCCATCTAACCTGTCCTACACATCAGGAATATTATGAGCCTGAGCTAGCCAATTACGAAATGCCTGGGAACCCTTAAAAGGAATCCATGGGGTCCATAGTTTCAAATACTTCTGGTCCCAACCCTCCTCCTCTGCCATCAACTCCTCCATCCTCCGTCTATTTTCAAACGTATCTAGCCATTCCCCAATATGTGGGGCGTCCCAAGATTTCCAGTGTCTGGGCACCACCAAACGGGCAGCCTGAACAAAAGATCTCAGAAGGCCCTTCTTTAATAAGCGAATGGGACCTGAAACCATTGATAGCAGAGCCTCCTCCAGGGTCCATTGGGACATGGAACCAGATACCTGGTTATATAAGTCATTCAATGCTGTCCAGAAAGGGACAATCTTTGGGCACTGCCACCAGATGTGGGACATCGTACCGACAGCCCCCTCACACCTCCAACAGACATTCGGGCATGTTGGGTAGAAAGAATGTAAATGGCAGGAGTCCTATACCATCTAGAAAGGATCTTGAAATGTTTCTCCTGCAGGCCACAGCTTATGGAAAACTTATGAGACAGCGTAAATGCCTTAAACCACTGCTGAAAATTTCTTACCCAGTTCTTTCTCCCACACCCTTAAATAGGGCAAGGAAGAGGGAGGCCCCCCGGTCTCCTGAAGCAGCCTGTACACCAGAGACCCCAGATGGGAAGGTGGGGATTTTTGCATACACAACGCTTCAAAGGGTGTGAGATCCCTGGACAGGATTGAAATCGAGCCCAAAAAAGATATGACATTTTTGAGACCGTTATATTGAATCCAGGCACCCCTCTCATTCCGTCCCGGGAAGGAGTCCAGAGGACGAACAGAGGACTTCGTTACCAGCTGATGTACCCTAACGTTATCTTCCCTAGGTGATCCCAATAGCACCTGTCGCTCCACTTCCATTGGAAAGCTAGGATTATCGAATACGGGCGTCATAGGGCCCGGAAAAGATGTACACCCTAGGGGAACTGCGCATTTGTCCCAAACCTGTAGCACGCCCACAGTGAGAAAACCTCCAATGCTTTATACGGTCTTCTCACCTCTAGGCCATTGCTGCAATGTTTTATTAGGTTCGCTAGGCTTCAGTCCCTCACCCCCAATGCTTGATAAGGTCTGCTCACCTGTAGCCCACCACTGCAATGTTTTAGAGGGTTCGCTCACCTTCAGGCCCTCACTACAATTTTTTATTGGGTCTGCTCACCTTTAGGCCCTCAACTATAATGTTAACCAGCACGCCCTTGCTCCAAATGTTTGCAGTGCAGCAGTGTACCTGAACAATTGTAGCACTATGTGAATGAGGCCCTCTTTTATCTGATATACAGGCTGTATCGGAGTGCTTCTTCCTTGTAATTTTTGGCAGCATTTGCACTGTATATACAATTGAATATACAGTAAAGAATGTTTCCTAACAATTTTACCTCTAAAAATGTCTTTTTTTTTTTTGAGGGGGCAGGATTTTGGGCGGGATTTTGTCGCTATGTAAAAGTGGCGGACAACTGTGACAATATGGTTCCCAGCAACGACATCGGAGTCCAAGATGCACCCAGACATGGTCCCCATGCTGTTCCAGATCCATTTCGGTGGTGTTTCTGTTCTTTTCTGACCTTTTCCAATGGACTAGTGATGTCGCGAACATAAATTTTTCCGTTCGCAAACGCGAACTTCCGCAAATGTTCGCGAACATGCGAACAGGGCGAACCGCCATAGACTTCAATAGACAGGCGAATTTTAAAACCCACAGGAACTCTTTCTGGCCACAATAGTGATGGAAAAGTTGTTTTAAGAGGACTAACACCTGGACTGTGGCATGGCGGAGGGGGATCCATGGCAAAACTCCCATGGAAAATTACGTAGTTGACGCAGAGTGTAGTAAATTGAATTCGCAATGCGATTAATATAACCTGCATTAATCGCTTTGCGAATTCAACTTAGAGCTGGGTTCCTAATGGTTGTAACGCTAGAATATAACGAACATTGAGAATATAGCGCTATATTCTCAATGTTCGTTATTTTCTAGCAATACAACCATTAGGAACCCAGCTCTAAGTTGAATTCGCAATGCGGTTAATACAGGTTATATTAATCGCATTGCGATTACAACTACTAACACTGCAGCTTCAGCAAGAATCTAAGATGGATGCCGTGCTTGCCTTTTTAAGGCGGTGGGAGGCAGGGCTGGGACAAGGCCCACCACCAACAGAGACTGAGCTGCCCAAGTGCGCCCCCCCCCCCAAGATAAAATACGAGAGTATTGCGGTATGCAGAGATACCTTTTTATTCATTTATTTATTTTATTCATACACCATGCTGTACAGTATATGCAAGATGGACAGGATTATAATATATGCTGTCCAGCATGGTGTATGAACTATATCGTATATTGTACGGCATGGTGTATGGATTATACTGTATATTGTACGGCATAGTGCAAGGATTATAATGTATTCTGTACATTAAATGTATAGAGGTCACACCATGCCGGACAATATAACCCCTGCGCCATGCAGTACAATATACAGTATAGCCCCTACAAAGTGTAGAGATATACTGTATATTGTGTGACATAGTGCATGCTATGTGTGTATACCATAAACATACTCCACATAAAAACTTACAATTACTTGGCTTGGACCTTGGAGATCTCAGACGACACTTCAACACTTTGGCTGGGGGGCTAGGTCTAAGAACATGCCGTCCCCTGGGCAGTATGGTTTTTTGGTTCTTCCTCTTCGGACACTGTACAAGAGGTAACAGGAGGTAATATAACTGAGAAGGGCTATCAGGGGACATTATACAGGGGTCATATAACTTATATCACCCCTGTATAATGTCCCCTGATAGCCCTTCTCAGTTAAATTACCCATGTATAATAATGTACCCTGATACCCCATAGTTATATTACCCCGATACCCCTCAGTTATATAACTAAAGGGTATCAGTTATACAGGGGTAATATAACTGAGGAGGGCTATCAGGGGACATTATACAGGGGGTAATATAACTGAGAGTATCAGGGTACATTATTATACAGGGGTAATATAATGGAGGACAGCTATCAGGGGACATTATACTGGGGGTAATATAATGGAGGACAGCTATCAGGGGACATTATACTGGGGTAATGTAAGCTATATTACCCCTATATAGTGTGTAATATCCCTCCTGAGTTACATTACCCCTGTATAATAATGTATCCTGATACCCCTTAGTTATATTACCCCGGCGGGGTAATATAACTAAGGGATATCAGGGTACATAATTATACAGGGATAATATAACTCAGGAGGCCTATCAGTCATTATACATGGGTAATATAAGTTATATTGTACCCTGATACCCCTCAGTTATATTATATAACTGAGGGGTATCAGGGGACATTATGGGTAATATAACTGAGGGGTATCAGGGGACATTATACAGGGGTAATGTAAGCTATATTACCCCTGTATAATGTCTGATAGCCCTCCTCAGTTATGTTACCCCTGTATAATGTACAATGATACCCCTCGGTGTGGAGGCACGGACAGAAACACCATGGAAAGCACTCCGTAGTGCTTCCGTGGGCTTCCGATCTGTGCTTCCGTTCCGCACCGCAGCTCCCGGATTGCGGACCCATTCAAGTGAATGGGTCCTCATCCGTGATGCAGGGAGCACACACGGCCGGTGCCCCTGTATTGCAGACCCGCCGTATGCGGGACACTGTACGGCCGTGTGCATGAGGCCTAAGGGTCCGTTTACATGAATTTGGGTCTGACATTTTTCTGCCACTGAAGAAAAATGCCAAAATTGCTGACATTTTTTGTCATCTATGTTTTTCAGTTTTTTTTTAACACATAGTGTGTCTTACCACTAGCGTTTTCTTTGTGGCATGCCAAGAGCTCCAGCATGCTCTTTTTGAAAAGATGCCAAAAAGACGAAAAACTTGACCTAATGAACAAAACACCAGGAGCATAGAGAAAATGTGTGTTCTGTGTTTCATACAGTATTTTCCATAGACCTTCAGTTAACACCCTGGTGTTTTTGCAGCAAAGAACGCAACTAAACATGTAAAAGTGCAACAAAATGGCACTAAATCAATTATATGTGAAAGCACCAAAGAAATACAACCTAACGTTACTAATAAAAGTAAAGTATCTTGACTTGTACTTAATAATAATTTTTTTGAAGAGATTTTAATGGCTTTTTTTCTAGCAAGGAGGCTGGTCACCCTCGCATCCTGTTATTGGCTGCACCACCCCTCGCCGGATGTTGTGATCCACGCGACAGAGAGATGCAACGGCGGCCGCTCAGGGATCCAGAGTGACGCGGATGCTGGGGAGCCGGTTAAGTATAATCTGTTCGAGGTTCCTGGGCAATGTGGGGGACATTTTTAGAATTGGATAACCCCTTTAAATTTCAACCATGTGGAAAGTGAACACACGTAAACGGACGATTTAGGCATTAGTGACATGATGCAGGCCGCAACATACAGCCATACAGAACGTGATGGTAGGCAGACAGACATCAACAGTGGCCAGATGGGGCACTGCCAGCAAAATGAAGTCTATTCATCGGAATCAGCCTGAGCTCTGAGAAAGGCCTCATGCATACGAACGTGTGCACCCCGTGCCCGTATTGCGGACTGCATTTGCGGATCCGCAATACACGGGCACCATTCCGTGGCCATTCCGCATCACGGATGCGGAACCATTCATTTCAATGGGTCCGCAAATCCGGAGATGCGGAATGGAATGACGGAACGGAACACTACGAAAGCACTACGGAGTGCTTCTGCGCTCAAGAAAAGATAGAACATGTCCTATCTTTTTGCGGAACGGCAGATCGCGGACCCATTCAAGTGAATGGGTCCGCGATCCGCTGCGGCTGCCCCATGGCCGGTGCCCCGAGCATTGCGGGCCGCAATTTGCGGCCCGCAGCACGGGCACGGGGTGAACACGTTCGTGTGCATGAGGCCAAAATGTCAGTATTGATGCAATAATCACATACATTTATGCTGCTTGATGAAACTTAACCTCCCCCTTCTTAAAAAAATGTAAAATTTCAACTGTGTGGAAACTGAATACACATAAACTGACTATTGAGGCATTAGTAGCATGATGCAGGCTGCAAACCCCCATTTTGCCTTGGTAGCGAGAGTCTAAAGGCATGCCTATCCAGTAAACATCAGACTGCTTGATGTCAACGATACGCCTGTCACTGTGTAAGCAAGCCATTGTGGCCAGCGTGCGTGCCTGAGGAGCCAGTTCTTTCCAGCTCCACCCCCACTGAGACGATTGGGTCTTGGCTGGTGCTATTCTCATCATCCTCTTGCTCTTCCACCTCTGACTTCTTCTCCTCCTCCACTTTAGATTACCTTTGTGTGTGAACTGCTCTTCTTCCACTTTGGTCCCCTGCTGTATGAGCATCAGCGTCTGTTCTAAGATAAATATCAGAGGGATGATGTCGTTCATTCTGCTTTTGTCACTGCTGACAAGCTTTGTGGCCTATTTGAAGGGCTTCATCACCTGTCAGACATCTCAGATGAGCTGCCACTGCCTGATCTTGAAGCAACACCTGCTGCTGAGGCTGTCTAGTGCATGACAGATTTGTTCACAGTTTTCCGCTGCTCATACAGACGCTCCAGCATATGCAATGTTGAATTCCAGTGAGTCTGCACATCGTGGATTAAGCAGTGCAGCGGCAGGCCATTCTGTCGCTGCAGGTCCAGAAGACGCTCAGATGAGTTTTAACCCCTTCCTGCCATAAAAAGTTTTAGTTTTTCCTCACCAACTTCAAAGAACCGTATCTTTTTTTTTTTTACTTTCCCTTTCACATAGCTGTATTAGGGCATGATTTTTGCAGAACAAGTATTTTTTTAATGGCATCTTTTAATTTATCAAAAATTCTGAGATAAAAAAGTGCATTTGTGCAGTATTTTGGGGGATTTAGCTTTTTTCACTTGCACTACATTTATTGTGTGGGTCAGTTCAGTTATAGCAATACCAAAATTATATAGGCTTTCTTAATCTTTACTGCTTACATTTTTTTGCAATGCCCATAATTATATTTACATCTATAGAGCTGTGTGAGGGCTTGTTTTTTCTGGGTGAGCTGTATTGTTTTTTTTTGGTACATGCAACTTCATGATCACAATTTTTTCAGGAGCCTGAGGTGACAAAAAAAAGCAATTCAGACATTCTTTCTGCTATGGAAATTCACTGTTCTGGATAAATAATTTTATACTTTAACAGAACGGACATTTGCGGACACATTGATACTTACACTTATTTTTTATTTTTACATTTACAACTGGGAAAGGGGGTGATTTGAATTTTTAATAATTTATTATTTTTAACAAAACTTTTGCTTTTTCAGTTTTGTTTTAAATTTTTTTCTGAACATCTGATCATTCAATCACTTATAGCACAGACTTCAATGCTTAACGCGGTTGGCCACTTTCTGGTTATTATTGACCAATGTCTTTGTGAGATGATTATATGGCACTTACTAATATAGTCTTTGTTGAAATTCTGCACCATTTTCTATATTTCATAAGGTATAACCCCTTGTTTACAAAGTCTTTTGTGCTGTCCACACAGAGGTCCTGTCCATAAGATGGCGGCTGCTGGAGGGTCATGTGACCAGGCAGATCACCTCCATGAGATGTTTTCTCCATTCAAATACACTGCACCTGCCATCTGCACTTGTACTGTTGGAAGTTTAGTGCAGGTGCAGTGTGTTTGAATGCAGGAGACTAATTGTTGTATCTGCTCACATCTCCATCAGCAGCCATCATATGGAGAAGACCTTTTGTGTGAACAGCACAAAAGACTTTGTAAGCAAGGGAATATACCTTATAAAATATAGAAAATGGTGCAAAATATCAACAAATTCTCCATATTCCCCTTTTGCCATTATGAGAAATAAAATCTCAGAAGTGGTTACTGTTGTTTTGTGAAATAGAACCAAAGGGGACTTCTAGCTAATAGCAATGGTCTACCTCGAGGCAGAAAGAACATGAGTCAATCATATAAACGCTGGCCAAACGCGCCTCACATCATTTACCAAAACGCTTGCAAAAACGCGCCTAAACGCCCATCAACGCGCATAAAATCCATAGGCTTCTAAACGCCAGGTCTGGAACCCAGTGGCCGTTGAGCGGGCGTTTTTTGAGCGTTTTTTGGATTGACAGGTTCCAGATCCACTAAAAATGTAGGCCCACCCATATGAAAGTTGCAGACTGTTAGCCAAATTGGGCCTTTTATAAGGTCAAATGAGTAAAACGCGCTCGTATGCGCGTTTTTTAAACAGAAAATGCGCATATCTTTCATCTTGGAGCCGTTCCCATGCATTCCAATGGGTGGAAACGCTTGAAAAACGCCCAAAAGAAGCTCAAGCATCAGTTGCTAAATAAGAAGGCCAAACTGTAAAACTAAATGTACCATGCCCATAGGGATACACAAGTATCATTATGTTAGGTGGCTTTACAGCAATGGTTGAACGCCACAAAACGCTTAGGTACCTAGGGTCAGCCAGTTTCTTAGATATATTTGGAATTGGTGCATTAAGCAGAGCTAACCAAGGGGACAAGCTGACCTAAAGATTTGTTTTAGCATGGACTAACCTCTCAGTGTGTTTCCAATAGATTTTAAGAACTGGGCATATCCACCAAGTATGGAATAGGGTGCCCACCTCTCCACATCCTTGGAAGCTGTGGTTTAAGCCATAAGTAAGGACCGGGATACAAGGGTCCGAAACACGTAGACACTTTTGCGTTTGTCTGTTGGAAGTTTTTACAGCACTGCAAATAAAGAACCAGTTGTCTGTCAAGAGCTGAATTTCGTACCTTTTTCTTCAGTGGTTTAAGCAGGATGGGAAAATCCTATCTAAACTGTCAGGCTTAGATACCAGCAGAGTAAGAATGTATAGGTCATTTCTTGTATGTTGTATGAATGTGAGCAGGTACTGTATGTATATTTTCCCTTATCTAATGCCACATAGTTTACAGGAGTTTTCAAATGTAGAAGGAAGAAAAACTTTAAAAGAGGAGGAGATAGAATGTTGAATTTGTAACTAACTGTAATGTTCATTTGGGATTCTTTTTTTTATTTGTTTTTATTATGTTTTTCAAAATTAATTAAAAAAATACGTGTCAAAGTGATATCACATGCACATGATTTAATTTTCACCACTGGAAAAAAAAAACATGCATTCAATTATGACAAATATGGTCTATGACAGTTAAAGAGGACCTTTCACCTCTCCTGACACGCCTGTTTTAATAGCTTCATGCATTCCACATGTAATAACAATTCTGGAGCTCCTTGTGGCTCTATCTTGTGCCATTCTTTTATTATTTCTGCTAGAAGTTATGAATAATTGCTAGCCGTCTGCAGTAAGGGTACAGAGGGGGAGTAACCAGTTGGGGGTGTGAACTTGCACAGTCTGAAAATGACAGCACTGATTGGAGAGTGAGTCTGTGCAGGTACACACCCCAACTGGTTACTCCCCCTCTGTACCCTTACTGCAGACTGCTAGCAATTCATTAATAACTTCTAGTAGAAATAATAAAAGAATAGCACAACATAGAGCCATCAGAATAGATGCTCCAGAATTGTTATCACATGGGGAATGCACGTAGGCATGTCAGGAGAGGTGACAGGTCCCTTTTAGGTTGAATACAGACGTATAGCATACAGATAGTATAAATGACTGTAATAAAACAGTGATGATTGTGGTTAAAAATATGCAGTACCACCTGCTGCCCAACCACAACTCCAGACAGAAATGACACCTGTTAGGAACTCACAAAATTATCTGATGTGACGTTGCGGGGGTTCATATGTCGATTCTATTTCCAAATACTATGTGGTCAGGTGAAAATATTGTCTTCCTATATTCTGTTTGGCAATATCTGAATAAATCTTTCTCCTGAACTCAAATGTATGACTGTGCTCTAGACACTGATAAAGTTGAATAGCGTGGCGAGGGTGGCAGTATTTTATGTGGTCAGTCTGACGACAGCTGCTTTTCCAAGGCATATGCTAAACCTAGAGTTATAACATGATGTGAACAGAGCCTTACTTCAGTGATACACCAAAATATTAAGGACAGTTGGAGACGGGCAGAAACATTTAATGACAGCAAGTTTTGTAATGTTATATTCACTTCTTTCTTCATACACGTTGCTTGTATAGTCTTCTGACAACAGCAGTAACATCTCCTTGTTCTCCTAATCTCTCTTCTGAAAGCTGCAGAGCAAGGGGTTAACTACATACGCTGTGCATTCACTTGAACCTCTGCCAGCATATTCCAGATTACAATCTGCTGTTAAGTACACAGTTTCTCTGCTGACCAATAGTATGTTATCTGCAAGTATTTCCGAAAGATCTGTGAAATTCTGCCTAAACCTCTGAAACCTGTGATACTACTTCAATGGCTGGGCAGCAGTTCAAGGGCCATACAAAATAAGTCCAGGCGTCCGCATTTGGTATTACAATTTACATCACCCACAACATAAGCTCTATCAATGATATGTTCCATACTATTGTTAAACTAAAACCCTTCACAGTAGCTGTAGGATTTATCTCCCCAGGGTCTTTCTCTGCACATCAGTATTGGCCTCACGCATCCGTTTGGTTACATGCTCCCTGTAGTTACGAGTCAACAACGTATACAGAAGGGGATTCACACAACTATTGGCATAGGTTAAGCAGGTAACTCCAAAGTTCAAGTAAATCTGAGCAGATGTTGCCAGTCCTAATAAATCATATTGGTATGATTTTGCCAGCTGCCATGCCCAGAAAGGAACAAAACAGGCCCAATATACAATGATTATTGCAAATATGCGCAACATAACACATTGATTTAGTTTCCGTCTTGACCGTCGAAGCTCTTGTCCAGACATCCAGTATGCCCTTGCAAGACAGCTATAGAGATATACTATGATCAGACCAGGTCCCAAAATACTTGTAAAGAAAAGGACTGTCAAGTAGTGTCGGAATGACTCAGGTGTCCATGTAGGAAAGCAGATTTTCTTGCCTGACCCATACTGGCTGTCCTGTAATCGCATCATGCACATCATGGGCAAGGTAAGGAGAAGAGATATAAGCCAGATTGTCAAACTTGTTAATTTTCGATAGCACCGAGAAATGCGAGCCTTTAGAGGTTGTACTATCACTTGGTATCTCTCTAAACTCATTGCAGTAAGAGTATAGATGCTGGCATGCATGGTGAACAAGTCCATACTTAGAAGAAGTCTGCAACCAATATCCCCAAAGTACCAGTCTCTGGCCAAGTATGTGCTCACAACAAAAGGAATGGTGGATAGGTACAAAAGATCTGCCAAAGCAAGGTTCACCACGTGGACACACATGGAGCCTACTGGTGTGTGTGATAACATAGTAATCACCAATACATATAGGTTTCCAGCCATACCCAGGAGAAACATAATAGCAAGTACCGCACTCAAAGTAGATGTAACCAAGACCTCTTCAGCAGAGCCTGGAGATTCCATAGACACGTTGGCTTTGTCCTGTATGTCCATTCTCCCATTAAGGGCTGGGTACAACACGTGAATCGGAATGAACAGGATAAGATCTTTTCTCAAGATTGTTTGTATTCTTCACAATGAAAAGTAAGTTGGTCCATAAGCCAGTATCCCTGTAAGGGTCGGTGTGGATCAGTTCTACTTTTAAAGCCCAGCAGAAAGAATGATCTTTACCAGAACGTAATCTCAGATGTTAGTCCCCCAACTGTTCATTTCTGGTCTTACCCTTCACATTCTTGATATGTCCATTGGCAGCTTGGGCATAAAGCCAAAAGCTTCCTTCTCATAGAGGTGCCTAGAGTGAACTAGCAGTGTGACTTACGTGGTCTTCTCGTTGCCTCCCTGCTCTCCACCCTTTCATGATTTAATCTGAGGGCCCCTTCTAAGCAGACCAGGTCTGCTGATCCATGTTTACTTTATTTCTACACAAAACATTGTATGAATTTTAAAATACCTTGTGGCAATTTAATGCAATAGACAGACTGCATGGGTTACATTTTTTTTACATGGTTTAATAGGCAGTGCAAACACTTGCCTGGCACAGAGTTAAAAGATTATTTACTATACAATAAAACAGACGTATTCAACAACGTGCTGAAACACCATACGTGGATAATAAAGTAGTCCAGTGTCTGAATGGCTGGAATGTTGAGCAGTTTCTTGTGATTTCAGGCAGTGATGTGTTAGGAACGGTGTTTAAACTGAGCTTCAACTAGAAGAAAAGAGAAAAAAAAACGGAATCAGTTCACTGAAGAACAAGTAGACCGAAGTACCTGGAGATAGTATAGTTACAACATACAGTATAAAGTGACATGTAAAAATGGAATACATGGATGGTGGGGCTCTACATTGCCTCCAAGGATCACTTTGAGGTACACTGTACTTTGCCTTAACCTTGCCTTTAATAGTTGATGTTTTTGGTTTCCCCGGAAGGATGCCATATGTGGGCTAAACTCTGCCTAACCGCGGTGCCGATGGCTGCATGATTTTGAAGGTAAGAATTTGTAGGTAAGCATCAGTGCAAAGGAAGAAAGCCTTTGTTGAGGTTGGATTTATGATTGTTTAACCCTCTGTGAAGAGATTGGGTGGTGCGGCTTGACATCGTGTTCGTCACATTTATGTATAATGTAGTTGGGCTGACGTGGTATTTTTGTTTGAATATTTCACCAGTGACATTAGACTTGAAGATCTGTTATTTATGTTTGAAGAAGCACTCCCACAAAAATGTTTATTCTCTGGCAAGGTAGACAGGTACATGATGTAAATTGTAGTGAAGGTCCTTAGCTTTTTCTGGTCCTTAGCTGTGTCATGTGATCGACACTATGACTCCAGCTGACACAGCGTCTTATGTGTAAAGTCAGTTTTTCTATTTATTCATATGAGACTCACATCAAGACACTAGGAATTTCATTCACCGTCCTCTGACTCTCAATTCAGACTATGAGAACAAAGAATCTCTGAAACAATGGTGGGTAATCCACTGGATCTGACACGACAGTCAGACCATGTTAGCATACTAAATGTCCGAGCCTGCTGCACTGTCTCTCCTGCTTTTTTTAAGGCTTTGTCATTTTAAGAAAAAAACAACGATAAACAAAACAATAAATTTAAGTCACCCAATCACACGCTCATTCATACTTCATGTCTCCAATGTTACTCATATAATTGTCAGTTCACAGCGATACAGAAATAAAGTGCAATTTTGTCGATAATGGATTCAAAGGCTTTGCAACTATCCAGAGCTCTCTGCAGCCGCTAAGTTTAAGTATAATCTCTGGATGTTTATATCGGTTGACTACCCTTTCATGAAACCAGTTTGGTCGGGATGAATCAAGGAGAGTATTACTTTGTATAGCCTCATGGCAAGTATTTTTGCTAGTTCTTTAATATCAGAGTTAAAGAGTGAAATAGGACGATAGGAATCAGGCATCAGAGGGTCCTTCCCTTGCTTAAGCAGAACTACTACCGGGGCCATTCTTAGTGAGTCTGGTAGAGAGCTCTGGGACAGTTTGTACATCTCACAAAGTTTAGGGGAAACGAATTCAGAATTGGCTTTATACCAATCTCCAGTTATACCATCCAACCCCAGGGTTTTCAACAGACATCATATAGTACATGACAATCTGTTTCTAACAAAGAACTAGCCAGACTTCGGATGGATCCAGGGCTCCTTCTATTCATTACTCCAATCAATCTGCAAGATTTATTTCAGGCTGGTACCTCAGGGGCATGTCCTTTCTCAGGGGGTGTGTCCTTATCCCTGCAACTCTCTCCCTGTAATTATCAGAGCTTCTAAGAGAATATATGTTTGGTGGCAGTTGAAGCATGGAAGTGAGCATGTGCATCCACCTCAATGAGGTGGACAGAGAATAAAGAAAAGAGCAATTGGCAGGTGGCGCCATACTGTATGTCAGCTCTTAGCTTAATGGAGCAGGCAGGAGCCTGCTCAGCTAATCCTGGCATAGTGCTATGCTGGAGTTAGTAATCCCCTGGGGGGCACACAGCGCTGCTGCGGCCCCATTCATAAATGTCATAGTCCGTACTCTATACACCGCTGAGCAGTCAGCAGTGTACAGAGAACTGAGTTTTAGGCTACATTCACACGACCGTGAATGTGTCCGCGTCCGTTTCGCAATTCTGCGGAACGGGTGCGGACCCATTCACTGTCTATGGGGCTGGACAAGGTGCGGAGAGCACACTAGGTGCTCTCCGCTTCCGCATTTGCGGAGCGCGGCCCCGAACTTCCGGTCCGCGGCTCCGCAAAAGATAGAACATGTCCTATTCTTGTCCGCAGCCTGCGGACAAGAATGGGCATTTCTATGGGGGGTGCGGCTGGGTGTATTGCGGATCTGCAATTTGCGGATCCGTAATACACTACGGTCGTGTGAATGTAGCCTTAAGTGCACAGTGAATGGTGCACTTTACATGTAGGTAGGGAAAAGTCTCATAAAAATACAAAATTAATTAATAAAGTATATTACAAAAAGTTTGTTTAGGGCATTAGGGAGAACATATTCAAGTTTGATGCAAAGGTTTAGTTACTCTTTAAAAAAAAAAAAAAAAAATCCTGCAGATTTCGCACTGGCCACAATGCCACTTCTTGGTCTATACAGATCACTTTACTGCAGTTACCTGCTTATCTATACACAGCAGTGGCGGATTAACATAGGGGCGTTCGGGTCGGCAGCCCCGGGCCCGGCATCACTGGGGGGCCCAATGCCGACCCGAGCGCCCACATACTGCGGCGGGGCACGGGAGCGTATAGTTCCCTGCCCCGCCGCCTATCACCGCCATAGGCTTCAGGCCTAGTAGGCCTGAGGCCTATGTGGTGGTATAAGCCCGGCGTGCGCGATGACATCATCGCGCGGCGCGCGTGATGACATCATCGTGCGCCTGTATAGTGGCGCACGCACGCTCTGATGTACGCGCGCCTGCCACACCATTCAGCATACAGGTAAGTATTAGCTTTTTATTTTTTGTGTGTGTGTGCTAACTTGGGGGAGATATTAAGGGACAGTGGGGCATGTTTCCATGGGGGCACATTAGTTAATGGATGACAGTTGTGGGGGCAAAATAATGGATGGCAGTTGTGGGGGCAAAATAATGGATGGCAGTTGTGGGGGCAAATTAATGAATGGCAGTTGTGGGGGCAAAATAATGGATGGCAGTTGTGGGGGCAAATTAATGAATGGCAGTTGTGGGGGCAAAATAATGGATGGCAGTTGTGGGGGAAAATTAATGGATGGCAGTTGTGGGGGCAAATTAATTAATGGATGGCAGTGTGGGGGAAAATTAATATATGGATGGCAGTTGTGGGGGCAAAATAATGGATGGCAGTTGTGGGGGAAAATTAATGGATGGCAGTTGTGGGGAAAATTAATGAATGGCAGTTGTGGGGGCAAACTAATTAATGGATGGCAGTGTGGGGGAAAATTAATTAATGGATGGCAGTTGTGGGGGCAAATTAATAGATGGCAGTTGTGGGGAAAATTAATGGATGGCAGTGTGGGGGCAAATTAATGAATGGCAGTTGTGGGGGCAAACTAATTAATGGATGGCAGTGTGGGGGAAAATTAATGGATGACCGTGTGGGGGCAAATTAATGGATGACAGTGTGGGGGCAAATTAATGGATGACAGTGTGGGGGCAAATTAATGGATGACAGTGTGGGGGCAAATTAATGGATGACAGTGTGGGGGCAAATTAATGGATGACAGTGTGAGGGCAAATTAATGGATGACAGTGTGGGGGCAAATTAATGGATGACAGTGTGGGGGCAAATTAATGGATGACAGTGTGGGGGCAAATTAATTAATAGATGGCAGTGTGGGGGCAAATTAATTAATGGATGACAGTGTGGGGGCAAATTAATTAATAGATGGCAGTGTGGGGAAATTACTATATGGGGACAGTGTGGGGAAATTACTATATGGGGACAGTGTGGGGAAATTACTGTATGGGGGCAGTGTGAAGGGAAAATACTATATGGGGGTAGTGTGGGGTATTGGGGACACTATACAGGTATTGTTACCTGGAGCACAATATAGGATGTTAGTATTACTGGGGGCACTCTATGGGACATTATAACTGCTGTAGACACTATAGGGATCTTTGGGGTCATTTATCAAACTGTTGTAGTAGAACTGGCTTAGTTGTCCATAGAAACAGGTTCCACCTTTCATTTTTGACAGCTCCTCTGGAAAATGAAAGGTGGAATCTGATTGGTTGCTATGGGCAACTAAGCCAGTTCTAATTACACCAGTTTGATAAATGACCCCAATATGAGAAATCTAACGTGTCTGTGTAACAAACTCTGTAGGGACGAGATGCGGCGGGAGGAATTAGTCATGGCGGTCTGGGTCAAGCGGAGGAGAAGAGGAAAGAGAAGAGCTACATGACAGGAGAAGTCCCTGGATGTAAGAGGTATGTGGTGCTGTATCCTCACTGCTGTGACCTGCGTCTCATCTTCTCCTCCAAGTCTTTATCATAATCATATGTATTTTAAATTTGGCACCTCAAATTTAAATTTTTCACCTGCAGTCCTATGTAACAGCCCAGATAACAGTGATAACTTTCTGTGTGCAGATAATGTACATGTTCCCTGCAGTCTAGGTAACACCCCACATAACACAATAATTCACTGTGTTATGTGGGGTGTTACATAGGACTGCAGGAAACATCTATGACATCTGTACTCAGAGAGTTATGAGATGGTGGGGGTCTGACTCCTGGCACCCCCGCCAATCAGCTGTTAGAGGAGACCGCGATGTTCCAGTGAGCGCCGCAGCCTCTTTGCTCCTTACAAAGCACGGCGCTGTCCATGTGATAGCACTGTGCTTGGTATTGCAGCTCAGCCCCAATCACTCAGATAGGACAGAGCTGCAGATAGGCCATGTGAACGATGAATGTGATGTCATATGGCCGAGGAAGAGACTGTGACGCTTACAAAGCACCGCAGCCTCTTTATACAGAAAAAAAACCTGAAACCTAAAATGGAGTGGGGGGGGGGGGGGGGGCCCAAGTTGGGTAGACAGCCCCGGGCCTATCATGCACTTAATCCGCCCCTGATACACAGAGGTGATATAATTACAGGCAGGATGAGAATGACGGATAAAAAAGGATTCACTATTCACAATAGGTAATTGTCAAAGCTCTTCTATTCTTTCCTTGTACAATGACATCTGCACAGGTCACAGAGCATGTCTAGAAAACTCTCTCATAGAGTTCGACGAGGTCCCCTCCAGACCATCGTGTTTATTGATCACAGGGCTGCCGTAAAGCAATTTTCTAAATGCTGTCAAGAACAGCTCAGACAACATGGCTGCCCCCATAATCATGTTCAGTGTTACTATCTGGTTTTAATTGCCAGAATTACATTTTTGTTACACATTTCCTTTAATTAGACAAGTTCTGGTGCATCGTCTGGAGCTCCTTGTGCTAGAAATGAAATCTACTCCAGTAAGGGATCTGGCATAGTGTTCTAGTCAAATGTGCATCAGTTTTCTGCAGCACATGTTGTTACATGAGTCGGCCCATGAAGGTTCAAGCTCACCTCCTGCTGCCCAATTTTTCATAAGTGTGGAGGGGAGGTGGAAAAGGGCAAAAGGTCACAATTTGTGGCACCAAAAACTGATCCAACAGATACAAGTAAGCCTCTTCATGCATGAAATAATCCACCCACAGGGATGTTGTAATGTCAACGCTTGTCTCAAGTGAAATGACAAAAGCTATAGGTTCTCTGTGATGGCTGCAAGTGTTGTGTTTGCACTCCCCTGTATGGGAGCAGGTGATCGCTGCAGCCCACTCTGATGAACTGGGGCTGCTTTGATTTTGCAGAACCTGAACAACTTGTCATAATTAATGGAACCAGGAATTCTATCAGAAAATCCTGAAAAAGAATGTTTGTCCATCAATTTGTGACCTAAAGCTCGAGTGTAGTTGGGTTATATAGGTTTTGAATAAATCTTCAGTAAATGGAATGGCCATTAAAAAGCTGCTTTTATATAAAAACAAGCTGGATGAAATAAAACATTTTAATGTGACAAATTATCAAAAATAGAAGAAATCGCATGAGAGGCAAATATTTTTTCGCAGTACTGCAGGCTGTGTAATAAACACTGTCAGCGTATGCAACCTATATGGCTGAAATCCACAGCAGCAAAATCTGTGCCAAATCCTATGGATTTGACTGCAGATTTCAGTGAGTAAATACTTTTTGCATTGCAAATGGTGAAATCCACATTTGAAATATGCAGCATATGTTAACTGCTACGATTCAAAAGTTCTAAATGCGTGACAAGTTATGTGCGCATTTGATTGCAGATACAAGGAAGAGATTTTTTTAATTTGCTGTTACTGTAAATGTTGTGAATTTTCCACATGCCATTTCAGTGCAGAAGATTTGCAACTTGTAAACCTGATAAATATGGCTTCTATAGTTGCTACTCTCTGAATCCAGCTATAAGAGCAGAAAATTGACAGCAATAAAAACCACAGAACGGTAGAATTGTCTGACCATCGAACTATTGTGCCAAATCCAACATATAACAGATTCCAATGGATCATGAAAGACACAATTGACTTATAATTGGGTCCATCAAACTTTTGCAGTGGTATCCTTTCTTTTAGTGCTGCATGCTCTGCTATTTTTGTAATCTGACATACTGTTAAATGCAGGTTCCAAACTGAGCTTCCTACAAAAATGTGAATTTATACATTAAATAACTCTATGGAAACATCCAGACCATGACAATCACTGCCTGAAACGTGGGCAGTCTGCAAGAAGACCCTCATGGACCTCTGGGGAACAGGTTAGTAAAACTGTGGAGATGGCTTTTGCAGGAATGTCGCTTTTAGCAGTTGCAGTAAATGTCAATCATTGCTGTTACATTTATATTAGTAATAAATGTCTTATTACTAGAGATGAGCGAACTTTAAGAAAAAGTTCGGCGTTCGACATTCGGGTTGTGGTAAGTCGCGCATCCCGTTATGGATTCCACTATCGCGGCATATGGAATCCATAAGGGGCGGCTTCCACGAACCCGAAATGTTGAATCCGTGGATTTGATCTCGTGCTGAGCCACGCCCCCTGCACTGATCACATGACGGTGACATCACCCCAGGTCCTTCGGCTGTTCAACAGTTCGGGTTCGTGGAAGCCGCCCCTTATGGATTCCATATGCCGCGATAGTGGAATCCATAACGGGATGCGCGACTTACCACAACCCGAACGCCGAACTTTTTTTTAAAGTTCGCTCATCTCTACTTATTACTATTACAGTTACAATAGCAGTAATCACAACATACATGCTTTGTGAGTCTGTTAGTAGCTAGAGGCATTTTGGCCCATTTAAATTAGTAAATTAAGACTTAAAGTGGTCATCTAGGATTTATTTTTATTTACTAGCAGCCGCCCATCCCACACAGCAGGACCTTTGAAGAGATCTATACTTCTTAACTCCCCACCACTCTGTTCTTAACTCCATTGCAGTCTTCTGCACAGAAGGGGCTCACATACGCTGCTGCGGTCAATGTCTGACCTCAGCGGTGTCAGAGAGCTAATGGATCACATGGCGCTTGGGGAAATGTCACTCCTGGGGCCAATCATTGGCTGAAATGGTAGACATGACTCTGTCCGTGCGAACATTGACACGAAGTCTGGTGAAGACAGCCTGGGAGCTACGGAGCCAGAACAGATAAGTATAGATCTCTTTACAGGCCCCCCTATGTGGAGGAAACTGCAAAAATAAAAATCCTGGACAAACTTTTAAGCAGGCCATATACACTAGATTAGATGTATGTCGGCTGGACCTGATTTACTGCCAAATACCTGCATAAAAGGGATTAAAAGAGATAGGGGATTAAAAGAGATATGTTTTACCTGCATACTCTCGCACCGTCATGGGTCTACTGATAACCTTCTTGAACACACTGAGCCAGTTTTCCCGTTCTAGTTCGCTCTCACAGGTAAATAGGTAAATACGGTCAGGAGTATTAATAGATATGCCATAATTCCATATATTGTTGTATGAACTTGGGATAATCTCAGCCTTCACTTGATAGCCATTTTCACTACTCCCCAAAAAGACCTCACCTTTAGCAAAAGCATCCTGAAATAAAAATGGAGAAAACCTTGTTAATGGAGATTGTGAAGTCACAAAGTCAATAAGGTTGAGTAGTATCATCTTCTCATTGGATCTACCCCTCATTGGATAACCCCTTATTGACCAGCCTGTTTTGGGCCTTAATAACCAAGGGATTTTTCATTTTTAAAGGTGCCATTTTGAATGGGAGAATGGGAAAAAACAGCAAAACTGCCAATGAGTTTTTACATTTAAAATTTTGCAGCTTTCATTTTTCAGAACAAGTAATACAATAAATGTACTCTCTGGGTCAGTAAGATGATTATAACAATGCTAAATATATATAGTTTTTCTCCTCGAGTAAGTACTGAAAATTCAAAATGTATTTTCTACCAGCAGTTCTCCACGCCATGAACCCTGAGATGCTGGATCTCTGTTGGAGATGCTCCCTACCGAATGCCTCTTTATTTCACATTTTCTGGTTTTGTCTGATTATAATGCCATTTTAGAGGCAAGTGACGCGATTATTACGGGTTGTTCTAGATACCCCTATCCATAGGGACTCTACTCCTAAACATAGTCCCAACAACATTGAGAGGTCACGGTGCCAGGCTACTCTTTCATATACTACCTGCAGCTAAATGTCTGATCGCTCTCCATTGGAAACACACTGCACCACCTTTGGGATCAGACCTATATGCTCGGATACAGAAGACCAGATCTCTGGAGTACTCGGTGGCTGAACTACTACGGAACACGATGGACAAATTCTTGAAATGCTGGCAACCTTGGGACACTCGTAAGACAATGATAGACTTGGAGAGACATTGTGTTTCATTTTACACACTTTTATTGTTATATCGTGCATTGATATTTACAGAAGTCTATTTGCATAGTCTGCCAAAATTCTTGCACACTGTTTATGTTTATATTTTGTCAAAAATCTATAAATTATAAATGGGAAAAAAATGTATTTGCTTCAAGGTCTGTATTTAACTGACAAGATTTTAGTATTGATATCTGTTATCTCTAAGGCTACTTTCACACTCAAGTTTTGGCTTTCCGTTTGTGAGATCCGTTCAGGGCTCTCAAAAGTGGTCCAAAACAGATCCGTTTTGCCCTAATGCATTCTGAATGGAAAAGGATCCGCTCACAATGCATTAGTTTACCTTCGTTCAGTCACCATTCCGCTCTGAAGGCGGACACCAAAACGCTGCCAAACGGATCCGTCCTGGCACACAATGTAAGTCAATGGGGACAGATCCATTTTCTCTGACACAATCTGGCACAATAGAAAACGGATCCGTCCCCCATTGACTTTCAATGGTGTTCAAGACGGATCAGTCATGGCTGTAGAAGACATAATACAACCGGATCCGTTAATGACGGATGCATGCGGTTGTATTATTTTAACGGAAGCGGACACGCAAAAAACGCTAGTGTGAAAGTAGCCTAATTTAAAGAGGTTGTCCGGGCTTTTAATGTTGATGGCCTGTCATCAGGATAGGTCATCAATATCAGAACGGCAGGGGTCTGACACTCGGCACCACTGCCTATCAGCTGTTTGAGGAGTTGGCATGCTCCTGTATGTCACTGGAACAGCAGCAGCGGACAGGAAGAGAGAAGGGAGACTGCATGTGCACGCTGTGCGTGCCATCTCCTCAAACAGCTGATTGGTGGGGGTGCCGGATGTCAGACGCCCACCAATCTGATTTTCGTGACCTATCCTGAGGACAGGTCATCAATAGAAAAAGCCCCGACAACCACTTTAATATTGGGACATGTCCTTCCAGCATTAGCTGTCCTAGGCTTCCCTGTCCCCTATAGAAAGTCCAATAATTATATCACAAGGATTCTCTGGCATTATCAGAACTACAATCCTAAAGTGGTCCTCAGCATTTCTGCTATTAATCCAGCAGTCTTTCCGTCCAGTAGGCACAGGCGTGCACTTGTCAGTGACAGTACCGCATTAGTCAGCAATGTATTTTTTGTGAGCTAATTTTCTGTAACATATAGAAGTACATTTTTACACAAAATATTAAATCTGAATCTCTGTATATAAAAATTTACCAGAGGGTCTTTGAAGTACATTAATCTCCTGTGATCTAGGGTGAACCATCTCTTCTTAAATGCATCAGTAGGCTATAAAAAAATACAGTGGTTTTAAACATACTATCAGTTCATATTAGACAATATTTTTTTTGCTTTTAAAGGGGTTTTCCTGTACATTTATGTTGATGGCTGGCCATCAATATTTTATCAACAAGGGTCTGACACCCCGAACCTGGGTATTGCGGCACTTCTCCCATTGAATTAAATGCACTGTCCACTATACAATGGACAGAGCTGTGTAGTTGTGTGCGCCTAGTTCTAGCAGTGGAGTTACTGCAGAACAGCTGATTGGCAGGGTCGCAAGGTGTCGGACCCCACTGATCAGATATTGATGACCAGTCCTGAGGATAGGCCATCCATATAAAAATATTAGTATAAATGCAGCTCTCCCATCTGCTTGTGAGTCAGTCACCTAGTTTTCATGTAATCAATTATTGCCAAATCATTGACATACTCTTTGTGGTGTTTCCGTTCTCCAGAAAAAGAAGTTGTAATCAATATGTTAATGAGGTCCGAGTGCCCAGGAGGCCATTTCCAGTGCTGAAAGTGCCCATGCCTTCCACTCATTCCTAGCTCTTCCCCTTTACTCTTGCTCTTCTTGACGATGGGTGTCCTCTTCCTGGTCCTATAATCCACAGCCCGTGGCTCATGCACATTATATGATGTGATGCCAATGCCCACAGTAGGTATTTTAATGCACACACAGGGGGGTTGGGCAGTAGTCTGCATCTGCACAAGACTACAAAGGGGAGAAGAGTAATTCAATAGGAGCAAAGATTTGTACGAGTAGAGGGTTTGGGTGGTTTGAGAGCTGGAAACCAACCCTTGGGCACCAACAGGGATCCTAAAATTAACCACTTCTCTGTGATGCACCATCAGGGATCTGAAACTGAAAGAGGTTCACTGGGCTACAACTAATGATGACCTTTCCTTTGCATAGGTCAACAGTGTCAGATTGTGGAGGTGGACAACTGATCAACTGTTTTGGGGAGTCCCAGCACCAGAAACTATATTGTGTAAGCCTTCTTCTCCTTATACTGTTAGCTCTAGGCACTATAGCAGCCAAACACAGTTGATCGCGAAGGTTCCGGATGTCAGTCCCCCCCAGGATAAGTCATCCTTATCTGTAGCCTGGAAAACCCCTTTAACACCTTTACTCTAATCCACCAGGGTTTCTGAAATTAACCCCTTCACTGTCCTAGGCCACCAGCTATACGGACATTAACCCCTTCACTTCCCTTGACCACCAGTTACGACATTAACTGTTTAGGTTCCGATAGGAGCCTATGGTGTGCAGCACTTTCCTAGTGTCAGTGACCCCTTGATCTGGTGATCAGTAGGGCCTACAATGGTTGTTCCCAAAATAATCAGTCAATGCCTCTTAAGCAATACATCATGAATGTCTTAAGTGATGAAACACATTTAGGTTGGAATTTAAACAATTTCCCTTCATTCTTGGACATTGTCGTCACCTACCTTTGGCCCAGTCTTCTCCATATATCCTTCCTTCAAGAATTTCTGAGGCAAACGATTTAAAATCTAAATAATGTCAAACATTTAAGAAAGTCTTGAATATTTTACACATTATTACTTACTTCAGTTTATTACAGATAGTTGCTTATCTATACAGTTGCATACATATGGAGCATATGTTCAGCAGACCATATGAAACAGTGGCACAGATTAAAGGGGTTGTCCGAGTCATTTTTTTGGCCTTCTAACTAGGCAAATTTAAGGGGTTTACAATGCACTTACTTCTCTCCCTGCTCTGATAATGTTTCATGCACAAGCCTGAGAGAGCAGATACGTGTCTGTACACAACATCATTGTGCTGGCCATGCCCCCTGCACTGCTATCTACTGCTGTCTGGCCTCTCCCTGGACTCTTCAGGAAACTTTAACCCCTTCTGCAGAACTGAGTAGCTGCAGGCAGTTAAGAGACACAGAATTTTCCCTACTCATCCTGCAGACACAGAGCTTAAAGACTAGAGGAGTTCTACAGAGCATTGCACAAGAACAGGTAGGGGGAAGATCCTGTGTGTATCAGCAGTGTCATTGTACAGCTGGGACTTGTAGTCCTACACATACAGCATGCTGCTGAGTCTCCCAGCAGGCAGACATGTCACTCAGGGCAGACTTGTATTCACTCACTTTGCAGAGCAGGAAGAGGGGCACAAATATTCATGAGGAGAACCTCCGAGATTGTTGTTTTTGAAGGTAAACAAAAGGCCAGAAGAGAACGAGGGAAATGAGGAAATATAATTTATTTTTGCCTAAAACTTGCTTAGCTTAGTTATATATTGCTGACCATCAGATTTACAGTGCTATATATATATTTTCATAACTTGGACAACCTCTTTAACTAATGTGTCTGTGCCAAGAACATGTCTAAAAAGTGGTATAAGTAGGTGCAAATAGGGTTTCTTCAATTATGACTAGCTCAAAAAGGGGTGGGTTTAGTGGAAATGGTGTGGCTTCGGAGAAGGAGGCGTTGCCTTAGGTCAGGCATGTCCAAACTCCGGCTCTCCAGATGTTGCAAAACTACAACTCCCATCATTCCTGGACAACCTACAGCTATCAACCTACAGAAGGGCATGATGGGAGTTTTAGTTCTGCAACACCTGGAGGGCCAGAGTTTGGACATGCCTGCCTTAGGTACAGTGTTTTGTTCGAAAACTGTGTCTGAAAGAAAGCCAGCCAATAGTTGGTATAGACTAGAGTTAGAGAAAAGTGTCTACCCTTGCACCAGATGTATACTCCAGCCTGAGCCCCTGTGATACATCTCGTGCAGGTCTAGACAGTCTGTCTAAGCTTACACCATCTACAGGATATTGATACATAGAAATATGGATATTTCTACCACCCACTGGGCCTATTTTACACCTGGTTACCTCTTTGTCATTTGCCGTGGGAAATGCAACTTTCATATAGTGAAATTGAGCAGCTCGGATGGCATTAAACCAGCTGACGATTTCCTAGGAAAAAAAAAATTAGAGCTGCTTAGACTTAATGCATGAAACATGATCTTTAATCTAACTGCCTTTATTTACAAGTAGTCTTTTGGACTAATAATTGCCTTACTTTCACATATGCCTCTTATTCTTATTGTGAAGATGTAACTTTTAATACATTATGTATAAAATGTCTTTTTAAGACCTAATAAATCAATTTAAAACTATCAGTTGTGTTAGTAACATAGTAACATAGTTTATAAGGCTGAAAAAAGATATCTGTCCATCCAGTTCGGCCTGTTAAACTTGATCCAGAGGAAGGCAAAAAAAAACTTTGAGGTAGAAGCTAATTTTCCCCACTTTAGGGGAAAAAAATTCCTTCCCGACTCCAATCAGGCAATCAAAATAAATCCCTGGATCAACGACCCCTCTCTAGTAGCTATAACCTGTAATATTATTACACTCCAGAAATACATCCAGGCCCCTCTTGAATTCCTTTATTGTACTCCCCATCACCACCTCCTCAGGCAGAGAGTTCCATAGTCTCACTGCACTTATCATAAAGAATCCTCTCCTATGTTTGTGTACAAACCTTCTTTCCTCCATACGCAGAGGATGTCCCCTCGTCACAGTCACAGTCCTGGGGATAAATAGATGATGGGAGAGATCTCTGTACTGACCCCTGAAATATTTATACATAATTATTAGATCTCCCCTCAGTCCTTTTTTTTTTTTAAGTGTTTCAGGGTACTGTAGTCCACCCATTTCAGTTATTACTTTAGTTGCCCTCGTCTGAACCCTCTCCAGCTCTGCTATGTCTGTCTTGTTCACAAGAGCCCAGAACTGTACACAGTACTCCATGTGTGGTCTGACCAGTGATTTGTAAAGTGGTAGGACTATGTTCTCATCACGGGCATCTATGCTCCTTTTGATGCAACCCATTATTCAATAGGCCTTGGCAGCAGCTGCCTGACACTGGTTTCTACAGCTTAGTTTGCAGTTCACCAAAATTCCTAGGTCCTTTTCCATGTCAGTGTTACCCAGTGATTTACCATTTAGTATGTACGGGTGACTTGCATTATTCTTTCCCATGTGTATAACCTTACATTTGTTAGTGTTAAACCTCATCTGCCACTTCTCTGCCCAAGCCTCCAATCTATCCAGATCCAGGGCCGTACCACCAATTAGGCAAAGTGAGTGATCACCTCAGGCGGCACGGCCCTGGTGACAAGTGGGGGCAGTGGCAGCAGGGCACAGGGAGATGAGTGCTTCCATTGTGGAAGCGCTTATCTCCATAGTCATCTGTATCGCTGTCCTCAGGACTGCGATACAGATAGATGCTGCGGGGCAGGGGAGAGACGTCTCCCTTCCCCGTTCCTCTGATAGGCTCCTGGCGATTTGTCTATTTTAATCTTTTTAAGTCGCTGTTGTACTTCTTCCTGGGTCAGACAGGGCACTTTTAATGGGAAATTTACTTTTACATTCTGCATTTCATCTGACAGTTTATTTTCTTCAGTGAATACAGTGGAGAAAAATAATATTTAATAGCTTTACTTTTACCTCATTGCTGTCTGCAACTCCCCCCTCATTACTCTGTAAAGGGCTGACACCTTCAGATTTATACTTTTTACCATTTATATAATTGAAGAACATTTTAGGGTTAGTTTTACTCTCTTTGGCAAATAATCTCTCGGTCTCTAGTTTGGCTGCTTTTATTTGTCTTTTACATATCCTATTTTTTCGCTTACAGTTTTTCAATGCTTTCTCGCTATCCTCTTGTTTTAGTGATTTAAATGCTTTCTTTTGTCATTTATTGCTTTCTTTACAATTCTATTTATCCACATTGTTTTTTTTCTTGTTCCTTAACCTTTTATTCCCATAAGGTATGTACAACTCACAATTAGATTTTAGGATGGTTTTAAAAATATCCCATTTTGTGGCTGTATTTTTATTTTTGAGGACTTTGTCCCAGTTAGTTAGGCCTATGGCCTCTCTTAGTTGGCTAAATTTAGCTTTTTTGAAGTTTGGTATCTTTGTTCCTCCCTGAAGAAACACTCTTTTGAATAACAATTGGAAGGTTATTACTTTATAGTCACTATTTCCCAGGTGTCCCCCAACCTGCACATCTGTTGTTCTGTTAGGTCTATTGTTTAATACTAAGTCCAGTATGGCCATCCCTCTAGTCGGGTCCAGAACCAGTTGGGAAAGGTAATTGTGGTTATTGCCAAGAACCTGTTTCCTTTATGCTGCATTCTTTTTCCTCAGTAATTAGATATATGACGCTGTTGCCTTCACAGCACTCCTATTGTAGCTGTGGCATGCTGGTTGCTGCACGCTGCTACCAGCCTCCGCTATGTCTCTGTCCCTTGCTAGCAAGGAACAAAGACATAGAGAGCAGTAACCAGCCTGCCACAGCCCATTGCTACAATAGGAGCGCTGTAAGGGCAACAGCGCCATATATCTAATTATTGAGGAGAAAGAATGCAACACAACTGAGTTTCAAATGGATTTATTAGGGCTTAAAAAGACATTTTATACATAATGTATTAAAAGTTACATCTTAGCAATAACAAAAAGAGGCTTATGTGAAAGCAAGGCAATTATTAGTCCAAAAGACTACTTGTAAATAATGGTATAAAGTGCCTGCATGTATGTCTTAGGTCTAATTTTATAGTATCAATCTGACTGCAACACATATGGACAACTATCTAAGTGATGTTTTACCTCACTTTTGCCAGTAACCTTAAAGAAAAATAAGAAAAAGAATAATATCCTAATGTGTGGAGGAACATGGCGGCAAGTGTTTAAAGGGGTTGTATAAAGATTCAATTAAATTTTAATATAATTCAGCAAAAGAAAAACTGTTACTTTTTCACTTTACTTTCTTTTCCAAAAATGCTTGAGTTTAAGATATTCTCTTTACTTGATTGTAATGGTGCCCCGTGGTGTTTAATCTGTGTAGTAATGTGCACATCTACCTACTGAGCTGAATGAGTATGCTTGCACATGATCTATTCCATACTTCGACTGCCACCTGCTGTATCTACTGTTAGTAGTTGTGACAAAACATGCAACTATAGAAAAAGTGAAACATATATTACGATGTATTTACAAAGTAGCTGAAGTTTTTTCTTTGACAATATGTAGATGTGTGTGTTAAAGGTGAACCATTCCTCTAAGGCTACATGCACACGGCCGTTGGTGTTTTGCGGACCACAAACCGCGGATCCGCAAAACACGGAAGCTGCTCCACGTTTTGTAATTTGCGGAAGGGAACGCGGCCCATTATAGAAATCCCTTTTCTAGTCCGCAAAACAGACAAGAATAGGGCATGCTCTATTTTTTTTGCGGGGGCACGGAACAGAGCAACGGATGCGGACAGCCCACGGAGTGCTGTCCGCATCTTTTGCGGCCCCATTGAAGTGAATGGGTCCGAGCCGCAAATTATGTGCCAGATCAGTTTCACTTGTCAATATACTGCCCCCTACTGGGGCTGAATGTGCTGCAACCCATACAAGCAACAGCCCTGCTTCACTTTACC
This sequence comes from Bufotes viridis, assembly GCA_033119425.1. NCBI lineage: Eukaryota > Metazoa > Chordata > Amphibia > Anura > Bufonidae > Bufotes > Bufotes viridis. Next base: position 110,699,088 of record CM065596.1, read on the forward strand.
TGCCCATCTTTGTGGTACACAAATAAATTTCTCGCTCTGTTGTCTTTGACATATGTGATCTGTAAACCGTTGTTGTGTTTCATCTTCTCTGGCTGAAAAGTGGCATTAATAGTGTCAATTTTAATGACAGCCTTGGGTTCCTTTGCCTGAAATAGAAAGCATATGAGGCGTTAAATAGCTATAGTAAATTATGTGTTTTCTATAAGACTGTACAAAAAGTAACCACAGCCACATACATAATAACATACTACTGGAGGGTAGAGCTATGGCACAGAAACATACTTGCTACATACATGTTGGCTACACTAAGTAGGTCTTGCTCAGATGCATAACGTTTCATTATTCTGCCATTAATCTTTACTTACTTAGACTGGACCTGTGTCAGACTGGGGTTCCTTGGGCCCACCAGAGGAAATTAATCTTGGGATCTTGGGCCCTATATCATCAATAAAGTCTAATAGTTTTGAATAAAAGAAATAGACCCTAGTGGCAAGTGATTGGCTCCAAAGGCAGTTCCAAATTGGGGTTCATTGTGGCTTCAGATACTGGGCCCACTGGAGGATCCCCTGGTACTTGGTGGGTCAGTCCGACCCTGGACTGGACATTTCTTTTTACATTGATAAACGTAATGTTTAGGCTACTTTCACATATGCAGTAAAGGTACCCCCCTGGCTACACCATTTTTCTCTGGTTAAAACCCAGCACTCATGCCGGAAACCGGCCAGATGCCCACAGGATACCATTATAGTCAATAGGTTCCGGTGGTGAGCGGCAGTATCCCGATAGGGTGAACTCTCGCAAGGCTGTTACTCTGCCAGAACAGACTGCAGGATGCTTTTACCACAGATTTGAAACTACTCTAGATTTTCTATACAAGATATTATCCCACATTACACATTCATGCCGTTTCAGACCATGATCAGATGTGGGAGATTTGCAGATGGGTGGTTTCCGCTGTGGATTTGAGAGCATGCAGCACATTTCCAAGTCTGCAGCATGCCTATTATGTCACATATTATATGCCTATGGATTTTTGCCATGAATTTTCACATTTTGCAAAACAAAACATTAAAACCCACAGCAAATCTGCAGGGAAAATTCAAGGCTGCAAAAAGTTGTAATCTTTTATATCTGTACCGCAATTTGTATGGAAGCATTAACAATATGAATGTGTGATTTATAAAATGCATAGAAGCAACACGCAATTCTCCTATAATGGAGATGTAAGCAATGGAGGATGAAACAGTGTTGTGTATGCATGTTAGCCTCCATTGTCTGAACAGGTTTGTAAAAGGAAATCTATTGGATTCTGATTATCCCCATCTCAATGATACTTACATCTGACTTTGTGAAATATTTTAAGGTGCCATCCATCTCTGTCAGGACAAACTTCCTTGCTAAATACTGTCCGTTATCTCTTCCTCGCTTGAATAAAGTTCCTTCTTTCACTCCTGATATGAAGTACATTAAATCTAGTGATAAAGGTGAAGACTACATTCCACAGGCATCAATGATTGTATTATTATTTTACTTCACACAGAAATAACCATGGATGGAATTTGCATGTTTTAAAAATATTTTACAGATGCAATTTAAAAAAAAAAAATTTGAAGTGTAGAATCAACCTACATAAATATACTATAAAATGGCTAAACTTGTGTTATTTTGTCACAGCAATCCATTTAGTGGTGGGAAAGATTGTGGATGCCCAGCAATATAAAAATACATTGATTACATTGATGACAAGATGCCGTGGTCTCCGTTTCCTAATGATCACATGTCTCCTTACCTTTGGGAAAATCATCTGAACCTTCCTTTTTCATAAATTGTTTGCGTTCATATTTAGCCCGAATCCACTGTTCTCGCAAGACACTGTAAATGAAAGATAGAGATAGTAAAGAAAATCACAGGGATTTCAGAAAACGTTTGATATGTCATAAACACATATCAAAGTTTTGATCGGTTCGGGTCCAATCTCTGTGGACCCCAATGATTGCTAGGACGAGGAGAAAGAAGCGCCTCACTTGTGTCTCCAGCTGTGAGAAAAGAGAGTGTGATATACAAGAGCTTCTCTCTCTGCCTTCTAGCGATCGTGGCGGTCTGTCTTAGTGCTCAAACCCCTAGCAGGCAAAACTTTTGATATGTCTGTAAGTTTTCGGAAAACTAAGTGACCCTTAGGCAGGATTGCTAACCAGAATTTTTCTTTTTTTCTTGACAATTTATCCCAAAATCACGGACAGCAAAAGTTTTTTATGGACAAATTGGAAAACCATAAAGAAAGATAAAGATAAGAAGTAATACATGTACTGTATATAGCTCAATAAAATGATATTTACCACCAAAATTATCTAACCAAGTACCACCAGCTTCAAAGAAATCACTGACACGTATTTTTTTCACGGACACAGGTAAAAATTTACCTATTTTTACGAACTGTCCAGAAATTTAAAAAAAAACCAACCACTGATCAAGTCAGGTATTTTTTTTTTTTTTTTTTTGCAAAAACAAAAATGCCATAAGCAAATAAGACTGTGAGACAGTACTGCACTACCACCATACAGTTATACAAGGTAACAGCACTACATAGTGTGTATGGCTTGTTCACATCTGTGTTGGAGGTTCTACTTTGGGCCTCCGTTCGCAGATTCTGTCAAAAAGACTGGATAAAAAAGGCCTGCATGCAGGACTTTTTTGTCTGGTAAAAAAACAGGATCCAGAACGGAAACTGAATAGATTCCATTGTAGTCAATGGAGTCTGTTCAGCTCCATTTGTGTCAGTTATGTGACAAATCCAACACTACCATTATTTTCTGGGCAGAACAATGGAAATATAGAAAGGTGATGCAAACTCACCCTTACCTAAATAATACCATATACTGCTGAACAACAGTATCATACAGCGCAGGAAAACCATTCACCACATTACTACTGTACAGTGCCGATATGACAGTGGCATTGTCACGATCAGTGTGGGGGGAAAACTCCACACTGAACACAGGAGGGAAGGGAACAGTAACTGGGCCTGGAAACTAGGGAAGGAACAGGTCACCTCCTAAACAACCCTAATCCGGGCCCCTAACTACCTATCAATATGAATAGACCTTAAGGTAGGAATATTCATATGCTGTATACCTAGGCCCTTATTTCCCTATATGGCCCTGGAATAAGTTTAGGGCCAGAGACAACCTTTTCCTCCCCAGATGGACGAATGCAAGTCTCTGTCTCAGGCCCAGATACAAACAACAGGGGATATAACAAAAACAATACAAAGGAAAAACAAAACTTAAAATAGAAAACTGGCAACTCCAGAAGCAAGACAGCAGGAAGAAACTCTATGAACCGCACCTCCAAGAGTGAGAAGCGGCTACTTAAAGGGAAGGTACATTACCAACAAGCAACACCTGAAGCAAGGGGTGTGGTATTCACCAAAACACAGACACAATAAGATCCACAAGGAACTTGTCAATTTAACCCATGTGATGCCAGTCTCTCTGATTTCCTGGTACCTGCCACGGGAACGTCCGTGACAGGCATATACCTTGTGTAATCCCCCAGGTCCCCAAATAACAGAGTAATGCAGGCTAAATAAGTAGCCCAAATGTGAGGAAGGTTGGCACTTGGCCTTTTTAACCTATAGATGTAAACCTATAGGATACAGAGCCATTTTGCTCAAATGTGCAGGTATATAAGGCTATTCATATTTATATGTAGACTTGATGCATACACCAAGTTTTAAAGCAGTGGAAAGCATTACAGAAGGTGGAATAGATTATGCCAAATTACAGATATATATTATGATCATATAGGGTTCTTCATACGTTTTCATTTCAAAACTTGTAATTTATCCATTTAAAACTCTGCTCTTTCTGAGCTCAGCGGCCAAGACAACCATCTTATTTTTGTTAGTCTCCCCAGTGTATAGGGCCCTTTACACTGGCTGAGAATTGCAAAGATCATCGCTAATAAGCGTTCATAGTCAACACAAAAATTAGAGCATGAGGAACTGAGCTGATTAGTGTATAGTTTATGGCAAAAGTTTCCGATAACTTGCATTTCATTCATATAAATTCCTGCTCATTCTGGGCTTTGAAGTCAAGGAGACGGTCCTATCAGTGGCTGACAGCTATCTCTCATATTGACAGCAGTCGCTGATAGGACCGTCTCCTTGACTTCAAAGCCCAGAATGAGCAGAGATATTAATGGATAAATTATAAGTTTCACTGAATCTTTTTCCACAAATCTGTATATGAATATGTTCAGCTCTTCCTGCTCTATAACATAAAAGATTATACTGCATTATCATGGGGACAAACACAACAGTGCTGGTAACTGTGCTGCCACTAACAACCAAAAGAAATGATGAATTCTAAGCAGTAAGCTTTCTGACCGGTGGAGCATGTTTATATTAAATAGAACGGATTGTTCCACAAATATAGGAAGGGATTTATCAAAACTGACACAAAGGGAGAGTCGAGCAGCGTCCGGCTGGTCAAAATACATAAAAAGCATGTAATACTGGAGCAAATTATTGTGGGAATATAATTTACCGTACGGCCAATGTCTCAGTAATAGTCCATGGAGCTCACTGTTTTCATTCTACTGAAAGGGCCCTATTCATGTTTCAAGAGCGGTCAATCAGTTCCTATATATATATATATATATATATATACACACACACACCCATATTTATTATAACAGCAATTTCCATTGTAACCTGACAACTTCAGGAACTGCAATAAACCAAGAAGAATGAGATGGAAGGTATGCTTACTGGCAGTCCGCATGTGTGGGTCTGTGGTAATAGATGGGAACATGAGCCTCATATTTAGCTTTAGCTGTATCATTGCCATGCCTGTCAAGAAACTAAAAATTCAAGAAAAGAAGTTAGTACATCAGAACAGTTAAAAGAATACAAGGAAATATAGCTGGAGTATTACGAATACTGTATTGTTATGTAAGATATGAGTATTGCAGTATATGCAGTATTTTGTAACCCGCTGAACTATGTGACCATGTAACTCCAGCGTATATCATATACCTGTCATCGGCAAAATTTCACCTGTCATCGACAATGAGACATTTCCTGTTTAGTAAGTTTATTGTGTACACGGTATCACCTGACGCCTGGTATATATTGCTGCTGTGAAGGGACTGTGCATAGGGTTGATTGACTGCGGTAACATAACACACAAGGGCAGATTTGTGCAAAATGTCTCGAACAAAAACTGTCATTTTCTATGTTGCACATATTAACCAATCCCACAGCAGCTTTCATTTTTCAAGAGCAGAGTATGAAATGTGATCTCCACTGTGATTGGTTGCTATTGGCAACATGGACAGCTTTTCTATGAGACACCTTTCATAAATCTGTCCCACTGTATCATTTGTTGTGGTTGTCAATGTGAAAGGGCGTCTGTCAGCAGCTTTGTCCCTATGACACTGGCTGACCTGCAAATGAGCCTCCAGGAGCAATGGGGGCGGTTCCATTACACCTAGAGGCTCTGCTCTGTAACTGCCAAGCCCTCTCAACTTTGATTGACAGGGTCAGCCATTATGATGTTTTCCCCACCTAGCCCTGTAAATGAAAGCGCAGAGGGTGTGGCAGTTGCAGAGAGAGCAGAGCCTCTAGGTGTAACGGCAACGCCCCCGTTGCTCCTAGAGGCTCATTTGCATATATTCAAGCTTTATTTTTCTCAGCAATGCGAGCACATATGAACATGGGAACAACACAGATGCCTTGAGCTGCCAAGAGTACATGTAACAGGTCAGCCAGTGTCCTAGGTACAAAGCTGCTGACAGACGCCCTTTAAGTGTTAGTGAGATAGGGAAGCAGCAAACAGAAGTCTCCTTGGCTGTACTGTACTGAATTAACTAGTAGTAAGCTGCCATCTCTGCTCATGGCTTTTGGTCTCTTTCTATATCACCAGGAAATGCATGAAACTATCAGACAATCTTCAGCTGCTAGACGAGATGGCACAAAGCAGGAATACCAATAAGAGAACTGTTACCCTGGGTTCACACCTGAGCGTTTTACAGCGCGTTCAAACGCGCTGTAAAACGCTCAACAGATTAAAACCAATGCATCCCTATGGGAGTGGTTCACACTTGAGCGTTTTACAGCGCGTTTGAACGCGCTGTAAAACGCCCAACGCATAAACAAGTACTTGAGCTTCTTTTGGGGCGTTTGACGCGCGTTTTGTGATTGACACCACAGTAGCAATCACAAGAACGCAGCTATCTAACGCTGCTAGCGTTCCTATTTGCAAACAGCGCGCAACAGCGCGTCAAAACGCAGCAGTAAACGCGCGTTTTTGGAACGCTCAGGTCTGAACCCAGGGTTAAAGTAAGACTAGCTTCACTCCTGCGGTAAAGCTATCTGCAGGCTATTCCAACAGCCAGATGCTCCCGTTCACCACCAGACTCCATTGACTATAATGGAATCTGGCGGGGATCCGGCTGCGTTCCGGCATGAGCGCAGGGAACTCGCCTAAATTGGAACGGACATTTGAAGAGTGGCGTTTGCCAGCAGTCTGTGACACAACAATCCAGGGAGGCTGACTAGATGATCTCTTTGAGATTGCTAATGCTCTTAGCATGATAACAATTGCTGAAAATACAGAGTTCCCACTGGCTCCCCGAGAAAAGGGAAGAAGGGGATCAATGGCTGGCATAGATGCAAAATTAGCTGCAAAGACACAGAAAGCAGCTAGACAGAAATAAATGCTTGCTAGAGAACAGCAATGGGAAGACTTGCAAGGAAGGCATAATAAAATGGTATCCAGTGAAGAAAATGAAGAGGCAGGCAGTAGTCGGGACAGAGATGTTGGGGATGAGGGACCTGTTGAGGGTTGCACTTCTGCAAAAATAAAGAGAGGTAGAGAAAACACCACAGCTAAAGATACTTTGGACAGAACAAAGATTTCAGATCGGAAAGAGATGTTTGTCATTGCTGAAACTGCAAACAGCTTAGGTCCTCAATCATGACTCAATTCGCCAAAGGAGAATGAGTTTCAAGGCAACGTGGCACTGGTGGTTCAGTGAGATGGCAAACCCATTGCTGATCTAACAACCATAGAACAAGTTGATAAACCCAGTGATTGCTTCTGCAAAGCTGGCGAGTGGAAGTGGGGGTTCAAGCAAGAGCTGTCCACCCGGCAGCTGGAGGAATGGAGCATATCTAGCCATGCTTTGAAACAACCAGCCCGAACACGGGGCAGCTTGCTGGTGCTTATGTTCTCATGGAACAAAAGCTTGCTAAGGAGCTACTATCGCTGGCATCCAAGCATCATATAATAAAACTGATCACTGGTGCTATCTTTGAAGTTTGTTTTGGAGTCACATCATCTCCACAAGTTCCTTTCTTTAAGCATTTTCAGCAATACTAGGAGGCTGATCAGGGTAAATACGAAACAGGAATGGCGGATGATACTATATCTAGGCCAGTACAAGACATCAGGGTTAGCAGAACTGAGTTTGCAAATAGATATCTGACAGAGAGTCAGTCAATGGATGATTAGAGGGAGTTTAGGGAGCTGGTTGTCATTTTTCTTGAATCTGTTCCAGTGAGAGCAGTCCAATTTATGGCACCTGGGGTCATGCATCACTCTCTCTGGCTGTTGAAAAAAATTGACAGTTCCATAAAACCTGTGAAAATCACCATGTTTATTTTTCTTACTTTTTTAAGTTCCACCCTAGTACCTTTATAGTATATACTAAAGATTGTCTTGATATTATATGTATATTGTATGTACCAAGTGTGGCCTCCATTATGTCTCTTTCCCAGGCTAAATTCCAAATTTGCCCAGTTATATAATGATAAATTCCTTCATATACATAGACCAACTTGCCATTCAGGGCTCTGGAAACGCTGGGAGGCAGCACTGTACAACTGTATTGGCCACAACAGTTTATGTTGCCCTTGTACCTTATAATAGGAACAGGAAGTCTCAGGAACAGAGACTAGCGGGAACCCGGTAAGTGATAGAATGCGAGCGGTGGGGGATTGGTGAGGGTGATTATATATATTTTTTTAAATCCAACTCTGAGCCCTTTCCAACCAATTTTTGCCCTTAACAACCTCTTTAATTTTGTACTATGTCTGCACTGTGTTATTTTCCAATGTGAAACTGCAATAGTCTTAGTGGCTTCCGGCAAACATATCTTAAAGGGGTTGGCCACCCACTGGTTATTGTTGACAAAGGTGTTTGTGAGATGATTACGGTATATGACACTTACTAATACATCCTTTTTTGAAATTCTGCATCATTTTCTAGATTTAGTAAGGTCTTTTGTGCTGTCCACACAGAGGTCCTGTCCATAAGAGGGTCATGTGACCATGCAAATCACCTCCATGTGATGTGTCCTCCATTCAAATACACTGCTCCTGCCATCTGCACTTCTTCTGTTTAGTGCAGGTGCTGTGTGTTTGAATGGAGGACACATCACATGAAGGTGATTTGCATGGTCACATGACCCTCTTATGGACAGGACCTCTGTGTGGACAGCATACAATACTTTGTAAACAAGGGGGTATACCTTATAAAATATAGAAAATGGTGCAGAATTTCAACAAAGGCTATATTAGTAAGTGCCATATGACCATCTTACAAACACATTGGTCAACAATAACCAGAAAGTGGCCAACCACTTCGTCTACTCATGTAAGCACATGTATTTAATGCTCTTTAGCTATCTATTAAACTATTGCCCTTTATAATATACTGCATAATACTGCTAATCTCCTTTATCAACAGCATCGCACAATGCAAACATGTCTATCCTCCACTGCTTTACTTTACACTTGTGACCTTCGCTTCTACCTTTTGATATATGTCCAAACCTGCAATAACATTTTTCATGTTTTATAATGTATTTCAAAAACAGCCGAAAGCTTCTACAATAAATGATTATTATTACTCCATGCAAACATTTCTTATATTATCACAGTATATGCTCATATTTAGTATATTGGGGTGTAATGGTGAATGTTCAGCATTCACAGACAGGAATTCATACAGCACCTTTTTGGTTAAGAGGGGGATGCAGACCCATCTGTAATTCAGTTAAACCTTCTGAACTTGCAAACTCTACAAATTCACCTGGTTCCTACTTCATATTATGAATATTATTACCTCAGCTGGAAACCTTTTCTTCCACCTCAGTGGGGACATACACTAGCAATGCACGGACACCTTTGGCCAGTTTTTACTATGTTTACGTTGTTGTACACTGTGATATGTGTATAATGAATATAATTATCTTATGGTAAGTGGTCAGTAATCACCTCTAATTTCCCCAGTGTTAACAGAAGAAGAAATTATTAAATATCTACTGTGGACATTCTAGTCTATAATTAAGAAGGAAGGAAGGGATTTGGACATGGTATGAACTATGAAGGACGCATCTATTACCTGAATCTGGTCCTCTTCCCATTTGGCCATAGTCAAAGACTTCACCTTACTGATTTCGGAGAGGTTTCGGTGAATACCACAACAGGTCACACACAAAAAGACACCCAGAGTATAGGAGGCCCATTGAGGATCTTAAATAGAAAATGCAAGATCTGCAGTGAAGATTCTGTTCTGCACTCAAATAAATTGCCGCATTTGGCCTCACTCACAATCACACACAGACTTAAAGAGTGAATATGGAAGGTTTTGTGTGTATTAATATAGTATTGTGTCATTCTGTCAGTACTGTGCCGTTATCATGTTGTTCTACTGTTTTTCGTTCATACAGAGGTCTCATGCACATGACCGTAATTTTGGTCCACACCCATGTACTGTCCGCATCTGTAAGTATGCCCTGCAAAAAATAGAACATGTCCTATGCTTGTCAGTTTTGCACACAAAAATAGGACTTTTCTGTAGCCGGGGTCAGGGAGGCGGCATGCTCACAGCTGGGATCTTTGTTTTGCAGATCTGCGATTTGTGGACCACAGAACACTTACGGTCGTGTGCATGAGGCCTAATGCATGCAAACAGAATGAACATGGAAGTACAGCTATGAATAGTGCCATAGACTAGGGCCTCATGCACACAGTTGTGTCTGTATTTCAGTTCGCAAAATACAGATACTTTTGTGTGCATTCCACATATTTCTCACTCCCATCAATATAAATGATTATTCTTATCTACAATGTGGACCAGAATAGGTAATGATTCATAATTTGCAGAATGACTACACGGATCCACAAAAAATATGGATGTGTACATGCAGGTACCACACCATTGAAAAATACAGTCACGTGCATTAGGCCTTACACTGACGTATCTTTGGGACCTATTCTATAAGGGTACCTGCACACATGGCGGAATATTCGCTGAAAGGCCACAGAGTGGTACAGTACCAGCAAAGTGTATGAAATTAAACAAATCTCATGTACACTTTGCAGATATTTTTTGTGTGGAAAGTGACTTGCTGTGTGGATTTACAAATCTGCAGTATGTCAATTATGTTTGCAGTTTTAGCTGTGGATTTCACCCTTTTCTAATGAAGCAAAACCTGCAGCAAAACCACATCTAATCCTCACCAAAATTGCTGTTAGAAATTGCAGTTTTTGGTTCGGTTTGGGTGCAAAAACGCATAGAAATCTGCACAGGAACTTGTGCGGATCTTGTGCAAGCTAATCTACACCCGCGTGCAGGTTCCTTAAAGACATTATACAAATCCTAAATACCTAAGTGTGAATGAAGCCTGATGCAAACAGCTTGTACAGAGCAGCTCTCTTTTCTGGCTGATAGAGAGGGCTCCTGTGTGGGCCCCACTTCCCTCCTTTGATGTCCATATTCCTTAGGCCTCTTTCACACTTGCGTTCTGAGGATCCGGCAGGATCCTGATCAGTCTTCAAAATGCTTTGAGGTTACTATGGCAGCCAGGACACTATTAAAGTCCTGGTTGCCATAGTAGTAGTGGGGAGCGGGGGAGCAGTATACTTACAGTCCGTTCGGCTCCCGGGGCGCTCCAGAATGACGTCAGAGCGCCCCATGCGCATGGATCATGTGATCCCTGCGTGTGGGGCGCCCTGACGTCACTCTGTAGCGCCCCGGGAGCCGCACGGATAGTAACTATACTGCTCCCTCGCTCCCCACTACACTTTACCATGGCAGCCGGGACTTTAGCGTCCTGGCTGCCATGGTAACCATTGAGAAAAAGCTAAACGTCGGATCCGGCGATGCGCTGAAACGACGTTTAGCTTAAGGCCGGATCCGGATTAATGCCTTTCAATGGGCATTAATTCCGGATCCGGCCTTGCGGCAAGTGTTCAGGATTTTTGGCCAGAGCAAAAAGCACAGCATGCTGCGGTATTTTCTCTGGCCAAAAAACGTTCTGGTCCTGAACTGAAGACATTTCTCTCCATTCAGAATGCATTGGGATAATCCTGATCAGGATTTTTCCGGCATAGAGACCCGACGACGGATCTCTATGTCGGAAAACAAAAACGCTAGTGTGAAAGAGCTCTTAATAGGTTATATACACAGGACAAGATCACCCCTTTCATGGTTCATTCACAACTGCCCCAAGCTGCATATATAGACCAATATTGAAAACGTTCCTCCTCAAAAAAATTTCACTTAATGGGATCCGAGCCTGGTTTTGGCACCATATATGCAGCTCTCAGACAGTCATATTATAGAAATGTAAATAAGTCATTTACTGTCCTGGGATGATGTAGCAGGATATTAGGCAATGTTCAGGCAGCTTCCTATTAGCTCGAATCGCGTACAATGGGAAAGTGACTTGTCACTGACTTGGACCATTACAAAAAGTCCTGCAGGGCTGGATAAGGATGACATTTTTCCACTATGAGCCATTCTGGTATCTTCTCTATAATTAAGGCCTTGGCGCCCATGTTATTCCATAACTACTCAAAAAGGCACAATGAGTTAAGGAGAGAAAACAATATTATTAGAAGGCTACATAGTCTGTAGTCCAAATGAGACAGATACTTCTAAGAAGAAGAAATCCAGCACTTGCTTTAAAAGTTCTTGTTGCCTTTTATTAATCCATCATAGCAATATAAATAACAGGAACACAACACTCCACAATAGCACCCGTTTACGCGTTTTGAACACAAACTGTGTTCTTAATCGTAACTGAATGAGACCTGCTTTACTGGGCGGTTTAAATCACATGCTGAGCCCCACACCCGGTCAAAAGACCAGGAATGAGGATTCTGCAATCCGGTCAATCCAAGTATCACAAACACAGATACTTCTAAGACCGATGTTCTCACCATAGTTTGCATTTCATGGCTAAAACCTGCTCTAAGCTGACAAAGCTGCAGGACAATACAGAGGTGAACAGCCCACCAGGACAATGCAAAAATGCCTTAATTACCTTGAATTGTGGTCTTCCTCCCATTACTTCCTCGCTTGCTTTGTCAACGTGTTTAACCCACCCTGCCTCTCCTTTCATTTTCTCTCACCTGGCTCTCCGCAGTCTGCACATTTTGTATTTCCTTCCTTTCTCGACAAATTCCTGACTGACTTCTTGTTCCAATCCTGTTCCCCAGACATTCTAATGTCAGGTATAGTTCACCGTTTCAGATTAAAGTGACACTCGGTGACATGGAGATATTCCTGGGCCAGATGTGACAGCCATACACTGTTCAGGTGCCCAAGAACAGACTTGCAACCAAGCTTATCTACGTCCAGGTGGCCACATCTACTGTGTCGCAAATGTCTTCACAGGGCGAGGTGATTGGTACTGTCTGTAAGATCCAGGCTCTTATACAGACTGCTGCATAGGGGGAGGGAGGTTTTAATTAGTAAACCTGTTTTTCAACATTTCAGTCTGGCAAGACACTTGGAGGAGGCCACAGAATATTCGCCAGGACTTGTACACACACACATACTTATAAAGTGAAAAATTATTCTAAATGTCATTATGCATTGATTTAGTATCACACATTGCTTAAAGCATAGGAAGACATATACAATTGTAAAAAACACATAAACATATATCTTTATTATCTCAGTGCAGTTATTGTCTAAAAAACTGCTATGGTTTGGATTTGTCCTGAGTAATGTGTGTACCTCCCTCCACAGGCGGGGTCTTTATTAAAGACTACTGCAAAGCGTGCAGAACAAAGCCTATCTGCAGCAGTTTCTCCCAAGAACTACTAACAATTAAGCTGCAATGCTAAATAAAGTATACATATAGCACACAACGTTTTGAAAGGTCAAAGAGGGACACTTCCGGCTTATTATATGAAAGATCCAATCGCTGGCAGGTTATGGATGCAGCCAGGGATTTTACTGAGCAGCATTCACAGCCATTTCTTGCCATGTTTAGACAGTTGCAGGAAGTCTGGTACAGCGGGACTCGGCACCATCAGAACTGAAGCCACAGGTAGGTATAAAGTCTGGGGGTGGGTTTGTGCTGGGACAGCTGTTTTCTTGACCCAGAGTAGCAAAATCAGCGGCAGAAAAATCAGTAGCAGATTACTAGCTCAAAACAGGTCTTTTAGTGGCAGATTTCTAATTTGATGGTTGTTGTAGAGGAGTTTTTGCAAAAGTTTTAGCGTTTTTAGTTGTGGTTTTTCAGTTACCCCATAGACTTCTATGAAATACTCAAGCCAATCTGCTTCCGAAAAGTGTTTTTTAAATCAGCTACTGAAAAAAATTCAGCCATTTTATGCCAGTGTGTGCAAAAGGTGGAGTTTTTAACATTAAAGGGGACATTCCCATATTTTTACCCAGGCAGCCCCCCCTGATGTTAGCATCGGAGCATGTCGTGCTCCAATGCGCTCCCTTGCTCTGCGCTGGATTGCACAGGGCAAGGGCTTTTTTATTTACAATAATACACTGCTGGGCAGAAGCTTCGCCCAGCAGTGTGTTCGGTAATGTCACCGGCTTTAGCGCTGCCCTAGCCGTTTTATAGCAGCACTCTGCAGCCAGAACTCTGCCCTGCCTCTATGATAGAAGCTATAAGAGGTCGTTAGTGTACATTTTGATCAAAAGGTAATAAGCCACTCGCCACGCCAAGGCTGCCTCATGAGTGGTCCTAACGCTAAATCCTACCTGTTATGGGCCATGACAGCCACATAAAATCCAGGGAGTGCGGCCCAGCATGCATGCTGGAATCAACCATACTTATTAACCCTTTCTGGTGCTATAACAGCCTCCATTAGATCCAGGGATGCAGGTACCAACATGCATGGTGAGCTCACTATGTACTCCTCCTGGAGCCAGATGGTCACTAACAGGCACTATGAATGCAAGTTCGGTTTTATACTCACTCTGATTAAAACCAGCCTCTAAGACAGACAAACTAGTCAGGTGTGCACGACTGAGAAGGAGGCTGCCAAACCTCCAACATATACTAAACAGAAACACAAAAGGGGGGTCAGTCAGCACGTCCCTGTATGCAGGTGCACGTAACTGTGGCACATATGCATACAAACAAAAAGATACAACAGCACTCTGCAGCCAGAACTCTGCCCTGTCTCTATGCTAGAAGCCATAAGAGGTCGTTAGTGTACATTTTGATCAAAAGGTAATAAGCCACTCGCCACGCCAAGGCCGCCTCATGAGTGTTCCTAACGCTAAATCCTACCTGTTATGGGGCATGATAGCCACAAAAAAAAACAGGTAGTGCGGGCCCAGCATGCATGCTGGAATCAACTAAACTTATTAACCCTTTCTGGTGCTATAACAGCCTCCATTAGATCCAGGAATGCAGGTACCAACATGCATGCTGAGCTCACTATATACTCCTCCTGGAGCCAGATGGTCACAACAGGCACTATGAATGCAAGTTCGGTTTTATACTCACTCTGATTAAAACCAGCCTCTAAGACAGACAAGCTAGTCAGGTGTGCACGACTGAGAAGGAGGCTGCCACACCTCCAACATATACTAAACAGAAACACAAAAGGGGGGTCAGTCAGCACGTCCCTGTATGCAGGTGCACGTAACTGTGGCACATATACATACAAACAAAAAGATACAACAGCACTCTGCAGCCAGAACTCTGCCCTGCCTCTATGCTAGAAGCCATAAGGGGTCATTAGTGTATATTTTGATCAAAAGGTAATAAGCCACTCGCCACGCCAAGGCCGCCTCATGAGTGGTCCTAATGCTAAATCCTACCAGGTAGAATTTAGCGTGGAAGTTTTAGTCATGTGAACATACAGTACCCTCAATCTTAGCATAAATATCAACTGATAAAAGTAAATATTGCAACAAATAATGAAAAATGCATAAGGTTAGGCCTTTTATACAGCTAGGAACCAGGCAGGTTCTGGAGAAGTTTAATAGGTTTATTAACCCTCTAGGACCTTGGACGAGAATGCTCGTCCTAACTTGTGGCTACTTAATGCACTAGGTCGAGCATTCTCGTCCAAGGGTTAACGACACGCGCTGCCGCGATCAGCAGCAGGGGCCCGGCTGATACTGGCATGATACAATGATGCCGGCGGATTGACCCCTGTATGCCACGGTCACATTGACCTGCGGCATACAGGAGGTTTGCGGCAGTTTGTACATCCCCATTGGGTCCCCGTGCTGCGGTGACGGGGACCCGATGGTTGATATGGCAGCCCCGATGCCTTGAACACGCATTGGGACTGTCAGCTACGGAAGCCCAGGAGATCCAGCCCCAGGGCTGGGTCTCCTAGGCAACTGTTAGCGTCTTACAGTGTAAGACGCTGACAGTTCAATGCAGCACAATACAGATGTATTGTGCTGTACTGAAACAGGGATCAGACCCTGAAATCTTGAAGTCCCATAGTGGGACAAAACATAAAGTAAAAAAAGAAGTTAAAAAAGAAAGTTTTACAAAAAAATTAAAGTTTCAAGTAAAAAAAAAAAAAGGTGCCCATTTCCCAAAATAAAGTTAAAAATTGTAAAAAATAGGAAAAAAAAAGAAAAGTAGACATATTATGTATCTCCGCGTCCGTATCAACCGGCTCTATAAAAATATGACCTAACCGCTCAGGTAAACACCGTCAAAGGAATAAAATAAAATCTGTGCTAAAAAAAACATTTTTTTTGTCACCTTACATCACTAAGCCATGTATCCCTATGGGCATTGAACACACTTGGGCGTTTTACAGCGCGTTTGAACGCGCTGAAAAAACGCCTGACACAAACGCTAGTGCTTGAGCTCCTTTGGGCGTTTTTTCCAGCGTTTCCACCCATTGGAATGCATGGGAACGCTCCAAGATGAAGATATGAGCGTTTCTGTTTAAAAACGCGCATACGAACGCGCGCTTTTCTCATTTGACCCAGCATAAAAAGGCCGCTTCCAGGTTCAACACAGAATCCTAGGCACCAGCATGGAGGAAGCTGGATGTGAGGCGGAGACCCTTTTTAGTGGATCTGGAACCTGTCAATCAAAAAAACGCCTCAAAAACGCGCGTTCCTTAAATGCAAAAACGCCCATGAAAACGCGCGTTTGTCGCGGGAAAAAAACGCTCAAAAAAACGCCCGCTCAAAAAACGCTTAGGTGTGTTCCCAGCCTAAAAGTGCAACACCAAGCGATCAAAAAGGCGTATTCCCCCCAAAGTAGCATCAATCTAACCTTCACCTCATCCCGCAAAAAATGAGCCCCTACCCTAGACAATCGCCCAAAAAATAAAAAAACTATGGCTCTCAGACACTAAAATATGATTTTTTTTGTTTCAAAAGTGATGTTATTGTGTAAAACGTAAATAAATTAAAAGAAAGTAGACATATTAGGTATCGCCACATTCATAAGAACCTGCTGTATAAAAATATCACATGAACTAACCTCTCAGGTGAACACGTAAAAAGAAAAGGTGTAAAAAAAGCCATTTTTTATCACCTTACATCACAAAAAGTGTAATAGCAACCGATCAAAGAGTCATATGCACCCCAAAATAGTGACAATCTAACCGTCATCTCAGCCCGCAAAAATGATACCCAACCTGAGACAATCGCCTAAAAACTGAAAAAAACTATGGCTCTCAGACTATGGCGACACTAAAACATGATTTTTTTTTTTTGTTTCAAAAATGATATTATTGTGTAAAACTTAAATACATTTTAAAAAAGTAGACATATTATGTATTTTCACGTCCGTAACGACCTGCTTTATAAAAATACCACATGACCTAACCCCTCAGGTGAACACTGTAAAAAAAACAAAAAAAACGGTGTCAAAATAGCCATTTTTTTGTCACCTTACATCACAAAAAGGGTAATACCAAGAGATCAAAAAGTAATTCGTACCCCAAAATCATGCCAATCAAACTGTTATCTCCTTCCTCAAAACAAGAGATCCAAACTAAGACAATCGCCCAAAAAATAAAAAAAACTATGGCTCTCAGGCTATGGAGACACTAAAACATGATTTTTTTTGTTTAAAATATATTATTTTGTAAAACCTAGATAAATAAAAAAAGTATACATATTAAGTATTGCCACATCCATAATAACCTGCTCTATAAAAATACCACATGACCTAACCCCTCAGATGAACACCGTAAAAAAAAAAAGGTGTCAAAAAGCCATTTTTTATCACCTTACATCACAATAAGTGTAATACCAAGCGATCAAAAAGTCATTCGCACCCCAAAATCATACCAATCAAACTACATTTTGTCACATTAATGTCGCGCGACAATTTTTATAATGGTAGTCTATGGTGTCGAACTGCAACATGTGACATCCTGCGACTGCAATGCGACAGTCGCAAAAAAATCCATCTTTAATGGATTTTTTGCAACTGTCGTGTCGCAGTCGCAGCATGTCGCATGTCGTAGTGCGACACCATAGACTACCATTATAAAAATTGTCGCACGACAAATGTGGTCGTGTAGACCTAGCCTTACTGCATGAATGTTCAGGCCCCCCAGAGCGCCTAGCTTGGGGGACACATGGGGGCAATGACACCTCAATGTATGTAAATGTATTTGTTCTCCCTATTTCTCCCCCTTTTTGTTTTTGTGGTTTGTCTTCCCATCTTTATTTTACGGGTATTACTTAAGGTAATTTGAAGATCGAGTTTGGTTCGGTTTGTGCTGGGCCTTGTGGCCGGCAGTAGAAGAAATACAGCGGGTCAAGCTGAGGATCTGATTGGTTGCTATCCGTTGCTGGGGGAGATTTCCAGATTTCTGATTTGTTTGTGCTCCCACGGCGGGAAGCTTCTCTATAAGTGCCAGACTTGGCAGCAAATAGAGGCAGGAAATGGAATGTAAGTGCAAATTAAAAGATAAATGGAGAGAGGCTCATGCAACATATAAGCAATGGATATATGTAAATGTTAGGGCTTGCAAGTCTGCAATATTGTTTTTGACATCAGGAAAAAATAAATAAAGGTGCTGTGAACTGGACTTCTCCAGTGAAAATTAGTTTATCTAATGATTAAAATAACAAACATAAAAATACCATAGATTGGACATTTGAAACACTGCCGCCCCACTAGTATCTGTCAGATAATTCATTGATAACTGTGATTTCCCACTCCCTGTAGCATGTAAGCTCATTGAGCAAGGCCCTCTGTTCCTGTGCGTCCATTTGTCTGAATACAATTAAATGTCTGTTAGTCGACCCATTGTACAGCGCTACGGAATTTGCTGGCACTATATAAATAATAAAATAATAATAATTTTGCTGGCAGGGTACATGGATGTAGTGTGTCTGGCTACAGTTTTTGGGGACAGTTCCTTGGTTCCAAATGCAGGACACCAGGGAACAAGTTCGGGATGGCGGGACAGGAACCTAAAATCTGGACTGTTAGGAGGCATGATGTTAGAGAGCCGGAAGTTCCTAAAGTATCTCTTCTGTTATCTTTGTCTTGTGATCAGAAGTTCAGAAACAACTACTACATGAATCACGCAACTGGTGCTAAACCATTACAATATGGGTAGCAGCAGTTATGAACAGGGGCCTTCGACTTCTTCAGAAGCAGCAAAATCAAAAAAGATAACGCGAATGTGCCGATTCCCAGACTCATGGAAAACAACTTACACTTGCATAACCACAGTGACTGGTAACAATCATAGAGCATCTTGTACTCTGTGTAGGCAAGAGTTTGGAATCGGTCATGGTGGTGAAGGTGACATGAAAATTCACATATCTAGTGAAAGTCACAAAAATGCTGATCAGGCTGCAAAACAAAGTGACATGCTTATCAAATTTATAATTCCCTCTAAGGATATGGCACTGCAAGAGGAAATAATAGCGGCTGAAATATCAATGGTTTACCATTCCGTGCGCCACAGTCACTCGTATAGATCTTTGGACTGCACCATGAAACTTCTCCCTGTTCTCTTTAAGGATTCTGCAAAAGCCACAAAGATGTCATGTGGTCGTACGAAAGTCGTGCTGAAGCCATTGTAACAAATGTGCTGGCTCCTTACAGTGTAGAAATGATAGTTAATGACTTGAAAAACAGATATGCTTATTTTAGTGTTGGATCAGATATATCTAACCATGGAAACACCAAACTTTCCCCTTAGTTCTGCGTTACTTTAAGCCCTCCAAAGGTGTGGTAACAAGTTTGTTGGATTTTTATGAAGGTGATGAAAGTGCTGCTGCAATTTCAGAGCAAATTTTACATGTGATAAGATCAAATGGCCTATCTGTGGATATGATGTCTGCATATTCTGCTGACAATGCGAGTGTGAACTTTGGGAAGCATAATGGTGTGTACCAGAAGCTTCATGCTATCAATGGTCTGATATTGCCAGCTGGCTGTCCAGCTCATATACTTCATAATACAGCTAAAAAGGCTTCAGATGTCTTAAACTGTGACATGGAACGTCTAATTTTGAAGTTATATAATTACTTCTCAATATCAGCCAAGAGAGTTGCCACACTGAAAGAAATGTTTGACTTTGTTGACCATGAATGGTCAGAACTTCTTTGACATGTACCAACAAGATGGTTGTCTCTTTATCCAGCAAACGAGAGAGTTTTAAAAAATTGCCAGCTATAAAAGCTTACTTTCAAAACATTGGTAAGGACAAAACACCTAAGGTGATATGGCAATTTATTGTGGATGAAGACGGCGAGACCACAAAACTGGACCCGCCATCAGTTCCTGAGTTATATCTTCAGTTTTTACCAGGGCTGTGGAGTCGGAGTCGGAGTCGGAGTCGAGGAGTCGGAGTCGGAGGCAATTTTGGGTACCTGGAGTCGGAGTCGGAGTCGGCAAAAAATGGACCGACTCCGACTCCGACTCCTACTAGATTTAAATTGGAATAAAAAAATTGGAATAAAAAAAGCAAGTTTAAATGTCCCAATTCAGATAAAGTTATAATTAATTACTTCTCTACTGTAAGAATAAAGGCCAATGCATGCAGTGCGTCACGTTACCGCTAAACAAAGACGTTAAGTGACCGTGAAG
The DNA here is from genome assembly GCA_033119425.1 of Bufotes viridis. Lineage (NCBI taxonomy): Eukaryota > Metazoa > Chordata > Amphibia > Anura > Bufonidae > Bufotes > Bufotes viridis. The sequence goes on from CM065596.1 coordinate 110,719,407, forward strand.
AAGCATGCTTTTCATATGCTTTACTATGCAGTTAAAGGGACACTGACAGGCTGATATATCTGCTGGTATTCATCAGAGGATCAGGAATACAACTAGACGACTGTTACCCCCAGTTGAGGTTTACTTGTGTTTAAAAACGTTTTAATCAATATGCAAATTCTCTACCTTTGTGCCCAAGGGGCAGGCGCACATGTAGAGTACTGGCAGCACTAGACAGGACTAGGTAGCGAGGAGGAAGAGAGAAAGCTGGCACAGCCTCAGCATAGCCAGACGAGGCTGCTGCCAGCACTCTACACGTGCGCCTGCGCAGGAATTCAGCGCTCGGCTAGCCTGAAAAAAAGGCCAGTGCAGTGAATAATAACGAGGGGAACAGCGCTGGGAAGCTGTACTGGGCGCAGCTGGGCACAAAGTCAGCAGGAGACGCTGCCCCATTGGGCACAAAGATAGTGAATTTGCATACAGATTAAAAATGTTTTTTAAACACAAGTACAGCTTAACTGGGGGTAACATTAGTATAGTTTTATTCCTAATTCTCTGATGAATACCAGTATATATATATATATATCTTTAGCTGGAAAATCAGCCTGTCAGTGTCCCTTTAAGGAGCGGCAATACTTACACTTTCCATTGTCTTGTGGTCTGCTGTTACAGGGAACCCATGGTTATCCTCGCCTCTCACTGATAACTGATTAAGGACTGGAGACACTTGTATAAGTGAAGGGAATGGATAGTCAATAGTTCAAGACTGAAGCTGTAAACCATTTGAAAAACTGCTATCATTCAGCTAAGGCTATAAAACATGTAAACTCAGATTGTTAGCTTAAATTTTAAACATGACTATGGGATTCTACTAGGAAAATCATGTTTTAAAAAAAATGCCCCTTCCCCTGCCCCTTCCTGTATCCTCCCATTGCTCTATCTTCAGCAGAAGATCAGCACACAAAGGAGAAGGCAGCAGCTTCTGCTCAACTACCTCTCTGTGCTAGAGAAGATTAGAAGAACTTGGTGGAACAGCTTCGTATTTGCATATTAAATACAGAGGAGTCGGAGTCGAGGAGTCGGAGTCGGAGTCGGAGTCGGAAGTTTCAAAATCTGAGGAGTCGGAGTCGGAGTCGGAGTCGGACAATTTATCTACCGACTCCACAGCCCTGGTTTTTACAACTGCTTGCCTATTTTTCAGACAGCCATATTAAAACTGGAGAAAAATAATCTGATAGCAGTTCATGTCTATGAGATCACGACGTCAGTGAGAGGCAAACTAATCCGACAGACCATTTTTTTGGATACCTTGTTGGGAAAGCTTTGAAGAAACTACCTCGTCTGCAAGCAATAAAAATTGAATCCGAATTCCTAGCATTTTATGAAAAAGCTGTTCATTATTTAGAACAGTGGTTTGATTTTTCAGACAAAAACTATTTGTCAAAAATTCAGTGTTTAAATTTAAAGGAGAACCTTACGTTTGACAACCTGGTGGCAGCAGTTAAAAGTCTGAATTTAGAAGACTCTTTTTCAATGGATGACCTTTATGAAGATTATACTTGTGTTTGTCCACACCTTTAAACAAATTCCACCGGTTCTGAAGCAGATGATGACCTCGATACCGATGTTATATGGTCAACAATATTCATGAAAGTTGGACATGAAAAACTGCCAAACCTCTTGAAAGTGGTTGTTTTTGTCATTAGCATTCCATGCTCAAAGGCAGCAGTTAAAAGAGTCTTCAGCATGATGGGATTGTGCTGGTCTGATACAAGGAACAGATGCAGCATAGAGCTAATAAAATCTGAACTCCAGGTGAAAATCAATTTTGACATGGACTGTCACTCTTTTTACAGCTTTGTAAAACCAAATAAAAAACTCTTGCAATGTGCAAGAAGTGACAAGAAATACACATTTAGGCATTAGTGTTAAAACAAAAGATACTGAGCTTGTGCCATGTAGTCTAATGTGGAAGAGTTTGGTGAGCTGAACTAGAATCAGCATTAATATTTTCAGAGATAATTTACTGTATTGTTAGTATTATCTTTATTTTCAAGAATATATTGTAGAGTAATATATTGGTAAGGCTCCATTCACACGACCGTATGTTGTCTGCAAAAAAACGGATCCGTTTTTTCGCGGACAACATACGGTCGTGTGAATGGAGCCTTATTTGTACATTAAGAAATTTTTGGAATTGTTTTGCAGTCTGTTATTTATGGTTGGTAAAGTATTCCTGTTTTGTAAAAGTTCCTGCTCATTAATAATTTTTTTTTTTTTAAACTGTTCTTTAATGCAACTTGTTTTGTTTTCTATTTCTTAAGAGATGTCTAAGTAGCCAGTTAATGTGTGCAGAAATACTGAAAAATGCACAGGCAGATATGTTTTTGCCAGTCTCAAGTATAAGTTTGAGAAATGCACTTGTGAAAGTAAGTGTCCCTAAATGGCAGTTAGGAAATGTGGTCACCCTAATGCTGAGTGGATCTTGGTTCATATGGATGGTTTAAGATTGGTCTATTTATTAATATGGTTTGATGGTTTAAATTATTTAATTTATTTCATTTGATTTATTTAATACTATGTTTTTATGGTTACCCCTAATAAAGCACTGCGGCCATTTTATTCCATAAAGTCGTTGTATGTGAGTTTTATTTTTTTATCTAGAGTTGAGCTGTGGGTTTAATTGGTGTCATTAGCCTCCATGGGAGGTGAGCTGCAATAACCCAGCATGGCCACTAAATTTTGAATGAAGCTGTGCTTCCCAGCGCCGTTCTCAGTAGTTAACGGTTTTTGATGATACCTTTCCTTGAATAGGGTAGGGCTGCATAATAGTGGCTTAAGGAATTTATTAGCAAAAGAGGTTCTTTTGTTTAGGGATATAATTGAAAATGGCCACCACCCGATTATATTGTCAGAAATCTGTCCCAGGATGTATATTGTATGCAGTAGGATGAGTTGCATAAGTAAGCTGCTCTCAAGACCTGTGTGGGAGTGCCGTAAGAGCTAATTTCTGTTCAGACTGACTGGCAGCAGCAATGTGACCACTTAGTGTACCTGTGCTTTAAAAAAAAAATACATACTAATCCACTGATCACTAGGCTTTCTACTGAGCCCGTCTCTTGCACATAGCGCTTATTTCACATTTGCGTTATGGTTTTCCGGTTTTGAGATCCAGCAGAGGATCTTATAACTGGAATTAAACGGATCTGTGCCATTTAATAAATCCGGATGCATCAGTTTTGCCCGGTTGTATTAAATCCAAACTGGAATACCGGATCCGGCATAAAAATTATTGTAAGTCAATGGCACCAGTATTCCAGTTTGGATTTAATACAACCGGATCCGGACAAAACTGATGCATCTGGGTGTATTCCAGAAAAAACGGATCTGGCACCATTGACTTACATTGATTTTCATGCCATGGTTGGTTCCATTTTGCAGACAGGACACAAAACCCTTGCCTGGATCAGGGCTACAGTCTGGTGAGTGGTCTGCTGCCCAGCTTGCCCCTGTCATGTCTGCCCTCTCTAGAGTTTTGTCTTCCCTTGAATCTTTAATTCCTCGGTCTTCGCCTCTCCCCCCTCCTCAGACTGCTTTTTCTGAGCCCCTAATTCCTAATGTTTCTTCTGCCTGGCTTGCAGCTGAGGGGGTTGGGAGGAGGTGAGGCTGACAGCATAGTTGAGCCATTATCTGTTCCCCAGAGTTTACTGTTGCTGGATAGATCTAAGGGTGTTGCTGAAAATTGCTGTAAAGAGGTGTTACCGTGTTCTATCTCCATATTAGGTTTTCATTTGTCTGCGTCTCTTAAAGAAAAAATTAGGAATGGTGATTACAGTATGTTGACATCTTATCTCTCCTCCCTGCTTCTAAAGAGTTTGTTTCTAAGCTTGAGCGCAAGGAGGAGAAATTAGAGGAGGATCGGCGCCGTCCTATCCCTCGCTCTTTCAATAATTGGTTGCAGGCGTTTTGTATTTTTGCTAGTGTTTTGGGAGAAAAATATCCTGAGAAATGTTCAGGATTATTTCAGCATGGGGATATCGTATTGGAGGCGTACAAAAACGTTGGGGGTTTTGGTTGGTTCCAATACGATGAGAATTTTAGGCAGAAGATTGCGGTTTATCCTCAATTGCAGTGGGGCACCAAGGATTTGGGCTTACGGCTCAATCTTTTGGTTCCCCAGAAGCCGCAAGCTGTCAGCCAGAAAGTATCTCCTGCTGGAGGTTTGATGAAGCATGGTATTTGCTTCGCTCATAACGAGTCGCAGTGCAAATGGCCTGCCAGTTGTAAGTACAAGCATGAATGTGCATTTTGTGGGGGCAAGTCACCCAATGTCCAGATGCTTTAAAAAAGCTAGTTTGCCGTCACAGCCAACAGCAAAGGAATTTCTTTTAAAAAGCATGGACGTCAGTAAGCTTAATGAGAATGCGTCCGTGGTTAAGCAGGTTCCCAAATCGGCAGATAGCTGATTTGTTAACTGCTGGCTTTTCAGAAAGTTTTGTGTTGCCCTCATTTTCTGGTCATGGTTGTGCTAAGGTAGAGAATTTTCCTTCAGTGCAACAGTCTCTGCAGGTAGTCTCAGAAAAATTGAAGAAGGAAATTGCTGCCGGCAGGATTGCAGGGCCTTTTGAAGTACCACCTCCTGAGGATTTTCGTTTGTCTCCTCTGGGGATGGTACCGAAAAAGGAGCCTAATTCCTTCAGGATAATTCATCATTTGTCTTATCCTTTTGGACAATCTTTGAATGATGAAATTGATACATCTTTATCTATAGTGTGTTATGCTACTTTTGATTCAGCAATTTATGTGATTAAGGCGTTTTGTAAAGGAGCCTTAATGGCAAAGGCTGATATTAAGTCGCCTTTTCGGCTCCTTCCCATACACCCGGCAGCGCTTAACTCTTTGGGTTTTCATTTTCAAGGTTGCTTTTATTTTGACAAATGCCTTCCGATGAGATGTTCTATTTCCTGTTTTTATTTTGAGACCTTTTCAACTTTCTTGAAATGGGTTGTCTCCATGCGTGCTATGAGAGGTGGCATTGTGCACTATTTTGACAATTTTTTGTTTGTTGGCACTGCGGATTCTTCATTTTTTTTTTATAATTGTATATTTATTAAGGAATAAAGAAATGACTAAGCAAATCTTTAACAAGTCAGTGTACAGCAATACAAAGTACAAGGTATCAGATGTAAGGCACTGCACGTGGTACAACTGGACATTAAGAACGGACCTTCAGTTTGTTTTGATGTTTTGTCATTGCTTTTCTCAGTTTCTGCAGATTTTGGCATTCCGTTAGCTTCTGAAAAAACGGTCTTTCCTTCTAGTTCTATTGAATGTTTAGGTATAGTGATCGACTCAGATGTTGGTGAATTTAGGTTGCCTGAGGAGAAAATTTTGAAAGCAGCTTGTTTGATTAAGGGGTTTCTGTTTTTTCATAGTGTCACTGTTAAGGAATTTCAGTCGTTGTTAGCTTTATTAGCATTTTGTTGTAGAGATATGCCTATGGGATGCATTTTTTGTAGACAATTGTCGCTAAAGGTAGCTGGTTTGCATAATCCTCGCTTGCATGTGTCTTTAAATAAGGATATGAAGAATGATCTGCTGGTTTGGTTAGGTTTTCTGTAGGTTGTTATGGCAGCAGGAATTTGTGGATGCTGAGCAATTGAACTTGTTCACGGATGTGGCTGGTAGTACTGGTTTTGGTGCATTCTGGGACATTCTGGTGTGCAGCAGCTTGGCATAAATCTTGGGTTTCTAATGCCATATTGTCTTAACATTGTATTTATTGAGTCGGTCTGTTGCAGCCTCTACATGGAAAGGTTATCTAGCAGCCTAGGTGCGCTGGGACCATTTTGCTGCGACTTTGTCAGTATCAACTTTATTGGTAAATGAGTCCTTGGCTTTTTGCTTGCAATTATTTGAGGAAAAGTTGGCATACAGTTCAGTGTGTAAGATTTTGTCGTGTTTTTTTTTTCCTTAAAGTGTTTGCTTCAAAGTCCTTTTCTGAGATATTCTTGATTAGACAGCTGTTGAAAGGATATAAAGCGATTGGATACTTACCTGATGGTAGATGTCCCATTTCACTGGAATTGTTGGTTAGGTTATGTGGAATTACTAGTTCAGTTTGCTTTTCACAGTTTGAGGCAGTGTTATTCTGTACAGCATTTATCGTATTATTTTTTGGGGCTTTGCATATTGGTGAGTTATTACCTCGGTCTTGGTTTGGAAAGTTGGGTCAAAAACTGACCAGTCGGGGAAAGGTTGTTATTTGAGGATTGATGCTATCACGAATAAGAGTATTTGTCCAGTCGAGACAATTAAGAATTATTTAGCAATCCGTCCCAGGGGTAATGACGAGTTTTTTCTTGTGCATCAGGATTTGTCTCCTTTGTCACAATTTCAATTTAGAGCTGTTTTATCTAAGTGTTTACTTAAATTGGGTCTGAGTGCGAGATTTTTCTCGTCACACTCTCTTCGAATTGGGGCTGCAACAGCTGCTGATCAAGCAGGCCTGCATCAATCGGTGATTAGACGTATTTGTAGGTGGTCTTATAATAGATATCAGCTATATGTAAGGCCTCATTTGTTAATTGATTAATGTTTTTTTAGCTTTTGCAGGTCGTTCTGTTTGGATCCTGGGTCACTCCTATATCCACTGGGCTAATAGGAGGGCTGCAGAGAGGTGTTAGGGATTGAACTTGTCTCTTCCTCCAGAGGTATCAAGATTCACTGGGCTGGAGTTCGAGGGCTTCGATGGTCAGGTTTGATAGAGCTCGTTCTGCATTTACACGATGTTTTCCCTAACCCGGACATTATAATAATTCATTTAGGGGTAACGACATCGGCTGTCGTGGATTTGATTTTTCAGATAACGAAGACAATGACGGAGCTTTGCCGCCTTTTCCCCCATACCAGATACATTTTTTCTGAAATTATTTCCAGGTGGTGGTGGAACGTGTATCCTGATCTAAAGTTTAAGGATAAAGTGAGGAAGCGTATTAATCGCGCTATGTCACGGTTAATGCCGCTGTTGTGGGGTTTTTCTTTCAGGCACTTTGATTTAGAGAGTGGAGAGGCAGGCCTGTTTTTTCGTGATGGTATTCATTTATCAGATATTGGTTGTCACATTATTAACCTCAACCTGCAGGATATGGTGGAAATAGCTGTGGGTGGGGTGGGGCCCTTGCCGCCTTACTGAAGGCGGCTTGGGCCTGGTGGGTGGTTTCGATAGTCATCCCGTAATGGGATGGACTCTGATGTATCGGTTATGTTTTGATTGAGTCGGAGTTTGTGACTAGGCTAAGAGTTGGTATATTAAAGTTTAAGTTGAATTGTTGGTTTTAATAAACAGGCCATGGCCAATTTTTACCTCCACTCTCTGGTCAGTGAGATTTATGCAGTTAATGTTATATTATTTATGACGGGTGAATGGTGGTAAGTATGGGCGTATATGCAATGTATTACTATGGTCAGTAAATGTAAGCCAGGGTACAAGAACCAGAAGACAACCAAAACCAAAGCCAGAATCAATAACCAGAAAAGCCACTCACCAGATAGCTTCAGATCAAGAACCAGGGAAGAAAAACACTGGATACAGCCGATCTCTCCGACTGAATTAGAGTGGATAAATATGGTTAATCATATGATATCCATGGAAAGTGGTATCTATATTAAAAGAGGCACTGTACAGAAATTTAAAAAACAATGGCAGGTGTGGCTGGCAGGACCTGGGGAGAAATCTCAGAGATGAATGCATATTTGGAATGGAACGGTCCTTAGGGGATTTGGAAGTTAAGATGTAAGAGAATTGGAATATTTTTGTCCCTATCAAAGGAGATGACCAGACGGAGAGGGGTTGGGGGGGACTGGGAGATATAATAAAGTTTTATTTGATGTAGTGTTATTGACTTGCTGATTCGGATACAGTTTGATTGATCCAAATGTATTGACATCCTACTGACATATAATGTACTATCAATCTGTATAATTGGCTGTATGCAAAAACTTTAATAAAAATTATCTGATAAAAAAAAAAAAAAAGAACCAGGGAAGTAACTGAATAATCAGCAGTGAGTGAGGGAAAAGACCAGGTTTAAATATCTCTCCACAGATCACCTGACACGGCTGAGATCCCAGCCAATCTCCACCCTCTGAGCAGGGAAGCACAGGTGAGGTCTGAGAGTGTGCAGAGGAGGGAACCTCCCACCACATATCTAGGTCAGGAGACATGACAACAGAGGTTCCCTGGCAACAGCTGACACTAGGGGTTCTGGCGTCCCGGGACCCCTGACCAGCGCTGAGACTGGCAACACATGGTTTTATCTGACAGGTTTTCCTTGTGGATCAATAGGCATCTGTGTTATTTATGGTAATGGCCATACCCCTTGCCTCAGGTGTTGCTAATGTATTCATTTAACCTTCCTGATTTATTGTTGCTTCTCCCACAATGCTGTGCGGTTTATAGCTTCAGTTTCAGTTGTGGATAGCTGGTGTGTGGATCTCGGTGGAGTGTCTGGTGCTTCCATAGCCCCTTTGAAGTTCAGTCTTTCCTTTCCCTTTTTGTATTTTGTTTGGGTTCTATGTGTTGCATGTCCCTATTGTTTGTATTAGGCCTGAAGGAGACTTCTGTTCGTCCTTCCCTTTGGAGGAACAGGTAGTTTCATCTCTGCCATTAGTACCAGGGTCCTATAGGGCTAGATAGGACTCTATCGTAGAAGATATATAGAACACACCTACCCCTGGGGCCTGTTCATACTGGTAGTCAGATTTTGGTTAGGGTTCTACTAGGAGGTGTCCATCTTCCTTATCCAATTCTCAGGCCTGATTCCCTGTACCCCCCCCCTGCCTTCCCTCATATGCTCGGTGTGGTGTTTCCCTTCCACACCGAAGCATGACAGGAACTCACAGAGTGACGAGCGCGCATAAAGAGCGAACCTTTACTAGCTCCGCCCTCTGGGGCGACACCCCGCCCCTTGTGTCCAGAGAGACCACCTGGGAGAATGAGAGACACGTCTTTGCGTGGTGACATGCTTCCTGTGAGACTGCGTATGTCTCCCTGGCTGCCTGACAGCCTGGTTTTGAGATCCTCTGCCGGGTCTTAAAACCGGAAAGCCACAACGCAAGTGTGAAATAGGCCTAAACCTGAGCATGTGTGTTGTGCACAATCAATCAGACAAGATTTTAAAATTTTGAAACAGCACAAAATCTCTTTTCACCTGTTCCACAGTCAGCTGCTGATGCTGTTCTTCTTCTAGTCCCCATATAGCTCACCATTTGCTCAAACAGGAAGGTACATTTATAAAACTGTTAAAATACATTAACAACAACAAAAACAACGCAACATGAAGTGTAATATGATGATGATATATGGATGTGGTTACAATATTAGACTGAAAGGATAAGTTTACTGGAGAAAACTGTTCTACTAAAAGCAGTCTCTAGTACAATGTTGGGCGACCTCTTGCCTGGATAATAGATGAGATACAGTTGGGAATGGAGACATTCAGATTCTGTATGGTTTCCTGGGGCACATTGGCCCACAGAAGTTACAGCTGGATCTGTAGATTCTACACACTTAAAGATAAATTTGGTGACTGGGCAGCCAAGGAAGTATTGCAATCTGGTGGAGACATTCCTGGGAAACCCTTGCTGTGTGTGAGGATTATCCTACTGAAATACCAATTCTCTGCGATGAGAGACAACACATGTGGCTTCATACTCAAACCCAACCATCATGGGATCTCAAAAAAGAACCTGGATTCGTCACAGTCCAGGTTTCTAGTTCATGACGACAGTGCAAACAAAGCAGATAATGGCTGGTTGTCAATGTCAGGAAACGTAATGGACACCATGACACCAAATTTCCTTTTGTTAAGCTCCTGGAAATGGTCCAGGCAGAGACAAGGGTGTATAATGAAGGAGTCACCTGTGTCTGAATGGTGGACAACGAAACTGTGGGAGCTGCTCATGCTTGTCTGCGAATCAGATCATCCTCTCTAATGGTGGCCTGTCTGGGTTGTCCACAGCCTGTTTGCCATTTGCATGACCTCACCAAACCACTCTCCCAAACACCTCCTAACAGCTTGGTCAGAATGGCCTGCATGACGGGAAATTTGTAGAATCGAACATCCTGCCTCTCTCAGTCCAATGATGCCTCCTCTCAAAGCCTGTCAACTGGGCAAAACATCTTTGAGTGCACTGTAAAGGCATGTCTACCAGTCAATAATCTCTCTTACACTACCCAAAAGTAGCCTCTGAGAGCCTTTTTATAGGGCAGCAGGGTAAGCAATGTTATGCTTTCTCCTGAGGCAACACCTAGCCCACACCTGTGACATAACTGCATGACTGACATTTCTATCTGGGTGCATTATTAATTTTTTTTTTGTCATTCAGTTTATTTTATTCGGCCAGTTACTAAGGCTGCATTCACACGGCGAGTTTTCCGCGCGGGTGCAATGCGTGATGTGAACGCATTGCACCCGCACTGAATCCGGACTCATTCATTTGTATGGGGCTGTGCACATGAGCGGTGATTTTCACGCATCACTTCTGCGTTGCGTGAAAAACGCAGAATGCTCTATATTCTGCGTTTTTCACGCAACTCAGGCCCCTTAGAAGTGAATGGGGCTGCGGGAAAATCACAAGCATCCGCAAGCAAGTGCGGATGCAGTGCAATTTTCCCGCATGGTTGCTAAGCGACGGGACCCGATCTTCAATATTTTCTCTTATAACATGGTTATAAGGGAAAATAATAGCATTCTTAATAAAGAATGCTTTGTAGAATGAGTATTAAGGGGTTAAACATAAAAAACTTAACTTACCTTAGCCACTTGATCACGTAGTTAGCGATCTCTCTTCAAGCTTTAGCTGCAGTCTAAAGGACCTGTGATGACCATGTGATTGGAACATGTGATGTGACGTTATCACAGGTCCTTTAGCTGGTAGCTGAAGCTTGAAGAGAGAAGAGAGATCGCCAACTACGCGATCAAGTGGCTAAGGTAAGTTACGTTTTTTATGTTTAACCCCTTAAGCCTCATTTTACAAAACATTCTTTATTAAGAATGCTATTATTTTACCTTATAACCATGTTATGAGGGAAAATAATAAAATCTCCAGAATACTCAACCTGAAACCGGACTTCAGTGATGAAGTCCGGCTTCGGGTCTGGGTACCAAACATGGCGATTTTTCACACGCGCGTGCAAAACGCATTACAAAAGTCTGCACACGTGCGGAAAAATTGCGCATATTCCCACAACACACCCGCATCCAATCCGGGCGTCAAACATGATGCCCGTGTGAACCCAGCCTTATATGCTTTATTTTTAATAATTACTGCCTTTCACCACTTGTCATATAACCACACTCCTGCTGTGCTTCTTCTGGATCAGTAACAACACAACATACGTTTATAATGTGCTTTTCTCACACAAGGGGCTCAAAGTACATTGGTAGTTTTGGAGCAGGGGAGACCATGGCTGCCGTATAGGTGCTCCTCCCCAACACCCACTAGGGTGAATGTCATCGGAAACCCATCTACCTCTTTAGTATATTTTAGAAGTGTTTGGAGGAAACCAGAGTATCCAGAGAAAACCCAGGCAAACACACAAACTCTATGCTGATGTTGCCCTTGCATGGATTTAAACCTATCACTGGAAAGCAACAGTGCTAAGCACTGAGCCACCATTATGTTTTGCATTCTAATAATATGTCCCATTTTTGAAGGTCATAAGCCCAGAGAAAATGAAACGTCACCAATCATATGACCAATCCTGTGTGTAGTGATCCCCTGAAAAAAATTTCATGAGCATGTAGCCATAAGTTTTTTTGCAAGAAATGCCCATGCACTTAACATCAGGAAGGAGGGTATGGCTAGGAGGTTACATTATCAAAGGGCAGGCATCCCCAGTGGCTTGGCATTGCAAACAGTTCTCAGTGACAACCTGCAGCTTCTTGTGTACACACAGGTTGACAGTCATTACAGGAAGATAACAGTACATAAACGGCTGGCATAATCCCCAGAGACCAATAAACCATATTTATGGTATGGACTTTGCACAGATGAGTACAACTAGACAGCCCTGGCTGCAAAACGTTCAAAGTCACCAATGCAGAGTATGCACCACACCTCCTAAAAGTCCATGATGTAGGGCTTAGTAGGAACTTTACTGGGAGCTTTCACAAGGCTTCTGGTTCTCTAAAGAAAAAATATACAATGGCGCGCATTGGGCATCACCCAAATAAAATATAAATGGATGTATGGATAAATGTGCTCAGGAGCACAATGTCCAAGTAGGCATGGATAATCAATAAGGTAACAACCCTAACGTCTGACCAGGGGCGTACATAGAAGTCACTGGGCCCCATAGCAAGAATCTGAATTGGGCCCCTAACTACACCCACTACCCACCCCTGGCCCAACCCACCTCCTGTCCTGGCTCCTCCCCTGCCACACCCCCATCTGTCAAAAAAGAAATATATACATGACCTACTAAAACTGTTAGGGATAAATCTTTTTTTTTTTTTTTTTATTAACCAACTTTTATTATCTGTACTCTCATACACCGTCATACACCGCTGATATAACAGTGCTGTATGGGAGTAAGGCGCTTTTTTGTGGCATTTTTTTGTGGCACTTTTTTGTGATGTAAGCGGCACAAAAACTTTGCGCCACCTTCAACGTTGTGCAGATTATAGTAAGAATGCAATATTAGTGCCCTCACACAGTATAATGCCCCGTAAGTGACCCCTCAGAGTAGAATCCCCTTTTGTGTCCCAGAACAGTAGTTATGCCCCCTTAGTGCCCACACAGTATTTACACTCTCTTAGTTCCCCCAGTCCAGTAATACTGACCCTTAGTGCCCCATCCAGTGGTCCTGCCCCTTTAGTGTCTCATTCAGTAGTTTTTCCCCCTTTAGTATACCATCCAGCAATGTTGCCCCTTTAGTGCTCCATCCAGTAGTTTTGCCCCCTTTAGTGTCCCTATCTAGTAGTTATGCCCCCTTTAGTGTCCTATCCGGTATTGTTGCCCCTTTACTGCCCCATCCAATAGTTTTGCCCCCTTTAATGCCCCATTCAGTAGTTTTGCCCCCTTAGTACCCCATCCAGTAGTTTTGGCCCCTTTAGTGTCCCATCCAGTAGTTTGCCTCCTTTAGTGCCCCATCCAGTAGTTTTGTGCCCTTTACTAGTGTCCCATCCAGTAGTTTTGCCCCCTTTACTGCGCCCAATCCAGCAATAAAAAAAAAAATAAAATCGAATACTTACCTTGCAGCCTCTCCAGAAGCAGGCACCCCGCTCTCTCCAGCAGCAGGCACAATGTGATGATGTCATCACGCCTGCTGAGCTGGAGAGCGCGCAGGCAGAGTCCTGTCCTGTGTGCTCTTTGCAAAGAGCAGCAGGAGGGATGGCATAGCAGCAGGAGGGAGCCTCCTCGCACGCACGGACACCCGCCCACCCGCCCGTTGGAGCTGGAGCCCAGAAGAATAAGTCTAAGTACTGTCAGTCTTGTGCAGAGGGGGCGGGGCCTTCCATGAGCTCCGGGCCCCCCTGTGCCGCGGGCCGGGCCCCATAGCAGTGGCGTAGTCTGCCTATATGGGCGGTACGCCACTGCGTCTGACCGGAACTCAACCAGAAGGTAAAAGGATTTTGCCAGGTGCTGCAGGAGGTGGATACGTTAATTATTTTCTTTTTACCTTTTATTTAGCAGTGTAACAAGCGACACATTTCAGGACTGCACTAGTCCCTTCATCAGGATATCAAAGATATGAGGACCCAGTGGAATAGTTGTCAGGACTTATTTCATCACAGCTTAATGAGTGGAGCTGGGGCAGTGGTGCATCACCATCAAAGTGCCCGTATCTGTATAAACCATTAGAAAACGGGGTGTGGTGTTTAACAGGATATGCTCAACCCATATGCAGTTGTGCATGTATATAGGGGAGCACATCCTGCACCCGTATCTGTATACCAGACTGGTGGCTTTTTTACGTGATGTGATAAGTATATTTTTTTTATTACATCTGTCTGTAATTATTGACCACTTTTTCAGTACTGGTGGTCTAGGGCTGGCAAAAAATGATATTGTATTATAGGCCCAGGAGGCTGCTTGGCACTATAGCAAGTAACATGGACTACTGTGGTACATTTCATACATCACTTTGTAAAGACACGTGGTTTTTTAGTCCCAAGTGCCAACATGGAAGTATGGTAAGCACCATATACTACTAGAGTACTCACCATACTTCCATACATCACTTTGTGAAATGTGTTTTGCTATGTGCAAATGTCAGCATGCCATACTTCTTTAAGTCATTTTGTGAAGAAATGTGTTTTGGTAGCCCCAAGTGGTAGCATGAAAGTATGGTAAGTGCCATAGGTTACTGTGGTTACTTCCATATTTTACTGTGTGAAGAAATGTGTTTCCCTAGGTCAGTGATGGGCAAAGTGCGGCTCTCCAGCTGTTGCAGAACTACAACTCCCAGCATGCAAAGCCTGTCTATAGCTATCAGCCTACTGCAGGGCATGGTGGGAGTTGTAGTTTAGCAACAGCTGGAGAGCCGCACTTTGCCCATCACTGCCCTAGGTCAAAGTGGCTGCATGGAAGTAGAAGTAGGGTAAGTACCATAGAGTACTGTGGTACTTACATACTTCCATTAAAAAATTAAAAATTACACAATTTGCTACGCACCAATTACAGCATTTGTTGCCCATAGTGACCATTCACACCACTGAATTGATTTTTAAGGATTCTAAAAGTAAATTTATACATTGCTCTGAATCATCACTCAGGGCAAGAAATCGTTTAACTTATAATTTTTGGAATACTTACGACAAATGGTTTATCAGTTTTTGCTTCTTTTGCACAGACAATACAAGACAGACTGGAATATCTTCCTGATGTATCTTCAGATATTCAAAAACTGTTCCTGGGTGACTAACCCACAAGACATGCAGGCAGTGGCCTTTCTCTGCCCCCCCCCCCCCTACAATTTTCACAGTAGACATGCCTACATTGTGCCCCTCTTAAAGTACTTATCCCTCCATTGAGCCCCTTTGACAGTAGTTATGCCCTCATTGTGCCCCCCTCACAGTAGTTATGTGCCTCCCCCTCTACAACCTATATGTGCCCCTTCAGAGTAGTTATGCCCTCACTGTGCCCCCATAACAGTTATGCCCCTTCACAGTAGTAATGCCCTCTGTGTCCCCTTCACAATAGTAATGAGGTCCGTCAGGGACGGAGAACCAATTTCGGGAGTTTGTAAAAGCTCTGAATGTGAATAATTGCGGCTTATATTTCACATCCGAGATTCACTCAGACAGTATTACGTTCCTGGACCTCACAATTTTCAAGAACAGGGAAGGCCAGGTATTGACTAGTTTACATCATAAAACCACGGCTACGAATTCCCTCGTGCATTGGGGCAGTTGTCATCCTTTGCCCCTTAAGAGGGGAATACCTCGGGGTCAATACCTTCGCATTCGCCGCAACTGCTCTACCATGTCAGATTTTCAGAAGAGAGCTGGTGAATTGCGGAACAGATTTAGGAGGAGAGGGTATCCCCCTTCAGTTTTGGCATCTGCATATCAGCAATCCCTGGCATATACCAGGGACTCCTTGCTTAATCCCAGACCAAGACAGGGGGAGGATAGCCAAATACGCCTCATTGCAACGTATGATGGGGCCAATGCACAGATCACCAGAATCCTACGTCAACATTGGGGTATCCTAAAAATGGACCCCGACATTGCTAATTGTATTAGTGAGCGGCCCTCTGTTACATATCGTAGGGGCAGGAGTCTGAGGGACAGGTTGGTCCACAGTTTTTATCAGGCACTTAGCCCTCAAACTTGGCTTACGAACCGCAGCAAGGGCACGTTTCGCTGTTGAGGCTGTATCGCATGCCAGTCCATAAAAACTGGGGACACTTTTACAAGCACAACGACATCGAGGAGCTATCAAATACGATGCTTTGTAAACTGCAGAACATCTGGCCTAGTATATCTGGCCACTTGTGTCTGCGGTCTACAATATGTAGGTAAAACTACAAGGGAATTCCGCCGTAGGATTGGCGAGCATCTGGCGGACATAAGGAAAAAAGAAGACACTCCCATAGCCAGACACGTCAATCTGTACTATCCAAATCACGCATCCCCAATCAGTTTTCAGGGGGTTGAGGTGATTCGGCCGTCACCAAGAGGGGGTGACTTTGACCGGAGGGTTGTCCGTAAAGAGGCTCAGTGGACCTTCAGGTTGGGCACGGTTAAACCAGATGGTCTCAATGAGCGCATTTCATATGTGTGTTTCATTGACAGTTAGATCGTATAGTTTCTGCTCACTGAGCAAGCACTCTATGGGGTAGATGTGGGGGAGGGTGGTAGCGAGGAGGCTGAGGAGAGTGAGGTAGTTAGCTGGGTAACAGTAAGAAAGGGGGGTTGAGGGAAGAGTGCCAGGGAGGCTAGCCCTGATCTGACACACCCCAACAAGTTTGCACGGTTGGCAGATGAGGGGGATGACAGTTCAGGGACGACACCGCTGCAGCCAGACACTTCCTCTGCCAGTCAGGGGAATGTCAGCTCCAGTAAGCAGGGGACCAGGAGGGCAGGCCAGACAGGTGCTGGTAGTGGGAGACTCAATTATTAGGGGTACAGATAGGGCGATCTGTCACAAAGATCGTGATCGCCGAACAGTGTGCTGTCTTCCTGGCGCTAGAGTTCGACACATCGCGGATCGGGTTGACAGATTACTGGGAGGGTCTGGAGAAGATCCAGCAGTCATAGTCCATATCGGAACCAATGACAAAGTTAGAGGAAGGTGGAGAGTCCTTAAAAATGATTTCAGGGATTTAGGTCAAAAGCTTAGGGCAAGGACCTCAAAAGTAGTATTTTCTGAAATACTGCCTGTACCACGAGCCACGCAAGAAAGGCAGCGGGAGATTAGGGAGGTTAACAAGTGGCTCAAGAACTGGTGTAGGAAGGAGGGGTTCGGGTTCCTGGAGAACTGGGCCGACTTCTCTGTTGGCTACAGGCTCTATCGTAGGGACGGGCTGCACCTCAATGGGGAAGGGGCAGCTGTGTTGGGGAGAAAGATGGCTAGAAGGTTGGAGGAGTGTTTAAACTAGGGACTGGGGGGAGGGTAATTACGTTATAGGAGGGGAAGGTAGTGCAGATAGAGACCAGGGGCGAGGTAGTGTGTCTGGGGGAGGAATGGAAGGGGGCACTAGAACAGCTCAGAATGAAAGATGTAGGGTAAAAATACACATAAACCTGTCAAATGTATGTATACTAATGCCAGAAGCCTGACTAACAAGACTGGTGAACTGGAATTAGTGATGTGTGAGGAGGACTATGACGTAGTGGGAATAACTGAGACATGGCTGGATGATAGCTATGACTGGGCAGTTAATATAAAAGGTTACAATCTGTTTAGAAAGGATCGTCAAAACCGGAGAGGTGAAGGGGTCTGCCTCTATGTGAAGTCGTGTCTAAATCCCGTAATTCGAGAATACATCTCTGAGGGACATGAACATGTGGAGTCACTGTGGGTAGAAATACAATAATAAATTACTAATAGGAGTGTATTATAAACCACCTAATATACCAGAGTCCACAAAAAATCTATTACTAAACGAGATAGACGAGGCGGCAAATCATAATGAAGTCGTTATCATGGGGGACTTCAACTACCCAGATATAGACTGGGAAACTGAAAGCTGTACATCCCAAAAAGGAAACAGGTTCTTGGAAATAGCCAAAGACAATTTCTTTTCCCAACTGGTTCAGGACCCCACTAGAGGGACGGCCATACTGGACTTAGTATTAACCAATAGACCTGATAGAACAACAGATGTGCAGGTTGGGGGACACCTGGGAAATAGTGACCATAAAGTTATAACCTTCCAATTATCCTTCAAACGAGAGTTTCTAAAGGGAGGAACAAAAATACCAAACTTCAAAAAAGCTAAATTTAGCCAACTAAGCGAGGCCATAGGCCTAACTAACTGGGACAAAGTCCTCAAAAATAAAAATACAACCATAAAATGGGAGATTTTTAAAAGCTTTGTAACATCTAAATGTGAGAGGTACATACCTTATAGGAATAAAAGGCTAAGGAACAATAAGAAACCAATGTGGATAAATGGAACCGTAAAGAAGGCAATAAATGACAAAAAGAAAGCATATAAATCACTAAAACAGGAGGGGAGTCAGGAAGCACTGATAAACTATAAGGAAAAAAATAGAATATGTAAAAAACTTAATTGCCAAAGAGAGTAAAACTAACCCTAAAATGTTCTTCAATTATATAAATAGTAAAAAATATAAATCTGAAGGAGTCGGACCTCTACATAGCAATGAGGGGGGTGTTGCAGAGAGCGACGAGGATAAAGCAAAACTATTAAATATTTTTTTCTCCACTATATTCACTGAGGAAAATAAACTGTCAGATGAAATGCAGAATGTAAAAGTAAATCCCCCATTAAAAGTGCCCTGTCTGACCCAGGAAGAAGTACAACAGCGACTTAAAAAGATTAAAATAGACAAATCGCCAGGACCGGATGGCATACACCCCCGTATCCTAAGGGAATTAAGTGATGTCATAGCCAGACCATTATTTCTGATATTTACGGACTCTATAATAACAGGGAATGTTCCACAGGATTGGCGCATAGCAAATGTGGTGCCAATATTCAAAAAGGGTCCAAAAACAGAGCCTGGAAATTATAGGCCGGTAAGTTTAACATCTGTTGTTGGTAAACTGTTTAAAGGGTTTCTAAGAGATGCTATTTTGGAGTATCTTAATGAAAATAAGCAAATAACGCCATATCAGCATGGCTTCATGAGGGATCGGTCATGCCAAACGAATTTAATCAGCTTCTATGAGGAGGTAAGTTCTAGACTTCACAGCGGCGAATCAATGGATGTCGTATATCTGGACTTCTCCAAAGCATTTGACACTGTACCTCATAAAAGGTTAGTATATAAAATGAGGATGCTCGGACTGGGAGAAAATGTCTGTATGTGGGTAAGTAACTGGCTGAGTGACAGAAAACAGAGGGTGGTTATTAACGGTAGATATTCAGATTGGGTCACTGTAACTAGTGGGGTACCTCAGGGGTCAGTATTGGGCCCTATTCTCTTTAATATATTTATTAATGATCTTGTAGAAGGCTTGCACAGTAAAATATCTATTTTTGCAGATGACACTAAACTGTGTAAAATAATTAACACTGAAGAGGACAGTTTTCTGCTACAGAGGGATCTGGATAGATTGGAGGCTTGGGCAGAAAAATGGCAGATGAGGTTTAACACTGACAAATGTAAAGTTATGCACATGGGAAGGAATAATGCAAGTCACCCGTACATATTAAATGGTAAAACACTCGGTAACACTGACATGGAAAAGGATCTAGGAATTTTAATAAACAGCAAATTAAGCTGCAAAAACCAGTGTCAGGCAGCTACTGCCAAGGCCAATAAGATAATGGGTTGCAACAAAAGGGGCATAGACGCCCGTGATGAGAACATAGTCTTACCACTTTACAAATCACTAGTCAGACCACACATCGAGTACAGTGTACAGTTCTGGGCTCCTGTGAACAAGACAGACATAGCAGAGCTGGAGAGGGTTCAGAGGAGGGCAACTAAAGTAATAACTGGAATGAGGGATCTACAGTACCCTGAAAGGTTATCAAAATTAGGGTTATTCACTTTAGGAAAAAGACGACTGAGGGGAGATCTAATAACTATGTACAAATATATCAGGGGTCAGTACAGAGATCTCTCCCATCATCTATTTATCCCCAGGACTGCGACTGTGACAAGGGGACATCCTCTGCATCTGGAGGAAAGAAGGTTTGTACACAAACATAGAAAAGGATTCTTCACTGTAAGAGCAGTGAGACTATGGAACTCTCTGCCTGAGGAGGTGGTGATGGTGAGTACAATAAAGGAATTCAAGAGGGGACTGGATTTATTTCTGGAGTGTAATAATATTACAGGCTACAGCTACTAGAGAGGGGTCGTTGATCCGGGGAGTTATTCTGACTGCCTGATTGGAGTCGGGAAGGAATTTTTTTCCCCTTAAGTGGGGAAAATTGGCTTCTGCCTCACAGGGTTTTTTTGCCTTCCTCTTCCTCAACTTGTAGGAAACAGGCCGAACTGGATAGACAAATGTCTTTTTTCAGTCTTATATACTATGTTACTATGTTACTATGTATATCCATAATGGTAAGGTTCCTGTATCAATACCCCCCTGTGGTGGCTTATTTGACAACCAGTTGTCCCTTGAGCATCGTAGTGCTCCACGTAATCTCGTTGCATATATATATAGTGGGTTTTGCCATCTGATGCGCATATTTATACATCCGATTTTCCCTTTCTATCACACAATCAGGGACACAAAAAAATGTGTGTGGGGACGTCGTAAATAACGATAGGTTCGATCAATCTTTCATCAGTGCCTTCTTTAATTAGTTGTTGCGTTCCCGTGGGATTTCTCCTAATATGGGAACTTTAAAGATAATTGGCTATAAGGCGCTTGTAGACCAGTTTATGGGTCACATTTAAAGCATTCAATGCCTTTCAGTCATAATGGCGCATCTACAGCATGACGGCTTGGCCCTTATAAATCTGGGCAGGAGTAGTCAGGGCGCTATGTTCTTAGTGGCCCCTTGGCTGACCTGTCACCCACCGGTGACTTCTATATGGATGCAGGCCATCTAGTAGTGGGCGTAATATGTGGCTAATTCCCCGCATCATATGCTGCGTTCAGTCTATATATATAATAGGGGTGGGTGCCTCCCGATTGCCTCTGAATTACCACTCTTCTGTCATCTATGTGTACATACTTACCTGGCTCTGCTTTAAACGCTCCCAGTATTGCCTGCCGATATGGATCCCGCTATGTTATTAGTGTTGAAGGGGCGGTACTGTCTTCTCTTGCTGCCATGCGACGGCAGGCGGGGTGAAAGTTTCCTCCACGCATTCTTGCCTCCTATTGGCGGCTGACGGTCCCCCTTCCCTTCCTGTGGGGGAGTGGCCTAGTCCATTTAAACTAGCATTTGGCGCGGCCGCTTCACAGCCATCACAGCGTCGAGAGGTGCCGTCACAAGCATAGTAGTGTGGCAGCACCTTAGGCAGGTCTTCTCTTAAGAAAAATTCCCCATCGCTCCTGATGAATTTAATAAAGAAAACGCTGTCTGTGGGTGGATAACTGGCTTAGGTTTTCCCCGTCACATCTTTAAAGCTTGCAAAAAGGCAGGATCTTGACATAGGGGCCACTTAATATGGTGGATTTGGTGATCACTGTAATGGAGACACCCTTTTGCTCAGTTTTCCTTCCTTTGAGGGATATCTGGCTTTCATTGTGTTGTAGACCCAATACTGGGGCTCCACATTTATTTTGCATATTCCTGTTTCCCAGGGAGCTTTGCACTTTGGATTGCTGTGTTAAGACTGTTAAATGAGGCT
Organism: Bufotes viridis; assembly: GCA_033119425.1. Taxonomy (NCBI): domain Eukaryota; kingdom Metazoa; phylum Chordata; class Amphibia; order Anura; family Bufonidae; genus Bufotes; species Bufotes viridis. The sequence continues at coordinate 110,740,847 of CM065596.1, forward strand.
CCGCCGTGTTTTTGTGGCTGGTCTCCCTGAGATCAGCTATTGTTTTGTTTGAGTAGTCTCCAAGGCATTGCTCCCGGTTAGCCAGAATCCTACTCCACACTGATGAGGGGCAACACACCGAAACAGCTGTCTGTGGATGGATAACTGGCTTAGGTTTTCCCCGTCACATGCTTAAAGCTTGCAAAAAAGCGGGATCTTGACATAGGGGCCACTTAATATGGTGGATTTGGTAATCCCTGTAATGGAGACACCCCTTTGCTCGGTTTTCCTTCCTTTGAGGGATATCTGGCTTCCATTGTGTTGTAGACCCAATACTGGGGCTCCACATTTATTTTGCATATTACTGTTTCCCAGGGAGCTTTGCACTTTGGATTGCTGTGTTGAGACTCTTAAATGAGGCTCCGCTGTGTTTTTGTGGCTGGTCTCCCTGAGATCAGCTATTGTTTTGTTTATATACATAATAGGGGTGGGTGCCTCCCCCAATATTGCCTGCTGATATGGATCCCGCTATATTAATATTGTTGAAGGGGCGGTACTGTCTTCTCTTGCTGCCATGCGACGGCAGACGCGGTGAAAGTTTCCTCCACGCATTCTTGCCTCCTATTGGCGGCTGACGGTCCCCCTTCCCTCCCTGTGGGGGAGTGGCCTAGTCCACTTAAACCGGCATTTGGCACGGCCTCCTTACAGCCATCACAGCGCCAGGAGGTGCCGCCACAAGCATAGTAGCGTGGCAGCACCTTAGGCAGGTCTTCTCTTAAGAAAAATTCCCCATCGCTCCTGATGAATTTAATAAAGGAAATGCGTTGAGCGTGAATAGGGATGGATGGGAGATAGACGCCTGCAAGTGGGGAGGCTCACATAGGGTATTGCTAGTGAAGCGTTGCTGGATTACCTAGTCTAGGGACTTACCTAGTCTAGGCACTGCTGTATAGGGTCCGGGCTTTAGTGTAGCCCTCCATGTTTTTCCACTGAACTTCTGCCACATGAATGATGCTTGACTGAACAGTATCACCATTAGGAAGTTGTACAGAGACGCCTCACGGATAGCTCAGGCTGGGCTGCACTGTGATGACAGCTGTCTTTATCACAATAATCATTGTGCTCTGTAGCCTGCGCATCTTTGTGGCGGTTTATAATAATTAAATAATCCCCCAGTGTGTTATATTTTACCTTTATCAATAAAAGTTATGTTTTAGCGCCTCTCTCATCAGTGATAGGTCATAGTACTAATGCTCATTGTGCCCCCTTCATAGTAGTAATTTACATTGTGCTCTTTTCATGGTAGTAATGCCCATTGTGCCCCCTTAAAACAGTACCTACTCCCCTTGTCCCGCTCCTGAAGCTCACAGTCCTGTCTCCCCTGCAGACACAGTTTCCTAGGCTGCAGGCTCCTCCCACATAGGCCAGCACGATCAGCGACTGCAGGCTGAATGGTGGAGCAGGGAGCAGAAGGCTTCCTGTTTCACCATTCAGGGCACCGGCCTTTAGAAGAGAAGGAGCGTGGGGGGCTGAGCGGTCAGTGAGTGAAAGGATCGGCGCTCCAGCAACGAGCGCTTCCATCTGTATTGATGGAAGCGCTCATTGCTTCTGGTAACCCCCCCCCCCCCCTAAGAGCGGGAACCAGGGGCGCGCCCCCCCCCCCTTGACACACCAATGCATGCAGGTTTTAACCTGCAGGTCCGCCCCTACGAACCACAGCCTTCTCAATCATATCGTATATTTAAAATATTCAGTTCTTTATCAGAGAAGTGTCCTAAATAATCAAAATAAATCCTTCTAGCTGAGTGTGCCTAAAATTCCAACCATTCAGACATGGAAGGAAGTTTTCCAGATCTCTGTTAATTCTCTTCCTAATACTGTTAAAAAAATTTAATTCTGCATTCTTCCAAACATAATGGGGAATGATCTCTGAAAATATTATTGTAACCCTAGGTAAGAGTGACTTAATGTAACTTAAATTAGTTTTTATCTGATTCAATAACTCTACAGTTTTCACCTTCCCTAAATCATTCCCCCAGCATGGATGATAAACACATCCGGCTGGGGTAATGCTTGCAATTCACTCTTCCATATTGGAATAATTTGGCTTCATCTCAAACCTCAAAAACCCAACCAAAAAATAGAAATAAATAAAGAATTTGCGGTGATCGTGCTTGCACACTATAGGAAAAAGCTCTAGCCTATGTGCGCTTCCACGGTCCCTCCTGGGCCACAATAGAGGACGTCACTTTTTCATATAGTGTGCAAGTGTGACCACAGCTGCTGGATTGCAGGGTGGGCATAACCCCTGGAAGCGAGCAGTATATAATGTGATGGAAAAATGAATCCAGCCAGCAAAGGAGGCAATATGGACCTGTATTAATTTTTTAAAGTAATAATATGCCTTGTATTAGCTTCTTCTACATAATAGATAATATTTGCTGAAGTGAAACAAAACCCCTTTAAAGCCTGTAAACATTTCTTTAACATAGCATTAAACTGGTAAACTGAAACCACAGAACCATCCTCATGCATCAAAAATGAACCCGAACAATTAGGTCTGACCTTTAAATAGTCCTTTACTGACATAACTGGACACAATGAAGAACCGACTAGGCCAGCTAATCTAATCCACAAACCTTTAGCTAACTGATCAGTGTTTGACTTCCTAATAAAAATCAACCCTATACGAGTAGCCCCGAAAAATGCCACCACAAATGCTTCAATGCTGCGACTATGCTACCTAACAACTCAAACCTAACCGTCCATCTAACATCCATGCACCTTAACGAGCTCCTAACACCTTTAAGAAATTGTTTCACCACCAATTGATTAGAAAATGATTAACAATCCACTAATTTAAAGAAAAAAGAAAGACCCGAAACAACCTTATGCAACGCAGAATAACCTTACCCTTCCTCTAACCACGAACATAATAACTGAAAAAATAAATTCAGATCAAACTCAACGAAAGAAACAGTCCTGACCACACAAAATTGATACCGAGCGAATATCCATCTCATGTCTGTGGAGTTAAGGCCTTCTGAATAAAAGCACTGATCACTCCCGAATAAGGTTCAAAACATGCTCTGGACCCAGTATTCCCACCTTCTCTGCTTGCGGAACTAGAGGAAAGAATCTGCGCACTGTGTAAGAGGGTGCAAGGTATCATATGCGATGGCAGGTACGTGTCACCGAGGTTGCTGGCCTCGGTGAGGTGAGAGCCGGGGTTTTTGTCTGCAGCAGCTTATGCTGCTAGACTTTGTTACTTAGTTTGGCTGCAAAGCTAATCCGGGCCGGCTCTTACTGGGAGTAGGTAAAGTGTAGGGTGGGTGCCTACTCCCCACGGTCCAGTCCTGGTTTTGGGCTGGGTATAAAACACAGCCAGCAGCTGTGTCTGGGTGGTGATTATCCTGGAGCCTGCTAACAGGACTGTGAGGTTCTCTGTGCTGGAGGACGGAGCTCAGCAAGGTGGTGTTTCCCTGCAACCTGAAGGTGGAATCGCCTGCGGCTGGGCCGACTGCTAGGTGTGAACCCGCACCTAAACCACCCAGGTGACTGGACCCTGTGTTGGCCTGTTTTTGTTTTGCCACGTTATTTCCGTTGTGTGTGAACTGTCACCAAAGAGACTGTTTTTCATTTATGGTGTGCAAGTGTGAATAAAACACTGTTTGTTGCACAATCTGGACTCCTTGTTTTGCCTCTAAACTGCACCCGCACCGCTGTCTACCAGAGCGACTCCCCACATTTGGTGTCGGATGCGGGCATGCGCAGTGAGGCTGGCGTGAGCGCCGAAGTTTTGTTTTTCTAAAGTGCATGGAATATATTAAGCCAGCAAAGCTGCAAGCAGGAGTTTCTGGCAACATGGAGGCTGCTGTGAAGGCTCTCATAGAGGCTAACGTGCAGCAGCGGAGACTAACCAGCTACTGCTACAACATGTGATGGCGTTACAGGCGGCAGGAGCGTCCCACCACGTCCATGATGCCCGGAAGCGGTCCGTGCGGCGATCCCAAAAATGACCCCCGCAGACGACGTTGAGACGTACCTGGCGGTTTTTGAGAAGGTCGCCGTGAGGGAAAAGTTACCCCGTGACCAGTGGGCTGAGGTGGTCGCTCCTTTCCTGGCTTCCGGACCCCAGCAGGTGTTTTTCGACTTGTCGGACGACCAAGCGGCAGATTATGACACCGTGAAAGGAGAGATCCTCGCCAGACTGGGCGTGAACGTGCTGGTCCGCGCCCAAAGAGTCCACCAGTGGGACTTTAAAGCGACTGAACCCGCTAGGCCGCAGTACTACGATCTGCTGCACAGGCTGCAAAAGTGGCTGCAGCCCGATCTACTAAGTCCCACTGCCATGCTGGATCGACTGTTGGCGGACATCTTTTGGAGGGCCCTGCCTTATCCCCTCCAGCACTGGATCGGCCAGGTATCGCCCACCAATGCCCTGGAGATGAGTCGACCTGGTGGAGCGCTACGAGGCCACCAGAAACCTGCAGGGGACTCTTGCGGGGAAGGGGTCAGTCAAACCCGGAGGCCTCTGCCCCAGTTCCGGCGTCCGGCGACAGAGCGGCCTGCACGGAATATACCCCCTGCGAGTCCGCCTCCCGTGGTATGCTGGAGGTGTCAGGAGCCAGGCCACATCAGGGCCGACTGTCCGCATCGGGATGAGCCGATGGATATGAACTACGGGGGTCGTCACTCCCTGTATGCACGGAAGCTGTGCGCAACTGGCACCCGTGAGGTGCAGGACCATAACCACCTGTGTCAGGTAGAGGTGGGAGACTCTCTGGCGGTGGCTCTGCTGGACTCCGGGAGTTTAGTCTCCCTGGTAAGGGCTGCCCTTGTACGGCCTGCGGAGTATACTGGCCGTAAAGTCGAGGTCCTGTGCATCCATGGAGACCTGAAAGACTACCCCACTGCACTAGTGACTTTGTCCACCGCGGCTGGTAGGTGGACCCACGAGGTGGCTGTCGCTACTAAACTCCCACACGAACTGATACTTGGGAGGGACTTCCCGGTTTTCCGGCGCTGTGGCCGGTAATAAAGGTATCTGAGGGACCCGAGACAGGGGTGACCCTAGTGGAGTGGCCTGATACCACTGGAAGGCCAGAACCCTGGGAGCCCGAGTCTGAAGGGCCGGCGGTAGGGGTGACCACTGCTCCAGCGGTAGAGGGAGACAACCCCACTGAGTGTAATGGTGGGAGACACGGAGGACTTGCCACCGGGACCTGAGTTGGCAGACCTCAATGTCTCCGGGGAAAATTTTGGGACCGCACAACACCGGGACCAAACCCTAACCAGGGCCTGGGAGAATGTGCTGGAAATTGATGGGAAACCCCAGAAACCAGGGGCTGAATTAATGTTCCCACGATTTATTGTTCTGCAGGATATGTTGTATCGGGTGAACCAAATCCGAGGCGAACCTGTTGAACAGTTGGTGGTGCCCACAGCGTATCGCAAGCTTGTCATGGAGCTTGCCCACCAACATGTTCTTGGGGGACACCTGGGGTGGCAGAAAACCCAGGACCGCATACTGCAGCGATTTTATTGGCCCAGTGTGTTCAAGGAGGTAGAGAATTATTGTAAGTCCTGTCCGACCTGTCAGATAACTAGCCCCCAGCCACATTTCCGTAGTCCTCTGGTACCTCTGCCAATCATTGAAGTACCGTTTGAGCGAATCGCTATGGATTTAATTGGGCCTGTACCAAAAGTCTGCCAGGGGCCACCAACACATTCTGGTAGTTCTCGACTATGCCACTCGGTATCCGGAGGCGGTGCCTCTGCGACATACCTCAGCTAAGCTCATTGCCAAAGAGTTAATGGAGATGTTTTCCCGTGTGGGCCTGCCAAAGAGGTTCTGACAGACCAAGGGACCCCTTTTATGTCCAAAGTAATGAGGGAACTGTGTAAATTGTTGCGTATAAAGCAGTTACGGACGTCCGTTTACCATCCGCAAACAGACGGTCTTGTGGAGAGGTTTAACCAAACTCTAAAAAATATGTTAAAGAGGGTGGTGTCTAGAGATGGGAAGGACTGGGATCTGCTTCTGCCCTATCTCATGTTCGCAGTGCGAGAGGTGCCCCAGGCCTCTACTGGGTTCTCGCCCTTCGAACTGCTTTATAGCAGACACCCTCGGGGCCTGTTGGATATCGCCAAGGAAGCATGGGAACAACAGCCTGTCCCCCACAAAAGTGTCATTGAGTATGTCGCCCAGATGCAGGAACGGATGGAAAGGGTGTTGCCCTTGGTCCGGGAGCATATGGAGGCAGCGCAACAAGCCCAGAGTAGGGTGTACAACCGTCAGGCTCGAGTGCGGGACTTCAATCCGGGAGATCGGGTTTTGGTTCTGGTACCCACCCTTGACAACAAATTCCTAGCTAGGTGGCAGGGCCCCTATGAGGTGATCGAGAAGGTAGGGAAGTGAATTACAAGGTACACCAGCCAGGGCGGCGCAAGCCGGAGCAGGTGTACCACGTGAATTACTTAAGCCGTGGAAAGATAGGGACGCGGCCGGCGACCACAGCCCCGGCCAGGGCTTCTAGAGTGAAAGGGTCCAGCCCCACAGTTCGAGGCCTGTGAAGCCGTAACCACGGTAAAAATTGCAGACAGCCTGTCTTCCAAACAAGTTCAGGAAGTCAGGGAGTTCCTCAGTCGGAACACGGATGTGTTCTCGGACCTCCTGGCCGCACGTCTCTCATCCGACATGACATCGTCACTGAGCCTCAGGCCAAGGTCGGTTAAAACCATACCGGGTACCCGAGGCTCGCGGCGGGCCATCGCGGAGGAAGTGCAGTTAATGTTGAAGCTCGATGTCATTGAGGAGTCGAAAAGTGAGTGGGCCAGTCCCATAGTCCTAATACCCAAGCCGGATGGGACGTTGCGGTTCTGCAACGACTTTCGCAAGTTAAATGAAGTATCCAAGTTTGGCGCGTATCCCATGCCCCGAGTAGACGAGCTTGTTGAAAGTTTAGGACAAGCCCGTTATTTTTCTGTGCTGGACCTCACTAAAGGGTACTGGCAGGTACCCTTAACGGAGTCGGCTAAGGAAAAACCGCATTTGTTACCCCGCAGGGCCTGTATCACTACAAGGTGTTACCCTTTGGCCTGCATGGCGCCCCGCCACTTTCCAAAGGTTAATGGACATAGTGCTGCGACCACATCGTCGGTGCGCCTCGGCCTACTTAGATGATGTAGTCATCCACAGCACCGACTGGGAAAGCCATTTACCCAAGGTGCAGGCGGTAGTGGATGCCCTGAGGAAAGCCGGACTGACCGCTAACCCAAAGAAGTGCTCCATAGGGTTAGAGGAGACAAAATATCTGGGATATGTTATTGGGCGGGAGTCATCAAACCTCAGGTAACTAAGGTAGAGGCCATTCGTAACTGGCCCCGACCGGTCACCACCAGGCAGGTAAAGTCGTTCCTGGGGATTGTAGGATACTACATGAGGTTTGTGCCCCACTTTGCCACAATAGCAGCGCCATTGACAGACCTGTTGAAGGGGCGAAAGTCTGGGAGGGTTAGCTGGAGTGAGAAGGCGGAGGAGGCTTTCTCCGCGTTGAAGTCGGCCCTGTGTGGGTCCCCGGTTTTGGTGACACCCGACTTCAACAAGGAGTTTGTCGTACAGACCGGCGCCTCGGAGGTAGGCCTCGGTGCGGTACTGTCGCAGGAGGTCAACGGGGAAGAACATCCCGTTGTCTTCCTGAGCCGTAAGCTCAGCCCCGCCGAGTCCAGATATAGTATAGTGGAGAGGGAGTGCCTGGCTATCAAGTGGGCACTCGAAAGTCTCCGCTACTACCTGTTAGGGAGGAGGTTCCGTCTGGTGACCGACCATTCCCCCCTCAAATGGATGAGTCAGGCCAAGGAGAGGAATGCTCGGGTCACCAGGTGGTTCCTATCGCTTCAAAATTTCAAATTCTCCGTGGAACACAGGGCAGGCCGCTTGCAGGGCAACGCAGATGCCCTGTCCCGCGTCCACTGCCTCACGTGTGTTCACCCCTCAGGGTTGAACAAAGGGGGGTGTGTAAGAGGGTGCAAGGTATCATATGCGATGGCAGGTACGTGTCACCGAGGTTGCTGGCCTCGGTGAGGTGAGAGCCGGGGTTTTTGTCTGCAGCAGCTTATGCTGCTAGACTTTGTTACTTAGTTTGGCTGCAAAGCTAATCCGGGCCGGCTCTTACTGGGAGTAGGTAAAGTGTAGGGTGGGTGCCTACTCCCCACGGTCCAGTCCTGGTTTTGGGCTGGATATAAAACACAGCCAGCAGCTGTGTCTGGGTGGTGATTATCCTGGAGCCTGCTAACAGGACTGTGAGGTTCTCTGTGCTGGAGGACGGAGCTCAGCAAGGTGGTGTTTCCCTGCAACCTGAAGGTGGAATCGCCTGCGGCTGGGCCGACTGCTAGGTGTGAACCCGCACCTAAACCACCCAGGTGACTGGACCCTGTGTTGGCCTGTTTTTGTTTTGCCACGTTATTTCCGTTGTGTGTGAACTGTCACCAAAGAGACTGTTTTTCATTTATGGTGTGCAAGTGTGAATAAAACACTGTTTGTTGCACAATCTGGACTCCTTGTTTTGCCTCTAAACTGCACCCGCACCGCTGTCTACCAGAGCGACTCCCCACAACGGGAAACAGAATTAGCTATAGCATTATCATTACTATGAATATATCTGGCTTTAATCCACACATTTAAGGATAAACAACCATGAACTAAATAACGTAATAATCTAATACCAACTTCACTCAGTCAACCAATCCAGCCATGGTTCAGCAGACCAGGGTCCATTCAAAAAAGCTCCATACCCATATGAACCTAACGCATCTGTAAATAAACCATGCACTATGGCCATTAAAATGAATTAAAAAATCTTCCCAGACATCCAAATCATTCTTCAAGGCTCTAATAAATTCTGATATATGAAGGTGGCGAATGTAAACCTTTGGTAGCCATGTATAATCCTCTACAAAAAACATGACCTACCGGTATGACTCTTAATGCAAAGACCAATAAACCAAGTAAACTCTGCAACTCCTTTAAAGTAGTCTTCCTAATGGAACACATCTTCCTGACTGCCAACAATAACCTCTCAATTTTCTCAGCCGTTAAGCTTAATTCCATATTAATTGAATCAATTATTGTACCCAAGAACTCAATCTCTTGACATGGAAAAACCCAAGAACTCAATCTCTTGACATGGAAAAACCCAAGAACTCAATCTCTTGACATGGAAAAACCCAAGAACTCAATCTCTTGACATGGGAAAAATTATTGTACCCAATAACTCAATCTCTTGACATGTGTGCCAACAGAACACCAAATTGCTGAGAAATGTGCTTGAAACCTTCAAATAACGGCTGACATTCATCCGAACTAAAAGAAGACACAAATAAAAAATCATCTAAATAATGTAATACATCATTTAAACCAACAGCTTCTGTCACTACCCAATGAATGAAAGACGAAAAAGTTTCAAAATAAAAACATGATTAAAAAGCCCCCTTTGGGAGAACTAAACTCTTTGGTAACTTTTTTGGCACCAAACCTAATGGTGATATCCAAAAAACCGCAAAAGGAGGCACCTTAACTGGACTAGCAATCTTGCGGTCATTTAACTCTTTAACAATTTTTTGAAGAACCACATCTAAATTCCATCTGACTGATGGCAAGATATCATACATGACGCCAGCAGAACCTGTACATTTTGGGACATAAAAACCATAGGAAAAGCCACTAAGAATTATTTCCTGCTTCAGCCACTCTGGAAACAATTCTAGCCAAGGCACAATTTTTTTCCAGGATCACTGGCGCCTGTGCTTTTTGAAAACTCTCTACCACCTTGACTTGGCACCGAAACATAGGATGTGCCCCAGAGCAAAAATAAAATTCATGACAATAGCGACAATTGATCGGGATTTACAAGCCGATTCATTGTACACAAAGCACAAATCTTTTTTAATGCTTGAGTCAGACACCAATGAATTATTTGGTTTGGCTTGAAAACCTGCACACTAAGGTAGCTTCAGGCTAAGCCAAAGCCCAACGTCTTTGGATCCCCATTTCATACTACTATGCACCGCTAGCGTCTAATGGAAAGTTTCATCATATGAAAACCACGGTAGGCCTTCAAAATTACGGTAGGCCCTCAAAATGGCATCCACATACTGAAACAACCCAACACAAAGCTGAGGGTACTTAGCACATAAGAATAAATACAAAAGGCTTGTAGCCAATTATTAAAAGACCGAGGCACTGACCTCTTCATATCCTCATCCGAATTTTTTTTATCTACTTTAAATGATTCTTTGACTGAAGGAAGTAATGATAAAATATCTAATAAGGGACTTGTGGGGGCTTTTACCGTATGGTTATTTTTAATATAATATTTTATTGGTATATTGCTTTATTATATTTTTTCTTTCTTTTTATCATTATTTTTAATAAATTTACTTTTTTGTACCCGGAAACTATTAATTGTGTGCTCGTCCAATCTCCATTACGTTTAAATATATCTTTTGAACTGGGTGGTTTCAGGTTGGACTTGAGCACCTTAACATAGCTAATCTAGGGTGAGTCGCCTCCTATATCTCTAATGATAAAATATCAACATATTCCTTCCTCCAAATTTTTTCATTCATTGCCTGGGATAAGTGAGACCCCAAAGGAGAGCCATCACACGTCATAGCCTCCCTTAAACAAGTTTCAGATACCCCAACCATACTATCTGAAACCAGCTTATTATTTAACACTTCAGGTAATGCATCAGGGTTATCACACCAAACTGCTGCAGGCTGATTAAACTGCATGGGCGCAGAAGCTGACTCCCAATCAGAAAAAAGCTTGGCTAAGCTAAGCAACAAATTACTATTATTAACACATTGACAGGCAAAGCAGCACTTTGTCCACAAAGAACCTCCTGAGATTTATCTGCTGCAACTGTGGTGGGGGCCGGCTGTGGTGCTTTACGCAGAACCCCAGACTGAGATTCAGCCCGTCCAGGTGAAAAGCGCTTACTGACACTCTTTCTTCTGTTTGCTGCTGGTGGGGAGTATGCTACTCTCGCCCTCTTCGTCCTCCTGGACATTCGGACCGGATCTTCAGCTCTGTAGGACACACCCGAAGAGGGGGCATCTGGCGCCGTGCCGATGACATCACCCCACTGTGCATTGCAGTGTGACTCTGTCTCTGCTTCCATATCTGAAGGTCCGTCAGCCAAGCAGCGCCGAAACCACTCGTGCTGAAGGTCTTCAAACCTGCTCTCCAGCCAGGTCAGTCGCCCTCCTTAGATTCTTAATCCCACAGCACTGTTCTGCCCTGAAGCTTTCCGGTGCTTATCCCCTTCAACAACAGGTAAGCAAACACACGCTCCAATCAGAGGTGTTCACCTTTTACTTTGGTTTGAGCTAGAAAACATGAATATAAGAGAAATAACACCATGGTGGGGACTTTGGCATATGCACCTGTAATAGGGGTACAGATGTATGGCAGGGTTAAAGAGGGGAGCGTCCGTTATTTGGGAAACTGGTGCGGGAAGGGAACATGTTATTTAACTGTTATTGCTGAATTGTTATAAAAATGTGAATTGTCATGTCTCTTGATCCCTGCAAGCCGGTAGGGGTGTAGTGAGAGAGTTGGCCACTAGAGGGTCCCCTAGGATAGAGATATAAAAGGCTTAGTGAGGGGAGGAGGAGTTCAGTGGAGTGAAGTTAAGATGTAGTTGCAGAGAAGTTCAGGCCACTGAGCCTGGTGAAGCCAGCGAGACCTGGGTCTATGGCCTGGGGAAGGGTGTGCAGTTGAGGAAACAGCTGGAAGGGTCCTACCTGGAGGTGAACATAGACAACCGGAGATAGGAGGACGCCAGTTCCAAGGGCCAAAGTGGAACAATACCCTTAGGCCGGGCTGAGAGACTGAGAAACAGAGCAGGGAAGGAAAAGAATCACTGGATACCAGCCAGACGGGGCTGAGGACACAGAGCAGAGCCTTAGTGAGGAGAAACACAGGAAGGGCGCAGGGATCAGGAGGTATGCTACCCATGTCCTGCATTGATGGCCCGTTGGTGTACCGTTCACTGGAAAAGGTCTGCTGTGACAGAGATGTGATTGTTCCCTGGTTAAGTGTGTGGCCGGCAGAGGAATCTGCTTGAGATTGAGAAACGTGTTGCAACCCTTTAAGTAAAGACTTTGACAATTTAACTGAATCGCCTGGTCTTCAATTATTCCCGCTAGCAGGGGAGTGCTACAGCTGCTAAACACTGAGACCACCATCTTGAGCAGAAGACGGAAGGGATCCATAAGTCCATCAAAGCATACCTCTCAGGTGGGTGACGCACTGCACCACAACACCAAGCATGTCCTGGTCCCCCCTGACCCCTAGGTAGCTTACACACCCGTGCCCCCTATCATTATACCTTATGACTATGACTATGGAGGCTCCAATCCTGGTTTTGGCTCACAATCAGACTCCTGGCTGTCATAGTGACCGAACAGCTCACGTATTCAGCCACCAGAAGCAACCGTCTCCCGGTAAGTAACCTCTCACTGTGTGATTGCAATTGCTACAGCATCTGAGGTCTTGAAAGGCTTTGAATGGAGTTGCCTCAACGTCCACTCAGCTCTGGAGCTGGTGCCAAGTTGAAAGACCGGAGTGTTTAGCCTTATTTTACTACTGTTTTACACCACATTATGGCAAAAAATGCTCAACTAAGTAAAGAGAAATAACAGTTCGTCATTACTTTAAGGCATGAAAGTCAGTCAGTCCAGAATATTTCCAGGAAATGTGTCACCAATTCTTTTTTTCTGCCAGTTAAAATCAGATACATCCTTTTTTCCTAATCTCTTTTTATTTTCTGATTACAGATTTTTTTATTCTTTTCCTGAACATTAATATGGGGGCGGCCATCTTGCCTGAGCTGTTCTTAACAGCATTTACACAGCATTAGGGCTCATGCATATGACCCTTGTTTTTTTGAGGTCCCGGATACCGACCGTGTGCATTCCGTATTTTGCAGAAACGGAACAGCTGGTCCCTAATAGAACAGTCCTATCCTTGTCCGTAATGCGGACAATAGTAGGACATGTTCTATTTTCTGTTTTTTTATTGGAGCTGAAACGGAAAAAAAATATGTTTGTGTGCATGAGCCCTTAAGAAAATTGCTTTACGGCAGCCACAGTGGGCCATAGAAACAATGGACAGGAGGGGACCTCATTGACTTGACCTATTGTGAATGGTGGGTCCTGTCTTATTCATAATCCTGCCTGTAATGATATCACCTCTGTCTACAGATAACCAGGTAACTGAATTAACGTGATCTGTACGGCCCAAGAAGATGTGATTTAAACAATAAGTCATTTTTTGTACACCTTTGGGGGCAACAGTCACACAGTCAAGGGCCCTTTACACAGGCCGACTAGTAACACTTGTTAGCGATGATCTGGCGGTGCAAATGCACTGCCGATTACCCGATAACTGAGCGAAACGTTCATTCATCGGGTAATTGGATCTTTTGTGCAGCAGAAATGATTATCGTTTCCCAGTAACAGATTGTGCTGTGTAAACATAATCAGCAAAATCAAGATATAATTGGCAGACAATTGTTAATACGTTAGTTATTATGACTTGAATGGGTCCGCAACCAGGAAAGTCCGGTGCGTAATGGAGGCATTACAAAGTGCTTCCATGGGGTTTCTCTCCGTGCCTCCGCACTGCAAAAAATTGAACACAGACCCATTTAAGTTGAATGGGTCTGGATCCGTCTGCGGAATCCGTGCGGATGTTGCCCGTGCATTGGGGACTGCAAATTGTGGTTCCCCAATGCACGGATTGGCTAACAAATGGCCGTATGCATGAAGCCTTAAAGCAGGCGTCCTCAAACTGCGGCCCTCCAGCTGTTCTAAAACTACAACTTCCACAATGCCCTGCTATAGGCTGATACCTGTAGGCTGTTCGGGCATGCTGGGAGTTGTAGTTTTGCAACAGCTGGAGGGCCGCAGTTTGAGGATGCCTGCCTTAAAGAGTTGCAATGTTTTTTTTTTCTTTTTTCTTTATTTCCGCTATGGATTCTCCTGCATTTCCAGGGCAAAGTCTGCAACTAATCTGCCACAAAACCCACGTGTTAAGATGTGCCTGATATTATATCTTCTGCACTAGAAAAGTTGAAATCCCTAGCATAGATCAAAAAGCTGCAGATTAACCCCTTCCCGACAAGCAAACTGTTCCCGTTAGCCAGACCCTTGCTGTATGCGTCGGCAGTGGTGTTAGTGTATGACCCAGCGTAGTACAGTGTAGTACAGATGTATTGTAAAGCACTGCAGAGGGGATCAGACCCCCAAAAGTTAAAGTCAGAAAAAAAGTAAAAAAAAAAAAGTTAAAAAGGTGTTTAAAAAAAAATATAAAGTTTCAAGTAAAAAAAAAATACCCCTTTCCCATGATTTTATAATAGAAAAAAGAAAAAACACGCATATTAGGTATCGCCGCGTCCGTAACGACCGGCTCTTTAAATATATCACATGACCTTCCCCGTCCGATAAACTCCATAACATTTTTTTTAAAACTGTAAAAAAAAAAAAGCTATTTTTTGTCACCTTACATCACAAAAAGTACAACACCAAGCGATCAAAAAGGCGTATGTCCCAGAAAATGATACCAATAAAACCGTCACCTCATCCCGCAAAAAATTAGCCCCTACATAAGAAAATTGCTCAAAAAATAAAAAAAACTATAGCTCTCAGAACATGGAGACACTAAAACATTATTTTATTTTTTTTTCAAATATGCTATTATTGTGTTAAAGTTAAATAAATAAAAATAAACATATTAGGTATCGCCACAACTGTTACAACCAGCTCTATAAAAAATATCATATGACCTAACCCCTCAGATGAACACTGTAAAAAATAAAAACTGTATCAAAAAAGCCATTTTTGTCACCTTACATCACAAAAATTGGAACACCAAGCAATCAAAAAGGCATATGCCCCCCAAAATAGTACCAATCAAACCGTCACCTCATCCCGCATATCATGATACCCTACAAAAGCTATGGCTCTCAGACTATGGAGACACTAAAACATAATTTTGTCAAAAATGCTATTATTGTGTGAAACTTAAATAAATAAGGAAAAGTATAAATATTAGGTATTGCCACGTCCGTAACGATCTGCTCTATAAAAATATCATATGACCTAACCCCTCAGGTGAACGCCGGAAAAATAAATAAAAACTGTGCCAAAATTACCAATTTTTTGGTCACCTTGCCCCATAAAGTGTAATAATGAATGATCAAAAAATTATATGTACCCAAAAATGGTACCAATAAAAACGCCAACTCTTCCTGCAAAAAACGAGCCCCTGCACAAGATGATTGGCAGAAAAAAAATAATAAGGCGTTCAGAAAATGAAGACACAAAAACATAATTTTTTTTTCTAAAATGCTTTATTATGTAAAATTGAAACAAACAAACAAAGTAAACATATTCAATATCTTTACGTCTGTAACAACCTGCTCTATAGAAATAGCACATGATCTACCCTGTCAGATGAATGTTGTAAAAAATAAAAATGGTGCCAAAAAATCCATTTTTTGGTTACCTTTCCTCACAAAAAATGTAATATAGAGCAATTAAAAATCATATGTACCCCTAAATAGTACCAATAAAACTGGCACCTTATGCCTTAGTTTCCAAAATGGGGTCACTTTTTGGGAGTTTCTACTGTAGGGGTGTATCAGGGGGGCTTCAAATGTGACATGGCATCTAAAAACCAGTCCAGCAAAATCTGCCTCCCAAAAACCATATGGCGTTCCTTTCCTTCTGCGCCCTGCCGTGTGCCCTTACATCCATTTACGACCAAATGTGGGTTGTTTCTGTAAACCAAAGAATCAGGGTGATAGATATTGAGTTTTGTTTGGCTGTTAACCCTCCATGTGTTAAAGAAAAAAATGGATTAAAATGAAAAATCTGCCCAAAAAGTGAAAATTTGAAATTTCATCTCCATTTTCCTTTAACCTCTTTAGGACGCAGGGTGTACATGTACGCCCTTGTGTCCTGGTACTTAAGGACGCAGGGCGTACATGTACACCCTGCGAATTTCCGATCACCGCTGTGCACGTGGCGGTGATCGGAACAAGATGCCTGCCGAAATCAATCAGCAGGCACCTTGGCACAATGCCCAGGGGGGTCCTGTGACCACTGTTAGCGCATCGCTCACCCCAGTACTGCTAGTCAGCATTTTTTTTTTTTACACTTTTCCTTTACACTTTTTTTTTTGTTAGTTCTTTATTTTTTATTTTAGGTATTTTAGTGCACGAACACTCGGCCCCACACACACGCACACTTCAATAAAGCTTATTTTACACTCACGTACACACACTCGCACAACACACACTTTTATGGCCCGCAGGATGTTCCCGGTGGAGGAGGCATACGTCCAGATGCTCTCCGACACCGAGACCGCAAGTGAGGATGAGGATGACCCCACGTTCCTCCTGTCATCTGCATCCTCCTCATCATTATCTGATGATGATGAGCCCCCAAGGCGGCGGAGATGCCGCCAGGCGAAGCCAGAGGAACCCCATGCTAGGGACCCTGTGAGCAGCCCTGGGTCTCGTACTAGTTTTCCAGCCCACCAGCCAAGTGCACCTGAGCCCCCTACAGGTCAACGAGTCTGGTGCACCCCAGGGGAATACGAGCCTGTGATTCCTGAATTTGTTGGCAATCCAGGAATCCAGATTCCCACAGTGGGATTTACTGAAATTGACTTTTTTAGTTTTTTTTTCAGTAACCCACTTGTGAATCTGATGGGTGAGCAGACGAATCTCAGCACCCAGGCTCTTTTTTGGCCAGGCCTGGTGGCTGGACCCCGGTCAGTGCAGCCGAGATGAGGACGTTTTGGGGCCTCGTGCTGCACATGGGCCTGGTCAAAAAACCAAGTGTCAGGCATTACTGGAGTGGGGATGTCCTCTACCAGACCCCACTGTACAGTACTGCCATGACACGTCGTAGATTTGAGGCCATCCGGAAATGCCTGCATTATGCAGATAATGCAGCATGTCCCCCCCGAGGTGATCCTGCCTATGACCGGCTGTATAAGATACAGCCGGTCATTGATCACTTTGGGGCCAAATTTGTGGAGGCCTATGTACCTGGAAGGGAGGTTGCGGTTGATGAGTCTCTCGTTGCTTTCAAGGGGAAACTCATTTTCCGCCAGTATCGTCCCTCTAAGCGGGCGAGGTATGGCGTGAAGCTGTACAAAATTTGTGAGAGTACCTCAGGGTACACTTACAAATTTCGTGTGTATGAGGGACGAGATTCCCGTATTAAACCCCCAGAATGTCCCCCCACTCTGGGTGTTAGCGGGAAACTCGTGTGGGACCTTTTGCACCCACTACTGGATAAGGGTTACCACCTGTACGTGGATAACTTTTATACTGTTTCAGGCCCTCTCCGCCAGATCCACGTTTGCTTGTGGGACCGTGCGGAAAAATCAACGTGGCCTCCCTGCCCACCCCCTCCAGGTACCTATCCCCAGGGGTCAGACATGTGCCCTTACCAGTGACAACCTGTTGCTGGTCAGATATAAGGACAAGAGGGATGTCCTTGTAATGACCACAATCCATGGTAACAGCATCACCCCTGTCTCTGTGCGAGGTACCACAGCAACTGTCCTCAAGCCCGATTGTATCGTCGACTACAATCGGTATAAGGGGGCAGTTGACCTCTCTGATCAAATCCTAACACCATATAATGCCATGCGCAAAACCCGGGCATGGTACAAAAAAGTTGCGGTCTACTTGGTACAGGTTGCCTTGTACAATGCTTTTGTACTATGCCGATGCGTTGGCAGCACAGAGACTTTCCTCCAGTTCTATGAGGCAGTCCTCAAGGCCCTGATCTTTTCTGACCGGGAAAGAGCAGGTCGGAGTACCTCAGGAACTGGAGGCGCCCGGGTCGTCCCTGGCCAACACTTTCCAGGTGTGGTCCCCCATACTGGAAAGAAGAGACGATCCCAAAAAAAGTGCAGAGTGTGTCGCAAGAGGTGGATCCAGAAATACACCACCACTCAGTGTGACACATGCCCCGATCATCCGGGCCTCTGCATTGACGGTTGCTTCAGGGAGTACCACACTTCCATGGAGTACTAAATTATTATACCGTATTTTTCGCCGTATAAGACGCACTTTTTTCCCCCCCAAAATGGGGGGAAAATGTCCCTGCGTCTTATGCGGCGAATGCTGACTTTTTTTTACATCGCAGGCTGCGATGCTTCAGCATCGCAGGCTGCGATGTATGAGCGGGGAGTGACAGGGAGGAGGAGCTGGGGCCGGCAATTGCAGCGGGGACGGTCCGGCCCCGCCGTCACAGTGTTGTACTATAAAATCATAAAATATCTCCAGCACGATAGATGTATTAAAGATCACCTATTACGTAACACAGACCCAATACCTCCCTTACAATACGGGCAGGCCGGCCGTGGCGGAAGCGTGACTCTCTGACGTCACATGCCTGCGCCTGCTTTATGAATGAAGCAGGCGCAGGCATGTGCCATCGGAGAGTCACGCCCTCCCGCCCGGCCTGCCCGTATTGTAAAGGAGGTATTGGGGTCTGTGTTACATTAATAAGGGTGATCTTTAATACATTTATTTGTACTTGGAGATATTTTATGATTTTATAGTACAACATTGGAGCTGCAGGGGTCTGTGGATGGCACTGTTATGGGATGGGGGTCTGTGGATGACACATTTGTAACAGTGCCATCCACAGATCCCCCATTAACAGTGCCATCCACAGATGGGCCCCCATTAACAGTGCCACCCACAGATGGGGCCCCATTAACATTGCCATCCACAGATGGGGCCCCATTAACAGTGCCATCCACAGATGGGCCCCCATTAACAGTGCCATCCACAGATGGGCCCCCATTAACAGTGCCATCCACAGATGGGCCCCCATTAACAGTGCCATCTAAAGATCCCCCCATTAACAATGCCATCCACAGATCCCTCCATTAACAGTGCCATCCACAGATCCCCCCATTAACAGTGCCATCCACAAACCACCATTAGTTCCAGACCCACCAAAAATATTTTTTTTCTTATTTTCCTCCCCAAAAACCTAGGTGCGTCTTATCAGCCGGTGCGTCTTATATGGCGAAAAATACGGTAATCCCAGACAATCCCCTAGAAAATACATAACATTATGGCTCTCAGACTTTGGAGACACGGAAAGAACTTTAAGTTTTTAAAAAATGTTGTTTTAGTGTCTCCAAAGTCTGAGAGCCATACATATTGGCCATCGTCGCGTCCGTAATAACCTGATCTATAAAAATAAAATATTACCTAACCCCTTGGATAAAAGCCCTTTAAAAAAAAAAAAAAATGAGTTAAAAAATAAGCCCCTAGATAAGACAGTCACCCCCCACAAAAAAAATAAAAAATATGGCTTCCAGAATGTGGAGGCACAATACCTTCTATTTTCAAAGTTGGTTTATTATGTCAAACTGAAACCAACATATTAATAAAAGTAGTCATATTAGGTATTGCCACGTCTGTAACAATGTACTCTATAAAAATATCATAACAAGTAAAAAATGCAATTTTTTGTCACCTTAGATCATAAAAAGTGTAATAGCGAGCGATCCAAAAGTCAAATGCCTCCCAAAATAGTGCCAATAAAACCGCTATCTAATCCCGCAAAAAATGAGCCCCTACATTAGACAGTCACCCAACAAAAAAAAACTGTAGCTCCCAGGCTATGGAGATACTAAAATGATTTCATTTTTGTTCCTAAAATGATAATATACTGTAAAATCTAAACAAATTATATAAAGTAGACATATTAGGTATCGCCGCATCCGTAACAATTTGCCCTATAAAAATAACATTTGACCCAACCCCTCAGGTGAACAGCGTTAAAAAAAAAATTTGAAAACCGTGTAAAAAAAATCTAGTTTTTGGCAAAATTTCCATTTCAATACATTTTTTCCGGTAATAAAGCAAGGGTTAACAGCCAAACAAAACTAAACATTTATTGCCCTGATTCTGTAGTTTGCAGAAACACCCCATACGTGGTTGTAAACTGCTGTATGGCCACACGGCAGGGCACAGAAGGAAGGGAACGCCATATGGTTTTTGGAAGGCAGATTTTGATGGACTGGTTTCTTTACACCATGTCCCATTAGAAGCCCCCCCTGATGTAGCCTAGGCTAGAAACTCCAAAAAAGTGACTCCATCTAAGAAACTACACCCCTCAAGGTATTCAAAAATTACTTTACAAACTTTGTTAACCCTTTAGGTGTTCCACATAACTTAATGGCGAATGTAGAAACAATTTTAGAATTTCAATCTTTTGTTACCTTGCCTCAAAAATGTGTAATATAGAGCAACCAAAAATCATATTTACCCTAAAATAGTACCAAAAACACTACTACCTCATCCCGTAGTTTCCAAGATGGGGTCACTTTTATGGAGTTTCTACTCTAGGGGTGCAGCAGGGGGCTTGAAAGGGTACATGGTGTAAATAAAACAGTCCAGCAAAATCTGCCTTCCAAAACCCATATGGCGTTCCCCTCCTTCTGCGCCCTGCCGTTTGGCCAAACAGCAGTTTATAACCACATATGGGGTGTTTCTGCAAACTAGAGAATCAGGGCAACCCATATTGAGTTTTGTTTGGCAGTTAACCCTTGCTTTGTTCCTGGAAAAAATGGATTATAATGGAAAATTTTCCCAAAAATCAAAATTCTGAAATTTTATCTCCATTTTCCATTAACTCTTGTGGAACACCTAAAGGGTTAACAAAGTTTGTAAAATCAGTTTTGAATACCTTGAGGGTGTAGTTTCTAGAATGGGGTCATTTTTGGGTGGTTTCCATTACGTAAGCCTCACAAAGTGACTTCAGACCTGGGCTGGTCCATAAAAAGTGGGATTTGGCAAATTTCTGAAAAATTTCAAAATTTGCTTCTAAACTTCTATGTAACAGCCCCAAAAAATAAAATGGCAGTCATAAAATGATCCAAACATGAGGTAGACATATGGGGAATGTAAAGTCATCACAATTTTTGGGGGTATTATAGAAGTAGAGAAACTCAAACTTTCAAATTTGCAAATTTTTCAAAATTTTTGGTAAATTTGGTATTTTTTATGCAAAAAAATTAACTTTTTTGACCCCATTTTAGCAGTGTCTCGAAGTACAATATGTGACGAAAAAACAATCTCAGAACGGCCTGTGTAAGTAAAAGAGTTTAAAAGCTATCACCACATAAAGTGGTGCAAAAAATGGCTGGGTCCTTAAGGTGAAATAGGGCTGAATAGGGGTTAATTCTTGTGGAACACCTAAAGGGTTAACAAAGTTAGTAAAATCAGTTTTCAGCAGCTTGAGGGCTGTAGTTTCTAAAATGGGGTCATTTTGAGGTGGTTTCCACTATGTAAGCCCCACAAAGTGACTTCAGACCTGAACTGGTCCTTAACCACCTCAGCCCCCTAGCTTAAACACCCTTAATGACCAGGCCACTTTTTACAATTCCGCACTACACTACTTTCACCGTTTATTGCTCCGTCATGCAACTTACCACCCAAATGAATTTTACCTCCTTTTCTTCTCACTAATAGAGCTTTCATTTGGTGGTATTTCATTGCTGCTGACATTTTTACTTTTTTTGCTATTAATCAAAAATTACCGAAATTTTTGCAAAAAAATGACATTTTTCACTTTCTGTTGTAAAATTTTTCAAAAAAACTACATTTCTATATAAATTTTTCTCTAAATTTATTGTTCTACATGTCTTTGATAAAAAAAATCCAATAAGTGTATATTTATTGGTTTGGGTAAAAGTTATAGCGTTTACAAACTATGGTGCAAAAAGTGAATTTCGGCATTTTGAAGCAGCTCTGACTTTCTGAGCGCCTGTCATGTTTCTTCAGGTGCTAGAATGTCAGGAAAGTATAAATATCCCCAAATTACACCATTTTAGAAAGAAGACACCCCAAAGTATTCGTGGAGGGGCTTGGTGAGTTCATGTATCATTTCATTTTTTTCACAAGTTAGCGGAAAATGACACTTTCTGAAAGAAAAAAAAAAAAAAGTTTCAATTTCTGATAACTTCTGGCAAAAAAAAAAAAATCTCAGACGGACTCACTATGCCCCTCAGTGAATACCTTGGGGTGTCTACTTTCCGAAATGGGGTCATTTGTGGGGTGTGTTTACTGTTCTGGCATTTTGGGCGGGGCTAAATTGTGAGCCGCCATGTAAAATCTAAAGGTACTCGTTGGAATTTGGGCCCTTTGCGCACCCAGGCTGCAAAAAGTGTCACACATGGTATCGCCGTACTCAGGAGAAGTAGGGCAATGTGTTTTGGGGTGTATTTCTACATATACCCATGTTGAGTGAGAGAAATATCTCTGTAAATTGTCAACTTTGTATAAAAAATTTTAAAAGTTGTCGTTTACAGAGATATTTCTCACACACAGTATGGGTATATATAAAATACACCCCAAAACACATTGCCCTACTTCTCCTGAGTACGGCGATACCATGTGTGCCACTTTTGCAGCCAAGATGCGCAAAGGGGCCCTAAAACCAATGAGTACCTTTAGGATTTCACAGGACATTTTTACGCATTTGGATTCTCACGCTTTAGGACCCCTAAAATGCCAGGGCAGTATCAATACCCCACAAGTGACCCCATTGTGGAAAGAAGACACCCCAAGGTATTCCGTGAGGGGCATGGCGAGTTCACAGAAAAAAAAATTTGGCACAAGTTAGCGGAAATGGTATTTTTTTTTTTTTTTTACAGTCTCACATTCCACTAACTTGTGACAAAAATAAAATTTTACATGAACTCGCCATACCCCTCACGGAATACCTTGGGGTGTCTTCTTTCTAAAATGGGGTCACTTGTGAGGTTTTTGTACTGCCCTGGCATTTTAGGGGTCTCCGCAATCATTACACGTATGGCCAGAATTAGGAGTTTTTGCTATTCTCCTTATATTGACCATACGGGTAATGAGAATTTTTTCCGTTCAGCCTCTGCGCTGAAAGAAAAAAATGAACGTCACAGATTTTTCCATTCACATTGATCAATGTGGATGAAAAAATCTCTAAAAATGTGCAAAAAAAGAGGGAAAAGCTATAAAGCTGCGATCGCTAAGGGACCCTAAGGCCTCATTCAAGCGTCCGCAATTCTGTTCCGTAAAATTTTTGCGGAACAGAAATGTGGATACATTCAATTCTATGGGGACAGACTTTGTCCCGCTCGGATCCGTAATTGCGGATCCGTAATTGAGATCCGCAAAAGTATAGAACATGTCCTATTCTTGTCCGCAATTGCGGACAAGAAAAGGCATTTTCTATATAGTTCTGGCAATGTGCGGATCCGCAAAATGCGGAAAGCACATTGCTGGTGTCCGTGTTTTGCGGATCCGCGGATTTGCGGATCCGTGGATCCGCAAAACACATGCGGACATCTGAATGAGCCTTACAGGGGTGATCAGTGACAGGGGGTGACAGGGGTGATCAGGGGGTGACATGGGAGATCAGGGGTTAATCAGTGACAGGGGCTGGTGGTGGGTGGGTGGGGGCGGTGGGGGGTTGTGTGGTGATTGGTGCACTTTGATATTTTTCTCTGGTGGTCCCAAGCAAAGGGACCACCAGAGAAGCGGGCAGCAAGCAGATCAGACGCTGTTCACAGAACAACGCCTGATCTGCGATTTTTCTGCCATATACAGCCTGCCAGCGCACGATCGCGCTGGCAGGCTGTGGCATAACTACATGCGCGCGCCGATGGCGCGCATTGCGCGTGCAGGCGTCTCGCGTCATCTCGCCTCGCGAGATGACGCGCCGATGCGTCCGATCAGAGCTACAGGGCCGCCGCCAGGACGCAATCCTGCGTGCGGCGGTCCTGTAGCGGTTAAAAAGTGGGTTTTGGAAATTTTCTTAAAAATTTTAAGAATTGCTTCTAAAATTCTAAAAAAATTAAATGACATTTACAAAATGATGCCAACATAAAGTAGACATATGGGGAATGTTAAGTAATAAATATTTTACGTGGTATCACTTTCTGTTTTAAAAGTAGAGAAATTAAAATTTTTAAAATTGCGAATTTTTCTAAATTTTTGGTAAGTTTGGGATTTTTTAAATAAATAAAGGTGAAATATTGACTCAAATTTATGAGTGTCATGAAGTACTATGTGTCACGAGAAAACAGTCTCAGAATGGCTTGGATAAATAAGTGTTCCAAACCTATTACCACATAAAGTGACACATGTCAGATTTGCAAAAAATGGCAGGAAGGTGAAAAGTGGCCCAGGGTTGAAAGGGTTAAAAACCTGTGGATTTTTTTTTTTTACACAGAGTGTGGGTGAGTTTGTTTATATCTGTGGCAATTAGGGTACGTTCACACGACGACATTAAGTTGCACTATTGTCGCATGACAATTTTTATAATGGTAGTCTATGGTTCATTCAAGATGGATTTTTCTGCGACTGTCACGTCGCAGTCGCAGCATGTCGCAATGCGACACCATAGACTCCCATTATAAAAATTGTCGTGCGACATTGGTGCGACAAAATGTCGCGCGACAAATGTTGCAGTGAGGCTGTGCCCTATTTGTCGTGCGACAAATGTCGTCGTGTGAACGGACTCTTACACCACGTATGGCTGGACCCTACATATTCCGTGTGGTTGAGTTTAGATCAGAAGAAGTGTGCATTTCTGCTGCGGCTGTGGTCTTTAACTAGTAAAATGCGCTTCACTTCTAGAACAGGGATCAGCAATCTTCGCCACTCCAGCTGCTGTAAAACTACAACTCCCAGCATGCAAACATGATCGGCTGTTCTTCCAACTCCCACAGACGTGAATGAAGCATTCTGGGAGTTGTAGTTTATGAACAGCTGGAGTGCCAGAGGTTGCTGATCCCTGCCATAGAACCTCATAGCAAAAAGCCAACCGCACCGTCTGAACACATACAAATGAGTGACCCTATGGCCTTCATCACATCAGCATGCCCCCCATAGACAGCACGCATGCTCTCTACAGGTAACGTAGTAGTTCAGCCATGTGTGGACGTTTTCAGATAAAACAGCTAAACATCCACTAATTTTACACTAGACTCGCATAGAGAATCAGAAGGTCCCGCCCGCGAATGGGACGCTATAGTATTTTCTATTGGGTTGTGACTAAAATGTCTATTGACGTTTTAGCGCAGTAAAGTGACGTCATCTAAACGCGGCCGGACACCTGGAGCGGGCGCATGCGCGCTTGCTTTGCCTTTTCTGGGATACTGCATACATGTGAGTCCCGTAGCTGATTGCTGTGTTACCGTGTACAGGGCCTACAAGTGACCGCTCAGACCGGCGCCAGGGGCCCCTGCTTGTAACTTTCCTGTAGCCTGGTAGGTACATGGGGGGCAGCCAGTTTTGCCCATTTACTTCCCTTATAGCTTGTGGGAGATCCATCAATGTAAGGAGAAGTTGCTGCTCCCTGCAGCTGTTCCCATAAGGATACTTGCTTCCTATAAAACTTTTCATAAACCTCCCAAGTACAGGTATGTTTCCTACAGAGCTATTGATGATCTGCCCCAATGGAGCTGCAGTGTTAGTTTAGACCTTCTTGCTGCAGCCATTTGCGGTTTTCTTTTTCATTTTTCGCTTTTTACACCCCACCTTATGAGAGCCCTAACATTTTACCATCAGTGTCGTCTTGGTGGGAGTCTGACACCTGGGACCCCCGCCTATAAGCCTTTTGAGAAGGCAGCGGCACTCCTGTCAGCACCGTGGCCTTCTCCTTGCTCACCAAGCACAGCGCCGTACATTGTATAGCGGCTGTGCTTGGTATCGCAGTGAACCCTTTAAAGTGAATGGGGTGAGTGTGCTGCCAAGAACAGCCGCTATGTACTCGCCGGTGTCTTCTCAAACAGCTAATCGGGTTCCCGGGTCTTGGACCCCAACCAATCCGATACTGATGACCTGTACTAAGGATACGTCATCAGTATTAAAATCCTGAGGAATTAAAGAAAGAAACCCAATTGTGCCACAGCCTTCACTGTGTAGTAAAATCACCTCTAGGCTTAGGACTACACTGTGACATTTCTCTTTGTTAACTATCGAGCCACTGCTGCAGTTCAGTGGAATTCATCAGGTTATATGCAATCTTGTGGGCTGCAGGGTTCATTCAGTAGTGAAAGGGGTTGTGCAGTGGCTTTGTACTGATGAGTTATCCTCAGGACCACCCTCGCCGATCCGCTGTGTGAAGAATTGTGGTGCTCCTCTTCAGTTTACCTGCACGCTGTCTCCCTTGTAGTGACGGTGCAGGGTAAAGAAACCGGGAGGGAGAAGCTGTAACTGCCCTGCACTACCGCTGCAAGGTAGGCAGCGGCGTGCA
Source organism: Bufotes viridis (assembly GCA_033119425.1). Classification (NCBI taxonomy): domain Eukaryota; kingdom Metazoa; phylum Chordata; class Amphibia; order Anura; family Bufonidae; genus Bufotes; species Bufotes viridis. The sequence goes on from CM065596.1 coordinate 110,767,184, forward strand.
GGTAAGCTTTGAAGGTGGAGGACAGGTCATCAATGGCGATTAGTGAACATGTGTTTCAAGTTCAGCGTACAGGGTTCGGGTTATCTAAGAATTCCGTTATGGGTTCCGCAACCCGGACCATAAGTTATAGTCCATGGTAGCGGGATCCATAACAAAATTCTTAGCTGAACTTGATACACAAGTTCACTCAACACTAATCCCTAGTCATTAATTACAATAATATCAAATTTCTTTAACCCCCTACTGACCGGGCGATTTTTCTCTCTCTCTATTACTGATTGGACAGAGTCAGACACACCCGATACTGGTAATACCCAGCAGTACCTTTACTGCAGACTCCTGGCAATTTGTAAACTTCTAGCAAGAACAATACAGGAATGGCACGACGTTTGCTCTAGTGAACTTCTGGAGATAGCTGACCGTGTGCACTTGTAATGGAATAACCCCTTTAATGTAATTTCAAGGCTTCTGTTCTAAATAGAATAATGTATTTGTATATGTTTTCTTTTTTGGATTACTCCTTTTTTTTTATACTTTTTTTTTCCCCATTTTTTTTCCTCTTATCTATTTATTATGCTTTTGTAGCTGGTCTGAGGAGGAAGAACAAGTTGCTTAACGAGTAGAACAATGGGGAAAAAGAGGCAGAAGAAAGGGGCTGCTGCTAGAAGAGAGCTTGTGTTCGACGAGGAGAAGAGAAAGTAAGTAGTGAATTACAGTAGGAGCTAGATAGGGTTGGGCGATACACCGGTATCTACAATATACCACACTATTAAGAAAAGGCAATATCACTGTTTTGTAATTACCGCTGTATTTTAGTGACATCTTAGGGGCGGTCACACTTGACAGCTCTGACCGGTTCTAAAACGGGCACTGTGTATGTCAGTACTTGTGAGCGCTCCAGCTGCCCGCTAGCAAGTTGATGTGTGTATATATCAGCTGCAGCATGGCACCCGACCAGCAGGCAGTTTACTTGCTGATGCTCCTGCTGGTCGGGTGCCGTGCAGCTGATGTATATACATTGGTGGGCCTAACCTCTCAGCTTATAGAGTCTTTGTGCTATCTTCTTGCCATATCACCACCCATGTCCTGTTTACTAAGGCAGCGCGGCGGCGGCAGGTTCAGAGCTCACGTCTGGTTCTTTGGACTTCCCAACCAGGTCCAGGTTACTGGCAGAAGAGCGTGTGCCTACTAAAGGTAACATCACTGCCACAAGGAGAGCACTTTTCCCGCCTGAGTAACTATGCACGAGCGCATAGACATACGTCATGTACACGTATCACACCCCATGGTGCAGAAGGCTGCTCTGAGTATCAGCAGTTGTGAGGGATCCCTAGTATTACCTATTTCAGTGATGTCTACATTTATTATTATGGGTCTGGACAGTGATATGTAATGATAATTGCAGACATGTTGTATGTAACAATATAGAACCTGCTTCTTCACCTTTGCTTATTGGAAATACTTAAAATACAATTTGCTGTTCCTTCGCTATGGAACTACAAAACTCAGCATTCCATGATAGTTGTATACCTTTAGCACCTGCTGGGAGTTGTAATTTTCCATTCAGCTTGGGGGCCACGAATTGCACACCACAAGGGTTGCTCAGTTTTCAACAAACATTTATGTCATAGAAGAACATAGCAAAAGTTTTGTTCGGTGGGGTTCGGATTGCTGAGACCCAACCCTAGGCCTCATGCACACGACCGTATGTTTGTTTTGCGGCTCGGGCACTGACCCATTCACTTCAATGGGGCCACAAAAGATGCGGACAGCACTCCGTGTGCTGTTCGCATCCGTAGCTCCGTTCCCTGGCCCCGCAAAAAAAAATAGAGCATGTCCTATTCTTGTCCTTTTGCGGACAAGAATAGGCATCTCTATAATGTGCCGCTCGTTCCGCAGATTTCGGAAGGCACACGGAGCGGCTTCCGTGGTGTGCGGATCCGCAAAACATACACAGTCGTGTGCATGTAGCCTTAATGTGAGGTATCAAATTAATTGCCCAACTTTCATTGGAGATGAGAAAAATGTTTTGCTGATTGACCGGGTTTGTGAGTCTCCCATTGTAGTCCTCCTATGCAAAACGTTGTGTACAGCTCTATGATGAAAATGTGTTCAAGAAATGTATTGACAGAAATTCCATAGTATATCCACCAAATTGCTACAGATTCGGGCTGATGTGGCTGGTAAGCAGGACATTAGCACTTCTTTTACCATTTATTAAGCGTTCTTATGGACCTGTCCATCAGGAGGCTCCTCGCAGCGACAGGGAGGACGTTTCCTATCTGTCATGTAGGATTGCCATCATTGTCTCATGCCGGGCCTGCCTAACCAGCAACACCTATAGTTAATGTACTGCACAACAGTAACAAAACGAATGTACTGTTCTCTATATATACAATACCATGTCATGTTACAGGCATGGACAATGAGCACGTTCATTGACTTTTTTTTTTCTTTTCCTTGTTAAAGCGTGTGTGATTTTTCTCAGGTAGCCTTCACTAATCTCATCATTTCATTTTAGAGAATATTTGACTGGTTTTCACAAGCGCAAACTGCAGAGGAGAAAAGCTGCTGTGGAGGAGATCAAACGCAAAATTAAAGAGGAGCAAAAGAGGATGAGAGAAGAGGTAGGAAGGACATCAACTCAATAACTGTTAATTATTGATTTCTAGGCCTCATGGATTTTAGCGTCCATGTTAGGGCCACCGTTCCCGGCTCTACCGTGGGTCTGCTGACCAGCACTTACAGCATCCTAGTGGGGGTTAAAACTTTTTTTTTTCAACTTTTTATTTACTAACTATTAGCCCCCTTAGGGGCCAGAACCCTTGTCCTATTTATCTTAATAGAGATCTATTAGGGTGAATAGGACCTCGCACTGTCCCTGTGCTCTGGGCACACAGCAGCAGGGAGCTGACTATGGCAGCCAGGACATCAGTAGCGTCCTGGCTGCAGGGTAACCGATCAGAGCCCCAGCATTACACTGCTGGGGCTCCGATCACTGCCACCAATGATCGGGGGGCAGTCGTATAGGACCTTTCATCAGTTTGAACTTTATTACTTAGGTAGCGGCACATAGGGCATATATGGGGCACTTACTATTATATCTGTGCGGGGCTCCGTTCACCCGCTCTGGCCCCCGTTACATGGTGGGAAAACCAGGGAGGAGACATCAGCTTCTGTCCCTGGGCGTTCCTTCTCCCTGCCTGTGACATTCTGTGCTGTGATTGGACAGCATTGCAGACAGGGAGAAGGAACGCCCAGGGAGAGAGGCTGATGTCTCCTCCCTGCTGTTCTCACCATGTAACGGGGGCCAGAGCAGGCGAACGGAGCCCCGCACAGATATAATAGTAAGTGCCCCATATATGCCCTATGTGCCGCTACCTAAGTAATAAAGTTCAAACTAATGAAAGGTTCTATATGCCTGCATGTGCCGGCCATATCTCATGCTGGGCCTCTATGACTGCGTGCTGTAATCCGCCGCAATTAACCCCTCAGAACCTGAGGAGTTAATTGCGGTGGATCGCCGCGTGCAATCATAGAGGCCGGGTATGGGATATAGCCGCAACATGCAGGCTACGTTGCTATTCAGTCATTCATTGGTGGCAGTCCCGCACTCCTCTGCTCTCATTGGTGGCAGTGGCCACAGTCCCTCCCCTCCTCCGCTCTCATCGGTAGCCTGCGGCTGTTGCACACAGTGGGGAGGGACTCCCTCCTTCTCCATTGTGCCGGCTCTGGAGAACATGGTGTGCGCCGAGAGCGGCGCATACCATGTTCTACCGCGATATAGACAAAATCGATATTGTGGCACAAATTCATATCGCATATCATCTATATCGCCCATATCGCCCACCCCTACATCCTAGGCATATACAATGCAGTAAGTTTGAGTTATAGACCTGTGGTCGACCCTGGGAATCGCAGCCATATTATGTACTTAAATTCACTCACATTGAAGGAGTGTTATTCAGGTACAGTTCTCTGAAAACTGGTCTGGGATTTATGGGAGGACAACACTAAATCTTTGAGGGAAGTTTCAGATATTTGGTGCAGAAAACTTGGCCAAATCTGCGCTGAAACCGCCTCCCACTGTTTTCAGTGGGATGCCATGCCACAGTTCATGTGGTCAAGGATTTTTGCCATTCTTGGCGCAGTTACCACTCTGACCAGCTGGAGCCTGCTCCCTATTTATCTGCATTCAGTAGAGCTATACCTAGAGCATGTCCACATGAAAACCCATGGCAGAAACCGCAGCACAAAGACAAAACAAGACCATGCAACAGCACTCTGCAAACACAAATAATGTACAATAATGCCAAAGTCAAAGAAAATATGCTGGTGCTAATGCTACGCATATTTAGTAAATTTGAGATTCTTGGCCAATACATTTATACAAAATTATTTGGGCCCATCTGCCAAACGTCAAGGTGATCTCTGTAAGACGGGAATCTAACACTAAATACTGCTGGGTCCGCTCTGTTTTTTACCGTTTTTTGTGCCATTATGGCCTCCATTAAATCCAGGGAATGCAGGTACCAACATGCATGCTGTACCCATTCTGTACCTCTCCTGGGCTTCCAGTGAATGCAGGGATAGCAGGCTACATCTTTATACTTGCACTAATTAAAATCAGCTATAGGGCAGGCAGGCTGATTAGGGGTACAAGACAAAATGGAGCGAGCCACTCCTCCAGCTCAGTACTACTGCAAGAATAAAGGGGTCAGTGAGCACATCCCAATGCGCAGGTGCACGCCGCCATGGCTAGGAACACGAAGAAAAAAAACACAATGCAACATCACTCTGCAAACACAAATACCATATCCTAATGCCATTACGCTTATTTTGTAAATTTGAGATTCTAGGCAAATACATTTTGTACAAAATTATTTGGGCCCCTCTGCCGGTGTCAAGGCGATCCCTATAAGACTGGAACCTAATACTAAATACTGACTGTTATAGTGACATACTGGCCACCATAAACTTCAGGGAATGGCACAGAGCAACAGTTTCTGTCGTGGGATTAGTGGAGGATTTTGGCATGGACAAAATCCTCCTGAACCTACCCCAACAAAAGGGGTCAGTGATCTCAACCAATGATCTTGGCCATAATAAAAAAGATATATAAAAAAAACCTAAAGAATGTTTTACCCACCCATACACCGATACTTTGAGATGAGAATGGGTGACACTTGTGCTGCTTGAGCCACAGGTAGAAGAACACTGATTTGAACATGTGTCCTCCTTTGAACACAATTCATATATATTCGGATGTAATCTACATAAGAAGTTCAGTAACATATGTAGCATTAGTAATATAGGATGGGCCCTGATGCAACAATAGACAGTAGTTGCAGTTTCGCTGCGCCCCTATAATACAGTGAGACAATAAAAAGGTGTGGTCCCATTAGAAAAGTGGTGTCTTGTGGGGGTTTTACATTTGGGGCCACTGGCGATCACAAGAACAGGAGCCCTGTTTTTTTACCTATTGAAATAGTGCAATGGTAACCCATGCACACTGCCGCTTTATTCTACTCTATGGGTCTGCCGAGATAGCCAAGTACAAATGCAGGCAGGTATTGGAATATTCCTCCAGCAGGCTCTAGCCCATAATTGTAGGGTAACAGCTTCTCCGAGCTCAGCAGGCGCCACACTCCTGTTACCGGGGGCAGGGGTGTGGCGTCTGCATTTTCACCATTAAAATACTGTGGTCACAATTGACTACGGCATCTGAGGGGTTAAATGTCAGATATCGGTGTGATTGCTGATGGCAGACATTAGCCCAGGGTGTTTGCTGTATAGAATCACAGAAATATGGTGGCTATGGTGCCCACTGCTCTTGCAAGCAGGACCATATTTAGTGATGCCTTCCGTTGTACATGTATGGTGTCAGTCGTCTAATGGTCAAAGGAGTTATCCGGCTTTTACATATTGATGACCTATTCCCCCAGAAGTAAATAGAAACTGAGCAGCAGTAAGCTAGCACCACAACTACAAAGTGGATGGAACGTTCTGCTTCTGGCGCTGGGTGTTAATCCCCCCACTAATCTGTTATTGATGACCTTTGGGAGGAGAGGTCACCAATATCTAAACATTTCATATGTGGGATCGCGCTGCCAAAAATTCCTGGAATCCTCTTTTACACCATACGGTTAATTCCCCTCAGATCCAAGCATGGACCGGTATGCAAATACGCACAAATATTCCTCTCCTCATCCAATACCTATAAAAGCCAAGGGGTCACAGGATAGGGAAGCACTTTCACCTTTGTATCCAATAAAAGATTTATTGTACTCACAAGAATACACTTGTAACCTGCATGTCTGAAATATAAAATCTCCACACTGCCCGACCCGGGTTTCGCTGCTTGAGCTTCGTCAGGGGCATTTACTCAGCCTCAAACACGGCTGTTTTTAATCCCTGCATTATACCCTCCTCCGCATCAGCCATATCTCAGCGTGTAGCACTCAATAATGATACATGAATAATACATAAAAAATGGCATTATTCCATATCTAAAAATATTTCCGAGCTCATATGTCTTTATTATAATCCCTTTTTGAAGGGAAAAAATATCTCCTACAGACTAGCTCACATGACCGGACCACATGAGGAGTCCAAACCACTCACAAGCCAACCCCGCCCTCCCGAAGGTCCTATATACAACCTAGCTATAATGTATCTATAATAATCTAGTACATGGCAAGATTAAACGATACACTGTTTGATGTCGCACTCTATATTTAACCCTTTTGGTTGGATTGTCCTTAACCTGTACATCCATTCAACTTCTCGTCTATTGATCCTAGCCACAGGGTCCCCACCCCGTACGGGAGCCTTTACACTCTCCACTCCCACAAACCGCAACCCTCTAGGGTTCTTCTGGTGTACCTTTTTGAAGTGCAGAGACACACTATGCGTCCCTAAGCCTTTCTTTATGTTGCGGATGTGTTCCTGTATCCTGGTTTTTGAACTACAGGTATTTCTCCCAACATACTGAAGGCCACGAGGACACTCCAGTACGTATTCAACCCCAGTATCATTGCGCGAAAGGTTACTTATAGGGTTGGTTTTTACTATGAGTGCACTGTATCGACTGTCCGCATTCTTATATCGAGTGCTCTATTTTTACGCGGCATACAGAATCCACACCACGTATATTTATTTTTATTTTGGCTAATAATCTGTACTTCTGTGGTCGTGGGTCCTATACCATGTAGTATGTACCGAACTATTCCGCAAATTCTTAGCTTTTTTTTTAAATTATCATCGGCTGGTTCGGAATCTCCTTGCCTATTATGGGGTCAATCTTTAAAACACTCCAGTTCTTCTTGATCATGTTTTTTTAAAAGACCTGCTTTAGGGTACTATCACACTTGCGTTGGTGCGGATCTGTCTGTTTATTTGCACAGACGGAGCCGCACCTATAATGCAAACGTTTGTATCCGTTCAGAACGGATTCGTTTGCATTAGTTTTAAAGAAAAATGACAAAGTCCAAAACGGATCCGTTTTGAATTACATTAAAAGTCAATGGGGAACAGATCCGTTTTCAAATGCACCATATTATGTCACTGACAACGGATCCGTCCCCATTGACTTACATTGTAATTCAAAACGGATCCGTTAGGCTCCGCCTCTTCAGACGGACACCAAAATGCTGGTGTCCGCCTCCAAAACGGCATAGAGGCGGAACGGAGCCGAACTGATGCATTCTGAACGGATCCTTATCCATTCAGAATGCATTGGGGCTGAACTGATCCGTTTTGGACCGTTTGTGAGAGCCCTGAGATCTCACAAACGGAATCCAAAACGCTATTGTTAAAGTACCCTTAGTGTTAAATTGTGTCAGGAACATAAACCTAAAATCTTTTTGATGTTTACCGCTATTTTCTTCTTTTTTTTTTTTTTTTTTTGTCTAAACCCTCTTCTACTTCCACCCTACATTTTTCTAAAGTATTTTTATTATACCCCTTCTCTAAAAATCTGTCCTTAATCCACTGACTTTGTTCTCTATAATCCTTCACCTCTGTGCAATTTCTGTAGATTCTTTTAAACTGTCCTTTAGGAATGTTGTGGAGCCATGAACCATAGTGGCAGCTATCCATACTGATGTACGTATTGACATCAGTGGGTTTGATGAAGGTTTTCGTCTTGAAGTGACTATCTTCTACAAAGATGGTCAAGTTAAGAAAGTCCACCGAAGTAGAACTGGTGTTGCTGGTGAAGTTGAGGTTCCAGCAGTTCTTGTTTAGATCTTCTAAGAAACTTTCCAGACCCTCCCTATCACCCTTCCAGAGGAGCAAGCAGTCGTCTATGTAAGGACGCCAAAAGATAAGTTCACCACGTTTCTCTTTTCCATTCAGGACTGGGTCGATATTCTCTCCCTCCCACAAAGCCATAAAAAGATTTGCGAAACTGGGGCAAATTTCGCTCCCCATCGCAGTTCCAGAGTGCTGGAAATAAAAAATGTCATCAAATAAAAAATAATTGTGGGAGAGACAGAAATCGACACAGTCTTGAATAAAAATGCTCTGCTCCTCAGTCATCAGGGGATCCTTCGTTAAAACTTCCTTTATTCCTTAAGGCCCAGTTGTTTTGGAATGCAGGTATAGAGCCAACTTGAAATGTGATGTTGATGCGGTTTTCTCCTGTAAAGGGGATACTGTGTATATGAACATACGAACTTAGAGGGCCTTTTTCTTGAGTTAGAGACAGACCTCATTAAGGAAATGAGGACCACCTGGGACATACTATCCCTTGAAAAATATATATGTCCGAAAGTATGATACCAGAGGGACTGAGGTGGCAGTTACCACTTAACTCTGAAAATGCTGATCATTTGATAGAATGGGAACTAGTTGTGAACGATTGTGGCTTGAGGGCTATGAAGTTTATTATATGTAAGAGTAAAGGAAAAACTGACACAGATTAATAGTAATATAGAGAAACTTCAGTCGGAATTGCTACCGCATAAAGATAAGCAAGAATATGAATCCCTATCTAAAAAATGTCAAACGTGTTTAATGAAAGTGGAAATGGATATTAAGACTGAAAACAGAAGAAGTACCTAAAGGTGTGTGAGGATTACAAAAATGATAAAATCTATAAATGGAAGAATAAGGGTAACGAAACTGGGTCCTCAAACAACATAGGGTTAAATAGCAGGAACTTGGATGCAGTCACTTTGCACAAGGTGGTGCAGAGTCCAATAGAGGAAGTAGTCAGAGTGACTACTATAGGAGTAACTATAGGGAAGATAGGGAACATCAGGGCAATTTCCACTATAATTTTGGGGGACAAGATGTCTGGGGAAGGGATCAATATGGCAATCGTATGCAAGAATATAGGGGGGGGGGGGTAGGCACTACTTTGACCCAAGTGGGGGCTATTACCCACAATATAGATCAGGATTCCAGAGGCCTCAAAGGAACCAATATAGGTATTATAACTGTAGCAACCAACATTATAATCGGCAATCTAATCGGATGTCCTATAAGAAGAATGCAAATCAATATGATAAGACATTACCCCAGCAGATGTCGTAAAAACAGCACGAAGAGGAATTACAACAGACTAAAGACCAAGGACAGGTTATTACAGATAATCCAAATTTTCCCCATCAAGCAATAAAGAAGTCCAAAGGGGCAGCACATTAGAGGGGATGGAAGGAGAAAGGGAGAGGACCCCACAAAAAAGGAATCACAAAGAGGTAAAAGGGGAAGAGGGAAACAGCAGTCCAAGTGCAAAAAAAAGCAGGGAGATATAAAGGGTGTTTTTAATTTGAGCTCTTGCGTAGTATCCAAACAGGAAGAGATGGTTCTCGGTAGGGGACTCAAATTTGCACCCAGTAATGGACACAATAAGTTTGAAATTTTTCTGGACATACACAAATACATCAGAAAATTGAACATAGCGAAATATTGTATGAGTACACAAAAGCCCGCTTTGATAAATGCAGGCATGGGAGATGGGACGACACAGAGGCCACTTGCTGCCAACAGAGCTATGGGGGACGGGATGATTCACACTTATTTACGTGATCAATCGAAGTTCTTCTCCATAAATAAAAACAATGAGTGCATAGAGGCATTTTAAAGGGGTTTGTTGAACGAACTAGAAAAAATGGACTTTAAATCAAATAAATGTTATTTGATTAAAGATGAGAATGAGGCCCTTAAAAAAACTGGAGAAAAATAATAGTATTGTAATCAAGCCGGCAGATAAAAGGGGGGGGGGGGGGTATGGATACTAAGAAATATCATATGGAAATGAACAGATTATTAGCGGATGAAGAGACATATATAGCTGTTAATGAATATAAAAAAGATCTTGATGACCTCCTTAAAGAAGGGAATCCTTACTAAAAGACTAAATTTGAGTATTTATCCATAAAATATCTGTGTACCACCTACCTAAAATACATAAAAGCCTGTCCAACCCCCTGGGAGTCGGATTGTCTCGGGCATTCATTAACATGTAGAGTGTCTGAGTATATTGATTTTTTTTTTTTTTTGCAAAAATATGTTACGAAAATACTGTTATACCTAAAGGACTCTAGTTCTGTTATTGAGCTTGTAAAGAACCTTGGCGAAAGTACCCCAGATATTTGGATGGCAACAGTGGACGTTACATCCCTTTATACCTGCATTCCGAAACAACTGGGCCTTAAGGAATAAAGGAAGTTTTAACAAAGGATCCCCTGATGACTGAGGAGCAGAGCATTTTTATTCAGGACTGTGTCGATTTCTGTCTCTCCCACAATTACTTTTTATTCAATGACCCTTTTTATTTCCAGCACTCTGGAACTGCGATGGGGAGCGAAATTTGCCCCCAGCTTCGCAAATCTTTTTATGGCTTTGTGGGAGGGAGAGAATATTGACGCAGTCTTGAATGCAAAAGAGAAACGTGGTGAACTTATCTTTTGGCGTCCTTACATAGACGACTGCTTGCTCCTCTGGAAGGGTGATAGGGAGGGTCTGGAAAGTTTCTTAGAAGATCTAAACAAGAACTGCTGGAACCTCAACTTCACCAGCAAAACCAGTTCTACTTTGGTGGACTTTCTTGACTTGACCATCTTTGTAGAAGATAGTCACTTCAAGACGAAAACCTTCTTCAAACCCACTGATGTCAATACATACATCAGTATGGATAGCTGCCACTATGGTTCATGGTTTAACAACATTCCTAAAGGACAGTTTAAAAGAATCTACAGAAATTGCACAGAGGTGAAGGATTATAGAGAACAAAGTCAGTTGATTAAGGACAGATTTCTAGGGTGCTTTCACACTTGCATTTTTACTTTCCGGCATGTAGATGCGTCGTTACTATATGTTACATAAAAGTAGCTCACAAAAAATACATTGCTGACTAAGGCCCCTTTCACATCCTGCGTTTTTGCTTTCCGTCCTAGAGTTCCGTCCTTGGGGCTCTTGGACAGAAAGATACTGATCAGGATTATCCCCATGCATTCTGAATGGAGAGAAATCCGTTCAGGATGCATCAGGATGTCTTCCGTTCAGTATGTGAACGGTTTTTTGGACGTTGACAAAACCGCAGCATGCTGCGGATTTGTCTCCGTCCAAAAATCCGGAAGACATGCCGTAACGCTGGGTCCGGAATTAATGCCCATTGAAGTGCATTAATCGGGATCCGGAATTAAGCTAAACGTCGTTTCGGCGCATCGCCGGATCCCACGTTTAGCTCTGCGCATGCGCAGCAGCAGTTCCGATCGGGGCTCCGATCGGTTACCATGGCAGCTAGGACGCTACTGAAGTCCTTGCTGCCATGGTAAGTACTCCGCAGCAGTGTACTTACCTGCGCTGCGGCCCCGGGGCGCTTCTTCTTGACGTCACAGTTCTGGGCGACGCATTGATTTATGTGCCGCGGGGACCTGTGACGTAATTAAGGAGCGCCGGTGGCCGCAGCGCAGGTAAGTACACTGCTGCGGAGTACCATGGCAGCCAGGACTTCAGTAGCATCCTGGATGCCATGGTAACCTGAAAGCATTTCGAAGACTGTTCAGGATCCTGATCAGTCTTCAAATGCTTTCAGGCGACTTGGGTTCTGACGGATCCGGCGGGACGGAAGTGACTGCTGGATCCTCAGAACGCAAGTGTGAAAGCACCCTTAGAGAAGAGGTATAAAATGGAAATAGAAGAGGGTTTAGACAAAAACGAAAAAAATAGCGGTAAACATCAGAAAGATTTTAGGTTTATGTTCCTGACACAATTTAACACTAAAGCAAGCCTTTTAAAAACATGATCAAGAAGAACTGGAGTGTTTTAAAGATTGACCCCATAATAGGCAAGGAGATTCCAAACCAGCCGATGATCATTTTGAAAAAAGCAAAGAATTTGCGGAATAGTTTGGTACATACTACATAGTATAGGACCCACGACCACAGAAGTACAGATTATTAGCCAAAATAAATATACGTGGTGTGGATTCTGTATGCCATGTAAAAATAGAGCACTCGATATAAGAATGTGGAAAATCGATACAGTGCACTCATAGTAAAAACCAACCCTTTAAATAATAGGTAACCTTTTGCGCAATGATACTGGGGTTGAATACGTACTGGAGTGTCCTCGTGGCCTTCAGTATGTTGGTAGAACTACCCATAGTTTAAAAACTAGGATACAGGAAAACATCCGCAACATAAAGAAAGGCTTAGAGACGCATAGTGTGTCTCTGCACTTCAAAAAGGTACACCAGAAGAACCCTAGAGGGTTGCGGTTTGTGGGAGTGGAGAGTGTAAAGGCTCCCGTACGGGGTGGGGACCCTGTGGCTAGGATCAATAGACGAGAAGTTGAATGGATGTACAGGTTAGGGACACTCCAACCAAAAGGGTTAAATATAGAGTGCGACATCAAACAGTGTATCGTTTAATCTTGCCATGTACTAGATTATTATAGATACCATATAGCTAGGTTGTATATAGGACCTTCGGGAGGGCGGGGTTGGCTTGTGAGTGGTTTGGACTCCTCATGTGGTCCGGTCATGTGAGCTAGTCTGTAGGTCACGTGGGTCCGGTCATGTGATCTAGTCTGTAGAAATATGGTTAAAGAAATGTGGTTAAAGTTTTTAAAAAGGGATTATAATAAAGACATGTGAGCTTGGAAATATTTTTAGATATGGAATAATGCCGTTTTTTTATGTATTATTCATGTATCATTATTGAGTGCTACACGCTGAGATATGGCTGATGCGGAGGAGGGTATAATGCAGCGATTAAAAACAGCCGTGTTTGAGGCCGAGTAGATGCCCCTGCAGAAGCTCAAGCAGCGAAACCCGGGTCGGGCAGTGTGGAGATTTTATATTTCAGACATGCAGGTTACAAGTGTATTCTTGTGAGTACAATAAATCTTTTAATGGATACAAAGGTGAAAGTGCTTCCCTATCCTGTGACCCCTTGGCTTTTATAGGTATTGGATGAGGAGAGGAATATTTGTGCGTATTTGCATACCGGTCCATGCTTGGTTGGATCTGATGGGAATTAACCGTATGGTGTAAAAGAGGATTCCAGGAATTTTTGGCAGCGCTATCCCACATATGAAAAGTTTTTGAACTTTGAGTGAACTTGACCAACATCACTGTCCTAGGATCTGCAGCGCCATGAGTCCAGAGACTTCCTTTTTTTTTGGCACCAGTATCTAAAAGCTGGACAACCCCTTTAAGACTGGCGTGCAGTACACCAGCCTTAATCAATTGCAGGGCTGACATAGGATGCATTGAATTTATAAAGTTGCACTCCTCTTAAAAATGTTGCCATGTCAAAAGATAAAATCTGCCATCTAGATGTAACTTTATAATCGAACTAATGTGAACACTATTGGGCCGCTTACGCCCATGCCCTGCCTAATTTTCTTGACAAGTGATGTGCGCAGTATAGACAGACAAAATAGTGACACATTTTTACATTCAGTTGGACTTTTCAATGCCAATAAACTGGCTCGATTCTTACCCCTCAGTGTTATTGAACTGTGAATGAAGGCCAGAGATGCATCCTTCAATTGAGAGAAGGACATTTCTCCCAAGCTGTCGCCAATTATCTTTTTCTTTTTTCTCTTATAGAGGCACAAAGAATACATGAGGATGCTAAAGGAAAGAGAAGAGGCTTTAGGTAAGAAGCTTGTTAAAGAACCTTTGTTAACATGATCAACTCTACTAAACCAGGCATATAGGTAGGGCTGATCGTGCTGATTAAAACAATACCTTAGTTATCTTTATATGTAGCAGCATTTTTATTATTGTGCTAATTGGCTCTTCCCAGCACCAATGGCGGGTGGGCTGCTATTCTAATGCCTATCTTCTCTGTGCACGCTCGACTTCCCTTTCATTGGCAGGGCTAGAAATGTCATTCAGCCCTGTATTCAGACACTCCCAATATCATCCTTGGGTAGAAACGTTTTGTGCCCCTCAAAAACAACCAAACAAAAAACATTGGTTACAGAGTGATCTTGTGTAAGAAGCAGTACCCAACATGTAGTACCACACCGTACTGTATAGAGGCGCTGCAAGACAGCCAGCAAGTCCATGATCTTATGTAAGAGGCAGTACCCAACATGTAGTACCACACCGTACTGTATAGAGGCGCTGCAAGACAGCCAGCAAGTCCATGATCTTATGTAAGAAGCAGTACCCAACATGTAGTACCACACCGTACTGTATAGAGGCGCTGCAAGACAGCCAGCAAGTCCATGATCTTATGTAAGAAGCTGTACCCAACATGTAGTACCACACCGTACTGTATAGAGGCGCTGCAAGACAGCCAGCAAGTCCATGATCTTATGTAAGAGGCAGTACCCAACATGTAGTACCACACCGTACTGTATAGAGGCGCTGCAAGACAGCCAGCAAGTCCATGATCTTATGTAAGAGGCAGTACCCAACATGTAGTACCACACCGTACTGTATAGAGGCGCTGCAAGACAGCCAGCAAGTCCATGATCTTATGTAAGAGGCAGTACCCAACATGTAGTACCACACCGTACTGTATAGAGGCGCTGCAAGACAGCCAGCAAGTCCATGATCTTATGTAAGAGGCAGTACCCAACATGTAGTACCACACCGTACTGTATAGAGGCGCTGCAAGACAGCCAGCAAGTCCATGATCTTATGTAAGAGGCAGTACCCAACATGTAGTACCACACCGTACTGTATAGAGGCGCTGCAAGACAGCCAGTAAGTCCATGCACTTCGGTAATAATTCAGCCATGCTGATCTGTAAAATGCCACGGACAGTCCAGAACTGTACAAGAGTTTTCGGTAGGTGTGGGGGAAAATGCTGCAAAGTATTTATGCTCTGAAAAAATATATTTAATTGTTTATTTTCATCAATTTAACAAAATGCAAAGTGAATGAACGAAAGAGAAATCTAAATCAAACCAGTATTTGGTGTGACTACCCTTTGCCTTTTAAAACATCAATTACACTTGCGCACAGTTTTTGAAGGAACTCGGCAGGGAGGTTGTTCCAAACTTCTTGGAGAACTAAACACAGATCTTCTGTGGATGTAGGCTTGCTGAGATCCTTCTGTCTCTTCATGTAAACGCAGACAGACATTGATGTTGAGCTCAAGACTCTGTGGGGCCATATCATCGCTTTCAGGACTCCTTGTTCTTCTTTACACTGAAGATAGTTTTTAATGGTGGCGGGGCCTTACTACACACTACGCTCTGGCACTTGCACGTAGTACACGTTGGTGAGCGTTCCTGTCAGGCTGCTCAGCAATGATGGCAGGATCATATCATTAGCATCTATTTTAGAGCATTGTAGTGTGTAGTGAGGCCTTACCCCCTAGGCAGCTCTGCAAGTAGAGGCAACCAGTCCTGCTCCTATTCTAGGACAGGCTGCTTGTGGCCATTTTAAATCATTCCCTGAGAACCCCTTCAAGGATTTGACAGAGGGAGTGTGTGATGTCTTTGCTGGGTGAGGGTGGTTTTCCATGGCAGGTTAGAGCCTGAAGAAGGCCCCCAGGTCTGTCATGCAAAAAAACAAGCCCTCATACAGCTGTTTTTTTTTTTTTTTTTTTTTTTTTCATTTTTCCAGAGGAAGCAGATGAAGTGGAGCAGCTTGTTACATCTAAAAAAGAGTCTGTAATTTTTGATCACCCCAACCACACTGTAACTGTAACAACCATCAGCGACTTGGATCTTTCCGGAGTGGGCCTCCGACCTCCTGGCATCATAGAGGTATGACTGTATGACGTTTTCTCTGTTCCAGCATAATTGACCCTTAAGGATACGGCCACACAGGGCAAAATTCCAGCCAAAGATTCCACTGCAAAATCTGGAACAAATCCTCAGAAAAATATGCATGGAGGATTGTACCCTGTGCTCTGCGAAAAGGGAAGTCCGTGGTGGAAATCCGCAGCATAAATTGAGATGCTGTGGATTTGAAATCTGCACCGGAGCAGAATTTTTCTACAGCATGGTACTGCATGGAATTTTTCTACTTTGCTGGTACTATAATGTATTGTGGTTTTTCTGCCTGCGATTCTGTGGTGGAAAATCCACAGTGTATCTGCCAAGTGTGAACATAGCCTAAATTAGTCGTTCGGTCACTTCAGCAAGTGGCATTTATCATGTAGAGAAAGTTAATACAAGGCACTTACTAATGTACTGTGATTGTCCATATTGTCTCCTTTGCTGGCTGGATTCATTTTTCCATCACATTATACACTGCTCGTTTCCATGGTTACAACCACCCTGCAATTCAGTGACAGCCTCCCTGGTTGCCGGGACCGCCGGAGCGCACATAGGCTGGTGCTTTTTTCCTATAGTGCGCAAGCACGAGCACCACTGCTATAATGCGTTAAAAGATCAAGAGAATCCAGCCAGCAAAAAAAGCCATGTGGAGAATAACAATACATTAGTAAGTGCCTTGTATTAATTTTCTCTACATGATAAATGCCACTTGCTAAAGTGAGACATCTCTTTAAAAAACAAATGAACAAAAACATAAAATGTTTGTTTTGTAAATGTGTTGAGAGGGACCTGCAAGTACAGAGACCAACTGGGGTCCTGGGAAGCATCAGAGAGGAAGCAGCAAGGGATCAGTAAAGTGAGTATTGCTTCTCTATATGCCTTCCGTTTCCATATTTCCGTTCATAGATAGAATATGTCCTATTATTGTCCGCAAAAAACGGAATGCACACGGACGTCATCTGTATTTTTTGCGGATCCGTTTTTTGCAGACCGCAAAATACTGAAAAAGCCATACAGTCGTGTGCATGAGCCCTTACTTTAGCCTTGCTACTTGAAGTGGTTGTCTTACCTCAGCCAATTGTGTAAATTAAAGGGATTCTGTCACCAGGTTTGACCCCTGTCAGCTAAACATATGCTGACACTCAGGGTCTCATCAGGATTCCTAATGTGGGCTCATCAATGCGATCAGTAGCTTTATTTTGGCAAAATAAAATAAAAGTTTTACTAACCTGTTAATCAAAGAAATAAGGTGCCCAATGGGAAGGTCCAGGGATGCAGGGTGCCTAGCCGCACCCATCGCTGTTCGTGCCCAGCGCCCCCTCCTACTCTTCTGTGCCGCCTCTCCCTCCCCTCCTCCTGCTGTAAGATCTGGCATGTGCGCATCAGGCTGAGCCCTGTGCGCATGCGCGGACTTCTTCGATCAGCTTCTTCAAGAGAAGTGCGCACGCGCCAGATCTTACAGGAGGGGGAGGGAGGGAGAGTAGGAGGCGGCACAGAATAGTGCTCTTCCAAGATAACAGTAAGGACTCGTGTCCATGCACACTGCATACACAGATTTATTTGAAAATAAATCAATATTTTATTAAATATAAGTTAAAATTTACAAACAAGTAATATGATATCGACATCAGCCACATGGAGGAGCCACAACATAGGTCACATAGACAGTAACGTAAGCATGTAGCAGCAGTGAATAGCAGTATAAACCAAAATATGGCGCTGCGAATAATACATAATAGTGTACAGACCAAGAAGTGTGCTCCTCCAAAAACACCCCAACACATGTTTCCCGTCAGCTTCCTCAGGGGAAATATCATTTAATTGCACCTGGCGGTGAGGAAAAATCTTGGCCTTTTTTGTAGGTGTATTAAAAATCCTATAGATATATTAAAAAATCTAAACAGAATACAATTTTGAGCCTATTTAGATATAATATTCTTGTGTAGAATACCCCAAAGGTGACTGGCATATTGAAACGGCTGACCCGGCTATGCTATGCTGTTTCTGTAGCTCCTATTCACTTATGTGGGAGTTATAAAATCAGTGTAGCACAGCCTCTTGGCTATGCCATAACTGCAACCACCTCTGGCAGGGCATTTGACAGATATTTCAATTCTCGTCACGGACTGATGAAATGGGATACCCCTTCAAAGGGGCAATCCAGGATTTTTTATTTGCACCCTAGCCTAGAATATCTGTGTAAAAATCCATTCTCTGCTGCTCCGCTCCAGCCCAGTGACTCTCTTCACTGGTCTTCTAGTGCAAGTGCACTGCTGCTGCAGTCAAAGGAGGGAGGGGGGGGGGCATGGTGTTTGTGGTGCTGGGTGTAAGACTCCACCGATCTGATGTTGTGACCTAGCCTAAGGATAGGTCATCAATACTTATGTCCCAGAGGACCCCTATTAGGGGTTCTCGGACATTTTAGCAATTGTCAGCAGCCTGCCTCACTAAACTGAGGATTCGTACTTACCTACTCCCCGCCGCTCCGGTAATCCACTCCAACGCTGCCTTTGCTGTGTCCATATTCTGGTCCTCTGTGTACATTCAGCGCAGCATGGTCACACACTTCACACTGCAACCAATGACTGGCTTCAGCAATGATGTAAACAAAAGCAGCACATCACCACTGAAGCCAGTCAGTGGCTGCAGCAGAACATGTAACCGTGCCCATGCACCGCTGGCTGCAGACAGTGTGGCGACTGGAACATGGACACACCAGAGGCTGCATGGAAGACCAGCAGGCTGCTGGCAATTGCTAAAATCTCATTATTCCCAGAGACCCCCTTCTAATTTTATTTTTTTACATTATTGTGGAATCACTTTGGTTGTGGCAAACCAGTTTTGCTAAAAATGTTATGTTTTATTTAATATGCGATAAGAGCAGCCCTGAAATTAGATTTCCACTACACATTACTGTGTCAATTCAGTGTAAGGTAGGAGGTAACAAATATACATGGGTATGCAGCTCACCTGTCTTGTGCAATTAACCCTGGGTGCAACGGAACACGAGTAAGACCTCTTGGCAATAGGAAAAAACGAAAAGGGTTCCAGCACTTCACTTACGTTGCAAGCCAGTAGTTTATTGTGGTGGTAAAATAGTTTTACAACAAGTCGATCCCCATAATTGTCGAGCTCCTGTACAGTTGACGCATTTCGGACATCAGTCCTTACTCATAACTCTAACTCACAGTTGTGAGTAAGGACTGATGTCTGAAGCGCGTCAACTGTGTAGGAGCACGACAATTATGGGGATCGACTTGTTGTAAAACTATTTTACCACCACAATAAACTACTGGCTTGCAACGTAAGTGAAGTGCTGGAACCCTTTTTGTTTTTTCCTAAGGTAGGAGGTATCTGAATTTTTCACACTTCCTGTGATCTGGAAAATTACAAGCAGGGAGGCCCCAGCACAACAGCCAGGAAGTTCTCAAAATAGGGATTCCTATTTACTTCTGTATGGAAAAGCACTTCAGATATGAGCCCGCGGTGGCGATTCACCCACGTGGACTATGCTACAGTTTTGCATTCATGTTCTGGTGGTTTAGGTTTCTCAATATTTTTTTTTTCAAATTTGTTTTTATTTTATTGACATCCCTATAATTTGCTACAGTGCATCTGTAACAGGCAAAAATCAGAATTGGCGTGTCTTGGGATAGCCAGGAGGCCCAATGTGGCTTTTTCCACACTGGTCCACATACACGCTTGAGCAATTCAGTCTTTTTTTTTTTTTTTATTTAATTCAAAGCGAGGAATGGATCCAACAGGAAAGAAAGGCATGTATGAATCCAAAAATCATCCTTTGTGGATGGAGGACTCTTGTATAAAGTATAGCGTCTCCTATCTAAGGGTACGTTTACACTTGCGTTATTCTTTTCCGGCATAGAGTTCCGTCAAAAGGGCTCTATGCCGAAAAGAACTGATCAGGCATATCCCAATGCATTCTGAATGGATAGAAATCCGTTCAGTTTGCATCAGTATGCCTTCAGTTCAGTCACTGTCAGGCGTTTTGGCCGGACTTAATACCGCAGCATGCTGTGGTATTATGTCCGTCCAAAATGCCTGATCAGTCGCCGGAATGCCGGCATTAATTTACATTGACTTGTATTAGTGCCGGATCCGGCATTGCGAAACAACTGAAGTACGGATCCAATGCGCAAACCGGGAAAACTGTGAAAAAGAGTGCAAGACGGATCCGTCCATCCGCATGACAACAGGAGGGACGGATCCGTTCTTGCAATGCATTTGTAGACGGATCCGCATCCGGATCCGTCTATAAATGCTTGTCAGTTGTGACACTAAACGGCGGATCCGGCAGGCAGCTTAGACGACTGAACTGCCTGCCGGATCACACGAACGCAAGTGTGAAAGTATCCTAAGGGTATGTTCACATGTTGCCAATTTGCTGCAAAAATTTCTGTAACTGAAAAATTCAGTTACATGTGAATGGGTTGTTCATGCAGCAGATGCATGGATTCCTGCAATCACCATGTAGATGAATGACAAACCATTTCTGCAAGAAATGTGACATGTATTAATATCCAGCTTCATTAGAGGGGCTGTTGGCTATTTTCTATGTTTACAAGACTAAGATCTAGAAAAATATATATGGAGGGTTGTGAATAGCAGACTGGTTTATTAACCTCTGAGGAATGAAAGGATCCTTCTGAATGGTTTCATTGGGCAATTAAGCCAGTTTTTCCTTGCACCGGTTTTGATAAATCTCCCTCATTAGTGCATGGCAATTTAAAATGGCTTAGTGGGTGAGAGGCCTTTGTTGGGATCTGGCGGGTAGTATTTTTTTCCTTGTGGAGAGCACTTATTAGGCGAAAATAGTCTTATAGGCCATGCAATGCTCCTTTGGGGAAAAAGGCGCTCTCCACAAGAAGAATTAGTGCCCCCGTATCCTGACAAAGGCCTCTCATCCAGTTTAGCCAGTTCTCTCTGCTCTGCACTGATGAAGGGCAGTCACCCCAAGACAGCTGTCCACAGATGAGATACTGGCTAAGATATAATCATAAATTATGTCTCAAGGCATTTTTAAAACTGATTGGTGGATCTGTGTATCTTTCTACAGAAGAAAGTTGAGGAAAACAATGAAGAGGAACAGTCCAAACCCACACATTCTCTACCCAAAAAAGCTGGAGATCCGCTGCTTTCAAAGAGGTAAAGACTAGTCAGACGTGTACATGTGTCATGCCATATGTTCACCTGAAATGGGCAAAGATGACATTTAATAGCTGGATAAAGCCATTGCCCATTAGGTTGAGTATGTAAGGAAAAGAGAAGAATATCTCTTGCAGTCCCTGGTTTTAATATGTATGAAGAAACTGGTGAACCAGTCTGGAGAGTAGTATTGCCACTGTATAGCAAAAATAAAACTTCTGAAAAGTGCCCCATATCAAACACGTGTGTTGCCTGCTCATTCGCTATCTCTCTACTCACTGTGTCCTTGATCCATTACAATCTGGTTTCCGCATCCTATGTTCTACAGAAACTGCCCTCACCAAAGTGACAAATAACCTCCTGACAGCAAAATGCAACGGTGACTACTATCTGCTCAGTTTCCTTGACCTCTCTACAGCTTTTGACACTGTAGACCACCATCTCCTACTCACCTAGCTCCAATCTGTCGGCCTAATAGACACTGCCCTCTCCTGATTCATTCCCGCCTCGATTACCTTAACTCAATATTAATTGGTTTCCCCCTCACCAGACTTTCCCCTCTCCAATCTATCCTTATTGCAGCAGCCAGGTTCAGCTATCTAACTGCTACTCAGATGCCCTCGTCCTATGTCAGGCATTGCACTGGTTCCCATAAAGTATAGAATCCAATTTAAACTGCTCTTTCTCACCTATAAAGCTCTTAACAGTGCTGCACCCCCCTACATCTCTTCTCTCATCTCTGTCTACCACCCTACCTGTGCTCTACGCTCTGTAAATGATTTACATTTGACATCCACCATAATCCGGACGTCTCACTCACGGCTTCAAGACTTCTCTCAAGCTGCACAAATTCTCTGGAATGTTCTACCCCAAAAAATTAGGTTAAATCACAATATACACAGTTTACGTGCTGTATAAAAAATGCATCTTTTTAGGATGGCCTATCACAACTCCTGATCTAACTCTTCTCCTTATATAGCCCATTTATTATCGGTTCCTGAACCTGATCCTCCACCAAACTCTCCACTGCACCGTGTACCCAGGGGCACTGGTGAATGGCTCGTGCAGTTTTTTTTTCTACTCCCCTATTTTCCCAAGATGGCTGGACCATTGTACAAAACAATCACTTCTATCTTTTGTGTCACCCCAAGTAAGCTCTTGCGAACAGGGCCATGAATCCTCTTATACCTTAATGTTGGGTATCCACAAGTTGTCATAGAGCTCTAGCCTTAAAGCGTTCCTTTACAAAAAAGTTTGCATAATGATTTGCTTCTTTGTACAATCATAATTGTGAAGATGCAGGTGTTTTTGGGGGGCTTCCCTAATGTTTTTTTCAGCCACATTACTCCCTTTTTTCAATTGCACAGCTAGATGCACTTCTCTCAGAAGTAGGGGCATATCCCTTCTGTAAAATCTACCAGCACTGTACTGCTGTGATGTGATTTCCTTTCTACTATGTTTGTTTTGAGCCCTGGAGCTCACTGAATAGATAAGGAGGGGGAAATCATACTTACAGACACACAGGAGGCTCCTATTATATTCAAAAGCTGTGTAACGGCAGTTGATTTATAAGCTGTTAAGTATATCACTTGCTATATGTGTTACTTATAACAAGATCTTCCAACTTTGATATTTTTTACAAGCTGCCAATGATATTAGGTAGCAAAAGGAGTAATACTCTCCTTACCAATCCCTTGCTGCTGCTGAGCCGACGCTTCCCTCGTCCCCTGCCGGTCTTGATTTGGCGAGGTTGTGTCAACATTGACCACTGCTGTCAGTGATCAGCAGTCGCAAATCAACACGCCATCGCTGGAGCCTGGTAAACAAAGGCCAGCAGGGGACCAGGGAAAAATCAGCACAGGAGCGGCAGGGTATTAGGCCTTTTGTTATTTTATCCCATTGTAAACTGGTAATTATATTTTGTCTCCATAGGATCTGCAGTCTCACCAAGTCTCTCCATGTGCGCAGTCAACGTAAATCCAGCAAAAAACGTCCACAAAAGTTACAGGACAAAAAGCAACCCACAGCCAAAACAACTGGACGTACAAGCAAAGCTCAGCGTAGGAGACAAACTGGCAAAACTGGAAGAAACCGAGAGTAAGCTGTATATCGAGCATCATCCACACACAGACTTTATACTATGGAGACGTGCCTTCATGGAGTCCGAATTTCCTGATGACTTGATAAAGAATCAGTGTATATTGCAGCTAGGACTACTCTGCAATGATAAGAATTTGAGTACTTGAGTTATTTTATCAACGTTTTATATGTCACACCAGAGAATATAATAGTAAAGCTTTTATATATTGTGTAAGCTGTGCTGCTCTTGTATTGCTTTCTCACCTGTCGTCACTGCGTTTTTGGTTATTCAGCCTGTTCTCTGTTCTGTAACCAATGATGGATAAGGGGGAGGTGACCTGTTGTTTAAAAGGCCACCTGGGAGATGGGAACAAAATGTGTATGACAGGAGAGGCCAGTCCCACGATGCAGGTAACTGACCAGGATAGACGTGCTGCTTATTATATTAATCGGGTATTACCGGTAGAGGGCAGGGAATGATGTCTGCAGGCTCATGTTACATTATGTTCTAGATCTTTGGACACTGCACATTTATATATTCAGGGATTGCGTCTGGCACATGCAGTGAAGATAATATCACTAGTGTGCATGGATAATTTAACAGCGCCACTGTAAACATGACCCGCTGCTGCTGTCAGTTTACAGGGATGACACCTTAGGTGCTTTGTGATTACCTACTGCCATGAGCATACATGGGAAATTATTTCCCATTTTCTGTGGTCCGTATAGGAATTTTCATTTTGTGTTATTGGATCTACACCTGTATTACATGTAGTTGTTTTTTTACAGTTGCTTCTGTACAGCCCAGTTGATGTGTAATGATAATCTCATCTTTACTATTTAAATCGACATGTAATTCCCAAACCAAAGATTTTTACGGGCCGTTATTCCCGCAGAGCAAATTCTTTTGAAGGAATCAGTCTGACAAAGTTAGAATATGTTGTGAATCACTCATGTGAATATACCCACTGAGTTGAATGGGCCGGTGTTTAGTCCAGGTTCTGTCCGTTCTAAACGTGGACAGCACCCAGACATCATCCTTCTGATAGGGCTCTTAATGTCTTTACTCATCCTTTAGGCTACATTCACACGACCGTGAATGTGTCCGCATCCGTTCCGCAATTCTGCGGAACGGGTGCGGACCCATTCGCTGTCTATGGGGCACTATGTGCTCTCCGCTTCCGCATTTGCGGAGCGCGGCCCTGAACTTCCGGTCCCCGGCTCCGCAAAAGATAGAACATGTCCTATTCTTGTCCGCAGCCTATGGACAAGAATAGGCATTTCCATGGGGGGTGCGGCTGAGTGTATTGCGGATCCGTAATACACTACGGTCGTGTGAATGTAGCCTTATTGGAAGTCTGATTACAAAATGTAGGAACTTATGAACCTTCGTAAAATTTGATGTATGAATAAAAATAGCAGAAATAAAGATTTAAGTGATAACCTATTGCATCACCACTGTATTGTCAGGTACCACCTGAGAGTCCACCTCAGACATAACAATAATCTGATGCTGATAAATAGATTGTGATGTCCATGCCCAGTGCACACTCCTTCATTTTGGGGGCCCTATTATGAAGTGGGTCCCAGAGGTGGGAAGCGCACCTATCTGACATTGACAGCATATCCTAGCGATATTCCATCAATGTCTGGTATGACCCTTTAAGCTGATGCCATTTGTCTCTTACATTTGCTTTTTTCCCCATCCACATTCAGGACGCATGCACTCATTGCCTAATCAAGCATGTGTGTGTATGAACGAGTGTTTAGCCAATGGCTGGCAAGCAAAAGTCCTTATTCTTTGGTTTATCTGTGAAGTTAAACATAGTAAAATATTACTTCTCTGCAGACAGCATGCTATAGAGCAGGAGAAGCTGAGCAGATTGATATATAGTTTTGTGGGAAAGGATTCAGTAAAACTTGCAATTTATAACTATAAATGTCTGCTATTTCTGATATCATTGCTCACAGGGGAGGTGATATCGATCTCTATGTACACAGAGCTGCTGTCAGTGGTTCTCAACCATTTCATGCCAAGTACCTCCTATCGACAAGACGTTTGAACCGAGTGTCCCCAAGGAAGCAAACAGTTATAAATGTTAGGCTAGTTTCACACTTTCGGCAGGCTGTGCCGGCATAGAATGCTTGGGAATCGGCCGGACACAAACCATGGTATTTGTCCAGCCGATCCTTGGCATATTTTCAGGGTTTCAGCTGGATCTCTGTTGGATCCCACTTATAATTAATGGGGCCGGACAGCATTCCAGCCGCTTATGTAAACGCTAGTGTGAAACTAGCCTTACCCAAAAAAGGGTATTCTAATGCCACTGTAATAGGCTTGGTTTTAGGCCTGTGACAGCATTCCCTTCAGATTTCACAAAAAAGGCACAGCATGCAGCACTAATTTTCCTGTCAAAATGACCGACACCACATTGGGACCCATAATGAATGACTTACTTTTTAAATTACATTCTGCAATACCAAACATGACATCCAGTGGCGTTTTCTCTAATGTAGATGTTATCTTTCCTCATTTTCTACATTCAGACCAGACCACCATGATGGCTTTTTCAACCATGTCTTGTCACTGCAGACTTTCGCATACAGACATCTTAGTTTCCTACTGTTTCTATCCTCCTCCCACCTTCTGAACACCCAACCCTGCCTCCCCCAGTACTATAATGCAGAAAGCCTCCCTGAAAACACCAATACCGCACAGATTGTGCCTCCTTTAATTATTGCCACACAGTGCCCTAAAAAATGATTACACCCAGCAAATTGTGCCCCAGACAGTAATAGTGTTGTAAACATAGTGTCCTACAAAAATAGTGCTAAGCTATAGTGTTCCCAAAAGTCCCATCAATAGTAATAATTCTCTCCCAGAGTGCCCTTAGAAGTAATAGTGCCCCAATATTAATAATGTCTCCCATTGTGCCCCAGAATTAATAATGTCCACAGTCTCCCAGTAGTAATAATGCTTGACTATAGTGCCTCCAGTAGTACTAATGCCCCCTATAGTGCTCCAGTAGTATTAAAGCCCCCACAGTGTGCCCAAGTAGCAAATATGCTTCATTATAGCACCCCTGGTAATAATAAAGGCCACCATAGTGCACCCCAGTTGTAATAACCGCCACCTATTGTGCCTCCAGTATTAATAAAAGCCCCATAGTGTGTCCCAGTAGAGAAAATGCTGCTTAATAGTGCTCCTCCTAGTATTAATGCCCCTTATAGCGCCCCCAGTAGTAATAAAACCCCATAATGTAATAATAAATGCCCCCTTACAGTGATGCCCATTGTACTAATGTCACCATAGTGCTTCTCCAGTTATAATAATAACCCCTTTCCATGGTGCCCAGTAGTGCTGCCTCAGTTGTAATAATCTCCCCCCCCCCCACAGTGCCTCAATAGTGCTGCCCCAATTATAATAACCCCCCTTATAGTGCCGCCCCAGCTATAATAATGATCCCCCTATAGTGCCCCTATTTATTCATGTTTATGGGAGTCCTGGAGATAGATGAATTAGCATAAAAATAAGTGGAGCAGCCAGATGCATGCCACTCTGTTCATTGCAGGGGGTATGGTGCCCCTGTTGTCATGATCGGTAGAGGTCCCATCGGTAGGACCCCCACCGATCTATCCACAGGATAGGTGATAACTTCAAACAATTGTAATAGCCCTTTTAAGTAACAATTCCCACAGTTAGGGTCCATTCACACGTCTGCATCCGTTCCTCAAAATGGCGGACCCATTCATTTCAATGGGGCTGCAAAAGATGAGGACAGCACAACCGGGCCATGTGGTTGTACCCTTGTGTTGCTATAGTGCTGCCATTCTAATTATGAACCAGAAAGATTAGGACAAATATTGCCACTATTCTCACCCAGGCTAGAGAAGATTGAAAATGCTCTGCAGTACATGGAGTTGTGGTTGGAAAGATAACCACATCATAGTGCAGTACCCCAGACATAGTGGTATTTGCACAGTTTGGGTTTGTAATGTGTTTCACATGCTATGCACTGTTACAGCAGCAGATGGCTTATGGGTGGCATGGCACTAGGAATTGAGCTAACCACTCCATTACCCCCCCTCCATTACATAGGAGTGGGCTGGTCCAACCTTCTGTCAGGAGAGCGAGTTAGCTTGGCAAGGCTGGAGTGAGAGAGCACGTCCATCTGCTCCCACTACAAAGGCCTTAGGGATTAGAGATCCAGCTCATCTGTGAGACCACTACTCCAGAGAAACTGCAAGAACACCAGGAAACCTGAAAAGCTACGTAGATAGCAGAGTTTACCAGCAAGCCACAGCTTAACAAACCCTGCTTCAGGTGGGGGACGATGGTTAAGACACCCATCACCTAAATCAGGGATGCTCAACATGCGGCCCTCCAGCTGTTGTAAAACTACAACTCCCACCATGCCCTGCTGTAGGCTGATAGCTGTAGGCTGTCCGGGAATGATGGGAGTTGTAGTTTTGCAACAGCTGGAGGGCCGCAGGTTGAGCATGCCTGACCTAAATACTATCCAGGCCAGACCAACTCAAGCCTGCTTTACACAGTGGACACCTATAGACACACAGTAAGTGCTAGCTGTGTAAGCTTATAGCTGTTAGCTAAAAGTTCAAAAGAGAGGGGGACATCAGCAAGACCACATCAGAGGTGCCATAAACTGCCACTTTGCCAGACACCGTAAATCATCATCTAAGGGTTGAAAATTGCACTTTGTACCTACTACTGCTGGTAGTACCACTGCACTGATCCCTAGGGAGCAATGGCCTGAGGGAGTACACCATGACACAACATCTCATTAGGGCCACTACCACTCCCATCCTCTGCTCTGGCTCCTCAGGGGCTTGCTGTAATAAAACTGGTACAATTACTGTAATTATAAAAGTTGCGTTTAATTAAAAGATGTAGAAGTCTTTCAGTAAGCAATAAGCCTATGTGGCGGCCTGAAATAGCGCTGTTATTATTGTAGGCAGAGCTTCAAAGTATGAATCATATGATTTAGCTTTCTTTTGAGACCTTGCTAGGACATCTCTTTATAAAAATGTGTATGTTAATGCATAGAATGTACTGTGTGAACTTGGCTTTGGAGGTTTTAGGACTTTATAAGGCATGGTCTCATTCTGACATTTTCTGATTTCGGGGGTTCTGATGCTGCAGATTTTGCTGTTTCCCCAGTAAAATTCACATACAGGTCTCAGTTTATCCATTGAAAAGAGTGAAATCTGCTGCACAAATTGGCATGCTGTGGGTTTAATGTCCACACCATTTTAGAGCTTACCACTTTAGTGTGCTATCCGCATTTTATTTAGGGATAACACTGACCTGTCCATTCCTAGCGGGCCATGCACACATCCGTATTTTTTGCTGATCCATGTGGCTGTTCAGTGCATGTCCGTATTGTGGAAGTACAGAACACACATGATGGGTATCCATTTTTTTTTGTGGACCAAAAAACATGATCGTGTGTATCATTTTTTTTTCCGTAGCGTGTGGATGATATTTCTTAAAATCTCATTCACTATGCCGCATGCAAATCCAAAGCAGCAACCCACAGTATATAGACGTTACATAACCCTGCTGATGCCTCGAACAGACAGATAACTGACTACTACTTCCAAGCAACGGTATACAATTTTAGTTTTAAGGGGTCAGACCAGTAATGGTGAGACAGTCTACAAAAAAAGTTCATTGAAAAGTCAGCCTTATTATGGAGAATGAATTATAGTTACTGCAGGATTTCCTGCACCGAGTTTGCTACCTTATATCTAAATACAATGGCCAAGCCCCCCTGGCAGACCCCATCCTGGTACATAACCAGGTCCACAGGAGCCAAATGTATACTTGATACGCAGCTTTCCTCCTGCTTCTTCCCTGCTTGTTATTGATAGCTCTGTTTACATCACGTTAATGCCTATGTTTGATCTTCATGTTGGGGAAAACCTTCTCACTTGTCAGGCGGCCATGCTAAGCAAAAAATATTATTTTACAGCAGGGGGTGGGGAACCTCCGTCCCGAGGGCCGTATGCGGCCCACTGGATCATTTCATATGGCCCAGGCTACCCTGCCAGAACATATTGTGAAAATGCTAATGACCGCTTCCATTATGGAAATGGTCATTAGCATGGGGAGGCACGTTAGATGAGAACTGCACTGGCTGTCCTCACCTTCCCTGGTTTTCTTCCGGCCACGCTGTGTGTCCTGCACGTACAGTGTCAGGACTTAGTGCACCTAGACGCGCATTATGACCTGGCGCTGTGCGCTGTCAGGTCACAGTACAGCGCGGCAGGAAGAAGACCAGGGAGAGTAAGTAAATCTGCCAAGTGGCAGCGCCGTCCAGAGCTGGAAAAGTAAGTTTATTTATTTATTTTAAATGTCTGATCTGAGGCTAATGGAGAGTGGGGAGGGTCTGATGGGGATTTGAACTGAGGCTGGGAGGGTCTGATCTGAGGCTGGGGGCCTATTAGGGGTCTGATTTGAGGCTGCGGGATCTGATGACTGCTGATCTGCGGCTGGAGAGGGTCTGATCTGGGTCTGGTCTGAGGCTAGGGAGGGTCTTATGGGGGCTGATCTGTGGCTGGGGGTCTGATCTAAGGCTGGGGAAGGTCCAATATGGGGTTCTGATCTGTGTCACGGTAGGTGAGGGAAGGGAAGAAAGCCAAATTTAACAACAATAACAACACACCAGACTAGGCCCCAAAACTAGGGAAGAGGAAAAGGTCACCACCTGACAATCTCTGAGCCTTTCCCTGACTGCTGACAGCATAAGCAAATCCTAAATAGTGGAAGTACTCATGTGCTGGAACCTAAGTCCTGCTGAAACTGAAACAAACCCTCAGCTAGGGAGCAAGAGAAAGACAACCGGTTCCTTCCGCCGTGAAGGAACGAGTGTCTCCCTGAGGCCTAGTCAGTGCACACAACAAAAGGGAAGGAAGGAGGACTTAGCTTTAGACGGAGGGGAGCAGGAGATCCACCAAACACTAGTTGAGAACTCCAGGAGGAAATATAAACCGCAAGGGCTGCAGTGAGAGGCAGGTATAAATAGAGCCACTAAACAGCTAAGGAGCAGAACCTGTGGAGAGGTGGGATCCTGCCCACAACAACAAACAGCAAGGAAAAAGAGAAAGATCTGTCAGATAGACTCACATGCAGCAAGTCTATCAGATCTTCTCAGGGCTCTCAGAGCGCAGGCAGTGACAATCTGGGTCTGGTCTGAGGCTGGGGGGGTCTGATTGGGGTCTAATCTGAGGATGGGAGGTCTGATGGGAGTCTGATCTGAGGCTGATGTAGGCTGGGGGGTTTGATAGGAGGCTAATCGAGGTAGAGGGCAGATCTGAGGCTGAGAAAGGGACAAAGGCAGGGACCGTTGCGAAGAAAGAGGCAGGGACAGTGGCAGAGAAACTGGGTGTAAGCTGGGTGAAACATTCTGAACCTAAAAATTAGACTGCTATGTGTGGTCAAAATGGCGCCTGTACTGTATGTAATATATAAAGTGCAGACGCCATTTTGTGCTGCAAAAAACAGCGCTCTATATTTTTTTTAACTAAAGCGCAATTTCTGTAACTTACCCCAAAGTCAATTATATGTTTGACCAAATATAGCAGTCAAATTTTTAAGTTAAGAATTTTGTATGGCCCACAAATTATGTTACAAATAACCAAATGGCCCTCGGCAGCAAAAAGGTTCCCCACCCCTGTTTTACAGGATACTATTGTATGGAGTAGTGTGGTTTTTACCTTGCCAGAGTCCTAAAGATTACGCTTTTGGTCTTTTTCGGGTTAATGGAGCCTAATGGACACCCTTTGTGAGTACATTGGGAGCTTTTCCCAGGTTACACACTAAGGGCTCATGCACGCGAACAGATTTTTTTTTCCGTGTTTGTTCTGTTTTTTTGCACCCTGTATGCGGAACCATTCACTTTAATGGTTCTGCAAAAAGACGGAAATGAAATAATTATAGATGAGTGAATCGAAGTTGACGTGAAATTCAATCCGAGTTTCAGGAAAAATTCTATTCATACCGAATCCGAATTTCCTGACACTCCGTGGTAACGAATCGCATTTTTTCCTAAAATGGCTGCTGCACAGAACTCTGGGAATGAGGAATCGCCCACAATGCCATGCATGCAGCCAATCAGCAGCCAGCCCTGTGATGTCACAACCCTATAAATAGCCTCAGCCATCTTGGATTCAGTGTTCTTAGTGCAGGAAGTGACGTTAGCAGGAGCTAGGGAAAGTGCTAGGAAAGACTTGAAGACTTTTATTTTGCTGAATAGAAGTTCAGGGAAAGATCATTAGAAGTGTAGGGAAAGAATAGAGAGGAATTATTCCACAGTATTGAAGCAGAACAGGGTCCAATAGGAGAGTTTACAGCCTGGGTAATAAGAGCAATCCTATTACACCTTCCTGGGGATCCAAATTGCCATACTGCTACTTTCAGGTTTGCAATAGATGATCCCTCTGTAATTCCAGCAAACCTTTCTTGCTATTGGGGTGCAAGTGCTGTGTGATACAGCCATTAAAGGGGTTGTCCGGGTTCAGAGCTGAACCGGGACATATCCCCATTTTCACCCTGGCAGCCCCTCTGAATTCATGCTCCGATGCTCTCCTTTGCCCTGTGCTGAATCGAGCAGGACAAAGGCATTTTCTGGAGATCCGGTGGTGTACCGGGCTCTCCTTAGGGCTGCCAGGAGGGGGCTTCCATAGAGCGATGACGTCACCAGCACTGGTGGGTGGGCTTTAGCGCTGCCCTAACCTGTAACGGCTAGGGCAGCGCTAAAGCCGCCGATCAGAGCCGGTGATGTCACTGAACACACTGCTGGGTGGAAGCTTCCGCCCAACAGTGTGTTATTGTAAATAAAAGAGCCCTTGCAGGGCAAGGGAGAGCATCGGAGCATGAAATGCTCTTGTCAGGGAGGCTGCCTGGGTGAAATTCAGAGCTGAACCCGGACAACCCCTTTAAGGTAAAAACTCCACCTTTAACAGGGTGTATTACTAGGAAAGATTTCTATATCTTATTAGCCGTTGTGCTGTTCAGTTATATGTTCTAAAGCCTTTTTGGCGTGTATAAGTGGAAAAAAAGGGTCTTATTAGCCGTTGTGTGGTGAAGTGATAAAATTACAGCCTATTTTGGGGTGTATTAGTGCAAAAAAAAAAGGGCTTATTAGCCGTTGTGTGGTAAAGTGAGAAAATGACAGTCTTTTTTGGCGTGTATTAGTGGAAAGCAAAAAGTATTATTTCAGCGGTGCAGTTATATTGCCTAAAGCCTTTTTTGGGGTGTATTAGTAGAAAGAAAATGGGCTTATTAGCCGTTGTGTGGTGAAGTGAGAAAATTACAGCCTTTTTGGGGTGTATTAGTGGGGGAAAAAAGTATTATTTGCTGTTCAGCAGTGCAGTTATATGTTCTAAAGCCTTTTTTGAGATGTATTCGTGGAAAAAAATAAGGGCTTTTTTGCCGTTCAGCAGTGCAGTTTTATGTTCTAAAGCAGGCATGCTCAACCTGCGGCCCTCCAGCTGTTGTAAAACTACAACTCCCACAATGCCCTGCTGTAGGCTGATAGCTGTAGGCTGTTCGGGGATGCTGGGAGTTGTAGTTTTGCAACAGCTGGAGGGCCGCAGGTTGAGCATGCCTGTTCTAAAGCCTTTTTTTGGCGTGTATAAGTGGAAAAAAAATAAGGGCTTATATGCTGTTCAGCGGTGCAGTTATATGTTCTAAAGCCTTTTTTGGGGTGTATTAGTGGAAAAAAG
This sequence comes from Bufotes viridis, assembly GCA_033119425.1. Lineage (NCBI taxonomy): Eukaryota > Metazoa > Chordata > Amphibia > Anura > Bufonidae > Bufotes > Bufotes viridis. The sequence continues at coordinate 110,800,376 of CM065596.1, forward strand.
GGGCTTATTAGCCGTTGTGTGATGAAGTGAGAAAATGACAGTCTTTTTTGGGGTATATTAGTGGGAAAAAAGTATTATTCGCTGTTCAGTGGTGCAGTTATATGTTCTAAAGCCTTTTTTGGGGTATATTAGTGGGAAAAAAGGACTTATTAGCTGTTGTGTGGTGAAGTGAGAAAATTTGTCTTTTTTGGGGTATATAAGTGAAAAACAAAAAGTATTATTTGCCATTTAGCTGTGCAGTTATATGTTCTAAAGCCTTTTTTGGGGTGTATTAGTGGAAAAAAGGGGCTTAGTAGCTGTTGTGTGGTGAAGTGAGAAAATTACAGCCTTTTTGGGGTGTATTAATCTTTTTATTTATTTATTTCATCTAACAATATGTCGGACAGAGAAGTGACAAGCCCAGCACAGGGGAGGGGCAGAGGCCTTAATGTTTCTGGCGCAGGCACAGGTCGTCGCAGAGTAAGGGGGCATGGCAGCAGGGGTTATTTCGAATGGCTTGAGCTCCCGGTGTTATCTAGCAGTCGTGTCTTGACCAGCAACCCAGCGATTTTTGAATGGTTGACTCGGTCATATACTTCGTCCCAAGTGACATCAGACACCCCAATCCAAAAGTCTGTGGGTTCGTCAGACACAACCCTTAGTTGGCATGGCCCGGGAGCAGGCCCTGTGCCCTCACCTGTCCTCAACCTGCCTCTGTCCTTTTCTGTTCCCTCAGCCAGAGAAGTATTATATGCTGTGGAGTCAGCTCCACTATACAGCGAGGACGAGCTACTAGAGGACAGTCAGCAGCTACTGCCCAGCCAAGATCTGGAGGAGACATCCGCCATTTCCTCCAGAAGGTGGGCAAGTAGTGATGAGGAGAGTGGCGTGAGAACTGGTGTTGCGAGCGGTCAGGCTCCTGGCTCAGAGACCGTTGAGGAGGACAACAGTGACGTGCAGACAGTACTCGATGATGATGTAGCCGATCGCAATTGGGAGCCGGGTGACGATGGGGCATCATTATCATCGGGAAAAGAAGGTGGCAGCTTGCACCTTCGTGCTCCTGGCCAATTTGCTGGTGCTGCAGTCCCTCCCTTTCCAAGTGGTGGACTCTGCACCTTTCAGAGAAGTTATGGTTTGTGCAGAGCCGAGGTGGAGAGTCCAAAGCCATCATTTCTTTGCCAAAAAGGCAGTACCAGCCCTGCACAAATATGTAGAACAGAAGGTTGGCCAGTCCTTGAACCTGTCGGTGTCTGCCAAAGTGCACGGCAGCGTCGACATGTGGAGCTGTAACTACGATCAAGGACAATACATGTCCTTTATGGCCCACTGGGTGAATATTACTGCCTAGCCAAACCAGCAACTTGGCCAGGTGACGGGGCTTCTGCCTCCATGTTCTCACGCCGTTGGTCCTGCCTCTGCCTCCTCATCCTCCACCGTGTCCTCAGCCTCCACTGCAGGGACAATTCACAGTGCCCCACCAGCATACCGCATGTGCAGGGCATGGCGTCGTCACGCTGAGTCACACAGGGGAGGAACTGCTCCGCGTCCTTCATCAAGAAATCGAATCCTCGATTCTCCACCATGGTGACCGACAACGGGAAGAACATGGTGTCGGTGCTGCGTCAAGGAGGGATGAGCCATGCGCCCTGCATGTTACATGTGTTCAATCTGGTTGTCAAGCGTTTCCTGAAGTCTTCCACCCATCTGCAAGACATCCTAAAAATGGACAGGAAACTTTGCATGCACTTCAGCCACTCGTACACCGCAAAGCACACCCTCCTTGAGCTTCAGAGGCAGAACGGCATTCCCCAACATAGGCTGATATGCGACGTTTCCACCAGTTGGAATTCCACCCTCCATATGTTGGACCAACTATACGAACAGAGAAAAGCCATAAACGATTTCTTGGTGATCCAAGCGGACAGAAGTATTCCCCTGTGTAACATTGATGTCAGCCAGTGGCAGCTCATGCGTGACACCTGCCGTTTGCTCAGGCCCTTTGAGTATGCAACATTAATTGTCAGTCGCCAGGACTACGGGATGACCAACATCATTCCACTGCTTCATATCCTGGAACAGATGCTGGTAAATGTGGCTGGTAAGAGGAGTGGAGACCTGGCGCCTACATCTCACGGCTACATGAGCCTTGTGGATGCTGAATTGGAGGAGGAGGAGCAGGACATTGGAGCACAAGCAATGTGTAGCGAAATAAGTGGTTTTTCTCCACAGCTGACAGGAGAGGAGGAGCAGGAGCAAGAGGGAGATGAGGAAGACAAGGCAGATGATCCAGGCACATCATGGCAGTATGCAGTGGAGATGGAGGCAGGGAGAATCCACTGAGTCAATTGCGCAAATGGCCCACTGCATGCTCACTTGCTTGGGTAGTGACAGCTGAATTGTCACTATTCGGCAGAGGGATAACTTCTGGCTCTCCACCTTGTTGGACCCTCGCTACCGGTCCAAAATGGGAGCCTTTTTTTTTTACACCCGCTGAGAGGGAGGACAAACTGAACTACTATAGAGACATTCTATGTAGTCAGTTGGCCACTGCCTATCTGCTCCATTGTCCATCCTCTTGCAGGTTTGACCAGGGGGGTCCTCTGTGCTCTCGCCATGGCTGCTGTGGCGGTGTGGGGGCGACTGGTAGGAGCAGCACCAGCTCCAGCAGCAGCAGCAGCAGCTTGAATCTAGAGTCGATGATGAGCACCTTTCTTAATCCGCCTAGTGAAGAAACTACTCACCAGAGGCAGCAACTAGACCTGGAGCAGAACCTGAACCAGCAGGTGGTGGCATACTTGGACAGCACCTTGCCACCCCACATTGAAAATTCGCTGGACTACTGGGCAGCCAAACTGGATTTGTGGCTGCAACTGGCTGAGTTTGCCCTGGAAAAGCTGTCCTGCCAGACCAGTAGTGTGGCATCGAAGCAGGTGTTTAGTGCGGCGGGGGCCATAGTTACCCCAAGGAGAACTGGCCAGTCTACCCAAAATGTGGAGAGACTGACCTTTGTCAAAGTGAATCAGGCGTGGATCAGCCAGGATTTCCACCTACCAATGCCTGATGCATCAGATTAGATCATCCTTGCTGCCTCACCCAAACCTTGACAAAAGAGACCAGTTTCTTCTGGCTACCTGTCTCAGCTACTATTCTGATGCTGCCACCCGCTTAATGCCACATATCTGATGCCAAGTGCTCCTTCTTACACCCACCATCATCAGCGGGTACTGTTATCACCCACCTCCCCACTCTGTCACCGGGTCACTCTGTGGTCTCCTGATGCTGCTGCCACCTCACCACTCAGGTCTCCTCATGCTGCTGTTGCCACCTCCACACTATGTCATTGTGCCACTCTATGGTCTCCTCATGCTGCTGCCAACTCACAACTCTTTCTCTGGGCCACTCTGTGGCCTCCTCATGCTGCTGCTGCTGCCAACACCTCCAGACTATGTCACCTTGCCAGTCTGTGGCCTTCTTATGATGCTGCTGCCACCTCCGTACTCTGTCATTGTGCCACTCTGTGGCCTCCTCATGCTGCTGCCACCTCCACACTATGTCACCTTGCCAGTCTGTAGCCTCCTCAACTGCTGCTGCCACCTCCACACTCTGTCATTGTGCCACTCTGTGGTCTCCTCATGCTGCTGCTAACTCAACACTATGCCACTGGGCTACTCTGTGGCCTTCTTATCCTGCTTCTAACTCAACACTATGTCACTGGGCCACTCTGTGGCTTCTTCATGCTGCCGCCACCTCCATACTCTGTCATTGTGCCACTCTGTGGCCTCCTCATGCTGCTGCCACAGCCACACTATGTCAACTTGCCAGTCTGTGGCCTCCTTATGCTGCTGCTGCCACCTCCACACTCTGTCATTGTGCCACTCTACGGTCTCCTCATGCTGATGCCACCTCCACACTATGTCACCTTGCCAGTCTGTGGCCTCCTCATGCTGCTGCTGTCACCTCCACACTCTGTCATTGTGCCACTCTGTGGCCTCCTCATGCTGCTGCTGCCACCTCCACACTATGTCACCTTACGACTCTGTGGTCTCCTCATGCTGGTGCCACCTCCACACTATATCACCTTGACACTCTGTGGTCTCCTTATGCTGCTGCCAACTCACAACTCTGTCTCTGGGCCACTCTGTGGTCTCCTCATGCTGCTGCTGTCACCTCCACACTCTCTCATTGTGCCCCGCTTTGGCCTCCTCATGCTGCAGCCACCTCCACACTATGTCACCTTGCCACTCTGTGGTCTCCTCATGCTGGTGCCACCTCCACACTATATCACCTTGACACTCTGTGGTCTCCTCATGCTGCTGCCAACTCACAACCCTGTCTCTGGGCCACTCTGTGGTCTCCTCATGCTGCTGCTGCCACCTCCACACTCTGTCATTGTGCCACTCTGTGGCCTCCTCATGCTGCTGCCGCCACCTCCACGCTATGTCACTTGCCAGTCTGTGGCCTCCTCATGCTGCTGCTAACTCAACACTATCGCACTGGGCCACTCTGTGGCTTTTTAATGCTGCTGTCACCTCAACACTATGTAAATGGGCCACTCTCTGTGGTCTCCTCATGCTGCCACCACCTCCCCACTATGTCACTGAGCCACTCTGTGGTCTCCTCATGCTGCTGCTACCTCAACACTATGTCATTGGGCCACTCTGTAAACTTCTCAAGCTATTCTCTCACCCTTCCCATTCCATGACTGGGCCACTATTTTGCCTTTTGGGCCTGGTTGACATCATCATTTATTTGACCATTCTTCTGATCTGTCAGAAGGAAGGAAAAATTAGATGCACAATGGATCCTGTCTGTGTAGCAGCTGTAAGGCCTGTATGGTCCCATCAGAATTGGCTTATGATTGGGTAGCAAAAGTAGGAGTGGGTATAAAACACAGAAAACATGCAAATATTCCATTCACGTGTCATCTCTGTTTTGGATCCACTTCTGTTTTTTTTTGGCTTTAGCAATACTGATGGATTACTGACCAAAGGCTGACCTGATCTGTTTTTTGGGGGGTTATTGTTTAGACGGATCAGAGGAAGGACAAAATAATCAGTGACGTCAACACAAACTTACTGCCGACACCCTCTCCACTCTGTCAGGGGGGCTCTACTTGTATAAAAGTGTTTAATAGAACAGGTTCTGTAGACATCTATGTGAATCAGCTGACAAGGGTGTAAAAGGAGTGCGCTCTTTCACGTTACATTAGCATCTTGGGCCTCTGCACGGTTCTTTATACCTGGCGCTAACATCGACCTGTAAGGCTGAGTTGACACTTGGTCAGTTTTGGCCCCGCGACTGCCCAAATAAGTGAAGTGTGCAATGATTCTAAGAGCGACACCTGTCATCTGCATGTCAAACTGACTCATAGTATTGTTTCAGTACCACAACAGACTCCCTATGCGTGTTACTGCAAGGCACAGTGTTCTATACCCCTATAAAGGCTCTCTGCAGCCCGGAAATAGCCGTTTTTTAACGCGATTCGCAGAAAATATATTTGGATTGAAACAAATATTATGGGCCGTGAAAAGGTCTTATTTTTTGACAGACAGCATTGACAAGCCATTTAAAGAATGAATGTTTTATAAATTACATAGACTGCAGTGGTTCTGAAAGGACGGCCATTTTTCATGTAGCATGAATAAGGCCTTAGAGGAGACAAGCATAATCTGAATATGGTCTAAAGGGTGGATTCACATACAGTGGATAGGGAAAACTCTCTACAAAGACTTCCTATTTTTTATGTTGATTTTAACGAATAACTGGGCATACTGTAGCCTTGCCTGGCGATCACCTGGCACTGCACTGCAGTCTGCCATAGGAAAGCGCAGCAGACTTCTGTTAGCACGTACATTCTTTAGGAATAGCACTTTGGAACAAAGATGACATGAGGCCACATTACAGGGTTTTCCCAATGAATAATTCACCAGGCAAGTGCGTTCATTAATTGGAAAAAGTCAGACACTGGGCTTTTTGCCTCCCTTGCTGTTTGGATGTATCCCAGCTGTATACCACACATCATAGTGCAGCACATTCCTTTGATATTCCAGGAATGACTGGAATGCGTTCCATCATTTTTATGACACAATCAAACATTTGTATGAGGAAGGACTGGTTCTGTTCTTGGAAGGAAGATAACATTTCACATATTAGGTTGCAGATGATTAGTGAGCTGCTAGTTACTTCGCCATGTAAAAGGGCTTATGTACATGTTGGTGGTCATTACCGTGATTGCTATGTGCGAATATACCCTCGACCGAACGGAACAGAAAAAGGTATTGTGCCATTTGGTAAAAAGGCCATAACAAGGGCTCGCCATTCCCTCCTCGATCATTATAAAGCCTCTTTGGATACAAGCGTTTCAAAGGTGACGGAGGTGGGAGCAGATGTGGGGCTGCGCTCTCCCATGAATACACTCATTAATTGCTCAGGCACACGACCGTACGTATTTTGCAGTCCGCAAAAAACGGATCCGCAAAAAATACGGATGACTTTCGTGCGCATTCTGTATTTTTTTTGCAGAACTGACATACGGACATGGAATTCACACAGAGTAACTTCCGTTTTTCTTGCGGACCCATTGAAATGAATGGTTCCGCATACGGTCTGCGTCTGCAAAAAAAAAAACGGAATAGACACAGAAAGAAAATATGTTCGTTTGCATGAGCCCTAAGCTTCATTCACAGGTCAGTGTTCTCCATGGACAGAACACGTCCCCATTCATTTTAATGTGTGTATTCAGACATCAGTGTTTTAGCACGGTCCGTGGGTCAGTGTTTTTAGCATGGATGCATGCTCTATTTTATCCGCCACGCCCATTATAGTCTATGGGTCTGTGAAAACCACGGATGCAACACAGATGTCACCCGTGTTGTATCCGTGTAACACGGATCATTAGGAAGAGATACTTTGAAAAAGATTTTTTAGCTTTTCAGGGTCAGTGAAACACGGATGACACAAGGACAGCAAAAAACAGACACATGGATTCATCACGGATCCTTCCCGGACAGCTTCACTGACCACCTTCTCACGGATTTGAGCACGGACTCGGACGTGTGAATGAGGCTTTACTACGTGCAGCAGGCACGTCCCTATAATATATCCTGTAATTAGGGCAGCATATTACATTTTTAATTAAATACTTTTCATACAAACTGTACGTTATACATTCCATAGTATGACAGATGTATACAGTGCCTGGTGAGTATACGCTGGCTATAGGAGAGGTAGTGTACAGCATATTCAGCACTGTGCAGTCCGTAACATATGCCATATCTGTATTCCAATGCATTGTCCTAGGTGGGTATTAGCGACAGGTCTGCTCCAATAAATGTAGATTAGCATTGTCAGATACAGGTTAATAATCCAGCACCTCCTCTTGAGCTGGCAATCCTCCCCCCTTCTTAAGTTCATCTGTCTCTTTTCGGCCCCTTTATTTATTCATTAGTCTGCTTACAGTCACATTATCTGCCTGTCACCAAAGCGGTCACATTACTGCTACCTGTTGTGCCTGCCGCTAATCCGAGGGGTCCATCTGTTATTGGAAGCATCAATAAGCGGTATGGCATGGGCTGGCGGGAGGGACGGTGGGGGAGAGGGGCAGTATTTGTGCTGTATTGTCATAATGAGAGCCTGAGAAATGCTAAGACATGAGTACAAGGTAATTCACTATGAAAAACAGGTGAAGAAGGAGCTATGAGGACAATATACAAGTAGGACTGCAAAAATGGAAGAATACGGATATAACATGAAATAGTCGTAGACGTTTTGCTTGTAGATTTCTATTGTGTACAGGGGATGTGGTTATGTCGTGTTCCTCCCCGTGTAGCCGTAACTGCAGTTTGATGATCAATTTCTTGGTGTATCTCACGGCCATATGAAGATATATCAACGGTGTAGTCATGTGCGTCATTTACCTTCACACAAGTTTTCCCTCTTTTAGGGTAATAGTGTACTCAGAGAGTGCGGCTGTAAATCTTGTGTCTGAATTGGGTTTACCCTTGCATTTTTGCAGTCTGTTTTTATTCTTTAAACTTCCTTTTATAGGATATATTCTAAACTGATTAAAAAAACAAGTGATCCCGGCCTAAGGTTACATTTACGCAACCGTATCTGTTTTGCTGTCCGAACATCGTGGATCTGGAAAATATGGACGCATTCACTTTTGTGGGCCCCATTGTAAAAATGCCTATTCTTGTCTACAAAACGGACAAGAATAGTACATGTTCTATAACTTGCGTCATGGCCGCACAGATGACATCCATATGCGGTCAGCATTTTTTGCAGCCACATGAAAATGAAAAATGTCAACTGAAAATACAGCATTTGTGAAAGTAGCCTAAGAGTATGACTTTGTGAACCAATATGCTCCATTCTCTGGGTGCGCAAAATGTGAAAATGTTTGAAGGATAATATGTTCTGCGCTGATTGCAGAATATCTATACACTCACACACAAAAAGTACATGTTAGGGCATTTCACATGATGGTACATATTACTGCTATAATGGCGAGGGCTTCTGTGCGTCCCTATGAGGAATAAACAATACAACATTGCAGCGTTAATTGTCATCATTATAGTAAAACTTCATTGGGGGACTTTATTAAAGTGGGTTTCCAGGATTTAAATATTGAGGATAGGTCATATCTGATCGGTGGTGTCACGTCCCTCGGTCACATGGCCTTTGTGCAGCTCAGCCGATTGAGCTGCAATACAGTTACTATACAATGTACAGTGCTATGTTTGGTATAGTAGGAGGAGGCTGCAGCACTTGTCCAAGAGCTGCGGCCCCTTCTAACTGCTGATCGGTGGGGGTTTCTGGGAGTAAGAAATGCCGGTCTTAGTAAATTTCCTTCAATGTGATTACAAGTTATCCGACAAGCCACATGCGTGCTTTTACGCCAAATCTCACATTGGCATACTGCTCTGGATCTGATTTTTAACCTTATTACAGCACATTGCATAGCTGTGACTCCATTCATAGCTTGGGGCTGATGGAGACAGTCAAGTACTGCGTTTGACTCTTTCCATCAGTCCCATGACCAGTGGGGGTCCCAGTGATCATATATCTATCACCTGTTCTGCAGATAGGTGTTAAATGTTCTTAATTTGAATATCCCTTTGATAAACATTTTCCTCAAAACGGTATCACATAAAAAGTAGCCCCCCACAATTTTAAGGGCATCTGTCAGCAGATTTGTACCTTTAAAACTGGTTGAACTGTTACATGTACACTTGGCAGCTAAAGGCATCTGTGTTGGTCCCATGTTCATATGTGCCTGAATTGCTGTGGGCTGGATTATGCCCCCTGCTGGGCCGTGTGGTGACCACTATGAGTGACAGCACCCTTATAGGCTGAGTTATAGATTGTGTTATCACGCAGCGGTAGTGTGCCAAGCAACCAATTACCACCACAAAACACATATTTTACAGCAAATGGCGACACCATTTTCACAGGTGAAAAGCTTTATGTTAAAAAATGGATTTCACATTTAAAAACCATGAGGGGCAAAAACTGCATTGCAAAACCACTTGAATTTGGGATAGGCATGTGGGCTTTTGCATGTTTTAATTGACCGCGCAGCAGATAAGCTACATGTGAATGTTGCCATAGACTATCATGTGGACAAGTGAAAAATGCTAATAGCGCAAAAACTCCCTTAAAAGGCGTCTGTCAGCAGATTTGTACCCATGAGACTGGATGACCTGTTGCATATGTGCTTGGCAGCTGAAGGCACCTGTGTTGGTCCCATGTTCACATATGCCCGAATTCCTGGGGAAAATGTTTTTTTATATGCAAATGAGCCTCTAGGAACAACAGGGGCGTTGCCGCTACACCTAGAGGCACAGCTCTATCTGCAACTACCGTTCCCTCTCCACTTTTATTGACAGGCAGTGAAAACATCATTATGCCTAACCCTGTCAATCAGAGTGGAGAGGGTAAGGCAGTTGCAGAGAGAGATGAGCCTCTAGGCAGGGATCAGCAACCTTCGGCACTCCAGGTGTTGTGAAACTACAACTCCCAGCATGCACATTTGTTCAGCTGTTCTTGGAACTTCTACATAAGTGAATGGAGCATGCTGGGAGTTGTAGTTTCACAACAGCTGGTGTGCCGGAGGTTGCTGAATTCCTGTTCTAGGAGTAAAGGTAACACCACTGTTGCTCTTAGAAGCCGCAGGGAAGCTGCTTTTTCATGCAGAGAACATTAATTCTCTATTAAAAGTAGTAAGAGCTACTATGGGTTTAGACCAAAAGCTGCCACAGTCTGTTCAGGACTCTATGTTTGAGGGTCTGGGCCCTAAGAGAAGAAAAGGTCTATGATGTGCATAAAAATATTCAGGCTGTTATTGCTAAAGAATGGAGTTTTTTTATTTCTTCCTCCGTTAAGCGTAAATACCCCTTTGACCAGGGAGTGTCTGCCTCTTGGGATAAAGCCCCAAAGCTAGATGCCCTGGTTGCCAAAATAGCTAAAAAAGCTGTGCTTCCCTTTGAAGATATGGCCTCTTTCACACGGGCGTTGCGGGTGCACTCCGTCAAACAGTGCGGGTGTGTTGCGGGAATCGCCGCAATTTTTCCCTGCGAGTGCAAAGCGCTGTCATGCGTTTTGCACGCGCGGGAGAAAAATCGGCACTTTTGGTACCCAGACCCGAACCTGCACTTCTTCACAGAAGTGCATGTTTGGGTCAGAAATTGTCCCGCTGGTATTATTTCACATTATAACATAGTTATAATGTAAAATAATACCCTTGGCCATCTTCCTAATGTTGAACCCGGTGCTGAATGGGTTAAAAATAATTAACTAATAATAACTTACCTGGTCCATTTGATCGCGAAGCCCGGCATCCTCTCCGTTAGCTTGCTGGTAGGAAAAGGACCTGTGATGATGTCACAGCATCACATGGCCCAATCACATGCTCCATCACCATAGTGATGGAGCATGTGATTGGGCCATGTGATGTGACGTCATCACAGGTCCTTTAGATCATAGATGCTGCAGGGAAAGAGAGGACAGATCACGACTACGCGATCAAGTGGCTAAGGTAAGTTAGCTTTTATTATTTTTAACCCCTTCCTCATCATTTAACAATGCATTCTTTATTAAGAATGCTATTATTTCCCCTTATAACCATGTTATAAGGGGAAATAATAGAGATCGGGTCCCGTTGCTAAGCAACAATGCGGGAAAATCGCAACGCATCTGCACTTGGTTGCGGATGCTTGCGATTTTCCTGCAGCCCCATTCACTTCTATGGGGCCTGCGTTGCGTGAAAAACGCAGAATATAGAACATGCTGCGATTTTCACGCAACGCAGAAGTGATGCGTGAAAATCACCGCTCATGTGCACAGCCCCATAGAAATGAATGGGTCCGGATTCAGTGCGGGTGCAATGCGTCCTCCTCACGCATTGCACCCGCGCGGAAAACTCGCCCGTGTGAAAGGGGCCTATGGGTTCTCTTAAAGACCCAATGGATAGAAGGGCCGAGATTTATTTAAAGAAAAATTGGGAAGCCTCGGCGGCGGTCTTTGAAATGCCACTACTTCGGTGGCTAGACCCTTAAGGCTTGGATGATACCTTTTATAGTGCCCTAGATTTTCTGGCTGATGCTTCGGCGGACTCTCTAAGATTTTCGGCCAGAGCTTCCGCTTTATCCAATTCTGCTCGTAGAGCTATTTGGTTAAAAAGCTGGAATGGGGATGCTAGCTCCAAGGCTAAGCTTTGCGCCATTCCGTGTCAAGGGGAATACTTATTTGGCCCAGTCCTCGACGATCTACTTGAAAAGGCCTCTGATAAGAAAAAGAGCTTTCCTTCCACCAGTCAGCAGCCCCTAAAAAATCCTTCCCCCCCAGGTTTAATAAAGATAACTTCAGGGGTAGAGAAAGGTCTAGACAGTATGCGGGAGTAGCAAAAAAGTCAAATGGGTTTCTTTTTTCTGGGTCAGAGGCCTCAAAGAAACAGCCCCAATGACGCCAGGCCTCCAGTGGGCAGTCTGTCTCACTTTTCAAGTCAGTGGCAAAAAATCTTCAACAGACCATGGATAATTTTGGTTATAAGGGAGGGCATAAAATGAAAGTTTCAGAAGCTGCCACCAGGAAGATTTGTGATAACAGATTATCGTTCAGACCCCCAAAACAGACAGCCATCATTTCAGAGGTTTTTTCCCTGTTAGAAAAGAGAGTATTGGTGGAGGTTCCAAAGCAGGAGGAGACAAGAGGATTCTAATCAACTGTATTTCTTGTAAAAAAAAGCCGAATGGTTATTTTCGTACAATATTAAACTTAGTGTCTGAACCCTTATCTGGTGTACAAAAAATTTGGGATGGAATCCATCAAGTCAGCAGTGAACTATCTGTTCGCAGACTGTTACATGGCTACAGTGGATCTCAGGGATGCGTATTATCATGTTCCTATCCATCCCCACCACCAAAAGTTTTTGAGAGTAGCAGTTCACCTAGAAAACAGGATCCTGCATGTTCAATTTTAGGCCCTTCCTTTTGGACTGTTTCAGGCCCCAATGGTTTTCACGAAGATCATTGTGGAGATGATGGGTCATGTGAGAGAGAAGGACTTAGTGATCATTCTCTATCTAGACGACTTTCTTATCCTCGCCCAGTCAGGTCACATCTTGGAAGAACAGATTACCTGGTTAAGCTAGGATGATCCTAAATTCAAAATCGCAGAGGTGGCTGTTGCCCTTACACAAAGCTCTGCTGATCACATCAAAAATTCAGAACCTTATTTCTTTCAGGTAGTTTCCCTGAGGGAGGCCATGTCTGTGCTGGGGCTCATGACTGCCGCCATTCTGGGGGTAGAATGGGCCCAGTATCACTCAAGGCCCATACAGCTTCAGATTCTAGAGGTTTGGGACAGATGTATTCTCTCTCTGGATGTGGAGTTTCATCTATCAACCCAGACGTTGAATTCTCTGGAGTGGTGGATGAATCTACAAAATTTACAGAGAGGAGTTCCGTGGCACAGAGATGTAGTCCTATCCTTAACCACGGATGCCAGCCTTTATAGTTGGGGAGCCCATGAAAAGTCCCTTCTGCTGCAGGGGACATGGGACTTCAGTTCCTGGTCCCAGTCTCAAAATTTCAAAGAGCTGAATGCTATCAGGTTAGCGTTGACTCAGAGTCTTCCAATCATCAGGGGCAGAAATGTCAGGTTCTATTCAGACAATATGACAGCAGTAGCCCATATCAACAGGCAGGGGGGTACCAGGGCTCCGAGTCTGATGGCCCTAAGGCTCCAGATTTTCAAGCTGGTGGAAGTTTCTCTCTTATCTCTTTCTGCTGTGCATCTAAAAGGGGTAGACAACGTGAAAGCAGATTGCCTCAGCCGTCATCATCTATGCCAGGGCGAATGGTCCCTAGATCAGGGGGTTTTCAACAAGATTTCTGCCTTATGGGGTGTCCTGGAAATAGACCTCTTTGCCACCAGGTCAAACAGAAAGGTGGGGGGGGGGGGTATTTTCTCTTTCCCCGAAGGAACAGCCGAGGGCTGTGGACGCATTAGCTCAGTCCTGGAGAAGGGGTCTTCTTTATGCCTTCCCCCCTCTGAAGCTGTTGCCAAGAGTCCTCAAAAAGATCAAGGAAGATTGTGCAACAGTCATAGTGATAGCCCCCTTTTGGCCAAGGAGGGTTTGGTTTTCAGAGCTCCGCAAGATGTCAATTGTCACCCCCTGGGTTCTTCCAGTATTCCAGGGACTTCTAGCTCAGGGTCCTCCACCCAGAAGTAGAGAGTCTTCACCTGACTGCCTGGCTATCGAGAGGGAAATTTTAAAGAAAAGTGGTCTCTCTGATGAGGTTATCACTACTCTAGCGAGTCATAAGAAGGTCACTTCTGTGATTTTTTTGAGAGCCTGGAGGGCTTTCTACAGGTTTGCCAATAGACCAGTAGATGTACGTGAGGCTCCAGATATTCTGCTTGTGTTAGAATTCTTGCTGGAAGGTTGGAGAAAAAAACTTAGACCTAGCTCTTTAAAAGTGCAGATTTCGGCCTTAAGTGCCTTATTTGAATTTAAATTGGCAGGTCTTCCCTGGGTTAGGAGGTTCATTACTGCAGTTTCCAAGTTATTCCCAGTTTGTATGAATAGTATCCCTCCCTAGTGTTTAAACTTAGTTCTTTCAGCTCTCATTTCAGATCCTTTTGAGCCTATAGCTCGCATTTCCCCTAAGGGAGACTAAAGCTGGCCTTTCTCCTAGCCATTACCTCTGCTAGGAGAGTTAGTGAGATCGCTGCTCTTTCCATTGACCAACCTTACTTAAAAGTTTTGGAGGATCGGGTGGTTATTACTCTTGATCCTTCTTTTTTTACAAAAGGTATCTTCCTCTTTTCACCGTTCCCAGGAAATAGTTCTACCCTCCTCCTGTGTTTCTCCAAAAATGAGAAGGAATCAGAGTTCCATTGTTTAGACGTGAGGAGATGTTTATTTCAATATCTGCAAGTCACTCAGCCCTCAGAAGGTCTCTGCTGCATCTTCCCAGACTATCACTAGATGGATCAGACAAGTTATTTACTTAGCATACTCATCCAAGGGAGGTGTTCCGCCATTGGGGTTCGGGGCTCACTTCTTGGGTAAAGAGGGCCTCCGCTTCTATAGAGCAGATTTGTAGGGTTGCCACCTTGAGTTCCCCACATACTTTTTTCAAGCACTATAGACTTCAGCTGCCTACTAATGAAGGCCTGGTTTTTGGCCATAAGGTACTTCATGGTGTTATCCCACCCTAGATTAATCTTGCTTAAATCTCCACGGGTGCTGTCATAGGAAAAGGGGAAAAATGAGGTTACACTTACCGGTAATCGGTTTTCTTTGAGCCTATGACAGCACCCGGCTTATTCCTTTGCCCCTTTAAAAAATACAATACAAAATATATCATATTATGATATTCCTTAGATCTTGAGAAAGGACTGGACGTGGAGGGGATGGTCCCTCTTTTAAAGCGGTTTTCTGGTTCCTGTCCTGAGGAGGAGGCGGTCTCTCCATGGGTGCTGTCATAGGCTCAAAGAAAACCGATTACCGGTAAGTGTAATCTCATTTTTCATGAACATGGGACCAACACAGATGCCTTCAGCTGCCAAGCACATATGCACCAGGTCATTCAGTCTCATAGGTACAAATCTTCTGACAGATGCCCTTTAAGGGAGTTTTTCCAATATAAGCATTTTACACTTGTCCACATGTTAGTCTATGGCAGCATTCACATGTAGCTTATCTGCTGCGCGGTCAATTAACACTTGCAAAAGCCCACATGTCTATTACAAATTCAAGTAGTTTTGCAATGCAGTTTTTGCCCCTCATGGGTTTTAAATGTGAAATCCTTTTTTTTAACATAACGCATTTCACCTGTGAAAACGATGTCGCCATTTGCTGTAAAATATGTGTTTTGTGGTGGTAATTGGTTGCTTGGCACACTACCGCTACGTGATTACACAATCTATAACCGAGCCTATAAGAGTGCTGTCACACATAGTGGTCACCACACGGCCAAGCAGGGGGTATAATCCAGCCCACAGCCACTGAGCCGTGCAGATAAAGCCTCAGGCCTCATTCACATTTCAGTTTTTCACTGACGTGTGCTCTCCGCATTTTCTGCGGACAGCACACGTACCCATTGATTTAAATGTCTATGTTCACATTTCAGTATTTTTTTAACTGACCATGAGTGAGTAAAAAAATCATGGAGACATGCACTACTTTGATTCATGATGCAGGCCAAGCACGCCCATTAAAGTCTATGGGTCCGTGAAAATCACTGGCAAACATCCGTGTTGTGTCTGTGTTGCATCTGTTTTTCACTGAAGACTAATAGGAGATTCTTTGGAAATTAATTTTCAGCTGAGCAACGTCAGTGAATTACGGATGACACATGGATAGTAAAAAACAGACACACGGACCAACCACGGATGAAACACGTACACTTTTTTTCACGGACGTGACACTGACTCGGAAATGTAAATGAGGCCTCATTCAGATGTGTGTGTCCGTGCTTAAAAGAGTGAAAAGGTGGTCAGTGATGTCTCAGTGAAGATGTCCATGATGGATCTGTGTTGGGTCCGTGTGTCATCCGTGTTTCTTTGACAACAGCTGAAAAATTATTTTCAAAGCATCTCTTCCTAATGATCCGTAAAACACGGATGAAACACGGATGGCATCTGTGTTGCATCCGTGGTTTTCACTGACCCATAGACTATAATGGGCGTGATGGATCAGTGAACACGGACAAAATAGAGCATGCATCCATGCTAAAAATACTGACCCATGGACCGTGCTAAAACACTGATGTCTGAATACACACATTGAAATGAATGGGGACGTGTGCTGTCCGTGGAGAACACGTACAGCACAGGCCCATGAAACACTAGCGTGTGAATGAGTAAAGTGTAAAATATCAGTGACTACTTAAAAAAAGTGTTACGTTTGGAAAGCAGACAATTCTGGTAAGTTACAGCTTTCGTCCAATTTGGATTTAATAGAAGTCAGAATAGCTGGTGGTAGCATGAGACATAACTGCATGAAAAGGTAAGTACACAGGACTTTTTTCCACAAGTAACAGTTTTATTGTACAAGACATAAATGTATGACCCCGAATGTTTTAGCTCATAAATCTGCTGTATAAGAATCATAGGGTTCACGTCACGTTCTGCTTACATGCAGGGCTCTGCAGACCTCTCCGAGCTCCAAACCTTGTATTTTGATGTGCTTGCTTCTTCAGACAGTTGTGATCCCACCAACCCTTTATGCATTGTCTCACCTCAATGTGAACTGTACACCTGGGAGGAGAACAGGAATGCAGAGGACAGGTGAGTCATAGCAATGCAAGCTACTCAGGAAGCCATTGTAGGAGACGCTCATCTTATCACTTATGCATCAGCATATTATGCCTCTATTATTCCCATGCTCTGAATCATGCGTGGTGTGTTGATCTTTAGTGAAACATTATCGCATGCCTGTGACAAAAAGTCCACTTTGTAGATGACCGTCTGAGAACATTGGTTTAGATCAACACCTGAAATCCCACTGGTCAAACAACATTAGCTGACCTGCAAAGGACTGAAGTGAGGTTTGAGGTTCTAAACCAAGAACATTTTCCTGGATTTTCATTAATAGTCACAGAAATAACCTATGAACTACAAAGACCAATGGTTCATCCACACAAAGGTATTATAGTAAAACCTCCAAGTTGTATGGAGCTGTAATACAGGTCCCAATTGTAAGGCGTCTTACTGTACCTCTGTGTACCTCTGATATTACGTATGTGCCTCTGAGTGAATCGGATGCTACAGAACTTGTCTCACCTGCAAAGGGGTACAAATACGTCATAATCTGGCCGCACACAGAGTGTCTATGGTTCTGTACTGCTTTGTGTGTCTTCATACATCCTCCTAAGGCCTTACAGAATGTACTATATATTCAGGGATCCCAACCATCCAGAAATTCCTGGACAGTCCATATAAACAGGGCACTTTTTTTCAGCGTCTGTAATTTCTTGAGGGTGGTGGTACTTGAGCAGGTCATTGTTACGGTAATTAGCATCATTTAGGGCTCACATTAATGACTGCAGTCATAGCGGTATATTAAACTATAGACATAGATTGCTTATAATCTTTATGATTCATGGTAATTTTCCAATTTGTCAATGAAAATCGTTGACTGTACTTATTTTTTTAAATGAGTTGTCCAGAAAAAAAAGAAACATTCAGGTTGGCAATGCTGCGTATATTTCTTTTTCATTTTCAGACAGGTATGAACCTGTCTGCCGTCCATATACGTGTCTAATGGTACACAGTAAAAAGGAAGGTTGCTAAACACAATTTTAATACCAATTTATTAATGTTTCCATACCCAACACAAATTGAAATGCTACTTTTTATCCGCTACTTGCCAGCTCTAGCTTCTCACAATGCCTGTATCAGAAATAATAGTAACAGTAACATGTATTAGATATAATGATTAATATTTATTTTCAGATGGAGGGAAAACATTTCTGTCACCCATCTGACTTGCACAGACATCAGAGATGAAATTAGTTCTACGGTAAAATTTGATTTTCATTGATATTTGCTAAGTTGTAATAGAAAATATGGAAATGTTATTCTAATTATAAAAGATTAATGTATGTAATATGATGTAATCTACAGTGAACATTAAAGCTTATGTCATCTTGTCTTGTGCCAATGGTTTAGGCTGCTGGTGGTGTAATGGTTTGTGCAAGGAGTTCTAAGAATACACTGACGAGGAAAAGGGTAACAATGTTTTGAACTTTTGACTCCATATCTCCATAAGCTGTTTCTCTTTTCTTGTAAATATTCTTCATGGCTGCTCCTGGAACCAGCGACCTTTCGCTTGGGAATCAACCTAATAACACACTGAGCTATTAGGGAATGTGAGAACAGGTTGTAATTTATAGTATACAAGAAGAAAAAGATTGTTCCACCACCAATAGCAAAACAGTAACATGACAATAATCTGCATAACTGATCATATGCTAAATAGTTGCAAGTCCAATTTATATATGAGATAGCCAAGATGATTGACTATAAAATGATGGTAGTCTCACGTTCAAAGCTGTAGTGGATAGTGAGATATGGAGTCTGAAAGTCAAAAGTTCTAAACATTGTTATCCATTTGCTCGTCAGTGTAAATAAGTGTTTATGGCCACTTAGTAGTTAAGGGTTATTAGATGACCAGCACAAAGTGAAAGTACCAGTCACACAGTTAAGGGCCCACAATTGAACAGATTATTGCTAATGAGCGTTACTATTAAAGCTCGTTAGAGTCGTTAGCAATGATCCTACAGTGTAAATGCACCGCCGATTACCCAATGAACGAGTAAAACGTTCAGTGTACATTATGCCTCTTAAAGGAACACTAAACATAGAAAATGTATAGAAAAATAAGAAATATTTCACCACTCCGTCCCTTCATTCCCTCGGTCCTAAAGTTAAAACTGAGAAATGTATAAATAAATCTCTCAGTGTCCCAGGATATCAGCCATGCCCCCCTCTTCCTCCCCACTGTCCTATGACAAGCTGTAAGACAGCTGGCTGAAGCAGCAGCCTTCCTGCCGTGTTCTGTTTGCAGTATTACCAAGTGATCAATAAGCCTCATCCCTCCATCGATCTCCAGCAAAGGATGGAACAGTTCTGCAGGAAATTAACTCATTTGTTCTCTGCAGTTTTGGGACACCTACATATTACATCTAAATCCATAGGCATTCTTAATGCAAAATCACATACATGTATGTCATTATTCTTAAGGGATTGTATGGAGCAGGCTGCCACACTGAGACTGCTCCATATGTGGCAGGTGCTGGCTGTATAATGCAGCAGGCACCAAGCCTCAATGACTGGGATCTGCGATGATGCCGACCCTGGTCATTTAACCACTCAGATGCCAGAGTCAACAGCGATCGTGCCATCTTTGGGGTTGGGCAGAGGACGGAGGCTTGCTCTGCGTTCTGATATGAACCACCGCAATAGAATCTCAGGGCTCTGATTGGTTACTACAAAAACCTGGGGACTTCATGGTTAACTGCCTGTAAAGCCATGCACAAGGCACAACTCAGCATGTAATGTCTCAGAATGGCCTGCTCAGTATTCTATTGTGGTGTACGGGACAAACGATCAGGAAATCGCAGGTTCCAGTCCCCTTAAGGGGCTAAAAAGTTATTGTGGAGATAGAAAACAAAAGTTAAAAAAAGAATTAAAAAAAACATTAAAGTATTAAAAATTCAAATAACCTCCCTTTCCTAATTTTACATAGAAAATAAAATAAACAACAAAAAATAAACATAACAGTCATTGCCGCATCCCAAAATGCCAGAACCATTAAAATATAAAAATATTTTTTACTGCATGGTGAACGCAGTAAACAAAATAAAATAATCATTAGCCATTTTTTGTTCACCTTGTCCCCCAAAAAATTTGGTACAAGAGAAAACTGATAGTAAAACAAAACTATATAGATTTGGTATCACCATAATCGCATTGATCCGCAGAATAAGGACATCATGTCATAGAGAACACCATAATATCACAACAATTTTTTTTTTCCAGTTTTCCAATACAAAACATGGTAAATTAAATGGTGCCATTAAAAAATACATCTTGTTTCACAAAATATAAGCCCTCATATGGCTAAGGAAAATTAAACAGTTATGGCTCTTGGAATGTGGGGAGGAAAAAATTTAAATGGGCCTGGCAGGGGCGTAGCTAAAGGCTATCGGGCCCTGGTGCAAGAGTTCAGCTTGGGCCCCCTTTCCTCAGTGCTTTGTAGCAAGGGGCAGGGGTGCACCCTAGCCTTTCTGCTGCCTAAGGCAAAAATTTAAATGGCACCCACCCCTCCATGCCTAATTCTCAAACTAACCTCTTCCCTCCAGCCCCACTGTTAAAGATACATACTTGGATAACATTACATAGAGCGCTACAAAACATACAGGGTAATAATACAGCATTACATACCTCTTACATCTGGTGATGTCCCCTCTGATGTGAATATTCTTTTTCCTCATCCCTTTCAAACCTGACCGCCATGATGAAATAATGGAAGCCCTCACTATTAATCGCTTTATAAGAAGCACTGCATCTTATAAAGCGAAAGTTACCATAATTGGCAGTGTGCTTATAGCAAGGGGGACCCAGTAGGCCCCCCTGGCTTAGGATCCGGGTCGCAATTGCAACCGCTGCAACCCCTATTGCTATGCTACTGGTGTCTGGTACTTAAGGTGTTAATAAGATGAAGAATTAAGATTTCCCTTAACTGGAACTGCAACGAATCTGTCTGCAACAAATCTGTGTGTGATTATACCCATCTCTGCAGATATACTCAGTCCATATACACAATATGGAAAAAGTATTGGGACACAGCTCTTAATCATTGAATTCAGACGTTTTATTCAGTCCCATGGCCGCAGGTGTATAAAATTCAGCACCTAGCCATGCAGTTTGCCTTTACAAACTTGTGTGAAATAATTCAGATGGTGTTTTAGTGGCAAGCACATGGATGCATGCCCCATTTAGATGAATCGGACAGTGCCAGAAATTTCTACAACCAATCTGCTGCATGTGAATATAACCTTATTACAACCTATTCATAAGATCTGTGTATTTACTTTTCACATTATGCACTCACATTAACTTTCTCTTCTACAATTCAATTTTATATTTTGGCTTAATATTTGTTTCATTGTATTCTTCAGGGTTGGGGATTGAAAAATATCTATGAAGAGGTGTCTGGAATTTTTGAAGCAGAAGGTGAAATGCAGTTTTCTGGAAATCGTGGAAACTTCCCTACAAGGTCTCAACATAGAAGCTTCACATCTGTCACTCCTGTAAAAGACCAACCAAAAAATCCTTCCTCTATTAAGTCTCAGCCAAGGAGTAATTCACCAGCAAGGTCCCAGCAGAGGGGTTCCTTTCCTACAAATTTCCTACAAGGAGGTTCCTCTCCTGTTGCATCACTACAGAGAAGTTTCTCTCCTGTAAGATGCCATCAAATAAGTTCTTCCACTGTAAGATCCCAGCAAAGAAGCACTTCTCCTTTACAATACCAACAAACAAGCTCTTCTGCAAGGTCTCCACTTAGAAGCTCCTCCCCTGTTAGGACCTTGCAACAGAATTCAGTCCCTTTAAAAACACAGCACAGTGAATCTTCATATTTAAGATCCCAACAGAAAAATAATTCTCCTGCAGAGTACTATTCAAGGACCCCCACATATGTGAAAGAACATAATAGGTGTGCCTCTCCTATCAGAAT
This sequence comes from Bufotes viridis, assembly GCA_033119425.1. Lineage (NCBI taxonomy): Eukaryota > Metazoa > Chordata > Amphibia > Anura > Bufonidae > Bufotes > Bufotes viridis. The sequence goes on from CM065596.1 coordinate 110,822,112, forward strand.
ACAGCAAAGAAGTGTCTCTCCTGCAAGAACACAATGTGATTCCAGTTTTATAACACAACTAAGGGACACATCTCCTGCCAGAACTCATCTTAGGTCTACCTCCCCAGCTAGAACCCCACCAAGAAGCACATCTCCTGCCAGAACTCATCTTAGGTCTACCTCCCCAGCTAGAACTCCACCAAGAAGCACATCTTCTGCCAGAACTCACCTTAGGTCTACCTCCCCAGCTAGAACTCCAACAAGAAGCACATCTCCTGCCAGAACTCATCTTAGGTCTACCTCACCAGCTAGAACTCCAACAAGAAGCACATCTCCTGCCAGAACTCATCTTAGGTCTACCTCACCAGCTAGAACTCAACCAAGAAGCACATCTCCTGACAGGACTCATCTTAGGTCCACCTCACCTGCTAGAACTCCTTTAAGAAGCACATCACCTGCCAGGTCACAGCCAAGAATTCCATCAACTTTCAGGGAGCAACAGAAAGGAGTGTCATCTTTGAATCTTAAGCAAAGCAACTCTCCAACCCACTCATTTCAAAGGAGTGTAGCTGATGTGGGCCACACTGAAAATGTCAGTAGAAGATCTTCAGTATCAAAAACAGGTAATTCTGCATGTTATTTTTATTTAAACTTTTTTTCAACAAAGCATAGGCAAGAAGAATGCTTCATTAAAGGGGTTGTTCACATTATTTATATTGACGACCTATCCTCACATCAGCTGTTTGAAGAGAAAGCCACGCGCCGTGCCAGCCCAGCCTTCCTTTAATTGTTTACCTGCTCGTCGTCACAACCGCAGTGGTGAGCAGGTGTAATTACACCTAAGCCGTCCCATTCACTTCAAAGGGATGGCTTGTTCCTATACACTTAAAGCTGTGGTTGTGACAGCGAGCAGGTAGACAATGAAGAGAAGGCTGTGCTTGCGCGGCACGCGGCCTTCTCTTTAAACAGCTGACTGGCGGGAGTGTTCCATCAATATAAATAATGTGGAAAACCCCTTTAATTATTCTTTAGGTCAAATCAGGTTTCACCATTATATGCTAAGGCTATAACTAATTACTTATCATTTTAGAGATCAAATGACACTAAATGGCATCAGTATGACAGGGTTTTTGTGGCTTTTTGTGCCTGTTTGTGGTTTTAGTGGCATTTTTTGCATATGTTGTAGTGCCAGCAACAAATGTTGAAAGTCTACATATCTAAATATGAAATGTAGGACACACAATTTTTTTTTGCTACTGACGGTGTATGTTAAACCATTGGATAAATAAGGTGCGATCTAGAAGGCACCATATATACTCTATAAGGTTACTTTAAAGAAGTCTCCATTAGGATTACTTGCCAGCTTCCCTTGCTGGTTGTTCAACAAAACTCATGCCATTGCTCCAGTGTGAGGGTCTTCCCTAAACTTGGTTATTAGAAAGTGGAAAATTTAAAATAGAATAAATAAGGGAAAGGATACCTTTCTCTAGTGCTCTGTATTTGCAGGGGCTCGCATATTGTGTATTCTGCAGAGCTATTTGTTGGGATCAGAGAAGTTAAGAAGTTGAAGACTTGAGTAACTATAAAAAGTTCAGTAGTTGGGGGTGAGAAAGTAGAAGGAAAATATGCTCTGGACATGAGTTTAGAATTAAGCAGAAAGACACCAACATGGTGTAATTTGGCATGTTTCCACCAAATAAATGACGTTGGTGACAGCCCAGGGAAAAAAGGGGGTTTCTAAATGTAGGAAGCATAGGTCAGATCAGACTTTGTAGTTTGTATTTAAAGCAGACTTTCTTCCATAGTTGTAACATGAAATAGGGGATTTCTGCCAAGGAATCAACACCCCTAAAGAGGTATCAGGAGACCAAATAAAAGCTAATAGCATCAATAGGTTAGATTCAATTATAACCTGCTGTGGGGGGTTGGGGAGTACATGGAAAGGTACTAATTGGGATAGCCAAGCTGCTAAATACTATTTCTATAAATGAGGCACTGAAAATCCACCCACCCTCTTATGTAAATGAACGACAGACCTGGATATTTGGGGTCTTTATATGCCCACATGAATAGGAAGATTTCATTCTGTGAAGTATTTGAGAGATGAGCCTGTGACTGGCACAGGAAGTGAGTGAAAATAGTACAGTATTTGAGGTAATGTCACGATTTTGACATTCTTTTTTCTGCCAATCCACAAATGAGTTGGAAAGTTCCAGGGAATCAATTCCTGGCAGAGTTTAGGGATGAGGCGGACATAATTCCATTTAAAAATGGAGTCAAGAGATTTCAATAAATTAAACCCTAAATAGGGAAGATAATGGTCTTTGAAACCAAAGTTAAAGGGGTTCTCCGGGAATTAAGAACATGAAAATACTTAAATATTACTTTATTATAAATATATTCTCAAATACATTTCATTATTTATAATGATTCATTTTGTCTGGGGAGCAATCATCAGGGAAACAAAATGGCTGCTGTCCCATTAGTTCACACAAAACCTGTCCTGATCACACATGAGGACAAGTTACTTCTCAACACTGAGGTAAAGACCTGCCTAATCCTCCTCCTCCTCTCCTACTTCTCAGGGATTATGATCCTGGATACAGCTGATAAGAACTTTAGCTGAATCTCTGGGGAATTTAGTTCATGAGGAGACATGAAGTACAGAGAGGACAGACTGTGGTAATGTGGGGCTGTGGTAATGGAGACTGTAAACAAGTGCTGCTGCACATTAGCCACACCTCATCCTCCTTTTATGTCTCCTCATCATCTCCATTCCCACAGAGATTCACCTGTATTCGGGATCATGATTCCTGACAAGCAGAACAGAGAGGAGGATGAGGCAGCACTATGGCTCATTGTGGTGAAGTAACTTGTCCTGCTGTGTGATTAGGACAGGTTTTGTGTGTACTGATAGGACGGCGGCCATTTTGTTTCTCCTGATGACTGCTCTCTAGACAAAACAAGCCATTCTAAGTAATGAAAGGTATTTGTGAATATATTTATTATAAAATAATATTTAAGTATTTTCATTTTTTTTAATTTCTGGAGAACCCCTTTAAGTCAGGGCTCGACAAATCCCAGGCGCCAGGTCGCCATGGCGACCAGGAATTTGGTCCTGGCGCCTGGGTAGTTGTCAGCCCGTTCTGTCAGGTGCCCGGGCGCAGGGCCGGCGCGGACTAGGAGCGCCGGCCCCCTTCATGCTGCAGCCGCCCGAGCGCTCTGTATAGAGCCTCAGGCGGCTGCAGCACTGCCCGGGCTGGCGCGTCCATGAGGCGCACCGCCCGGGCACAGCATGAGAGAGGACTGACAGGAGGGAAGCGCTAGCGCTCCCTCCTGTCAGTTCCTCATTGTAGCGTGGCCGAGCCTACCGTGGTCCAGCGGTACAGGAGCATCTGTCTCCTGTACCCGGCCGGACTGACATGAAGTGCGCACACAGTGTGCACTTCCTGTCAATCCGCCCGAGCACAGGAAACTAAAGCTCCTGTACCCGTGGGACTATACAAAGCTACGGCCACGCTACACTAAAGGCAGGGGAGGAAGAGGGAGAAAGTGAATGACAAGGAAGGGGGAAGAAGGGAGGGGTGAAAGTAAATGACAAGGGGGGAGAAAGTGAATGACAAGGGGGGAGAAAGTGAATGACAAGGGGGAGAAAGTGAATGACAAGGAGGGGGAGAAAGTGAATGACAAGGGGGAGAAAGTGAATGACAAGGGGGAGAAAGTGAATGACAAGGGGGAGAAAGTGAATTACAAGGGGGGAGAAAGTGAATGACAAGGGGGAGAAAGTGAATGACAAGGGGGAGAAAGTGAATGACAAGGGGGAGAAAGTGAATGACAAGGGGGAGAAAGTAAATGACAAGGGGGAGAAAGTAAATGACAAGGGGGAGAAAGTAAATGACAAGGGGGAGAAAGTGAATGACAAGGGGGTGAGAGAAAGTGAATGACAAGGGGGAAAGAGATTGACAAGACGGACCCCTCTGCCCTCTCTCACCGGACCCCTCTGCCCTCTCTCCACCGGACCCCTCTGCCCTCTCTCCACCGGACCCCTCTGCCCTCCCCTCCGGACCCCTCTGCCCTCCCCTCCGGACCCCTCTGCCCTCCCCTCCGGACCCCTCTGCCCTCCCCTCCGGACCCCTCTGCCCTCCCCTCCGGACCCCTCTGCCCTCCCCTCCAGACCCCTCTGCCCTCTCCTCCGGACCCCTCTGCCCTCTCCTCCGGACCCCTCTGCCCTCTCCTCCGGACCCCTCTGCCCTCTCCTCCGGACCCCTCTGCCCTCCCCTCCGGACCTCTCTGCCCTCCCCTCCGGACCCTGTAATCCTTGTAAGGGTTTCCACACGTCATGGCGGCCGCAAGTGGCGATCACTTAGACGCTGGCAGCATCTGACGTGTCATATAACCTATTGAAAAGGGGAAGCATTATGGGGGGCCCTATATACTCGCACATTATGGGGGGCACTATGGAAAACAGAGGTAGGAACACTATGGGGGCATCTACTGGGGGCCCTATGTACTGGCATGCATTATTGGGGGGCTCTATAGAGAAGTGGGGGGGGGGAGCACTATGGGGGCATCTATTGGGAGCTTTATGACGCGGCTCCGCCTGGCTCCTAACTTTTTTAGCTGGCTCCTAGATTCCAAGTAAATTTGTCAAGCCCTGCTTTAAGTGCAATTAAATCATGAACTGAAATGGAGGTATTGCAATCTAAAATCTCTGATTTAGCAGTATTGATCTGTAGTCCAGAGACAAACAGAGACAATGATCCAATAGATTAGTTAATGTCATTAAGGGTCTTGTAACAGTAATAAGCATATAATCTGCAAAAAGATTTACTTTATATTCGTGTGACCCAATCCTTACCCCTGCAATGTTTAGATTGGTACGCATCATAATGGCCAACGGCTCAATAGCTAAACCAAACAGGGCAGGAAAAAGGGGACAACCCCGATTAAAATGCTCCCCACAATGCCTGGGCCCCTACTATAGGTCATACTTACCTCACTCCCTGGCACCCGCATCACTCCAGATCCCTGCACGGCCGCCACTGCATGTCCCTGTTGCATGGATCAAAACATCAGGCGATGGGAGGGGGGTTGTGGTGGTTGTGCATCCAATAGCAGGCTGCGACAGTAACCAGCCTCCCTAGCATCATGGGTGACAGTTGGGGCTTTTATAGAATATACAAAAGCCCCTGAAATTCCCTTGGTGTTCAATACTTGGAAAGAATAAGACCAAGAAAGGCTAGAAAAAGCCTTCTTGATAAAGGCTAGAAAAAGCCTGGCCAATAATGACATTATATTTTGTATTAGCCCCCTGAATAATATTACATACCTTCCGCAAATTACCCAGTGCTTGCTGAACCGGGATAAACCCCACCTGGTCAGAATGTATTAGAGTGGAGAGGTAACAGTTAAGGCAATTAACTAAAACGGATGTAAAAAATTTTAGGCAAACATTAAGGACTGAGATGGGAACCATATTGGGCTTAGGAATCACTGTAATTAAAGAAGTGGTCATGTCTAGAGGCAACTACCCACCTGGAAGAATATAATTGCATAAGCATTTAAATTGTGGTGCAAATTGTCCCTAAACTTTTTAAAATGCATTGCTGAAAATCCGTCTGGTTCCAGTGATTTACCATTTTTTAAGGACATCATTGCGGAACCTATTTCCTTCTCAGAAATAACATAATTAAGAAACTCTGCAGCGGACGATGATAATGTCGGAACAGGTAATGCCTTGAGAACAGACGGTATGTCAGCAACAGGGGGTGAGTATAATTTTTGATAGAGAGCATAAAATTGCTGATAAATTTTAACGGGGTTAGAAGTAACCTGCCCTTTCGCTTCCTTAATTTGATAAACAGTATTAAGTCGTTGACAGGTGTGCATTCTGACAGCATGCATTTTATTCAGTTTGTTGGCAAATTTATAGAATTATGCTTGGGACCATCTCAAATTTTTCTCAGTAAGTTGCAGAAAGGTCTCCAAGGAAGCTTAGTGTCTTTAATGGCTTTGATGAGGTACAATGAATGCTGTCTTTGAATAGCTAGTTCCAAATGGAACAGCTTATACTTCAGATCTGACTGTACTTCAGAACGTTCCTTCTTAAGTTTAGAAGCTTCAGCTATGATGACCCTGATGATCCCTGTATTAGGGGATAATGTTAATACTTGGCAAAACCCCTATAAAGTAGTTATCTCATGAGGTCAACCTCTTTCCTGTAACCTATTAGGACATATAGTTGTCATAGACTGGGGTCCCATGCTCAAGACCCTGCTATGAAACAGAATGTAAAACTGCCATGTACGAACACATAAATTTGTCTCTCATGTCTTTTGTCTTCATTATCTGATAATTAGCTTAACCAAACCCTATAATAGACTAGTCTCAACAAATCAGCATGAGAGAGACAGAGATTTTCCAGCAAAAAAAACAGGTTTGGATTATGTCGTAGACAAAGCAAAAATTAGATATAATCATCAGGATGAATACAGAAGACAAAAAGGGAACAGCCGGCGGTCCTATAAGTCTGAGGGCCTACTGACTGCCATCTGACAGCAGATGTCGGAAGAAAGATGGATCAGGCGTGTTAAGTTTTAACATGCCAAATACTTTGCTTCTGCAGTAGATTAGCTGCTGCAAGACATGTATGCCAGTGCCTTATTACTGAAGTGCGCTCTCTGTTGAACGTGCATGTTTATGGGGAGTCAAAAGAAATGGCTGTTGGCCAAACAAATGTTTTGGTTGTATGTTGCATGTACCCACTGCATGTGTGTGGCCAGGTTCTAAGTATGTACTTTATCAGTTTATGGCTTCACCCTACATTACTTGTGAGCAGTATAATCTTGTACAAGGTTGCAATATATTGGCCCAGATTTACTAATCTTATAGACGGTGCACAGGATGTATCTCAGGGGCTCAAGCTGGATGGTAAATGTGGTGCAGGAATAGACACTTCTGTGTAGCTCTATACCAGCTATTCGATGTCTTACTTTAACATAAAAGCACTTTTTGTTCCTGGTAGTGTTCATTAGGTGTCTTTTTTAGTCTTTCTGGCTTATTTTAATTTGCACAGAATGCAGTAGCTCTTGGTTTATTTCTGGGTGTTTAGACAACATCTTCACTAAAGGAAAAACACCATGAAAAGAACACCAGTAGTAAGACTCACTGGCCTCGATTTATCGACAAGACTAATTAAAGTTTATGAAAGATAGAGGAAAAATGGCCGGCACTGCCGCAAGTGTGAATGCTTAACTTGGTACTACACTAATCAGATGCGAACTTCGGTGGTGCTCAGCGTGAAACTATCATCTGACATAAAAAATAGAGAAGAAGACACGCGGCACTCACCAATTCTTCTATGCAGCTTTATTCAGTAATAATAAAAAACAGTGGTATGTAGGCACAGGACAGAGGCAACAGCCTTTTCGCGCTGATTGCGCTTTTTCAAGCCTTCTAATTGAATTGACCTTTATCCTCACATTTATATTTGTGTAGAAATAACAGTCCATGTGCCAAATTTATGAAAGTGACGCACAGCACTTGCTGTATCTAATACAGGCAAACTATCACATTCTGACTTATTTTTACCCGCTACGGCAGGTCAGTAGTGGAGTGCAACTGAGACAATTTTATAGGATCTTTCTCAAATGTCCAAAGGTTTGCAAAAAAAAAAGGCTTAAAAAAATCCCACAAAAACCAAAGGTGACCAAAACAAAAAACTAGCTCATAAATATACACTCCAGCCAGTTTTATGTGTGTAAGGGTACCTTCACATCAGGGGCATACATAGAAATCATTGGGCCCCATAGCAAAAATCTGAATTGGGCCCCCTAACCCCGCCCACTACACTGGCCCATCCCACCTCCTGCCATGGCTCCTCCCCATGCCACACCCCCAACCCCACAATCACAAAGATGCGGAGACACAGGACGGAACACCACAAAAGCACTACCTTTTTGCGGTGCGGACAGACCACGGACCCATTCAAGTTGAATGGGTCCTCGATCTGCCCCGGCCGCCCTATGGTTGTGCTCGTGTATTGGGGACCACAAATTGTCCCCAATGCACGGAACAGCAGGCGCCTTAACATGAAGCCTTAACAGCAAGCAGAGTTCATGGGGGAGGGGGGTTGTTCTGAGTTCTCTATGAGCCTACAGTGCCCCCCCCACCCGCACAGGAACTCTGCTTGCTGCTACCCCCCCATCAAGAATATAGGTGCACATTTCATTATCCACATACTGTAGGCAGGCTGGCAGCTGCTGGGTTTGTTCTGGGTCCGGGTCCTGGGCTGGATCCTGGGTTCGGTCAGGCTGCCATTCTTCACTTCTGGGGTCACAGCTGGGCAGCTGAGGTGGTGAGGCGGGCAGCACAACTTCCAGGCTGGGTGCGCGCCTGCTGCCTGCCAGAATACACTGGCCAATCAGCAGCAGGATCTTTGCACTGCTAAAGGCTGATTGGCCCAGTGTGTGTGTTGTCAGTGCAGGCAGCAGACGCATGCAGCCTGGATCCTCCGCTCAGCCGGGCCCGGGACAAGCCAGACAGGAGGAGGGGGAGGACATCTGCGGCGCTGGGAGGAGACCGCCTCTCAGCCTCTGCTGCTGTGCGGCTCTGCACTAATAGCACTAGCTGCTGTGAGTGCCGTCAGTGGGGGCGTGGCCTTCCGTGCGCTCCAGGCCCCCCTGTTCCGCAGGCCCCATAGCAGTGGCGTACCCTGCCTATATTGGCGGTACGCCACTGCTTCACATGCAGCAGATTTTGTAGCTAAATATGGCTCTTTTGGCAGCAAACACATGGATTTCTACAAAGCACATTTATATAAATATATTTGATTTTCAGTCACAGAAATTATGCAAAAAAACATCTGCCACATGTGAAGGAACCCTTACCCTAGGTACACACCTAAGCGTTTTACAGCGCGTTCAAACGCGCTGTAAAACGCACAACATGTGAAAAGCCATGCTTCCCTATGGGCATGGTTCACATTTGGAAAACGCCTAACGCTGTCGCTGATAGCTCTTTCCAATTTGAGGCGGTTATGAGATGGTCATACAATGAGGCATCAGACCTCCACCGGTATATTTTCCCCTTCAGTGAATAGCTTTTCCTCCAGCTGGGAGATAGTAAAAGTCAGAGCTCAACCTGAGACAGTTACAATCTGAAGTATTTATTTCATAGTACATGTATTTATAGGACATTGGGGGTGGGAGTACCAACTTGAGTTCAGCAGATGACAGGTTAATTTAGGGAAGTCAGTAAATAATACTGGTATCTGCCATATACAATACATGAAAGGGTATTTTACATATTACAATGGTAGTCTAGATGCTAACAAGTTAAAGTCGTTACAGGTTGCTCTCATGTACCTGAGGTTCCTGCTGTCCATTGTATTTCCAAGTGATAACTGTGTGTCATGTATTGTAATCTCAATGTCTGCTGGGGTCGGCTCGCATACAGGAAATAACCTCCGGGGATGTGTTCTTTGAGGAAATGACCTGTCTTGTAACAAGTGGCAGTGCCTGATATAATATATATTTAATAGCAAGGTTAAAAATCCCTTTCAATCCAACCATTGATCCCAACTTTTTATACAAAAAGAACGGGATCACTTTCTATTCTGAGAGCTGCACTGTGTGTCCTCCTCGGGCTAGAGACCTTGTGTGTATATGTACATAACATATGAAACAAAAGTACAAATCATAAAGGAGATAAAAAAAACCTTCTTGTGCAATTGGCGCACAGTAGGAAAAAAATATCTTGCATAGTGGACAAGGGGAAAAAGAGAAAGGAAAGTTGAAATAACTATGAAGGAGATTTGAAAAAACCTTCTGTGTAATTGGCGCACAGTAGGAAAAAATCCCTGCATAGTGGAAAAGAAAGAAGAAAGAAAAGTAAGAAAGAACACAAAACATAAAATAATCAGTGTTGTTCTAAGAGTAGCACCATGTGTCCTTTGTGTCTACTAGGCTTGGCATCAATCGCAGAGTGGAGACGTGAATGTCTCTTGCTTCCTGGGGTGATGAGGGGCATATCGAGGGTAGCTTCTCAGAGTGGTGGGCACACATTGCCACTAGCCAAACAGTGGCTGCTAGCATTGTGTCTGCTACAAAGGATGCCATTGCTGCACAGATGTGAGGTCTTCCATGGGTAGGGGTGTACATTGGCATTGTACAGAGCACTGAAGCTTGCTTCTTCCTAATGATTGGATCCAACTGGGACTCGTCTGGTTCTGGTCACTCAGGCAGAGGTGAGGCTTCCTTCAATTGGGATGCATGAATCCAAGTAGGATAGTTGTCTGTTGACACTTTAGTTCTGGTCATGGCCTGGACTGTCACAGGGGTTCCATAGGGTGGGTCGAGCGACTTCAACTTATGGAGAGACTTCATCAGGACTCTGCTGATGTTGGTGCACCTGTTGACAAGCGAAACGAAAGCGAAGTATCACCATAATCACTGCTTTTATTTTCCAATCAGTCCCAAACCATGTATTTGGGGTGGGGGTGCTATTTTGGGAATTTCTACTCTACTACTCCTCCCTTTGACCATAGACCGCTAGCGTCTCTGGTCAACCCTTGAAGCTCCCAATAAACGATGTCTGCTGATGTTAGACGCTGATGGTTGCGCAATTTTGTGTGACACAGGAGGCTGCTTTTGCTTGACTGTCTCTGTAGTGAACCCTCTATGCTGCCATTTTACTCCAAAATTATGACACACCGAAAATGGGAATTTAGAATCTGTGTACACATTTACTCGCCTGCCAGCCATAATTTTGCAAGCTCTAGCAAGTGCGAATAACTCTGCAGCTTGTGCTGATGAGACAGTGGCTGGCATGGCCTCAAGAACTCTATCGGGCAATTGTACAACTGCATAACCAGCATGAAACGTTTGATCATCTGGTCGGGTGCAGGAGCCATCTACAAAAACATCCTCTGCATCAGGAAAAGGAACACTTTGTAGGGTGGGGTGGGGGCTAGTAGCTATGTGAATGTGTTCTGCACATTCATGTTGTTCTGAGATCTTATCTTGTGGGCAGTCAATCATGTGTTGTGTGGACAGATTTTTTTCTATAAGGTGTAGGATAGAGTGTGACGTGTACAGTGTGGTATCATGTCCCAGTGTGATCGAGCTTGTTAATTCTACAGCCATTGCACATGCTGCCAAAGTCCTGAGACATGGTGGCATGCCCTGTACAGTGACTGAGGGTAGTTTGGATATATATGTCACAGTCTTCAACCGTCCTCCATGGTCTTGAGCTAACACAGCAGCTATGGTTTCGCAAACCATGCTGCGGATGCCAGTTTACAAGGACTTTCTGGAGAGCTGTGGAGTAAACTGCAGGTACATCAATTAGACCTTGTGGCAATCTGCACCAGGTCATTTGATGGCCTTTGAAGACAAACGCCATAAGTGGCTGCGTCTTCCTATCCAACGGTATGCTAAATCCACATTTGGGAGATTACCCACACTGAAAAAAAAAACTTTTAAGTTTAGTGAATATCCAAGCAGTAGGTCTCTATATATAAAGAAACAAACAAAATACTTACAACAAAAATGTACAGGTAGAAAGAAAAAACAATATATAAAAAAAATCATATAAAAATATTCTGCTGGCCATTAACACATCGCACACAGACAGACAGATAGACAGACATATACTACCACCACCTGCCAACCCAAGTTTTGTTCTGGTGTGTGAACAAAGACCTCTTCCTGTGAGTTTCATTAAAGGAGCAGATGATATTCACACCTAAAACACAAAAGGTTATGTGGGAACAAAAAATACTTCCACATCACAAAGGTACAGTATACATGACTGTTTTAACCAACACATGCCTGACTGTTATTTCATTGTTTGCAAACAATTACTAGTTATTGAGCTCATGATACCACGTGGTGACTATGAAAACCTTTTTAAACTGATATAAAACCTGTGAACACAACAAAAACATTAGTGTTTAGCCAGTTTGACTAAGCCGCCTTTAGTGGCTCCTGAAAAGAAACACAGAGACAATTAATTACACATAATTATCATAACAGTCACATCTTTTATCCCTAAGCCTTGTCCTGTTATCTGTATGGCTGGAATATAAGTCCCATATTCTTCTTAAACTAAGCAAGCATTCTTCACAAAATTTTCCATATTGTTAATGAAAAATCGTAATGCAAAGCCAAAATGGAAGATTAGCTTTCACCATAGAATGACTTGCAGCAGACTTAGGAACATGATCTTAGTTCTAAACTTAATATTTAATTTCTTTCTGGGATTCTTCTTACCATAAGAATTGCCCATTTTATTTAGCTAAAAATATACAGTGAGATCAGCTGAATTTGAAGGTTTAGCTAAGAATGATTATGTTTGTGTTTAGTGCAAATACTTACTGACAAACCTTATGCTTATCAGTTTATATGTTTTCCATCCTATTTCTTCTAATCCAGGCTCATGACTGCTCCTGAATTTATAGTTGATTTTTTAACTATTCTGGGGGTATTTGCATCCTATGTCTTCTAATCCAGGCTCATGATTACTCCTGAATTTATGTTTGATCTTACACTATCCTGGATGGCCAAATTTATACCTTCAATTTCAGCATGAACTCGCATACCATCTATACACAGTCTATACACAATTTATACAGTAAATTTCAATCTTATAACGACTAAGAAATGCTTAAGCAATTATACAGCAATATACATGGTTTTAGGAAAAACTATTCACTGCACACAGCACTGTTTTAAGATTTGGGGACTCCAGACCCCTTTTTTTGTTTTAGGAATATCAGATTCCTGGGACTTCAGATCCCTATAACTTCTTTAGGAATATCAGATTCCTGGGAGGCGCACAGAAGCGCTCACCGGGTTCAAATAATCCGCTCTCACAGTATAGGGTAGTAATAATACATAAAAAATATAGAATCACTTACCCGATACTGTTTATGGCGAATCCCACCTTCTGACACCAAACTGATAGCTCTTTCCAATTTGAGGCGGTTATGAGATGGTCATACAATGAGGCATCAGACCTCCACCGGTATATTTTCCCCTTCAGTGAATAGCTTTTCCTCCAGCTGGGAGATAGTAAAAGTCAGAGCTCAACCTGAGACAGTTACAATCTGAAGTCTTTATTTCATAGTACATGTATTTATAGGACATTGGGGGTGGGAGTACCAACTTGAGTTCAGCAGATGACAGGTTAATTTAGGGAAGTCAGTAAATAATACTGGTATCTGCCATATACAATACATGAAAGGGTATTTTACATATTACAATGGTAGTCTAGATGCTAACAAGTTAAAGTCGTTACAGGTTGCTCTCATGTACCTGAGGTTCCTGCTGTCCATTGTATTTCCAAGTGATAACTGTGTGTCATGTATTGTAATCTCAATGTCTGCTGGGGTCGGCTCGCATACAGGAAATAACCTCCGGGGGATGTGTTCTTTGAGGAAATGACCTGTCTTGTAACAAGTGGCAGTGCCTGATATAATATATATTTAATAGCAAGGTTAAAAATCCCTTTCAGTCGCTTCTACTTGAGCTTCTTTAGGGCGTTTTTGCGCGCATTTCCGTCCATAGGATTGTATTAGAACGCGCAAAGATGAAGAAATGCGCGTTTTCTGTTCCAAAAACGTCGCCGGGTCGTTCTCCGACGACGCATCCGCAAGAGCAACACTCCACACACCATTGCTGCCACTTGCGTTTGTCTCCTAAACTCCATAGAAATCCACCAAATTAACCACACCAAACTCCAACAGTACAACACTCTCAAACACACCTAATCAATAAAAATCTCAATTTGGCAAACATTCAACACCTTTCATATAGGTAGGCCTGCATTTTTAGTGGATCTTGCACCTGTCAATCACAAAAACGTGCGAAAAACTCGCGTTCATTAATGACAAAAACGCGCATAAAATCGCGCGTTTGTCGCGCGTAAAAACGCTTGAAAAAACGCACGCCTGCAAAACGCTTAGGTGTGTTCCCAGCCTTAAAGCAGTGTCACTTACAGATCTCTATTGGAATGCAGTCAGAGCTTTATCAGGGCATCAAATTCTTGTTCTGCAGTCATTTCTATGTGCCTTATGTTTGGAGTTATCTTCCCAAAGGTTGACGAGTTTTGAATTTTAGCAGGCTGAAACAAGTTTTGGGTGTATTTCCTTTATTCTACATTTCCCACTTGTCGCTCTAATTTAAGTCAATGTCACGTTGCTGTTGATGAATGTAACTTACCTAGCACAATGGAGGTACTGTATGCCCTTTTTTCATTTTCAATATGCCCTTTTTTTTTTTTTTCCCTCTGTATATTTTTTAATGCACATTTCAGAGTTGTGCCAGCAAATAAATTTCTAACAATGCAAAACATCCCAAAATGTCAAAAAGGAAATTTATGTTAGATTTGTGCTGGAGCAGGCATTCTGTCACCTAAAAAATGCTAAAAAAAATTATAATAAAAAATAAGTGCAAAGAACCACAACATGTAAAAAGAAAAACAATGTGTGACACCTCCGTGAAACATGCTTAGTGTGGGAGCGTGAATTCCCACAGTGAACGTAATGCCATACGTTCTGGTCAAAGGCGCAGAGTTCACTATGGGAATAGTGAAGCATGTTTCATGCAGTGAACACACTTGTTTGATTCTGGCCTAAAAGGGATTTATGCCCTTCATCTGACTTTGGGCTCATGCACATAAATGTAAGGGCTAATTCTTTGTGCTGTGGACTGCAAACAGCAGTCCCCAATGCACGGTCACCAGCCGCATGCACACTGTGCTGCAGATGAGGACCCATTGACTTGAATGGGTCCACGATCCACAAGAGATGGCAAAAGATAGGACATGTCTTATCTTTAAAGGGCCAGAGGCACCGACCTGAAAGCCCAAGGAAGCACTCCGTAGCTTCATAGCACGGAGTGCACATGGCCAGTGCCCGTATATTGCGGACCCACTGTTTGTGGTCTGCAATACGGGCAGGAGTCTTTACGTTCATGAGAATGATACTGGTGGAAGATCATTGAAGGAATATTGTAACCCAGAGATGGTGCTGAAGACCTTTTATGAAAATAAAATAAAATTTGGGCTGGATTCGTACTTACTTAAGCAACTGTATTCAAATTATCATTTTTATCATTTAGGGTGGATTAACTCATAGCTATTTTGTCACATTTTTCAGCACTGAGTTGTTTCTTGCACCTGTGGTTTTTGGCTGAAAAACGTTAGCTCCAAATGTTAGCTAAAAGTCTGTGGGAATTATGAAATGCAGAACACACAACAGTTTTTTCCCCTAGTGGAGTTTTTTTTTTCCTAATAGGTGGTGTTTTTGTCTCTGACTTTTTTAAGTGCAGAATATTGAAGCTATGACATTTTTTTGTCATTTTCCAGCTTCTCTATAGGGAAAAAATAAACACGATCCAGATTTCTATACCTTTTTAGTGGTCAATTTGTGCCTGTATGAACCCTTATACTATTATTGAAGCCCCAATGTGGGGTTGGATAAACTCTTCAAAAACGTTTCTGGGTTGTGTTGTGGAAATTTTATTTGGATGTGTTTTTAATATGTGATGTATTGTCATCATGTCTCTCAGTGTCAGGCTAAACCATTGGAGTAGATATCTTACTTTGGATGTAGAGACACAGCTGCCAGGCGCAGAGGTCTCCGCTGGCAAACAGTCTATGTACTATGCTTTGGGCTGTGGGCCGGGGGAGACTGATGCGCTGCAGAGTAGTGTTTTCTTGGAAATGTATGGGCGCCAGCTAGGGCCCCTGCCCAAAGAGCGGATTTATTGGCTTGGTGTGGATGCATTTATTAAGAGAACAGTATACAAAAGGAACGTGCGTTTGTTGTCTCCAGTGTGCCTGATCAACCGCTGGAGGTAATGGCACAAGTCCTGTACATAAGCACACATGAGAATCCTAGTGAACTTCGTTGGGCATTGATCACTGATCAAGGCTGCACAAAGTTCACTCTAGTGGTAACTGGGAGACATGTGGTGGTCACTTCCTGTGTGTCATCACTTCCTGTATGATTGTACTGTACATGAAGGAAGTGGTCAGGTGTTGGGCCTGCCCCCTTCCTATTGTTACCCCTTTTGTCTATTTAAATAAAGAAAATAGTCTGGGCGAGGGCTCACCAGATCTCTACCATTGAACATCTTGTCTGACTCCTATAGGAGTGTGGCCTTTCCTTACACAAAAGAGCTTGATAGACGTGCTTGTAAGCAAGGGAGAAATTATTTGTGGCTGGTGTACTTTGGTGCACGTTTAGCGCAGCTTGGATACGTGGGTCGGACACAAGAACATTTCTACAACAGTTGTCAAATGCCTAGCTTATGAGCTTCCAATTAAACCCAGTGGCAGAATCAATATTGCATTTTTGTCTCTTTTACACCATGCATCTGATATTTTATCAGAAGTTCAGACAAAGTTGGATCTAATTTTAGCAGAAATATAAGAAGTTGTAGAGACACTTCTCTGTTTTGACCACAGGTTCCTTTAGGGCGGTGTCACAGACAACTTTTTGTGGCAGCTTTTGATGCAGTTTTTTGAGTCAAAGCCAGCATGTGGTTATTCTTTTGTTTTAAACCAGTGCAAATTTGTGTTTGTAGGGACCCAAACTTAACCCCTTCACATCCTCCCATAGGATATAAACATCCTATGGGTGGATGTTTAACTCTGAATGGACGTTCTGAAACGTCCATTCAGAGATCGCAGCTGCACTCTAATCGTTCAGCTGCAGGGCGGGTTGCCCGCTGTCAGTGACAGCAGGGCAACCCAGTATAAAAAAGGAAAACCGTGGCACTCTTGTATCAGTGAAGTTTTCTTCCTTTATTAGCACCCAAAATTGACAGCGACATTTCGACCTCCACGGTCTTTATCAAGCTCAGTTAAAACACCAAACATAGTGAACATATATACACCTTCAATTCCATTCATTGGTCAGGGTCAGGCACAAGCTAATTGATGTATAGCTCAGCCCTCCCCTCCAGATCATTAGTGATTTAAACATAATTATAAAACAGCCTCTCCTAGTAGTAGATTGCTTTCTCACCTGTAGTGGTCGCTGGCAGCTCACCCCATGTATCCAAAAGTCATTTTCCGATTTCAAAATATTCGCACCGATGTTGGCGTCTCACTGTCGAATGTGCGCATGCGCACATAACGTCATTGGTTCTTACACATAACTAGTGTTTGTGCGCATGCGCACATAACGTCACTACTGACGATAATCCTGTGCGCTCTCTTTCTGTTTTGCAGCGCGCATCCCTATGTGCGCATCCCTTTTGAATATTTCATGGATGCGCTTTATTCAATCTATTTATGCGCGTCAGTGAAGCCTCATCACGTGAGCCATCTGGGTCACGTGACCGGCTTTTTTCTTTTATATCTATGGTATATCCCAGCAGATAGTCACATGACGCGCATAGATTGCTATGGCAACATGATGCGAACATCTTCTCGAATAATGACTTGCAAATTCAAAAGGTAATTACTTGTATATTCCTATCTGTCAATTTTTAAAGAAAGAAAAACACTTAATAGATGCAGATGGTGCCACATAGAGTCTTCACGGCTGATAGGGATAACGGCCCCAGTGTGGGCTAGTACCCCCTGGAGTTCAGAACATCGGGCACAACATACCGAGCAGAGAGGGTGCCCTATGTCTTTTAAATATATCTAATATGATAACGTGAATCATTCTGCATTAGAGGCGACTTCCAGGGTCGGGGACCATCCATTCATCCATATCATTCAAGGCACCCTTATGTCGATATCGGGGAAGCTACTTTTTAGATGATCTTACAAGGGGTTTGGCCTCCTGACTTCCTCTCCCTCCCTCAGGGGGGTATAGGGTTCAAGTGCCTAGTCCTTTACATCTATTATATTCCCCTTGAACTATAAGGTGCCAAAAACCATACATTGTTTCTTACCCCTGACTCGCCTGGGGTGCCTCAAAATATTTATACAGAAATGATTGTATATGTACATGGCACGTCCCTAAGCTCAGATGGTGTACCCTCTGTCTCCCCCCAGCATGGGCCCAACACTCCTTAAGGCCACTTACCACTCCATCGCCGTTCAGACACACAGTAGCGCCAACAGGATCTTCATATAGATCAATCTTCTATAGATCCATGGGTGGAGCTACAAGCGGCCCGTAGGTGTCCTATATTGACAGTTAGGAGTGGCACATATATTATTTCATGATATTTAAAATCAGATTGCATACATAATAAAATATATATATACATATACATATATGTCCCCATATACAAATTCTCAGACATCAAGGTGATCAGAAGAGAGTACCTATTTTAAACTCCCTATTCATTCCTTTGGGTTCTAAGGTGTCTAGTTCGTAAATCCACCTCAGTTCCTTCCTTATTAATAATTTTTCTTTATTACCTCCCCTCCTGAAGTTCAGTACACTAGCTATGATTCTAAATCCTAGTTGAGAGATGTTATGCCTATTGTTCACAAAATGTTCTGGTACTGGCAAAGGTGTATCTTCATTCCCCGTTGGTTCTATGCATAGTAGCCATATGTTTACGTATCGTATAGAGATGTTGGTTAATTCTATTCCTGCAGGGCTGTGTGGTCTCCCCTACATAGAGTAGACCGCACGGACACTGCAGGACATAGACAACATAATCAGACATACAGGTGTAGAAATCGCGTATTTCATATTGTTTATCCGTTCGTGGGTGATGAAAGGTATCACCCTTGATTAGGCAGCCACAATTGGAGCAACCCAAGCATGGGTAACAACCCTTTCTTTTCTTTTTTACCTTCTGTTGTGCTCTCCCTGAGTCAGCCCTGGTCAAATCGTCTCCTAAGTTCCTAGGTCTCCTATATGACATTAGGGGGGGAATTTGGAATTCATGAATTTGAGAAAATGTTTGAGTGAGAATATGCCAATTCCATCTTAGAATTCCGGAAATTTGACCACTTGCCCCACTATATGTAGACACAAATGGTATTCTCTTTTCCTTCTCCGGCTTCTCTACTGTCTTTAATAGATCAGGTCTTTCTTTATATTTAACTTTCTGTTGATGTCTATCAACCAGATTCCTTGGGTAGCCCCTTTTCCTAAACTTCTGTCCCATCTGTTGTAATCTGTCATCCAATAGTGTCTCCTCCGAGACTATCCTTTTGGTCCTCAGTAGTTGGCTAAATGGGAGGGACTCTACCATCTTCCTTGGGTGTGCACTATTGTAAAGGAGAAGGTTGTTACGGTCCGTTGTTTTTACAAAGAGGTCCGTCTCCAGCCTTCCCCTATTCACGTATACTCTAGTGTCTAGGAACTGTAGCTCCTTTCGTGAGTATACTTTGGTCAATTTAAGCTGCACATGTATCTGGTTGATGTCATCATGAAAGATGTCCAGTTGCTCTTCTGACCCCTTCCAGATCAGGAAGATGTCATCTATATACCTCATCCACCCCCTCACAAATCTGTAGAGGGTGGATGGGTATATAGACTCCTCCTCCAGACCTGTCATATAAATGTTTGCATATGTCGGGGCCTCGTTGGACCCCATCGCGGTACCCCGACATTGAACATAAAAATTATCTTCAAGCAGAAAGTAATTACAAATCAGTACCACTTCTAATAGGGATAACACAAATTCCTTATTGTCGTCTCCATAGTCTGATTGTGTCAAGACCCTTTTCACTGCCTCTAATCCAAGTTCATGGTCTATGCTGGTATATAGGCTAGTTTCATTGAATGACACTAGCAGGTCACCTTCTACAAAGTCAATGTCAGTTAATCTGGACAAAAAGTTGGTCGTATCTCGTACATATGAGGCTGTCTGTATCGCATAATCTCGCAATACTTTGTCTTGGAAAATTGCTATCTTCGAGAATACCAAGTCTATGCCTGATACGATCGGGCGCCCCAGAGGGTCCCTTAGACTTTTGTGTATCTCTGGGAGCGTATATAGGACGGGGGTCACTGGATCACTAGGCATTAGGTACTTATGGAGTTTCTCATCTATTAGATCACTGGCAAATGCGTCATCTATCAAGAGCTTTAATCTCCGAATTATATCCCATTTAGGGTCCCTATCTAGGGGCCTATAGACCTCCTGGTCCCTCACCTGCCTCAAGACTTCTTCTCTGTAGCTCTCAGTATTCATCACTACCGTTGCAACTCCTTTATCTGCTCTCTTGATTGTTAATTCATTGTTATTTTTTAATGTTTGTATTACCTTCCTCTCCCCCTCGGTCATATTCGTGCCATGTGCGGACCCAGACTTCTTTCTGAGTCCGCCCATGGCCCCCCTGACCAGAGAGGTGAAGGTGTCTATGGCTTTATTAGAAATAGGAAGTTGGAAGTCACTCCTGATATGTAAGCAGTTCAGTGATCCGTTCAGATAATACAACCGTCTGCATCCATTCAGAACGGATCCGTTTGTTTTATCTTTAACATAGCCAAGACGGATCCGTCATGAACACCACTTGAAGTCAATGGGGGACGGATCCGTTTCTTGTGCCAGATTGTGCCAGTGAAAACGGATCCGTCCTCATTGACTTATCATGGGACCACATACGCCATTGCTGTTTGTTTCAATGATTAGAGAAGGATTAACAGGAGCTGACTGTAAACTATTAACCCCCTCTGACCTAGTTTATTAAAGTTAGTAACATTGACCTCTCCACTTTATTAACCATATCAGCCCCCCTAGCTTAAACACCCTTAATAACCAGACCAATTTTTACAACTCTGCACTACGCTACTTTCACCGTTATTGCTCCGTCATACAACTTACCACCCAAATGAATTTTACCTCCTTTTCTTCTCACTAATAGAGCTTTCATTTGGTGGTATTTCATTGTTGCTCACATTTTTACTTTTTTTGCTATTAATAAAAATTTAACGACATTTTTGCAAAAAAATGACATTTTTCGCTTTCTGTTGTAATTTTTTTTTTTAAAAACTACATTTCTATATAAATTTTTCTCTAAATTTATTGTTCTACATGTCTTTGATAAAAAAAAATCCAATAAGTGTATATTTATTGATTTGGCTAAAAGTTATAGTGTTTACAAACTATGGTGCAAAAAAGTGAATTTCCGCATTTTGAAGCAGCTCTGACTTTCTGAGCACCTGTCATGTTTCTTGAGGTGCTAGAATGCCATGATAGTATAAATACCCCCCAAATGACACCATTTTAGAAAGAAGACACCCCAAAGTATTTGCGGAAAGGCACGGTGAGTTCATGTATGATTTAATTTTTTTCACAAGTTAGCGGAAAATGACACTTTCTGAGGAAAAAAATAATAATAAAGTTTACATTTCTGCTAACTTCTGGCGAAAAATAAATAAAAAATCTCCCACGGACTCACTATGCCCCTCAGTGAATACCTTGGGGTGTCTACTTTCCGAAATGGGGTCATTTGTGGGGTGTGTTTACTGTTCTGGCATTTTGGGCGGGGCTAAATTGTGAGCAGCCCTGTAAAGCCTAAAGGTACTTGTTGGACTTTACGCCCCTTTACGCACCTAGGCTGCAAAAAAGTGGCACACAAGTGGTATCGCCGTACTCAGCAGAAGTAGGGCAATGCGTTTTGGGGTGTATTTTTACATATACCCATGCTGGGTGAGAGAAATATCTCTGTAAACTGACAACTTTGTATAAAAAATTTTAAAAAGTTGTCATTTACAGAGATATTTCTCACACGCAGCATGGGTATATGTAAAAATACACCCCAAAACACATTGCCCTACTTCTCCTGAGTACGGCGATACCACATGTGTGACACTTTTTTGCAGCCAAGATGCGCAAAGGGGCCAAAATTCCAATGAGTACCTTTAGGATTTCACAGGGCATTTTTACGCATTTGGATTCCAGACTTCTTCTCACGCTTTAGAGACCCCTAAAATGCCAGGGTAGTATAAATACCCCAAAAGTGACCCCATTTTAGAAAGTAGACACCCCAAGGTATTCCGTGAGGGGTATCGTGAGTTCATGTAAAATTTTATTTTTTGTCACAAGTTAGTGGAATATGAGACTTTGTAAGAAACAAAAAAAATAAATTTTCGCTAACTTGTGCTAAAAAAATAAATCTTCTATGAACTCGCCATGCCCCTCACGGAATACCTTGGTGTGTCTACTTTCTAAAATGGGGTCACATGTGAGGTGTTTGTACTGCCCTGGCATTTAAGGGTGCTGTGTGGTGATTGGTGCACTTACATATGTTTCCTCTGGTGGTCCCAAGCAAAAGGGACCACCAGAGGAGCAGGCAGCAGGCATATCAGACGCTGTTAACAAAACAGCGTTTGATATGCGATTTTTTTAACTACTACAGCCTGCCAGCGCACGATCAGCGCTGGCAGGCTGTAGTTAAAGTTGCTCCCAACGTGATACTGTGAGCGCTATCAGGGAAGTTTCAATTAGTAGAAAATATTTCTTTTCTAATATCTCTTTCCTAAACCTGGGGGAAGCATCTTCAGGTGCATCTTATAGTCAGAAAAATACCTTACCTTTTTTGAGTCCATTTCCCCCCCCCAACTCACAGTGGTCATTATATGGCCCTTATGTATACAAACTAGTGCAGGCATAAGAGGGAGATTTATCAAGACTGGTGCATTCTGCACTGGTCTTGATATCTTGTGCACTGCTAGAGGATGCACCAAATTTTTGACGAGGCCTCGGGTCTTGTCATAAATTAGTCGCATCCTCCCGCAGTCCATGCGCCTAAACAGAAATCTACGGAAGCTCAGAGCTGCCATAGATTTCTTCATTTGTGGCAGAAAACTGACGTAAATGGAGATAAATTTGTCGCAGCTGCTGGTCATGTCCCCTTCCTGCCCTTGCCACACACCCTTTCTGAAAAGTGGCGAGGGTGGCATAAAAAGTGGGAGGTGTGAATTTTTTTTAAAAAGTCACAAAAACATAATTTGTGACTTTTTAAAGCCACTTTTCAGGAGCCCCCAAAAGTGTCACCCATAGAAATACACCATATTTCAAGGCTTGTTTTTCCAGTGCAGCTTAAACTTGAAATGCTTATTCATTTTTTATTTGTCTTTATTGATATTTAAAGGGGTATTCCTACATTATGCTTGTGGATATGCCACACATGTCAAATAGATCCGAGCCCCACCTCTCGAGTAAGGGGACTAACTGATGAGATGGCTGTCAGTTCTCTTTCTCACTGGAAAATGAATGGAGAGTTGGCTGCACATGTGCACTGCCCCATCCATTTACTTCTATAGAAGTTATGGAAACAGCCAATTCTTTCATTCTAATTTTCATTCTTTCATGCATTTTTCATTAATTAATTCATTTATTTTCTTTTTACTATATTAACAGCTAGTGCAGGATCCTTTGAGAAGAACTGTTCTAGCAAAGAACACGTGGATGTCTCTCGTTACGGAACTAATAAAGTGGCCCAGTCAACATTCTCTAGTCATGGACCATCTCGTGCATATCAAGAGCCATCAACCCTTGGGGTCAGCCGCAGGCTCACTTCTTCCACTAGCTCAATTGACTCAGAATGTAGTCAACGAGGATCTTCAAGCCGAACCCATTACACCACACTTGCTGACATACCGAGAGCAAAGCGCCTGAGACCGGACTTGGCAACTGTTAACATGAAAGGACGAACGCGTAGTCCAGGGAAAGCAGAAGTTGAGAGGATATTTGGTCAGGAACGGAGGTAGGTATGAATTTGGTAAATTGATCCAAATTTCTGTTCAGATTAGGCTATATTCACCCTGCATTTATGGTCTCCAATTAATACATACACCAGGATTTATACGTTAAATGCTTGCTTCTGACGGATACTATATATTAGCATCCATCACCCATAGGACTCCATTGTAAAACTCCATTGTAAAAAAAAAAAAAATGTTAATTTTTTAATGGGATGCTGTTTGGCCTCTGCCTGTCTAGTGTAACCTTATGGACATGTTTAGCTTGTATATTATTATTATTATTAATAATAAAGCGCCATTCATTTCATGGTGATGTACATATGAAAAGGGGTATACATACAGAATACAGGCAATTGCACTAAGCATGACGAGTTACAAACTGATACAGGAGGAGAGAGGTCCCTGCCTGCAAGAGCTTACAACCTACAATATCAGGGGCTTTTCAGGCACACACACTAAACAGACACCACAAACGTGGTAGGAACATAGCCTTATGTGCACATTACAGGCACATGTGAATATACCCTTATGAGAAGTGAAGCAGATACAAGATGGAAAAAAAACTATAAGGAAAAAACAATTTTACAGCAGTCTGTGCATGACTCATTGTCCTGATCTGTCCTCCATAAGCGTTCTCTTCTGGGGCTGAAGCCAGAATTTTATTATTTAATTTTATGTTGTGTGAAGGAGGGCACGTTCTGTTATGAAATTAAGGGGGTTTCTGGGATCACTCTGGTTTTTAACAGACATGCTCAAGTAGTTGCTTACCTCATGTACATTCTCCCCATGCTTTTTTTTAACTTGGACTCTCCTACAACAAAAAAAGGACTCTTCTAACCCGTTTTACCATGTAGACAAGTCACTCTGGTTTGTTTCCATCCTGCGCTTCCTGTTCCAGTATCCAACTAAACCCATCTCTGCCACAGCTCCAGCACCGCCAATAACAATGCCGCTAGTTTATAGCTCCTCCCACCCAGCTAGTTACATAGACACTCCCCTGTCACTGCCCCTAACAATGCCGCTAGTTTATAGCTCCTCCCACCCAGCTAGTTACATAGACACTCCCCTGTCACTGCCCCTAACAATGCCGCTAGTTTATAGCTCCTCCCACCCAGCTAGTTACATAGACACTCCCCTGTCACTGCCCCTAAGAATGCCACTAGTTTATAGCTCCTCCCACCCAGCTAGTTACATAGACACTGCCCCTGTTGCTGCCTTGACACACCCATGGACACAACAACATAGGCAATAGAAGGAGCTGCATGGACATGGTCATGTGACCACAGCCCAAAACAGAAGATAGGAGCAATAAATTGTAAAAGAAATACATTACAAACTTACAGTTGCTTCATAAGTGATTTTTTTTTAAATGTTGATGCAAATAAGAAAACCCCTTTAAGGCTATGTTCACATTCTAAGTAGTGATGAGCGGCAGGTGCCATATTCGATTTCGACGAAATTCGCGAATATTCGAATGAATATTCGTTTCATATTCGTCGAAATCGAATATTCGTCATTTTTTCTAGTTATCGCGATTAACATGCGATTTAAATAATCGCATATTGCGATTTGTACTTAAGGCTACTTTCCTATTGGTTTCATATCTAGAATTAGCGAGGATGACGAATATGACGAATGTATTCGTTTATTCCTCAAAACGAAGATAACGAGTATTCTACATCTTCGCTTTAGCTACCTATTCGTCAACCTCGCTAATTCTAGCAATCAAATAGAAGGTTGACTATAGAGACAGTTGTAGCTATTCGCTATGCGATTTTTTTTTTTTTAATAAATAGAATAATTATAATAATTATATCAAGTAATATAATTATTCTATTAAAAAAAAAAAAATCGCATAGCGAATTTAACACAGCTGTCTCTATAGTCAACCTTCCTATTTGATTGCTAGAATTAGCGAGGTTGACGAATAGGTTGCTAAAACGAAGATGTAGAATACTTCGTTATCTTCGTTTTGAGGAATATGACGAATACATTCGTCATATTCGCTATTCGCTAATTCTACCAAGCCAACCATAACTTCTGTGCTCATGGAGCGTCCCCATCACCATGGGAACGTCTCCATATACTAAAATGTACTGTCGGATTTGAGGAATTACGTTGAAATCGCAATGCGATTAATTCAGTTATATTAATCGCATTGCGATTTCAACTTAGAGCTGGGTTTATAATGGGTCAGCTTGCTAGAATGAACGAGTTAACGAATATGGAATATAGCAGCACTGCTAAGTTGAATTCGCAATGCGATTAATTTAACTTGAAGTAATCGCATTGCGATTTCAACTTAGCACTGCTTTCTTACATAGGCTAGAATTAACTAATATGGAATATAGCACTAGCAGTGCCAAGTTGAAATCGCAATGCGATTACTTCAAGTTAAATTAATCGCATTGCGAATTCAACTTAGCAGTGCTGCTATATTCCAAATTCGTTAACTTCGCTCATTCTAGCAAGCTGACCCATTATAAACTCAGCTCTAAGTTAAAATCGCAATGCGATTAATATAACTTGAATTAATCGCATTGCGATTTCAACGTAATTCCTCAAATCCGACAGTACATTTTAGTATATGTAGATTCTCCCATGGATGGGGACGCTCCATGAGCACGGAAGTCGGCAGAAGCGGCAATGGGCACTGACTAGAGCAGCCAGGAAGCCAGGAATCCTCAGGACAGGTAAGAACTACTGTTGGGAAGAGGGAAAGAAAAAAATATAACTAAAAAAAAAAAAAAAAAAAAACGAATATTCGAAATAGCGAATTTATAGCGCTATATTCGAAATATTCGCGAATTAGCGAAGTGCCGATATTCGCTAAAAAAATTCGCTTTTCGAATATTCGCGCTCAACACTAATTCTAAGGTCCATTTAATGCATAAGCTGGAAAAGCTCCCAACCTACATGCTAAACATATCTATAGGGTTACATTTGCCAGACGGAGACCAAAAGAAAGCCATCAGTATAATGCATAACTAATACTGTAGTATGGAAAAGTATAGGAGACTGTGTTATTCCATTCATCAGCATCCAGTACAAAAACATATTCATTAAATGCATACGTTTTTATATCCAAAGGAACACTATGGGTGACAGCCAACAGCATCCATCAGCAACATCCATTAAATATAGACATAGGGCGAATGCATTAAATAAAGACTATGAATGTGATGTGAACATAGCTTTACTGCAGATTCAGTTTTTCTTTTTCCCCCATGGTTTGTACAGATGAAACATGTATGAGAATACCCTGAAATGTGTAACGGGCATTAACAATACCTAATGAGCATTGGGTTATCAGATATTCAGGATTATTGGATGGTCACAGCAAAGTATATAAAATGCTCTCCTCTCCTGTGGAAGACACCTCAAATAAAATGCAATTACAAAATATGCCACTATCTGATTTTCTTTTTTCTTAAAATAAAAAATTGCATGTGACTGCTCACTTATCTATCTCCGGTATTCAAGTCATGCCCTGTACTGGACTCTCAGAATTTTTGAATGGTAGAATAGCAGATTAAGAGAATTTCACTGTAACAAGAATGCAGTATTAATAATGTTTCAGAATTTTTCTAATATTTGGCTGAAATTCCCCATTATGTCCGCTCTCAGGACAGCAGACGCCCTTGAAGCTTTTCAGGCACTGGAGGCTGGGCTAATAGAAAGTCTTTCTGGTAAATATTCATTGATGGAGCAGCGACGAGCTCGACGACAGTCAACCCCTTGTCTATATCCAGAGGTAGGAAAGCATTGGTTGTGTGTCTTCTGATAAAGAGAAGGGTTTGTAGCAGACTTGAACCCTAAACTTTGTGTGCTAATCCATTCTATGGATTTACAGTTGTGTTCAAAATTATTCAACCCCCACTAAAATTGAGTGTTTTGGCCAGTTCGACATTGATTTTGATCATTTCAGTCATCTTGTTTACAATCAAATCAAAGAGGCACTTGTAAGTCAGACAAATATAACATAACATTTATAATGAAATAACCACAAATGTCTCTTCTGTGCTCACATCATTATCAGTTTTATTCAACCCCCAAGTGACATTCAATCTTAGTACTTAGTACTGTCGGGTTTATAATAATTCAATTAAGAATTATTAATTATGGTCATAAATTTTTTTTTTTTCATAACTACCTGAAATTATGACCTGGTGAATTGTAGATAACCCAATCGATACAATTCACATCTGAGGCCGACTATTTCCTCAGATAATAAGTTATTTTCATGAGAGATGACATTAATGCTAAAGATGTAGTTTTGACATTAAATAATACGCAGATATTATAAAAATATGCAGATTTATTAGTTACACGATTATAAACAAATAAGTATATAAACACGATTATATATGCCAAGGAATATATATGGCAATGATATATGAAGCATTACAAGCTTATCATAAGTAAATAAACAATGATATATGCCAATTAATATATATGGCACTATATCAGGCACTAGAAGCTTCACAATAAGTAAATAAACACATGTGGGTAAGAGCAGCTTGTCACATTATAACAAAGCTATTTGGTTAGGATATCAAAACAAGAAGTTAAATTATATACATTACTCCTGTTCAGAGGCGTGTCTAATCCTAGACATCTATATGGAATGATAAATACATTCCCCACCCTCTCTAACCAAACTAAAATACACCTCACATGTAGTAATGGGCAAATCCATTCAAGTATATAACTTAGAAGATAGTAGTCAAATCCTAGACTACTTTTACATGTATACTTCTGTCCTATTCTGGACTACTTTCATATCTGTATAACCTGGTAAGACTATTAAGACAACAGACATTGGAAGAACTTGGAACAAATCTTCCAGTGGGAATTTATCATCTAGCTTGGCGAAGAATGCTACTATCAATATATCTATATCTATGCATATATGTATGCAATCATTTAATACTCTAATAAATTATGAAACTTGAGTCTTCTGCAGGTAGAATGAAGGCTCACAATTATTCTATATCTAAGACTACATCTCATATAAAGAGATGATAAATAAATTAATATGTTCGCCAACATAGATGCTATGATTTTACCCACATTATCTAAATAGTCTTAATAAAATGAAACATCATTCTTTGTGTTTCTTACCAAGTCCTAGCAGGAATCACACTTCTGCTCCTAGGAAAGCTGGGTGGTCCATCATCGCATGTCTCACCATGACTCTCATATTGATAGACCCCTCTCTCTTGGGTGTTATGGCTATGATGATGATCCTGATGCTCTATCCTGGAATGTTGGAATGTTCCCTTTGCTTGTTGCTTTGCTCTTTTTTCCTTTCTCCTCCTGATGCTCACCTATCTACCGTAATTATCTCCCTTGTAATCTAACATTACCACCCCCTGGATTAGTATTCTCCAATCAATTAAGGGGGTGTAAACATATGTAATAAGATCCTATGAGATCATGTTTACCCATAATGCAACTAATGGAGGATGGTGTAGCGATATCCCATCTGTCTCCGGGTGGCACTGTTGTGCAAGCTATTAACACCATACCATGAAGACTTAACTAGGGCACTTTTGTATTATATGTATTATATACATTTGACCCTCGTCGTCGTAAATCAGAGATAAGGATTAGTTTAGGACATTTTGTATCAACTAAAGTTAGACAACTTGGAGTCTCTCTGACACTATTGATCTATGGGCCATTATGGTATGAATGGGCCTTGTTCTCTAAGACATGTCTGGAGAATCCAATATACTCCTTTACAGATAAGACCACCTCTGTGGCAATAACTCTTAAGACACAATACTCTCTGTATTTTTACACAGTCTGAGCTTGGCATGAACTCATCTTGGCCTGTCTCAGTCGCATATGAAAACTTTGGCTCATGTATGTTTCTTAAAGACAATGAGCATACATTTTGAATATAATATGACCAGGTATCAATATGTATGTCTATGAAAATGCCTGACAGTACAACATTCTTTTCCAGTTATAACAGCTTTTAAACGTGAAGCATAGCTTGACACAAGTGTCTTGCAGCGATCTATGGGTATCTTCGCCCATTCTTCATGGGCAAAAGCCTCTAGTTCAGTCAGATTATTAGGCTTGCGCGCTGCAACTGCTTTCTTTAAGTCCCACCAGAGGTTCTCAATCGGATTTAAGTCTGGTGACTGCGATGGCCACTTCAAAATGTTCCAGCCTTTAATCTGCAACAATGCTCTAGTGGACTTGCAGGTATGCTTGGGATTATTGTCCTGTTGAAAGGTCCAACGTCTCCCAAGCCTCAGGTTTGTGACGGACTGCAGAACGGAGAATTCATGGTACCTTGCACACGCTGAAGCTTCCCTGTACCTGTAGAAGCAAAACAGCCCCAAAGCATGATTGACCCCCCGCCATGCTTCACAGTAGGCAAGGTGTTCTTTTCTTCATAGGCCTCATTCGTCCTCCTCCAAACATAGCGTTGATCCATGGGCCCAAACAGTTCTAATTTTGTTTCATCAGTCCACAGAACACTATCCCAAAACTTTTGTGGTTTGTCCACATGACTTTTGGCATACTGCAGTCGACTCTTCTTATTCTTTGGAGACAGCGGTGCGCCTGGGAGTTCTGGCATGGAGGCCTTCATTACGCAGTGTGCGCCTTATTGTCTGAGCTGAAACTTCAGTACCCGCATTTGACAGATCTTTTTTCAGTTCCTCAGCAGTCACACGGGGACTTTTCTCCACTTTGCGCTTCAGGTAGCGCACAGCAGTCGAAGTCAGCATCTTCTTTCTGCCACGACCAGGTAGCGTTTCAACAGTGCCCTTTGCCTTGAATTTGCGAATGATGCTTCCTATGGTGTCTCTTGGTATGTTTAACATCTTTGCAATCTTCTTATAGCCATTGCCCTTCCTGTGAAGAGAAATCACCTCTTCTCTTGTCTTCCTGGACCATTCTCTTGACTTCACCATGTTTGTAAACACACCAATAAATGTCTAGAAGGAGCTGAGTATCACAGTCATTTTACATCTGCCTAATTGGTGCTTATGCTTGATTGCTGCTCCTTGACATCCAGAGGTGTTTTCAATACCTGATCGAAAACACTTGAATGAACCTCTGTTCTTAGGAGTGGTAGTCTTTAAGGGGTTGAATAATTGTGTCAATGAAGAAATCACAAAAAAAACATTTAATACTGTATTACAAAAACAATTGATGTCATTTTAGTTGCATTTGGTTCTTTAAAAAGTCCTTGTAAGATTTCATTCTGAACACAATTATAAATGTACACTAAATTCCCTAAAACCCTTTACAGCATTGGGGGTTGAATAATTTTGAACACAACTGTATATGTGTAAAATGCTTTTAGTTTTTTAGGTTTTATGCACACTTGTGCTCAGAAGTTTCATCCTCCTTTCCATTCTCAATTGCCAGAATTAGTACTTAGTATTTCTGGGATATATATAAATTCCTTCTCCCCTGAATTTTTAACGATTAAGAATGGAGGTTGGAATTCCAAAGTGCAAGTGTGAATGCAATCTTGCAATAAAGGGACATTCTTTATTTAACATTTTTAACAGTTTTTGTTCTACAGCTTTCACTTTCAGTGTATCGCACAGTATCTTGCTTTCAGTTTCACACTGTGAGGTTGCTGCTCTGATGGCTCAATGTCTATATGTCTAGCCCTTACTTCTGAATACCTGACAGCTCATAAACTCTTATAGCTAAATTTGTATTAAATTGATATGAATATGACTTAAATGGATTTTTATGAGCTGTCAAGAAATCATAGGTAAGGATATCTACAAGATATCTGCAGACAGACTGAAACACAACACTGTTGAACAAAACAGTTGAAAATATTTAATAAAGACCAATTGAAATATTTTTGTCTAAAATGAGTAAAATTCAATCATAAAAAATCATCCAAAAGGTTTTCAGATCCGTTAATTTTCTTAATCTATTTGTCATTCTACTTATTCTACTCCTGTTGAACAATATGACTGGTACTAATTGGCTATTTATAGGAGTCAATACGTATGCGCCAGGAACTGCGAATGAGGAGAGCCAGTCTCCATCCTCCCCCAAGGACAGACATGGTAAGGAACAGCATGGTATACAATGATCCATGTACAGATAATGCCCACAGCTCTTTTGAATGGAGCTGTAACAGGACTGCCACAGTGGACCTTGAGGCCTCTACTGTACCTCCATACATCTCCGAATGGATTGATGAGTTTGTGTGCTGGTAGTGGGAGGACTATAGCGGTTGGAATGGTACAACTATGGTGAGCATTTTGTCTGAAAGAGAACTCTTTTATGAAATATTCCCGGAATTTGTACAAGTATGCTTGCTTAGCTACTACAAAAGCATATCTAGCCTGTGCTCCAGCATCTTAAAAGTTCTGCATTCTCGATTGCAACAGAAATATGCCAGTACATTGCACATTGCAGTTAAAGAAATAAACAATACTTATAAAGTCTAGTGTTGAGCAAACTTGTGTTTTCAGGTTCGGCGTACAGCTTCCGGTTATCTAAGACTCCCAATATGGATTCCGCTACTACAGGCCATAACGGAATTCTATGGCGGCATGTACCACATAAGCCTATAAGAGGTATTACATATTGCATTCTGTCATAATAGAAGTCTATGGTCAGCTTCTATTATGACGTGCAATATGGAATGCCTCTTACAGGCTTCCGTGGTGCATGCCGTCATAGAATTCCGTCATGGCTCATGGTAGCGGAATCCATAATGGAATTCTTAGATAACCGGAACCTGTACGCCAAACTTGAAAACACAAGCTTGCTCAACACTAGTAAAGCCCCTTAAAGTTACCAAAAATAAATAATGGTTGGAAAAGAATAAAAACGATCATGAAAAATTAGATTAAAGGCTTGTCCCATTTCAGCCTTTCATGGCCAGTAGGTACTGGCCAGTGGAGATGGAGTTATGGAAATGACCAGCACTCCTCTAGCAGTGAACTGGAGCTACATAAACTATGTAGCACAGGAAAATATGTTTCCACAACTACCAAGTTACAGAAACAGCATAGCTTGTGGTGCTATACAGTTTGCGTAGCTCCCATTCACTCCTGGACAATGCATGCTGTGGTTATTCCCATCTTGGCCATGACAGGCCAAGATGGGACAACTCCTTTAAATTTAGCATTAAAAAAAAAAACACTGTTGGCTGAAAATTATTATACTGTAAATTAAATGTGTAACCCAGAATGGTGCCTAAAAATTGCAACTTTTCTTGCACAAAACAGACCCTCAACAAAATGAATTTCAGAGAATACACAGAGGAGAAAAAAATCTAAATTGGGGTAAAGTACAGGGTGGGCCATTTATATGGATACACCTTAATAAAATAGGAATGGTTGGTGATATTAACTTCCTGTTTGTGGCACATTAGTATATGTGAGGGGGGAAACTTTTCAAGATGGGTGGTGACCATGGCGGCCATTTTGAAGTCATCCATTTTGAATCCAACTTTTGTTTTTTCAATAGGAAGAGGGTCATGTGACACATCAAAATTATTGGGAATTTCACAAGAAAAACAAATGTGCTTTGTTTTAACGTAACTTTATTCTTTCATGAGTTATTTACAAGTTTCTGACCACTTATAAAATGTGTTCGATGTGCTGCCCAATGTGTTGGATTGTCAATGCAACCCTCTTCTCCCACTGATAGCAACACTGCATGAGAAATGCTAGCACAGGCTTCCAGTATCCGTAGTTTCAGGTGCTGCAATCTCGTATCTTCACAGCATAGACAACTGCCTTCAGATGACCCCAAAGATAAAAGTCTAAGGAGGTCAGATCGGGAGACCTTGGGGGCCATTCAACTGGCCCACGATGACCAATCCACTTTCCAGGAAACTGTTCATCTAGGAATGCTCGGACCTGACACCCATAAATGGTGGTGCACCATCTTGCTGGAAAAACTCAGGGAACGTGCCAGCTTCAGTGCATAAAGAGGGAAACACATCATTATGTAGCAATTTCGCATATCCAGTGGCCTTGAGGTTTCCATTGATGAAGAATGGACCCACTTTCTTTGTAACCCATATACCACACCATACCATCAATTTTTTTGTTCCAACAGTCTTGGAGGGATCTATCCAATGTGGGTTAGTGTCAGACCAATAGTGGTGGTTTTGTTTGTTAACTTTACCATTCACATAAAAGTTTGCCTCATCACTGAACAAAATCTTCTGCGTAAATTGAGGGTCCTGTTCCAATTTTTGTTTTGCCCATTCTGCAAATTCAGTGCGCCGATCTGGGTCATCCTCGTTGAGATGCTGCAGTAGCTGGAGTTTGTAAGGATGCCATTTGAGAGTAGCTAATATCCGCCGAAGGGATGTTCGACTAATGCCACTCTCCAGTGACATGCGGCGAGTGCTACGCTGTGGGCTCTTGCTGAATGAAGCTAGGACAGCCACTGATGTTTCTTCATTAGTGACAGATTTCATGTGTCCACATTTTGGCAAATCCAACACTGAACCAGTTTCACGAAACTTAGCAAGCAGTTTGCTAACTGTAGCATGGGAGATGGGTGGTCTTGTAGGGTGTCTTGCATTGAAATCTGCTGCAATGACCCGGTTACTGCGTTCACCAGACATCAACACAATTTCTATCCGCTCCTCACGTGTTAACCTCGGCGACATGTCAATGGCTGTAAACAAAGAGAAACTTGTAAATAACTCATGAAAGAATAAAGTTACGTTAAAACCAAGCACACCATTGTTTTTCTTGTGAAATTCCTAATAAGTTTGATGTGTCACATGACCCTCTTCCTATTGAAACAACAAAAGTTGGATTCAAAATGGCCGACTTCAAAATGGCCGCCATGGTCACCACCCATCTTGAAAAGTTTTCCCCCTCACATATACTAATGTGCCACAAACAGGAAGTTAATATCACCAACCATTCCCATTTTATTAAGGTGTTTCAATATAAATGGCCCACCCTGTATATATTAGAGAATATAGAGTTTATTGCTTAAAAGCATACCTCTAAGATATGGTATTATTTTTTGAGCAATGTGGGTGCGATCTCTGGGACCCAAACTAATGTTCACAATGAAGTGGGAAAGGCAGTGGTTTAGTGCTGTGGCTCCTTCAACATTTTCCCTGGCATATTGGTGTTCCTGGCCACTGGTTGTGCAGGCTGCTAATGCACTAAGCCCCTGAGGAGCCAGAGCAGAGGATGGGAGTGGTAGCAGCTCTGGATGCAGAAAGTCTATCACAGTGGCTTTCCTCACACTGCTCCTTTGGGCCAGTGCAGTCAAATGAGGGTGCACTATTTCTTGCTTCAGGGAACTTCCCAGTGTTAGGGCTCCTCCCGATAGAGATGGGGAGCTCTTGGTGTTAATGTTTGTATGGGTGGAAGGCAGGGCTTTTAGGGTGTGCGATGGCCGGTGCATGGTGTAGGAGTCAATAAGCAGGCCTGGTTTAACAGAATAAACTTCTTTCTTTACTGTAGTGCAAAATGAGACTTGTAGTACTTCCAACAGTCTCAGAACATGGTTCCAACAATGTACAGTATAAATCTTCCCCCGGAAGGTTTTGTATGGATTTAGTCCACACCTCAGCTTCCCTAGGGGCCATACCAGAGTTGGTTAACTCCATCCCCTACATACATTACCACTCTGGGAATACAAAGCATAAAATGCCATACAGCTAGGTCCATATATATTTGGACAGAGACAACATTTTTCTAATTTATGTTCTGTAGATTACCACGATGGATTTTGAACAAAACAATGCAGATGCAGTTGAAGTTCAGACTTTCAGCTTTAATTCAGTGGGTTGAACAAAATGATTGCATAAAAATGTGAGAAACTAAAGCATCTTTTAAACCTCAATCCCTTCATTCCAGGGGCTCAAAAGTAATTGAACAAATTAAATAATTGTAAATAAAATGTTAATTTCTAATACTTGGTTGAAAACTCTTTGTTGGCAATGACTGCCTGAAGTCTTGAACTCATGGACATCACCGGATGCTGTGTTTCCTCCTCTTTAATGCTCGGCTAGGCCTTTACTGCAGCGGTTTTCAGTTGCTGTTTGTTTGTGGGCCTTTCTGTCTGAAGTTTAGTCTTTAACAAGTGAAATGCTCTATTGGGTTCACATCAGGTGACTGACTTGGTCATTCAAGAACATTCCACTTCTTTGCTTTAATAAACTCCTGGGTTGCTTTGGCTTTATGTTTTGCGTCATTGTCCATCTGTATTATGAAACACCAAACAATCAGTTTGGCTGCATTTGAGCACACAGTATGTCTCTGAAAACCCCAGAATTTATCTGGCTGCTTCTGTCCTGTGTCACATCATCAATAAACACTAGGGACCCAGTGCCACTGGTAGCCATGCATGCCCAAGTCATCACACTGCCTCCGCCGTGTCTTACAGATAATGTGGCATGCTTTGGTTTATGAGTTTTACAATACCTTAGTCATACTTTTTTCTTTCCATCATTCTGGTAGAGGTTGATCTTGGTTTCATCTGTACAAAGAATGTTCTTCTTTTTCTTGAGGCTTATGAGTGGCTTGCACCGTGCAGTGAACCCTCTGTATTTACTTTCATGCAGTCTTCTCTTTATGGTAGAATTGGATATTGATACGCCTATATCCTGGAGAGTGTTGTTCACTTGGTTGGCTGTTGTGAAGGGGTTTCTCTTCACCATGGTAATTATTCTGCGATCATCCACCACTGTTGTCTTCTGTGGGTGTCCAGGTCTTTTTGCATTGTTGAGGTCACCAGTGCTTTTTTTCTTTTTCCAGATGTACCAAACTGTCGATTTTGCCACTCCTAATAGTGTAGCAATTTCTCGGATGGGTTTTTTGGTCAGTGTCCAAAAATACGGTATATGGACCTAACTGTACCATAAATGGACAAACTAATTTCCCAGCACCATTTGCTCTGGGGTACTCCACTAAACACATCCCCTTTCACCTGCCATACAAAGTTATTTGCCTTATTGTGCATGGAAAAGGGCAGCAATACTATGCAAATCATTTCTAGAGCGAGTTCAGCACAGGTTCTTATCACCCAATTTTTATCACCCAGATGATAAAACCAACCAAGACTGAACCCGCTCTTTTGCGAGGGTTCCATAGGAGCCATAGGGTTTGCCTCTATGATAGGGATGTTGTTGTAATGAAGCAGGTCTAGGAAATTAGATGGTCTCTTGTTAAAGTCAATGCAAAATAATAGTCTTCAAAAGAAAAAGTGTCACTATTACAGTCATTATTTTGTGAACATTATATTGTAAAACAATTTAAGGTGCTGGGTATCATGTCATGACGTGGTTTTCCTGTGGGCAAGTGCAACCTCGCACCTTCCTTCACGGCTATGAATCTGTCCTCACATCTGTACTGACCTTTGTGGTGTAACAGGCTCCTCATACAATGTCTTCACATTATGACATTGCCCCATCACCACTGAAGCAATCACATGAATGGAGGCACGGGGCACGGCATTCATCTTCCGGTCATATCATCACACCAGTTTCCTGCTGCTGTGAACATGATGATGATCAGGCTAAAGGTTGCTCTTTCCACTGACTTCAAAGCCAGACAGACAGGAACTGAGTGAGGACGAGAAGGATGAAGGTGCTCAGATTCTAGTACAAGGCATGTGAGGTTGATGTCAACTAGTAGAGACATCAGAGATGTTTATGGCAGCGGAGGAGCCACCTCTGGCTGGAGGTCATCCACCGCTATTGTCTCAACTTCCACATCATATCCAGTAAAATAAATAGGATTCCTTCTCGTCATTGCCTGGAGGCAAAGGCAACTGCACAGTGTCCGTCATTTTTCTTCATTGCAGAACCAACTGTAGAAGAAGAAGGAATTGTGTTATATTATAGTTAGGAGAAAGATGAAGTCTTACTGATCTTACTTGCTTAGTGCGGTATGAATGACCTGCTGCACAGGGAGAGAGACAGAGGCAGTAATATCTGTGCCGCCATCATTTTGTGGGCAAAATAATATACTGCCCATTCCCCCTAACAAGGTGACTGCCACATTACACCCAGAGATGGTAGTCACCCTGCTGCCATATGGGCTATTGCTAGGAAATGGCTTACAGGCATTGTGCATATTCTTGTTAGACAGAAAACAAATATTAAAGGTAGGGATGAGCGAATTGACTTAGGATGAAACATCCGAAGTCGATTCGCATAAAACTTCGTTATAATACTGTACGGAGCAGGAGCTCCAGACAGTATTAGAATGTATTGGCTGAGATGAGCCGAAGTTATTGCTTCGGGAAGTCTCACAAGACTTTGCGTAATAACTTCATAAATTAATTTGTACTGTAAAAAAACATTTCTTGAACTTGGGTTCGGTTCCAAGGTACCATTTGTAACCGAACCCGAGTTCGGGAAATGTTTTTTTACTGTACAAATTAATTTATGAAGTTATTACGCAAAGTCTTGCGAGACTTCGCTAAGCAATAACTTCGGCTCATCTCAGCCAATACATTCTAATACTGTCTGGAGCTCCTGCTCCTTCAGCAGAGACAATTGCCTGTAATGATGAAGCAGAGAGCGATTGGCTCCCTGCTCCATCATTCCTCCACCCTGCTAGTCTGTGCAGGGGGCAGGGCCGACAGTCAGCCTCTGCTCCTCCTACACAGACTAGAGCAGCCGATGTGTATCTTGCTGCTGCTGGGGAATGAGGTGCATATTACTGTGAGAGGGTACAATCTTGTGCATATTACAGTAAGTGGGCAAAATCATGGGCCTAGTACTGTGAGGGGTCACAAATTAAGGCACATAACTGGGTATATTACTGTAAGGGGGCACATATCTGGGCATCAATACTGTGAGGGGGCACTTATCGGAACATGACTACAGTGAGGGGGCACATATTTGGGCATTACTGTAAGGGGGCACATATCTGGACATAACTACCTTGAGGGGGCACATATCTGGACATAACTACCTTGAGGGGGCACATATCTGGACATAACTACCTTGAGGGGGCACATATCTGGACATCGCTACTGTAAGGGGCACATACCTGGGCATCGCTACTGTGGGGGGCACATAGCTGGGCATCACTACTGTGAGGGGGCTCATATCTGGCCATAATCTGTGAAGGGGGCACAATGTGGACATAAATACTGTGTGGTGGCATAAAGGGGGAATAATTACTATGTGGGGGCATTTTGGGGACTGGGTGAGATTAGGTGTTTAGTCATGTTTTGGGTGGAGTTAGAGGCGTGGCCTAGTCCCTCTTCTTTCTTTTTAAAAGTTGGAAGGTATGGGTGCAGTGTATATGAACGGAGGAGACACCGTGTGGAGGTGATCTGCCTGGTCACATGACCCTCCAGCAGCTGCCATCTTATGGACAGGATCGTTGTGTGGACAGCACAGGAGACTTTGTAAACAAGCGGGTATACCTTATAAAATACAGAAAATGGTGCAGAATTTTAAAGGCTATATTAGTAAGTGCCATATAATCATCTTACAAACACATTGGTCAACAGAATCCAGAAAGTGACCCCTTTAAAGTAAACAAAGCAGTACTATCACAGTACACGGAATGCAACACATCAAAAATGAATAATTCTAGTATTTTTACAATGATAACTAATTACTGCCTTGATATGGTAATTAAATTTGAAGCAGATTTACTAATCCTGTAGATGGTGTAAGATTATAGACAGACTGTCTGGACCTGCACCAGATTTATCAGAGGGTTCAGGCTGGAGGGTACATCTGGTGCAAGGATACACACTTTTCTCTAGTTCTATACCAACTGTTGGTTGGTTTATTTTGAGACAAAATTTTATGCCAGAATTGTGGTGCAAAATGTTACACCATAGGCCACATGCCATTTCAAGCTTAGTGAAAAAAGTTTTAGAAACCTTATTGAAAATCTGCACCACTTTTTTTTACACAGATTTTAGGTGTAGACACATTAGTAAATCTGGACCTGTGTGTTAGGAATAGTTCACACTTCAGTTATTTCCATCAGTGATTGTGAGCCAGAACCAAGTGCGGGTCAAAAACACAAGACAGGTGCAGATCTTTCCATTGCACCTTATCTCTGTGTAGGCACCTGATCCTTTTGTTCTTTCAGAAGATAAGCCACCACCAGAAGTGTCTGGCAGCAAATCTCTCCCCACTGACAGCACACACATGCTTAGCCAACCGCACATGTATGTGTATGGGAGGTAGGGAGAGGTATCTGTTGGTAAATAACCGTTCAGCTGACAGCTATGGAATGTGTATAGCCAGCTTAAGATCACTTTTTGATCAGTGGGGGTTCGACTGGTAGGACCCCACCAATCCTGAGAATAAAGGGGCCACAGTGCTGCATTACATTTTTTTATAACCAGGGAAATGTAAAAATAAATGGGTGGGAGAAATAGTCTGTTTTCACATTTTTTAGGTCCCAGCTTCCACAGCTGCTTGATGAGTAGCAGCTGCGATCTCTGCATGGACATTTGAAAATGTCCGTGGGGAGATATATGCAAACCGCCCGGATATATAGCCAACGGGTTGCAAGTGGTTAAAGTCAGTGGGGCCGTGCTGCAGCACCCTGCATAGCTGCTGGGCAGAGAAAACTTTGAGGGAAATGCTGTGCTGCTGCCCACTTATTTTCAGGATCATTTGGAGTCCTGGTAGTTTGACCCCTAGCATTGAGAAAGTGATGGCATATCTTAGCGATATGCCATCACTATATAGAGTGGAAAAACCCCTTTAAGAAAAGTGTGCCGTGCACATGTCATTGTGTTCAACACGGGCTAGAAAAATATCTACAGAATTCAGGTAAATTATCACTTAATGATGCTTCTATGTGGGTCATTAATATGTCTCCTTATACAGGGGTTCGGTGGTTCAAAACCAGCAGCCGTTAAGAATCAGGACCCCTCCCCATACCATACAGGTACTCAGGTAATGCTTCTATGTTTATGTTCTGTCTTTGTTAATTGGTAAAATATTATGTTAATAATGTGTTGATCATATAAAGTAGAAATAAATCATAACCATAATGAACAAAATTGTGTCTTGAGTATCTCACACTGTGGAAATGTATATCTACAAAGAACATTCTGTCTCCATCAGGGACGAGCAGCAGTCCAGGAGCCTGAGTGGATGAATCGGGATAAAATACTGAGACCTGTAGGAGCACACGATAAGGTGAGGGCATGATATAAGAGGAGTGCCCTGCTGATTGGCTGCTATTGATGGGGAGAGCGGCCTATCGTGTGAGACTGCAGGAGAAACGCTGCATTATACAGCATCCGGTGCAATCATTGAGCCATCTTTGCAATGCATGAATGAGACAGGTCCTTCAGAGGTAGAGCCACTCTGGCTAATAAAGGGGAGCCTGAGCAGGAGAATCACTTTATTGACACCAATATACATAGTATATGCCCAGATGTTGTACACAGTCCACTTGTAAGCTGCAAGATAACTCGTATCAAGTCCCACAGCTGTCTGAGGCTGGGGCTACACCGAGACTTTCATGTTACAATCACCTTCATGAAGAAACGTCTCCTAATTGGTTCTTTCTGCTCAGCCTTCTGGTTCTGTGTTGAAAATAACTGCTGGATTAACAGAATTTCTGGACATTTGGGTACCGTATCAAAGGGAATCTGTCAGCACAAACATCACTTTTAAACTCTGCACAATGCATGGTAGGGCTGCCTCCTCATATTATAACCATACCTTTAGATGCCAATTCCAATCCTGCAATGTAGAGAAAAATCAACTTTCGATATACGCAAATTAGAACTCTAGTGCACAGAGGGTGGGCCCCAGGCACTCAGGGCACTATAGCTCCAGGCCTTTCCCTTCCAATTGCTTCTGTGTCTGAGGTGATTGACAGGGCCTGGTTCCCCCCACCTCATTGCACATGGCCCTGATATACCATGCCTGCGCCATTCATAGAACAACACAGCCTCAATGGATAGTATTGTGCCGGAGCAGTACTATACATTGTGGCTGGGCTAGGACAGAGGCCTCTACTCAACATGTGCCAAGGTTTGTAGGTCCACCGATCTGATACCAGAAATCATGGGGTGCTACACTGTATAGTAGTCAGGAAATGTATTGGTAGCAACTCCTATTCAAATGCACAATCACATTTCCTGTCTGCTACACAGTGCAGGGACCTGTGCTAGAATTGTACCCCCACAAAGCTGCTATTGATGACCTCTTCTAAGGATGTCATCAATATTACACCTAAAATACCCTAAGCACCTCTAGGATATGCCACCAATGTGAGATAGGTGTGGGTCCCAACTTTGAGACCCGCATCTATCCCTAGAATGGAGCCCCCAAAGTGAATGAGAGTACACCGCGCATGCGTGGCCGCCCTCCATTTGTTTCCACACCCATTCTGCCAGCACCTATCTGACATTGGTGGCATATCATAGCAATATGCCACCAATGTGTGAGGTGACATCCCAGTGTATCTCAAAGGGAAGGGAAAAAAAAATGTTTAATACCTCTTAGCATAGCTTCCATGCATTAGAAAAAGTATACTCCCCTCATTGATCCCCCATTGCTCATGTTCTTAGGCTGTCTGGTCCCCTGCCATTGTCCACTGTAGCGATGACTTCCCGACAAAGGCACATTCTATAGTGGGTCACTGCTGCTGCCAGTAATAGGCTGCAGAGGTCATATATACGTGTGTCAGGCTGTCATCGCTGCAGCAGTGAGGGGAGAACTGCAGGGGACCAGGAAGCCTCTGCGGAGGAGCAGAGGGGTCAATGAGGTAAGTTATCTTTTCTATGTATTTATACCTTGCTGCACATACTTTTTTCCATCTAGACAAGGCCTTTAAATGTAAAGTTTTTTATTCCAAATTTATCCTGTAAAGCATAATAAGACATTTTTTTGGTGCAGAAAGAAGAAAAGTTGGACAAATGCACTGAATTAGCCTGGAAAAATCGTGAGACCTTCTTAAAATCGGTGAGACAACATAGGTGTGTATATGTATAGCTGCTTCTCACTGGTATAGTCATGTCTGTTAGGGCTCATGCACACGGCCATTGTTGTTTTGCGGTCCGTTTTTCACGGATCCGTTGTTCTGCATCTGAGTTTTTTTTTCTCTCTGATTTAAGTCCTCTTTCGTTCCATTATTCCACAAAACATATCCGTATGGTTTCCGTATGTGATCCGTTTTTTGCAGATCGGAAACAGAAATAGTTACTTATTAATCACCAAACACATGAGCAATATGGGCTGGGCATAGCATTTCTACAGTATGGATCCGCAAAATACAGATGACATATGGATGTATTCCGTGTGCGTTCCGTATTTTTTGCGGACCCATTGACTTGAAGGGGGCCATGGACTGTTATTTGCGGACAATAATAGGTCATGCACTACTTTTTTGTGGAACGGCCATACGGACAAACGGAAACGGAATCCACTTCCGTATTTTCTACAGCCCCATTGAAGTAAATGGTTCCGCATACGGGCCTCACAAAAAACGGAACGGCAGCGGAAAGAAAATACGGTCGTGTGCATGAGCCCTTAACAGTAGAGACGACACCTGACATTACCGCTGAACATATCACATCAGAGATGCAGATTCCATCAGAAAAACTGGATGCTTTGTATTTTATCTGGTAAAAACCAAGGACACACACACCCCATTACAGTTATTGGATCCCTTGAGAGCTCTTGGCGTCCATTATGCCACGGATCTGGTGCCTCTGTTATTTTCTTATAATGGAGCAGTACAATGGAAATAACAATGCAGATGTGACCGAAGCCTGATAGTGGTACCATTACTAAGTCTAGCTAC
The DNA here is from genome assembly GCA_033119425.1 of Bufotes viridis. Lineage (NCBI taxonomy): Eukaryota > Metazoa > Chordata > Amphibia > Anura > Bufonidae > Bufotes > Bufotes viridis. The sequence continues at coordinate 110,865,471 of CM065596.1, forward strand.
AGTTGTGTTCAAAATTATTCAACCCCCACTGAAATTGAGTGTTTTGGCCAGTTTGACATTGATTTTGATCATTTCAGTCATCTTGTTTACAATTAAATGAAAGAGGCGCTTGTAAGTCAGACAAATATAACATAACATTTACAATGAAATAACCACAAATGTCTTTTCTGTGCTCACATCTCATTATCAGTTTTATTCAACCCCCAAGTGACATTCAATCTTAGTACTTAGTACAACATCCTTTTCCAGTTATAACAGCTTTAAAACGTGAAGCATAGCTTGACACAAGTGTCTTGCAGCGATCTACGGTTATCTTCGCCCATTCTTCATGGGCAAAAGCCTCCAGTTCAGTCACATTCTTAGGCTTGCGCGCTGCAACTGCTTCCTTTAAGTCCCACCAGAGGTTCTCAATCGGATTTAAGTCTGGTGACTGCGATGGCCACTTCAAAATGTTCCAGCCTTTATTCTGCAACCATGCTCTAGTGGAGTCCTGGTAAGATTTCATTCTGAACACAATTATAAATGTACATTAAATTCCCTAAAACCCTTTACAGCATTGGGGGTTGAATAATTTTGAACACAACTGTATGGTGACTGCATGTGGCCTATGTTATTGGATATCATATGAGAATGATTTATTGTTATTGAAATAATAATCACGGGAAAACATTTTTCTATAGTCTTTGACAGTTATCCTATGGATAGGCACTATCGTTGTCTTCTCCACACCCTGGCCTACAGGGTACTAGGGTCGTTTCGGGTATCGAACTTTCGATACCCAATCGATACTTTTATGCAAGTATCGATTCGGTATCGGGATGTTCGTTTTTTCGATACTAGACCGCGCTACTGTGCAGTCTAGTATCTCCTGTTATGGGAGGACACGGTGTGTGCAGCGCGCCGCACATGCTGTGTTCCCTCAGGCCATAGACAGTGAGGAAGGAGGGAGGGAGGGAACCCCTCCCTCCTGTAACGCGGCCACCGGTGATTAGTGCGGGAGAAGGGACATGGGAGGAGAGAACTGCTGCCCTGGGCGAACGGCAGCAGCCTCCTCCTCCTCAGTGTTCTGTGCCCTCCTCCGCCGCCTGCAACAAGTACCCGGCCTGCAGCTCTGCCCCCGTTTTGCCCACACAATGATTATTAGCCTTTAATACAGATACAGGAGGCGGGTGCCGGCGGTATCCGCCTCCTGTATCTGTATTAAAGGTTAATTTTTGTGTGGGCAGTGCGACTCCCCTCCCCCCGTATTAAACTTAATGAGTGGGCAGAGCGCCCTAAAATCCCGCCCCCCCTCCTAGTATTAAAGTTTTTAGATCATTGGTGGCAGTGGCCACAGGGTCACCTCCATTGTTGGCAGTGGCAGCCAGGGCTTCAGTAGCGTCCTGGCTGCCATGGTAACCAATTGGAGCCCCACATTGTGAAGTTCTATTCACCCTGATAGAGATCTATAAGGGTGAATAGGACAAGGGATAAAAAGATCCCAGATCCTACCCCTAAGGGTGCTTTCACACTACCATTTTTACTTTCTGTCCTAGAGTTCCGTCCTCGGGGCTCTAGGACGGAAAGATACTGATCAGGATTATCCCAATGCATTCTGAATGGAGAGAAATCCGTTCAGGATGCATCAGGATGTCTTCAGTTAAGTCTTTTTGACTTTTCAGGACGGAGATAAAACCGCATCCTGAAAAGCCTGAACACATGACTGAACGCCTGATCAGGCCTTAAGTCCCATTGACTTACATTGGGGCCGGATCCGGCATTAAAAAAAGACTGAAGGACGGATCCGTTTTCAGGTGTGCGCATGCGCAGACCTTTAAAACAATGAAGAAAATACAAGACGGATCCGTCTATCCGCATGGCAAACGGAGAGACGGATCTGCACTTGCAATGCATTTGTAGACGGATCCACCTACAAATGCTTTCAGTTGTCATGCACTGTGACGGATCCGGCGGGACGGAAGTGCACGCCGGATCCACACAATGCAAGGGGCCTAAGGGGGGAAATGGTACATAAAAATTAAATAAAAAGTAATAATAATAAATAAAAAAAACACACACACCGAAATATTAAGTATACATCGCCGCCTTTTCCAATTTTACATATAAGATATATAGATAAACATATAACATATTGCCATATCTAAAGTCCGACTCCAAACTGTTAAAAATAAAAAAAAAACTATGCGGTGAACGTCGTGACAGAAAAGTAAAAAAAAAAATGCGCAATTCACAAATTATTATTTTTTTTTTTGGAGGGTTTTTTTTCCGCGTGGTATCGAATATCACAATACTTTTTTATAGTATCGGTACCGAATCAAAATCTTGGTATCAAAACAACTCTACAGGGAACATTCAATTACATTCTACTGCCCAAATTCTTGTCAGACAATACAGTAGAGTAGAGCATTCACAATGAATTTATGAAATTACCTATTCTGTAAAATAATGTTATTAAAGACACTGCTTTTAGTTAAATGTGCCTTTTAGCAAAGTTATGAACTGCAGCTGACAAACGGCCTGTGTCTGCTGATGGATCTGCAAGATCACTGTATGGAAATGAGCAGTGTTTGCAGAATATGAAGAGACTTGTGAAACCTGTGAATTAAGTATGTATACAATTTACATTACAGACGCCACTGCCTGTAGAGGCCTCACATGAACATCACAGCTCTACTCATTTCGAACGTTGGAACAAAGAGGTAAAAAATCTTGTAACTTATGACAGATTCACATTTCTTACATACTGTACTGTGATGTTCTGATCAAACTCACGGTAGAAGAAGTATAGAAGCAGGCTCCAAATGGACCGCAGGTGAATCCCCCTCAAAGTGGCTGCAGGGACCCCAGATTCAATCATCTGGTACCACGGCACAATGCAGATGTGAAAGTAGCCTAACTCTGCCCAATACCTATCTATACACATGCAATCTCGCCCAGTCCCCTTACTGCCCCCACACAGTTGTTATGTCCCCTTAGTACACCACAAAGTAGTTATGTCCCCTTAGTCCCCCACATAGTAGAACACCCCATTAGCACCCCACACAATAGTTATGCCCCCTGAGTGCCCCCTACACCGTAGTGAGGTCCCTTATTGTTAATAAAATAAAAAGTAATATTCACCTAACCCTGTCCCCTCCCCAGTGACTGGAGCACATCATGCTCTCCCCAGCAGTAGGCGCAATGAGTAGGTGCAGTAGGCGCACATCATTACGCCTGCTGAGCTGAGTAGGAGGGCACACAGGATTATTCCCCAGCCAGGTGATGATCCCTGACCGGTCCACAGCTCAGCAGGTGCAATAACATCACCGTGCTGCACCTGTTCCATGATAGAGCACCAGATGGTGAAATAAGGACGGGTCTCTGCTTCACCACCGCAACTGTATCTGCATCTTCATGAGAGGAGCGAAGCTAGGGACCAGGAATGAGAGGTGAAGGCATGCATGCTAGAGGCTAGGAATGAGATAGGAGTCATGGTGAGGAGTAGGAATGGGAGGGACGCAATGCTGAGGAGTAGGAATGAGAGGGACGCCATGCTGGGGAGTAGGAATGAGAGGGACGCCATGCTGGGGAGTAGGAATGAGAGGGACGCCATGCTGGGGAGTAGGAATGAGAGGGACGCAATGCTGGGGAGTAGGAATGAGAGGGACGCAATGCTGGGGAGTAGGAATGAGAGGGACGCTATGCTGAGGAGTAGGAATGAGAGGGAGATATGCTGGGGAGTAGAAATGAGAGGGGAGCCATGCTGGGGAATAGGAATGAGAGGGTTGCCATGCTGAGGAGTAGGAATGAGAGGGACGCCATGCTGAGGAGTAGGAATGAGAGGGATGCAATGCTGGGGTCACAGGGGCGTAGCTAACGGCTCATGGGCCCTGGTGCAAGAGTTCAGCTTGGGCCCCCCTTCCCTCAGTGCTTTGTGTGTCTTCTTATGTGGCACAAGGGTCTTTGGGCCCCCTTAGGCTCCTGGGCCCGGTAGCGACTGCTACCTCTGCACCCCCTATAGCTACGCCCATGGCTGGGGAGTAGAAATGAGAGGGGAGCCATGCTGGGGAGTAGAAATAAGAGGAGAGCCATGATGGGGAGTAAGAATGAGAGGGTTGCCATGATGGGGAATAGGAATGAGAGGGGATCAATGCATGCTAGAAGCTAGGAATAAGAGGGAGCCATGCTGAGGAGTAGGAATGAGAGGAATGCCATGCTGGGGAGTAGAAATGAGAGGGAAGCCATGCTGGGGAGTAGAAATAAGAGGAGAGCCATGATGGGAGGTAGGAATGAGCAGGGGAGCCATGCTGGGGAGTAGGAATGAGAGGGGAGCCAATGCTGGGGAGAAGAAATAAGAGGAGAGCCATGATGGGAGGTAGGAATGAGAGGGGAGCCATGATGGGGAGTAGGAATGAGAGGGGAGCCATGATGGGGAGTAGGAATGAGAGGGGAGCCATGATGGGGAGTAGGAATGAGAGGGGAGCCATGATGGGGAGTAGGAATGAGAGGGGAGCCATGATGGGGAGTAGGAATGAGAGGGGAGCCATGATGGGGAGTAGGAATGAGAGGGGAGCCATGATGGGGAGTAGGAATGAGAGGGGAGCCATGATGGGGAGTAGGAATGAGAGGGGAGCCATGATGGGGAAAAGGAATGAGAGGGAGCCATGCTGAGGAGTAGGAATGAGAGGTGAGCCATGATGGGGAGTAGGAATGAGAGGGGAGCCATGATGGGGAGTAGGAATGAGAGGGGAGCCATGCTGAGGAGTAGGAATGAGAGGGACGCTATGCTGGGGAAAAGGAATGAGATCGGAGCCATGATGGGGAAAAGGAATGAGAGGGGAGCCATGCTGAGGACCAGTAATAGGCAATATTACATAGTAGATTGTATGTGATACACTATGTGAGTAGTTATTAACAAAACAATTGTGATTGTGAATACAATTATGAATACAACTCATACAAAATTAGTGTGTTAGTGTATTAATTGTGACACTACTTACAGTATGTGGTGTATCATGTACTATTTATAATATTACGTATATTGGATTCACCATCTGTCGGCTCAAGACCAGAATTTAGGAACAAAATGGCGATTCCAATAACCCTTAAGCACAGAATCCTTCACATGTTTCTAAACTACTTTGTCCACATACTCTGGTATTGATTGTGTTAAGAAACCTCTCAGAAGAGGTGATTGGAGATGAGTGCTTCTGAATTGTGAGGTATTCTATTGCTAAACCACTCTTCCCGGAAGGTTTGAATATAGGTCCGAATTAATTTTGCATTATTGAACAACTCTTTCACCACGTTTTCTCTTGTATTGTTTTTAATTATTGTATATTACACATTGTGTCATTGTTATTATTTTTAAAGGGAACCTGTCACCATAAAATGTTATAGAGCAGGAGGAGCTGAGCAGATTAATATAAAGTTAACTATATAACAATCTAATCAGCTCCTTCTGCTCTATAAAATGCTGCCTTTAGCTGAGGCTTCATCTTCATCGTGACAGGTTCCCTTTAGTAGTGTGGTCGGAGTAGTGCTTTGTGCCTCAGAATTGGGGTGTCTGGTTATCACTCGCTGCTATTAGTAGGCATTATTACCCACTCAGTGGGGGCTTGTGATCATTATTCTCTGTTACTAGTATGCAGATTTCACACCTTCCACACAGTGTGTATATGTGTGGGTGAGGTGTTGCCACCTTTTAATCATCAGTAAAAGGCACAACATACAGGCCATGAAAAAGAATTAGTGTTGTCTGAATTTGAAACGCACTCATGGGGGAGGGGGGGTTCCTATGTTTATCATGCTGTGATCTGTATATTCATCTTCTGCTTCTTGGATCATGATTTTTTATGTCTTAATTTTTACTGAATTTTCAAACTAGATATACAAATAAAGAAATATCCCAATATGCCATCACAGCCGCATAATGATATAAAACAGTAGTATTTTGTCATATCAACCATGTCACATAGAAGGATAATAACAAACTAAACACAGAAATATAGAATAAGTAGTGACCGCAATCCAAAAGGAATCATTGTGTATAATGCTACAGATATGGGACAAGAGCACAAAGTAATGTAACAAGAGCCCTAAGGATGAGAAATTCTTAAATTTAGTCCACTTCTCCCATTTGATAGAAAAGACAGAACACTGACCCATGCGTCCCAAGACCTTTGATAGTATTATTGTATTGCCCATTTGCCAAAATATCGCCAATAGTGGACAGGGTAACACTCTTTCAATGCTTATCCACTGAGATTTGGGAGACTGTTATCTGATACTAAAATAACATCTGAAGGACGCAGAGTATCTAGTCTTAAAGATAAAAGAGCCACCTCAGGTGCCCAAGGGAGAGGGTATTGTAGGATTTGTCCTATTGTACGTGCAATATTTAGACTAATATTCCTGTATCCCTACACAGTGCCACTAAATATTTATGAGGCTCCCCACTGCTCGTGAACAGAACCAACATACAGGAGAAATAAGAGTATAATACTGCTTGGATCATGATCCAAGGAACCTTTATAAAACAATGACTTTTTAACCAGGAGAGTTGTGCTGGACCTTACCTACAGGGGGAAGGAGACTGAGAAAGAAAGGGGGCCACCCATGGTTACCATATTGTGTTGGCTGGGACGACTTATGTAGGACCATTACTGTTTCGTTTAGTCCTAGTCTGGGCCCAGGGCCGGTGCAAGGATTTTTGCCGCCCTAGGCAAAAGAAAAGCTTGACGCCCCCCCCCCCATGTGACATCACAATGCCCCACCCATATGATCTGCCATATTAAAGGGGTTCTGCAGTTTATTTAAACTGATCGGCAGGGGTCCGACACCCGGGACCCCCGCCAATCAGCTGTTTGAGAAGGCAGCGGCGCTGGCAGTAGCACCTCAGCCTTCTCGCAGTGATGTCGCGATTAGTATCATTGGCGAGCCAAGCTTCATTCGAGTGAACAGAGCTTAACCTCGCCAAGGCCAGTGATACTAGTCGTGACGTTACTGCGCCTGCGGTAAACAGGAAGAAGGCCGAGTCGCTACTGCCAGCGCCGCTGCCTTCTTAAATAGCTGATTGGCGGGGGTCCCGGGTGTCGGACCCCTGCCGATCAGATGCTGATGATCTATTCAGAGGATAGATCATCAGTTTAAATAAACTGCAGAACCCCTTTAACTAACGCCAGTTCTCTATCTCCCCCTCTTGTCATTCTGTTCCTTTCCTTGTCATTCTCTTCCCCCTCTTGTCATTCTCTCCCCCCCATGTCATTCTCTTCCCCCCCTTATCATTCTCTCCCCCTCCCCCCATGTCATTCTCTTTGACCCTCTTGTCATTCCCCCCCCCCGTCATTCTCTTTGACCCTCTTGTCATTCTCCCCCCCCATGTCATTCTCTTTCCCAATCCCCCCCCCCATGTCATTCTCTTTCCCATTCCCCCCCCCCCTCCCGCCTACCTCTAGTGTAGCATGGCCGAGCCCTGTATGGTCCGCGGGTACAGGCGCTGAGCGCTTCCCTCCTGTCAGCTCTTCTCCTCTTGTTGCGCCCGGGCAACCTGAGCAGTGCTGCAGCCGCCAGAGGCTCAATATAGAGCGTTCGAGCGGCTGCAGCATGAGGGCTGCAAGGGGCGCTCTACGCGGCTGCCTAGTCCGCTTATATGACGTGCCGGCCCTGTCTGGGCCTGGTTCTGTGTGATATGTTGATCAGATGCCAGGCATAAATGGCATCATTTGTGGCTCCATCATCATTTGTGTTTATTTGTGTGCTGTATGTGTTTGCTGTCTCCATTAGACATGTTACTCTATTCTGTATACCTTCTTCAAAGAGAATGCCGCCCCCATAAAAGACCATTATCTGTGGAAATCCAGGTGTTCAAGCTCAAAGAGGTTTCATTTTATGTGGATACAACTGATATCCCTACAGGATAGGGAGGAGGCTAGATAAACATACTATAGATTTGCAGTATCAGGGGTCTAGCAGATGTTGGAATCACAGTCCAAAAAGGCATAATGAACCATAAGCATGTAAAAAGTTGCCCATATAAGAACATAATTCAAAACTTAAAGTGGATTTGTCATCAGACAGGTCCTCATTTTAAGCCAAAACCTGCAAATAAATAATTTGCTGTTTGGCAAAGAGCAGTCATCAAAGAATTCAGTAGACTCATAGTTATGAATCTGAAATATTCATGAGGGTTGATTAGCTGCTTTTATAGCTCCCATACACAGTGCACAGAGAACATTCTACATCAGCATTGAGCATTGTAGCTGTGAATCCTGCACTAGAGTGAGACAAAACACTTACAAGAAGCAGCAGCGTCCTTATGTGTCTCTCTGCAGCTGCTTCCTCCTCCTACCCTCTGTATAGACTTCTATGGGCAGCAACTGTAACCTGAGACTCCTGTGTATGTTTATTTTATAAGTAAATTTAAAAGGAGTCATCGGTGTGCCAAGAAGAGGGTGAAGGTGGGTAGAAGAGGAGTCGGATAAGTGGTTATTTTTCTGTAATAATATATACTACAAATTTTATTCTCTTCGTTTGTACTATTACAGTAATTTATGTAAAGAGTCATAGAAGCAGAAGAAAACAATAGTCCTACTGTGAAAATCCCAACTACTCCTGAGGCACAAAAATCATATTGATATATACTGTTAAATACCACAGTAAAATGCAAATGATTTAAAAATAGTTTTTTTTTGTTATAAGCAGACTTATTATAATAAATTAAATACTATATTTAAAAATATGTATTTTATAATGGTTTCTTCACAGAATCATCAAACAAGTATCATAAGAGCATCTACTGAGCCAACATTTAGCCACTCAGGCAGCTCACAATATCAAAAACTTGAGAAGTTGCAGAAGGTGGAGCAACAGTTAAAACCAAAACCATCACCTACTAATAATCCAGAGTCATATTATACTGGATCTAACCACTTACAACACTTACAGCATCACTCATCATATGGCTCACTCCTTTTACAAAATGAGCAGCTGTATATGAAAACCAGCTCTATACAAGAGATAAAAAATGTTGGGTGGTCCCAATACAAACCCGCAGGTCCACTTTCTGGCCACACACCAGAGCCGCAAAGGCAACAGTTTTTGGGTTTTTCTGAAATTGAAAGCATCTCTCCTAAAGCTGATTTGAGGGCAACTGGAACACAAACTGACCAAGAAACGTCAGTAAATGGTGCTGCACCATGTACAAAATCTCCCCAGGAGTCCAGTAATATAAAAAGTGTTCGAGATCCCTCATTCTCTGCACCAGAATTTGACAGCAAGTCTTATCCTCCACCAGAAACTATAAAAAAGGATCTCCAAAGTATACAAACACCCACCTCAAATTCCAGCTGTTCCACCAAACCACATGCTCATTTAGAAGAACCAAATTATTGTAAACTGAAGGACTTAAATAAATCCAATGCACCTGAGATTATCCATAATGGCTTTATAGCTTCATCTTTTAAGATGTCCCATAGGACAATATCTTCAGCATCTGACAGGTCTGAATCTCGACACTGCAAAACGGAAAAATCACCAACAAAAGAAATGACAGAATTAAACCAGGAAGAACATCCTTCTGAAGAAAATAATCTACAACCTTCACATCCACCACCATCAAGTTCTTTCCCAGACCAAGCAGACAGTAACCAAGAACCACAATATCATGCAAGTAGGTCTCTGTATAAGCCTGCAGGTCCTCTCTCTTGTTACCGGCCAGAGCCACAAAGCCAAATACTTGTGGATTGGTATAGTGGCACTGAAAGCCCACTGTCCAAAGTCGTGCTGAAGTCAACGAGAACTGTCAGGGAGGCATCAATTAATGTGACTTCAGAATCTGCAGAGCAGAAAGATAGCAACAACTCACAAGATATGGATACACCAAAAGAATATAAGTCTCAAAATAACGTGGATGGGAATGAATGTCCACCAGGCGCTAGAAGCAGGCCTCATACTCCATCAGAACACTTGAAAACAGAACCTGCAGAGCTACAAAGAACCCCTGTAGATACTTTTCAGAAAGGTTATCAGAACCTACCTTCCCCAGAACACATTTCATACAACCTGAAGGAATTAAACCTAGCAGATGCCTGTGAGATGCAGTATAGTGATCCATTGCTTCCAGATGAGAAATTACTGACTAAAGGAACTACACAATTCAAGCACGGTGAATATTCCCCCGCTGATACTGCAGAATATGAAGAGGCCTGTGACACAGACATGTACCTGACCACCATGGTAGAACACATAAAGGTATATGTATATACAGTACATTGCATATGCCATGTATTTTTATTCAGGTCTTGTGAAGCGTGATTGTTTTTGTCTGCACTTACATTCTGTTGGCTGCATAAGTGAGGTCAAATTCTGCATTATTACTAAATGTCAAGTGAAGCCTTGAGTTACTTCATAATTACATTGCTTTAATTTTCCACAGGTTCTAAGCTAAAAGGTCTTATAGCCTTTTCTATAGTCGGGAGCTGTATTCCGAATTCTGCTAATGGTAACAGTTAGAAAGCTTGTCAATCGACACACCTTCATCTCAAATAGTTTAAAGGGCTGCCACAGGATAGGTGATCAATGTCTAACAGTTGGTAGCTCCATGACACCATTCATCTATGGGACTGATGGAGAAGACATGTACAGTGCTCGACGATCTACATCAGTTTCATGATCTATGAATGGAGCACATCACACATGGTCAATTAGTTCTCCATGAAGACTCCACCTCAATGAAGTAGTGTGGTGATTAGGAACTGAGATCTTTGGACCACTGTTCTGGTGGGGGTCTCAGAGGTGGGGTCCAGAGAGATAAGACATGTATCTCCTATCTAGTGGATGGCTGATAAATGTCAATTGTAGACATATCCTTTAATCAAAGTATTATAATAAAGCAGGAGAGTCAGTTGTTCCAGCATCAAATTACTACACCCTGCCATGTGTAATAATTGTCTGCGCAGGTATTACATTACTAAAGCTCTGTTCAGACATTCAGCCTCCCAGAATCCCTTAGATGCTGTGATCTATAGTGACCATCGAATCTAAAGGGCTTAAAAAGAAGGTGGGGGCTCCCTCTGAGAGCTCATGCATGACCCCTGAGGACGATGGGTAACCATGACAGCCAGCGTAGGACTGGCCCACCAGAGGATCCTCCGGTGGGCCCAAACTCTGACAATAATTGACCACTAGTAAAACTGGGCCCTTAAGGTCCTATATACACAGAGGTTGGGCCCTCAGAAGCATTTCCTCTGGTGGGCCCAAGAGACTTCAGTCCGACACTGATGGCAGCTGGGGACCTAACAAAAGTCCCTGGGTCTGCCTTAAATATCACCCTATTAGCTAGTGCTGGGATTAACATTTTTAACAGGTTCCCCACATGGGCAACATATCTATCCCACCCCCCAACTACATAATCATTGCGCCACATGTGTCTTGGCAGAGCCAGTTTTAGATACATTATAGAACTGGGCAAAGTCAAAAGTGGGCCTGAAAGGCTAAACTATTGTACTAAGAATAGTCACATTCAGTCAACTCAGATGTAGGTGTGTAGAGATCTCATCTCTAGCGCTTTCACTGGCATTGGATCCTAAAGGAATTATGTCACCTACCCTATAAAAAAAAAATAATAATAATAGATTTTTAGAAATGTTTGCAAATTTATTACAAGGAAAAACTAAAATTTTGCATGGACATAAGAATTCAGACCCTTTGCTATAACACTTGACATTTAGCTCTGCGGGCCTCATATTTCTCTCGGTCATCTTTGAGAAGTTTCTACTCTATGATTGCAGTCCATCTGTGGTAAATTCAGTTGATTGGATGTGATTTGAAAAGACATAGCCCTGTCCATATAATGTCTCACAGCTGACGATGCATATCAGAGCAAAAAGCAAGCCATGAAGAGGAAAGAACTGCCTGTAGAGCTCAGAGACAGGATTCTGAGGAGGATCTGGAGAAGGGTACAAAAACATTTCTACTGCACTGAAAGTTCCCAAGAGCACAGTGGCCTCCATAATTCTTAAATGGAAGAAGTCTGGAACAACCAGGACTTCTCCTAGAGCTGGCCGCCCTAACAAACTAAGAATTTGGGGGAGAAGGTCTTTGGTAAGAGAGGTGACCAAAAACTCAATGGTCATTCTGGCTGAACGCCTAAGACTCTGTGTGCAGATAGAAGAAACTTCCAGAAGGTCAACCATTACTGCAACATTCCACCAATCTGGGCTTTATGGCCAGAAACATCCTCTCCTCAGTAAAAGACACATGAAAGTTTGCAAAAAAAAAAGTGTAAGAAACAAGATTCTCTGATCTGATTAAACTAATATTGAACTTTTTGGCCTCAATTCTAGGTGACTAGGTATTTAAAGGAAAATCTCTACAGTGAAGCATGGTGGTGGTAGCATAATGCTGTGGGGATGTTTTTCAGCGGATGGGACAGGTAAACTGGTCAGAGTTGAGGAAAAGCTGACTGGAGCAAAGTACAGAGATATTCTTAATGAAAACCTAATTCAGAGCGCTCTGGACCTCAGACCGGGCTGAAGGTTCACCTTCCAACAAGACAATGACCCTAAGCACACAACCAAAACAATGCAGTGTGGTGAAAAATGAAAAATGACTAAGTCCAAAACGGATCCGATTTGAATTATATTGAAAGTCAATGGGGAACGGATCCGTTTTTAAATGCACCATATTGTGTCATTAAAAACGGATCCGTCCCCATTGACTTACATTGTAATTCAAAACGGATCCGTTAGGCTCCGCCTCTTCAGACGGACACCAAAATGCTGCGTTTTGGTGTCCGCCTCCAAAACGGCATAGAGGCGGAACGGAGCCGAACTGATGCATTCTGAACGGATCCTTGTCCATTCAGAATGCATTGGGGCTTGTCTGATCCGTTTTGGACCGTTTATGAGAGCCCTGAAACGGATCTCACAAACGGAATCCAAAACGCTAGTGTGAAAGTACCCTTAGGGACAACTCTATGAATATCCTTGAGTGGCCCAGCTAGAGGCCTAATGGCTGTCCACTGACGGTCCCCATTCAACCTGACAGAGCTAGAGAGGATCTGCAGTTGAAGAATGGCTGAAAATCCCCCAATCCAGGTGCGCAAACCTTGTAGCTTCATACCCAAGAAAAATGGAGGCTGTAATCACTGCCAAAGGTACATTAACTAAGTCCTGAGTAAAGGGTCTGAATACTTGTCAATGCAAGATTTTAGTTTTTTTTTTTTTTTCAATAAATTAAAATTATATTTTCCCTTTCTTATTATGGGGGTATTGAGTGCAGGATGATGGGAAAAAAGGTGAACTTTTTTATTTTAGCATAAGGCCGAAACATAACAAAGTGTGAAAAGTGAAGGAGTCCAAAGACTTTCCGAATGAATTGTGTAACTAATGCTAAAGTACTACAACATCATTGTGATGCTATTGATCCAGGGTCTGCCTGTGATGTTGCCAAGCCGCTGCATTCAAAGCTTGCGCAGACTGTCAATCTGCCTGCGCCTGCACATTACATACTGTGGGAAATAGGCCTCACAGTAGGTACTGCTCATACACCGCCGATGTCTTCAGTGTGTGAAATTTGGCAGTGACATTGCCTTAGGAGCAATGGGGAGGAACTGGGACCCAGAGAAGAGGCAGGTTTGGGCTCTTGGAAAGATTGAAAATGCCCAGCTGAGCACTAGGCACCTAATTTGAATATCCATCACAATTTTTTCTCTGGGGAATGAAAATGGCTATAAAAGTACAAAAGGAATGGACTGATGATGTCACAGTGCACAATAATACTTCAGCATTACTTATATATGCGAAATATAGGTGACACACTCCCTTTAAAAGATCAGGAGCACAGGCCTCAAGGTGCAAGTCCTCTATCCATACACAAATAATACGTATACGGTTATAAAATTATACATCAACCAAATACTACCATACAGTGATTAAATAAACTGTTATTGAACAAAGCACAAATATTACTGTTACACCGTGACCACTACATATTACCTGAGACCACTACATTGTAATTGAATGAAAACACTACACAAAGACTAGTATTACCGCCATCCAGGGAAAACTATAGTGGTGGATATTCGTTTTACACAGGTGCTCTGCAGGCCACATAAGTGATTACAATACAAATTCAATGACTTAGGTGCTGCCCCACCTCCAGGCTTTATAGGGCAGTATTTGAAGCCAAACACCAGGAGCGGATTAAAAAAGGAAGCATAATATCTGTTCTGAATAACTTCTCTCCTTTTATAATCCACTCCTAATTTTGGCTTTAAAAACTCCATAAAAATCGTGAATGTGCTGCAGCACTCTTGCCGATGACATCCTTGATTGGAGTCATTCACTTTTCCTGTGGTTTCCATTTGACCCAGACCACCATGACGACTTCTTCCAGTCACAATGAATCTTCACAGGATTTGCAACATAGACGACTCCTAGTTTTACCTCATCATCTTTACAAACAAGCTACTACCCCCACTTCTGTGCCAGTTACTGCTCCCTTTTCCACTATTATTATATCTGCTGGATTGCAAATTGCCTGCAAATACTGTATTCCCGATATAATGGTGTCATAAATATAGTTATCCAGCCCCTTAAAAAATGTAGCTGCCACACAGACAGCATTACTGAAAACACTAGTGCCATATAGATAGCACCCTCAAAATAATATTGCCAAATACATATCATGCCCCAAACAGTAATAATGCACCACACAAAATGAGTACCCAGTTTTGTGCACCACAAAGTAATAATGCCATTTTTTGTACCCCACTGAGTAATAGTGCCCATACGCTTCTATCCTAAAAAAAACACTTCTATCCTAAAAAAAAAAAAAAATCAATGGTGTAAAGGTGCTCTCTTTAGGAACCACACAAAAACAAATTGCTCACCTTTGTGAGTAATGCAGCCTTTATGCCTCCGACATAAGAATAATGCCCTCTTTCTGCCCTCTAAAAAATAATACTTAAACAACAAAGGTGGGTATTTTATGGTGTGCGCATAAAGGTGGCTGTTATTATTGTTTTAGCGTAGAAAGGTGGTATTATTATTAATGTGATCTCCTGATAGTTAATAGTGCCCCCTGACTCACCTTAGACTACTTTAACACTAGCGTGTCTATTTTCCCGTATTGAGATCCGTTATAGGATAATAATACCTGAAAAAAACGCTTCCGTTTTGTCCCTATTCATTGTCAATGGGTACAAAACGTAACTAAACAGAATGGAATGCTCCACGATGCATTCCGTTCCGTTTGGTTGCGTTCTCATACCGGAGAGCAAACCGCAGCATGTTGCAGTTTTCTTTCCATCCTGGGATGCGGAGAAAGACGGATCCGTCATGACCCACAATGCAAGTCAATGGGGACGGATCCGTTTTCTCTGACACAATAGTAACGGAAGCGTCTTTGCTGAACCCTGCTGGATCCAGTAAGAACACTAGTGTGAAAGTAGTCTTAACCTGTTGTGAACCCTGAGTGGCGCAGCTGAGGTCTGAACCTCTGGGGTCAGGTGTCCAGTGCAGTCAGCTCAAACCAGTGATGTCATGGCGCCACCTGTACAGGGACGCTGATGTCCTGACTGCTATTCTGCAGTCCTCTAGGCCGCAGGGGTCCGACACCCTGCACGCCAGGAGTCCGGCCTTGGAGCTACATAATGAAGTGAATGGGAGCAGTGCTGCAGTAATTACAGGGAAGGAGCTGTGCGGTTCTGGTGCTGGGACTACTCCTGGTAGTTGATCGGTGGGGATGAAGGTTGTTGGACCCCCACTAATCTGATATTTATGGCTTATCCTGAGCATAGGCTATCAATTTTCATTTGAAAGACATCAAAACAACTTCTTATGTGGCCAGACCGCCCCTTTAATGAACAGATAAAAAGAAGTGGCACTGATTGAGCACTTTGAAACTACTTATCTTGCCATTGTGGGAAATTATCTGGGCACGGTGTACCTAAACCTAGAGTGCCATTTATCTGGGCATGGTGACTATCACAGTGGGCTGTCTGTTAACATCTGAGATCTCCACCCGGCCTCTGTTGTTTGCAGGCTGCATTCTCTAATAGTACCGAGCAGTGGTGACACTTCATCAATAGACATGACGTCTGTGCCCGCAGCTGGAGCATGCTGCCGTGTCTTATGGATGAAGCGTTAAAGAAGGACAGCCGGGGGTAATAGAGGTTGGTGGGGCAGAGGAAGATATTGTAGAATTTATAATTTTATCTCAACATCTCGTGGTCATTTTTAAGGGGCTAATCCCATACAGAGCGTATGAGCATATTACCAGACATACTGGGACCGACTGCTGGGACCTGAACTCTCACTATAAGGCCTTATTCACACATCCGTAGTGTTTATGGATCCGCAATTTGCGGATCCATAAACACACCCGGCCGGCAGCCCCATAGAAATGTCTATTCTTGTCCGCAATTGCGGACAAGAATAGGACATGCTCTACTTTTTTGCGGAGCTGCGGCCGTAAGATCGGCGGCGCACTCCGCAAAAACTGATGCGGAGAGCACAGTGTGTGCTCTCCGCATCGTTCCGTGCCCCATTCACAGTCAATGGGTCCGCATGTATTCTGCAGAATTGCGGAATACATGCGGACGTGTGAATAAGGCCTAAGAGGAGGATTTCAGATTACCTTCAAGCCACTGGGCACAGTCTGGTAACCTTGGCACAATTCTCCTTTTATGCATCATTTTCCGAAACTGGTGTATCCGTCTCACAACACTCACGTAGTTTGGTGCACGTCATTTATTGGAACTGATCACTCTGTGCGAAAGAACCATAATGCGTGCCTTTTATTTCATATGCTCCGTGCACCATATGGCGGCACACAGTTAGTTTTTTTTTTGCCAGTCTTGATATCCCGTGTGCCGATAGAAAAGGGGTTCTGTCATCAGATATGTTGCAATGAAACCGTCTCACCTGAGATATGTGCGCTTGACAGTTGAACTTCATGGGTTAACTAATGGGTCCCATCTTCCTAGGAGCCCGTATTCTTGAGAAAATAGATGTTTTAGAATATGCAAATGAGCCCTTAGGAGCAACGAGGGTGGTGATTGCTCCCAGAGGCTCCGCTCATTGCCATACATGCCGTGCTGCCACCACTAACTGAAAGGTCTAGGCAGTGAAGACGTGCTCATGTATGCCCTGTAGCTTGTTCAGTGCATGCGCTGTACAGGGATGAAGCGCCAGTGGGGGCGCAGCATGAAGGGCAGTGAGCAGAGCCTCTGGGAGCAACAAGGTGCAATGGCACTGCCCTGGTTGCTCCTAGCAGCTGATTTGCATATTATAAAACATCGTAGCAGGCACCTAGGAAGATGGGACCAAGATGATGATGTTCAGCTGTCAAGTGCACAGGTCTCAGGTGAGCCGGTTTTATTGTATCTGATGAAGCCCTTTAATTTCTAAGGAGGCGCGTCCTCCGGTGCATTCTGCCGATGCTGCTGTAGATTTCAGGCATCATTTACGTCAGAAAACTGCCAGAAATGATGTGGGGCCGATCTACCCATACTACTTTAATAAATGGATGTCCACACAAGACAGAAATATGCCTATATTAGGAGTATTTCTGGCGCAGATTGCGTCGCAGAGGTCTTTTGCGTGGCAATCTGCGACTTTTCCGCGCTAACGCCAGGTCTAAAATAGTGGACGTGGGAAGGGGCGTGGAAGGAGAAGGGCCGGCAGCCCCGTCTCGTACCATTTTCTATGCCTGTTTTAGGCATAGAAAATGGTCTAAATGTAAGACCGCTCGGAAGTTGTCTACAGCTACTTCCTCACTTGAGATCCGGCAGAGGATTTGAATACCGGAAATAAACGGACCCGTTTTGATTTTACACATCAGGATACGTCGGTCACGTTAGGATGCGGTTGTGTGAAATCAAAACAGAAAAAACGGATCCGTCACTAAATACATTAAAAGTCAATGGGTGACAGATCCGTTTTTGTAGGCTCCTAAAAAAAAATAAAACGGATCCATCACCATTGACTTACATTGTTTTCAATGCCGGATCCATTTTTACAAAACGGAATGCTGCCGGAACGGAGGACATCCCGAACGGATCTCTTTCCATTCAGAATGCATGAGGACCATATGGAAACGTTTTTTTCCGGTATGGAGATCTTCTGCCAGAGCAGAGGCTACTTTCACACTTGCGTTGTTGTTTTCCGGTATTGAGATCCAAAACATTTCCGTATGGTCCTCATGCATTCTGAATGGTAAGAGATCCGTTCAGGATGTCCTCTGTTCCGGGAGGGGACAAAACCGCTGCAGGCTGCGGTTTCTTATCCGGTCATAAAAATTAGAAAAAAAAAACGGATCCGGTAATTAAAACTATTTAAGTCAAAGGTGACGGATCTGTTTTTTTTAGGAGCCTAAATAACTGGATCCGTCACCCATTGACTATAAATGTATTTGTGACGGATCCGTTTTTATTTCACACAACTGCATCCTAACGGAACGGGTGAATGCTGATGTGTAAAATCAAAACTGATCCATTTATTTCCGGAATTGAGATCCTCTGCCGGATCTCAATACCGGAATTAACAACGCAAGGAGGGGCAGTCCCGCTTTTTGAGCCCAGTCCCTCTGTGTTCCATAAATGTCCCTCTTTTTGATGCAGAAAACGCTTCGGGTTCCTCTCTGTATATTAGAGCTCGCCTTGTGTGTTATTCTATTGCTTGATGCAATTCGAATTTTAGAAATTTCTATATTTAGATCATTTTTGCATTATTTCATAAGAATTTCGTATTGAAGTGAATAAATATGCAAGAAAAAAATTGATCTTTCACGCAATGAACCATAAGTGTACCTCTTTAAACGTCCCAAAATTTGGGAGGTATGTGAACGTGGCTTTAGGTAGAGGCCGGCGCCTCTACCGCCAGCACAGGGCCTTATTAGGACCGTCGTTTAACCAGTTCCCGACCGCCGTACGCAGGATTGCGTCCTGCGGGCGGCCGGGATCTTCTGTTTGGACGCGCCGGGGCGTCATCTCGCGAGACGCGAGAGTTCCTGTGAACGCGCGCGGCATGCGCGCGTTCACAGTGAAGCGCGGCTCGAGAGTTGGACTACAGCCTGCCAGCGATGATCAATCGCTGGCAGGCTGTAGATGCGATATAAATCGCATCAAACAGCTATATCAGACGCTGTTTTATGAACAGCGTCTGATATAGCTGCTACCTGGTCCTCTGGTGGTCCCATTTTCTGGGATCGACCACCAGAGGACCAGGTAACTACAGTAAAAGTTGCACCAAACACTACACTAACCCCCCACCCCCCTCACCTATTAACCCCTTGATCACTCCATCTAGACCCCTGATCACCCCCTGTCATTGATCACACCCTTGTAAGGCTCCATTCGGACGTCCATATGTGTTTTGTGGATCCGTGGATTCACGGATCCGTGGATTCACGGATCCGCGGATCCGATCCGCAGATCCTCAAAACACGGACACCGGCAATGTGCTTTCCGCATTTTGCAGATCCGCACATTGCCAGAACTATATAGAAAATGCTTTTCTTGTCCGCAGTGCGGACAAGAATAGGACATGTTCTATATTTTTGCGGAACGGAAGTGCAGACTCGAAGCGCGGATCCGTAATTCCGGATCCGAGCGGGACAAAGTCTGTCCCCATAGAAATGAATGGGTCCGCAATTCCGTTCCGCAAACAGAATTTCGGACGTATGAATGGGGCATAAGGGTCCCTTATCACCGCCAGTTAGTTAGCTACTTGTTAGGTAGCTACCGCCCAGCCCACCGCACCGCAGTCACTGATTTTGGCAGAGATTTTTTCATCCACATTGATCGATGCGAATGAAAAAATCTGTGCCGTTCATTTTTTTTTTTTCAGCGCAGAGGCTGAACGGAAAAAATCTCATTACCCGTATGCTCAATATACGGAGAATCGCAGAAACTCCTAATGCTGGCCATACGTGTAATGATTGCGGAGACCCTCAAATGCCAGGGCAGTACAAAAACCCCACATGTGACCCCATTTTAGAAAGAAGACACCCCAAGGTATTCCGTGAGGGGCATGGCGAGTTCATGGAAAATTTTATTTTTGTCACAAGTTAGTGGAATATGAGACTGTAAAAAAAAAAAAAAAACAATTTCCGCTAACTTGTGCCAAATTTTTTTTCTGAGAACTCGCCATGCCCCTCACAGAATACCTTGGGGTGTCTTCTTTCACAATGGGGTCACATGTGGGTATTTATACTGTCCTGGCATTTTAGGGTCCTAAGCGTGAGAATCCAAATGCGTAAAATGGCCTGTGAAATCCTAAAGGTACTCATTAGTTTAGGGCCTCTTTGCATCTTGGCTGCAAAAGTGTCACTCATGTGGTATCGCCGTACTCAGGAGAAGTAGGCAATGTGGTTTGGGGTGTATTTTTACATATACCCATACTGGGTGTGAGAAATATCGCTGTAAATCGACAACTTTTTACATTTTTTATTCAAAGTTGTCAATATACAGAGATATTTCTCTCACTCCAGCATGGGTATATGTAAAAATACACCCAAAACACACGCCCTACTTCTCCTGAGTACGGCGATACCACATGAGTGACACTTTTTGCAGGCAAGATGCGCAAAGGGCCCAAATTCCAATGAGTACCTTTTAGGAGGGCATTTTTACGCATTTTTCTTCTCACGCTTTAGGGCCCCTAAAATGCCAGGGCAGTATAAATACCCCACATGTGACCCCATTTTGGAAAGAAGACACCCCAAGGTATTCGCTGAGGGGCATAATGAGTTCATGAAAAATTAAACTTTTGTCAAAAGTTAGCGGAAAGGGAGACTTTGTGAGAAAAACAATAAAAATCAATTTCCACTAACTTGTGCCAAAAAAAAATATTCTATGAACTCGCCATGCCCTCATGGAATACCTTGGGGTGTCTTCTTTCCAGGGCTGTGGAGTCGGAGTCGGAGTCGGAGTCGAGGAGTCGGAGTCGGAGGCAATTTTGGGTAGCTTGAGTCGGAGTCGAGTCGGCAAAAATGGACCGACTCCGACTCCTACTAGATTTAAATTGGAATAAAAAAATTAGAATAAAAAAAAGCAAGTTTAAATGTCCCAATTCAGATAAAGTTATAATGAATTACTTCTCTACTGTAAGAATAAAGGCCAATGCATGCAGTGCGTCACGTTAAACAAAGACGTTAGTGACCGTGAAGAAGCATGCTTTTCATATGCTTTACTATGCAGTTAAAGGGACACTGACAGGCTGATATATCTGCTGGTATTCATCAGAGGATTAGGAATACAACTAGACGACTGTTACCCCAGTTGAGGTTTACTTGTGTTTAAAAACGTTTTAATCAATATGCAAATTCTCTACCTTTGTGCCCAAGGGGCAGGCGCACATGTAGAGTACTGGCAGCACTAGACAGGACTAGGTAGCGAGGAGGAAGAGAGAAAGCTGGCACAGCCTCAGCATAGCCAGACGAGGCTGCTGCCAGCACTCTACACGTGCGCCTGCGCAGGAATTCAGCGCTCGGCTAGCCTGAAAAAAAGGCCAGTGCAGTGAATAATAACGAGGGGAACAGCGCTGGGAAGCTGTACTCGGCGCGGCTGGGCACAAAGCCGCAGGAGACGCTGCCACATTGGGCACAAAGATAGTGAATTTGCATACAGATTAAAATGTTTCTTAAACACAAGTACAGCTTAACTGGGGGTAACATTAGTATAGTTTTATTCCTAATTCTCTGATGAATACCAGTATATATATATCTTTAGCTGGAAAATCAGCCTGTCAGTGTCCCTTTAAGGAGCGGCAATACTTACACTTTCCATCGTCTTGTGGTCTGCTGTTACAGGGAACCCATGGTTATCCTCGCCTCTCACTGATAACTGATTAAGGACTGGAGACACTTGTATAAGTGAAGGGAATGGATAGTCAATGGTTCAAGACTGAAGCTGTAAACCATTTGAAAAACTGCTATCATTCAGCTAAGGCTATAAAACATGTAAACTCAGATTGTTAGCTTAAATTTTAAACATGACTATGGGATTCTACTAGGAAAATCATGTTTTAAAATAAATGCCCCTTCCCCTGCCCCTTCCTGGATCCTCCCACTGCTCTATCTTCAGCAGAAGATCAGCACACAAAGCAGAAGGCAGCAGCTTCTGCTCAACTACCTCTCTGTGCTAGAGAAGATTAGAAGAACTTGGTGGAACAGCTTCGTATTTGCATATTAAATACAGAGGAGTCGGAGTCGAGGAGTCGGAGTCGGAGTCGGACAATTTATCTACCGACTCCACAGCCCTGCAAAAAAATGGGGTCACACGTGGGGTATTTCTACTGCCCTGGCATTTTAGGGGCCCTAAAGCGTGAGAAGAAAAATGCGTAAAAATGCCCTCCTAAAAGGTACTCATTGGAATTTGGGCCCCTTTGCGCATCTTGCCTGCAAAAGTGTCACCATGTGGTATCGTCGCACTCAGGAGAAGTAGGGCAATGTGTTTTGGGGTGTATTTTTACATATACCCATGCTGGGTGAGAGAAATATCTCTGTATATTGACAACTTTGAATAAAAAAATGTAAAAAGTTGTCATTTACAGAGATATTTCTCTCACCAAGCATGGGTATATATAAAAATACACCCCAAACCACATTGCCCCACTTCTCCTGAGTACGGCGATACCACATGAGTGACACTTTTTGCAGCCAAGATGCGCAAAGGGGCCCTAAAACCAATGAGTACCTTTAGGATTTCACAGGCCATTTTTATGCATTTGGATTCTCACACTTTAGGGGCCCCTAAAATGCCAGGTGAGTATAAATACCCCACATGTGACCCCATTTTGGAAAGAAGACACCCCAAGGTATTCCGTGAGGGGCATAGTGAGTCCACAGAATTTTTATTTTTGGCACAAGTCAGCGGAAATTGTTTTTTTTTTTTTTTTAATTTTGTTTTTTACAAAGTCTCATATTCCACTAACTTGTGACAAAAATAAAATTTTGCATGAACTCACCATACCCTCACAGAATACCTTGGGGTGTCTTCTTTCCAAAATGGGGTCACATGTGGGGTATTTATACTGTCCTGGCATTTTAGGGGCCCCTAAAGGGTGAGAAGAAGTCTGAATCCAAATGCGTAAAATGCCTCTGAAATCTTAAAGGTACTCTTGGTTTAGGGCCCTTGCGTACTCAGGCTGCAAAAGTGGCACACATGGTATCGCCGATCAGGAGAAGTAGGCAATGCGTGGGGTGTATTTTTATATATACCCATACTTTGTGTGAAAATATCTCTGTAAACGACAACTTTTAAAAATTTTTATACAAAGTTGACAATTTACAGAGATATTTCTCTCACCCAACATGGGTATATGTAAAAATACACCCCAAAACACATTGCCCTACTTCTCCTGAGTACGGCGATACCACATAAGTGCCGCTTTTTGCAGCCTGGGTGTGCAAAGGGCCCAAATTCCAACGAGTACCTTTAGGTTTTACATGGCGGCTCACAATTTAGCCTCGCCCAAAATGCCAGAACAGTAAACACACCCCACAAATGACTCCATTTCGAAAGTAGACACCCCAAGGTATTCACTGAGGGGCATAGTGAGTCCGTCTGAGATTTTTTTTTTTTTTGCCAGAAGTTATCAGAAATTGAAACTTTTTTTTTTTTTTTTCTCAGAAAGTGTCAATTTCCGCTAACTTGTGAAAAAATGAAATGATACATGAACTCACCATGCCCCTCCACGAATACTTTGGGGTGTCTTCTTTCTAAAATGGTGTAATTTGGGGGATATTTATACTATCCTGGCATTCTAGCACCTGAAGAAACATGACAGGCGCTCAGAAAGTCAGAGCTGCTTCAAAATGCCGAAATTCACTTTTTTGCACCATAGTTTGTAAACGCTATAACTTTTACCCAAACCAATAAATATACACTTATTGGTTTTTTTTATCAAAGACATGTAGAACAATAAATTTAGAGAAAAATTTATATAGAAATGTAGTTTTTTTGAAAAATTTTACAACAGAAAGTGAAAAATGTCATTTTTTTGCAAAAATTTCGGTAATTTTTGATTAATAGCAAAAAAAGTAAAAATGTCAGCAGCAATGAAATACCACCAAATGAAAGCTCTATTAGTGAGAAGAAAAGGAGGTAAAATTCATTTGGGTGGTAAGTTGTATGACGGAGCAATAAACGGTGAAAGTAGTGTAGTGCGGAATTGTAAAAAGTGGCCTGGTCATTAAGGGTGTTTAAGCTAGGGGGGCTGAAGCGGTTAAAACACTGGAAGTTACTGCAAAATCCAAGGTAAAACGCGTGTTTTTACGTAGATTTCGGTGCTGAAAATCAAATCCACACCACAGACTAGTTTCTGCAGCATGCAGAAGGTTTTGTAAGATCTCATCTTGTAATCCGCAGCGTATCCCTGCATGTTACCCACAGCACACTACAACTCCCAGCATCCCCTGTCAAACGTCAGGTTAACAACAAGGCCCAGAAGCCTTCCCTTTACTGTTTTGCCCCTCAGTGAAATGACGAGTTATACATTACACAAGGCTCTGAGACCTGCAACTACTCCTCCCAGCGAGTCCGGTGTGCTGCATGCTGGGAGCTGTAGTCCCTGTGCTGCAGCCCCGGCACAGTGTGCTAGTTCCTGTACAGTCATGTAAACTTCCTCTGTGACTTTTGTGCATTGGCCTGACCCCCTCCCCTCCTCCCCGCCAGTACCTCCTTCCTCGCTGGGGTAGTTTTCCTGTCCCCTCCCAGGAAGTTTCTAAAAAAAAAAAAAAAAAAAAAACCCTGTAGGCAGATAGAAGGGAAAAGGTTCCCATTTGTAAGAAGTTGGGGACTTTTCAGCGGAGCCATAAGAAGAGGCGGGAGGAGCGGGCTGTCCGGGGAGCGAGGAGGAGACATGACGGTGAGACGGGCGCAGCGCTCTGGGGGGTCGGGCCATGGTGTGACGGGGAGCAGCTACTTTCCGGTTCCTCACCAGTGTGCCCTGTATCTCGTATCCGTTTATTGGAAAGCTGGGTGACATGCCCCCCATTACAGCTCCTACAGGTGTGCCAGCCTGCTAGTCACCCAGTCCTATGTGGGGGCTGTGAATAGGGCACCTCTGTCATTCAGGTAACTGAGGAAGATGGGTGCTGAACCCTGCTGTACTGGTGGGCGTATTGTCCAGGAAGCCCCATCCCCTCCTGCACCCTGTCACCCTGGTGAACCGAAAGTGAGCGATCACTGATCACCTTCCGCTATCATCCGTCGGCGATTGATACTGGCAATTCTTCTGCCTGTGTTGGGCCTCGTTCACATTTCCATGTCCACTTCATGTCTGTCCACGTTTCATCTGTGTTTGCTCCGTTTTTTTGCCCTCTCTGTGTGTCATCCGTAATCCACAGACGCTGCTAAAGCACCAGTGGTCAGTGAAAAACGGATGCCATTCGTGTTGTGTGCGTGATTTTCATGGGCCCATAGAGTTCAATGGGCGTGTTAGGTCCGCATCAGGGGACAAAGTAGTGCGTGTCACTGTGGGGTTTTTTTTCTGTAAAAAAAAATAAATACTGATGTGTGAACAACATTAAAGTCAATCAGTACGTGTGCTGTCTGAAGAACATGCAGAATGTGAGATGGTTAAGACCTCTGCGCAGATTCTGCGTGTAAACAGCATCTAATCCACAATTAGACATTGCAATTTTTGGTGCACGTACATCTGCACGGAAACTTGTGCGGCTCTAATGTGCGTTCAAGGCCCTTGTGTGCAGGTAGCCTTAGGCCTCTTTCACACGAGCGTGTCCGGATTAGGTCCGGATGCGTTGCGGATGCGTTCAGGGAAAACTGTGCGATTTCACAGGCAAAGCCATTCAGTTTTGCCTGCGATTGCGTTCAGTTGTTCAGTTTTTTCCGCGCGGGTGCAATGCGTTTTGATGCGTTTTTCACGCGCGTGATAAAAAACTGAAGGTTTACAAACAACATCTCCTGGCAACCATCAGTGAAAAACGCAACGCATCCGCACCTGCTTGCGGATGCAATGCGTTTTTCACGCAGCCCCATTCACTTCTATGGGGCTAGGGCTTCGTGAAAAACGCAGAATATAGAACATGCTGCGATTTTCACGCAACGCACAAGTGATGCGTGAAAAAAAACGCTCATGTACACAGACCCACTGAAATGAATGGGTCAGGATTCAGTGCGGGTGCAATGCGTCCTCCTCACGCATTGCACCCGCGCGGAAAACTCGCCCGTGTGAAAGGGGCCTTAGGGTTTGACCGCACGATGTGACTGTGTAGCAGCTGCCTGAGCCTTAGTGGGCTGCACATAACTAATTAGGACTGCACTGTTTAGTTGGTGCTGAGCAGTCATCAAAGGGGTTGACTGGCCTTGGAGCTGCTAACATCTTGGGTCGGAACTTGTCACCCTAAGGCCTCATGCACGCAGCCGTTGTACGGCCGTTCCGTGCATTGGGGACCGCAATTTGCGGCGGCAGGGACAGATTGAGACCCATTCAACTTGAATGGGTCCGTGATCCGTCCGCACTCTGTAGTGCTTCCGTGGGGTTCTGTTCCGAATCGCAGCTGCGGATTGTGGACCCATTCAAGTCAATGAGTCCACATCCGTGATGCGGGGAGCACACTGCCGGTGCCCGCATATTGCAGACATGCTGTTTGCAGGCCGCAATACGGCCACGGATTGGCAACAGCCGTGTGCATGAGGCCTTAACATAAAAACCACCACTTTGGCTCAGTTCCTTCCTCCATCCAGTCCCTGCAGGAACAGGAAGGTACCATGACCGGTGTGGCCTGTCACAGGCCTCAGCAGCCGCATCAGCATAACAACATGCGAGGTCTGGAGGACTGACGTTGAAACACTGGTGGGGGAGATTTATAAAAACTAGGCCTGCACAATATATCGCGAAAGCAATTGCAATATATCGCAATCGCAATTTGCCGACCCAAAAATGCTGCAATTATATTACCGTATTTTTCGCCTTATAAGACACACTTTTCCCCCCCCAAAAGTGTGTCTTATAAAGCGATGGTTGACTTTCTACGTGACACTGTATCTCCGGCCGCTATGCCGCACAGCGCGGCCAGCGATACATCAGTTACAGTGCGGGGAGGGAGGAGGGGCTGGTGGAAAGTCGTTATTTTAATGAACACATGTTCTTATATCTATTTTATTTATCTGTTCTGTGCAGCGCTATTAAGAAAATGGCAAGTTTAGTATTTTGTACTTTTGCAGTAATGCAAATATGTATTTTATTTAGAAAAACACTGCGCATTTCAGTTCTTGAGTTCAGCAGAACTACATTTCACATTGTCAGCCATCTGTGTGCGCTCTTACCTTGAAAATCCAAGCAGATAGACCTCTAGCACAATTCCCTTAAAATATCGCATCGCATATCGTTATCGCAATTTTTAGGGCCCTAATCGCAATCGCACAAAATTCTCATATCGTGCAGCCCTAATAAAAACTGGTGCAAAGGAAAACTGGCTTAGTTGTCTATAGCAACCAATCAGATTCCTCCTTTCATTTTTCAGAGCTCCTGTGGAAAATGAAAGGTGTAACCTTATTGGTTGTTATGGGCAACTAAGCCAGTTCTACTTTACACCAGTTTTCATAAATCTTCCACAGCACTCCAAGTAAGGCCTCATGCACACGACCGTTGTTGTGGTCCGTGTCTGAGCCGCATATTTTGCGGCTGGGGCGCGGACCCATTCACTTTAATGGAGCGGCAAAAGATGCGGACAGCACTCTGTGTGCTGTCCGCATCCGTTGCTCCGTTCTGTGCCCCCGCAAAAAAAATAGAGCATGTCCTATTCTTGTCCGTTTTGCGGACAAGAATAGGCATTTCTACAAAGAAAAATGGAGGCAGCACTCCAACTGAAGTCTATGGGCCAAGTTCAAAATCACGGATGGCATCCGTGTGTGGTCCATGTTTGGTCCGGTTTTCAAGTGACAACTGGTAGGAGATGCTCTGGAAATAAAATTCCAGCTGAGCAGTGTCCGTGGAATGAGGATCAGAGGATGACACATGGAGGGCAAAAAATGGACACCCAGATCCTTCACGGATAATAAATGGATGGCTTTTTTTTATTTTCATGGACGTCACACAGAAATGTGAACAAGGCCTTAGGCTTATTTCACATAAGCAAGTTCTCCATATGGATGCAATCTGTTTTTAGAATGGATGGCATCGGAACTGAACCCTGATCCATTCGTTTCAATGGGTGAGCGTGGTTTTCTACGGACCACCTGTCCCTTCAGGAAAGATCTCAGCATGTTCCCGCAGCACTGGTCCATTCAAGTCAATGGGTCAGTGAAAAAAACTGACAGCACAGGTACGGTGTCCTGATGGTGTCTGTTTTTCACTGAGGGTCGCTGGGAGACACTGTGTGTTTTCTTCAGGTTTTTCTTCATGTGTATGAAAAACTAATGCAAAACGGATGCAATCAAGATGGAAAAAAACTGAAGCGCTGAACACAGACAAAACGGACTCAACTTGCATGGAAAATCATCACTTTTTCTGTGAACAGACCCGGACACATTGGAGATTTATCAAACTGGTGTAAAGTAGAACTGGCTTACTTTCCCATAGCAACCAATCAGATTCCACCTTTCATTTTTCACAGCTCCTTTGGAAAATGAAAGATGGAATCTGATTGGTTGCTATGGGAAACTAAGCCAGTTCTACTTTACACCAGTTTGATAAATCTCCCCCATTCTGTATTGCTTCAGGTTAAGGCCTCATGAACACGAACGTATTTTCTTTCCGTGTCCGTTCCGTTTTTTGTTTTTTTTGCGGACCATATGCGGAACCGTTCATTTCAATGGGTCCGGGAAAAAAATGGAAGGTACTCTGTGTGCATTCTATTTCCGTATGTCCGTTTTTCCGTTCCGCAAAAAAATAGAGCATGTCCTATTTTTTTCTAGTTTGCGGACAAGGATAGGTATTATTACAATGGATCCGCAATTTGCGGACCGCAAACACACAGTCGTGTGCATGAGGCCTAATTCTTTTTAGGGCCCATTCACATGACCTTATTTTTGGTCCGCATCCGATCTGCATGTTTTGAGTTCACCTGTTCACTTCAATGGGGCCTTAAAAGATGCGGACAGCACTCCATGTGCTTTCGGCATCTGCATGTCCGTTCCGCAGCCCTGCAAAAAGGACAGAACATGTCCTATTCTTGTACGTTTTGCGGACAAGAATAGGCATTTCTAACAAAGGGTGAACTGGCCGGTCCGCAAAATGCAGCACGTATGTGGCTGGTATCCGTGTTTGGTGGATCCGCAATTTATGGTCTGCAAAAATGGATATGGTTGTGTGAATGAGTCCTTAACCACACGGTCCCTTAATCGTGGTAGTCGTAGTTGTGAGTTATCCACTTTGTTCTGATCCTCAGCTGTGTCATGGTATCGACCCTCTGACACAGTTCCTTACGTGCAGACGGGAAGTCAGTCTGATATTGAGGTTCTTACAGGAATGAATAAAGAAACGGACATATTGTCAGTACATAAATCCGACCTGTTTCTGGCATTAGTGCTGGGATTCGGCAGGACAAAAAACGTTGCTTGCTGCGGTCTTTTATGTCAGACAAATGTACCCAGCTTTTCTCTGCTAAAAAACGCACTCCCCATTATAGTCATCTGTTCCGGTCAGTTATGTTATTTTCATCATTGTGCTCCTAAAACAGGTGAGAACAACGAAAATCGGTAGTGCAAGTGTGAAAGAGGCCTAGTATGGTTTCCATGATGAAACACTTTATGGGTTGCTACCTGTAAACCTGACGTGATTATTAATGGTGTTATTTATTGATATCGCTGATATCGGAGCCCCATTAATAAGGTGGGGTTTAATATCGTCAGTCTTCTGCACAATGACATTACTACTCCTGTCGTGTAGTACTGGTATTTCCAGGCATTGCACAATAACCTACTTTACATCTGTCATTCATGGTTTTCATGTGGTTATTTCGGTTTTACTATGTTTGCCCATCCCGTGTGTTTTGTGTGCGCCGTCGCCCCAGGCGTCTTCCATTCTGATTGATTCTCGCCTGTCTCTATGACCGGGTCTCTTTTACTCTTTTCTCCTTCTCTCTACAGATGTCTCTTTGAGATTCGCTCTTCTCCTGTACACGGTGTATGTTAGCGTTTGTTGTGTGCTTTACTTTGTTCCCATTGCTTATGTTGCTGTCGTGGTACATGGTCCGCCCGTCCGGGTGCTTCTGCTAACCCTGTTCTGTGGTGGGACGCCATACTTTGGAGAGGATGGCACAACTCACTATATTCATCTATGTTCGGAGACGTTTTTTGACCACGTCTCTGTTGTTTTTAGAACGTTTGTACTGAAAATTTATTTTCCCACTAGCAACACAAGAGGGGCCGCTATAATAAAATAAAAGTTAACTTTTAATAAATTGTATCTAAAAAGAAGACAAAAATGCACGATTAATACAAACATTGGAGCAACCTTACCGGAATACTGATAATTCAATTGGCACATGAATACCGGACTGGTTGGGTTGATACCGATGACGGGGGTCATGGGATGATACAATGTGCATATTCTGACCCTACCTTGCCCGTTCAGGTCTATTATGCCCTAATGACCTCCTAAACACGGAGTCATCGCCCTGACAAGAGTGGCCGCCTGGAACCTTGCCCTACTGCCAATCCCTAAAAAACCCTATTAGAGGAAGTTGGTGGAGGGAATACCCAATATCTGTCAATACCCTCCCTAATCCAAACCTCAAACAAAACAAATCAAAATATATATCAGAAAGGGTCTCAAAAAATGTTCTAACGCGTTTCGTCTTGATGGGTTCCCCCCAGACACATCAGAAGAAAGGGAGGGCTGGTAGATCGCCCTACTACCTCTAAGTGTAGTAAATGTGGCAGTGTGACAAGTTCACGTGTCTGAACGTAGTAGGGCGATCTACCAGCCTTCCTTCAGTGTAACAGGGACACCGGACCACAACTGTCTGATCACTAGGCATTTTGTCATTCTTCATCTTTTCAATTTTGGCCCCTCGTCCTTTGAGTCTGGGGGAACCCATCAGGACAAAACGCGTCGGGACATCTTTTGAGACCTTTTCTGATATATATTTTGATTTGTTTTGTTTGAGGTTTGGATTAGGGAGGGTATTGACAGATATTGGGTATTTCCTCCACCAACTTCCCCTAATAGGGTTTCTTAGGGATTGGCAATAGGGCAAGGTTCCAGACGGGGCTGCTCATCAGGGCGATGACTCCGTATTTAGGAGGTCATTAGGGCATAATAGACATGACCGGGCAAGATAGGCACAGGAAATGCACATTGTATCATCCCACCTCCCCCGTCATCGGTATCAACCCAACCAGTCCAGCATTCATGTTCCAATTTTTGTATTTATTGTGCATTTTTGTCTTCTTTTTAGATATGATTTATAAAAAGTTAAGTTTTATTTTATTATTGTGTTGCTAGTGGGAGCATAGTCTGAGTATACCATCATTTACTCGTACTCACGCATTTTGAGATTGGATTACTGTATATTTATTACCTTAGACATCGGAAACCCATCCTATAAAAAATACTGTCATCACCATTGATACATGAGCCCTATAGCATGTGTTACGTTGTATTAACCAGCTGCATGCTGATTTCTTATTTTTTTTTTCTTTTTGCTACCTCTGGCCCCTGTATCTGGGTGAGGTATTAGGTGTCTGAAATCCTTATGCTGTCTATGGGGTAGTCTCGCTTTACGCCAGTCTCTCATGTGGTATTCACAGGGTGAAACCGAATCTGCCATATCCTTCGGATGTCTCTCTGCCCCCCTTTGCCCTCGAACCTTCGGGACTGTGGCCAAGGGGCGGGTGTCACCAGCGTCCCTTCTCATCCAGACAACAGCCTTGTAACTGGAGATGGAAAGGTTTGGAGAGAGGGACAGAACTAAATGTCAGATAAGGCTCGTGTCCCGGAGATCTAGTGGGGAAAAAAATAGAAAGCGAGTCATCTCAATGTATAGATAGAAGAACGCCTCAAGATGTGTAGCACTAGAGTATATAGGATAATTACAAGAAACGGCCAGAGCAGGCGAGCACTGTAAAGTGTGAGCCAGTCCTTGAGGATGTGATGAGATTTCTTATAGTGCACAGCTAACGTCTTGTGGCCTCTCGCTGCCATGACAGAAGAGTTGCATTCCAAGAAGGACATCTAAGCATGAGATTGAATTAAGAGACTGGTGAGGTGGTGAGACGCCCCCATGTTGCCCAGTAATGTGCCTTCTGCATCCTCAGAGCGAGGTGCCAGCTCAGACCTAGAGGTATGACAGCTCTTATCTACCCCGTGTCTGTAGAAGTGGCCTGCTGCATCCCTGTTACGTGCGGTCTTTGCTGTTCATCACTCCACCCTGTGCTTTATGTAGTCACCTGTTCCGCTCTTTATCTACGACTGAATGTTCAGTTGCAGTCCATGTGTGTTTTCTCTCAACAGCCCGACCTACTGAACTTCAAGAAGGGATGGATGTCCTTGCTGGATGCAAATGGAGAGGTGAGTCTATATCTGTGTGCTGTGCCTTTTATCATTTGGTCAGTAGTAGCCTTCTTTAAATGCAGCCCAGTTGTGTGAGAACTTAATCTCTGGTGCCATGGCCCACCGTACAGACGTGTCCACGCGGACTGTGGAAGATCTATGGACGGGTATATGGAAGCGTGGTGTGTGTGTGTTCTGTACAGTTGGAGGAGATTTGTTCTTTTATGTTATGTTTGTTGTATCCTTGGAGCCATCATTTTTCATTGCCAGTTTACAAAGGTCTTATCTGCGGCCATGGCCAGTAGGAGTAATGGATAATACAAGCTGTCCGCCCGCACTAGATCGCGGTTTTCTCACTGGACGTGCTTGGCGTGTCTAGGAGAGGAGCTGTGTCTGGAGGCAGTGTATACAGAGGTGTATAGAGTGTAGCATGCAGGAGATAATGAGGGTGGTGATATGTACTGGAAATATATTTCTCCTTTTTCATAGTGGAAGAAGCACTGGTTTGTTCTGACCGACTCCAGCCTCCGGTATTACAGAGACTCCAATGCTGAAGAGGTAAGGACCTGTTTTCTGAATACTTTAAGCAGACGTATTTCATGTCTTTTTCTGTTGAAGATGGTTTGCTAAATGTTGACGTTGACAGCTGTAGAATATCAGAAGTTTATAGTGTGGAACTTATGAAGCTCTGTACTCACAAAAATGTGCAACTTTTTGTAGTTACGCTTTTAATGCCGTTCTCGGCACTTTTCAAAAGTGGGTATGGTTAGCTAGGTAGGTCAACAGTCGGACTTCAGCAAGATGGATGACTAAAACCTCTCTAGACAAGTGTTATGTGTAACCTCTTAAGGACGCGGCCTAGTTTAGTGCTTAAATCGGTTGTCCAGGATTAGAAAAAAATGGCTGCTTTCTTCCAAAAACAGCACAGACTGTGGTCTGCATTGCAGCTCTGCTTCACTGATTCCAGTAGAGCCACGCTGCAGTGCAAGACACAACCAATGGGTAGGGGTGGTGCTGTTTTTGGAAGAAAGCACCCATGTTTTTCTTTAAGGGTACTTTCACAATTGCGTTAAACTTTTCCGGCATTGAGTTCCGTCCTAGGGGCACAATCCCGGAAAAAACTGATCAGTTTTATCCTAATGCATTCTAAACGGAAAGAAATCCGTTCAGTATGCATCAGGATGTCTTTAGTTTAGTCACAGTACGGTTTTTGGACGGAGAAAATACCGCAGCACGAATACCGGATCTGTTTTTTCGGATGACAACTGGAGAGACGGATCTGGTATTTCAATGCATTTGTGAGACTGATCCGCATCCTTCTGGCTAAGGAACTGCCTGCCGGAATCCAGCAACGCAAGTGTGAAGGTACCCCTAGGATGTGGCAGTTTTTTTTTTTTTTTCTTATTTTTATCTTATTTATGTTTTTATCTTATTTTTCTATTGACATGGCAATCTGGGGGCTTGTTTTCTGCATGACGAATCTTTGGGGCGCTGGTGTGGAAAAAAAAAACAAGGCGATTCTGCTATTGTTTTAAGGTTTCTTTAGGCTGGGTTCACACGAGCATGTCCGGATTAGGTCCGGAAGCGTTGCGGATGCGTTCAGTAAAAACTGTGCGATTTCACAGGCAAAGCCATTCAGTTTTGCCTGTGATTGCGTTTAGTTGTTCAGTCTTTTCCGCGCAGGTGCAATGCGTTTTGATGCGTTTTTCACGAGCGTGATAAAAAACTGAAGGTTTACAAACAACATCTCCTAGCAACCATCAGTGAAAAACGCAACGCACCCGCACTTGCTTGCAGATCAATGCGTTTTTCACTCAGCCCCATTCACTTCTATGGGACCAGGGCTGCGTGAAAAATGCAGAATATAGAACATGCTGCGATTTTCACGCAACGCACAAGTGATGCGTGAAAAAAAACGCTCATGTACACAGACCCATTGAAATGAATGGGTCAGGATTCAGTACGGGTGCAATGCGTTCACGTCATGCATTGCACCCGCACGGCAAACTCGCCCATGTGAAAGGGGCCTTAGTGTTTGCGGTGCATTAAATGACATACTGACATTATTCTGCACAGCAGTATGATTATTGAGATACCAAATTTATATAGTTTGTTTTATTGCTTTAGAATTTATATATATTTTTTTTAATCATTCTTTTATTTTTCTGCCAATGAACTTATTTGAAGGCTAATTTTTATTTTTTTGCAGGGCAAGCTATACGGTAGTTTTAATAGATACCATTTTGGGATACATTCATCGTTTGATCACTTATCGTAGCATTCACTACACATGATAAATAACATAATATTTTAATGTATTCGACATCCTTGCACACGGCTATGACAATTGTGTTTAGCTCTTTTATAAATATATATATATATATATATATATATATATATATATATATATATATATCTCTCTCTAATGAAAAATATATATATATATTTTTTTTTTTAAGTTTATTCAACTTTACTTCTTCTTTTAGGTCCCCTTAGGGGACTTGAACCTGGGATCATTTTATCACTGTAATAAAGTGTATAGACAGGGGGAAACAGAGGCAGTAACATGGCTGGCCTGAGGCCTTTTAGAGGTGTTACTACAACTGCTTGTCAGCCTGTGATTGCATTTTTTGGGGTACTGACCAGAGGATAGAGAGAACCGTCTCACTGTCTGACAACTCAGATGCCATGGTTATTATTGATTGTGGCTTTTAAAAGGTTAAACTTCCCTATCCTGGGCAGTCAGAGCAGGATGTCGGCTATTTAATACTGCTGGTACCCGCAAATGGTGGTGCGGGCACAGCTCCTGAGCCTACCCCATCACAGTGCTGTAACTATATTACATGCTTGAAGTGGTTTTCAGGGTGCTTGTACATGTAGTGGCATTGTTCATCCTGATGATGAACGTGTAACAAAGAAATATCCGTGTACTGGAAGTTTTAAACCGCTGTAATTAGGTTTTCTACCTTGTTAATTTGGAGCTGGACTTTTGAACCTTTTCTTGGAATCCCAAATTTCTCATCCGTATCATTGGGGGACACAGGCTTGACCATGGGTATAGCTGTTGCCGCTAGGAGGTGACACTAAGCACAAAGCTGTGAGCTCCTCCCTTCAGCTTAGTGTCTGTAGGAGGCAGACCTCCCTGCTTTGCAGGTCTGCAGATTTTTGTTCCTTTATTGATTTTTTTTTTTTTTTTTATTGATTTTTTTCTTCTAGTGGGATTTTAGGCAGTCCTAGCTGCCTGCTCTCCCACCCAGGAGATGGAAGACCCGGGGGTCCCCAAGCCCGCTGCTCCTTCCCGGTCTCCAGAAGTCAAGCCTCTGCATCCCGCCATCCTTTGGATCACCACTACAAGTCCCCTCTGTTTCCGGTGTAGCAGCCTTCCCCAAGGGGCTGCACACCGAAGGTGGTGATCCGGCTGGAGCTAGGGGGGCAGAAGACGCCGGACGTGTGACTATTTCTGGCCCCCAGAGTGCTCCCCTCCTTCCTCCTCCCTCCCCTTCTCAGGTTACCTTCAGTGATTTCCCCCACAGAGGCCATGTCCCTCCATGCATCTTTCTCCTATCGGGAGTGAGGGGTTGGAGAAGCCTCCGGTGCGCAATGCCCCCTCTTCTCGGGGCCCTTCCTCTTCTCGACGTTTTCGGTCCTGTGCTCTGCCGGGGCCACTGCTAATTGAGGCCCCAGCTTCTCTGTGGCCTACTCCCACATCGGCTCCCCGCGGGTTCTTCTCTCCTGGCCGGCATCTCAGTTCGGCCAGGGCTCTAGCGGCAGGGGCCTCTTTAGCAGGGACAGCAGAAAAGTCGGGCCTGCGCTTCCCCGCGTTTTTGCTGGGGACCGACATTTTGGGGGCGGGGCATGAAGTTCTCCCTGCTCCCCCTCCTTCATCTGTATCCTGGTGGGAATCTTGGCGCATTTTCTGCCTCCGCCCACCTCCTGTTTCAACTAGACCTCTGTGGGACTCTGGCTCTAGGCACCTCCGTACAAGCTGCATTGAGGGACACGGGTCAGGTAAGCTCTGTCTCCCGTTCCTACATGGTTTAACCTACCCCCCTCCTCCTCCTACCTGTCATTACAGGGTACTCATTATGTCCAGGCCCAGGCCCCAAAGCAGGCGGTCACTTTTGTGCATCATTTTGCTTATGCTTCTTGTCGCTCAAAATTTCCATCCGGTCAGTTAGATCCCCTTTTGCCCTTCGTGCTCTGCTCCACAGCCAAGTGGCTCTGCCCCTGACCCAGTCGCCCCTACTGCCCAGCCTATGGTTGAGCCGGCGTGGGCACGCTCCCTGTCAAGGATGGTACAGGACGTCTTCCATACCAACAAAGCCATTGTGGAAATACTAGGGTGTTTGTCCGCAAGGCCATCCTCTGACCAGTCTGACTCTGGGGATCCTGGGGGTCATTTCCTTCGCAGCCATCCCGCTAAATGGGCCAGACCATCCTCCTCCAAAATGGTGTCTGCATCTCCCATTTCCTCTGCCTCTCCGCCACCTCCCAGAGAGTCTCACTCCGACGTGTCCTCCTTGGAAGTGGCATGTTCCGAGGAGAGGTTTTCAGATGCAGACTTTGCCTCTCCTGAGGGTCAGTCTTCAAAACTTTCCTTCATGGTGGACAATCTCATTACAGAGGTTATTGAGACCTTACGGGTTGAGGACCCTGCACCCTCATCGGCCAGCTTGAGTTTTTCCTTCAGGAGGTACCGTCGCTCGCCCAAATGTTTCCCCAACCACCAGGTATTTGATTCCTCTCTTTCCAAGGAGTGGAATTTTCCAGATAGACGTTTTGCCTTACCAAAACGCTTAGACGGCCTTTATCCATTTCCGGAGGATTTGACTAAGAAGTGGTCTGATTTTTTTTCGTCTCTCCCAACCTCTCCCTCTGCCGCAAATTCCTTTTTTCAGGCTATTCACACACTTCTGCGGCAGGGAGTGATCGTCCCGGTTCCTGCACAAGACCGTTTTCGCGGGTTCTACTCCAATCTCTTTGTGGTCCCCAAAAAGGAGGGGACGTTCCATCCCATTCTGGACCTCAAAGCACTAAACCGCTTCCTTCGCCTACGCCGCTTCCGGATGGAGTCCCTGAGATCAGTCATTGTGTCCATGGAACCTGGAATGTACCTGTCCTCGATAGACATAGGACGCTTATCTTCATGTTACCATCTGCGTCAGTCACCAAAAATTTCTCTGGTTCGCAGTGGGTCCCTTTCACTACCAGTTTGTGGCCCTCCCGTTCGGCCTGACCACAGCTCCCAGAGTCTTTACGAAGGTTCTGGCGGCTGTCATGGCCCTGTTCCATGCAAGGGGTATAGTGGCGATTCCATACTTGGACGATATCCTGATAAAGGGTCCATCGTTCCGGGCAACGGCGGACAGTCTGCGTATAGTCCTGGACACCCTGGAACGCTTCAGATGGATCCTGAACCGGCAAAAGTCATGTCTTTGTCTCAATGGCTAACCTTTCTGGGCATGTTACTCGACACCTTTCAGGCCAAGGTACTCTTGCCCCCAGAGAAGCTATCCACTCTTCGTCTTCAGATTCTCCCCTTGTTGCGGCCCCGTCTTTTTCCCATTCATCACTGCATGTGGGCTCTGGGTCACATGTTCTCTGCCTTCGAAGCAGTTCCCTATGCTCCGTTCCATACCAGGACTTTTCATCAGCCATTCTAACCAATTGGGACCACTCCCTAGCCTCCCTGGATCGGCTCATAAGTCTTGCTGCCCCGACCTGCCGGACCCTCAGGTGGTGGTTCGTTTCCCTGATGCTGACGTCGGGTCGTTCTCTTCTTCCTCTCCGTTGGACGGTGCGGACAACTGAGTCAAGCCTCCGGGTTGGAGGGGAGTGTTGGGAAATCTATCCATTCAAGGCGTGTGCTAACGCGAGGAGCGCTCCCTCACAATCAATATTCTGGAATTGAGAGCGATTCGTCGCTCTCTGCTTTGTTGGATCGACCATCAGATCTCCGAGGATGTTATGTTCAAGTTCAGTCCGACAACTCCACGTCTGTGGCGTATCTTAATCACCAGGGCGGCACTCGGAGCCCTGCAGCCATGTGTGAGACAGCTCTGATTCTCAGTTGGGTGGAGAGCCATATTCCGGCACTGTCGGCAGTTCACATCCCCGGCGTTGACAACTGGATCTCTGACTTCCCCGTCTTGATCCCGGCGAATGGGCTCTTCACCCGCAAGTTTTTCTAGCCATCTGCGAGCGATGGGTTCGGACCTTTCTGCGGGGGTTTGCGCACGCTGGGCCCCCTTCCCGTCCTCCATTGAATCCTTGGGATCTTAATCTAGTGCTCAGTGCTCTCCAGTCTTCACTGTTTGAGCATTTGTAGCAGGTGTCTCTTCGCTTCCTGTCCTACGAGGTGGCCTTTTTGGTGGCAATCACTTCCATCCGTAGGGTGTCGGAACTCGCGGCTCTTTCCTGTCGGTCGCCCTTCCTGATCCTCCATCAGGACAAAGTAGTCCTTCGCCCTGTTCAGTCCTTCCTTCTGAAGGTTGTGTCGGCATTCCATCTCAATTAAGAGATCATTCTACCTTTCTTTTGTCCTGCCCCGTCTCATCCTCGTGAGCAGTCGCTCCACATTCTGGATTTGGTATGAGCCGTTCGCATCTATCTGTCCCATCTTCCAGCCGACGGATTTCCTGTTCGTCATTCTAGAGGGCTGCGTCTAAAACTTCCACTTCCTGATGGATTCGTTTGGCCATTGTGGAAGCGTACCGCGTCAGTGACCGGGCCCCACCCTTCCGGGTTACTGCTCATTCTGCTCGGGCAGTGGGGGCCTCTTGGACAGTGCATCTTCTGACGCTTCTCTGGGGCGTAGAGTTTTGCAGACGGCAGTTTTCTGATTGGCCGGTGGGTACTTGTTTATGTCCACCCTTGAGAGTGCTCTGTAACGTCCCATGGTCAAGCCTGTCCCCCCCAATAAACGGAAGAGAAACAGATTTTACGGTAAGTACAAAAATCTAGTTTTTACATGCAGAAAAATATTGCATGTATGGACCAATAGACGATTAATTGAGATGCACACCTGGATAATCTTATTTTTGTTAGAAGGGTCCCCCATCAATTAACTGACTGCAGGGTGCTGCTGGTACCCCCAATGATCAGCTGTAGTATATGAGAGAACCTTGGATGGACATGTTGAGTGGGGAATGACCCTCTTATGTTTTTAAATTAGTCCCTTGAACAAAGTTATAAATAGGGTTCTTCTATAGTGGCTGAAGCGTCGCTGTGCGGGAAAAAACAATGAAGGAGCTGCAGTGCTAAACCAGAACTTTGGCCCCTTTATTATTAGGATTGGTAGGGATCTCCAAGGACGACCCAATCTCTGGTAATAAAGTGGTAGTGTACATATATATTTCTAATTTGGGTAATGGTAATGCTTGCATATTAAATTGCGTCTACTCTTGGAACAATGAGGGGAATTTATCATGAGGGAAGTGCAATTTTTTTTTACAGCTAATAGTCGCATTTGATAAATCTTGTATACACATACTTGATGAGCTAATCATGCTCACTTTACCACCCACTTTTCAAAAGTGGCCAGAGCAGTATAAAATCCAGAAAAGTCACAAAATGGCAGACGCCAAAATGTGCAGCTTTTTTTATGGCAGAAAACCAGTCTACAGGGTCCAACCCATGAGTGTGGAGGAAACAAAATGGTTCAGTACAGCTCACCATGGGAAACTGCAGCCCCAGTGTCTACGGTAAAGCAGACTTGTGCAACTGTTGGCAAAAATTCCACAAACCGTTAGAACGTCATAAAATCCACATTTTTATTTGTCCCCACATTATAAACATTGTTAAAATGGACATCAATTGTACAAGCTGAATGTACCATAGATGTCCATGTTTAACCATGTTTTTAATGTGGGGACAAATAAAGTTCTAGTGGTTTCTGGAATTTTGCATAAGCCTACTTTACCAGGAATGTGCCTATATTTCAAGAAGTATTACTTTGGAAAGAAATGCCAATTTAGAGGAATGTCAGTTGCTTACATTAGCTTGTACTTTGACCTGAGGCCTTCTGAAGCTCTCCTCCTCTTGTCTGATCCTCTCGTCATGAGTATATGTATAGAAGATTTCAAGTGGACCTACAGTCACATACGTGGGCCATAGGGTCCCATCATTAAAAAATAAATAAATATATATATTCCTTCTGCTGTATCGGGCAAACACAGATCAATAAGCAAGTATATTTATTAAAAAGCTTCATGTAATTTTATAAAGCACACTAACATGTGACACAACGTCAGCAATGTACCCTTCAGGCCACTGCCATACAGTAAGTCGATTCCTGTCTAGATCACCTCTTCTTGGAGGAATTTCTGCAACTTTGAAGGGCACGGTTTTGAAGAATTCATCTGTCAGGGTTGCAGAGAAGTAGAACATAAACAGTCATTACAGAGGTCGGCAAGAAATGCAGGAGGGAGGATTATGAGAGGGCTTGATACACTAACAGTGGTACCAAGCCGTATGTTCTGGACCCCTCCCACAGTTTAGATTCTTGCAAACAAAAAGCCGCAACAAAAAGTATATTTTTCTTTTTCCCTTTTTTTTTTTTTTTTCTTTTTCTTTTGCTGTTTATACAGGTAGATTCTGCTGGCAGTACTGCAGAAGGGTGCTTAATTGGCCTATTCTTTGTATAACATCGTAAACGGGGACGACCTTCAAACAATGTCAGGAACAACAAGGCACTGATGTGCTACTATGATATTACAGGGGTGTGGAAATTTAAAAAAAAAACTACTTGTCGAAGGACTAAAGCGAGGGCTCTATCTACCTGTCCCCCATGACAATCTACTTGTCCTGATAAAAAAAATTATTTAAAATCAAAACCGTATTTAAATAAGGTCTTAACTACTACAGGACCGCCTAACGCAGGGATGCGTCCTGCGGGCGGTCCTGTAGCTCTGAGTTGGCGCGTCATCTCGTGAGAGCCGAGATTTCCTGTGAACGCGCGCGCGTTCACAGAGAAGCACGGCAGTTCGGCTACAGCCTGCCAGCGATGATCCATCGCTGGCAGGCTGTAGATCCGAATAAAATCGCATCAAACAGCTATATCAGACGCTGTTTTATGAACAGCGTCTGATATAGCTGCTACCTTTTACATTTGCTGGGATCGACCACCAGAGGACCAGGTAACACAGTAAAGTTGCACCAAACACTACACTAACCCCCCCTTCACCTATTAACCCCTTGATCACCCCATCTAGACCCCCTGATCACCCCCCTGTCATTGATCAAACCCCTTGTAAGGCTCCATTCAGACGTCCATATGTGTTTTGCGGATCCGTGGATTCACGGATCCGCAGATTCGATCCGCGGATCCGATCCGCAGATCCTCAAAACACGGACACCGGCAATGTGCTTTCCGCATTTTGCAGATCCGCACATTGCCAGAACTATATAGAAAATGCTTTTTCTTGTCCGCAATTGCGGACAAGAATAGGACATGTTCTATATTTTTGCGGAACGGAAGTGCAGACTCGGAAGCGCGGATCCGTAATTCCGGATCCGAGCGGGACAAAGTCTGTCCCCATAGAAATGAATGGGTCCGCAATTCCGTTCCGCAAACAGAATTTCGGACGTGTGAATGGGGCATAAGGGTCCCTTATCACCGCCAGTTAGTTAGCTACTTGTTAGGTAGCTAGCGCCCAGCCCACCGCACCGCAGTCACTGATTTTGGCAGAGATTTTTTCATCCACATTGACCGACGCGAATGTAAAAATCTGTGCCGTTCATTTTTTTTTTTTTTTTTTCAGCGCAGAGGCTGAACGGAAAAAAAAAATCTCATTACCCGTATGCTCAATATACGGAGAATCGCAGAAACTCCTAATGCTGGCCATACGTGTAATGATTGCGGAGACCCTCAAATGCCAGGGCAGTACAAAAACCCCACATGTGACCCCATTTTAGAAAGAAGACACCCCAAGGTATTCCGTGAGGGGTATGGCGAGTTCATGGAAAATTTTATTTTTTGTCACAAGTTAGTGGAATATGAGACTTTGTAAAAAAAAAAAAAAAAAAAAAAATCAATTTCCGCTAACTTGTGCCAATTATTTTTTTTTCTGTGAACTCGCCATGCCCCTCACAGAATACCTTGGGGTGTCTTCTATCCACAATGGGGTCACTTGTGGGGTATTTATACTGCCCTGGCATTTTAGGGGTCCTAAAGCGTGAGAATCCAAATGCGTAAAAATGGCCTGTGAAATCCTAAAGGTACTCATTGGTTTTAGGGCCCCTTTGCGCATCTTGGCTGCAAAAAGTGTCACTTATGTGGTATCGCCGTACTCAGGAGAAGTAGGGCAATGTGTTTTGGGGTGTATTTTTACATATACCCATGCTGGGTGTGAGAAATATCGCTGTAAACGACAACTTTTTAAATTTTTTATTCAAAGTTGTCAATTTACAGAGATATTTCTCTCACCCAGCATGGGTATATGTAAAATACACCCAAAACACATCGCCCTACTTCTCCTGAGTACGGCGATGCCACATGTGTGACACTTTTTGCAGCCAAGATGCGCAAAGAGCCCAAATTCCAACGAGTACCTTTTAGGAGGGCATTTTTATGCATTTTTCTTCTCACGCTTTAGGGCCCCTAAAATGCCAGGGCAGTATAAATGCCCCACATGTGACCCCATTTTAGAAAGAAGACACCCCAAGGTATTCGCTGAGGGGCATAATGAGTCCATGAAAAATTAAACTTTTTGTCAAAAGTTAGCGGAAAGGGAGACTTTGTGAGAAAAAACAATAAAAAATCAATTTCCACTAACTTGTGCCAATAAATATTTTTCTATGAACTCGCCATGCCCCTCACAGAATACCTTGGGGTGTCTTCTATCCACAATGGGGTCACATGTGGGTATTTATACTGCCCTGGCATTTTAGGGCCCTAAAGCGTGAGAATCCAAATGCGTAAAAATGGCCTCGAAATCCTAAAGGTACTCATTGGTTTTAGGGCCCTTTGCGCATCCAGGCTGCAAAAAGTGTCACACATGTGGTATCGCCGTACTCAGGAGAAGTAGGGCAATGTGTTTTGGGGTGTATTTTTATATATACCCATACTTGGTGTGAAAAATATCTCTGTAAACAACAACTTTTTAAAAATTTTTATTCAAAGTTGTCAATTTACAGAGATATTTCTCTCACCCAACATAGGTATATGTAAAAATACACCCCAAAACACATCGACCTACTTCTCCTGAGTACGGCGATACCACATGAGTGACACTTTTTGCAGCCAAGATGCGCAAAGGGCCCAAATTCCAACGAGTACCTTTTAGGAGGGCATTTTATGCATTTTCTTCTCACGCTTTAGGCCCCTAAAATGCCAGGGCAGTATAAATGCCCCACATGTGACCCCATTTTGGAAAGAAGACACCCCAAGGTATTCGCTGAGGGGCATAATGAGTTCATGAAAAATTAAACTTTTTGTCAAAAGTTAGCGGAAAGGGAGACTTTGTGAGAAAAAACAATAAAAAATCAATTTCCACTAACTTGTGCCAAAAAAAAAATCTTCTATGAACTCGCCATGCCCCTCATGTAATACCTTGGGGTGTCTTCTTTCCAAAATGGGGTCACATGTGGGGTATTTATACTGTCCTGGCATTTTAGGGGCCCTAAAGCGTGAGAAGAAAAATGCGTAAAAATGCCCTCCTAAAAGGTACTCATTGGTTTTAGGGCCCTTTGGCACCCAGGCTGCAAAAAAGTGTCAC
This sequence comes from Bufotes viridis, assembly GCA_033119425.1. Taxonomy (NCBI): domain Eukaryota; kingdom Metazoa; phylum Chordata; class Amphibia; order Anura; family Bufonidae; genus Bufotes; species Bufotes viridis. The sequence goes on from CM065596.1 coordinate 110,909,635, forward strand.
ACATGTGGTATCGCCGTACTCAGGAGAAGTAGGGCAATGTGTTTTGGGGTGTATTTTTATATATACCCATACTTTGTGTGAAAAATATCTCTGTAAACAACAACTTTTAAAAAATTTTATACAAAGTTGACAATTTACAGAGATATTTCTCTCACCCAACATAGGTATATGTAAAAATACACCCCAAAACACATTGACCTACTTCTCCTGAGTACGGCGATACCACATAAGTGAGACTTTTTTGCAGCCTGGGTGCGCAAAGGGGCCCAAATTCCAACGAGTACCTTTAGGTTTTACATGGCGGCTCACAATTTAGCCCCGCCCAAAATGCCAGAACAGTAAACACACCCCACAAATGACCCCATTTCGGAAAGTAGACACCCCAAGGTATTCACTGAGGGGCATAGTGAGTCCGTCTGAGATTTTTTATTTTTTTTGCCAGAAGTTAGCAGAAATTGAAACTTTTTTTTTTTTTTTTCTCAGAAAGTTTCATTTTCCGCTAACTTGTGAAAAAAAATGAAATGATACATGAACTCACCAAGCCCCTCTGCGAATACTTTGGGGTGTCTTCTTTCTAAAATGGTGTGATTTGGGGGGTATTTATACTTTCCTGACATTCTAGCACCTGAAGAAACATGACAGGTGCTCAGAAAGTCAGAGCTGCTTCAAAATGCCGAAATTCACTTTTTTGCACCATAGTTTGTAAACGCTATAACTTTTACCCAAACCAATAAATATACACTTATTGGACTTTTTTATCAAAGACATGTAGAACAATAAATTTAGAGAAAAATTTATATAGAAATGTAGTTTTTTTTGAAAAATTTTACAACAGAAAGTGAAAAATGTCATTTTTTGAAAAATTCCGGTCATTTTTGAATAATAGCAAAAAAGTAAAAATGTCAGCAGCAATGAAATACCACCAAATGAAAGCTCTATTAGTGAGAAGAAAAGGAGGTAAAATTCATTTGGGTGGTAAGTTGTATGACGGAGCAATAAACGGTGAAAGTAGTGTAGTGCGGAATTGTAAAAAGTGGCCTGGTCATTAAGGGTGTTTAAGCTAGGGGGGCTGATGTGGTTAAAGACATGGGTGCCGCGTCCCGGTCTAGTGCAATCAGCAGGAATGCTGCGACCACTATTTTAGCAGATGGCACTGGACTGGAACACAGGCAGTAATGTGCCACCACTGCGGACGAGGAGGTGGCTGCCGTGCCATGGACTTCAATGCTCTGCCACGCTTCTTTATGCAGGGAGGTGGCCAGCTTGTTAGTAACCCAACGAATAAAAAATGACAACTCTCAAAAAAGTGTCTGATCATTGAAGGGGTCGTCTCACTTCAGCAAATGTCATTTATCATGTAGAGAAAGTTAATACAAGGCACTTACTAATGTATTGTGATTGTCCATATTGCCTCCTTTGCTGGCTGGATTCATTTTTCCATCACATTATATACACGGCTCGTTTCCATGGTTACAACCACCCTGCAATCCATCAGCGGTGGTCGTGCTTGCACACTATAGGAAAAAGCACAAGCCTATGTGTGCTCCCACAGTCCCGGGCAAGCCTGGCCACCACTGATGAATTGCAGGGTGGTCGTAACCATGAAAACGAGTAGCGTACGATGTGATGGAAAAATCAATCCAGCCAGCAAAGGAGGCAATATGTATAATAACAATACATTAGTAAGAGCCTTGTATTAACTTTCTCTTCAAGATAAAAGCCATTTGCTGAAGTGAGACAGCCCATTTAAGGGCTTCTCAGGGCTGGTCATTAAAGGGCATCTGTGAACAGGATCAACCCTATTAAACCACCTATATTGCCTACAAACAAAAAAAAAATGCAACAGCACTCTGCAACCAGAACTCGCTGGTTTTAATCAGAGTATAAAGCTGAATGTGCATTCATAGAACCTGCTAGTAACCATCTGGCTCCAAGAGGAGTGCACAGTGGGCTCAGCATGTATGTTGGTACCTGCATCCCTGGATCTAATGGAGGCTGTTGCAGCACCAGAAAGGGTTAATAAGTACGGTTGATCCCAGCATGCATGCTAGGCCCACACTCCCTGGATTTTAAGTGGCTGTCATGGCCCATAACAGGTCAGATTTAGCGTTGGGACCACTCACGGGGCAGCCTTGGCGTGGCGAGTGGCTTATTACCTTTTGATCAAAACGTACACTAATGTCCTCTTATAACTTCTATCTTAGAGGCAGAGCAGAGTTCTGGTTGCAGAGTGCTGTTGCATTTTTTTTGTTTGTATGTATATGTGCCATAGCTACGTGCACCTGCATACAGGGACGTGCTGACTGACCCCCCCCTTGTGCACCTATATTGCCTGGTAGGGCTGCCCCAGCCTATTGAAAACATACCTTTTTTCTTATTTTTTTCTTTCCCTGATCTTTTGCTGCGTTTGAGAGAGAAGTGTTTTTTTTTTTTTTGCTTTTAAATATATACAAATTAGTCCCCCGCTGCACCTTAGCTTCAGTTGACACCCCCCCTTCCACCTGTCCACCCCCCCGGCCCTGTCAATCAAGTGGAGGGGGACTGTCCAGGGAAGCGGCATGGAAGAAGTAATTAGCACTGAGTGGCTAGGGCCCTCGTTTGGTGCATGATACCAATGGTAAAGATAGTCAATGGTGTCACAATGCATCACCATAGGGGGGCCGCTCCATTCATTTCTAAGAGAGTTCCGGAGATAACGCTGTGTACAGTGCTGGCCTATCTCCAAAATTCTCATAGAAATTAATTGAGCGGCTGCACGTATATGTGTCAGATAATTTCAAGGAGGCTGTATGGGGCCCATGATCTGTGGGGGTTCCAGCGGTAGGACCCCCACCAATGCCATAGTTATCTCCCTTCTAGTGTTGAGTGAACTTGTGTTTCAAGTTTGGCGTACAAGGGTCGGGTTATGTAAGAATCCCGTTATGGATTCTGCTACCAACATCCATAAGTTGTGATCCGTGGTAGCGGAATCCATAACTGAATTCATAGATAACCTGACTAGTGTTAAGCGAACTTGTGTTTTAAGTTCTGCGTCCAAAGTTCGGGTTATCGAACAATCCCGTCATGGATTCCATATTCCGTTATGGTCCGTGGTAGCGGAATCCATAATGGGATTCTTTTCGATAACCCGAACTTTAAAACACAAGTTCGCTCAACACTAAACCTGACTCTTGTACACCGAACTTGAAACACAAGTTCACTCATCCCTACTTCTATCCTGTGGACAGGAGATAACGTCAAACAACCGGAGTACTCCATTATTCTCTTTTTTTACCTTTACAGCTTTGCACAGCACCAGCATCTAGTGTGAATGCAGCCACACTCAGGATGCTTTTGTTTATTAGCTTTTTGTGTGTTGTAGGTATAGCTGAGGAGGTATTTAGAGTTCGATGTGGTCTCTCCTAACACCATATAGGTGTATGTCCGCTCTCATATACTGCAGTGTTGTGCACTTAACTCTCATTATTGAATGTGCACACAGAAAGCAGGTTTGTAGGAAAAGAAAAAAAGGGTGGATGTGAGGAATAATAGTGCAGGTTTTAACAGATTTTTCTTTTCTCCTTAGGCAGATGAATTAGATGGAGAGATTGATCTTCGAACTTGTACTGACGTGCCTGAATTTGCTGTGCAGAGGAATTATGGATTCCAGATTCATGTGAGTTTAATATTAAAATATCTACTGGAATCAGTTGTTCATATTAGGTCACTGTATTACATTATTTTATGTAGGTGTTTTCTGACCGTTCAAATGAAGCCACTAAAGGCGAGGTTTATTAACACTCTGCGCCAGTTAACTGTCGTCAAAAAGTCGTAAACCAAGGGTTTGCAACTGTTTTGAACGCCACTTGCACGAAAGACATTTTTACACTACCCTTGTCACTTTCATATTACAGAAGATAAACCCTTACAATAAAACTTAGTGGCACATGTATTAAGATCGGCGTTTTAGGCGCCGGTCTTAATAAACCTCTAAGCCGACGGTGGTTCCGGCCTCTTCATAATTTCGGTGGCTCCTCCGCCAGTTCTGAATGTAAGACAGCTTCCGGAAAAGCTTGATTTGCTAAATACTCTAACCACTGCGCAAGCACTACTCCTCTCCGCATATATGGTATTTACCTTGTCCAACATCTGGAGGCCCTCGGGAACACCGTACAGACTGACTCGTGCATGTGTTAGATGATATCACAATTACACATATCCGTAACCCTTAAATTCATATTAGCATGACAAGTAGCACCTAAAATGCAATTGATACCCTGCAATTTCGATATTACTAGACCCTCCACTCACAGAAATATAGAAGAAATTGACCCATCTCAGTCCAATATAGTTTAGTCTACTTTCACACTCGCGGCTTTCCATTTGTGAGATCCGTTCAGGGCTCTCACAAGCTGTCCAAAACGGATCAGTTTTGCCCTAATGCGTTCTGAATGGAAAAGGATCCGCTCAGAATGCATCAGTTTGCCTCCGTTCAGACCCCATTCCGCTCTGGAGGCGCACACCAACGCACTGCCGGCAGAGAAAACGTATCCTTCCCCATTGACTTGCATTGTGTGCCAGGATCCGTTTTCTCTGGCACAATAGAAAACGATGGCTATGGTGATGGCTATAGAAGACATAATACAACCGGATCTGTTCATGACAGATGCATGCGGTTGTATTATTGAGTGTGAAAGTAGCCTTAGTTGCAGATTTAATTCTAGGCCCTCATACTGTCGGTGGTTTCACTTAATTTATAACAAGACGTGCGCCAGTTCGTAACTTAAGAGCGACCTCTGGTGGTCAGTCTTGAGAAGTTTCCCCCTAGATGTTTTAGATTTCTTCCCAGTCGGCAGTATACAATACCTTTGCAGTTTGGCAGTAATCGTATAAGGCTCCGATCCCTATTCCATCAAGGCTTTATGACTTCTTATTTCATCTGATCACATCACTGGGTGATAATGCTTGTACTACTGTAAGACCGTAAACAGAATTCTCTTCTTACTCTCTTAGACAAATGAAGGTGTATTCACACTTTCCGCCATGACATCTGGTATAAGGAGAAACTGGATCGAAGCACTGAGAAAAAATGTCCACCCTGTTTCCATCCCTGATGTGACAAAGTAAGCCACTGTCTAGCTTCAGATCGTCTGTTACGGTTACTTAAAGGGAATCTGTCACCAGCATATTAGCAAAAAATTTTTTATGAATCCATGTGTAATAAATTACCTTCTTTCCATATGTGTTCTTGTTTTACTTGTGTGCCTTGTCATTTCTTCAAAAAAACGCTTTTTCCGATATGCAAATTAAGCTGTAAGGAGCCCAGAGGGGCGTTAATACTTTACCAAGATGCCCAGGAACGCCCCCCTGATGTGCCAGGCCCGCCTAAATTTTAAAAAGAAGAACGCCTCTAAGATGTAAAATCGCCTCCTGAGGGCAACAGCGTCACTGCGCCTGTGCGGGATTTCAGACTGCCGGCGAGAGGCGGATCGGGGATATTTGCGGCAGAGAGAGCCTCTAGGAGGCGATTTTACATCTTGGAGGCGTTATTCTTTTTAAAATTTAGGCGGGCCTGGCACATCAGGGGGGCGTTCCTGGGCACCTTGGTAAAGGAATAACGCCCCTCTGGGCTCCTTACAGCTTAATTTGCATATCGGAAAAAGCGCTTTTTTGAAGAAATGACAAGGCACACAAGTAAAACATGAAGACATATGGAAAGAAGGTAATTTATTACACGTGGATTCATGAAAAAAAAAAAATTAGCTAATATGCTGGTGACAGATTCCCTTTAATTTATATTGTCAGAAATGTATATAGTAAATCTAATGTATGGGGAATCTTTTGCCAAGATAAACCCCCTTAAGTTAAAGGGGGTTGTTCAATGAAAAATATTCTACAGTTTTTAAACCAGCTCCTGGATCTGAATACTTTTGTAATTACATGTAATTAAACATTTAGCATAGCCACTGAGCTATTCAATAATATGTATCAGTATAGCGCCACCTGCTGTTTATATTTCTTTGTCCTGCTCACTGAGATGGCCGCAAAAAGATCAGTTTCATCCTTCAACTGCCTCCTGAGCTGTGATAGGGAGAGAGCTGCAGTAGAAAGGATACACCCCCTGAGCTACAGAGAAAGGACACTCCCCTTCAGCTGTCATCTTGATATAAGATCTAGCAGAGCAATGAATGGGGAGATCTCTGGATCCATGTGAGGTGCAGGGCTGGTTCTAGCTTTGTTAGACTCTCTCTGATTTTTATTTTTTTACATTAGTCATGGGAAAACCTCTATAAATTGAATGCTATTTTATTTATTGTAGATAGATTAAGATTTGTGCTGATTTTATATTTTAATACATATTTATAGTGATGAGAGCTCAGTTTTTCTGCTACAGAAATCTAAGGGGGAGAGTGATCGTCTCCCTATGCCAGTTTTCACATAGATCATAGATTCACATTTTTAAACGCCACTGTGACTACATTCATTCTCAGGTGACATTTCTACACAGTATATCTTCTCCTAAATGCGTTGCATAAAAAAACTTAAAACCTAATGGGCAGCAGGCTCCATATGTCTTGCCATTGCTGTTTCAAACGGAGGCCTGCGGATCATGTCTGCAACTGCCAGTACTTTAGATGCCAAGAAAAAAAAACAGAAGCACACGCTTCCAGGTTAAGAGCGACTTCCCTGTGTAGTGATCGGGGAAGCCGGTCCTTCGTTCTAACATTCTGAGTGCCTCTGAAGAGAGCCAGCGTATCAAAGCTGCAGTTCCTTTTCAAAGCTGCAGTTCCTATGTTGGTCTGCAGGTGGCAGGCCAACATAGGATATCAACAAATTCTGTTTATACTGTAGTTCTATGGAAATACAGTATAAGCTTTATGAAATCTAAGTAAAGCATATTGTAGCCTGCTAGAGGGGTTATAAAAAAAAAAAGTTGAAAAAAAGTAGCAAAATATAAAATAAATTAAAAATATATAAAGATTTGAATGAAAAAAGTACATAAACAATAAAAAAATATAAACACCATGGGCATTGTTGCATCCAAAAACAGCCTTACTATTAAAATATAAAAATATGTATCCCATATGGTGTGATAGAGAAAAAAATTCTTTTTAAAGTTTTTTTTATTTTTCCAGTATTAAAAGACAAAAAAAAAACTATACACATGTGGTGTCATTGTAATCGTACTGACCCAGAGAATGAAGGGCACAGGTCAGTTGTGGTGGAATTGCATTTTATTTATTTTTTTTTCAGTTCCAATTTTTTACCAGCATATATGACGACTGTGGCCAATCGGAGGCCTCAACAGTCACCCACCATACTGGTGACATCATGGCTGACGTTGCTGAGCAGTTGTACAGCACATGATCTCAGAGTGTGTTGTATTTTTTATTTTTTTAGAAACTGGAAACCCCTTTAAAGCAGCAACATGATTGAATGGCGAATGCAAATTCAGTTCACCAATTAAAGGGAAGCACTCCCAAACTAGAGTATGCAGTGCATAGTGTAAGTGACGCACAGTCCGGTTGTGTGATTTTTATCTAATACTTTCTGACACTGCGCTCTGACAGACCAGCAGTAAAATGCAGTGAGAGGACTCCTGAGCTCATGCACATAATAGGGAGGACTCGAGGAGGAGTCCTCTCAATGTATGTTACTGCTGGTTTGTGGGAGCTCAGTGTCAGAATGCAAGTTATTCTGAAAATAAAAATGACCTAATCGGACTTGGCATCACTTACTTACTCTAGTTCGGGGGGGGGGCACGTAGTTGAGATTCCCTTTAATCGTTATGGCACATAGAGGGCCTTCTTCTATTGGCTACAGAGTGCTGCAAACAGTAGCTCTTGGATGTGAGGTCAGTGTATTACACAGATGCCTCTCTTTTATAGGCTGTCTGAGAGCAATAAGGAGAATACATTCGTTCCCACACGGCAGAATCCAAGGCCGGAAGAACTCCGGCTTAGCTCAGAAGTCAGAACGAGAAAAGTGGAGCTGGCAGGATCTCGACACGGTTCCTTCGATTATGTGGAGTTGTCGCCACTGTCCCCAGGAGAGGAGCGGGATCAGCGATCGGAGGAGCGCAGGCGCTGGTTTGAAGCTCCCCCTGGAGGAGACTCCTCTTCTGCACGTCGTATCACGCAGACACCAGCCACAGAGGAGCAAAAACAACGCCTCAGCGAGGACATTGAGGCTAAATGGAAGGAACTGGAGAGGCTACCCCTGCGAGAGACCAAACAGACGCCGCTTACATGTTTGCTTGGTGGAAGCAGAGGAAAAACTGGGGGAGAGAACACAGCAGCACTTGAGAAACAGGTATGTACACAGCATGTCCGATGCAATTGTTTCCATTGTGCATATTACCTGCACTTTTTACAAGATTTCATGACTGGTTTGTACAGGTGGGACACATGGGACTTGTCCATGGTCATCCTAGTATATATCCTGTCCATAGAGAGGAACCAGTCAATAAATTCTGTATGGATGTCGTGTATACAAGCAAAACCTCCCTGCAGCCTTGAACCCTGGCCACACGTGGGCCGTATATTTTCTGCCACAAGCAGGAGCGGCTTTCCTTTAAAGGGAATCGTTGGCACTTGTAGCAAGGAATAAACATGTCCTATAAACGTGTGAATGCAGCCTGGGTTAAAGCATTAGATGGCCTTGACCATTTTAATCCAGAACCCTAATGAACCTGAGGTCCATCAACACCAGACCATGAACCATGTCTTATTCAAAGGGAGCCACTTACACAAGGTGGCGCTAGCGAGATGGTTCCCTTTCCTTGGGAGATGCCTCTTTACATATTCTATTCCCATGGAGCATTGCCAATAAGTGTCCATACAATGGCTTACTTCCAGTAATTCTCCATACAGGGCTGGTCTCTTTAAGGAGAGCCGGTACCTTACTCAAGCATCGTCCTTGACTTTGGCCCAAAATATATCAGAATGTGAACACCTGTGTATATATCCTAAATACAAGGCCCCATTTGGATGGTACTTGCCAGAGAAACAGAAGTCTGATTTATATGTGCATTGTTTTTAAACACAAGACAAAAATTTGCTTATTTGTGCTGTTTTGGGCATCCTGACTCATGTGTTACATACGACTGTGTTCACACTGGCTCCATCTCGTTTCACAGTATCCATGAGGGACGTATTGATCCTGTTGACATAATGGGCCATTTTCTTTTTCTTTTACTGGCCAGAATAGTCGGCATGCTACACTCGTTGGGGGGGTGGAAATCTGATGGAACAGAACCGCGATGCCAGTGTGAACAGATCCTTACTTTAGTAATCAGGAGTAGGAGGTTTAGTTGAATAAATGACTCTGCATTCCCATATCTAGATACAGAGTTTAAAGATGCAACTGGAGAAGGCTCAGAAAGGAGGAGGCGAGGGGGTGTTACCCAACGGTTACATATCTCAGGTAAGTCCCACATGGACCATAAGAAGTCTGTTTCTTTTACTTCTCCTTTGTTTTGTTGGTATGTGACTGCAAGTGTCTAACAGACACTGGGGCAAATTTATCAAAGCCATACTTTTACGTTGCATTTACAAGTTGACAGATATTATGCAAATGTTACCAAATTTATCAAAATGGGAAAGTGGTGTAACAAATTTGGTGCCCGAAGGCGTAGATTTCTCCCTTAAACCACATCATGGCTGGCGTACTGTACACTATTATTATGAGCATGTCCATAATGAGTTGTTATGACATGCACAAAATAGTAGTTCCTGAATTTGGCAATTCTATATACTACATTTTATCTGAATTTTTTTCTCGAGAATTCATTCTGACAAGTAGGGGTTAGTAGAAGCGTTTCCTCACCCCACCTATGGGGAAAGATTTAGGCTGTCAAATTGAAAGAGATTTTATATTAGAAAATGACAGGCACGATATTCATAACCAATGACTGATGATCTTCTCCGACAGGGACCCCAGAAAATCTCCAATGTTCATTAATTCTTCAAACATGGTGGGCAGTTTATTGTATCAGGAATGCCGCACAGAGACGCCCTCACAGATTATTACTGACAACAGCGCCACCTGGTGCTATAAATAAGGACAAAAAGCTATTTTTTCTAGTATGCGTCAATAGCTCACTGGCATCCGCTGTGTTTTGGCTTTTAACCTCTTAAGGGGGTTTACCCACAAAGTGCATGTATCGCCTATCCACAGGATAGGTGATAAATGTCTAAATGCTGGGGTCCAGCTGCTAGAACCTCTACCAGACACTAGAATGGCAGTATGACGTTTTCCACAGCTCCTCATCACACGACCACAGAGAACAGGAGTTTGAATGGAGGGCGGTCGAGTATGCAGCGGAGCACAGCGGTAGTATGTTACATCTTCCCAGCTTTTCTGCTGCTGTCTTCCATTTTTGTCCTGCTTTATTTTCATAAGGAAAGTAACAACATTACTGTTGAAATTGCCAAGTTTCTGGCCTTAATTATGGCAACCAAAAAGCCCCCATTACTTAAATGAGGTTAGAATCCAGGTAATCTATGTACATAATCACAATTCTGTTACCTGTAAGCACATCATCCATCCTATAGTCTTTTATTGTATATTACAGGAGGCATGTGAACACAGTCTCTCTCAGATGGAGAACTCGCACAAGCAGCTTTTGTCTGAGCTCCAGAGACACCATGATTGGGAGATCCAGAGACTGCGACAAGAGAAGGATCAGCTGTTGGCAGAGGAAGCTGCAGCTACAGCATCTGGTAAGGAAAGGGACGAAGCCTTAAGGCTCATGCACACGAACGTTTGTGTTTCGTGCATTGAGGCCGCAATTTCCGGTCCCCATTGCACGGAGAACGTTCGTGAGGCCTCCGGGACGAATCTGCATCCCTCCGTTCCGCAAAAAGATAGAACATGTTCTATCTTTTTGCGGTACGGAACCCCAAAGAAGCACTCCGTAGTGCTTCCGTAGGGTTCTGTTTCGCACCGCTCAGCATCTCCTGATTTGCAGACCCATTGAAGTGAAGGGGTCCGCATCCGTGATGCAGAATGCACATGGAACGGTGTCTGTTTATTGCGGATCCACATTTGCGGTCCGCAATACAGAAACAGAACCCATATGTTCGTGTGAATGAGCCCTTAGACTGATGCACAGCATGTGCGCTTTCTTTTATTGCAGGTTATACAAATCAAGGCCTAAGGGGCCTTAGGCTGGGCCACCAACTTGTCACATAAAAACTGCGCTCCTGCTCTAACAGCCCGGACCAGCAGGAGCACTGATCGGGGCTGTTTAACCCCTGCATGCTGCAGGCAATGGCAGCCACCGCATGTAAGCAGTTAGAGGGAGGGGGCTCCCTCTGTCTCCCATCAGAGAATGCAGGGTGCCCTTGTGTGTATAAGCAGACTGCGCCTCTGGAAAAATAAAATCTCCTCCACATGTTTATTATCGCCATGTCCGTAAGGACCTTCACTACACAAATATCATGTAAATTATCCCCTGTAAAAAAAAAAATTAAAATGCCTAAATTGCTGCTTTTTTGCTTAGTCGCACCAAAAAATGTAATAAAAAGCGTTCAAAACTTTGTTTACCCCAAACTGCTACCAATGAAAACTACAAGTTGTCCCGCAAAAGCAAACCCTAACACAGCTCTGTAGAAAGAAAAATAAAAAAGTTATGGGTCTTGGGATGCAGCGATTCAAAAAGATTTTCTTATTTAAAAAAAAAAAGGGATTTGATCACGCAAAAGTCTGACAAGGGTTGGCAAAGGTCTTCTGCCATAAATTGAATGACTTCCTATTGATAAACTCTAATCAGTATGGAATTATTGGCCTGCTATTGTGAGATTGCTGCAGGCATTTATAATCAGATCCAAGCTGGATCTTAACAGCTTTACTTATGAGTTAGTTACTGGATATAACACTCAAGCAATGATATGTGGCAGGTGCTGTCAGCGTGTGCAGTCAATTGCTAGGAGTGTCTATAAGGATTACCCCACATCAGAAACCCTGCCACGATGGTCTGCCTTCAAACAACAGTCAGACCCACACATACAGTTAACCAACCAGATGTTCTAGAGTTCCAGGGTTGAATGCTGTGGCGGTCATGCGTGCTGCCGCTCCATTCAATTCTATGGGACTGCCAAAGAGAAGCTGAGCACAGCGCCTCGTTCTTTTGATCGTTGGTGGGTCCCAAAGGTCAGACCCCCCACAGATCAGATAACTAACTTTTCCCTTTTCCTGTACATGTTTCTATAACAAACATGAGAAAAACAAGTATAATGTTGGCCATACACAGTCTGTAGCTGTCAGCCGACAGGTATAGTCTCCCTCCCGGCCTCCCCATACACATTCAGTAGCTGTCAGCCGACAGGTATAGTCTCCCTCCCGGCCTCCCCATACACATTCAGTAGCTGTCAGCCGACAGGTATAGTCTCCCTCCTGGCCTCCCCCTCCACATTCAGTAGCTGTCAGCCGACAGGTATAGTCTCCCTCCCGGCCTCCCCCTCCACATTCAGTAGCTGTCAGCCAACAGGTATAGTCTCCCTCCTGGCCTCCCCATACACACTCAATAGCTGTCAGCCGACAGGTATTGCAAATACAGTGAAGGAGTTTAAGCATGCATGGGATAGGCATAAGGCCATCCTTCATATAAGATAGGGCCTGGGGCTATTCATAGTAGAGTTGTTTCGGTACCAAAATTTTGATTCGGTATCGATACCATAAAAAAGTATTGCGATACTCGATACTATTCGATACCACGCGAAAAAAATAAAAACGCCAAAAAAATCCGCGTGCATTCAACATTTTATGAAACCGCCGGCTCATAATACAACAGTCCTATCCTAATTTTTTGTGGGGACAAGGCGACTAAAAGAAAATGGCGAATCGTGCATTTTTTATTTTTCTTTTTTTTTCTTTTACGGCGTTCACCGCATAAAAGTGGATTTTTTAATAGTTTGGACTTTTGAGACGCGGCGATATGTAATATTTTATTTATGTATTGTTTATATATTTTATATGTAAAATTGGGAAAGGGGGTGATTTATAATTAATATTTTGGTGTACTTTAACTTTTTTTTTCTTTTTTTTTACAGTTTATTTATTAACTATTTTCCCCTTAGGGGCTAGAACCTGGGATATTCTCATCCTATTCACCCTGATAGAGCTCTATCAGGGTGAATAGGACTTAACCCTCTCCCTGCTGCCCTGTGCTCTGTGCACACGGCAGCAGGGAGCAGACCAAGGCAGCCAGGACTTCAGAAGCGTCCTGGTTACCATGGTAACCGATCGGAGCCCCAGCATTACAGTGCTGGGGCTCCGATCACTGCCACTGCCACCAATGAGGAGGAGGTGAGGGGACCCTGTGGCCACTGCCACCAATGATTTTATTACTGGGGGAAGGGTGGGAGGGCAGGGGGCACACTGCCCACTGCCCACCAATGTTTTAATACTGGGGGGCACACTGCCCACCAATGTTTTAATACTAGGGAGGGGGAGGGGGCACACTGCCCACCAATGTTTTAATACTAGGGAGGGGCGAGCACTGGCCAGCAATGCCGAGTAGTTTCTCATATAAATGCAGGCAGAAGACACAGGCTGCCAGCACCTGCCTGTGACCGAGCGCTGCGATCAGAGGCTATTAACCCCTCAGGTGTAGCACCTGAGGGGTTAATTGCCTCTGATTGCAGTGCTGGGTCACAGGCAGGTGCTGGCAGGCTGTGTCTTCTGCCTGCATTTATACAAGAAACTACTCGGCATTGCTGGCCAGTGCTCCGCCCCAGCTCCGCCCTCCTCCGCCCCGCTCCGCCCCTCTCCCTCTATTGGTTGAAGCGGCAGCACAGGGGGAGGGAGAGACTGCCTCCTTCTCCCTGTGCTGCCGAGGAGAACATGGCCGCGCTGAGAGCGGCGCAGCCATGCTCTCCTATACTGGGCTGTGCAGTAGTGCAGCCCAGTATCGATAAAATACTTTTCCTGGTATCGAGTGCGATACCAGAGAAAAGTATCGATCGGGTATCGAAAGTTCGATACCCGAAACAACCCTAATTCATAGTATTCAGCATATTGGGCAGACTAGATGGGCCAAATGGTTCTTATCTGCCGACACATTCTATGTTTCTATTGTCTCCCTCCCGGCCTCCCCATACACACTCAATAGCTGTTAGTCGACAGGTATAGTCTCCCTCCCGGCCCCCATTACACACTCGATAGCTGTCAGCCGACAGGTATCGTCTCCCTCCCGGACCCATTACACACTCGATAGCTGTCAGCCGACAGGTATCGTCTCCCTCCCGGCCCCCATTACACACTTGATAGCTGTCAGCCGACAGGTATCATCTCCCTCCCGGCCTCCCCATACACATTCAATAGCTGTCAGTGGCAGGTATCGTCTCCGTCCCGTTAGACACTCAATAGCTGTCAGCTGACAGGTATCGTTTCCCTTCTGGTCTCCCCATACACATTCAATAGCTGTCAGCCAGCAGGTATCGTCTCTTAAAACGCAGAAAAACCGTTGGCCCACAGGAGCAAAAAAAACAAAATGGAAGAGATTCCAGCTCTTCTTAAAACCCAGAATCTTTATGAAATATTCATAAAAGCAGGGAATACAGTCTTGTGTACATGTTGTGAGCAAGAACTTTGAGTTCGAAACGCGTTGACTTTGAATTGTATTCCCTGCATTTATGGACATTTAATAAAGATTTTGGATTTTAAGAAGCACTGGAATCTCTTCTATTTTGGATGAGTTTCTATCTACCCCTTTCACTAATTGAATTCAGTGTGTTTATAACAGGAGTGTCAATGGATTCCTAGGTCATGATTACCACATTCTGTGCAGAAAAGAGTAAGGATCTGAAAAAACGCCTTGTCATAGATGCCAGGCACAATGCAATGTCATCTGATCTGTCATTCCCAAAATACGTATCTAAGGAGCGAGGATTCTAGTAAAGTTAAGGTGATCATTTAGGAATGTGAGAACCTCTGTCTTAAAGGGGAGTGTTCTAGAGCAAGACCAAACAGAATGGATGAAAGTGCCGAGGTCAGGCGCAGAGGCCCTAGTTCTGTTCAGTCTGGTGTACAGTGTACCACAAAGTATTCCTAGTGCACATCTAGTATGATGTTTGGATTCCTCATCTTTATTCAAATATAAGACAGTACTTAGCTCAAGGCATATTGTAAACTGTATAAATGCACTGTACCCATCGTAACTGATTCCTGTGTTACACCAGACTTCTGCACACAGCATCGTTTTAGTGCACCCTTAGGACCATTTTCTTTTGACATCTTGAATATGTTGCTAATAATTTCAAATTCCGAAATGCTTGGTTGTAAATTATGCACATACTGATTTTCCCCTTTTGCTCTCCCACAGTGATTGAAGCCATACGGGCTTCTCACAAGGAAGAGCTACAAAGAGAAGTGGAGAAAGCGCGGACATTCCAACACGGTGGATCCTCTTCAAACGAGATGCTCCGGCGACAGCACCAGTATGCTTCCTTTTTTTCTTTCTTGCTTTTCTTAAAGGGGTTATCCAAAGCTGTAACCCCCCTTTACATATACATACACACACAATTCCCGGGACCCTCATACAGACAATACTTACCTGGTCCCTTATGCCTGGATCCTCCTGGATACCTACTCTGACGTCGCTGCATCTCCCCGGCATGCAGATCATAACATCTAGCAATGGGGGGGGTGCAACCAATAGCAGGATGTGATGGTGATCTGCTCCCCTTGTGTCACATGTTGTGATCTGCATGACAGGGAGATGCAGTGACGGCCGTGGAGGTATCCAGGAGGACACAGGCGTCAGGGACCAGGTAAGTATTCTCCATTTTGGGGGGGCCCTGGCATTTGAATAACCCCTTTAACCTTGCATTTCAAATGTCCTTCTTACAATGAATATACGCTTAACATTTATATAATGCTATATTCATTTAATACAATACTTATTACATTACTGCTCTGTATTCAAATACATTTCAAGAAGTAGAGAGTTGTAAAAGTCTAATTTATTTTAATCAAGAACCTTTCCTAAACTAGAGCATTTACACCGCACACCAGAATTTAAAGAGGACCTGTCAGTTCTCCTGACGTGTCTGTTTGAGTAACTACTTACTTTCCCTATCTTCTGACAATTCTGAAGCATCTTTTCATATGGCTGTAGGTTGTGCCATTCCTCTATTATTCCTTCTAGAGGTTTGTGAATGAATTGCCAGCAGCCTGTAATAAATGTCCATCTAGGTGTTACCAGTTGGAGGGGGGTCCCTGCACAGTGGGACACTAAACAATTAGTGCTGCCCCTGTCAGATTGTGCAGGAACACAAACTCAAACTGGTACCACCTAGCTGGGCCTTTATTGCAGATTGCTGGCGATTTATCCATAACTTCTAGAAGGAATAATGGAAGACTAGCGCCACATAGAGTAATTGTTATGACATGGGGAATGCAAGTAGTTAATAAAACAGACATGACTGGTACACTTTCATATGACAGCAGCTTATGCCTTATCCACAGTAAAGGCCTACGTGTCTGATTGTCAGGGGTACGACTGCTGGACCCGGAGCCTTGTTCACATTTACCTTGTTCAACTTGGCTTGGACCATATCCATACAGTTAGCCAATTGAGTATATTACTGGATGTACTAACATCCCCAGCCCCACAGATATCAGCTCCTTTCTCTTCTTTTGTACATACAGGGCTGAAAACCCCATTTAGTAACTCTGGTAACTTTACTTTAGTAACTGGTTTCTTAGCATTTTATATATTTAAAGAATTTTTGGGGATTTTTTTCTTGCTCTCTTTGGCCACATGCCGTTCATTTTGTATTTTTGATGATTGTATCTCTTTTTACAGATTTTACTAAGCCCTTTGTAACTTTCAAAGGCTTCAGCTGACCCCACAGATTTGAATTTTTAAAATGCCCTTTTTATCATTTTACTGCCCTTTTTGCAGTAGCAGTAAGCCATGTGAGGTTTAACTTTAGCCATTTATACTTGTTAAAGCTCGCTCATTTATATTGTGTATTATTCTGTGACAATAGCTGCTCCCAGTCTATGCCCCGAAATCCTGCCCTCAAACTGTTTGCCCTCGCTTTCCTGAAAACCTGTAAACCCCTGAAGATTAACAGCCCAGTCATATGAAGAGTCCAGCCATTTCTCAGCCACATCAACTACATCTATGTGTTCCTCAAGGACAAAGCACTCTAGCTTCCATATTTTGCTTGTTTGACTTCTGGCATTTGTGAACATACATTTTAATTTGCTTTTTAATTTTCCACATTCAGTTCCTGGAATGTGAATTCTTGAGATCTACAGTAGTGGGCATATTAGTCTGCAGTGTTAGTTTGTACCATGAGGATCTCCCTATCCGCTGTCCTAATCCCCCATCGTCCATTTCTCCATCCACCAATGTCTTCTGACCCCTCTCTGACTTATCTACCGCTTTTCTTTCTGCCTTACCCTCCCCCTCATTCCTAGTTTAAATATTCCTCCATCCCTTCTAATATTCTCTCCCCCAGCACAGCAGATGGCCTTCCATTTAGGTGCAATTCGTGCCTGTAATACAGTTTGTATCCTAATGAAATAACATACCAGTTTTGTCTTCATGCTTGTTTAGTACGCTTTGATGTATCATGATGTCAAATTGTCATGTAGGTTGCTCAGGATTTATTTATTTTTTTCTTTTCTGGGTAGATCTGAGATGGAGGCTCTAAGACGGGAGCTGCAGACTTTGTCAGAACGTTACTCACAGAAGTGCTTAGAGATTGGAGCATTGAACCAGACTGCATCAGAGCAGGACCGGGAACTGCAAAGATATCAGCAGGAAGTAAAGGAGCTGCTCAGACAGAATCAGGCAAGTGTTAGTCACTTTAGGAATTTTCCCACCCCAATGTTTAATGACCCATTGGTTGATGAGTGTGTCATGATAGAGCCACATGAATGAGACTGAAAAACGGCAAGATCCCAAGATGTGTAGCATTCTCAGCTGTTCGAATCCGACAGCCAGTGACTTATGATGTATCCTTTAGATAGGTGATAAAACATTATGGTAGAAAAACTTACTTCGGCACCGGGCTACTCGAACAGTCGGCACTCCTCTCCAGCAGAATCGTGGTGCACGAGTCTAAGGCAGATAACCTCCGTCCAACACTGTAATGAAGACCGGCACTTCACAGATCGTTGCGATCGTATTCTTTAATTACCACAACAGAGGACAGAAACACAAGAGCGACACGTGTTTTGGCTCGGCACCGGGCTGTCAGCTAATGGGAGTGAAACAAAGGGAGTCCCATTTCTCTTTTCTAGTATCTTCTCCACCACTTTTCTCTGATTATCATCTTATCATTTACAGGGATTTTTGCACAATGGACATTTATCATCTATCTACAAAAAATGTGTGATCGCTGGGGGCCCCACTGCTGGGACCCCCACCAATCACCAAAATGGGGCTCCAGAATCTCCTGAGAAGCAGAGTCCAGACCACAAATCAGTCAGTTAGTGAGTTGTCGTTTTAACTTGTGGTGTTCACCAGAACGTCTTCCTACATAGACCATTCTTAACCCTGGGTTCAGACCTGAGCGTTCTTGAAACGCGCGTTTTACACGCGCGTATTTCAGCGCGTTTTTGCAAATAGGAAAAGCGCGTTCGTACGCGCATTCTTGTGATTGACTACTGTGGTGTCAATCACAAAACGCGCGACAAACGCCACCAAAAAAAGCTCAAGTACTTGTTTATGCGTCGGGCGTTTTACAGCGCGTTCAAACGCGCTGTAAAACGCTCAAGTGAGAACCAGGGCCATAGGAAAGCATTGGTTTTCATGTGTTGAGCATTTTACAGCGCGTTTGAACGCTCTGTAAAACGCTCAGGTGTGAACTTAGGGTAAAAGTCTAGTCTTTCAAAAAAACTGGTGTCTGACATTACAGCTTATTTTATGCACTTGTAGTATTTTACATGAGTGTACCTTCCACCTATTTTTTTTTTTTTTTTTTTTTTTTATATCTAGGTTTTAAATATAAGAAACACTCCTTACAATTGTTTTCTGTCATCCTTTACTTACAATTTAATGTTAACAGGAAATAGTAATTTACTTGTTCAGTATTTAAAGGGATTTTCCGTAACTTAGATATAAATGACCTAAGCTCAGGATAAGTAATCAGTATCAGATTTATGGGGGTCCAACACCTGGAACCCCCACTGATCAGTATACTGCAGCCCAGCTCTCATTCAGGACCACACAGTGGACAGAGCCAGAAGCAGAAGGCTTCATCCTTTATGCAGAGGCTTTGCCAGCATACTGCAGCCCAGCTCCAAGTCCCAGAAAACCCCTTTCACACATGAGCTCCAAGTAATACTATACCCAACTAAGTTTAGTTTTCAGAGTTTCTAGTCATCAGTGACTCTAACATAGCTGACCAATTACAAAAGTGTTTGCTTCCCAATCCATTAAAAGAATTGATTCCAGTCATTGTGCACTATTTTACCGTGTCCGGGGCTTTAGAAGGATTCATACATTGGTTTGCTGGATTGTAAAGTTGTGAATTGGCAATTACTGTGTTATATTAGGAGCATTTTCCCGTGACTCACAGTAACCAATCATTTATATATAATATTGTCAGTACACAGGGGCGTAGCTAAAGGCTCATGGGCCCTGGTGCAAGAGTTCAGCATGGTATATGTTCTTATTTATTTATTTCAGAACAGGTACCGTAAATGTGTTCTTTTTAAGGCCTCATTCAGACAATTGTATTTTAGGTCGACATCTGATCCTTATTTTAATGGGTCCACAAAAAATGTGGGCAGCACTTTGTGTGCTGTCTGCGTCCCTATGTCCATTCCGCAGCCTTGCAAAGAAGATGGAACATGTCCTATTCTTGTCCGTTTTGCGGACAAGGATAGGCATTGTTACAATGGATCCTCCAAAAAAAACGAATGCAGCACGGATGTCATCCATATTTGTTGTGGAATCGCATTTTGCAGACTGCAAAATACATATGGTCGTGTGAATGCACCCTAAATCACATTACTTTTGTTTGTTTTTCTAGGAATTAAACAACCGACTTTCAGAAGAAATTGCAAAATTGCGGACCTTTATGGCCAGGAATGGGCCAAGTGACGGGCAGCTACAGGCAGGACAGAAAAGCAGTGCTGAGCTGGAGGTGAATCACACGGTAGAATGGATTGCAGAATGACGTTTTACACATTGCTTACATGCTTCACTACACTAGTGCACTTAGTTGCATGACAACTTTTACTATAATATCTCAATTTTGGGAGGGGGGAATAATGAGCATGTAGGAGTAAAATTTATACATGAGTATCACGCTCACTCCAAAGTTATGTCACTAAGGGCTGTTTCACACGAGCGGATGCCATGCGTGTCATCCGCAGCGTGAATGGGAGCCAAGCCCCGCTCTGGACAGCAGAGACTCGGAGCACTAACATGATTGATAATGCTCTGTGCCTCTCTGTGATCTTTTTACTACAAAATCACAGTGACAACTTTATCTCACTGTGATTTTGTAGTAAAAAGATCACAGAGAGGCACCGAGCATTATCAATCATGTTAGTGCTCCGTGTCTGTGCTGTCCAGAACGGGGCTTGGCTCTCTTTAACTAAGCGGATTCCACGCACGGCATCCGCTCGTGTGAAAGAGCCCTAACCATGGTTGTACTTTGACAGGTGCATAATGTGGGGCAGATTTCAGCTAGTTATCCACAGCATGTTGTAAAATGACAGAAATGAAAGTTATTTGCTTGTCTCTACAGACAAACCAGAAACTGTTTAGTCTAATGTGTATGGCCACCTTAAAGGCTATGAACACTTTAGGGAGAAATTTTTTTCTTCTGTGATTTTACTCATTTTGTGCTAAAAATAAACATTTTTTCAACTGGTATTTATTAAAATTTTTCAGCAGTTTTAGCTATCAGCATTTTAAGGTGGATTTAGACAGGCCGATATTCTGGACTGATTATCAGGAACAAACGTTTCTAAGAGCACTTGTTCCCAATAATCTGCCTGTCTAAAGGTGCCACAGATTATCCAAGGAATGAACGAAACGCTGGTTAATCAGGTAAAATGATTGGAGGTGCAGACACCTTATTGTTCCCGGGCAGAAGATTGAGGTCTAAAAAGCACTCTGCTGCCCAGGAGCAATGATTTTCTAAGGCAGTGTTTCCCAACCAGTGTGCCTCCAGCTGTTGCAAAACTACAACTCCCAGCATACCCGGACAGCCTTTGGCTGTTCAGGAATGCTGGGAGTTGTAGTTTTGCAACAGCTGGAGGCACACTGGTTGGGAAACACTGTTTTAGGGGACGAGCTATAGCAGCAGCAATCATTTGTCTTCATACTGTGGAGGTGATCGCTGCATGTAAATACAGCGCATCACCTCCAGTTAACGAGCAGGCGTCTGTCGAGAATGAGCGCTTCCTTCCCGACAATCGACTTCTCCTCAGAGCGTGTAAATACGCCTTTACTTTCAGTTCGAGTACTTATCTGCCCGGTATGTATATCCCTTATCTTTGAACTACTAACAGCCTTTAAGGATGGGTTCACATCATGTTTTTGTCTTAAGTTTAACATATATCATTATTTATTTTAAAGCACCATTGATTCCATGGCACTGTACATGAAGAGGGACTTACATACATAATATAAAAATGCAATAAGCAAGAAACTACTAACAGACTGGAACAGGGGGGGAGAGAGCCCTGCCCTCGAGCTTACCATCTATAAGGGATGGGGAGAACGCAGTAGGCATTTATATAAATAAACTATACATTATTACATGTATGCCTAAGCCAGATGTCACACAGGGGCCTCCATCACTGTACAGTTCCATTGTAAAAAGTAATATATACGTTAACCTGTACGTTTTTTTTTTTTTGAGGACTCGGGATGGAAAAGCGAAATCCTTTCGTTTTTTTGCCAGTGTATATGTTAAACATGATGTGAACCCAGCCTAATATGTTTCTGTTTGTGGAGATGTCATAATGGAGAAGTTGATGACCCCTGTAATGTGTACTCCATAGCCTACAACATTCCAAAATAACTTCCATTAACACTTTCCTGTCACACATTTAAAGGCCCTATTCACACGTCCGCAAGTGTTTTGCGGATCCACGGAGCTGCGGATCCGCAAAACACGGACACACCGGCAATGTGCATTCCGCATTTTTGCGGACCGCACATTGCCCGAACGCCATAGAAAATGCCTCTTCTTGTCCGCAATTGCGGACAAGAATAGGACGTGCAAAATCGGATGCGGAGAGCACAGTGTGTGCTCTCCGCATCGTTCCCGGCCCCATTCACAGTCAATGGGTCCGCATGTATTCCGCAAAATTGCGGACTACATTGCGGACGTGTGAATAGGGCCTTAGACAGAAGTGTTCATGTACTAGAATTCTCATCATCTTTACTGAGAGGTGTTAATGTGCTTGTCTTTCTTTTCACGTATGGCTTTTTTACTGTGTTTTACTGTAAGAAGCTGAATGAGCATGGATAGTCAGTATGTAGAATGGGAGGCGTTGCATTCTGTCAGTGGTCAGTATTTCCGGATAGTTTCCCACTACACGCCATTACGAGAAAGGTGCAGTTATGCCTAGTAGTAGTGGAAACGACTTTCCTATTTTCCATGTTTGTGTTTCTAACCTAAGTCCTTCCACTTCAGGTTTTACTGCGAGTGAAAGAGAATGAGTTGCAGTACTTAAGAAAAGAAATCTCCTGTCTGCGTGAGGATCTCCAAAACATGCAGAAGGTGAGGCTTTCCATGTTGTAACTGTATGAGTGATTTCACGCGCAGCTGTTTTTTTTGTTTTTTTTTTCTGAAGGCTGCATTTTTCCTGGTGTTTTTAGTGGACAGTCAGGAGTACCCCAGTAGCTGAAATCAATAGATCCGGACAACCTTTATCCTGTGTGTATGTCCAGCTTTAGTCTTTTATCTGTTTTCACCTTTTATGAATGGCCAATAAATTTGTGATATCCTTGTTGACTGTGCATCTAGTACAGAGGACTAACGCCCAAACTAGCCATACATAGTAATTAAGAGATTTCCTTTTATATTCTTAGAGATGTTGGATTTTGTTCTAGTAACCTTTCATCTATTTTCTCGGAAACAGATGGTAAAACTTTGACCACGTGATAGTTAAAGGGGGTTATCCTGGAAAAGATATCCTCAGGATAGGTCATCATTATCACATTGGCTGATCTGAGTCCCAGCACCCCCGCTGCTATTTCAGTGAGCGCCATGGCCTCCTGCCAGCTTACTAAGCACAGTGCTGTACATTGTATTGCGGCTGTGCTTGGTATTGCAAGCACAGCCCCGTTGACTAGAACTGGTCTAGGAATAGGCGGTGGTGCTCACAGAGTGCCTGGCCCCTTCTAACAGCTGATCTGCTGGGTCCTGGGCATCAAACCACTGCCAATCTGATATTGATGACCTATCCTGTCCATAGGTCATTAATATAATTTCCCAGATAACCCCTTTAACCATTTCTTTCTGAGAAACCGGTTTGAAAGTGGCAGTCACTACTGCGGCATTTCCTGCTGCTACTGTCTCAAAAATGACCACCACAAAAAAGCCAATTAAAAAAATGCCAATATCGAGGTATGTGAAACAGAATTACCAGACTGTGGCCAGTGCTGTCACCTCCGATTTACTACTGTATGGCTAATTGTGTGCATTGGGTGAAAACCATCATTAAATATGTTCCCAAACAGATTGTAAAACTTTCTACTTTCCACCCCTTCTAGGATAAACGATATGCATCGGAGAAATACAAAGATATTTATGTAGAGCTAAATAACATCAAATCTCGGTCAGAGCGTGAGATTGACCAGTTGAAAGAACACTTACGACTTGCCATGGCAGCTTTACGAGAAAAGGCTGCAATGCGCAACAGCGTAGGAGAGTAACGGTGAGAAATGTGCATGTTTACTGCTATCTTAGCACACTGTGTGTGTACCTAAACGTCAGGAGTATTTCTCAATACCCCCGACATATGCCACTGTATAGGTGTACAGTATGTCGCTGATGGGGACCCACTGGAAAAATACAAAACCTACATTTTTTACACTAAAGGACACTTTTTTTTTTTTTTTTTTTCATTACTTCTATATGGAATAGTGCACTATTCCTTACAATTAAAAAAGAAAAATGTACGCTAATGCCTACTGGCCTGTGGTTTCCAAAAGGACACTGCTTTGGCATCCTTCATCAAGTCAGTGGGGCCCCATGGATACATACTGTGTAAGCTTTCAGAGCAACCGCCAAATGCTACCTGCAAACATAGCCCACGTGGTGTTATTTGTAATTTTACATTTCTGGGTCCCCAAGCATTGCATGCCATTTAAAGTTCTGGTGTGCTTTTATGTGCCAGACAGACTGTTCGGACCCTTCGGATGCCAGGGTTCAGGGACTCCCCCCCCCCCCCCCCCTTTAATTGCACCTCTCTATATATCTGTATGCAGGGGTGCACCTATCCTTTCTGCTGCCTGAGGCGAAAACTGAAGCGGCGCCCCAACCCCCAATACCAATTTCTTAACCTAACCCCTTCCCTCCAGCCCTATTGTTAAAGACATACTTGGAAAACATTACATACAGAGCTACAAAACATACAGGGTAATACAGCGCCACATACTGTGCTTCCCAATACTTTACTGCAGAAACAGATAATCCCACTTTTGCTTCCCCTACCTCGCCTCGCCTCATTGGAGGTGCACCCCTGTCTGTATGTATGTACACGCTGCCTATACGTTGCCTTGCTGTGACATTTTTTCTATATACCACTGACTTATTTGTGTATTTTATGCTCTGTGCAGGTTAATGCACTGCCTCTGTTATTACGGAGATGGATATTACACACGTGCCGACAATGTGACGTCGCTGAGTCTCCACCCTGCTCCACACATCTGCTCTGTTTTATATGTGAATCACAGAATTTTATACCACTCATTATTAATATTATGTTATTATAAATGGGGATTCTTTCACGTTTCCCAGACAGTGGACAAGGTCATATAGCTCAAATTGAGGTGTCCACAGGTCGGGAGCAATCTAACATATCCTACCTTTTACTGTTACGTATGGGGAAATGACTGTATTTAAAGTTCACCAATGTGGACATGCGAGCAGAGAGGGTACATGTGCGGGGACTGGTGAGGTTGAGCTATACTGTATGTGCACTGAATGTGAGCACTGCCTGTAATCTAGCAGGCTTCTACAAAGTGGAGACTATAAGAATAGATGTGTATAATAATTTTATATAGAGACGAGAGTAAAGCTTTGTACAGATGTGCATTGTGTTGCTAAATGCAGTGGTGTACCCAATAGTTCATATTTGTGAACAGCGTATGATTGTTAAAGGTGAAATTCAGTGCTTGTGGATTAGAGATGGCTATAGGCAAGAACATATGCAGTTAGCATTGAAGGGGTTTTAATATTGATCACCTATCCTCAGAATAGGTCATCGATATCAGATTGGCACCCCCCGCCGATCAGCTGTAGGAGGAGAAATCGCGCTCCACACGCGCGTACCTTTCTCTTCCTGCTTGCCGCAGCTATGCGCGTGCCTTCTCATACAGCTGATCGTGGGGGTGCTGGTGTCGGACCCCCGCCGATCTGATATTGATGACAGATCCTGAGGATAGGTCATCCATATTAAAAGCCTGGAAAACCCCTTTTAAATTCTTCATTTGCCAAGTTTTCATTTTTAAAGTTTCTTCACATGTAGTCCAGTATTGCTATAGTGTTAAGCTGACCCAACATGCAGTGTGATCCATCAGCAGTTAGGGCAGCTATACATTAGCAGGCTGGTCACCAGTGGCCCGGGAGACTTGCAGCCATCTGTACTTTACTGGCACATGATGCTCCCAGTAATCTGCTTATTTATATGAAAAAGGAGATTAGGATTTCAAACATGTAATGGCATCTCTGTTTGTGCTCAAGTGCCATCTACGTCGCCCAATTCTCACACAGTTGTTAAAGGGTTTGTCCAATTTTAAAGCTGACAACTCCTACAGGCCTAACCTGTGCCCCATAATAAAAAAAGGAAAAACAACAACATAAAACACATGTTTGTGGTCCCCCCCCCTACTACTGCTCTGATCCATGTTATTTCAGGAAGCACCCTGGTACCATGATTGCTGCAGCCAAACACCGGTGAGTGGTTTTTTGTTTAAGAGGCACAGGTTAGGCCTGTAGGGTTGTCTGCTGCAAGTCTGACAACCTTTATAAAGGGAATGTGTCATCAGAAAATTACCTATTCTTTAAATCACGTTTTTATGCTTAACATATTTTTAAAGATTTTTATTTTTAATTTTCAAAGTCTGTATTTAAACAAAAACCATAAAATCCTGCAGTATTCACACTGACCACTAAAGAGCCCTCTACACAGACCGAGAACCCGGCAGATAATCGCTAACCAGGGTTCATACAAATGCTTGTTAGCAATTATCTGGCAGTTTAAAGGTGATGCCGATTACCCGATGAACGAGCAAAACGCTCATTCAATGGGTAATAGATCATTTGTGCGGACACGCAAATCGTTGTTTGCCGGCAGCAGATTGTGCTGTATAAACACGCCCTGCTGCTGGCAAACAACGAGACTGTATGGGGACGAGCGATAGCATTAGCGATCGCTCCTACCCATACTCCGGAGGAGAGCGATGCATGTAAATGCACCGGTCTCCTCCACTGATGAGCAGGCACTTCTTGGGAAGGAATGCTTCCTTCCTGACAATTGCCTGCTGTATCATCCTATCTAAAGGGACCTTAAAGGGGTTCTCTGGGAAACTAAACTAAATTCAAAAAAGAAATATTATGTTATAGTAAAAACATGCATAAGTACCTTTTATTTATCAAAAGAAGCTCGTTTTTCCTATGGATATATCATTGTGGGACCCTAAAATGGCTGCCATCAAGTCATTGCGTCAGAAACACGTCCTAGAATGCCCAGTACACTCACTAGGACGGGCTGCGTCAACACCAGCAGCTCGAGACACTGTTCAGCCTGAGGTAACAGCTACTTCCTGGTTGAGCTGACTGCTAGTGAGACGTGAACGTGCATATTGGTGCATGCGCACTGTGCTTAGGGTACTTTCACACTAGCGTTAGTGTGATCCGGCAGGCAGTTCAGTCGTCTGAGCTGCCTGCAGGATCCGCCGATCAGTGTGACAACTGACAGCATTTGTAGACTGATCCGGTGCGGATCCGTCTACAAATGCATTGCAAGAACGTATCCGGATCCGTCCTTCAGTTGTTTCGCAATGCCGGATCCAGCACTAATGCAAGTCAATGGGAATTAATGCCGGATCCGGCATTCCGGCGACTGATCAGGCATTTTGGACGGACATAATACTGCAGCATGCTGTGGTATTATGTCCGCCCAAAACGCCTGACAGTGACTGAACGGAAGGCAAACTGAACGGATTTCTATCCATTCAGAATGCATTGGGAATATGCCTGATCAGTTCTTTTTTCGGCATAGAGCCCCTTTGACGGAACTGTATGCCGGAAAAAAATAACGCTAGTGTCAAAGTACCCTTAGGCAGTTCCCAGTGAAGAGGAAGGGAGAAAACAGTTCACTGGAGACTGTTTGCGATCCGTCTCAGGCACCTGGCAGGGCTCTGAAGCAGCAATTTTAAAAGGAATCTACTCTTATCACAGTTTGTGCTGTGCCCTGTCAGCCTGACAGGAGTGAGGGAGGCCGGCTACATGTCACAAATCATTTTTTCTGCAGCAGAGTTTTTGGCTCTGTGCTGTCATCTGTCAGCCTGACAGGAGTGAGGGAGGCCGGCTACATCGTCAGCTGCTGGCTGTGTAGGCTAGTAATTTCTATTCCCAGTAAAGAAAAAATATATTAAAAAAAGGGCTAATTTATTCATTTAAAGGGAGTCTTTCACCTAATCTGAGCCTTTTAGACCGCTCAGATCAGGTTATAGACTCCTGTGCCCTAATTCCAATGGTACCTTTATTTTTGCAGTCCCTCGGAAAGATCTTCCAAAAAAGACACCTTAAAATGTATGCTAATTCGTATTGGAAGGTGCCCAGGGGCGGCGTTACTGCCCATGCGCCCAGAAATCCACACCTCTTTCACCCCTCTGGACCGCCCTCAATTCCTATTATTACCTCCTCTTCTCCCTCACAAATCTCGCGCCTGCTGGAGTAAAGACGATTCTGCGCCGACCCGCACCTTCTTCGGCTTTACTGCAGGCTTCTGCGTTTGCGTCGGTTACTTCTGCCCGCGCCGCTGGATTTCAAACTACGGACCGGCGCATGCGCAGAGGAGGAGGTAATAATAGGAATGGAGGGCGGGTCAGAGGGGTGAAAGAGGTGTGGATTTCTGGGCACATAGGCAGTAACGCCGCCCCTGGACACCTTCCGAACCGAATTAGCATAAGTTTTAAAAGTCTTTTTTGAAAGATCTCGCCGAGGCTGCACAAATAAAGGTACCATTGGAATTAGGGCACAGGAGTCTATAACCTGATCTGAGCAGTCCAAAAGGCTCAGATTAGGTGAAAGACTCCCTTTTAAATATATATTTGCATGCACTGTGTGAAAAACTTGTACTTTTTATAGTAAAAAGTCTATTTTCTTTAAATATTATAAACAAATAGATCAATTTATATATTTTTTATACAATTATACTTTTTATTCATATGTGTGCATGACTATATATAACACATTTAAAGGGAACCTCTCATGAACTTTATGCTGTCCATACTAACAGCAGTATAAAGTAGAGACAGGTGAGTAGATTTCAGCGCTCTGTCATCTAAAAGTAAGTGGTTGCCGAGAACCAGCATCACAATCCTTGCAGACTGGGCCTAGAAAAGAGTCCCGGCCACCTGAGAAGAGTCCTGGTTATTCATGAATTCCTGCTCTCCTGCTGATGACTGGCAGTCTTCTACCTAGTTTTCTCCCTTTCTCTGTAGGAGAGAACTGCCAATCATCAGCAGATGAGGTGAGGGCAGGAGATTATAATAACCAGGACTCTTCTCAGGTAGATGTGACTCTTTTCAAGGCCTGGGCTGCAGTGATTATGATGCTGGTTCTCAGCAACCACTTACTATTAGCTCATGAGTGACACACCGCTGACATCAGCATTTCTGTCACTATTTTATGCTGCCCTCAGTGAGGGAAAACAAGCTTCTATTGATAAATAAAGGTACTTATGAATGTTTTTACTATGACATAATATATATATTTTTTTAATTTAGTTTAGTTTCCCGGAGAACCTCTTTAAGTCTTAATAATAGGCGCCACTACTTGGTCTGTTCAGATTTCTGCAGTTAACTGCCTTTCAGTCATACTAATCCTGCCTGTAATGATATCACCTCTTTGCATAGATAA
The DNA here is from genome assembly GCA_033119425.1 of Bufotes viridis. Classification (NCBI taxonomy): domain Eukaryota; kingdom Metazoa; phylum Chordata; class Amphibia; order Anura; family Bufonidae; genus Bufotes; species Bufotes viridis. The sequence continues at coordinate 110,938,920 of CM065596.1, forward strand.
GACAGGTTCCACAATAGGTAATTGTCAGAGCTTATCTATTCTTTCCTTGTACAATGACCTCTACACAGAGTGTGCCTAGAAAACTCTCCCATAGAAGTCAATGAGGTCCCCCCCCCCCCCCCCCCTCCCGACCATTGTGTCTCCGGCCCATGGGGCAGCCGTAAAGCAATATTATTAATGCTTTGTAAATGCTGTTAAGAACAGCTCAGGCAAGATGGCCGCTCCCTTAATTATGTTCAGGAAATAGAATGAATAAAAACAGATCCCATTGACTTCAGACTGTCCATTCACCATGTTTTGTGCCTTATTATTCCTAGTAAATGAATACAGATTGGACTTCAATTTATGAAAAACGTGTAAAATACATAATGGCATCCTGCATTGTCGTTTACTAATAGGTTCATGCTGGATAGCTATGGAGTACATATATATAGTGCAAAATAACAGGCATTAGATTGCAGCTTACATTTTCCAGTCAACCTTAGAAAGGCGGTGAGCTGTAATATGATGGGGAGCACTGCTTTTACCCTCGGCTATTGCAGACGAATACAAATGTCAGATATTGAGAGGCTGCCAATGTCCTACACAAAATAATATTGCTATAAGTTTTTCATGATATACTGTACTTAAAGAGAACCTGTCACCAGGAAATTCACTGATAAAGCAGGCATGCTGCCTTGTAGGACTCACCCTGCTGAATATAATTATACCTTTTACTTGGTGATCTGTTGCTTTATTGTGGAGAAATATTACTTTTAATCCATATGCTAATGAGCTGATATGAGTCCAGTAGTTGATATGAGTCCAGCATTTTTTCTATTCAGAGCTGTAGCCCCTCCCCTATTTACTTCTTCAGTTGTAAAAGGGCGTGGTTTAAAAAATGACCTGCATTATAGCCAATACAAGCCTTGCTGCCTTTCACTTTAAAGCCTAACTGCCATACCCACGGTGACATGTCCCTTATCAGCCATCATGTGCTTATCACCCCATGAATAAACTAGCCCTTATTATAATTACTAACTTCAATAATATATTCCTCCCCCTTTTTTTACCTAAGCATTCCCTGTTATTCATTTTCCCTCCAGTTATTAAAATGAATGAATGATGTAATAAACCACGCCCATTTTACAACTGAAGATGTGAATAGGGGAGGGGCTACAGCTCTAAATAGAAAAAACGCTGGACTCATATCAACTACTGGACTCAAATCAGCTCATTAGCATATGGATTAAAAGTACTATTTCTCCAAAATAAAGCACCAGATCACCAAGTAAAAGGTATCATTATATTCAGCAGAGTGAGCCCTACAAGGCAGCATGCCTGGTTTATCAGTGAATTTCCTGGTGACAGGTTCCCTTTAAGGGTACGTCCACGCGGGATGGAAAAAAATCCACTGTGGATTTAGCAGTGCTCATGCAGATTTTGCTGCAGATTTGCAAGGCTTCCAATTTATGCATCACAAAGGGTGTAATCCACACTGAAAGCCCACAGAAATAATACACGTTGCATGACAATTAGCACCTGTACGTGTTCCTTCTTCTTGCTGCAGGTGGGTTTTCTTGCCTACAAATCTTGATGGAAAATCCACAGCATTTCCCCTATGTAGGGATGGACCCTAGGGGGGTATGTACCCGGTGCAGATTTTCATGTGGATAATGTGCAGTGTAATGTACTATCTGCCAAGTACACTGAGAAATTTTCTGCATGAAAATTGACCTGAGATGCAGATTTTGAAATCCTCAGTTTGTCTACTGCTTGTGCAGATATCGCCCTTTGCAATGCAAAGGAGAAAATATGGGGCAAATCCACAAGTAACACATGCAGAATTTGGTGAAGAAACGCAGCAAAAACACGTGAAAATCTGCATAAACTACAGTGCCTTGTGCATATACCCTAAGGCTACATTCACATGGTGCGCATTATGCGTGAAGTTTCATGCAGAAAATCCATAGCGTAATGTTGTACCTGTTAAGTAGATGAGATTTTCAAAATCTTATCTACACAGTGTGGAAATTGACCTGCGGAGTGGATTTTGAAATCTGCTTCATGTCAGTTGTTTGTGCAGATTTTCAGTGGGGATTTCAAGGGTATCTGGGCAAAATCCTCTAGTAACACATGCAGATCTTGGTGTGGAACCACAGCAAAATCTGTATGAAAATCCGCATTACCATGTGCATGTATTGTCCTGACTGTAAAATATGAGATCTTTGCACATCTTTAGTCCTTTAATCCTAATCTTTAAATCTAGTAAATGAGACCTGTAGGGGTAAACATTCCTGTTTAAATGCTGCAGTGTGTGTGTGTGTGTATATATGTATATATGTATGTGTGTGTGTGTGTGTATATATATATATATATATATATATATATATATATATATATATATATATACACACTGTAGATAGTAGTTCTATGGATATTTCGATTCAGACTTTTTTATCTATAGGATTTGCCATAGATGTCCGACAAATAAGGGTCCCGCCTCTGGGATCTGTGTCCAGCATGACCTCTGTGAATGGTTATGGGGCCATGCATGGGCTTCTTTCTCCATTCACTTCCATGCAAGTTGCAAAAACAGCCAAATGCACCTGCTTCAGATATTTTCAGGACTCCTGTGAAAATTTAATAAAGTGCTGCTCATGTGGGGCCACAACATAGGGCCCTGTTCTGAAGATGGATGCATTTCCCAGAATTGGACCTGCGTTTGTGAGACATCTATGGAATATCCTATGGAAAAGAATAGAAATGTCCAGATCGGAATACCCCTTGAAATACAGTTGTAAATCAAAGTGGAATACACACCTGTCATTACTTTGTCTAACACTGGATTACCGTATATAGGTTCATTCCAGTTTTTATGTTGGATTTCAGTTTGGCCAGCAGAGTACTGATCCTAAAGTAAAAAAGTCACTCACCTGCTCCCGCCCCTCTGTTCCAGCACCAAGGGTTTGGCTTTTTACAGTCTGAATGGGTCATGTGTGCCGCTGTGGTCAATCACTGGTGTCAGCGGCGACGTGTCCCCAAGCGGCACGTGACACAGCAGTGATGTGTGGTGCTACAGCGGTGCACGTCACCCTATCCGTGGATTGGAAGGGAGCAGGTGAGTGACTATTTTTAATTTAGGATCTGCACTGTACTGGCCTAACTGAAAATGGACTGGCTGTGTTCATATATAGCAAAAATGCTGCAGATTTTCTGTCTGGACTTGTGGGCATATAAAACCACATTGTATTGCAGTGTCAGCAAAGAGAATGAGATTTAAAGAAAGACACACTGTGTAAACAGGTCTGCAAGTAAATAGAGATTCAGTGCGGATTAATTCTACAGCACTGTCAACTCTTTGTGTGGATTGTCACAGTATGCAAATCCATTGCAGATTCAGGGCTGCAAATCGGCTGCAAAATCTGGATTTTGTTGCAAATTTGCCCTGGATTTTACTATCTGCGTGGTCGTACCCTGACACTGTAAAATACACTGCAAATGTTTGAGGGACAGGGGCAGTATTGATAGGAATAATGCATTTGAAAGCTAGTTGCCTCCGCTACGTTCTTATTAATACAGATAAAGACCGGTAAATCCCTTCAATCTGGCATCCAGTAATCCAACTCTTGTCTGAATCACAGAAATGTAAGAATACTTGCTCTAATTACATAATAATCCAGAATATCTAACAATCTGGCGTTCAAGGAAGTTGGATTAAATAAAGACCTTTTGTTGTACACTTCGATATTTCAGTTAGCTTTTTATATTTTTGCCTCAAGAGGTTAGCCCTGGCAGATGAGCTGTTTTTTATTATAGGTAATGTTCTCATGTGGGTCACATTTTTGCTTTTGATTTTACAAACCATTGTAATGAGAAACTGCACTGAACAGAATGCAAGGGCAGGTCACCAGAGAACGGCTGACTGCGGATCTACCACTTCTGTTGTTTCTTGAAGGAACAGGTCTGACAGTGTAATACTGTAGCTGAAGGTGTGTGTATGGGTATGTACCGAGAGTCGTGCTGCACCAAACATACACAATTCATACAACTCTTCTTAGGTTACTTTTACACTTGCGTTGTGAGGGTCCGGCAGGCAGTTCCGTCGCCTGAACTGCCTGCCGGATCCGTAAATCCGTGTGCAAACGGAAAGCATTTGTAGACGGATGCGGATCCGTCTAACAAATGCATTGAAACACTGGATCCGTCTCTCTGGTGTCATCCGGAAAAACGGATCCGGTATTTATTTATTTTTTAAAAGTCTGTGCATGCGCAGACTGGAAAACCGGATCCGTTTTGCCTGAACACTTGGTGCCAGATCCAGCATTAATGCATTTCAATGGAAAATAATGCTGGATCCAGCATTCCGGCAAGTGTTGGCATGTTGCGGTATTTTCTCTGGCCAAGTACCGTAAGAGTGACTGAACTGAAGACATCCTGATGCATCCTGAACAGAATGCTCTCTATTCAGAATGCATTAGGATAAAACGAATCAGTTTTTTTTCCGGTATTGAGCCCCTAGGATGGAACTCAATACTGGAAAACTTTAACACAAGTGTGAAAGTACCCTTAGCCATGCAGTGTACATCCTTAGTTTTTCTTTTTGCATTGGTCTACAGACCTGGTAATGATGTTTCTTATACCTGGAAGTTTTTTTTTGTTTTTTTTTTAATGTGGTCCCTTGGGACTTACTGTACCTTTCTCATCTTGGTTCTTGTCCTCACCTTCCAAGATTGCACTGGATTAGGATAGAATGAGATGTCTTAATTGCTTTTGTCTTGGAAGACTAAACGACTGCATTGCTCTTGTGCCTTAATTAATGCCAGGTTGTTTGCCTCTGTGGCTTGTGATATCTCAGGATTGATAGCCATGAAAGGCATCACTTCGGCCACAGCTCTTACATCCCCGAATGTTTAACACGTGTCATTCAGTTTTAATAAAGGTTTTATCTGTTGTATTCATTTAGAGTTGGTGTGTGTTTTCTGTACAACCATCTTTATAATTCAGTTTCTTATGGTGTTTGAGAAGTACAGTACCCACAATGTCATTCCGAAACACGCACATATTAGTCACCTGATTGATAAAGATCTTAAATGGTAGATGACCTTCTTAACTGTATAATCCTTTCCAGAAGGAGTCAGTAAGGGCAGAGGCTTGCAACAAAAATTTGCAGTCCGGAAAATAAAATGGATTTATTAGGCATTTTCAGTCTTTATTCCTATATGTAAATTTGTAATAAAATATACTGTATACATTTTATATTGTACTGTGAATTGCTGCTAAAAGCCATGTGGAAACAGGCCAAGTAGCTCAACTATGCATGAAAACAGGAGCCGGGGTGCAGAAAAATAGCAGCAGTTGCTCTGGACGGATGAGTCAAGATGTGAAATATTTGGCTGTAACAGAAGGTTGTTTGTGGAGGGGCTGGAGAGCAGTACAATAATGAGTGAATGCAGTGTATGGTGGAGGCTCCTTGGAAGTTTGGGGCTGCATTTCAGCAAATGGAGTTAGACTGGTTTAACACGAGCGAGTTCAACGCATTGAACTAGCAGCACGTGTCTACGGATGCTCCCGTACTAACCTCCCTAGCACTGACGGGGTCACATAGCATTATATTGATTTATGATGCTATGTAACCCTCATGTTTTTTATAACACTTACAGCATTTTGTCAATGTTATACAATACATTCCAGAACTATATGGGTTAGGATGCTTTAACACTTGCGTTTTTACTTTCCGGCGTAGAGATCCGTAGTCGAAAAGAAACTGATCAGGATTATCCCCATGCATTCTGAATGGAGAGAAATCCGTTCAGGATGCATCAGGATGTCTTCCGTTCAGTATTGTAACGTTTTTTGGACGCTGACAAAACTGAAGCATGCTGCGGATTTGTCTCCGTCCAAAAATCCGGAAGACTTGCCGTAACGCCCATTGAAGTGCATTAATCTGGATCCGGAATTAAGCTAAACGTCGTTTCGGCGCATCACTGGATCCGACGTTTAGCTCTGCGCATGCGCAGCAGCAGTTCCGATCAGGGCCCCAGTGTAAGCTGGGGCCCCGATTGGAATGACGTCACAGGTTCAGGCGGCGCATTGATCTATGCGCCGCGGGGACCTGTGATGTCATGAAGGAGCGCCCGGCGGCTGCAGCGCAGGTAAGTACACTACACTGCCGTGGAGTACCATGGCAGCCAGGACTTCAGTAGCGTTCTGGCTGCCATGGTAACCTGAAAGCATTTCGAAGACTGATCAGGATCCTGATCAGTCTTCAAATGCTTTCAGGCGACTTGCGTTGTGACGGATCCTCAGAACGCAAGTGTGAAAGCACCCTTACATAGCATCATAAATCGATATATTGCTATGCGTCCCTGTCACTGCTAGGGAGGTGAGTACAGGAGCTTTTGCAAAAACACACTGCAAGTTCAATAAGTTGAACTTGGTTGTGTGAAACCAGCATTAGGGGGGTGTGGTCAGGATTAATGGTGTCCCCAATGCTGAGAAATACAGATACCTATCCATCATTTAATACCATCAGGGAGGTGTGACTGGCTCCAAATTTATTCTGCAGCAGGACAACAACCCCAGACATACAGCCAATGTCATTAAGAAGTATTTCCAGTGTAAAGAAGAACAAGGAGTCCTGGAAGTGATTATATGGCCCCACAGAGCCATTATCTCAACATCATCGAGTCTGTCTGAGATTACTTGGAGAGAGAAGGATTTAAGTAAGCCTTATTCCACAGAAGATCTCTGGTTAGTTCTCCAAGATGTCCAGAACATCCTCCCTGCTGATTTCCTTCAAAAACTGTGCAAATGTACTTAGAACTGATGCTGTTTTGAAGGCAAATGGTGGTCACACCAAATATTGATTTGATACATATATATATATCTAAAAAAAAATAAAGGGAACAGTTAAACAACACAATTTAACGCGTCAATCACACTTCTGTGAAATCAACCTGTCCAGTTATGAAGCAACACTGATTGTGAATAAATGTATCCTGCTGGTGTGCAAATTGAACAGAGAACAGGTAGAAATGTTAGGCAATTAGCAAGACAACCCATATAAAAGAGTGGTTCTGCAAGTGGTGACCACAGACCATTTCTTTGTCCTCATCCTTTTTTGGCTGTTGTTTTGGTCATTTTGTCATTGCTCTCACCCCAAGAGGTAGCATGAGGCAGTGTCTACACCCCACAGAAGTTTCTCAGGTAAGGCAGCTCATCCAGGATGGGACATCAATGGGAGCTATGCAAGAAGGTTAGCTGTGTCTGTCAGCACAGTGTCCAGAGCATTGAGCGGATACCGGGAGACTAGAAGGGCAAAAACCCAGCAGCAGGACAGCTACCTCCTCCTTTGTCCAAGGAGGAGCAGTGCCAGAGCCCTGCAAAATGACCTCCAGCAGGCCACCAATATCCATGTGTATGCTGAAACTGTCAGAAATAGATTCCATTAGGGTGGTATGTTTCACGCTTCATTGTGGGAGGGAAACACCACACCGAGCATAGGGGGAACAGGGATTCAGGCCTGAAAACTAGGGAAGGAAGATGGACACCTCCTAGTGAAAACCCTAACCTGACTGACTACCAGTATAAACAGACCCCAAAGGTAGGTGAGTTCATACGCATGAATACCTAGAGTCCTATCTAGCCCTATAGGACCCTGGTACTAATAGCAGGGACGAGACTACCTGTTCCTCCAAAAGGAAGGATGAACAGGAGTCTACTTCAGGCCTAATACAAACAATAGGAAAATGCAACACACAGAACCCAAACAAAATACAAAAGGGAAAGGAAAGACAACTTCAAAGGGGCTATGGAAGCACCAGGAACTCAGCCGAGATCCAACCACAAACTATCCACAGGCACAGAAGCTATAAACCACACAGCATAGTGGGAGAAGCAACTATAAATAAGGAATGTTAAATGACCACATTAGCAACACCTGGAGGCAAGGGGTGTGGTCATTACCAGAAACAACACAGATGCCTATTGATCCACTAGGAAAACCTATCAGATCAAACCAGATGTTGCCAGAGATCTCCTGCCACTCACTGTCGCCATGAGGTCCCTATGTCTTAGTACGTCCATGAAAGTACCCCCCTTCTACGGGTGACCTCCGGGCACCCAAGACCAACCTTATCCGGATAAGACCTGTGAAAAGCTTTCACTAAACGACTGGCATTCATGTCAGAAGCCAGTACCCACATCCTCTACTCTGGTCCATAACCCTTCCAGTGAACAAGATGCTGAAGAGATCTACAGAGAACTTGATAGTCAATTTATCTTGGCGATCTGAAATTCCAAACTGCCGTCCACCATGATAGGAGTGGGTGGCAAGGAAGACGGCTCCAAAGGTTCAACATATCTCTTCAACAAAGATTCATGAAACACATTATGAATTTTCAGGGCCTGAGGAAGTTCAAGACGAAAAGCTACAGGATTCATAATGGCAGTGATCTTATATGGACCAATAAACCTTGGACCCAACTTCCAAGAAGGTACCTTCAGCTTAATCTTTCTTTGTGGACAGCCACACAGAATCACCTACTCTTAGGTCCAGACCATTCATATGTTTTGTCAGCCACACGTTTATCTTGAATTTTCCGCCATATAGATGACGAAAAACGTTCCTCCCCAGGGATACCCGAAGTATCTGAACCAGAAAACGTGCCAAACTGCGGGTGAAACCCATATGCCCCAAAAAACAGCGACTTCCCAGTGGACTCCTGTCTACGATTATTTATGGCAAGCTGTGAAAGACAAATACGAAGACCACTACTCCTGGTTCTCAGAGACAAAACATCTCAAGTAAGTCTCCAGACTCTAATTAATGCGCTCCGTCTATCTGTTCGACTAAAGGATGAAAAGCCGAAGAAAAGTACAGTTGTACCCCCAGTCGAGTACAGAACGCCTTCCAGAAACTGGAAACAAACTAAGTCCCACGATCCGAGAGTACGTCAGAGGGAACGCCATGGAGTTTCACAATGTTGTCAACAAACATTTGTGCAAGTGTTTAAACATTAGGTAGGCCCGACAACACTATAAAGTGCACTATTTTACTAAAGCTATCAACTACCACAAGAATAGCTGTCTTTTCTGAAGAATTAGGTAGATCAGTGATAAAATCCATGGATAAGTGAGTTCATGGTCTGGACGGGATGGGCAACGAAAGTAGAGATCCAGAAGGCCGAGTATGTGTCACCTTAGCGTGTGCACAGGTACTACAGGCTGACACATAGTCCTCAACACACTTATGCGACCCTGGCTACCAGAATATACGAGAGATGAGGTCAGCAGTAGATCTGCCCCCAGGGTGACCCGTAAGAACCGTACAGTGATTCTCCTCAAACATCTTGTGATTCTGATCGCACAAACAATTTCCCAGAGGTACAAGAATCTGGTGCATCTCCCTGGGCCTTTAACACCTTCACCTCTAGGTTAGGGTAAAGAGCGGATATCACCACCCCTTCCGACAGTATAGGACTCGGATTTTCAAAATCACCACTTCCAGGAAAACTATGTGACAAGGCATCTGCCTTGACGTTCTTAACCCCAGGATGATAGGTGACAGTGAAATTAAATCTGGTGAAAAACAAAGACCATCTGGCCTGCCTCAGGTTCAGTCGTTTAGCCGACTCCCAGGTAAGCCAGGTTTTTGTGATCTGTGAACACCGTGATTGGATAAATCGCCCCTTCTAACCAATTACGCCATTCCTCAAAAGCCAACTTAATGGCCAGTAACTCTCCGTTACCCACATCATAATTTCTCTCTGAGGAAGAGAGTTTTTTTTAGAGAATAATACACATGGACGCCATTTACCAGGTGACGGGCCCTTCGATAAAACTGCTCCTACCCCCACCTCGGACGCGTCCACTTCCACAATGAAAGGTTGTGATACATCTGGCTGCACCAATATAGGGGCAGAAGAGAAGCACTCCTTAATCGCAGAAAAGTTTAGCAACGTCGAATGAGACCACACTGAAACATCCGTCCCTTTCTTAGTCATGTCAGTTAATGGTTTTACTATTGTCGAATCGTTCTTAATACATTTTTAGTAATAGTTGGTGAACCCCAAAAACCGCATAAGAGCCTTCAGATTTTCGGGTTGATCCCAGTCCAATACAGCACGGACTTTCTCTGGATCCATTCGAAAACCTGAAGATGACAGCAGGTAGCCCAAAAACTGAACCTTGTGTACGGCAAAAACGCCTTCTCTAATTTTATATACAATTTATTATCTCTTACGATCTGTAACACCTGTCTAACGTGATCCTGATGTATTAACAATCTGGTTAAACAAATCGGGAATCAAAGGAAGAGCGTAAGGATCAAGGACAGTAATCTGATTGAGTACACAGAAATCCAGACATGGCCAACGACCTCCGTCCTTTTCTTTAACAAAAAAGACCCCTGGAGACTTGGAAGGTCTTATGTGTCCTTTAGCCAAACTCTTGGCAATATACTCTCTCATGGCCAGTCTTTCAGGTCCAGAAAGGTTATACAATCTAGATTTTGGCAACTTAGCTCCGGGAATAAGGTGGATAGGACAATCATATTCCCCGATGGATTGTGCTTGCTTAACCACGGTAAACCCAGAACCACCGGAGCAGGGAGACCCTCCTACACAAAACTCGAGATAAATTCTTGATGAAAGTCACCCACTCTTAATCTGATATCATGTATCACTTGAGATAAACACTTCTGAGTTAGAGGTGCAGAATCAATAGCAAGAACAGAAATGTTTTTTTCTAATGCACTCGGTGACAACCCGTGCATACAGACGAACTGAGCATCAATCTGGTTCACACCGGCCTGCTGTCTATAAACACCTCAATCCCCACAGTTCTTGACTCAGGAGAAATCGGTTACTACTAGTCAAAGACAAATGCACATTTTCTGACTCACCTTTCACCCCTAAAAGAGTCAGATGGGAATTAAATGTCCCTCTTTCTTTTTGCCAAATGTATGGACATACTCTGATAAAATGTCCCTTCTGTCCGCAAAAAAAACACACTTCCTCCCTTTTACCAGTATGCTTAAAAGTGGATCTAGGAGTAGCTCCCCCTAATTGCATGGGTTCCTCCCCAGACATAAACCTAGGGGTAGCTTCACCCAAAGTGTCAGAGGAGGACGATACATCATGTGATGTATCCTGGTACTAATGGCAGGGACGTCCAAAAGGAAGGACGAACAGGAGTCGACTTCAGGCCTAATACAAACAATAGGGAAATGCAACACACAGAACCCATACAAAATACAAAAGGGAAAGGAAAGACTTTATTTCAAAGGGGCTATGGAAGCACCAGGAACTCAGCCGAGATCCAACCACAAACTATCCACAGGCACAGAAGCTATAAACCACACAGCATTGTGGGAGAAGCAACTATAAATAAGGAATGTTAAATGACCACATTAGCAACATCTGGAGGCAAGGGGTGTAGCCATTACCAGAAACAACACAGACGCCTATTGATCCACAAGGAAAACCTGTCAGACCAAACCACGTGTTGCCAGTCTCACAGATCTGATGTCACTCACTGTCACCAGGATGTTCATATTTCTTGGTACGTCCGTGACAGTATGAGGGCCCAACGTTCACAAGTAATTGTTGTACTTACATCCCAACACCATGCATGGCGATTGGCACTTGCCAGAGAACGACAACAATGGCAGATTCGACATTGGCGCCCTGTGCTCTTCACGTATGAGAGCACGTTCGCACTGAGCAAATGAGACAGACGTGACAGACTCTGGAGATGCAATGGAGAACGTTCTGCTGCCTGCAATATCCTCCAGTATAACCTGTTTGGCAGAAGGTCAGTAATGATGTGGGGAGACATTTCTTTGGAGGCCACACAGCCCTCCATGTGCTAGCCATAAGCACCCTGACTGCCATTAGGTACCGGGATGAGACCTTCAGACTCATTATGAGACCATATGCAGTTGCAGTGGGCCCTGGGTTCCTTCTCATGCATGACAATGCTAGGCCTCATGTGGCTAAAGTGTGTGAGCAGTTCCTGCATGATGAAGGCATTGATGCTATGGACTGGCTTGCCTGTTCCCCAGACCTGAATCCAATCGAGCACACCTGGGACATCATGTCTCGTTCTGTCCACCAATGCCACATTGCACCACGGACTGTCCAGTAGTTGACTGATGCTTTATTCTAGGTCTGGGAGGAGATCCCTCAGGAGAAGATCTGCCGCCTCATCAGGAGCATGCCCAGGCATTGTAAGGAGGTCATACAGGCATGTTGTGGCCACACACACTACTTAGCCTCATTTCTTTGTCTTGAGGGATTTCCACTGAAGTTGGATCAGCCTGAAATTTGATTTTCCACTTTGATTTTGAGTATCATTCCAAATCCAGACTTCCATGGGATATTCATTTTGATTTACATTGATCATTTTTATGTTTTATTGTTCTCACCACATTTCACTATATAATGAATAAAGATTTGCAACTGGAATATTTCATTTATTGAGATCTAGGATGTGGTATTGTAGTGTTCCTTTTTTTTTTTTAAGCAATATATATATATATATATATATATATATATATAAAACTGTACAATACAGAACTATTTGCAGATAGAAGGTGCAGCCGGAGAGAGCTCTGCCCATATGACCTTACAGTGTATCACTTATTCCCAAATGTATTTCTATTACCCTCCCTTTTATAAATGAAGAGATTAAGGAAATGTGAGGACATGAGCCACATGGGAATTTAAAGGGGTTTTCTGGGACTTTTATACTGCTGACCTGTCACTAGGATAGGATATCCATCAGAGATTGCTGTTTGTAGGAGCCATGGTGCACGTATGCTGTGTAGTGGCTGTGCCTGGTTACTGCAGGAACAACATCTTTGGCCCCTGAACCATAGACTACTTCACAATAACAAGTCTCAGAGCTGTGATTTGGCTGTAAAAACACACAATGCAAGTCACACCCAGTTGATTAAAATGGGATCCATCAGGTTTCCATGAGAAACCTGAACAGATTCTGTGCCAGAGTAATGTGAATTGACCCTAAGCATGTGCCAAAAGCAGCAGTTAAAAGAGGTTAATATATAATATCTATTTATTGTCTATAACGTGACACCACCATCAAGCACTTCTCATGCTTGTTAGGCTACATGCCATTACATGCCTTTTTTGTAGTGGAATTGGCTGTGAATTTCACCCTCTCCATGGTAAAGGGTGAAATCTGCCATAGAGGACAATATATGCTGTGGTTTTTTATGCAACGTGTGGATTAGATTTCCTAAAGTTGCATCCACTTTGTCAGTACTGTATAACACGGATTTCCTACTTGAAAATCTGCAGCATTTAAATAGTCTGCAGGCATGTCCACATGTAAGAGTATGCATGGCAAAACTGCAGCGTTTTACAGTACAAGCAAAGTGAATTAATTTTTAGTGGTTCTCATCCACACACTGCAAAAAAAATTCTGCAGTGGAAATAGACTTTTGCAGTGCAGAGTGAAATGCTAAAAAAACAAAACAACAAACCAGCAGACACACTGCATAAAATCTGCATAATTCCAGTCTTGTGTGGATTTAACCTGAGCGGTTAGGCTGCTCTGGCAGACAATGCCGGGGATTGGCCAGACACATACCGCAGCGCGCAGTGTTTTGTGTCCGGCCGATTATCCGCACTGTCTGCCAGAATGTGGCCGGATCTCCGCTGGACCCCATTATATTTAATCGGGCTGTACCAGATCCAGTGAATTCTGTTAGGCTGTTCTCTGCCGGAATTCACACTGCAGGTGTGAAACTAGCCACTGTTCACTTGGTTGTATAGTGCAGTGTTTCCCAACCAGTGTGCCTCCAGCTGTTGCAAAACTACAACTCCCAGCATGCCCGGACAGCCTTTTGCTGTGCGGGCATGCTGGGAGTTGTAGTTTTGCAACAGCTGGTGGCACACTGGTTGGGAAACACTGGTATAGTGGGAGGAAAACCATGCCCGTCAAACAGCATCTTTTCAAGAGCTTATAGTGATTTACATTTGGGGAAAACCTGCAGGCAGGCAAGGCTAAAGGCAGGGGTGTACACAGATCTCATATAGGGCAATGCAGTACTAACTGCATGAAAATACAGGTTTTTTATGTTGGGAACAGAAGATGATCAGTGGTGGGCCACCCTGGGCTGAGTAGCTGTCGTGAATTCTACCTCCATGGAAGGAGAAAGCCACTGGATGAAGTTTCCCATATGCTGAACCTGTCACCATGAAAATGCTGTCCAGACTGCATTAACTTAGGGTACTTCCACACTTGCGGCATGGCTATCCGACAGGCTGTTCCCTGCCGGATCCGCCATGCTGCAAGTACCCGGACTAAAAAGTCGGAGCTGCAGTGCTAGTCCGGCGATCTCCTGCCGTGCACTGCCGTGCTGCGCGGTAGCTCCACCCCCCGCCCCATTATAGTCAATGGGGACGGAGCGGCAGCACGGCAGTGCACGGGTACTTGCGGCATGGTGGATCTGGCAGGCTGTTCACCCACCGGAACAGCCTGCCGGATAGCTATGCCGTTAGTGTGAAAGTACCCTTAAATGTCTGCGCATTCGCAGACAGGAATGCCGGATCTGGCACTAATGCATTGCAATGGAAATCAATGCCGGATCTGGCATTACGGCATGTGTTCCGGAATTTTGGACGCTGATATTACCGCAGCATGCTGCGGTATTATCTCCATCCAAAACGCAGTTCAGTGACTGAACTGAAGACATCCTGATGCATCCTGAACGGATTTCTCTCCATCCATGCATTAGGATATAACTGAAGCGTTTTTTTCCGGTATTGAGCCCCGAGGACAGAACTCAATCCAGAAAAGTTTAACGCTACTGTGAAAGTACCCTTACACAGCATGAGCTGAGCAGACTGATATGTAGTTCTCTCTGATTGTTGAGTAACACCCCCACTCTATCCATTCTTAGGACTCCAATGGGTTCTGCTGACTGGATTAGTAAACCTGCATTTATCTAATGTGTATGCAGTTATAGTTAATGGGACATGTTTACTAAAATCTGACATTTCATATGCCAATCTTAATAAATGTCCACAGTAGTAAGATGTGCCAAATTTATTAAAGGGGCACTACCATCAGAAAGGGATTTTTTTTTTTTTAACTCAATATTCATTGAAAATAATTATTTATTATTTTTTTTATTTCGGCAGTACTACACCATTAAAAATGTAATACAAAATGTTGTCCTTCTGCAACAGCCAGCACAGAGAGCTAAAACTCCTATATAATCGGTTAATCCATTGTCAATTTACTGCTGCGGCCAAGGAAAAATGTTATCTACTAGTATAATTGTAGGTGTAGAAGTGGGGCAACATTATAACAGTTCTATTGTTTTCTAGATAAAGTTTGTTTCACATATGTGTGAAACAGATCTGGGCAGGCTGTTCCATCCAGGAACAACCTGTCGGATTCCTCCCTGCTGGGCGCAACTGTGCGCAGCAGTATTTGTCCTGCCACTCCTCGGCATTTTCTGCTGGGTTGCGGCTGGATCTCCACCAGCCCCCATTTTAGTGAATGGGGCCGGATGGATTTCTGGCAGCGCACAGTTGCACCCGGCAGGGACGGATCTGGCATACATTATTGTAAATGTGTGGGCCGAGGTGGCCCCATACCCTTCTGCTAAACACCATCCAGTTTTTTGTTGAAAAAAAAAGTGCAGAGAGCTGCAGACAATTCTAAAAAGAAAACTGAACAACTTTGATAAATGTGCCCCAATGATCGGCACATTTAGGGCCTTTTCACACGAGTGTGTGCAGTCTGGAAATCACAGTCTGTGTGTGAGCGTGATCCTCCATTCTGGACACAACATTTTACTGATTTATAATGCTATGTGCCTCTGCTTGACCTTATTGCTACAGAATCATAGTGACAGCTTATGTCAGTGTAACACTGGATGGTCGGCACTGCTCTCTGGAGTTAACGGTGCACGTGTCAGTGGGCGGGCATCCCAGTAGACAGCATAAAAGGGAAAAAAACGGCACTCATATTGATTCTCTGGATGCAGGTTTATTCAGTCACATATTATATCATAGTGACGCGTTTCAGCACAACATGTGCCTTCCTCTTTGACTTTGTACAAAAACGTCCTACCTATCGAACCATATATACCTTCATTTAGATACAAGGGAACTGACGTCATAAAACAGAAAACTCCTCCCAGGGGAGGCTAATGCAACACCTGTGGTAGTGGGTAGCTGAACCATAGAAGTCAATGTATAACGGTGAAAAAATCATGTCCGCTGTAAGGAAAATAAAGGAAATTTAGAAATTACATTCAAAAGAAGCCAGATACATTTTATTCTCTATTTAAGCCCTTTGGTTCCATTGTTTGTAATCAATGGATCCAATATGCTTCCTTTTTAAGCAATAATTTATTTCTGTCACCACTGCGGCGGGGTAATGACACATCTTCAATAACCTGGTAGCGTAATTGTGATATTGCGTGTTTTTTCTGGTGGAAGTGCTGTGGTATTGCGAGCAATAGATTCCCCTTTCTGATGGTAGACTTATGTTTACTTAGTCTATCCTTTATTCTCATGGAAGTTTCTCCCACATGTTACATTTTTACAAACGATGGTTATCGAAGAATCCAGTTATGGATTCCAAATTCTGTTATGGTCCGTGGTAGCGGAATCCATAACGGGATTATTCGATAACCCGAACCCGAACTTTGGACGCAGAACTTAAAACACAAGTCCGCTCAACACTATCTATAAGATGTATAAATCCATAAGGAAAAGTATCTAGGGCAGGGATGGGCAAACTGCGGCTCTCCAGCTGTTGTAAAACTACAATTCCCACCATGCCCTGCTGTAGGCTGATAGCTGTAGGCAGTCTGCATGCTGGGAGTTGTAGTTTTGCAACAGCTGGAGAGCTGCAGTTTGCCCATCCCTGATCTAGGGGGTTCTGTGTCTAGCTAGTCTAGTCCTGCAGCTTCTGGCTGTTACTGACATTATTAATAAATGTGCTCAGTCCCCCAGGATATTTGCTTAAAGGGAACCTGTCACCAGTGACCTCGCTGTCCGACTGTTTGCATAGATATAGCTGTGGTTCACCTGTTTTTTTTTTGTGTTGATCTGAGGCACTATTCCCGAGTTATGATACTTTTTCTAAATATAAAAATTTGTTGTTTGGTGCAATAAGGGCGTCACCGTTGCTCTTGTTGCTTCCAAGCTCCACTCTTTTTTGTGGTCAGCCCCTCCCTGGCTGCTTAGCCACTGCCTGGCCATGTCAATCAAGGCAGCCAGGGAGGGGGTGGTCATGCAAAGGAGTGGAGCTTGGGTGCAACAGTGACACCCTTATTGCATCAAATACCTAATTTTTATATTAATAAAAGGTATAATAACTTAGGAATGGAGCCGCAGATTAATAAAGGAATAACAGCTTTTTTTTTTTATCAGGTGAACCACAGTTACGTTTCCATGCAAACAGTTGGATGGGGAGGTCGCTGGTGACAGAGTCCCTTTAAATGTTATTCTTCTGTGTTGTTTCATTTTGCATAAACCTCCATGATATAATATGAAACCAGTTATATAACAGAGCCATAATACTGCCCTGTGCATGAGGCCTTATCAGGGTCAGCCTTAGGTTCAGCTTACTGATGCTCAGGGCGCATCACTCCTCCTATGTGTAGGGGCATTAGTGCTGGCAATAGACTTCTCGCTGGCAGTGCTGCCCACATGCTGCATGGAATAAGATGTAAGTTCTCCCAAACTACAGCACCTTAACACACAGGTGACCGGCCACCGAAATTAGTGTGTGTCTTATGACTACTACTGTGTGCTCAGAGGGCGGCATAAAGAGGCTGACGAGGTCATTTTAACCTTTTAGCTCTCCCGACGTCTATTTTAGTAAATACTTCTATTTCCGAAGAAATAACAAATCTAGGGCATCTACAGCTCTGTGTTGTTCCTCTCTTATTCCTGCCTTCAATTTCTGAATAAATTGACAACTGGGTGTTACCTTTCTCCTTGCCCCAGGGGTGTTTCTCACACAGTCAGCACTGATTGGACAACACCAGAGTGTGCATTAACACGCCCCCAACTGGTAACTGAATTTATTCATGTTTCTGGTAGGAATAACAGAGGAACACCACAATGTAAAGTTTTAAAAGAAGAGGTGACAGGTTCCCTTTAAAATGTACATATTGGGAACATTTATTAAACTGTCCAAAAGAAAAACTAAAAAAAACTGTCTTTGTTGCCCATAGCAACCAATCACAGAACAACTTTCTTTTCTTGTAATGCTGTTGAAAATTGAAAACCACACTGTGATTGGTTGTTAAGGGAAAAAGAGCGATTTTTTTCTTTTAAAGGGAATCTGTCCCCAGACCCCCCCCCCCCCCCATCAAACTGTCTACATAGACACATAGCTGTGGTTTATCTTATTAAAATACTAATTTTCTTTTTTTGATCTAAGGCTCCATTATGCTCCATTAAAGTATAATGCTTTTTCATGATATGCAAATTAGGCCTTTGGTGCAATAAGGGTGTCACCATTGCACTTGTTGCACCCAAGTTCCACTCATTTCTGTAGCCAGCCCCTCCCTCACAGCATTAATTAACAGGACCAGGCAGAGGCAAAGTAGCGAGGGAGGAGCTGGCCACAAAAAGCAGTGGAGCTTGGGTGCAACAAGAGCAATGCTGACGCCCTCCTTGCACCGGCCTGATTTACATATTAAGAAAAAGCATTGTAACTCAGGAATGATGCCTTGGATCAACAAAAGAAAAACTGCGTTTTAATCAGATGAACCACAGCTATGTGTCTATGCAGACCGTTGCAGGGGCGCACCGACAGGGGGGGTCCAACGGGTCTGGATTCCCCCTAGAACCATTCATATATATATATTTTTATCCCTCAGGGCCGCATTGCCGATCGCCTGGTTCTAATTGCAGTGCTGGGGGCAGTAGGAGATGAGCGCTTCCATTGTGGAAGCGCTCATCTCCATATTCATCTTTATCGCTGCCGGCGGCAAGATGACGTCATTATCATCGCACCGCCCGAGCCTGGCAGCAGAGAGCGGGGGACACAGGCCAGAAGAGGCCTGCATCGCATCGCTGCCAGACTCATGGAGGTAAGTATTAGTGTTTTTTTGTTTTTTTTATAGATGACACATCATAGGGGGCACCTGGTGACACATTTATTTCTGGCCCATTTTGGGGGGGCACTATGGGGGCATTTCTTACTGCTCCATTTGGGGTGGGGGCACTATGGGGCCATTTATTACTGGCCCATTTTGGGGGGCACTATGGGGCATCTGGTGGCACTATAGGGGAGTGGAGCACTATGGGGGAATCTGGGGGCTCTAAAGGGGCCTTTTTTATTGGCATATTATGAGGGGCACTATGGCATCTGGTGGCACTAAGGGGGCATTCTTTACTGGCACATTATGGGAGGCACTATAGGGGAGAGCGGCACTATAGGGCATCTGGTGAAATTATAGGGGCATTATTTGGGCTCACTATGGGGGAGTGGAGCACTATGGTGACATATAGGGGCTCTAAAGTAGCCTTTTTTACTGGCCACATTATAGGGGGCACTATGGCATCTGGCACTAAGGGGGCATTTTCTACTGGCACATTATGGAAGGCACTATAGGGGAGAGCGGCACTATGGGGGATCTGGTGGCACTATGGGGGAGAGGAGCACTATGAGGGCAACTGGGGGCTCTAAAGGGGCCTTTTTTTTACTGGCACATTATAGGGGGCACTATGGCATCTGGCACTAAGGGGGCATTTTTTACTGGCACATGGGAGGCACTGTAGGGGAGAGCAGCACTATGGGGCATCTGGTGGCACTATAGGGGCATTTTTTACTGGCACGTTATGGGGGAGAGAGAACTATGGTAGAATCTGATGTCAGTATGAAGGGGTATTTTTTACTTGCACATTATGGAGGCACTATGGGGAAGAGGAGCACTATAGGGGCATTTGGTGGCACTAAGAAGGGATATTTTTTACTGGCACATTATCGGGGAGAGGAGCACTATAGGGACATCTGCTGGGGGCACTAAGAAGTGGCATTTTTTACTGGCATATTATAGGGGGCAATTTGGAATAGGGGGAGAGGAGCACAATGGAAGCATGTGCTAGGGGCACTAAGATGGGGTATTTTATACCGGCCCATTATGGGGGCACTATGGGGAAGGGGGAGAGGAGCACTATGGGGGCATTTATTGGGGCACTAGATAGGGGTATTTTATACTGGCATACATTATGGGGACATTAGCTCAACTGCAGGCTCTAAGCAGATGTATTTCTTGTACTGTCATATTATAAGGAGAATTACTACTACTGGGGGGCTATGGGGAACATGATTACTAGTATAGGCACTATGGGGGCATTATTACTACTAAGTGTGCTCTGGCAGAGAATTATTTATATTGGTGGGATTTTGGGAAGCACTGTTATTTTGGTGGGCACTCTGGAACAGTATTAGCTTAGCACAATTATTTTTGGGGACATTAAGTTTATACCATTAGTGTCCGGGACACTATTTTCTGGGTGCAGTTATTTTTTTTAGAGGACTGTGAGCCAATAATTGTTGAAGGGGGCACTATCTGTGTGATACTGGTATTTTTAGGGGGACAGTTTCTGCAGTATAGTATTGGGGAGCACAGTATAGAAACACAACACATCTGAATGGAGAAGATCTACATCAAAGGTGAATTCACTGGATGTAAGAGGTATGTGGCGCTATGTAGGAGAAGAGATGTTCCTGCTCCTCCCCCTGCCATTTGCAGGAGGAGGATTCAGAGCTGGGCAGCTATAAGCATGTTGGTGGCTGCAAATGGGGCAGGGCTTCAGCCTGGTGAGGACAGCCGAGGGGGGAAGCAGGCCACAGGCGGGTGGCGGATGGTGGGGGAACCACAGGCCTCGAGCAGGATCCGGGGAGGGAGGAGAGGGGAGGAGCTTCTTGGCTGTAGCCTGCTGTTGTCTATTGTATAATGAGAAGCAGGCAGTGCAGCCAGGACATGCCCTCCCCTCTGTATGATGTGTAATTCTGGGTTCCTCCACCCAGACCTACACAGCTTAAATATCACGCAGCTCCTCCTCCACTTCTCTTTTGGCGCCTTCAAGACTAGGCGGGAGGAAGTGCAACTGCAACAGCTCCTGCCACGAAGCTACATGGGGGGCAGTGTGAGTACAGGAGCTTTATGTCGGGGCCCTGAGTATTGAGTACAGTGCGTCTATGTAGGATGAGGGTGAGACTCTTACCTTCATCCTCAACAATATACTTTCAGCTGTATAGTGTTTGTTGGGAGTGACTTATTATATGTAGGAGGGGCCTGTAACAATGGGTGGGCCCAAATGTTTGCGTGCCGCTCTAAGTGTGTCGCATTTTTATTTGAAGGATGGGCTTAGAAAAATGGGAGGGGCCACGCACCGCTTTTTTTCTTTTCGGACAAAATTCCTAGGTGCTTCCCTGGACAGTTCAATATGGAAGTCGCTGGGGACATAAGATTTTTTATTTTATATTTAATCTGTATATAATGATACAACCATTAATGGAGCAGCATGTAGTCTAGTCACCACTGCATTGTCTGCAGCCATGTGTCTTCTCTCACGTTTGCTGAATATAGGTCCAAATTCCTACACAGCATACAGTGCAGTCTATCCAGCGCTGTCATTGTGTTCACCAGCATGTAATTTCTGTGATGAACTATTCCCTAACAATTTAGATCACGTGCCTTCTATTTATAGTTAATGAATGGTACTTTACACTGAGCGGATACAGTAGGTTGATCGTAGTGGTAAGTCACTGTCTTGAAAACGGGATCCCTTGTTCTCATGTATGTAATCTGGAGGGAATAGCCATTGTGGTGACCGTATGTTGCAATCTTTATTTCTGCTTCATTGCAGTTCAGAGGCCTCTGTATCCCAAGATCACTACTGCATAAGCGATCTCATAATAACATTTTGTGACACAAAACCCTATTGTATGATATTAATGTCACAATATTACAACTGCCCAGCCACACACCATAAAAAATATTGCTGCCATTATTATTACTAGTGTCAAGACGTACCTGAATTTACAGGTTTTTTAATGGCTCAAATTGCGCCAAAATGTTATCAAAATGGTGCAACTGGCACGCTAGACACATTTCTGTCCTTACCTCATGCCTGCCATACTTTCCAATAGTTGGGAGAGACTTAGGAGAATGCATCAAAATCTTCCCCAAATGTAATTTTTTTTAAATTGTTTTAGACACCTTTTGCGCCTTCCCAACAGTTTGGAAGCGTGTCTTGAAAAAGTGATGTGGCAAGAGGAGTCGTAAAAATTTATCCATTATACAAAATAATGGTGTAAGATACGGCAGCCATGAGATGACAAAAGGAAAGGAGTCTAACTTGTCTGCTGAATTGCAGCAAATATATCAATCCACGTACACGTATTTTGATAAATTAGGTGTAATTGCCCATATGGGCGTAGCTATAGGGGGTGCAGAGGTAGCAGTCTCTACCAGGCCCAGGAGCCTGAGGGGGCCCAAAGACCCTTGTGCCGCATAAGAAGACACACAAAGCATCGAGGGAACGGGGGGGCCCAAGCTGAACTCTTGCACCAGGGCCCATGAGCTGTTAGCTACGCCTCTGATTGCCACTATTTATTCTGTCTCATGAAATGATAGACTTCCTGTCACCCTGATAAACCTCAGTGGTCTGTCAGGGGTAGTGCTCCCTAGTTCTTAATAGATCCTGAATCCCTGCTTCCGGGTAGAGAGGAATATGTTTGCAGCATGCATCTTAATTTCCCTGCTCTGCATTAACACCCCTGAATATTTACTTGTGATGCGGCCAACTGAAAAAACAACCCATGGGTCTCATCACAAGGAGGTATTTGTGTTTGGTGCCAGTACAGAGCCAGGGCTATGAAGATGCCGCCTGCATGTCCTCCTCTGCCTGATGAAGAGGATGGTCAAATAATTGAATATGAACCTCGTTAAATAAACTAGGGGCGCTACCACAGAAACATTGTTTATTATACAGATATATCTCAAATATGCTTAATTTCACAAGTTTTCAAAATGTAAGTATAATGGAGCAGATTTACTAGTCTAATACTAAAGATTTAGTGCAAACTAAAGGGGTAATGTATACTTTGCTCTTTTTTTTGGGGGGGGGGGGGCTGCTTGTTTTGAAGTCAGTTTATTTTGACAAATTTTAAAAATGTTGCATATAACTTTTAATAATTTGTCACACTAAATACCTATGGATTTTTCAGGCTAGAGCCCGATCATTATTACAACGGCTCAGCCAGTTTGTATGCCACCACCAACTTTTTTGCAAAAATTTGCAAAGATAAACCAAGCTAAAATTGTAGCTCCACCCACAAGCCATTTGGCCACACCTTAGTAAATGCATATTGCCAGGCATGGTGCAAACCACCATAAAATGGCACAAATATGTCATAAATTCCGCGCCAATGTCTTCTACACTGACAAAACAGGCAAATTCACACTTTTCTAGGGCAGCACACTTAAAACCTTACCCCCCATAGACTGTCCATGCACCAACTCATTATAATATCTGCGGCAGGATGATAAATATGGCAGAGCTTTAGGTTTCCTGATCACATGACGTTTAATTGTTTGTTTGTTTTTAGCCACCGCAGAATTTTACACTAGAAGTGTGGCGCAAAATGTTGCATCTTGGGCCCTTTCTTGGGCCCTTTCCACTAAGTCTCGCCTCTTTACAAGCGTGTTGAAAAAATTAGAGAAACCCTAGTTGCACTATAATTGTGCCACTTTTTATACAGATTTTAGACGCCAACACATTAGTAAATCTGGGCCTGTGTGTGTCACTAGCGCTTTCTTTATGCCGTTTTTTCCCCTACTGTCAAAATGCCAGAAAAATCGCCAAGAGCTCCAGCATGCTGCATTTTTAAAAAGATGCCAGAAAGACAAGAACGCCACCTAATAACAAAAACACCAGTACCATTAAAAATCTTGTGTGTCCTGTGTTTCATGTTTCCCATAGTCCTTCAGCTAATATCTGGAGTTGACGTTTTTACCAAAATAAAATGTACCAAACATGCAGGTTCAAAAAATGCCACCAGAAATATAAAAGTGCAAAAAAGCTCCAGCTAAGGGTACTTTCACACTAGCGGCATAGCTCCACTCCATCCCCATTGACTATAATGGGGGGGGCAGAGCTACAGCGCAGCACGTCTGTGCATGGCAAAGATCGCTGGACTAAAAAGTCGGACCTGCAGTACTTTTAGTCCGGTGATCTCCGGCTGTGCACTGCCGTCCTGCGCCGTAGCTCTGCCCCCGCCCTATTATAGTCAATGGGGATGGAGCGGCAGCACGGCAGTGCACGGGTACTTGCAGAATGGCGAATCTGGCAGGCTATTCACCTGCCGGATAGCTATGCCGCTAGAGTGAAAGTAACCTTAAACCTACACTATCTCACAAAACTAAGCACACCCCTCACATTTTTGTAAATGTTTTATTATATTATATGTTTTATTATATCTTTTCATGGGACAACATAATATGACGCTTTGATAAAATGTAAAGTAGTCAGTGTACAGCTTGTATAACAATGTAAATTTGATGTGCCCTCAAAATAACTCAACACACAGCCATTAATGTCTAAGGGTACTTTCACACTTGCGTTGGTGCGGATCCGTCAGATGGATCCAGCACCTATAATACAAATGTTTGTATCTGTTCAGAACGGATCCGTTTGCATTAGTATTAAAGAAAAATGACAAAGTCCAAACGGATCCAGTTTTAAATGACATTGAAAGTCAATGGGGAACGGATCCGCTTTCAAATGCACCATATTGTGTCATTGGAAATGGAGCACGCCTGTGCATGGCAAAGATCGCTGGACTAAAAAGTCGGACCTGCAGTACTTTTAGTCCGGTGATCTCCGGCTGTGCACTGCCGTCCTGCGCTGTAGCTCTGCCCCCGCCCAATTATAGTCAATGAGGACGGAGTGGCAGTACGGCATTGCACGGGTACTTGCGGAATGGCGAATCTGGCAGGCTATTCACCTGCCGGATAGCTATGCCGCTAGAGTGAAAGTAACCTAAAACCTACAGTATCTCACAAAACTAAGCACACCCCTCACATTTTTGTAAATGTTTTATTATATTATATGTTTTATTATATCTTTTCATGGGACAACAGAATATGACGCTTTGATACAATGTAAAGTAGTCAGTGTACAGCTTGTATAACAATGTAAATTTGATGTGCCCTCAAAATAACTCAACACACAGCCATTAATGTCTAAGGGTACTTTCACACTTGCGTTGGTGTGGATCCGCAGATGGATCCGCACCTATAATACAAATGTTTGTATCTGTTCAGAACGGATCCGTTTGCATTAGTATTAAAGAAAAATGACAAAGTCCAAAACGGACCAGTTTTAAATGACATTGAAAGTCAATGGGGAACGGATCCGTTTTCAAATGCACCATATTGTGTCATTGAAAACGGATCCGTCCCCATTGACTTACATTGTAATTCAAAACGGATCCGTTAGGCTCTGCTCTTCAGACGGACACCAAAATACAGTATGCTGCGTTTTGGTGTCCGCCTCCAAAACAGAATAGAGGCGGAACGGAGCCGAACTGATGCATTCTGAACGGATCCTTATCCATTTAGAATGCATTGGGGCTTAACTGATCCGTTTTGGACCGGTTTGTGAGAGCCCTGAAACAGATCTAACAAACGGAATCCAAAACGCTAGTGTGAAAGTAAACTAAAACGCTGGCAAAAAAAGTCAGTACACCCCAATAAGCCATTTTCCCTCCTGAGTCATGTGACTTGTTAGCGTTACAAGGTCTCAGGTGCGTTAAATTTGGTGTTATCGCTCTCACACTCTTTCATACTGGTCCCTGGAAGTTCAACATGGCACCAGCTTCACATCACCGTTTGGTTTTCTGTCCTTCTGATCTGTCAGAAGAACAGAAAAATGAAAAAAGAAAATGGATCCTTTTAACCATTGTGCTCATTTTGCGTCTGTTTTTTTAAAAAATTTCAATAATTTTTATTAAGATTTTCATAACAAAGTACAAAAATGGACATTCGTACAGAGGCAAAGGAACATCATTAATTCTATGCACCCGCATAAATACACAACAGGCGTCACGTATCGAACAGATCATGTGGAATGACATATGCGAGCAAAAACGTTTATACAAGCAAATTGCTCAGGGTACGGTAGGCATACTTATTACCAACATGGTACTACTGGCAAGCATGCTGAGATAGCAGTGAAGACATAAAAGACAAAAGCACAAATGAAGGAAGAAAATAGGAAAAGAGAAAACAGAAGAGAGAAAGAAACAAACAAGGAGCCCGATAAGCGCAAGTCAAGTACCGTGGGGTCCTGCGGTAAGAAATGGAACAACCATCGGTCCCACCGAAATTTGAATTTGTCTATAGAATGCTCCTTGTATGCTAAAACTTTCTCATATGAACTAGTGGTGTGAATTCTAGCTAGGATGTCCGGCACCGTCGGGATAGTGACGGACTTCCAATATTTAATTTTGCGTCCGTTTTTGTCAGCACCGTCAGAGATCCGTTATTTTAGACAGGAGAAAAAGTCCCACATGAGGATCAGAATGGAAAACAAAACGGTGATGTGAACCTGGCCTTAGACTGCCCAGTCTAAGGTTATACCACCTATGACTGGCTAAGGGTCCATTCAGATGTCCGTAAGTGTTTTCCGGTAGGCAAATTGCGGATCTGCAAAACATGGACACCAGCAAAAGGCCGGCCCTATGATAGAAATGCCTTGTGCGGACAAGAACAGGACGTGCTCTATCGTTTATGCAGGGCCGCGGAACGGAACTAAGGATGCGGACCCAAAACTACGGACGTGTGAATGGAACCTTACTTTGTACCAGAATTCTGGTAGACCTTTGGTGCACAATGTTGCATCCTAAGTGACACCCCTTTACTCACAAGCCACACCTTATCAAACAAGTGTCTGATCCAGAATTCTAGTGAATTTGCAACAGTACATCTACCCCAATATTTTTGGGGGGTTATAACCCTTTTAATAAAGATGATACATGACTTGCAAGCAGGATCACTCATATTCCAGCAGAAAATCATTCAAAAGGATTTTGTAACTTGCTCTCTAAATCACCTCTATAGAAACAGTTTCAAAATAGATTTTGTTGCAGGATATTACTGGATGGATATCAGCAACAAATCATGAATGTAAGTAATACGTCTCAGATTAGGGCTTTATCCTATGCATACCAGAGTTAAAGGGGTTGTCTGGGTTCAGAGCTGAACCCAGACATATCTCCTTCTTCCCACCCTCAGCCCCTCTGTCATGAGCATCGGAGCAGGGCAAGGGCTTTTTATAGAGATCCGATGACGTACCTGGCTCTCCATGGGTAAGCTAAGTGGAGGCTTCTGCCTAGCAGTGAACCTGGTGGCATCACCGGCACTAATGGCCGGGCTTTAGTGCTACCCTGGCCTGTTAAATGGCTAGGGCAGTGCTAAAGCCTGCCCATCAGAGCTGGTGACGTCACTGGGAGCACTGCTAGGCGCCTAGCAGTGTAAAAATGTAAACAAAACAGCCCTTGCTCATATCAGAGGGGCTGAGTGGGGAATGAAGAGGATTAGTGTTGTTCGGGTTATAGAAGAATCCCGTTATGGTTTCCAAATTCCGTTATGGTCTCTGGTAGCGGAATCCATAACGGGATTCTTCGAGAACCCGAACTTTGGACACAGAACTTAAAACACAAGTTCGCTCAACACTAAAGAGGATATGTCCGGGTTCATCTCTGACCCGGAACAACCCTTTTAACAATTTGATGTAAATGGCAAAAATTGCAAAACCAGATTCAGGGCAAGTGACATAATGAATCTGGTGTAACTCACTAGGCAGCAGCCTATGCTACCTCATGTCTGGCGTACATTTCTAATAATATTTTATGAGAAGAACGTGTTTTGGCGCATTTTATGACTGCTCCTAACCACACACCCTTTTCTAGATACATTTCAAACATTAAAGTAGACATAAAGAGGGAGATTTATAAAACTGGTGTAAAGTAGAACTGGCTTAGTTGCGCATAGCAATCAGATTCCACCTTTCATTTTTCACAGCTCCACAAATGAAAGGTGGAATCTGATTGGTTGCTATGGGCAACTAAGCCAGTTCTACTTTACACCAGTTTTATAAATAACCCTTAAAAAGTTTATAAAATGAAAAAACTATTTGGTGCACATTTACAAATATTTATTTATTTTACTCACTTATAGCACTACTATATTCCGCAGCACTTTACAGACATTAGCATCAGGCCTCATGCACACGACCGTTTTTTTATGCTGTCCGCAAAAAGGGGTTCCGTTGTTCAGTGATCCGTGTCCGATTTTGCCTTCCGTTGTGTTTCCGTGTGTCTTCCGTTTTTATTAGCGGACATGACCCAAAAGATTTTACCAAAAGACAGGCTGACAATGTTTCCCAAGTGCCTGCCAAGGGATCCGCAAAAAAAACGGACACGGAACGCGGATGACACACGGATGGCCATCCGCATTTTTCACGGACCCATTGACTTGAATGGGTCCGTGAACCGTTTTTCATGGACAAAAATAGGACAGGTTATATTTTTTTGACGGACTGGAATCACGGACCACGGACGCGGAGGACAAACGGTGCATTTGCCAAGGTTTCCACGGACCCATTGAAAACCAATGGGTCCGCAGAAAATCACGAAAAACGGAGCAACGGACACGGAATCAAACAACGGTCGTGTGCATGAGGCCTCAAGCTGTCCCCAACAGAGCTCACAATCTAAGTTCCCTATCAGTATGTCATTGGAGTGTGGGAGGAAACCGGAGTACTCAGAGGAAACCCACACAAATACGGGAAGAACATACATTCACACGTCCGTAAGTGTTTTGCGGATCCGCAAAACACGGACACCCACAATGTGCGTTCCGCAATTTGCAGACTGCACATCGCCAGCACTATAAAAGAAAATGCCTAATCTTGTCTGCAATTGCGGACAAGAATAGGACATGTTCTATTTTTTTGCGGAAACAGAAGTGCGGATGCGGACAGCACATAGTGTGCTGTCCGCATCTTTTCCGTTCTCATTAGAAATGAATGGCTTCGCACCCGTTCCACAAAATTGCCAACGGATGCGGACCCATTTTGCGGACAAATTTACTATACTATATTATATATACTATACTAAATCCTGCACCAGATTTATGCTAGAATTTTGTCCGTGCGCCCAAAAAATGGTCTAGTTTGTTTACAGCACTTATAAGTTGGTGTAGTTTTACCCCAAAAATGTGCTACATTTTTGGTGCATTTTTAGCACCAAATTTAAGCCATGCCTCTTTGCCACGAGCAGCCACTCCCCCTTGACGGATGAGGCATAAAAAGCTTAGAAAAGTGTGTGAAATGGTTAGTAAATGTGATGCAAAGTATGCATGGCAGTTTTTTGGTGCAAATTGCTCCAAAAACCTGGGCATTTTCATTAGTAAATCTGCCTCCGTGTTTTTGCTAAAAAAAAAACCCACCAACAACAACCTCATATTCATCCGAACATTGTCCCCAGATCAAACAGCTACAACTATATTCCAAACCAAAAAAGGAAGATCATGGGACTATAACCATAAAATATATACTAATCTTTATTAAGTCCAAATATGTAACTTCAATACTAAACATAGAAGAGAAAGGCACGATTGAAAAAATTACAGAAAAAATTGCATAAGGCTACATGCACACGACAGTTGTTTTTTTGCTGTCCGCAAATCTCGGATCCGTCTTCCTTTTTTTTTCACATCCACATCCTTTCCGTGTGTCCGCAAATTTTGTAGGTTGTGTTTCTGTGTGTCTTCCGAAGGCTTGAGCCAGTTTCTTAAAGTACCTGTACAAGTGCCCTGGTTTCCAAGCAACCATCCGCAAAAAAAAACAGATGCGGATGACAAACGGATGGCTTCCGTTGGTCATCCGCATTTTTTGCGGACCCATTGACTTCTATGGGTCCGCAAACCGTTTTTTGCGGACAAGAATAGGACATGCCATTTTTTTTTTTGCGGACGTGAAATGCGGACAGCGGAGGCATCCGCATTTTTAACAGATCCATAGAAATGAATGGGAAACCATCGGATCTGCAAAAAAAACGGAAAGAAGGCCGCAAAAAAACACTGCCGTGTGCATGTAGGCTAAGGCCTCATGCACACGACCGTTGTTTGATTCTGTGTCCGTTGCTCCGTTTTTCATGATTTTCTGCGGACCCATTGGTTTTCAATGGGTCTGTGGAAAACTCGGAAAATGCACCGTTTGTCCTCCGCGTCCGTGATTCCAGTCCGTCAAAAAAATAAAACCTGTCCTATTCTTGTCCGTGAAAAACGGTTCACGGACCTATTCAAGTCAATGGGACCGTGAAAAAATGCGGATGGCCATCCGTGTGTCATCCGCGTTCGTTTTTTTGCGGATCCCTTGGCAGGCACTTGGCAAAAATTGCCAGCCTGTCTTTTGTTAAAATCTTTTGGGTCATGTCCGCTAAAAAAAACGGAAGACACACGGAAACACAGCGGAAGGCAAAAATGGACACGGATCACTGAACAACGGAACCGCTTTTTGCGGACAGCATAAAAAAACGGTTGTGTGCATGGGGCCTAAGGGACATAAATCAGGTAAAGCGCTCCATGTCAAAAATGGCCGGACACAATCATAGCCAAATACATAAGTCTGTATATACAAAGCTGAATATATATAAAATGTAGAGAGGGCCTCAATTATTGTACTCCACAAAAATGTATAATTTATCAAGATATGCATGTACAGCTAAATATATATATAATGTATCACTTCACCAGGGCAACACTAATTGTAAACCCAAAATGCGCCACCCGGACCTGTGACGTCATAAAGGAGCGCCCGGAGGCCGCAGTGCAGGTAAGTACACTGCTGCGGAGTACTTACCATGGCAGCCAGGACTTCAGTAGTGTCCTGGCTGCCATGGTAACCGACCGGAGCCCCAGCTTACACTGGGGCCCCGATTGGAACTGCTGCTGCGCATGCGCAGAGCTAAACGTCGGTGCCGGCGATGCACCGAAATGACGTTTAGCTCAATTCCGGATTAATGCACTTCAATGGGCATTAATTCCGGATCTGGCGTTACAGCATGTCTTCCAAATTTTTGGACGGAGATAAATCCGCAGCATTCTGTGGTTTTGTCAACGTCCAAAAAACGTGTCAGTACTGAACGGAAGACATCCTGATGCATCCGGAACGGATTTCTCTCCATTCAGAATGCATTAGGATAATCCTGATCAGTTTCTTTCCGTCCTAGAGCCCCGAGGACGGAACTCTACGCCGGAGAGTAAAAACGCTGATGTGTAAGGGGCCTAAGGCTAAAGCAACCTACCCACAGACATGATACGCAGTACACTGAGATATCACCACCGGCACCTCGCCTCCATGTTTTTGCTGTATGATGCAAGTCCCATCGTATCTGCTGCAAAATTTTGTGTAACTAGTTAGGCCTCTTGCACACAAACGTTTTTTTAGTGAGTTTACAGGCCGTTTTTTTAGTGAGTTTACAGGCCGTTTTTTTATGTTCATTTCAATGGGTCCGCAAAAAAAAATGAAGTTTTTCCGTGTGCATTCCATTTCCGTATTTCCGTTCTGTGCAAAGATAGAACTTGTCCTATTATTGCCCGCAAATCACGATCCGTGGCTCCATTCAAGTCAATGGGTCCGCAAAAAAAACGAAACGCATACGGAAATGCATCCGTATGTCTTCCGTATCCGTTCCGTTTTTTGCAGAACCATCTATTGAAAATTTTAAGCCCAGCCCAATTTTTTCTATGTAATTACTGTATATGCCATACAGAAAAACGAAATGGAAAAACGGAACCGAAAAAACAGAAAAACGGATCCGATAAAAGTGGCCCGCAAAACACTGAAAAAGCCATACAGTTGTGTGAAAGAGGCCTTACTCAAACGATTTGGAAAAAAAACTGAATCTCACAGATCTTCAGAAATGTTTGCATTGTGTGTGACTGTGGTCGGCAGTATAAGGGTGCTTTCACACGTAGTTTTTTTATTGCCCTTTGGCTACATGCACACAATCGTATGTGTTTTGCGGTCCGCAAAAAAAACAGATGACGTTCCATATGGCATCCGTTTTTTTTTGCGGATCCGTTGTTTTTGCATATCCATTGTAATAATGCCTACCCTTGTCTGCAAACTAGAAAAAAATAGGACATGCTCTTTTTTGCAGAATGGAAAAACGAAATGCACACAGAGTACCTTCCGTTTTTTTTTACGGACCTATTGAAATGAATGGTTCCGCATATGGTCCGCAAAAAAAAAACGGAACGGACACGGAAAGATAATACGTTCGTGTGCATGAGCCCTTTTTTTAAGTAAAAACACCAGCTCCAGATGTGAGCTGAAAGTCTATGTGAATTATGAAGCGCAGGACACACAAGCTACTGAAGTTTCTGTTAATAAGGGCTCATGCACACAAACAGATTTCCTTTCCGTTTTTTGCATTCTATATACAGGCCGTATACAGAACCATTCATATAAATGGATCTGCAAAAAAACGGAAGGTACTTTGTATGCCTTCCGTTTCATTCAAAGATAAAACATTTCCTATTAAGGCCTTATTCACACGTCCGCAATTCTGTTCCGCATTTTGCGGAACGGAATTGCGGACCCATTTGTTTTAATGGGGACAGATGATGTCCCGGCCGGGTCCGCAATTCCGGGTCCGCAATTGCGTTCCCGAAAAAAATAGAACATGTCCTATTCTTGTCCGCAATTGCGTTCCCGAAAAAAATAGAACATGTCCTATTCTTGTCCGCAATTGTGGACAAGAAAAGGCATTTTCTATGAGAGTGCCGGCGATGTGCGGTCTGAAAATTGCGGAACGCACATCCCGATGTCCGTGTTTTGCAGATCCGTGGATCCGCAAAACACGACGGACGTGTGAATAAGACCTAATTGTCCGCACACACGTCAGTGTTCGGTCAGTGATTTTCATCAGTGATTTTGAGCCAAAACCAGGTGTGGCTGTAAACACAGAACAGGAGCAGATCTTTCCCTTATACCTTATGGCTACATGCACACGACCGTTGCCTGCCTCCGCGTCCGCTCCTCCTTGAAATTTTGCGTCCGTCAAAAAAAACGGATGACGGATTTTTTTTGACGGATCCGATTTTCATGGCAGATCCATTGTAAAAATGCCTATCCTTGTCCGCAAACGTGAAAAAAATAGGACATGCAGTATTTTTTTGACGGAATCAAAACACGAATCACGGATGCGGAACAAAAACGGTTGACCATCCACATTTTTTGACGGACCCATTGAAATAAATGGGGAAGCATCCTATCCGTGAAAAAAAACGGAACGGACGCGGAAACAAACAACGGTCGTGTGCATGGGGCCTAAGGCTACATGCACACGACCGTTGCCTGCCTCCGCGTCCGCTCCTCCTGCAAATTTTGCGTCCGTCAAAAAAAACGGATGACGGACCGTTTTTTTTGACGGATCCGATTTTTATTGAAGATCCATTGTAAAAATGCCTATCCTTGTCCGCAAACATGAAAAAAATAGGACATGCTCTATTTTTTTGACGGAATGAAAACACGGATGCGGAACAAAAACGGTTGACAATCCGCATTTTTTGACGGACCCATTGAAATGAATGGGGAAGCATCCTATCCGTGAAAAAAAACGGAACGGACGCGGAAACAAACAACGGTCGTGTGCATGGGGCCTAAGGCTTAACAGACAAGGATAGTACTGTTCTATCAGGGGCCAGCTCTTCCATTCCGTAAAAAAATGGAATGCACACGGACGTCATCTGTATTTTGACGTAAAAAGCCATACGGTCGTGTGCATGAGGCCCAAGGCAGTGTTCACTTGTTGGGTTTTCACTGTCAAAATCAGCCACGTATTTCATGGAAGAAACCGCCACGGTTTCTGGATCCGTTTTTCTATTTCAGTGCCATGGACCTGCTGGTGGTTCAGCCCCATTGTATGGAGCTATACTATGAGATGCCTGTTGTGCTTTCCCATCGTGTCCACACAGAATTCGCTCTAAGAATGGAAACGTCCATTTTTGTCATGGTCTCGAATATAGCGCAGAAATAATCCAAGGCAAAATGAGCAGCAAAATGGACTCCTATTAAAAACAATGGAAAGCAGTTTCAGCACGAATGCCGCGTGGATTTCCAGTGCAGAATTCGCGCTAAAATCCGTGGAAATAATCTGTCATATGAATATAGTGGCGTTTTTTCTATTTCTGTTTTATTTTTTATTGAAAAACACAGCATGCTGAAACTCTTCCCATTTTAGGTGTTTTGAAACCTTATCTATGGCCTCATGCACACGGCCGTTGTTTGATTCCGTGTCCGTTGCTCAGTTTTTCCTGATTTTCTGCGGACCCATTGGCTTTCAATGGGTCCGTGGAAAACTCGGCAAATGCACCGTTTGTCCTACGCGTCCGTGGTCCGGGATTCCAGTCCGTCAAAAAAATATAACCTGTCCTATTCTTGTCAGCGAAAAACGGTTCACGGACCCATTCAAGTCAATGGGTCCGTGAAAAATGCGGATGGCCATCCGTGTGTCATCCGCGTTCCGTGTCCGTTTTTTTTGCGGATCCCTTGGCAGGCACTTGGGAAACATTGTCAGCCTGTCTTTTGGTAAAATCTTTTGGGTCATGTCCGCTAAAAAAAACGGAAGACACACAGAAACACAACGGAAGGCAAAAACGGACACGGATCACTGAACAACGGAACCCCTTTTTGCGGACAGCATAAAAAACGGTCGTGTGCATGAGGCCTTATTGTGGCCCCGTAAAAAATGCGCAACCTTTGTTGCAAATGTTGGTTTGTGAAAAAACTTTGCAACTTTTTTTTTTTTTCCCGATACCATTCCCACTTTTCTAAAAAAGTGAGTGGGAGGAGGCGGGCAACAGACGGGATATCCGCAGCCCGACTCGTGTCTGCCTGAAAACCAAGGCACATTACATCAGATATCTGGAGTACATTTCAGTTCTGACAGACACGCAACACAATTAGGGATCCTGCACGCGACTGTATCAGTTTTTCTGTCCGCAAATCGCGGATGCGCAAAACACGTTTTTTTTTTCGTCCTGCAGAAATGTCCTATCCTTGTCCCCAAAACGTACAAGAATAGGACACGTTCTATTGTTTGCGGAGCGGGTTTACGGATGTGGACGGCACATTGAGATGAATGAGTCCACACCTGATCTGCAAAAAATACGTATTGGACGTTGACCAAAACTACGGCCGTGCAGGACAAATGAAGACGGCGTAAAAAAATCTCTCCACTGTGCAAAAAATTGTTGCTTTTATTTTATTACAGGTAAAAAAAAAAAAATGCCTGAGCCAAATTCATGTGGTAGGGACCCTGAGGCTGGAAAGACAGATTTTTGGGCAAGGTTGATTTAATCTAAATGTCACCTAGTAGCTGATATAGCACTGGATCCAGGGACAGGAGGTGTCAGTGATCCTGCAAGTTGTGCCCACACAAGAAGTGGTGCTCTTTATTGCCCCCCGGCAGCCAGGGACAATACACACTCAGGCTGTAGACGCAGGCTCCTGTGTGTGAACAGCTCAGGAGATTGCACTGCGTTAAACTTGTTTGTTTGCAGTGGAGAAGAACACATAGTAGCAACTCCCTCCAGCAAGATGGCGATCCGAGCTGCCATGCCCTGGGAAGACAGATACCTTCACAGGTCTGACATGTCCTAAAGTCTTCTCCTGGAGGCTGAGATGAAGCAGCAGCCGTCCTGGACGTCACTTCTCCAGTCCTAATCCCCCGCCATAATCGTGCCCCATATACATGTGCCCTGCAGTGCCACACACAGGGCTGCCTCCTGGCACTGACTCTACCCCCGTGTACTGAAGCAAGAAGAGCTCTGCACCCGCCGACCATCGACTCTGTTCATGGCAACATTACTGATATTTGGGGAAACGTCCCCAAAATGTGTCCCTTACATCACCAATGCCTGCAAAATGTGGGAGAACCTTTCCTTTCAGACGAAGGGACTTTAGGGGTTCATGTCTCAGTAATGGGGGACACTTGATTACACACATGGATTGTATTCTAAATTAGGTGAAATGTGACAGACCCCCCCAAATACCAGGACCTTGTGTGGTCAGGAGGATGTGACATGCTGAGGTGTCAGGGGCAGCAGCTGCCACCTATGTGCACAGAGAGCTGGGGTCTATCATGTGCTACCTGCTAGAAGTGGGGGGCACGGCCAGTATTTGGGGGGGCTGAGGGATAAAGGCCAGTTCATGGTAGAGCCCCCCTGGCCTGTCCTCCCTTTTCCCCAGGATTCCTGTCTGCTCCACAGTAATGGCAGCCTCCACACACTACAAAAGTCAGCTGGAAAGTTTTGCCAAGAAGCTGGTAAACACTGACAGGAAGGGTGCAGGGTCGGGATTTTTGGGGTGCTGGCCCGACCTATCTTGGGGTGCACCCCATGCTGTTGCTATGTCCCCCAGGAGGGCTCCAGACCCTCCCCCCTCTCCCTGATGGACACACTGTGCTCTCAGGTCTGTGTGTTAGTTGGGGTTGCTTTTGCCCCCCTCAGTGAGGAAAGGGGTGAAGCCAGCAGTCATTTTGTGAACCTCCCTCATAGCTCAGGGTTGCACCTACACCCTGCCAGAGTCTCACGCCGAACGGGCCCCCAGGGTCCGCTACCCAGGGGCCAGAAGCCACGAAATGAGTGTGATTCCTACAACACCATGGCAGTTTTCGGGGTTCTCCCGTGGGCTGCACAATGTCCCGGGACCGGGAGACATGGGGGACCGAGAGACCAAAGACTGGCCTCACGGGAGTTCCGGCTGGGAGAATGGCAGAGCCTCCGGGGGCTCAGGGAATGGACCGTTTGTGCTCGGGAAGAAACACAGATAGGAGCAGAGCGGCGCCATGTCTGCCTCTTCCCGCCCGCAGCCGCCAGTCTTCAACTCGGTCCGACCCCAGCAAATAAAAGGCGGGTACCGGCGGGAGGGGCCAGCAGAGGGAGGGAAGGTGCTGAGGAGAGAGAGCGCCTGTGACTGTCACCGAGACACCGGCAAACAAACCCAGCTGAGGGGAGACAGCCCTCACCCTGAGACACTGCCAGGAGGGGGAAAATATCGGACTGACAAACCCGAAAGACAAAACTGACAGGAGCAAAGTCCGAGGACAAAGAACTGCCTAATCCCCTGACGTCCGTCTACTGGCAAAATACGGTGATTAATTTATTTTTGTCTGAACTTTTTGGAGAAAGGTCTGAGCGCTCCACTTTCTGCGGAGCTCCCTGCAGTCTTGAGGATCCTGTGCAGACATCTTGCCCTGTGCCTACAGGAGGAGACAGAAAGTTTGTGTGGCCAGACACCTGTGGTAATAGGAGAAAATGACCGAAAACTCATCCTCCACCCCAGCGGCCAAGCCCAAGAGATCCAAGTCGGGCAAGAAATCAACTGACCACCCCAAGTACTCGGACATGATCCTGGCAGCCGTCCAGGCGGAGAAGAGCCGATCGGGCTCCTCGCGTCAGTCCATCCAGAAGTACATCAAGAACCACTACAAAGTGGGCGAGAACGCCGACTCCCAGATCAAACTGTCCATCAAAAGGCTGGTCACCACCGGCACCCTCAAGCAAACCAAGGGTGTGGGTGCCTCCGGCTCCTTCAGGTTGGCCAAGGGAGATGAGCCTAAAAAACCAGTGAAGAAACCCAAGAAGGAAGTCAAAAAAGTGGCTACTCCAAAGAAGGCAGCGGCCAAACCTAAGAAAGCCGCCAAGTCTCCAGCCAAAGCCAAGAAGCCCAAAGCCCCCGAGAAGAAGACAAAGAAGGTGGCCAAGAAGAAAGCGGCTCCCTCACCTAAGAAAGTCAAGAAGACAAAGACTGTGAAAGCCAAACCTGTCAAGGCACCTAAGGTGAAGAAAGCCAAGCCGGCCAAACCCAAGGCCAAGTCCAGCCCAAAGAAGTCTACACGGAAGAAGTGAACGAGGCTGGACAGCTCCTAAGAAATCCTGTACATAGTTTTATAACCTCTAACTTTTTCTCCTCCAGTGCAACTTTCTTAAAGATGATCCGCTTCCCTGTAATTCCTAAGGACGATACCTTTTTATTTATGTAATTTTTTTTATTTGATTTTTTTATTTGATTTTTCATGTGGGGGGAGGGGGGATTAAGAGTTTGACGGCATTACCTTTTGTTTTGTTTTTTCTGCACTAATTTTATACATTTAATTTATAGGCTGTAGTCCTTATCTCCCACCTCCGATGGTGACGTGTAGGCTGTCTGCATATTATATGTCTGCTTTCTTTAAGACATTAGATCTGTTTTGGTGACATTGCTGGAATAATAGCCATATCGTGTAATACAGTGCTGTTCTGCGGAGCCACCAAACCCTTCAAGAATCATATATATATATATATTTTTTTTTTACAATAAGTTTTTAGGAGGGATGAGCAGTCGATGCTAGGGCTATGTAATCTACACCGTGTGTCAGTATTGTCTGTTACTGCCAATACTGGATTTCTAGCGAGTACTCTCCATACTGAAGACGGATCCTCTGCGCCGTCCTGTACTATACTACCAGAGGAGAAGGATGTCGGCTCTTATCATTTACATAACTCTGCCTCTTCAGATGAAATGCACTTTTACAAATTCAATGAACTCTAAAACAGATCTCGTTCCGTCAGTGAACACTTCGAGGGCACGTCTTATTTTCCACATTGATTTTTATTTTTTTAATGTAATAGGCGGGCAGCTTATACCAGGTCTTTTCTTCAGTATATGATTTAGTAATTGTGGACTTAACGGGAGGATTATTTTGTCCTTAGCGTTCAAATCTCTTGATTTCCGATGACGTGTGTTTTCTTTGTAGTTTAGCAAAATCCTAAACTTTGTATTCATAAATTTCAAAATAAAAAAAACACCAACCGTGAACCGACTCTCGCCTCTTGTGTGGGTTCTTCTGACTGTCGGGGAGGGGGGCTGAGGATATTACAGTAAAATTCCTTTAATCTGAAGCGGCAGGATAATCTGGAATCTCCCAGAGGCATAACCATTGGTAGCCCATGGGGACAAGGCTAAGAGGCAGCCGTTTATAATCCTATTGGATATTGCCATTCTTACAGGCACATTGTTTGTGCCGGATGTCAAATGCCGATATATTGTATTTAAAGGAATTTTACTGCACGTTCGTCTACCCTGACATCATGTATGGGGTGGGTTCACATACCTGTGTGCAAATCCGCAGCGTCGTACAGTACTTAAACTTTAAGACAATTTATTAAAAACTATTCTTAGGCTACTTTCACACTAGCGTTTTGGATTCCGTTTGTGAGATCCGTTTCAGGGCTCTCACAAACTGTCCAAAACGGATCAGTTAAGCCCCAATGCATTCTGAATGGATAAGGATCCGTTCAGAATGCATCAGTTCGGCTCCGTTCCGCTTCTATTCTGTTTTGGAGACGGACACCAAAACGCAGCATACTGTCTTTTGGTGTCCGTCTGAAGAGGCGGAGCCTAATGGATCCGTTTTTAATTACAATGTAAGTCAATGGGGACGGATCCGTTGTCAGTGACACAATATGGTGCATTCCCCATTGACTTTCAATGTAATTAAAAACGGATCCGTTTTGGACTTTGTCATTTTTCTTTAAAGCTAATGCAAACTTATCCGTTCTGATCGGATACAAACATTTGCATTAGAGGTTTGGATCCGTCTGTGCAAATAAACAGACGGATCCGCACCAACGCAAGTATGAAAGTACCCTAAATTGCATATAATGATAATTTTTTTTTTTGTAATATGCTTTTTTTCTCCCTTGTAGGCACCAGAAGTCCAGTTGTCTATAGCACTTCATACAATTTGTATCCCGGACTCCACCGGGAGCCGCAGTGACAATGTACAGGCAGGAGCTCTGCACAACACATCGCTGCTCCTGCCTGTGCCCGCTCTGCTAGCAGAGGCAGCCATGTGAGCTCCTGCCTGTACATCGCTCACAGAGGGATCCGTACACCACTATCACGTCAGCGGTGTACCGGGGTATGGGTTCTAAACTGCTACAGATACCCTGAACTTTAGCTGCCTATTTTGTAAGGGGAAAAAAAGAAAACAAAGTATATTACAAAATTAATAAGTTGCAATTTAGAATAGTTTCTAAGGCCTCTTTCACACTAGCGTTTTTACTTTCCTTCCTAGAGTTCCGTCCTCGGGGCTCTAGGACGGAAAGATACTGATCAGGATTATCCCAATGCATTCTGAATGGAGAGAAATTCGTTCAGGATGCATCAGGATGTCTTCAGTTCAGTCTTTTTGACTTTTCAGGACGGAGATAAAACTGCAGCATGCTGCGGTTTTATCTCCGTCCTGAAAAGCCTGAACACATGACTGAACGCCTGATCAGGCCTTAAATCCCATTGACTTACATTGGGGCCTGATCTGGCATTAAAAAAAGACTGAAGGACAGATCCGTCCTTCAGGTGTGCGCATGCGCAGACCTTTAAAACTGTGAAAAAAATACAAGACGGATCCGTCTATCCGCATGGCAAACGGAGAGACGGATCTGCACTTGCAATGCATTTGCAGACGGATCCGCAATCCGGATCCATCTACAAATGCTTTCAGTTGTCATGCGTTGTGACGGATCCGGTGGGACGGAAGTGCACGCCGGATCCACACAACGCAAGTGTGAAAGGGGCCTAATAAAATTGTTTAAGTACATTTTAAAAGGGTTTTCTGGGAGTTTTTTACTGATGGACTATCTTCTTGATAGGTCATCAGTATCTGATGGGTTGGGGTCCGAGACCCCTGCTCCTGCCTGGGGCAGGGTCCCGGGTGTTGGACCCCCACGATCAGATACTGATGATCTATCCAGAAGAAAGATCATCAGTTAAAAAATCCCAGAAAACCCTTTAAGAAATCTCATATGCTGCTTAAAAAATCTGCAGCGTAAACTGACCCGTGGTGTGGATTTGAAATCTGCAGCGTAACAATTTATGCTGTGGATTGTACCCTTGACAGCCATTCCCGCAGCAGAAACTGCATGTACTGTAAATCATGCGTTTTTTGCTGTGGATGTGCAGCGGACTTTTAGGCTACTTTCACACTTCCATCATGATAATACAACTATCTGCATCCTTAATGAACGGATCAGATTGTATTATCGTTAACATAGCCAGGACGGATCTGTCTCTAAAACCATCGTAAGTCAATGGGGGATGGATCTGTTTTTGCTTGTGCCGAGAAAACGGACCCGTCACCGTTGACCTACATTGTGAGCCATGACGGATCCGTCTTGCTCCGCATCCCAGGACGCACTCAGAAATGTTGCTTGCAGCACGTTTGTGTGCGTCATGGGAACGCAATGAAACGTAACAGAATGCATTCTGGTGAAAGGGAAAGCGCAGATGTGAAAGTAGCCTTACCTCTGTATACATCCTGTGTGTGAGTATCATCAGGGTATATTGGAGGAAATTCCACAGCAGATCTGCAGGAGTTCTGCAAAATCCATAACAAAAATCCTCAATGTAAGGCTACATGCACATAACCGTTGGTGTTTTGTGGTCCGCAAACAGCGGATCCGCAAAACACGGAAGCTGCTCTGCGTTCCGTTCCGCAATTTGCGGAATGGAACGCGGCCCAATATAGAAATGCCTATTCTTGTCCGCAAAACGGACAAGAATAGGACATGCTATATTTTTTTTGCGGGGGCACGGAACGAAACAACAGATGCAGACAGCACACGGAGTGCTGTCCGCATCTTTTGCGGCCCCATAGAAGTGAATGGGTCCGCGGCCGAGCCGCGAAATATGCGGCTCGGACGTGGACCCGAACAACGGTCGTATGCA
The DNA here is from genome assembly GCA_033119425.1 of Bufotes viridis. Lineage (NCBI taxonomy): Eukaryota > Metazoa > Chordata > Amphibia > Anura > Bufonidae > Bufotes > Bufotes viridis. The sequence continues at coordinate 110,980,763 of CM065596.1, forward strand.
TGAGGCCTTAATTGACATAATGTGGCTTTGAAGAGAATCTGAAAATGCAGCACAATCTGCCAGCAGCAGGTTATAGAGCAGAAAGAGCTGAGCAGATTGTTATATAGCTTTATGGGAAAGATTCAGTGTAACTTTATTTCATTCATTTATGCTCAGAGGCGGCCAGTGACTGACAGCTCTCTCTCTGTATACACAATCATAGAGGGAAGGTCCTATCAGTGACTGACAGCTCTCTGTATACACAGTCATAGAGGGAAGGTCCTATCAGTGATTGACAGCTCTCTCTGTATACACAGTCATAGAGGGAAGGTCCTATCAGTGATTGACAGCTCTCTCTGTATACACAGTCATAAAGGGAAGGTCCTATCAGTGACTGACAGCTCTCTGTATACACAGTCATAGAGGGAAGGTCCTATCAGTGACTGACAGCTCTGTATACACAGTCATAGAGGGAAGGTCCTATCAGTGATTGACAGGTATCTCTGTATACACAGTCATAGAGGGAAGGTCCTATCAGTGACTGACAGCTCTCTCTGTATACACAGTCATAGAGGGAAGGTCCTATCAGTGACTGACAGCTCTCTCTGTATACACAGTCATAGAGGGAAGGTCCTATCAGTGATTGACAGGTATCTCTGTATACACAGTCATAGAGGGAAGGTCCTATCAGTGACTGACAGCTCTCTCTGTATACACAGTCATAGAGGGAAGGTCCTATCAGTGATTGACAGCTCTCTCTGTACTCACAGTCATAGAGGGAAGGTCCTATCAGTGACTGACAGCTCTCTCTGTATACACAGTCATAGAGGGAAGGTCCTATCAGTGACTGAGAGCTCTCTGTATACTGAGTCATAGGGGGAAGGTCCTATCAGTGACTGACAGCTCTCTCTGTATACACAGTCATAGAGGGAAGGTCCTATCAGTGACTGACAGCTCTCTCTGTATACACAGTCATAGAGGGAAGGTCCTATCAGTGATTGACAGCTCTCTCTGTATACACAGTCATAGAGGGAAGGTCCTATCAGTGACTGACAGCTCTCTCTGTATACACAGTCATAGAGGGAAGGTCCTATCAGTGATTGACAGCTCTCTCTGTATACACAGTCAGAGGGAAGGTGCTATCAGTGACTGACAGCTCTCTCTGTATACACAGTCATAGAGGGAAGGTCCTATCAGTGATTGACAGCTCTCTCTGTATACACAGTCATAGAGGGAAGGTCCTATCAGTGACTGACAGCTCTCTCTGTATACACAGTCATAGAGGGAAGGTCCTATCAGTGATTGACAGCTCTCTCTGTATACACAGTCATAGAGGGAAGGTCCTATCAGTGACTGACAGCTCTCTCTGTATACACAGTCATAGAGGGAAGGTCCTATCAGTGATTGACAGCTCTCTCTGTATACACAGTCAGAGGGAAGGTGCTATCAGTGACTGACAGCTCTCTCTGTATTCACAGTCATAGAGGGAAGGTCCTATCAGTGATTGACAGCTCTCTCTGTATACACAGTCATAGAGGGAAGGTCCTATCAGTGATTGACAGCTCTCTTTGTATACGCAGTCATAGAGGGAAGGTCCTATCAGTGATTGACAGCTCTCTCTGTATACACAGTCGTAGAGGGAAGGTCCTATCAGTGACTGACAGCTCTCTCTGTATACACAGTCATAGAGGGAAGGTCCTATCAGTGATTGACAGCTCTCTCTGTATACACAGTCATAGAGGGAAGGTCCTATCAGTGACTGACAGCTCTCTCTGTATACACAGTCATAGAGGGGAGGTCATATCAGTGATTGACAGCTCTCTCTGTATACACAGTCATAGAGGGGAGGTCCTATCAGTGATTGACAGCTCTCTCTGTATACACAGTCATAGAGGGGAGGCTGTCAGTCACTGAAAGAATCTTTCCCCAGAAAACTATATCACTCTGCTCAGCTCCTCCTGCTCTATAACCTCTGCCTGCAGATCAGACACCATGTTTTTCTGACAGGTTCCCTTTAAAATCAGCACTGCATAAAATGCTATGACCAAATTTTTTAGCAAAAAATTTCCACAACGTGTAGATGAGATTTGTTAAAATCTCATCCACTTTGTTGCTGCTGCAAACGCTATGGCTCTTCTACTCGTGTGGCCATACCCTAATGCCTCCACATTAGGAGATGTGGCGTACATTTAATGGGCCAGGTACCTGGTTTAATAGGGGTGATCTGGTGACAGAGCCACTTCAAAATGACATATGTGAAAAAGTGGGATGCGAAAAATGACTTATTATTTATGCAAATGAGTGCTTCAGGTCACTAAGGGGTGTGGCCAGCACTGGAAAGCTCAGGTGCACAGATGGGCTATGCCCCACCCAACACTGAAGCCCTCATTTGCATAAAGAATAAACATATTTTTTCTAGGGAATTCCTAGGCAACAGATTTTCACAACACTGGTGTCACTGTAATCAGCAGGACCCACCCTACCAGATACTATACCTGATTTGATAGGGTTAATCCTGCTGACAGTTTCTTTACCCTGGGAACACACCTGAGCGTTTTTCAGCGCGTTCATACACGCTGAAAAACGCTCAACATGTGAAAAGCCATGCATCCCTATGGGCATGGTTCACATTTGGGCGTTTTACAGCGCGTTTGAACGCGCTGTAAAACGCCCAACGCCCAAACAAGTACATAAGCTTCTTTGGGGCGTTTTAACGCGCCTATGGACAATGTTGCCATAGGGGAGAATCACTGAATCACGCGTATGACGCGCGTTTCGTTGTGACAAAAACGCGCATCCCAAAACGCGCGTAAAACGCGCGTCATACGCGCGATTCAGAAACGCCTAGGTGTGTTCCCAGCCTTAAAGTCACTGTTACTCAGGGGTGCACCACCAAGGAGGTCAGGTGAGGCGATCGCCTCAGGCAGCACCAGGTAAAGGGGGGCAGCGGAAGGGCCATGGGCAATGAGCACTTTCATTGTGGCGAAGGAGTTAGGTTAAGAAATTGCCATTGGGGGGCGCCGTTTCAGTTTTTGCCTCAGGCAGCGGGAAGACTAGGTGCACCCCTGCTGTTACTGCAGCAAAAGTTAGTTTTTTTGGTGCAAACTTGATTGCAATTTTTGTTAAAGGAACAGTTCTAGGAAATGCGGTACTGAAATATTTTTACACCTGGTTGACTTTAGATGAAGTCAATGGGGAAATAAACAGAAGAGGACAAGCCACAGATTTCCGATGTATGAGATTTTTACATGTAACATGGCCGCTGTGTTATCCACGCTACACAAAACGGCAGCTTCAAAACCACAGCAAACGCAAAGTCTAGACCCAGCCTAAGGCCAGTTTCGGAAGGGTATAATTTGGGCACATTAGGGTACAGCCACATAGCACAGTTGTATTGTCGTTGCAACATGGCTGCGCTGCAATCAAGTACTGCACAGTTGTATGGGCCACAGCGAGCCCTAATTAAAGGATTTTCATCAGGATAGGTCATCAGTATCTGAACGGTGGGGATCCGACACCCGGGACCCCGCCAATCACCTGTTTGAGAAGGCAGCAGCGCTTGGAGCCATAGCCTTCTCTCAGCTTTCCCTAGCCCAGTGACGACACATTCAATGGTTCTAGGCGCAGATCAGCCTCATTAAGGACTTGTTCACACAAACGTAAGGGCTCGGCAAATTACGGTCTGTAATGCACGGGTACCGGCCGTGGGCCAGCCGCATGCGGATCGCGGACCCGTTCACTTAAATGGGGTCCGTGATCCGTCCATTCCGCAAAAAGATAGAGCAAGTTCTATCTTTTTGCGGTGCGGAGGAACGGAACCCCAGGAAGCACTCCATAGTGCTTCCGTGGGGTTCAGTTCCGTGCTTCAATTCCGCACCACATCACCGGATTTGCGGACCCATTCAAGTGAATGAGTCCACATCCGTGGTGCGAAATGCACACGGAAAGTGCCCCGTGTATTGCGGACCCGCCGTTTACGGCAACGGCTGTGTGAATGAGCCCTAAAGCACAGCCTCACTGTGCTTGGTGAGCTGCCAGAAGGCTGCAGCGCTCACAGGAGCATCACTTCCTTCTCAAACAGCTGATTGATGGGGATCCCGCGTGTCGGACCCCCACTGATTAGATACTGAGGACCTATCCTGAGGATAGGTCACCAGTATAAAAATCTTGGAAAACCCTTTTAAACAAATGAGAATCACACTGTTCAGTCGGTCTGCATTGTTATGGCTGCGTGACTGAACAGCCCGGTCCTAATTAGTTAAATTAGCCCCCGCTACATCTTGTAAAGCCGTGCAGTACTCAGTCCCAGCTCTGCTTTATACCCTCAGGCCTCCTTCACACGAACAATGCGGATTGTGTCAGGATCTGCTCAGGGAAAAACTGATGGTTTTAAAGTTCAATCAGTTTTTTTATGCGATTGGGTTCAGTGTTGGCGTTTTTTTCCACGCAGATGCAATCAATTTTGATGCGTTTTTCACAGATGTGAAGAAAAACTGAAGAATATCTACATCTCCTACCAACCATCAGTGATCTATGGATCTAGAGCTGCATGAAAAATGCTCAATATAGAACATGGTGCAATTTCCTGAACGCAGAGATGATGCACGAAAAATGATGATCATATTGAAATGAATGGGTCAGGATTCAGTCCGGATGCTATGCTTTCACTAGACGCATCACACCTGGTCAGAAAGACCCCATAGGGGCTGCACCAAAAAAACACATGAATCTACCCTATTTATCGAGGTTTTGGTTTGTTTTTTTTGCTGTTTTTATTTGATTTTTGGTGCGGATAAGTCATCAGTATCTGATCGTGGGGATCCGACACCCAGGATTGAAATTTACAGAGAATAGCAGTGTACAGAAGGTGTGGAATTGCACGAACCATTGGCATGCTCATCTGTAAGGTCAAGTCTACAGAACCATGGGCGTAGCTATAAGGGGTGCAGAGGTAGCAGTCGCTACCGGGCTAAAGAGCCTGAGGGGGCCCAAAGACCCTTGTGCCGCATAAGAAGACACACAAAGCACTAAGGGAAGGGGGCCCAAGCTGAACTCTTGCGCCAGGGCCCATGAGCCGTTAGCTACGTTCCTGTACAGAACCATGGTGGTTCTGGGCCTTGTGGTGGTAATACAGACACTAAAGTGCAATGTAAAATAATGCTTAGCCATCCTTACGCACTTTGCATTTTACTGCGTCTTCTTCCGTTGTGTGTGCTGAGGTTTTGCAGCCGTTTTTCCTCATCAGTGTTGCACCACGTTACCTAAAGGCCTTGTGTACAGTACAGACCACAGAATTATAGAATCATGTTACTTGTAGGCATTGTACTGTAAAAAAGTGCCATCCAATGGTGCACGCTGTCTGGGGGCAGTTCTTTTCTATATACTATACTATGACCTTGATAAGATGTAAAGTGACCTCCTGGTAGAAACATTTAAAGGGACCCTCCAGTATGAATCTCTTACCGTCTCACCCTCAAAGTTAGGCCTCATGCATACAACCGTGTGCCGGTAGTGCCCGTGCTGCGGACCGCACAGCGTGCGGCTTGAGGACACTTATAGGCCATACATGCTTCTCTGGAATCTTGGAGCATGTATGGCCTATAAGTCTCCTCACGCTGATTAAGGCACTTGCCCCAAGGAGAGATAGTACCCCCCAAATGCTGACTTGGCCTCTCACCCAGTTAAGCCAGTACTCTCTGCTCTGCACTGATGAGGGGCAACCACCCGAAACAGCTGTCTGCAGATGAGTTGCTGGCTTATTTAATATCTGAGTCATGTCTCAAGGCTTATATAAAGGGTTGAACATTGACTTATAGGATAGCTGCCGTACATCTGGTGGCCTTAGAGGCAGAGCTTGTTAAGAGCTCACTTGCATCCCTTTCTTCCCAGATTTTTTGACTGACACTATTCTAGACTGAGAAGGGTTAAGATGAATAGTACGGTTTAACAATTTGAATGGGTTTGGCAGTGTTCTTATAAGCTACTAATTAAGTGTTTTCTGCAGTGTGTGATATGTACTTAGCATTCCATTATCATTACTTGTCTGTCCTCAGTTGTACTGTATACGAGCACCCATCCCAGGCTTCAATACTATAACAAGTTTTAATATAAATTAGTTATATTCCAGCCACATATTTACTGGTTGTATTAATGGGATGCCTAAGGTGTTTGGCACCTGGGGCGGGTCCTTTGTCTGGCACCCCACCGCCCCCAATACTTAAAGGTAGGCTGTCACCACATTTTGACATTATAGACCGCTTACATAGCACTATAGAATAATTGTAGATGTGAATATTTAAAGGGTACCTTTGTTGTGTTCTTGTGAAGTTCACCCGAGGCAAAAACTGACTTTTATTCGTATGTAAATGAGGGCTCTCAAGTGCCCAGGGGCAGCGTCCACTTCGTTGAAGCCCAGGCTGCTCTGCCTCTTGGGTTCATATCTCCGCTCCATCCTCTGCCTCTGCCCGCCCTTCTCTTCCCTTGTGTCCTCCTTCTCTCCCAGCGAGATCCTGCGCCTGCGCTCTCCCTCGCTGGGCCGGGGCATGCGCACTGTGATGCCCATTGTGGGCACGGCATCACTGTAGCTACTGCGCATGCGCCGGGCAACGGCACGAAACGAGCGGCAAGGAAGTGCAGGAGGCGCGCAGGAGAAGAGGAGGAAAGCCGGCCGGTCGTGTGCATGAGCCCTAACTGATGGAAATAACTGATCAAGTAACTGACGTGTGAACAAGGCCTTAGGCCCCTTTCACACGGGCGAGTTTTCCGCACGGGTGCAATGCGTGAGGAGGACGCATTGCACCCGCACTGAATCCAGACCCATTCATTTCTATGGGGCTGTGCACATGAGCGGTGATTTTCACGCATCACTTCTGCGTTGCGTGAAAATCGCAGCATGCTCTATATTGTGCGTTTTTCACGCAACGCAGGCCCCATAGAAGTGAATGGGGCTGCGGGAAAATCACAAGCATCCGCAAGCAAGTGCGGATGCGTTGCGATTTTCCCACATGGTTGCTTAGCAACAGGACACGATCTTTAATTTTTTCCCTTATAACATGATTATAAGGGGAAATAATAGCATTCTCAATAAAGAATGCATAGTAAAATGAAGTGGAAGGGGTTAAAAATAATAAAAGTTAACTTACCTTAGCCACTTGATCGCGTAGTTGCGATCTGTCCTCTCTTTCCCAGCATCAGCTAAGAACTAAAGGACCTGTGATGACATCACATCACATGGTCCAATCACATGGTCCATCTTACCATGGTGATGGACCATGTGATTGGACCATGTGATGTGATGTCATCACAGGTCCTTTAGATCTTAGCTGATGCTGGAAAAGAGAGGAGAGATCGCGACTACGCGATCAAGTGGCTAAGGTAAGTTAACTTTTATTATTTTTAACCCCTTCCACTTCATTTTACTATGCATTCTTCATTGAGAATGCTATTATTTCCCCTTATAATCATGTTATAAGGGAAAATAATAAAGATCGAGTCCTGTTGCTAAGCAACCATGTGGGAAAATCGCAACGCATCCACACTTGCTTGCGGATGCTTGCGATTTCCCCGCAGCCCCATTCACTTCTATGTCACAGGTCCTTTACTTCTTAGCTGATGCAGGGAAAGAGAGGAGAGATCACAACTACACGATCAAGTGGCTAAGGTAAGGTAACTTTTATTATTTTTAACCCCTTCCACTTCATTTTACTTTGCATTCTCTATTAAGAATGCTATTATTTCCCCTTATAACCATGTTATAAGGGAAAATAATAAATTCTCCAGAAGACCCGAAACCGGACTTCAGTGATGAAGTCCGGCTTCGGGTCTGGGTACCAAACATGGCGATTTTTCTCACGCGCGTGCAAAACGCATTACAAACGTTTGCACCCGCGTGGGAAAATCGCGCATATTCCCGCAACGCACCCGCCTCTTATTCTGGCGTCAAACATGACGCCCGTGTGAAAGGGGCCTTAGTGTGTTCTTTGAGGAGTGTTCATTAAACAGGAGACCAGTTAGTTTTTTTTTTTTTTTTACAGGTTTACAGGATCCTGTTTTTTTTTTTTGTTTTTTTTTCCTGATGGATCAGAAGAACAGAAAATGAAATGGAGATGTGAACTCTCCCTTAGGGCTCATGCACACCAGTGTATTTTTGGTCCGCATCTGATCCACATTTTTTGCAGGCCAGATGAGGACCCATTCACTATAATGGGGCTGCAAAAGATGCGAACAGCACACCTGTGTGCTTTCCACATCCGTATGTCCATTCCACGGCCCCTCAAAAAAATAGAACATGTCCTATTCTTTTCCATTTTATGGACAGTTCTACTGTATAGAGGGCAGGACATTCCATTCCACAAAATGCAGAACACACATGGCCAGTATACGTGTTTTGTGGACCGCAAAAAACGACAACGGTCGTGGGCAAGAGTCTGATCTCTAGGGGTTCTTTATCAGTACTGTACATAATTCCAAACTGCACCATTCAACTTGAATGGGTCCGTGATCAAGCCGCACCGCAAAAAACATGTTCTATTTTTTTGCGGTTACGGATGCACGGACAGATCGCAGACCCATTCAAGTCAAGGAGTTCACAAAGCCGATGCTCGTGTATTGCAGACCCGCTGTTTGCTGCACAAAACATGAGTAGAGTGGCTTACGGACCTCTGAATGAGCCCTAAGGCCGTTTTCACATGAGCAAGTTCTACGCATTGAACTCGCAGCATGTGTCTGCGGCAGCTCCCTTCCTGACCTCCCAGCACTGCTGGGGTCGCATAGCAATATATTGATTTATGATGGTATGTAACCCTTACAGTTCTGGAAAGTACTGTAAAACACTGACATCACACTGTCAGTGTTATCCAACCCCGTCACTCCCGGGAGGTCAATAAGGAGCTGCTGCAGACACATGCTGCAAGTTCAATGCGTAGAACTCACGCGTGTGAAAGGGGCCTAAGCCCTTAGGCCTTATTCACGCGTCCGTAGTGTTTATGGATCCGTATGGCAGATCAATTTCTACACTGAAAAAAAAAACAAAGTATATATGAGATTTGCTGGTACTTTATTACGCTGTGGTTCTTCTGCATGAAAATCCACGTGGAAAAAACATGTATAATCTGCAACTTGTGCAGGGAGCCATAAGCTGGAACTGCCCCTAGACTTTGGCTAATTTAACACGAGTCTGCTCGCTCCAGGAAACATATTTCATATGATGGCCGCATTCCCCGGGCGAAACACTACTCCTCTGACCCGCTCTCACAGCATTATGACTTATGAGCTTCTATCTGACCGATGGTCTTCTGTACTGTACTCACATAATACCGCCACTACAGTACAGTAGACCTGCAGTCAGACAGGCACTCACAGCAACATAAATCATTCTGATTCTGTGAGATCGGGTCAGAGGTGTAGTCTCTGGTGTGGGAAATTACACAGCCACGCATCTAATCAACAGCCCTGCATCTCATTTTTTAAATATATAGATTTGCAGTCTTCTAACATACCAGGGTGCTGATACACGTTGTGGTAGTGTGCCATGCGGGAAAGTTGTGCTGAGGATGCGTACCCATTGACTTGAATGGGTCCGTGATCCGAAAAATCGGTAAAAGATAGGGCGTGTCTTATCTTTTGCGGTAAAGAGGCATAGACCAGAAAGCCCACGGAAGCACTTTGTAGTGTCCTATCTTTGGCTTTAGGCCTCTTTCACGCTGACGGATTAGGTCCGGATGCGTTCAGTGAAACTTGCACCAGATCGCAAGAAAGTTCAGTCAGTTTTGTCTGCGATTGCGTTCAGTTTGTTAATTTTTTTCCCTGTAAGTGCAATGCGTTTTGATGCATTTTTCACACGCGTGATAAAAAACGGAAGTTTTACAAACAACATCTCTTAGCAACCATCAGTGAAAAACGCACTGCATCCGCACTTGCTTGCGGATGCAATGTGTTTTTCACGCAGACCCGTTCACTTCTATGGGGCCTGCGTTGTGTGAAAAACGCAGAATATAGAACATACTGTGATTTTCACGCAATGCACAAGTGATGCGTGAAAAACAACGCTCATGTACACAGATCCATTGAAATGAATGGGTCCGGATTCAGTGCGGATGCTATGCGTTCACATCACACATTGCACCCGCGCGGAAAACTCGCTCGTGTGAAAGCGGCCTAATAGAAAATGCCTATTCTTGTCTGCGATTGCGATTTCAGCTGCGAAACTGAACCACGGATGTGAGAGCACACGGTGTGCTGTCCGCATCTTTTGCGACCCCATTGAAATGAATGGGTCCACACCCTTTTTGCAAAATTGCGGAACGGATGGGGACTCATGCATACGGCTGTCTGAAAGCCCTTACTCAGATTCGTTTCTGCTTATAGGTTCATGTCTGCACCAAAAACAGCAGAGGGCGCCCTTATGGCATAAGTCTCTGGGATGGATGGTTCTCTGAATCAATGAGGAGGTTTTCAGTCAGCTGTTAACCCTTTCTTTTAAGAAAAAACAAAACAAAAATTCAATAACCTTAAACATTTTTATTGTGCTGGAATAGTAAATTTTTGCAGAATAGAAATATGATGGTAGAGATGACAACACCTTTCAGCCCAATCCTCAGGGATCAGCAGAAAAAAAAGATTTTTTTTTTATTGAGGAAATATTAAAAAGTACTTAAAAAATATTTGACTTATATATGGTACATTGCTAACAAAAACTCCAAACAGCAACCATTTTTTGAACAAACTAAGGCTAGTTTCACACTAGCGGCAGGACGGATCCGACAGGCTGTTCACCTGACGGAACAGCCTGTCGGATCCGTCCTGCTGCTAGTGAACGTGTGCCCCCGGACTACCGCTCCGGCCCCATTGGCTATAATGGGTGGCAGGGCAGAGTTCCAGCGGAGGCACGGCAGCGCACAGCGAGAGGCTGCTGGAATAAATGTTGGACATGTCATAGTTTTATTCCGGCAGCCTCTCGCCGTGCACTGCCATGCCTCCGCCAGAACTCTTCCCCGCCCCCATTATAGTCAATGGGGCCAGAGCGGTAGTCCACACGTTCACTAGCAGCACGACGGTTACGACAGGCTGTTCCGTCGGGTGTACAGCCTGACTGATCCGTCCTGCCGCTAGTGTGAAAGTAGCTTGAGGGCTCATTTACACAACCATGCAGAATGCGTGCGGACACATTCATTTCAATGAGGCCAAGAAATTTGTCGACAGCTCACGGTTTCCTGTCCGCATCAATTGTTCCGTTCTGCGGCCCCGCAAAACATATAGAGCATGTCCTATACTTGGACAAGAATAGGCATTTCTATAATGGGCCACTTGTTCCGTTACGCAAATTACGGAATGCACACGGGCTGCATCTGTGTTCTGCGGATCTGCAATTAGCAGGCTGCAAAATACGGCGTGGTCGTGTGAATGAGCCCTAATGGTAATTTATGTTCAGTTTAGAAGAACTGCGGGAGGTCTAAGGACTAATGGGGTCATTTATCAAACTGGTGTAAAGTAGAGTTGGCTTAGTTGCCCATAGCAACCAATCTGGTTCCACCTTTCATTTTTCACAGCTCCTTTGGAAAATGAAAGGTGGAATCTGATTGGTTGCTATGTTCTACTTTACACCAGTTTAATAAATGACCCCATAAGTTCCTGTTGTATCCAGAATATGAATAGTTAAACACAAGTGCTAACGACCTGTTTACAAACTTATATACAAATATCTGAATATCTAAATCATTTTAAATTGCATTACAGCCATATTGTGACTATAACTAGCGCGCAGTTGTGTGAGCCCACCGGCCATGACGAGACTACCTAAGGCTGCCTTCACACGCTGCAGATTTTGTTGCAGAAGGTTTCTGCAAATGAATATCACTTCCATTCATCTGAATGGGGTTGATTTGGCAGCAAGCACACGGATTTCCTGCCAGTCTTTAGATGTTTGGAAGCTATATTAATTCTGCAACTAAATCTGCCGTGTGTGGGCACATTGTGGATTAGGCCAGTTATGAAAGGCCAAGGAGGTTCTAGTAGTGGCTGACGGAATAAGATCATTGAAGCTGATTGTCTGCAGGGTTAGGTGCAGGATTTTACTACAGAGTAATAACTTAGGACAGGGATGGCACGCCAGATGTTCTAAAACTACAACTCCCAGAATGCTCCATTCACTTCTATGGGAGTTGCGAGAGCAACTGAGCATGTTTGCATGCTGGGAGTTGTAGTTTCACAGTGGCTGGAGTGCCAAAGGTTGCTGATCCCTGTCTTAGGATGTTCAGCACTCAGCTCTTTAGGGGTTAAATAGGAGGATCTGTGGGAGGAAGGCAGCAGTGGGAGGGTTCCTGGGTGTGCTAGCTGCTGATTGGCTGCAGCTGCACACACCCCTCTGTCCACATGGTGTGAGGTCTGTACATGAAGGTGGCGGTGCAGCTGCTATCATGTGGAGTACATGGCTTTCCAAGTTGCCCCTCAGGCCAGGACGTGCACAGTCCACCGTCGCCCACCTCAGGGGTATTTTGAAGAAGGAGATTGAAACTATAAAAGAAGCAGGGACGTGGAAGAGTGAGAGGATCATCACCTCCAAGCAAGGACCGCACATTACAGTAGACGGGAAGAACACAGGTACTGACTGTCGCCCCCATGCCAAAGCAAATAATGATATTAATCTTTATTTATATAGTGCCGACATATTCCGCAGCACTTTACAATCAGAGGGTTCATGAGCAAACAGAGTCATACATTACATAGCAGCAAACAGGTCAACAATTAAAACAAGAGGGATGAGCGCGAGAGCTTACTGTTAGGGATGAGCGAATCGACTTCGGATGTTTCATTCGCATAAAACTTCATTCTAATACTGTACGGAGTAGGAGCTCCATACACTTGCTGTCGTGTGAATGTAGCCTTAGAATGTATTGGCTCCGATGAGACTTAAATTACAATTAATTTGTACTGTAAAAAACCATCTCCAGAACTTGGGTTCGGTTCCAAATGTTTTTTTACAGTACAAATTAATTTATGAAGTTATTGCGCAAAGTCTCATCGGAGCCAATACATTCTAAGGCTACATTCACACAACCGTAAGTATTTTGCAGTCCACAAATTGCGGATCTGCAAAACACGGATACCTGCCGCGTTCGTTCCGCATTTTACAGACTGCACATAGCCGGCGCTATATAGAGAATGCCTATTCTTGTCTGCAGTTGCGGACAAGAATAGGATGCGCTCTATATTTATTGCGGGGGATGCAGAACGGAACAACGGATGCGGACAGCACACGGTGTGCTGTCTGCATATTTTGCGGCCATTTTGAAATGAATGGGTCCACACCTGTTCCACAATTTTGCAGAACGGATGCGGATCCATATATACGGTGGTGTGAATGCACCCTAATACTGTCTGGAGTTCCTGCTCCGTACAGTATTAGAACAAAGTTTTATGCGATTCAACTTCGGATGTTTCATCCGAAGTCGATTCGCTCATCCCTGCTTGCAATCTATGAGGAGAGGCAAACACCGTATATACTATGTATGTGACTATATAATGAGTAGTCAACATCTGCAGTCCATTTCCTTACAAAGTTATGGCTATTTCTCGAAAATCTGAAGGACGCTTGTCACAATGTAACCTCAGTTGCGGCTATAGAAGTGACCTGAAGAATGAAGCTACAAAGGCATTGATAGTAACCGTGGATCCATTGCGTGGCGGATGCCATGACACACAACAGATCCCATTGACTTACAGAGGTGTCTGTTGGGTTCTGCCGAGTAATCCAGACCCTAAGGGTACTTTCACACATGCCGCAAGTACCCGTGCACTGCCGTGCTGCCGCTCCGTCCCCATTGACTATAATGGGTTTGGGGGCGGAGCTACGACGCAGCGCGTTTGTGCACGGCAAAGATCGCCGGACTACAAAAATCGGACCTGCAGTACTTTTAGTCCGGCGATCTCCGGCCGTGCACTGCCGTGCTGCGCCGTAGCTCCGCCCTATTATAGTCAATGGGGACGGAGCGGCAGCACGGCAGTGCACGGGTACTTGCGGCATGGCGGATCCGGCTGGCTGTTCACCCGCCGGAACAGCCTGCCGAATAGCTATGCCGCTAGTGTGAAAGTACCCTAATAAGGCTACTTTCAAATCTGCAAATACTTACAGTCCGTGCGGCTCCCGGGGCGCTCCAGAATGACGTCAGAGTGCCCCATGCGCATGGATCACGTGATCTATGCGATCATGTGATCCGTGCGTGTAGGGCGCCCTGACGTCACTCTGGAGCGCCCCGGGAGCCGCACGGATGGTAAATATACTGCTCCCCTGCTCCCCACTACACTTTACCATGGCAACCAGCACTTTAGCGTCCTGGCTGCCATGGTAACCATTGAGAAAAAGCTAAACGTCGGATCCGACGATGCGCCGAAACGACGTTTAGCTTAAGGCCGGATCCGGATTAATGCCTTTCAATGGACATTAGTTCCGGATCCGGCCTTGTGGCAAGTGTTCCGGATTTTTGGACGGAACAAAAAGCGCAGCATGCTGCGGTATTTGCTGCGCCCAAAAAACGTTCCGGTCCTGAACTGAAGACATCCTGATGCATCCTGAACGGATTTCTCTCCATTCAGAATGCATGGGGATGATCCTGATCAGGATTTTTCCGGCATAGAGCACCGAGGACGGAACTCTATGCCGGAAAAGAAAAACGCCAGTGTGAAAGGACCCTTAGAGTAGTTTTTTGTTCCTGTCTCCAAGCATAAATTTGTTAGGAGCGACAGCCCGGTCACATTTCCATTGAGGCGCAAAAATGCCCTTATGACAAAATATTCTCAAATATTTAAACTGGCATTTAAAAAGTTGCAAAACAAAGTCTCATGTGACATTTTTTACTTCAAAAGCTGCCCTAGTGCTGTTTGTAAATGACCCCCAATGTCTATAAAACAAAATCTGAATACTCTGTCACGTACTGTTCAGGAAAGATCCGGCTGCTGCAGTATTTGTGCTTTCATAGAACATAAAATGCTGAATAAAGTGAAATAGGGTATGGCGACACTGGTAGCGTGACTGACATCCCAGTGTAGCGGAGATCCCACAGAAAGGAATGGGGTTGCAGCACGAGTCACATGTGCCGTGACTACTACCCCTGAATTGAAAAACTTTCAGCAGAGTTGGATTTTTTGCTATTCAGGGGTTGCAATTGTGGCACACATGCGACTCTTGTTGCAACTCCATCAATTTCTATGAGATCACCACTACACCGAGATACCCCCGTGATCCTGACTGCGACCAGTGTCGCCATGTAGTGTAAGGGCGCCTTCACACGCTGCAGAATTTTCCATGACTGAAAATCAGTTCCATTTAATGCGGCTTGCAGAAGTCCATGTGCTTAATGCTTCATTTAAATGAATAGAACTGATTTTCATTTGCAGAAAATTCTGTAACAAAATCAGCAACATATGAAGGTGCCCTAAGGCCACCTGTACACATTGCGAAATACCTCCGGAAAAACTGCAGCGTATTACAGTAGCAGAAAAGTGTATGAGATTATCCAATTCTCATGTACACTTTGCAGATTTTTTCTGTGTAGAAATTGACCTACATTGTGGATTTGATAATCCACAGCGTGTTCATTATGTTTGCGGTTTTACCTGTGGATTTCGCCCTTTTTAATGGTTAGACATTGTGGATTTTTGTTCGGATATGGTGCAGAAACGCACAAAATCCACATGGAAATTCATGCGCATCTTATATGCCTTCACACGCACTCGAGTGCAGTTGGCCTTCGGGTGCCTTCACATGCGGTAGAATTTTGTTGCAAACAAGTTTGGGTTGCAGAAATCCATGTGCTTGCTATTATAACCAACTCCATTCACATGAATGAACTGGTTTTCAGCTGCAGAAATTTCTGCAACAAAATCTGCTGCGTGTGAAGGCACATGAGCGAGTTTTCTGCGCGGCTGCAATGCGTGACGTGAAGGCATAGCCCCCGCACTGAATCCTGACTCATTCATTTCAATGGGTCTGTGTACATGAGCGTTTTTACGCATCAGTTCTGTGTTGCGTGAAAAATGCAGCATGTTCTATATTCTGGGTTTTTCACAACGCCCTGGCACTATAGAAGTGAATGGGGCTTCAGTGAAAAACGCCCGGAAGCAAGTGCGGATGCAATGCGTTTTTTCACTGATGGTTGCTTAGAGATGTTGTTTGTAAACCTTCAGTTTTTTTATCACGTGCGTGAAAAACTCATCAAAACGCATTGCACCTGTGCGGAAAAAACTGTGCGAGTTTCACTGAATGCACCCTGAACGCATCCGGAGCCAATCCGTCACTCTGTGTGAAAGAGGCCTAAATGCTGAGGATTTTCTTCAGCGGAATCACAAAGGTAAAGTCCAAGGCGTTGTCAGTAGCAGTGAAGTAGATGAGACTTAGAAGATCTTATGCACATGCTGCGGAGAGTGTCTGCAGTGGAATCCACATGTCACTTGACATCCGGTGTGGATTTTAAACTTTCATTCATGTTTGCGGATAACCACTGCAGATTTCATCCGTTGCAGTACTAAGGGTTTACTCTATGGCGAATCCGCAGTGTTTCCACACCGAAAACCGTAGCAAAATATGATTTGGTGCACTTTGTGCCACTGCAGACTGGCTACTTGTGGCTCTATGTGCAGGTTTGTTGCAGAAATACATGTGCTTGCTGCCAAATCATCCCCATGCAGATGTGTAGAACAGAGTTCTCTTCACAAAAGTTACTGCAGCAAAAAGACACGGACTGGCCCACCGGGGAGGCGGGGGAGGCAGGGGATTCCTCGGTGGGCCCCCAGTCTCCTGCGGCCGGAGATAAGATGGAGGAGTAATTATTTCTCTTGTTTCTCAGGAGAGATAATTATTGTAACCACTAGGTGGCAGTATTGCACAGTGATGCAACTTCCTACTGGTGTACATTGTACAGGAGGCGCGAAGTATCTTCTAAACTTCCCGGCTGCTGGCATTGAAGGAGGAGAGAACATGTCTGGCCATCCTCCTCCCCTCCCTGCCGTCAGGAAACTGGCTGTTGGAGAGAAGGACTCCTCTGCGGTGCTGGGCTGATTTCTCAGGTGTGTGACAGTAGTGAGCTGTAGGAGACTGTAAGTGGGAAATAGGAGATATGTTTATAGCCGACACAGATCTGTGGCATTGGGTGGACTCTGCCCTAGGTTCCCCCCCCCCCCCCAATATCTCTGCTTTAGGTGCGCCCTCATAAGTGCCCCAGCTCCAGATGGCCGCCAAAAGCCCCCAATCTAAATGCACCCCTAATATTGCATCTTTTCCAGTTGCCCCCCCTAATACCCCTGCTCCAGGATCACCACTATTAACCCGCCTCAGGCGACCCTAATGCCTCTGCTTTAAGTGCACCCCATTAGTTCCCCCTGCTCCAGATGCCCCCACTCTAAATGCACCACTAATATTGCCTCTTCTCCAGTTACCCCTGCTCCAGGATCCACACTATTACCCTGCCTCAGGTGACCCTAATGCCTCTGCTTCAGTTATGACCCTCCGTTTGTGCCCTTTGCTCACGTTGCTCCTCTAGCGCCTTTGCTCGGGCTTTGTTAAAGGTTATGACCTGCAAAGGGGGTTGGAGTTATGGCCGAAAAATTCAGCACAGTGCGTCACATTCTCCAGCATTGACATGAATAGTTTACATGGCGGCAGTGATGATATTCCGTATTTACAGGCATCACTGCTGCCATGTAAAGAGATACTGGTGGTGGAGTGGTGGAGGATTTAAAGGGATTGTGCAGGTTTTCAAGTTACCATAGGGCATAACTATATAATTAGTGGGGTCCAATTCTGCGACCCCCACTGATCCCAGGAACGGGTCACTGAACGGGGAACACTGTTCCCCCTTTTTAATGGTGTGGCAGGCCACACATACGCCCTGCTGCTCCATTCTTTCTCTTTGAGACCACTGGAAATAGCCAGCGCTGTACTCCGCCATCTCCAGCGACCCCATAGAGAATGGATGGAGAGGCAGGGCATATGCTCGACCTGCCACTCAGTCAAGAAGGGGGATCAGTGTGGGCTCCGGTGTTCCGACCCAGAGCCCACAGAAAAAGATAGGGAATGGGAAAAGGTCCAACAGCTATGACACGACAGGTGATAAGTGTCTGATTGATGGTGGTCTGACTGTTGGGACCCCCATGATCAAAGGAACGTGGTCTTAAAGTTAAGACCTTTGTGTACATACATTAGTGGTAATGTAATTTAAATGTCTCAGGACCCCTTTTTTCATGATCAGTGGGTGTTCCAGCAATCTGATATTTATCACCTATCCTGTAGAGTATTATTATTTATTATTATTAAAGCGCCATTCATTCCATAGCGCTGTACATACGAAAAGGGGTATACATACATAATACAGACAATTGCACTAAGCATGAACAAGACGAGTTCCAGACTGGTACAGAAGGAGAGAGGGCCCTGCCAGTGAGGGCTTACAGTCTACATGGTATGGGGGATGGAGACAGTAGGCGAGGGTGAAGCTGGTCATGGCAGTATGGAGGCAGCAGGTCACTGGTTGTAGGCTTGTCTGAAGAGGTGTTTTTCAGGTTTCTTTTGAAGGATTCCACTGTAGGTATGAGTCTGATATGTTGGGGTAGCGAGTTCCAGAGGATGGGGGATGCACGGAAGAAATCTTGGAGGCGAGTGTGGGAAGAGGTGATAAGAGGAGAGGAGAAAAGAGGTATTGTGAGGATCAGCGATTGCGTGTAGGGATGTATCGGGAAAGTAGCTCAGAGATGTAGGGAGGGGACAGGTTGTGGACGGCTTTGTATGTATTTGTTAGTATTTTGAACTGAATTCGCTGGGCAATGGGGAGCCAGTGAAGGGAGAGGCAGAGGAGTAACAGGGTGAGAGGTGGATTAGTCGGGCAGCAGAGTTGAGGATAGATTGGAGGGGTGCGAGAGAGCTAGATGGAAGGCCACAGAGGAGAATGTTGCAGTAGTCTAGGCAGGAGGTGATGGGGGCATGTACATGCATTTTCGCAGATTCAAACTTGAGGAAAGCGCGGATGCAGGAGATGTTTTTGAGTTGGAAGCGGCAGGTGGTGAAAAGGGGTTGGATGTGTGGTCGAAAGCAGAGGGCAGAATCCAAGGTCACTACAAGGCAGCGGACTTGGTTGACCCGGGAGAGTGTGCAGCCATTGATCGTGATAGATAGGTCTGTTGGGGGGAAGGGGGGTTGAGCAAGATGGGGGGGAAAGATGATGAATTCTATTTTATCCATGTTAAATTTTAGAAAGCAAGAGGAGAAGGATTATATGGAAGATAGGCATTGTGGGATTCTGGACAGTAAGGTGGTGATGTCTGGACCAGAGAGGTAGATTTGTGTGTCGTCAGCATAAAAGTGAAACTGAAAGCCATGGGACTCTATAAGCTGTCCCAGGCCGAAAGTGTAGATAGAGAAGAGCAGAGGTCCTAGGACAAAGCCTTGCAGGACACCAACAGAGAGGAAATGAGACGAGGAGGTGGTGTGAGAGTGGGAGACGGTAGGCGATTGGTCATTATGGTAGGACAACCCTTTTAAATATACTGTAGATTATGTGCAATCTGAGGAGGGTAGGATTTGGTAAATTTTATGCCAGACATTTATGCTTAAAGGGGTTAAAGGGTTTGTCTCACTTCAGTAAATGGCATTTATCATGCAGTTATTACAAGGCACTTACTAATGTATTGTGATTGTCCATATTTCCTCCTTTCTATTACATTATACACAGCACATATCCGTGGTTATTACCACCGTGTAATCCAGCAGTGGTGGCCGTGCTTACACACTATAGGGAAAGGGTGGAAGTGCGCATAGGCCAACACCTTTACCTATAGTGCGCAAGCACGGCCACCACTGCTGGATTACAGAGTGTTAATAACCACGGATAAGTGCTGTGTATAATGTGATGGAAAGGAGGCAATATGGACAATCACAATACATTAGTAAGTGCCTTGTATTAACTTTCTCTACAAGATAAATGCCAATTGCTGAAATAACACAACCCCTTTAAGTGTGGTTAGGCATAACATGGTGTGTGCATTGCATGTTTCCTATGAGTGATTGGTGTGTGCTATATATATGTTAAATATATCAGTGGTGTATGTGCAGCATGTGCCATATGCATCAGTGGCATGTGACCCATGTGTAAGTGTCTTGTGTCCCACATCTGTCCAATGAGTGATTGGTGTGCGCTGCATGTGTCTTGTTTCTGACTGACTTGCGTGCAGGATATCCATATATGTGTACATTCGGCCACATGTATGTTTGTGCATTTTGCTGGGAATGCCTGCCATCATACTTTATCTTTGATATTTCTGTTATCACTGTAAGTGCCGCAAATTGCGGATCTGCAAAACATGGATACCGGGTGTGTGCATTCCACATTATGCGGAACAGAACAGCCTCTAATAGAACAGTCCTATCCTTGTCTGTAATGTGGACAATAATAGGACATGTTCTCTCATTTTGCAGAACGGACATACAGACACAGAATGCACACGGAATAATTTTTTATTTTTTTTTTGCGGCCCCATTGAAGTGAAGGGAACCGTATGGATATGGAAAAAAAATAAGATTGTGTGCAGGAGTCCTAAGGTGGGCTCCCAGAATCCGTTACACTGGTGGGCCCTAAGTACCCCAGTCCAACATTGGCAGCAAACCTACCACTTGTGAATTTATCCTTAGGGCTCATGCACACAAACGCATTTTTTGTCTACATGCAATCTGCATTTGTTGCAGGTCGAATGTGGACCCATTCGCTTCAATTGGGCCGCGAAAGATGCGGACAGCACTCCGTGTGCTGTTTGTCCGTTCCGTGGCGCCTGCAAAAAATATAGAACATCTCCCATTTTGTCCGCATTACGGACAAGGATTTGAATATTCTATTATGGGCCGGACCTTCCATTCCACAAAATGCAGAAGGCATATGGCCGGTATCCGTGTTTTGCAAATCTGCAATTTGCGGAGCGCAAAAAAAACGCTATGGCTGTGTGCATGAGCCCTTAGGTTACGTTCACAAGTGGCATAAATGCTTTGGATTTGTGCAATGCAAATTCACAGTGTTTTACAGCACTAGCAAAAGTGGATTGGATCTCCGTCACATGCTGCGGAAAGAATCTGCAGTGTGAAATTTAAATCCACAGCATGCATTTCTGCTTCAAAACGCAGGGACATCTGTGTGCTGCCAGCATAGGGTCTATTCACATGCAGATTTCATGCTGTTCCATACAACATGCAGAAATTTTAACGGCCATGAATAAGCTGCATGTGAATAAACCCTGAGCACAGCTGTTCTGCAATGGAAACCTGGTGAAATCCACTGCTTCTCATTCTCGTCTGTTCCTCGCTGTCATCTGGAGAGTTTCACAGCACAATGGCTGTACTGGCACATTGTGCATTTTTTTTTTTTTTTTCATGCATTGTTGTAAAGGGATGTTCACATATGTCAGTTTTACTGCAGAAATGTCTGCCACTGTCCCATACATCTGAATGGGGTTTGCAGAAATCGATGCAAACGCTGCAGGCTCCATATGGGACAGTCTCAGAAATTTCTACAACAAATGTGACGCACAAGCAAGACCTTCTCCTGAAAATGCAGATGCATCAGGCAGTCTCCTGCTGACCCGGTGCTAGGGTTATTCCTATACTGGAGCAGTAGGTTTGGGCTGGAGTACATGTTCTCACTTACTCGCTGTGAATCATACACCAGCCTTGCATTACACAATAACTCCCATGATTCTGCTGATGCAGAACGCTTCTCTTGACTTGCACATGCCGCCTCCGCCCTGGCTTTGCACACAGTTGTCTCGCACATATTGCCTCTCTGCCTCCCCTGTATTTGAGGTCCTGTGCCGTTCTTATGTGACGACCCTCTCTTATTTCTACCAATGACTGTAGTTTAGAAACTGACAAAATTTAGTTTGCACGGTGCAGTTTTAGGAGACTTATTTATTTTGTATACAGTGGGGGTCATTTATTAAAACTTTCTTTTTTCTTATATCCTGTCTACTTCCTGTCCTGCCCTTCAGCTTCTTCTTTGTGTGGACTTCTGGCGGCAGTCAGTCTCACTTAACTTTTTCAGTCAGACATCACTGTGACCAGAGAGAACCCCTTCACCCTGTAGTTTTATCTCTCTGTACGGACTGCAACAGAAAGACATTATGTATTTAATTTTCAGTGGTATTGTACTGCTGAAATGAAAAAAGAAAAACCGACAAGAATTGCAAAAAATGTTTTTCTTTGGATAGTGAGTTAAAAAAATACCCTTTTTTGATGGTAGTGTTGCTTTAAGTTCCAGGACTGGCCTATCCTCAGGATAGATCATCAGCACGCCAACGGTCAGTTGTTTCAGGCAACCGCTGAAAGTGCAAGGTTTTCTAGTGGCCTTGCCAGGGCTGCTCATTCCTCTCCTCTCCAAGTGAAGTATGCCATTGCAAGAAATTATATCATGAATGGAGTCTTCTGTCCACTGTTCAGATTCTGGTGCTGGCGGCAGTCCCAAAACAGCTGATTGGTGGGGGTGGCGGGTATTGGACCTCAGGATAGGCCATATCTAAGTACGTGGTTAATGGGGTTGTGCAGCCAGTACATATTGATGACCTATCCTCAGGATGCGTCATCAATATCTGGTTGGTGGGGGTCCACCTCCCACAACCCCGTTGATCAGCTGTTTTAAGAGGAGGTGGCTCTCTTATGAGGAGTGCTTACTCTTCAAGATTACACTTCTCTCCATCTCGCTTGCAGTGTAATTAATGCTCGTCCCATTCAAGTGAATGGCATTTTGCTTTCCCACTCTTCGGCTACTTGCACACGGGTGCCGGTAGACCTGCAGAAATTCCTTCCAGATTTCTGTGTGGATTTCAGTTCGTTTCCACACCAAGTCAGCATCAAATTCCAGATGTGTTACTTGTGGTTTTTGGTGCGGTTTCGCCGCAGATCTCGCCCTTCCATTGAAAAGCGTGAAATCCGCACCAAACAATTGACCTGCTGTCTTTTTTTTATTTTTTATCTACAGCATGTCAATTGTTTGTGCGTTTTTTTTTTTTTTCCCGCGAATTTCACCCTCTTCAATGGAAGGGCGAGATCTGCTGCAAAACCGCATCAAATCCCCACCAAAATCTGCAGCATGATGATGCAGAATATGGTCCCCACTAAGTGAACAGTGTAATAACCCGATAAACACATTACTGTTATAGCATTTATTACAAAATGTCTTCAGTTTTCAGATTTTTAATTTTTTTCAGGCATCTTAAATTTCTGTGCCAACAACTATCTTGGTCTGTCCAGCCATCCAGAGGTCATCCGTGCTGCGAGGGAGGCACTGGAAGAATATGGGGCCGGGTTGAGCTCAGTACGGTTTATCTGTGGTACTCAGGTGAGAGTATAGAACAAACCAGTTCATTGGTCTGTCTGGTTGCTAGAGATGGCTGGGCTTCACCAAAACATTTCAGCTGCATTTACATGAGCCAATAATCGTCCAGTGCCCGTGTAAATGTGCCACCGATCAATGAGCGACGCGCTCGTTCATCATGTGATCCTGTCAATCATGCAGGCACCGCCGATCATAGTTTCTGGGCAGCGGATCGTGGTGTCTGAACAGCGATCTGCTGCTCAGAAACAATGATTCTGTATGAGGACAAGGGTTCGCAATGGCGATCCCAAATACAGTGAAGGAGATTGCTTCATGTAAATGCAGCGGTTTCTTTCACTGAGCGAGCAGCTGCCTGCCGGGAAGGAACGCTCTTCTTCCCAACAATAGGCTGCAGAATCGTCCCGTGTAAATCCACCTTCACAGTCCATTATTATCATAAAGGTTGAATGGCTAATGGTCCTTTTAGATGGACTGATGTTACAGGTAATTATCGGGAATATCAGAGGAGGTGAGAGCTGCATTTACATGCAGCGATCATCTCCTTTATTTGGAGATGAGCGGTCACTACAGTGATCACTGGCCCCCATAAAGATTCTTTTGTTTCTAAGTGGCAGATCTGAAGGAAAGAAACAACCCTTTCTGGATGACCTTTTACAAACGCTCATTATCAATAATTGGCCCAATTATCAGTCCATGTTAAAGGACCCTAAGGGGCTGTTCACACCTTGTTTCTTTGTTACATTTAACACTTTTCTGAATGACTACAGTTGCATCTGTCACCCATATATCATAATGGCATCTGTCACACTTCAGTTATTTGGTCAGTTATTTCCATCAGTTATTGTGAGCCAAAACTAGGTGCGGGTCAAAAGCACAGAACAGGTGCAGATGTTATCTCTGTGGAGGTTTCACTACTGGTGTTGGCTCACAATAACTGATGGAAATAACTAACCAAATAGCTGAAGATCTGTCGTAAGTTTTGCAATAGCTTTTCAAGATGGATCCATTAAATAGACTCCATTTTAGTCTATGGGTAACTGTGGCCACTTTTGAGTGTCCGTTTAATGCATCTGTTCGCCATAGACTATGGGCTATGGGATCTATTTAACAGATACAAGGATTTCATGATGTATTATGTTGAAATGGTATTCTGTATTCACATAATACCTTTTTCTAAGTTTCGTCCGGTCTGATGACCTGAACGAATGGCATGTTAGATCCTGTTGTCTGCATTACACTTGCCTAAAAGGTTCTCAAAGGTGAAACTCTGACTGAATATATTTTATGGTTTCACATAAAGAATTGGATTTAATGAGAGAGATCTGAGGAAAACTTCTGCAGGGAAGTATGAGAAATATGCCTAAATTAAGTGTATTTCTGGTGCAGATTGCCCGTCTCATTTACAATTTACTACACGTGTTTCAGGCGTAGAAAAAGGTCTAAATGTAAGAAAGCTCAGAAGCTGTCTTACATTTAGAAGTGGCAGAGGATCTGCCGAAGTTATGTAGAGGCCAGCGCCTCTTCATAACTCTGGCGGATGCACTGCCAGGTACAGGGGTTATTAAGACCGGAGTCTATAATGCCGGTCTTAATTAATGTGCTCCTAAGGATTTACCTTAAATTATTTTTGACTTCAGGTGGTAATAGCAGTGGACGTCACCATTCTCCTCCCCATTACAATATTCATTAAAAAAAAAATCATATTTTTTTTTATGCCATTGATGGACCTACTATACATTCAGTCCATTCAACCCTAGGAAAGAAGCACCAGCAGAAGAGGGAGCTGACATACAGCCCAGTACAGAAAACGTAATTGTATGTGCCATGTTTATTCCCCAGAGCATACACAAGAATCTGGAGGAGAAGATTGCACGGTTCCACCAAAGAGAAGATGCCATCTTGTATATAAGTTGTTTTGATGCCAATGCTGGCCTATTTGAGGTAGGTTATAGATTTAATTATTTTTTTCAGTTCAGAGAAAATACTTTTTTTTTTAATGACCTGATGGAGTTTACAGTCTAATTTACTAACACTCGTTAGGCCCAATTTTACATAAAACCATTTATCATCCTCGTGTTAATGGAGTGTCTGGGAGCAGCCAACGTAGGGGCAAAGCTATAGGAGAAGCTGGGGAAGCCCAAACTCAGAAGGGGCCCACTCAGGAGGAGGACTAAAATTTTGTTTGCCAGGCAGGGGCGGACTGGGAACTTATAGTGGCCCTGGAAAAAATAATAGTTGGGTCCAAATTGTTGGAAGTCAGGGCCAGCAATACCATATTGTAGCACGTTATACCACCCCAACAGAGCCATCGCAAAATACTGCCAGCAGCACAAAATACATCCCCAAAAACTTCCGCTGGCTATGAGGAGGGCCCAGGCGGCCCCTTGGGCATTGGCCCACCGGGAAATTTCCCTGTAGAGTCTATGGCCAATCTGCCCTTGTTGTCTGGGCCCCATCAGCAGTATTACACAATGACATTATTTACAGTGACACTGTAGGAAACGGACGGAGTGGCTGCCGAGCCTTGTCTGAGAAAGTGAGCTTGACGAGCCAAAGGAGTGTGTATGGGGGGGGGGGGGGGATTGCACAGGAGGAGGGAGTTGCAAAGAAGTTGCTGGGGGGGGGCCCCATTCAAAATTTTGCTGAGGGGGGGCCAGTCATTTCTTGTTATGCCACCGAGACAACGGCGCACACTTTTCTGTAGTGTGATCCCTTCGTTTCCAGAGTCTGTGTCTGCTACCAGTGTTACATTTTACTGATGTGTGGTTTTCTAAACCCAGTGTCATGTTTCAATTCCTCACCATTTTTAAGATCTGTTTGCTGTCAGTGTATGGAGTCATTTTTGTTTATGTTCAGAAGTCAAAAACATACAGACTTGGTCCTTCCCTCAGCTGAGGAGTTATTCACACTTTCTCAATTACATTTGGTGTGTCTGTTAGGCCCCCGGAGCATACTCCAAACGTATCCATAGAGCACCATGCGCCTGTTCTTTTGGCATATACCGGGCCACTATGCACTGGTATATTTTTTTTACTTTATACTCTTCTCCTATTATAAAAAAAAAATCTTGTAGAATAAGTAAACTGCACTATGACTACGCAGTGAAGAAAGCTGAGCTCTGTCTATAACATCCCCACCTAGAACAAGCCCTGAATTGCATCTTTGTTTGGATCCTGTGTGGAAAAACCTGATAGCGTGACAAGTCTGACAATGATGAATAGATTTAATTTTCTTTATCTATTATTGTCACGTTGCATACTCTGTAACAAATCAGTACTTCTTCTATTTATCTATAATATAGTTGCTGGCCCTTAAAGGGGTCATCTCCCCTTAGACATCGGTGCCGTATTGCTAGGATAGGCCACCAATGTCAGATAGGTGCAGGTCCCAGAGGTGGGACCTGCACCTATCTTTAGAACAGAGCCTCCAAAGTGAACGAGAGTGCACTGCACATGAGTGGCCTCCTTCCATTCATTTCTATGGGAGTTCCAAAAATAGCCGAGTGCACTCGCTTGGCAGTCCCATAGAAGTGAAATGAGCAGTGGCTATGCTTGCGTAGTGTGCTCTTCATTAATTTCTATCGGATTTCCAAAAATAGCCGAGTGTGTTCTCTCTGCAATTTTCAGAACTCCCATGGAGGTGAATGTAGAGGTGGCAGCACATGTACAGTGCACTCTCGTTCACTTTGAGGGCCCCGTTTTAGAAAAAGGTGCGGGACCCACACCTATCTGACATTGGTGGCACATCCTAGCGATATGCCACCAATATGTGTGGGGAGAAAACCCCTATAAAGGAGTTTTCCAGGATTATTATGGGTTTTTAACACATATTCTCATGTAGTTGCTTACTTCATGTACGTCTTCCACCCCACTTTTTTTTTTTTTTTTTTTTTTTTCCTCCCAATTTGGACACTTCTGACCCATTTTCACCATGTAAACATATCACTCTGGTTCCATCCTGTATGTCGGACTTCCTGTTGCTGTATACAGCCACAGCTTTTGTACTTTCTCGGCCACATCTCCAGCACAGCACCTCTAAGAAGCCCCAGCTAGTTCATAGCTCCTCCCACCTGGCTAGTGACATAGACACTCCCCTATCACTGCCCCTGTTTCTGCTTTGACACGCCCATGGACATAACCTCATAGGAAATGAGAAGGAGCTGCATGGACATGGTCATGTGACCACAGCCCAGAAAAGATGATGATAGGAGCAATAAAGGTAAAAGAGATACATTACAAAATGACAGCGACCTTCATAAATGATTATTTTTAAAGACATTGATGCAAACTGGAAAACCCCTTTAAGATTTTTCTCCGTCCTGGTCAGTTTAGGCTTTGGTTTTTTTCCAGATTGATGCCTTTCTCTCATGACATTTTAGGCCATGCTGACCCCTGAAGATGCAGTGCTGTCGGATGAGCTGAACCATGCCTCCATCATCGATGGCATCCGCCTTTGCAAGGCCAACAAGTACCGTTACAAACACATGGACTTGGAGGACTTGGAAACCAAACTGAAAGAAGCGCAGGTAGAGTAGGACAAGCCTAGTGTGACTTCTGGTCCTTTTCTTCTCTAGCAGTATGGTACCAGTACTGAGCTTTGGGAGAGCACTGCTATATGGGCAGTACGTGTGCCTATGCTTTAGAAGCAGATGGTTGCTGAGGACCCCACAGTGGGAGACCGGACATTTGCAGGATCTACACTATACACATGCAACTATTTATTTATTATTTCTCACTTTGCCCCAAAGCTAATTATTAGTGGATATTCACAAGACAGATTTTGGAGTAGAATTTTGGCGCGGACAGCCATGCTGAAAGTTCACTGAAAACCCATCATAGGCGACATCCTTTCTGCCTCCCATTCATTCTACTAGGAGGCAGCGCTGAGGATTGTGGAATGGTGGCTTAAAATCGTGGTGAGCAGGGACATGTCTCTTCGTGGTACAGCTATAAGCCGCCGCTCCATGCTCCTCAGTGCTGCCTCCCATTAGATGTATGGGATACAGAAAGGACATGGCCACCGATGGGTTTTACGGTGAAATTTTGGTGCGCCTGTCTGCGCTAAAATTCCACTGTAAAATCTGTTGTGTGAACATCCCCCTCGTTTTCCCTTGACTTCAGTGTATTGCCAGGAATCTGCCTCTGCCTGTCTTCGGCGTTCTGTGGTGATCTACGTTCAGTAGCTTTACAACCTAAAATGATGCAATAAAATGCGACACAAATGGCTGACAGTCACAGAGCGAGGTGCGACATCAGACAGGCGTGCTCTAAATAACTACTACATGTATAGGTTAGAAAAAAACGTGCTGCCTTTCTGTGTTTCTCAAACCAGAACTGGATAATGCAGCTTGAGCAGTTTATTAATTTGCAGACATATAATCAATAAAGAGTTATGGAGTCACTCTTCTGCACTGAAGCACTTATTTACTGCAGCGGAAGACATCTATTCAAGGTCAATAGGATTACCTTGCTGACCACATCACATCCCTTTCTTATCATGTACTGGGCATGCTCTGTACTACAGCTATGTTGCTTATTAGCCGCACCATACTTCATTATATATTGAATTTAAGGGGGTTCTCTGGGAAATTTAAAATCTTGTCCTAGAACACAAGCAGGACTGGTTTTCTCCACTTGCAGAGCTGCCTAGGGTGGTGAGGTGGCAGGGCATCACTACACATTACTGCATACTACATATCGGTTAGCGTTCCTGTCAGGCTGCTCAGCCATGATGGTATATTATAGTAAGGATCACATCATTAACATCTATTGTAGAGCACTGTAGGAAGGCCCTGTGCCCTCACCCTCCTAGGCAGCTCTGCAAGAGGTGGCAACCAGTCCTTCTCACCTTCTTTAAAATGGCTGCCGGCAACCTATCCTACAATTCCCTGAGAACCTCTTTAAGTAGAATTCTATAAAATCTATGCAGCGTTTAAAATGTAAAGAGGCCTTACATGATTCAGTCCGTACTATTGTCAGTTATAATATGTGTATTATAGAATTTTTTTCTTCTTCTTGTAGTCCAATATAACCTGTCACTCCTCTACAGAAACACCGTCTGCGTCTCATAGTTACAGATGGAGTGTTCTCTATGGATGGGGATATTGCCCCACTTCGTGAGATTTGTGACCTTGCAAAGCGATACAATTCCTTGGTGTTCATAGATGAATGTCATGCCACTGGTTTTATGGGACCAAATGGACGGTAAGGCACTGATAATGAGAAGCAAACTGCATTTTCTAGGGTCTGTTGGACGTACCGATGGGGCTAATTAAAAATCATCTGAGCAACGACTCATTTACACAAGTATAATTCATGTCCAGATTTCTTCTTATTAGATTGTTTTATATAGTTTTTTTTACTATAGACAAGAATTATGATTGTGTAAATGAGCATACGGACTGATTTGAACTTGGCTTGAATGCTAATATATGGCTGTCATTATAACTTAATCTCTAAGCATGGAACATCTTGTCTGACTCTGGAAGAGTGTGGCCTTTCATTACACAAAAGGAGCTTGATACACGTGCTTGTAAGCACGGAAGAAATTCTTTGTGGCTGGCGTACTTTGGTGCACTTTTAGCGAAGCTTAGATATGTGGTCGGACACAAGGAAATTTCTACAACAGAATGTGCAATTTTTCTATTCTTCAGAGCATAAAACTACTTAAAACACCAGGGAGAATGTATCAGTTATGGGCAGACAACTGGTGCCAGGCTTATTTGTGCAAAAATCTTTGACTTTTGACCATTTTCTGCCTCTCTTCCGAAAAAAAAGGGTGGTGCCTTATGAGAGGAATCCATAAAAACATGAAAACCGCAGCACACCTTTGTCTCCTTGTTCCTTATTCTTTATTCCAACATCAAACACAGGTGCGACGTTTCGACCTCTGTGGTCTTTATCAAGCCGCTTGATGAAGACCACAGAGGTCGAAACGTCGCACCTGTGTTTGATGTTGGAATAAGGAACAAGGAGACAAAGGTGTGCTGCGGTTTTCATGTTTTTATGGATTCCTGTTGAGAGGGACGCTGCGGACTGGCGTTCAACACCGCTTGCACCTCCACCATAGAAGGCTTGTATATCCAAAGTGCTGCTACACCCAGGTATATATTGCCTTATGAGAGGGGCATGACTTGTCCAACAGATTTACTATAATTTACACCTGGCATAGATTTTGGTGGTCTGTGGCCAGCTCCTCCCTCTCTGCTTTGCCACAGCCTGGCCTGTCATTTAAAGCAGCAAGAGAGGGGCTTGTCACAGAAATGAGTGGAGCTTGACTGCACCAAGAGCAATGGTGACACCCTCTTTGCACCAAAGGCCCAATTTGCATATTAAGAAAAAGCATCATAATTTGGTAACGGAACCACGGATCAACAAAACAAAAATAGGATTTTTTGTGCTTGCCTGTAAAATCCTTTTCTCGCTGATTTTATTGGGGGACACAGAAGACCATGGATATAGCTGCTTCCACTAGGAGGTGACACTAGGCAAAAAAAAGTGTTAGCTCCTCCTCTCAGCTATACCCCTCCTGCAGACACTGAGCTAATAAGTTTGTACAAAAGCAGTAGGAGCTCCCAGGAAAAGCCATCAGAAAACACTAAAAAGGAAGGAAATCGGAGATTGGTCATCATCAAGAACCAGAAGGACCCATCTATGAGAACCAGCAATGTACATACAGGGTGGGAGCTGGTTCCCTGAATGAACTCAGCAAGAAAAGGATTTTACAGGTAAGCACAAATCAAATTTCCTCACTTGTATCATTGGGGGACATAGAAGACCATGGGACATTAAAGAGCAGTACCATGGGAAGGTAACAAGATCAGAATGAATCCAAGGCTGGTCATAAGGCCCCACACAGAAATACAGGGGAAAGACACACCAGGAACCCTGAAAAGGGACAGGAAGACCCATTCCCTGGAAGGCCAGCCAAAGAGCAGCTGAATACGCAGAGGCTCCGGCTCGGTAGAAGAAAGAACAGCCCAAGGAATATAAGTCACGGCTTAGGAGACTTCAGGAGAAGTGGCGAGCACACAGAATATCCACAAGATTGAAGACAAGTCAGTCACCAGATGCAACGAAGCGATTGCAGAAGATACAGGAGAGAAATACATATCCTGGATCCAGAGGACTGCTAAGGAGTGATGCCCATGGATCAACACCCCAGGAAAAAAAAACACTCGGTGGAATACTGCTTGGAAGAAGACGAACGGGATATCAAGGCCCAAGAACTGCAGATGTGACAAAACTTGCCCCCCATGGGGGAAGAAGTAGGGATGCCCAAAGGCAAAGGCCCCACACACCATACCGGAGTGCCAGAAGAAAAGAACACTCCAGCGGGACAATGACTAACAAGTCAGGGCTAGAGAACCTGGAAGGCCCACAAGAAAAAATTCTTGAGGGAGTGAAGAAGCCCAAACGGAACAAGGCAGTGGAACCGACCCAAAACTGACAAAGAAATTGGGGAGTAACCTGACAGGGAAAGAGTGTCCTCCGGGATCAAAAACGTCCCCTTCAGACCTACAGCCAAGGGGGTTTCTTCATAAGAATGTTCCCCCAGGAAAACGCCAAAGTGGTAAGCAGAGGCATGTAGAGCAGCACCTTAAAATCCAGAACAAGAGAGGAGAGAAGCAGTCTGATACTCCATGGAAGGCTGCCTGAACTGGCAGACCTAAATCAGAAGCTGCAGACAGGAAACAGAGATAGGAAAAATACTGCACCAGTAAGGGAGTGTGGACCCCGAACGCCACAAAGCCCCAGAAAAAAACTGGTAACAGAACCAACACCACACGCCCAGGCACCCCACAGCAGAAAGGGGGCATACGAGAACCCAATGGCTATGGAACACTGGCCAAGCAGGCAGTAAAAGTATGTGGGGGAGCACAACTACTCACCCTACGGAAGGGGAGAAGTAAAAGTAGCCGATGCGGCTAGGGGTGACAACAAGGGCAGTACAACCGCTCGACCCGATGAGGGAAGCCATGCAGACAACTCACATATGCAAACTGATGCTGTCACCGTAGTAGATTGTAGCGACAATGCGAGACATGTAAAGGGAACAGGGCACTAAGCCAGCGCCACAGAAATCGGTAGGTTACACCAGGTACAGAAATCGTACTAATTCACAGCAGAAGTAAGGAAACCCCTCAGCCGCAGTGTGTCATGGCAGAACATAAGCAAAGTGCCCCCTGTGGAAGAAGGAAATATAGACACGATCAAAACTACAACTAGCGAGAAGGCACTATGCCTAGAAGGAAGAATGCTGTGTAGCTCCCGCCAGAATGACAGGGCCGATACT
Source organism: Bufotes viridis (assembly GCA_033119425.1). Lineage (NCBI taxonomy): Eukaryota > Metazoa > Chordata > Amphibia > Anura > Bufonidae > Bufotes > Bufotes viridis. The sequence goes on from CM065596.1 coordinate 111,013,393, forward strand.
CCACGTGGAGGAAGGGGATGTGGAGAAAACCAAAAATTTAGTGTCCCCCGCCCATGCGTCATGTAAGCCGCAGTTGAAGGATGAACGCAAAAATTCCCCCTGAGAAGGGTTCACGCAGTAGTAGCCACGGAACCAGAGTAGTCAGAATATCTATGGGCAGCACAAAGACTGCCCCACAGGGGGGAGGCGATGGCAACAACTATGGCCTCTAGGGTCAGAGGAGAGACTCCACCTGAAAATGAGGACAACAGCAATAGCCATTAAGAATTGGTGCTAGCGCAACACTCCACCTGAGAAGGAAGAAAACTGGCAATCAGCGCAGACGTTCCACCAACGGAAGGAGTGTGGATGCCGGGCGTCCCAATGACAATCAACTAAATGAGATTGCCCCTCACAGGGACTCAAGGTATGAGGTATACCAACGGCCTGTTAGAGCTACAGGCCGACCTGGAAGACGGAGGCTGCCACGTAAGTGCCAGATACCAATCAAAACTAAGACTACCTGAGGAAGGGGGTAGTGTGAAGCAGTTACAGTATCCAGCAGTAGTGCCAAAATACCACCTATGACTGGGGATAAGGCGATTGTAGATACCGTGTCTAGCCAGTAGGCCACCCATGGAACGGGATGCCATGCGACAAGGAACAAATGAGAATAGTCGAGGTAAACAATGTTGGAGCAATTACTCCACCCAAGAAAGACAGATAATGTAATAGGAGGAACAGTTTCCAGTGGTAGTGGAGTTACTACGCGTATGGAAAGAGGGGAACTGAAAAGATGTACGGGGTTCCCTGGTAGTGCAAGCACTACTGGTTGTGCAACTACTCCGTCAATGGGGGGAGGGTAATGCTACAGGATCTATGCAATGCAATTGTAGTGCAACTAATCCCCCAATAGAAGGGGGAAAGCCGACAGGACAGATGATATCCGGTATGAGAGTAATTACTCCACCTGCGGAGGGGTTAATGCAACAGGACGTATGGTATTCGGTGGAAGTGCAATACTCCGCCTAAGGAAGGAGGGTAATGCAATGGTCTGTACAGAATCCAGTGGTAGTGCAATTACTTTATAGAAGGAGGGTACTGCTACAGAATGTACAGTACCCAGAATAAGTGCAAATACTTCCACTACGGAAGGAGGGTAATGCTACAGAATGTACAGTACCCAGAATAAGTGCAAATACTTCCACTACGGAAGGAGGGAAATGCTATGGGCAGTACAGTGGCCCGTGATGGGGCAAGTACACCGCCTATCGAAGGAGGGTAGTGCTACAGGGTGTATGGTATCCAGTGCAAGGGCAATTACTCCGCCTATGGAAGGAAGGTAATGCTACAGGTTATACAGTATCCAGTGCAAGGGCAATTACTCCGTCTATGGATAGAGGGTATGCTACAAAATGTACAGGGTCCAGTGGTGAGTGCACATATTCCGCCTAAGGAAGGAAGAGAATGTGACAGGACTCACCGAATTCAGTGGTAGTGTAACTACTCGGCCTATAGAAGGAGGTAAGCTACAGGAAGTTCAGTATCCAGCGGAAGTGCCAGGATTCTACTTACACTACAGGATGTATGTATCCAGCGGTAGAGTAAGGAAATTCTGCCTACAGAATGGCATGGAAATTAGGTCCAAAAGGACCAGATAGCTCCACTGGTTAATAATATATATATATATATATATATATATATATATTTTTTTTTACATACAGCTGAATTCTAACAAAACAGAGCTAGGGGAACTGAACCCACATCCATCTGTACGAATGACCAGCACTGTAAGCCTCAGCAGAGAGCCCAGTAAGCACTTTCCTCAGCACAGTAGTACTGAGGCAAGGCAGGGGTGGAGCTTATTGGGCAGCTGGTGGAGTGAAGTCATGGGCGCGAAATTCGCGCGCTCCGAAAATACATATCCCGTCACCGAATCATGCTGGGAGATGCGGCCTAGTAGGCTGCGGAGCCAAGGCCTCGAGTACAGGCAGGTTGGGGGCGATGATTTGGGGGGAGCGGAGTTCACTGGGAAACAAGGAGGCGGGGAGTGGGCGTACCAATGCCCCGAGTAGAAAAGCAGCGGCCGCCCAAGGAGACATGTGACCGCTGGGACTGGCTTGCAGGGCATGGATGGGGCCGGGGACCGGAGGTGGGACCAAGGCGGTGAGTCACCAGATAGAGGTGCCAAGGTCTAGGAGAAACAACATATATTCCTGTGTTCACTTGGAGAACACAGGAGAAGAGGGGCTCAGTCACAGGGGGGCCAGCAGGGGAGGTAGGTAATATACTAACCCAGACAGTTTCTGCCCACCCTGATTCCAGCAGTGTCCCTTTCCTCAGTGTGCTGCCCCCTTGGGTAGGGCGGCTACACTGGTAACAGGAGTGACTTCCAGAAGTAGTAGCCAAGGTGACACTGTAACTGGCGGGTAACAGCGGATTTGAGATCCACTGTTCCTTCTTGTCTTCCAGAGGTGGGGAACGAGCAGCAGGATTGAGGACCCACTGGTCTCCCCCCTCAAGTGTGGGAAAACAGGTGGTAAGAGCCCACCAGCAGCCTGAACCTGAAAAATAAAGGAAAAAGGAAAAAACTTTGGCAGACCTGCAGAAGAAATGTCTGCCTCCTACGGACACTAAGCTAAAACTGTCAGCAGGAGGGGTATAGCTGAGAGGAGGAGCTAACTTTTTTTGCTTAGTGTCGCCTCCTAGAGGCAGCAGCTATACCCATGGTCTTCTGTGTCCCCCAATGATACGAGCGAGAAACAGCATTTTAATCAGGTGAACCACAGCTATGTACCTAGGCCTAGTAGGATAGGGAGCTCACTGGTGACAGATTCCTTTTAAGTTTGTAATTACCTTTTGACCACCTTCTCAATGAAAAGTCTGCCTGTCACCGCTTTAAGGTAATCTTTAATTGTGTGCAGTGCTGCTCTCTCCCATCCGTACACTTTCAACAATGAAAAGGACTTAAAGTGGAAATGGGTGATACAATTATTAATACAACATCCCTAAAAGCAGGCAGTGAAATGATGATCGTGGACAGCAACCATCTGCACCACTATAGACTTCCGGCATGTTACGTAATGTATGGAGCTCTAGGGGAGGATCAGGGGCGTAACTACCATTGCGGCAGACCATGCGACTGCTATGGGGCCCTGGGCAAAAAAGGGGGCTCAGTTGGGATCATCTCCTCTTCTATTGGGGGTGAAAACTTCAGGACTCTACCCTCTAAAGAAACAACTTTTTGCAAATGAGACAGTGGAAAAAATGGCCCAAGGGTCATTAAAAGGGGTTTACGCAGAAACCCTTCTGTCCTGTGTGGGGGGCCTGGTTTGATCCTTGCTATGGGGCCCTTACTTCTCTATGAATGCCACTGAGGAGAATCATGTATAATATCTAATGCAGAAAAACAGCAGTTCTGCCCATGGCTACCGAGCATTCCAGGCCTCTTCATAGCCAAGATTTTGCACAATAAATGTCTATAAAAAGCAGCCACAGATCAAGAACAAACACTGGTGGCCATACCAAGTAGAGCTCTCACCATATCCAAAGTTCATTCCTTGGCTAATTTGACATGGCACAAGATATGCTCAAAATGTTGGCGTTTATTCTGTATTTAGATTGTTCTTGATCTCATAGCGGCCTACAAAGCGGCATTTTTGCAGTCATGGTTCCCAAAATCTGACCTTCAGACTTCACCCAGACAAACCACACACTACCCAAGCTCTCAGCACCATGAAAAATAACCTCTGACAACCCATTTATGCTGCATGCCTTTTGCATCAGATTTGCTTAGCCTTCACTAGTTAAACTTCCAAAGTCTTGGATCGAAAATTTATGTTTTTCAAAGATTAGCAATTATTTTATTTTTTTATACAGTTTCACTTGAGAGTTTTAAATAAGTCTTCGGCTTTATGCACATGGCCGTGTCCGTATTTTGGTCCTGCAAGATAAGGATTCACAAAATCCTTCCACGTGCATTCCCCATTTTTCTCACTCCCATCAGTAAATAAAAACATTCTTGTCTGCAATACAGACCAGAATATGACATGTTCTATAACTTGCAGAATGACCACACTGATCTGCAAAAATAGATGCGTGCATGCGCCATAGAAATGAATGGGTCAGTGTGATATCTGCGAAAAATATGGTTGTGTACATGAGGCCTCAGGCCAGATTCCAGAGCCCATATTCCAGACTTGTTTCCCAACTCGAGTTCAGGTCAATAAACCCGTGGTTGGGCTGGGACACCCGTCCAAAGACAGATTCCAGAATCTCTGTGTGAATGCAGCTTAATTCACCCATTCTTTTTCCTTGGCAGCGGAACAGATGAGCTTCTAGGAGTCATGGACCAGGTGACCATTGTGAATTCCACTCTTGGGAAAGCGCTAGGCGGAGCTGCAGGTCAGTATTCACCCCCCCCCCCATAAATAAATCTTCCATGTCGTCAAGAATCAGTCTGTACAATACAGTCTATAAATCTTAAAGAAGCACTCCCACAATTTTTTTTATTTTTATTCTCTGACCTGTTAGAAAGGTACATGATGTAAACTGTAATTAAGGTTCTTACCAGTGATTGTATTTGTGAGTTATAACCTCCCTTCTGATTCTCAGCTGTGTCATGTGAGCAACAGTCTGCCTCTCCAAATAACACAGCATCTTATATATGGACAAGAGGCCAGTTTCTCTATGTATTCCTATGGAAGCCTCAATGTCGGTCTCATAGGAATGAATAGAGAAGTAACTGACTTCCTGTCAGCTGGAGATGAGTGTTGGTCACATGACACAGCTGAGGATCAGAAGGGAGGTTACAACTCACAAATACAGTCACTGGTAAAAAGATTACCTTCACTAAAGATTACATCGTGCACCTTTCCATATTCTCTTTATTGGAGTTTATGCTTTTTCAAATATAGTACTTCAAGTGATACATTATCATGAACCTTTCTAACAGGTCAGAGAATAAAAAGTTTTGTGGGAGTGCTTCTTTACAAGAAAAATCACAGAAAATATTGCACTAACACAATAGATGCAAACATATATGGACTAAGCCCTTGTTCTCATATGATAAAATCTGAGGCTCTCGCCCAATATATTTTTATCAAAATACATCTGTGCCCACCTAGCAGCGCCAAGGTGGTGGCATATACTGTATAGGTTTAGAGTAGGTCCTGCCTAAAGCAAAACCAATATTTAATTTACTAACTGAACGTCTGAACTCTGACTATGGCTGGCATATACACGAGTCACCGTGAGCCTGCAGATTTAGCAGGATCATCTAGCTGTAGCTTATTACCTTGTAATTAACATACTTTTATGCTTGAGCCAAGCGCAGTGGTGTAGTGTAGGTTGCCAGTGCCCAGGGCAAGCCAAGTATTGCACCCACTAACCTGTGGACATGCCTCTTTTTACACAAGCAGAGCTGATCAAGGTAAGCTAGGATCCAGCAGCTCTGTCCCAGAGACACCTGGCGATCACATGATCGCTGGATCCACTCGAGGAAGTGGCATAGCCTCTTCCTGTATTTCCTGCACAGCGCTCATTGAGGGTTGAGCGCTATGCACTGAACAAAGGAGAAGCAGTAATAAACCGCTTATGTCTTCTCCTCATAGCACTCAATCATCTGTATTAACTCCAAAACAACCAAGCATTGAGATGCAGGTCAGTATTCATATCGGTGAGATTGCAGAAGCTTTAATTTTATCTCTATACATGTAGAGTGCTCCAAATTAAAACCCAGAGCACCAAGTGCTGTACATGTACGATGCCTGGTTGTTATGGAGTCAATAAGGAGGATTGTTACTGTGGGGCCTAAATAGAGTCTGCACAACAGGCTCATGGCAGTTTTACTAGTGCTACTCTAAAGTGCACTTCTTTAAACAGCACAATTTTCTGTCAGATTATCGCTAATGAGCGCTGGTATGGACGCTCACTAGCAATAATCTGCCGTTGTAAAGGTGTCGCCAATTACACGATCAATGAGCGAAACGCGGACACCTAAATCATAATTTGCCTGCAGCAAATCATGCCATCTAAAGAGTCTCTGCTGCTGGCAAACAATGATTCTGTATGGGAACGAGTAATGGCATTAGTGATTGCTCCTACCCATTCTGTGGAGTAGATCACTGCATGTAAATAAATACAGAGGTCTCCACTAACGAGCATGTGAACACTTCCTCCCCAACAATTGGGACCACCACCTTTTTACTGTGGTCACTAAGGGGCCTTAGGCTGAGCCGCCACCTTTTTCACGGCGGCCTGGTCTAAGCACGGCACTGGTCCCCCATGCAGTGGACAGCAGGAGCTCGGCTCTCGCCATGCTCCTGCTCTAACAGCCCAGACCGGCAGGAGTGTTGATCGAGGCTGTTTAACCCCTTACATGCCACGCACGGCCAATGGTGCCCGCTGCATATAAGCGGTGACAGAGGGAGAAGACTCCCTCTGTCTCCCATCCTGCAAATGCGATCGTGGGTGCCAATGTGTGTGTATATGCAGTCTGGGACCTGGTGTAGGCCCCAAGCCTGCCTTGAGTGTTCTCCAACAGGCTGCACCTCTCTGATACTGACACTTAAATGCAATGCACTATAGAGATTGCGCATTTTATTTTAGAAGCGATCAAAAGATTGCCTGTTATAGTCCCCTTGTGGGACCATTAAGTGGTTAAAAAAAGTAAAAAAAAATACATTTATTAAATTCAATATTTTTCAATGAAAAAAATTGCAAAAATAAAATCTCCCCACATGCCTGTTATCGCCTCATCTGTAACCACTACACTACACAAATATCATGTAAATTATCCCCTATGGTGAATGCCATTAAAAAAAAAAAGAAAAAAAATGACAATTTCTAATTTATTCTTAGTCACCACCGAAAAACTTAGTAACAAGCGATTTAAATAGTGTTATTTACCCCAAAATGATACCAATGAAAACTACAAGTCATCCCGCAAAAATCAAGCCCTCGCACAACTTTATCGAAAGAAAAATAAAAAAGTTATGGGTCTTGTGGCAAAGGGGTTTTAAAAAAAGATATGTTATATATGCCTAAAAGTAAACACCTCAAAATTAATAACGTAATAACTCATGGCATTTATAATGTAGACAAATTTAATACAACACACTTACTAATGTATTGTGATTGTCCATATTGCCTTCTTTGCTGGCTTCATTCGTTTTTCCATCCCATTATACACCGCTCGTTTCCAGGGCTAACGGACACCGCTGCAGTGCAGATAAGAGGTGGAAGCTGCTGCGCACCACCAGCAAGGCTGGCGCTTTTGTTACCACTGTGTGCAAGCACAGCCACTGCTGCTGGATTGTAGGGTGGTCATAACCCCTGAAAATGAGCAGTGTATATGATGTGATGGGAAATTGAATGAAGCCAGCAAAGGAAGCAATATGGACAATCACAGTACATTGGCAAGTGTCTTGTATTAACTTTCTCTACATGATAAATGCCATTTGCTGAGGTGAGACAATACCTCGCAGCAGGGAAACTCTGCTGAGCAGTGTTCAGAGACCGTGGTCTGTGTTCTGCATACAGTTTCTTCACACTGGAGTGGCTCCTGGCTTAGGACTTGAGGCCTAGGAGAGATCCAAACTCTGCACTCTGATATCTCTTCAGTATATGCACACTCAACACTCTGAGGCTGAGGCAGTGCGCAGGATACAAGTGAGTGAAAATCATTCACTCTGTTGCAGGCAGCGCACTGCATATGGCGATGGCACAATATGTGCAGTGCACAGCCTGCAACAGAGTGGTATTGTCTGTAACGGTACCCAGGCGCTCCCTTACCCTGGGAACACACTTCGCGTGTTCCCAGGGCGCAACTATGACGCGCGCTTCTGCCGCGAAGTGGCTGTGTTATGGAAGTGCGCGTCATATGCGCGCTCCCATAATAGAATATGGGTTAGATCGCGCGTGCTGCCGCGCGATAGTCACGGCAGCCGACGCAATCGCGTAGGGCGTTTTACAGTGCGGTCGTCCGCGCTGTAAAACGCTGACATGTGAACCATGCACATAGGGATGCATGGCTTTTCACATGTTGAGCGTTTTTCAGCGCGTATGAACGCGCTGAAAAACGCTCAGGTGTGTTCCCAGGGTTATAGTTTGGTGCCGGGAGTGACTGCATCTCTGGTTCCCTCTCCCCTCCAATGCCACTGGCCAAGCATGCATATTTATGGCACAGTCAAATGGCAGTGATCAGACTGATCTATTCCATATATATGGCCCTGTTATGTCCATTCGTTTCATATACAGAAGTGGTTAGTCATCGGTTTGTGGCTATGATATTTGCCTGGTCTTCTCTAATATACTACTGTATTTTTCTAGGTGGTTATACAACAGGCCCAAAACCTCTAATTGATCTGCTCCGGCAACGCTCCCGACCATACCTGTTCTCAAATACCCTTCCTCCAGCTGTGGTTGGCAGCGCCTCCAAAGCATTGGACCTCTTGATGGAAAGCAATGAAATTGCACAATCTATGTCTGCAAAGACAGCACGGTGAGAGTTGAGGGCCAGATCATCTATTACTAGAGGTGGACTAAATCAGTGTTCTTCAGCTCCAGTCCTCAGGGCCCAACCGCCAGTCATGTTTTCAGCAGGTGGTATTGAGCTAGTGATATAATTAGTGTCCATGCATCATGACTTGCCACAGGTATTCATTCTGTGGGATATTCTCAAATCATAAATGAAAACCAACCAAAAATTTACCTCCATATCGCCAATCATTTTGAACTATATATCCAAAGAAATCCATACTCCCTACAAATGACATTTAGTGCCAAATACACAAACAATACCAGCAAAATCTACATGAAGAACATAGAAGAAGGGATAACAAGGCTATTTGAGCAGTATAAGTTGTCCATTTCCCAGAGGATTTGGCGTAGATGTGAAGGACTTGATCCTAAAATGTGCGCAATAGCGGGCATCCCCACCATATATGCAACATGGAACCCAGACCTTTTTCGCATCGCCAACACATGCGATGTCTGAGCAATTAGCCACGTTATCGGATAAGAAGTGAATCCTCAGGAACTGGGAACAATGGCACTAGGTTTCCAAGAACTGGGAATGGCAGACAAAGGACTAGCCATTATTTTGTTGACAATCCGCTTACTGGTCCACCAGTAACACATGGTGCCCAATAAAATCATGGGTGTCATTTGATTTAATTGGGCAAATGTGGTCCCCCAGAGTAAAAATTTGTATCTGAAGTGTGTCTCTGCTCTGGTCAGTAGAGGGACATTCTGATTGAATGGAGGCTGTCCATTATCTCACAACAGCCTAGTGAGATATATGGGGAAGAGCTGCCTATAGTAGACAACCCCCTGCACAGCTGAGGGCCCAGACTGGACCACAGATTATGAATAGGGATAAGCGAACTTGTGTTTCAAGTTTGGCATACAAGGTTCGGGTTATCTAAGAATTCTGTTATGGATTCTGCTACCATGGACCATAACGTATCCAAATGCACAGTACAGCAGTCTCTTATGGATCCAGTTGCAGCTTCATAGGACTCCATTCTTCTCATGAGTAAATGCAGTTGTTTGATTTAATTGCGTGGAGTGAAACCTTGTCTTATTAGTAATAGGCTTATGAATAAATGTAGGTTTAAAATCCCTGTAAGGTCTGATTCAGACGACATTCTTTTCTATCCTTCTGCTATCCAGGCTGGACCCAAATTGCACACAGCCCATTCAAGCAAATGGTGCAAGTGACACGTCCGTTTTTCTAACTGGACCGTCTGTCTGTACAGAAAAACTGGTAGCATGCACCATTCTTGTCCGTTTTCTGTCTGAGATTGATTTAAGTGTATGGGTTCTAGGAATAAGCACCCAGCGACATGAATGTCCACATTCATCTATGTTTTGCGGACACTAATAGGAATGGCCATTTGAATCTGACCTAAAGAAGTGCTTGATCTAAAGGCTCCCAGAAGCTAAATCTTCTACAGCTACTCAATCCCAGTTTCCAAAATTTCTTCTACTTGGACACATAAGGAGGCGGGGGTGTCACCGGTCTGTTTTAGGCTTTGATATACATCTAACATTACAGTATTTACTTTTATTACAATATGAAACTGTCAGTAACTCATCTTACTTTTCAGGTTCCGGAACAAGATGACTGCTGCAGGCTTCACCATTGGCGGGATGAATCATCCAATCTGCCCAGTGATGCTTGGAGATGCCAGGCTGGCATCAACAATGGCGGATGATATGTTAGAAAGAGGTGAGTATCTGTGACTTCAGCGGCATAAACCGACCAGGTGTGTAGACGGGCAGGGCTGTATGTACATCTCATGCTGCCCTAATTCGCCAAAATTAACAGACCATTTACACTAGCCAATTATCGCCATGGTTTGCTTATTTGTGCCCAATGGTAATAATTGGTCAGTGTTAAAAATGGAGATCAATGATAAAATGGGTGAGTAACGTTTTTCCTCATTTAAGGCTGCGTTCACACTGCTTTATGCCTACTGCTGGGCTCTTTGTCAGGGGTATATATTTGAATACCTTAACCGCTTCATCCCCCCTAGCTTAAACACCCTTAATGACCAGACCACTTTTTACAATTCCGCACTACACTACTTTCACCGTTTATTGCTCCGTCATACAACTTACCACCCAAATGAATTTTACCTCCTTTTCTTCTCACTAATAGAGCTTTCATTTGGTGGTATTTCATTGCTGCTGACATTTTTACTTTTTTTGATATTAATCAAAAGTGACCGAAATGTTTGCAAAAAAATGACATTTTTCACTTTCTGTTGTAAAATTTTTCAAAAAAAAGCTACATTTCTATATAAATTTTCTCTAAATTTATTGTTCTACGTGTCTTCGATTAAAAAAAAAATCCAATAAGTGTATATTTATTGGTTTGGGTAAAAGTTATAGTGTTTACAAACTATGGTGCAAAAAAGTGAATTTTCGCATTTTGAAGCAGCTCTGACTTTCTGAGCGCCTGTCATGTTTCTTCAGGTGCTAGAATGTCAGGAAAGTATAAATATCCCCCAAATCACACCATTTTAGATAGAAGACACCCCAAAGTATTCGTGGAGGGGCATGGTGAGTTTATGTATGTTTTAATTTTTTTTCACAAGTTAGCGGAAAAAATCAATTTCCGCTAACTTGTGCCAAAAAATTTTTTTCTATGAACTTGCCATGCCCCTCACGGAATACCCTGGGGTGTCTTCTTTCTAAAGTGGGGTATTTATACTGCCCTGGAATTTTAGGGGTCTCTAAAGCGTGAGAAGTCGTTTGGAATCCAAATGCGTAAAAATGCCCTGTGAAATCCTAAAGGTACTCATTGGAATTTGGGCCCCTTTGCGCATCTTGGCTGCAAAAAAGTGTCACTCGTGTGGTATCGCCGTACTCAGGAGAAGTAGGGCAATGTGTTTTGGGGTGTATTTTTACATATACCCATGCTGGGTTTGAGAAATATCTCTGTAAATGACAACTTTTTACATTTTTTTTAATACAAAGTTGTCAGTTTACAGAGATATTTCTCACACACAGTATGGGTATATGTAAAAATACACCCCAAAACACATTGCCCTATATCTCCTGAGTACGGCGATACCACGTGTGACACTTCTTTGCAGCCTAGGTGCGCAAATGGGCCCAAATTCCAATGAGTACCTTTTAGGATTTCACAGGGCATTTTTACGCATTTGGATTCCAGACTTCTTCTCACGCATTAGGGGCCCCTAAAATGCCAGGGCTGTATAAATACCCCACAAGTGACCCCATTTTAGAAAGAAGACACCCCAAGGTATTCCGTGAGAGGTATGGTGAGTTCATGTAAAATTTTATTTTTTGTCACAAGTTAGTGGAATATGAGACTTTGTAAGAAAAAAAATAAAAATCAATTTCCGCTAACTTGTGCCAAAAAAAAAAAAATCTTCTATGAACTCGCTATGCCCCTCACGGAATACCTTGGGGTGTCTACTTTCTAAAATGGGGTCACTTGTGGGGTATTTATACAGCCCTGGCATTTGAGGGTCTCTGCAATCATTACACGTATGGCCAGCATTAGGAGTTTCCGCTATTCTCCTTATATTGAGCATACGGGTAATGAGATTTTTTTTTTTTCGTTCAGCCTCTGGGCTGAAAGAAAAAATGAACGGCACAGATTTCTTCATTCGCATCAATCAATGTGGATGAAAAAATCTCTGCCCAAAAAAATGCAAAAAAAAAAGAGGGGAAAGGACATAGGAGTGCTTGCGAAGTAAGGCCCCATTCACACGTCCGCAAAAATGTCCACATCTATTCCGCAAAAGTTCCCCCGGACGCAATCCTGTTGTTTCTGGCTTTTTCATTGGACAGAATTGTGTATTGTACTGCACTAAATAGCCAGAAACAAACAGAAAACAGGACCTCCAGTGCCTAGGGAGAAATATGGCCATGTAAGCGGGTGAGGTTCATTTGCCATAAGCTTTAAGTCAGGTTGCCATAGTGAGGAGTGTACCCAAAAGGAAAGAAAAGTAATAAAGGAAGAACGTGCTGCATATGTCAATATTGCCTTGGTTATATTCAGTTTCAGAATCTGTAATCTTGATTTAGTTTGTAGTGGTGTGAGATACACCAAAGTCATTAAAGGGGTTTTTCAGGATTTTAATATTGATGACCTATTTTCAGGATAGTTTATCAATATCAGTTAAGGGGGGGTCCAACACCTGACATCTCCCGCCAATTAGTTGTTTGAAGAGAGCCACCTTCCCTTCATTGCAGAGGTGAGCAGGTGTAATCACAAGAAGCCATCGCATTCATTTCAATAGGACGGCTCCTTCCTATTAAAGTGGAACGAGCTGTCCCATAGATGTGAATGGGACGGCTTAGATGTAAGTACATCTGTTCTTCTCTGCAATGTCGATGACGAGCAGGTAAACAATGAAGGAAAGGCTGCGCTCACACGATCAGAGCCCCACGGTGGCCTCCAAGGCTTCCAGGCCTGCCATTTTAAGCTGGCTGTTACACCCTGCACGCAGCAACCAGTGAAAGTCCCATAGACTGCAACAATACACTATTGCAGTTTATGGAATAAGTGATCAGTTTCCTAAGGGGAAGTACAGTAAAAAGATTAGAGCAAAGTTCAAATTACACTTTTTCCCATATAAACATTATTGGTATTGTTGTGTCTGAAACATGTCCAAACTATTAAAGAATTAAAAAAAAAAATCTTAAATACAGAAATACAGACTGAATAAAAAAAGTTGCATGCACATTACCAAAGTAAAAAAGGAACTGTCATGCCACAAAAAAATAACAACCGAGCAAATAGCTCTGTAGATGGAAATATAAAAAAGTTATGGGGGTCAGAATTTGGCAATGCAAAGAATTTTTTTTTCTAAAGGTGTGTTTTTTTTTTTTTTCTTTTAAGTACTAAAACATAATAAACTATATACATGTACATTTTGTATTGCTGTAATTGTACTGAGTCGCACCATGTCGTCATTTAGCGAATGCCGTAAAAAGCAAAACCCAAAAATAAACGGCAGAATTGCGTTTTATTTTCCAAGTTTCACATCACCAATAATTTTATTCCCATTTTTCAATACAAGATAAGGTAAATTAAATAGATAAGCTGCCCCCCAAAAAAAAGCCCTCCTCTTCCTATGTGATCAGAAAAGTAAAAAAGTTAGGCTTGTTTTACATCTGTGTTAGACCTCCTTGGTAGGCTCTTCCGACAGGGAGCAGCCTGCTGGAGATGTCTAGGTCCGGCATTGCTGGGCGCTACCTGATACCTGCTGGCCTGGATTCTCAGCACATTTGCCGGTGTACAGCCGGATCTCCGCCAGTCCCCATATAGTTAATGGGGCCGGCGGGTATCAGGTAGTGTCTGGCAGTGACTGATCTGGCAAGCTGTTCCCAGCCGGAACAGCCTACCAGATCTGTCCAACGCAAATGTTACAGCTCTTGAAATGCAGGGAGGGAAAAAAGGTTGAAAAAACTGACTAAATCCAAAAACTGGCCTGCTAGGGCACCTTGTGTCACATCCACGCCGGCATACTTTGCCTCCGTTATACTCTGTATATCTACAGCAGAATTGTCTTTTTCCTTTCAGGCATTTACGTCATTGGATTCAGCTTCCCAGTGGTCCCAAAGGGCAAAGCTCGTATCCGTGTGCAGATTTCAGCAGCTCACAGTGATGAGGACATTGACAACTGTGTGCGGGCATTTACAGAGGTGGGCCGTAAGCATGGTGTTGTGCCCTAAGATACCAGAAATTCCGAAGGAGATGCCAAGCTATGGCAGCTGTAACCTTTCTCTCTGGAGCATAGTCACTGCAACACACAAGAACTAGATCTGAAGGAAGAGCTTGAAATGCCATTTGGGGACGATATGCAAAGCAAACATTGTTTGGACGACTGAATCTCTCTACAGTAAATTGTTACATTTATTTTATTACTAAAACAACAAAGAATGTGAATTTCATGTGAATATTGTTTAAAAAAACTTGTATCCACAACTATTTCTAGCAATTTGAACTGGAGATGACTTGAACTACGACTCCTATCATTCTGTCCTCAATAAAAGCTGATCTGTTCTATGATGTGCAGGGTTTTATGTGTATTGTAATGTTCTCGCTTGTATAGTAATTTCTTTACCTTTTCTTTTTATTACGTCTAAACATTACCACGGTGTGTCCTCTTACTCATTGTACACAGACTGCTTGTCTACTCTGCGTTGGCACAGTGAATTTTTCAGTTAGGAATGGTGTATTTGGAAGAAAAACAATGTTTTCATAAAAGAATTATGATACCTGATAAGTATATTATGTCAGGAGGGTTTGGATCTAGTAATTCACTACTTTGTAATCGTGCATCTCAGAGAAAAATACCCCATTCTTCCTCTAGCAGCTCACTCCCACTTACTCCATAGACTTCTATGGGCAGCATGTCTGTATGTGCCTCTCTGCACTTCCCTACTCTTTCTCCATCCCTCCATAGACTTCTGTAGGTGGCATGTAGTCTGATCCTTCAATGAACAAGCAGTCCATCTTGTCTCTCAAGATGAATTCAGAAGAAAATGTTAGTTTTAGGCCTTATTCACACATATGTGGACCACGGTCCGTGAAAACCCGTCCTGCTGAGTGCACGGCGTCATTGGTTGCTATGACGCCGTGCGCTTCGTGCCGCCGCTGCTGTACAGCAATACACTCGTATAGATCATACAAGTGTATTTCTGTACAGCAGCGGCACAAAGTGCACGGCGTCATAGCAACCAATGACGCCGTGCACTCAGCAGGACGGGTTTTCACAGACCGTGGTCCACGTATGTGTGAATGAGGCCTTGGGACAAGATATGTCATTGCACATTACACCTCTGTACTCTATTCAATGGGACCCCACCATTGCCAGCTGGGACTCCTAGGAATATTTCCACCCACTGTGCAGCAACTGCAGGAGGTACCACAGTCAGGTACTCTGCAGGCAAGTCAATACACTTCTTTACACACCGTAGATCCATCAACTGGACAACACATCAGCTATTAAACATAATGGGGCACATTTTTTAAGACTAGTGTCTAAATAAGGCCCTGTGCTGGCTTTCGATCCGTCAAAGTGTAGAGACGCCGACCTTTACAACTTCGCCGCATCCACCTCCAATTCTAAATGTAAGACAGCTTCCTTGCTGTCTTACATTTAGGCCTCATGCACACGACCGTTGCCTGCCTCCGCGTCCGCTCCTCCTTGAAATTTCGCGTCCGTCAAAAAAAACGGATGACGGACCGTTTTTTTTGACGGATCCGATTTTTATGGCAGATCCATTGTAAAAATGCCTATCCTTGTCCCCGACCGTGAAAAAAATAGGACATGCACTATTTTTTTGACGGAATGAAACCACGGATCACGGAAGCGGAACAAAAACGGTTGACTATCCGCATTTTTTGACGGACCCATTGAAATGAATGGGGAAGCATCCTATCCGTGAAAAAAAACGGAACGGACGCGGAAACAAACAACGGTCGTGTGCATGGGGCCTTAGGCCTAATTCACACGTCCGCAATCTACGTCCGCACCCGTTCCGCAAATTTGCGGAACGGGTGCGGACCCATTCATTTTGAATGGGGACGTGATGGATGCGGAGAGCACACACTGTGCTCTCCGCATCCGCATTTGCGGAGCGCGCCGCCGATCTTCCGGACGGTGGCTCCGCAAAAATATAGAGCATGTCCAATTGCGGACAAGTATAGGCATCTCTATAGGGCTGGTGGCAAGGTGTTTTTTGCGGATCTGCAAAACACTGTGGGCCAGATTTATCATTACACTGCCATCTTACTCCACTTTTACATCTGCCCAAAGTCACTTTTAGTTAGTCAGATTTATTAATGGTCCTTTAATACTGTGATAAATGTGGATTGACGGTAGCAGTTTATCCTTCAGTAAGCGGCTTTACAAAAGTCGCACGTCTTTACAAAAAAGTCGCATGTTCTATTAAAAAGTCGCATAAGATAAGCATGGTCCTCCCTGGAGTGAAATTGCGCATTTTTTTGCGACTTTTTTGCGACTTTTTAAATGGTTGCAATAGTAAATCTGTCTAGAGATTCATTTACATAAGACAACACGCCCACTTTCACAAAACTGGAGAGCTTAGTGCAGAGCTTGAAAAAGTCGCAAAAAAATGCGCAATTTTACCGATTGCGCATTTTTTTGCGACTTTTTCACTCCATTAAAGTGACTTTAGCTAATGATAAATCTGGCCCTATGGACGTGTGAATAAGGCCTTAGACGATTTCTACGTCTAAAACCGGCATAGAAAATGAGATGGGCCTGATAGCCTGTCTCCTTCCTCGCTCATGCCACGCCTACTTTTTTAGACCTGGCGTGAGCGGGGAAAAGTTGCAGATTGCGGCACAAAGGACCAATCTGTGCCAGAAATACGCCTAATACAGTAGTGGAAACGCCATATTGGCCAGTTTTCAGTGCTATTGTCCTACATAAAGGTATGATTTCTTTCAACAAGTTCATATCACTGTACAGTCAGCCAATCCTACAGAACTGCAATTACTTCTGTTTACTTCTTTAGGAGCACACTTGGCATCCCTTAACAATAAGTTGCCATGGAAGAGTTGTGCCCCTTGATGTTACTGCAAATGATTGCTGCGCCGTGTAACAGATATATTTGAGATGCAATCATTATCTGAGGCTGCTTTTACAAGCAGATTTTTTTTTAGTGGCGTGTTTTGCACCTGTGTTTTTGGTAAAAAAGCCAGCTCCAGATATTAGCTGAAGGCCTTTGGAAAATGTGAAACGCAGGACACAGAAGTGGTACTAGAGTTTTTGTTCATTAGGTGTAGTTTATTTATTTTTTTTGTCTTTTTCGGTTTTTCAAAGAAAAAAAAATTACAATGCAACAGCACTCTGCAAACCAAATAAAGTACCATAATTATAGAAAATATTCTGATCCTAATGCTACGCTTATTTTGTAAATTTGAGATTCTTGGCAAATACATTTTGTACAAAATTATTTGGGTCCGTCTGCCAGCGTCAAGGCGATCTCTAAGACTGGAACCTTACACTAAATACTACCTGTTATGTGCTATACTGGCCACCATAAAATACAGGGAATGCAGGTTCCACATGCATGCTGGGTCCACGCTGCCTTTTACCATTTTTTGTGCCATAATGGCCACCATTAGATCCAGAAAATGCAAGTAGCAAAATGCATGCTGAGCCCACTCTATACTTCTCCTGGTGCCAGACGGCTTCCAATGAGAGCAGGCTACAGCTTTAGGGCCCTTGCACACGACCGTATTCCCTCCGAGACATACAGTCCGTGAGCGGGCCATATGTCCCGAAGCGACATTGATCGTGCGCATGGGAGCACACAGCATCACAGATTACAATGATGCTGTGCACTTTGGGCCGCTCGTGGGGCTATTGTGCCGCACTCATACGATCTTATGAGTGCAGGACAATAGTCCCGCTGACGGCCCAACTTTCACAGCATCATTGTAATCTATAATGCTGTGTGCTCCCGTGCACACGATCAATGCCGCTCTGGGACATATGGCCTGCTCACGGACCATATGTCTCGGAGGGCATACGGTCGTGTGCAAGGGCCCTTATACTTACACTAATCAAAATCAGGCTATGGAGCAGACAGGCTAGTCAGGAGTGCAAGACTAACTAGAGTCAGAATTTAATAGAGGTCATTATGGCACCAAAAATGTTAAAAGGCAGAGTGGACCCAGCACGCATGTGGAACCTTCACTCCCTGAATTTTATGGTGGCCAGTATGCAGTGGCGTAGTGTGGGTTGCCAGGACCCAGAGCAAGCCAATTATTGCGACCCCCACCCCCCAACCTGTCGACACGCACTTTTTTATATTTTTTTACAGATAATGTAGTAGATGTCACCTGCAGTCCTATATAACACCACACATAACACAGTCATAACTCTCTCAGTATGGGCTCATTCACACAAACGTATGTGTTCCGTTCCGTGCATTGGGGCCACAAATGTTCTATCTTTTTGTGGTACGGAACCCCAAAAAAGCACTCCGTAGTGCTTCTGTTTCGCACCGCTCCGCATCTCCTTATTTGCGGACCCATTGAAGTGAATGGGTCAGCATCCGTGATGCAGAATGCACACATATGCGGTCCGCAATACGGAAACGGAACCCATACGTTCGTGTGAATGAGCCCTATATCAAATAATCTAGTAGATGGATGGGAGGCCCTACAATTCAGAACACGCACAGTGTGGCCTGAAGTCGCCCTCCAGCCATACCATGAAAAAAAAATGTGGATGGACATTACATATATTGGTACAAAAAATACAGGAGAATACAGCAGCACATACCTCTTACTTCCAGTCACGTCTCTTCTGATGTACACTCTTTCCTCAACGTCTTTATTCGGCGATTTCAGCTGCGTCTCGTCTCTGCAGAGTTTATCACAGAAAACATTTTTAGATTCCTCACTTTACTATCGTCCTCTCCCTCCTGGTGCCTCAACACTGTCATCCTGCTGCTACTCCCAATACTGTGCTAGTACCATACAGATAGTCCCCCATAATAATACACTCCCAAACTGTCCTCAATGGTAATAGTGTTCCCTGCAGTACCCCCAATAGCAAACCTATTAGTAGTAATGTCCTCCATATTGTGCTGAATTATAAAACCCCCTCAACACCCCAGTATTAATAATGCCCCCATAGGGCTCCTAGTAGAAATAAGGCCTCCTATAGTGCCCCCAGTAGTAACAAGGCCCCTCTATAAAGTACCACTATAAGAGACCGCAATAGTAATAATAGTGTCTGCAGTAGTTATAATACCTCATACAGTGGTCCAACTATTTAAAAAGACCCCTGTAGTAGTCCCAGTATTTATAAAGACCCGTCGCAGTGTCCCATCTGTATTATTAGAATATATAATGGCCCCCTCTGTATTATTATTATTATTATAATATATATTAGCCCCCTCTGTATTATTATTATTATTATTATAATATATATTAGCCCCCTCTGTATTGTTATTATAATGGTCCTCTCTGCATTAGGCTACATTCACACGACCGTAGTGTATTACGGATCCGCAAATTGCGGATCCGCAATACACCCAGCCGCACCCCCCATAGAAATGCCTATTCTTGTCCGCAGGCTGCGGACAAGAATAGGACATGTTCTATCTTTTGCGGAGCCGCGGACCGGAAGTTCGGGGCCGCGCTCCGCAAATGCGGAAGCGGAGAGCACCTAGTGTGCTCTCCGCACCTCGTCCGGCCCCATAAACAGTAAATGGGTCCGCACCCGTTCCGCAGAATTGCGGAACGGACGCGGACACATTCACGGTCGTGTGAATGTAGCCTTAGTAGTATATTGGTCCACATATTTCTCTATTTTATTTATTTTTGTTATAGCATTCAGCAAGCAGGAAAGACATTTTTTATTTAAAACTTTAATTGTCTGGACATTTTCACATGTGGCAAAAGAAAAACCTGTGTAACTGCTCAGATGCCGTAGTTGCTATTGACCAAAGCATCTGAGGGGTTAAATGGCCGTTAGGGTGCTAGCGTGGCTATATTTCACTATTACGTCAGGCCCTGTCAGGGGTGCAAGGAGTTGATTAATCCATTGCTAATTCCCATTTTGGCTCAATGCATGCCTCAACCTAACCAGCACTACTGAAAGTAATACAATTAAATTGCCCTCTGATTCTCAGTGAGGCCTGGCTGGGGCATGGCGCCTAAATGAGGACTGACAATGGTTTAATACAAAGGATTATTGCTGTGGGGCCTAAGTGGAATCTGCTGCACAGCAGGCCTATGGGAAAGAATATTACTAGTACTACTCACTGTGTATATTCCACCTAGGCCCCCATAATAATAATCCTCCATTATTAATCCTGGTCCAGTCATGACTCCTGAGGCTGAGCTGACCTGTTTGTCCCAGTCCACCACCTTTTTGGGCTTCCAGTTACTCTCTAATCTGGAGGCAATTGGCAAAGACACCCATTTTCCCCACAAAAACTACCCCTCTGGGCAGCAAGACCGGGTAGTAACTGAAGAAATACCTCTCTGAGCAGTACTAGCAGTGCGCTCCACTCCCTAACTGGTCTGAGAGGAGCAGGTACTGTTTACTTTACTTTATTGAAATTATGCCTCAGTCGTTGAGGCCAGATCCTCAGGGGGACTTGAACTTGGTCAGTGACACTTTAGTCACTGTCACTCACACACTCAGGCTGCACACTTGAGTCCTGAAGCGGCAGCCATCTTCTTCTTCTTCTTGCTCCGCAATGTCTTTCCCGCCTAGAAGGTGGGCGATGCCGGAGCCAGTGACTAGTTAGGACTGGAGTGCCGGCACTGCCGTGTGTGCCCTGGTGATTCTTCGGGGTGCGCAGGGTCCTTCGGCTGAAACCGCTCCTCACTCCAACTGACTGTCTGCGCAGTGCAATCTGCGGTTATCAGCATTAAAAGTTAGTTCACATTGGCGCCAGCGGCCAGCGCCCCCTGTAGTCTGGTGCCCAGGAAAACAGCCCCCCCACGCTACTCTACTGCCAGTATGGCACATAACAGGTAGTATTTAGTGTTAGGTTCCTGACTTATAGAGATCGCCTTGACATTGTCACGCTTCGGTGTGGGAGGGAAACACCACACCGAGCATAGGAGGAAAGGGGGGGACAGGGAATCAGGCCTGAGAACTAGGGAAGGAAAATGGACACCTCCTTGTGAAAACCAAAATCCTGACTAACTACCAGTATGAACAGACCCCAAAGGTAGGTGCGTTCATACGCAGGAATACCTATAGTCCTATCAAGCCGTATAGGACCCAGGTACTAATGGCAGGGACGAGACTACCTGTTCCTCCAAAAGGAAGGACGAACAGAAGTCTCCTTCAAGCCTAATACAAACAATAAGGAAATGCAACACACAGAACCCAAACAAAATACAAAAGGGAAAGGAAAGACTTAACTTCAAGGGAACAGTGGAAGCAACAGGCACTCAGCCGAGATCCAACCACAATCTATCCAAAGGTCCAAACAGAAGCTATAAACCACACAGCATTGTGGGAGAAGCAACTATAAATAGAGAGGGTTAAATGACCCTAATAGCCACACCTAGGGAAAGAAGGTGTGGCAAGCACCAGAAACAACACAGACGTCATTTGATCCAAACGGAAAACATGTCAGATCAAACCACGTGTTGCCAATCTCACCGATCTCCTGCCACCTGTCACCCTTCTACGGGTGACCACCCGACACCCAGGACCGACCTTATATGGGTGAGACTTGTGAAAAGCTTTCACCAAACAACTGGCATTCACGACAGATTCCGGTGCCCAGATCCTATCCTCTGGTCCATAACCCTTCCAGTGAAGAAAATACTGAAGAGATCTACGGAGAACTTGAGAGTCAATTATCTTGGAGATTTGAAATTCCAAACTACCGTCCACCATGACAGGAGCGAGCGGCAATGAAGATGGCTCCAAAGGTTTAACATATCTCTTCAACAAAGATTTATGAAACACATAATTAATTTTCAGGGCCTGAGGGAGTTCAAGACGAAAAGCTACAGGATTAATAATGGCAGTGATCTTATATGGACCAATAAATCTCGGACCCAACTTCCAAGAAGGTACCTTCAACTTAATGTTGCTTGTGGACAGCCACACAGAATCACCCACTCTTAGGTCCGGACCTTTCATACGTTTCCTGTCAGCCACACGTTTATACTTGTTGCCCATATTCATCAAGTTATCTTGAATTTTCCACCATACAGATGACAATGATGACGAAAAACGTCCCTCCTCAGAGATACCAGAATTATCTGAACCAGAAAATGTGCCAAACTGGGGGTGAAACCCATATGCCCCAAAAAACGGCGACTTCCCAGTGGATTCCTGTCTACGATTATTTATGGCAAACTCTGCCAAAAACAAAAACGAAGACCACTCCTCCTAGTTCTCAGAGACAAAACATCTCAAGTAAGTCTCCAGACTCTGATTAGTGCACTCCGTCTGTCCGTTCGACTGAGGATGAAAAGCCGAAGCAAAGGACAGTTCTACCCCCAATCGAGTACAGAACGCTTTCCAGAGTCTGAAAACAAACTGAGTACCACGATCCGAGACCACATCAGAGGGAATCCCATGGAGTTTCACAATGTTGTCAATAAACACTTGTGCAAGTGTTTTAGCATTAGGTAGGCCCGGCAACACTATAAAGTGCACTATTTTACTAAAGCGATCAACTACCACCAGACTAACTGTCTTTCCTGAAAAATTTGGTAGATCAGAGATAAAATCCATGGATACGTGAGTCCATGGTCTGGACGGGATGGGCAATGGAAGTAGAGATCCATAAGGCCGAGTATGTGTCACCTTAGCGCGTGCACAAGTACTACAGGCTGACACATAGTCCTCAACACACTTAGGCAATCCCGGCCACCAGAATCTACGAGAGATGAGGTCAGCAGTGTGTCACTACCAGAGCTTTGAGACGTTCTCACAGATCTGTTTCTCCACCCCTGTGATGATGTCACTACTAGAGCTTGGAGGAGTTCTCTCTGCTCTGTTTCTCCGCCCCTGTGATGAGGTCTTTACTTTCTGTTTCCTTCCTCCCAGCTGTCCCTCCTGTGTTTGATTTCTCTGCCTTTAAATCACCCCTCCTCCTTTGTAGGGTGCGGATTATACTTTTCATTTGAGCTGTATCTCTCGCTTGAGTATCTTCACTTGTGTGATATCTTTTCACTGGACCTGTGTTCTGCTGAAGCAAGTACTTTGGATATTGTCTGCTGACTTTGGATCTGTTTTCACTGCTGCTGCAGCTCCTTCAGTTAAGTGTGCAGACATTGTGTGTTTCTGTTTGTTTGCTGACTGGATCCGAGGCGACCCCGGTTCCGTCCATATACTGAGCAGGGCACCGGTGGCCGTGCCCCTTCCATTATTGTAGGGGTTACAGTGGTCATCAGCCTTAGGTACGCGGGCATGTCTCGATCCACCATCTAGATCTGGACATGTGCTTAGCAGCATAGGGAGAGCTTTTAGGGTCTGACAGGGGTCACCCTTTATGCTCCCTAGTTTGGGTCCGGTCAGTAGCTAATTCACTGTGTATGCTCTTGTTGCTCACATACAGTCGTGACATAGTGGATCTTCTCCGAGGGTGTCCTGTAAGAACCGTACAGTGCTGTTCCTCAAACACCTTGTGATACAATTCCGATGGCACAAACAGTTTCCCAGAGGGACAAGAATCTGGTGCATCTCCCGGGGCCTCTAACACCTTCACCCCTAGGTCAGGGTAAAGAGTGGATACCACCACCCCTTCCGACAGTATAGGACTCAGATTTTCAAAATCACCACCTCCAGGAAAACTACGTGATAAGGCATCTGCCTCTACGTTCTTAACCCCAGGACGATAGGCGACAGTGAAATTGAATCTGGTGAAAAACAAAGACCATCTGGCCTGCCTCGAGTTCATTTAGCCGATTCCAGGTAAGCCAGGTTTTTATGATCTGTGAACACAGTTATCGGATGAATCGCCGCTTCTAACCAATGACGCCATTCCTCAAAAGCCAACTTAATGGCCAGCAACTCTCTATTACCCACATCATAATTTCTCTCTGCGGAAGAGAGTTTTTTTTAGAGAAAAAGGCACATGGACGCCATTTACCAGGTGACAGGCCCTGAGATAAAACTGCTCCTACCCCCACCTCGGACGCGTCCACTTCCACAATGAAAGGTTGTGATACATCCGGCTGCACTAATATAGGGGTAGAAGAGTAGCATTGCTTAATCGCAGACCACACAGAGACATCCTCCCCTTTCTTAGTCATGTCAGTTAAGGGTTTTACTATTGTCGAATAGTTCTGAATACATTTTCGGTAATAGTTGGTGAACCCCAAAAACCGCATAAGAGCCTTTAGATTTTCGGGTCAATCCCAGTCCAATACAGCATGGACTTTCTCTGGATCCATTCGAAAACCTGAAGATGACAGCAAGTAGCCCAATAACTGCACCTTGTGTACAGCAAAAACACAGTTCTCTAATTTTGAGCACAATTTATTATCTCTTAGGATCTGTAACACCTGTCTAACGTGATCCTGATGTATCCCCACGTCTGGAGAATAATTTAGAATGTCATCCAAATACACGACTACAAACTTCCCCACAATGTGATGAAAAATGTAATTCACAAAATGCTGGAAAACCGCAGGAGCATTGGTCAATCAAAAAGGCATGACCAGGATCTCAAAGTGCCCCTCAGGAGTATTAAAAGCCGTCTTCCATTCATCCCCTTCCTTGATCCTAACCAGATTATATGCCCCCCTTAAATCCAACTTGGAAAACACCTTGGCACCAACAATCTGGTTAAACAAATCGGGAATCAAAGTAAGAGCGTAAGGATCACGGACAGTAATCCGATTGAGTTCACGGAAATCCAGAAATGGCCGAAGACCTCCGTCTAGAAGTGTGTGTGTGTGTCTGGGGGGGCTATTCTCATTAGGTAAGTAAACCTGGACCGTAGTGTGCTACTTACCCTATTCTTCACTGTCAGTAGCTATGGCCTCACTAACACTAATATGCCCCACACTAGACTGTCAGCAGGTATGTTATAGAAGTGACTCAAGGCGGTTATTAATACATACTATCAGTGATAGAACGGCTCAATACAAGGCAGCTGGGATATTATCCAAGGGACCACTGAGCATAATACTTTATACTATATAAATCCAGTTGTATACATTGATACAATTGTTATATGATATGAAATTACCGCAACACCAGACTATACAGGATCAAAGAAAGAGGGATAATAATGCACTATTTATACAACTCAAAGTATAATGAAGTGTGTCTGCATACATATATTCGTGGCAGGAGGGATCTCAGACAAAACGTGTAGGAAATGACTTCATTCAATCCCAGTGGTTTCACTGTTCGAAGAGTGAATATTCACTGGGCTTCCTCGCATAAGAGGAGGTTATCAATGTCCCCTCCTCTAGGAGACAACCTGATGTGCTCTATGCCCTGAAAGCTAATACAATCTAGCACACCCTGATGAAATAAAGCCATATGTTGGGCAATAGGGGTCTCAGCCTGATTCTTGATGTCCCGCAGATGCTCCCCTATACGTCGTCTAAATTCGCGTTTTGTCTTTCCTACATACTGTAGGTTGCATCTGCATGTCACAGAAAAAGAGAGAGAAAAGCAACATGCAGCGGTATTTAGAAAAGTATCAAAAAGATTTTATTGAACATATATTATATAGCATCGTTAGAAGGTAACATAACAGAAAGTCAAATGCTATACTGTTTTATAAGTATGGTATATTAAAACTTTGCTGTAGCCTTCAAAAAGTCCACAAAAAAGGAACAATAATAAGGACAAGTGTCTTTGTATATAGATAATATTGGTGGTACAAGGCAAACAGAAAATGACATGAATCGTGCTAGAACAGAACCCGAAGGGGTACTTACGAGTAAGAAAATGTAAGGGAGGGACCAGGATGGCGTCAACCCCGACGCGCGTTTCGGCGAACCTTCATCCGGACGAAGGTTCGCGAAACGCGCGTCGAGGTTGACGCCATCCTGGTCCCTCCCTCCATTTTCTTACTCGTAAGTACCCCTTCGGGTTCTGTTCTAGCACGATTCATGTCATTTTCTGTTTGCCTTGTACCACCAATATTATCTATATACAAAGACACTTGTCCTTATTATTGTTCCTTTTTTGTGGACTTTTTGAAGGCTACAGCGAGGTTTTGATATACCATACTTATAAAACAGTGTAGCATTTGACTTTGTCTATATTACCTTCTAACGATGCTAGATACATATATGTTCTTGTACGTTTTTCCATAGGGTCCAGGGTGGCGTCTATGCTTTCTTGCTACCTCCTTCTACGATTTATAATTTTTAATATATGTTCAATAAAATCTTTTTGATACTTTTCTAAATACCGCTGCATGTTGTTTTTGTTTTCTCTCTCTTTTTCTGTGTTTGTACAGAGTATATGCAGATATACATATTATAGGCATCTCAATAACAAAGGCCCCACCACTGAGTGTACAAATTGTAGTTAGGGCATGAGATACCTCCGGGTTTCTTCTCTTTTTTTGCATCTGCATGTCGCCAAGTACACAACTCCAACTGTTTTGCAGTTAATAAAGGATCTGATCTTATATCTCCTTTTATTCACACTGCTGATGAACGTGTCCCCCTTTTTGATCGCCTTACATGCAACACACCCGCTGCACTTACAGTCATGTGAAAAAATTAGGACACCCTTTGAAAGCATGTGTTTTTTTGTAACATTTTTAATAAATGGTTATTTCATCTCCGTTTCAACAATACAGAGAGATTAAAGTAATCCGACTAAACAAAGAAAACTGAAGAAAAGTCTTTTCAAGATCTTCTGTAAATGTCATTCTACAAAAATGCCTATTCTAACTGAGGAAAAAGATAGGACACCCTTGCCCCTAATAGCGAGTGTTACCTCCTTTGGCTGAAATAACTGCAGTGAGACGGTTCTTGCAGCCATCTACCAGTCTTCGACATCGGTCTGAGGAAATTTTACCCCACTCCTCAATGCAGAACTTTTTCAGCTGTGAGATGTTTGAGGGGTTTCTTGCACGTACAGCCCTTTTCAAGTCACCCCACAGCATCTCAATGGGATTCAAATCTGGACTTTGACTTGGCCATTCCAGGACTCTCCATTTCTTCTTTTTCAGCCAATCTTTGGTTGATTTACTAGTATGTTTTGGGTCATTGTCATGTTGCATGGTCCAGTTCCGCTTCAGCTTTAATTTTCTAACTGATGGTCTCACATGTTCTTCAACCACCTTCTGATACACAGTAGAATTCATCGTGGATTCTATGATGGTGAGCTGACCAGGTCCTGCTGCAGCAAAGCAGCCCCAAACCATGACACTTCCACCTCCATGCTTCACAGTTGGTATGAGGTTCTTTTCTTGGAATGCTGTGTTTGGTTTACGCCAAACATGTCCTCTGCTGTTGTGTCCAAATAATTCAATTTTGGACTCATCTGTCCAAAGAACATTATTCCAGAAGTCCTGGTCTTTGTCAACTTTATCTCTGGCAAATGTCAGTCTGGCCTCGATGTTTCTCTTGGAAAGCAAAGGTTTCCTCCTTGCACACCTCCCATGCAAGTTAAACTTGTACAGTCTCTTTCTGATTGTAGAGGCATGTACTTCTACATCAACAGTAGCCAGAGCCTGCTGTAGTTCTCGAGATGACACTTTAGGGTTTTTGGAGACCTCTTTTAGCATCTTGCGGTCTGCTCTTGGGGTGAACTTGCTGGGGCGACCAGTCCTGGGCATGTTGGCAGTTGTTTTGAAAGCCCTCCACTTGTAGACTATCTTCCGGACAGTGGAATGGCTGATTTCAAAATCTTTGGAGATCTTTTTAAATCCCTTCCCAGACTCATAGGCTGCTACAATCTTTTTTCTGAAGTCCTCTGACAGCTCTTTTGCTCTCACCATGGTGCTCACTCTCACTTCAACAGTCAGGAGCACACCAAACTAAATGTCTGAAGTTTAAATAGGGCAAGCCTCATTCAACATGCAGAGTAACGATCTACTAATTATGTGCACCTGGTGTGATATACCTGTGTGAGATCTGAGCCAATTTAAGAGGGAATACATGTGAGGGTGTCCTATCTTTTTCCTCAGTTAGAATAGGCATTTTTGTAGAATGACATTTACAGAAGATCTTGAAAAGACTTTTCTTCAGTTTTCTTTGTTTAGTTGGATTACTTTAATCTCTCTGTATTGTTGAAACGGAGATAAAATAACCATTTATTAAAAATGTTACAAAAAACCACATGCTTTCAAAGGGTGTCCTAATTTTTTCACATGACTGTAAATGTCCCAGATGTTTTTTTGGGCAGCCATGTGGATGATACCGGAGTGGTGAATGCACTGTGCACCAACTTATCTTTGAGCTTGCCCCCACGTTGATAAGTAATCAAAGAATACTCCACTACTAGATTTACTACGTCGGGATCAGCTCTCAGTATCCCCCAGTGCTCCTTTAAAACTGCACGTATTTCTGAATGAGCCTCGTCATAGGTGCCAATTATCCTGACTTTAGAAGCCTCATTTGTGCGATTTCTTGGGTGTAGGAGGGTCTCCCTATTGCAGGCTGCTGCATGATGGTATGCTTGTCTCAGGGGTTCATCCGGATAGCCCCTTTGTCTGAACTTGGCCTGCAGTTCATTTGCAGCTATTCTAAAATCCGGCTACTCCGAACAATTGCGTCTGGTTCGTAAGTGCTGCCCTTTTGGGATCCCACGTTTTAATGGCAACGGGTGGCTACTCTCCCATCTTAGAAGTGTGTTAGTAGCTGTGTGCTTCCTGAACATCTTGGTCTTGATTTTTCTGTCTGGGCCCACAATAATAGAGAGGTCTAAGAATGTTAACTTGACCTTATCTATTTCACTGGTAAAAAACAGACCACAAATTGTTCAAAAGCCGATTTTGTACCATTCGAGAGAATGAACATGTTGTCGATGAACCTCAGCCATATCAGAATTGACGAGGCCTATCGACTCATGTCTTCGGCAAAAACCAACCCCTCTTCCCACCAGCCCAGGTAGAGATTCGCAAATGTAGGGGCACAAGGACTGCCCATTGCGACTCCCCTGAACTGATGGAAGAGCTGCCGATCAAAAATAAAAATATTATTCTGCAAAATAAATTGCTAAAGTATGCCGATAAATACATTATGTTTTTCCAGGTGTGACCCCCTCTTGGCTAGGAATGCCGGGATGGAGCTGTAGAGGGCCTTAACATCGAGACTGGCCAATAGAACCCCCTCCTCACAATAGATGTCATTGAGACGTCTTAACACGTCGATTGAGTCCCTTACGTAAGAGGGCAAATTTAAGACAAATGGACGTAGAAACTCATCTACATACATACTAATCTTTTCTGTTAGGCTACCCACACCTGAAACAATGGGTCTGCCCTTGAGCGGTGTGATCCCTTTGTGTATTTTGGGCAGACAATAGGACACCAGTATAATTGGGTGCTCTGGTAAGGCCTCTTTCACACTAGCGTTTTAGCTTTCCGTCCTAGAGATCCGTCCTCGGGTCTCTAGGATGATAAGCTACTGATCAGGATTATCCCCATGCATCCTGAATGGAGAGAAATCCGTTCAGGATGCATCAGGAGGATGTCCTCAGTTCAGTATTGACACGTTTTTTGTCCGTAGCAAAATCCGCAGCATGCTGCGGATTTTGCTCCGGCCAAAAATCCTGAAAGCATGCCGGAAGGACGGATCCGGAATTAATGCCCATTGAAAGGCATTAGTCCGGATCCGGCCTTTAGCTAAACGTCGTTTCCGCGCATCACCGGATCCGACGTTTAGCTTTTTGTCAATGGTTACTATGGCAGCCAGGACGCTAAAGTCCTGGTTGCCATAGTAAAGAGTAGGGGGAGCGGGGGAGCGGCATACTTACATTCCGTGCGGCTCCCGGGAGGCTCCAGGATGACGTCAGGGCGCCCCAGTGCACAGATCACGTGATCGCATGGATCACGTGATCCATGCGCGCGGGGCGCTCTGACGTCATTTAGGAGCGCCCCGGGAGCCGCACGGAATGTAAGTATGCCGCTCCCCTGCTCCCCACTGCTACTATGGCAACCAGGACACTAGTAGCATCCTGGCTGCCATAGTAACACTGAAAGCATTTTGAAGACTGATCAGTCTTCAAATGCTTTCAGTTCACTTGCGTTGTGCCGGATCCGGCGTGCACTTCCGGCGACGGAAGTGCACGCTGGATCTTCACAACGCAAGTGTGAAAGAGACCTAACAGAAAAGCATGTTCATTTTTGCTGATCAGCTTGTCATCTCTGGCTTTGCCTAAAATTCTCACAAGGTTATTCTTCCGCTCCTGACACGAGCTGAAATCTATCCTCTCATAGCACAGAGCATCAGTGAGGATGCGTAAGCACATATCCTTGTATGCCTCCACCGCTATGGTCAGATTATTTCTTCTCCATCCGAGTGTATTTAATTACCGCAATTTGTCAGTTACTACTGTTAAAAATGCATCTAGCAGAGAATACGCTTTTTTTTTTGTAAACTGGCTTTAATTGGGTGAAGGGACCTGTGCCAATGGGCCTTTGGCCTTCTTCTAGCAAATCCGCCCAGAGTCGGACATCACATAACGCCTCCTCCTCTATCCCCAGCATCCGGCATTGATCTCGGTCATGGGTTAGAAAACATTTCTTCCATTTGAGGCACCTAATGAACAGACTGAGGTCTTTAACCCAATTAAAAGGGTTATATTTGATAGTAGGGATAAATTATAACCCTTTGCGGAGTATCTCCATTTCAGTCTCCGGAGTAGCTTCCCCATGGGTTAGTCCCCAGATATATGGGTTAGTGCATGGGTTAGTCCCCAGATATACACCCAGGAGTAGGTTCACCCAAAGTGTCAGTGGAGGATGATACAACATGCGATAGTACGTCCCGAGAGTGGGGGCCCCTAGATCTCTCACTCAGGCGTCTACAAATTCAGATAGCAAGAGACATAGCAGCCTCCAGAGGCACTGGGGTTTCATGAAAGGCCAAAGCGTCCTTCAGCCTCTCTGATAAACCCTGACAAAACTGGCTACGGAGGGCAGGATCGTTCCACTCCGTATCCGTAGTCCACCTCCTAAACTCAGAGCAATAAATCTCAGTGGAACGAACACCCTGACGAAGGCCACGCAGCTTGGTTTCGCCTAGAGAGGTCCGATCTGGATCATCATAGATAATACCCAAAACTTCGAAAAATGAATCTACTGACCAGAGAGACTGCGATCCGGTCAGAAGAGAAAAAGCCCATGACTGCGAATCCCCCTTAAGCAAGGAAATAACCACAACGACTCACTGTTTCTCATACCCAGATGAGTGTGGACGTAGCCTAAAGTACAGTTTGCACGCCACCCTAAACAAAATAAAATTATCACGTCCCGCTGAAAATCTGTCTGGGAGGGCAATTTTAGGCTCCAGATAGGTCTGGTCTCCACCACTACCACCAGGACCAACAGCCTGTGATCTCTGTATCTGCGAGACAGTTGTGCGGAGGTCAGCTACCTCCAAAGATGACCTGCCAGTGCAGCAATAGGATCCCTGACTGCACACAAACAAACAAAAAATTACGGTCTTGGCGGTTTATAATGTCACGCATCGGTGTAGGAGGGAAACACCACACCTAGCATAGGAGCAAAGGGGGGAACAGGGAATCAGGCCTGAGAACTAGGGAAGGAAAATGGGCACCTCCTAGTGAAAACCCTAACAAAAATCCTGACTGACTACCAGTATGAACAGACCCCATAGGACCCTGGTACTAATGACAGGGACGAGACTACCTGTTCCTCCAAAAGGAAGGACGAACAGGAGTCTCCTTCAGGCCTAATACAAACAATATGGAAATGCAACACACTGAACCCAAAGTACAAAAGGGAAAGGAAAGACTTAACTTCAAAGGAGCAATGGAAGCACCAAGAACGCAGCCGAGATCCAACCGCAATCTATCCAAAGGTCCAAACAGAAGCTATAAACCGCACAGCATTGTGGGAGAAGCAACTATAAATAGAGAAGGTTAAATGACCCTAATAGCCACACCTAGGGAAAGAAGGTGTGGCAAGCACCAGAAACAACACAGACGTCATTTGATCCAAACGGAAAACATATCAGATCAAACCACGTGTTGCCAGTCTCACCGATCTCCTGCCACCTGTCGCAGGAACGTCCATGACAGATGTTGGGCAGATGGGCCCAAATAATTTTAATATTTACCAAGAATGTCAAATTTACAAAATAAGCGTAGCATTAGCATCTGACTATTTTCTATAACTATGGCATTATTGTACTTTATTTGTGTTTGAAGAGTGCTGTTACATTGTGGGTTTTTTCTTTGTGTTTCTTTGCTTTTTCAAATGCGCAGCATGTTGGAGCTCTTACCGTTTTTTCTGGCATTTTCACATCGTCTTCCCTAATGGTGGAAAAAATGCCATGAAGAACACACTAGTGCAGGGCTGGCCAACCTGCGGCTCTCCAGCTGTTGCAAAACTACAACTCCCAGCATGCCCAGACAGCCTACAACTATCAGCCTACAGCAAGGCATGGTGGGAATTGTAGTTTTACAACAGCCGGAGAGCCGCAGGTTGGCCAGCCCTGCACTAGTGGTGAGGACACAAATGACAAAAAAAAAAAAAAAGCTCGAAAAAAGTGGAAAATATAGAGAATATTCACGCATGTGAAGACCCTTAGGACACCCCTACATGGGTCCAGGTAGACTTGCAGAAATTCTACGTGGATTTCTGTACCTTTCCACTCCACATCCACATCAAAGTCCTTGCAGATTTTGCCGCAGATATCACCCTTCTATTGCAAAGGATGAAGAACCACACAAACTATTCACATGCTGCGGATTTCAAAATCTGCACAGAAGAAAAAAGCAAAGTGTACATGAGATTTGTCTAATCTACACTTTGCTGGTACTGTATCACACTGTGGAAAAACTGACACTTAAAAACTGGTGCAAAAGTGTTGAGAAAGGACCCCCAATGTGTCCAGGAGGCCCTACAGAGTTTTGTCCCACCCAGATTTCTATCATTCCAGGGATACTGTAGTGCAGACTACTGCCATCAGCACGATACACGTGTATAATGGGCTTGTTACAGGAATGAATGAGCCATGCTTACTTGCGCTGGTTGCTTGCACCCTGTTTACTGCCAGCTGTGTTTAGGCTACCCTGTGACCTTCACTCTTATCCCAGACAAGCTGTCTCAGCAGACTTCTAATAATCAACACCAACGGCCACACGCTGTCCATTTAACCCTTTCACTGCCATGCGCTGCCCATATAAAAAAAAATCTGATTAAATGAAGTCATCAAAAAGTCTTGAGTGGAAATCGGCTTTATTGTCTGGTGATCTCACATGGAGGTCAGCTCCACAACCAGCACATTAATACTTTACTACCTACAGGCACACTTACAAGCAGCCACCACTGGGTAAGGTACCAGTCTCCACATGCAGTTCTGTGATGCCCAGCCTTTGCCAGCATTCTGCATCCAGCAGTGCCATGCCAATAACTTAATCTGAGTAAGCTGCGCCTGGCGGCACTCCATCCCTGGTGGCCAGGAGCATGCAGTATTACTCTCATCACAGTCAGTGTGCCTCACCCATCGTGGCCAAAAGACAGGACCCAGATCCACCCATGTGGACGTTAGCTTACAGCTAGCGCGCTGCACCAACCACCGACGGAGTTCATTAAGCACGACATGGCTACTGTTAGCAGACAGTTCTGCAGGCAGTTTCAGTGAAGCAAAGTCAATGTTTTGAGCCTCCTGGGTAAGTTTCTTGCGGTAGCGACTGGCACCATCGAAAAGATCCTGGCTGAATGCAGATGAGTGGCTGGTGGTGTCATTTTCTACAGGTTTCTCAACAGACATCCAGAATGGATCAAAGGAGGATCCCAGTATTCGCAGAAGACGGGGGATCTTCAAGTGCTTGGGTTTTGGAGAATAGTGGTAATCCAGTGGTGACCGGGAGAGGCTGTATGGACGCGTGCCAGAGGAGAGTCTTCGTTGCAGAGTGCCCATTACAGTGTCCGCTTGGGTCTCATGAAAACGCTTGGTTTCAGGTGTATTGCCTGAGTAAACTGGAGAACACAGGATTCCAAGAGGCATTAACCAGATGAAGAGCATGTCCATAGATCCCATTTGCTGATCATATGAGTATATATTGGACTCCGCTCTCTCTTGTGTTCTCCCTCGTATGTGAGCCTCTGTTCTTAAAACTGCATACTGCTTACCATCCCCTCTTTCCACTTTTATCTACCTCCGTTCACTTATCTTCTGCGGTCTGTCTGACCCTGGCTTTCCCTTTGGCACTAATGTTCTGTTCCTTGAAATAATTACTCCCACTCTGACTCCCCTTCCACCCATTCTGTTATAATGAGGGGGGAGCTGGAGTATCATAAAGTGGTAGAAGTGTGAATTATGTATTGTTGAGAAACTATACAGTGAAGTACTATAATGGTATGTTCACATGTTGAGGATTTCACATGGATTTTGGCACGGATTCTGGAAGCTTCCCTTAGACAGAGCATTGAGATGCATTATTCCGCCTGGTACAAAAACTGAAACCTCACAAACCCTTTATAAATCAATCTAATTGGGGTGTAGCCTGGTTATGGAGGAGTAGAGATGCACTTCAGCTCAGCTCCTGTCCCTGGCCCCAAACAGAGGCCCTTTACCACATCACAACTGCACAGAACATGGGTGGCAAAAGAAAAGAAGTGCCCAGATATCTGTCAGCCAGATGGAGATCTAAAACTCACAAGGCTTTGGATGCTTCCTTACTTAGTGCTCGCCATGTGTTGCATCTCCAATGGCAGCCATACTGTGTACACAAGTTTCTGTGACTGAAAATACTGTGTTAGCATACATTGTAATTAGAGATGAGCGAACTTCAAAAATTAGTTCGGCGTTCGGGTTGGGGTAAAGTTCGCTCATCTCTAATTGTAATCCATCCCCACAGTGACTGGGCTAAATCAGAGACTCTCCGCCTGGGCTCACTGGCACTCAACTGGAGTGGGAGATGCGAGAGACTCGCCTTTTGCGTGCCGCACATGGCCCAGACCATGAAAAACATGGAAACACCACTGTTATGGAAACAAGTGAGTAGGGTGAAGGTGACTGGGGGGTTCCTCTTTGTGTAACTCTGTGCACCAGTACTCAACTCTCCAACTCCCATGCTATTCTTGACTTCACTACCAGGTACCCCTTCTCCTGAAGAGTGTGCTCCTCCATGCACTATCTTAGAAACCCCTGCCCTTTTGGAATTATGGGATCTCCATGCACATGTTAAAGCCACCGCGACATGAGACGACAAGGAGAACTAGATCTCCAGGCGAGGGTGCTGTGACTGTCACTGTTAAGGAGTCGCACCTCTGTGGATATCACTGTTAAGGGGTCGAGCTGATGTGGAGGTCACAGTTATGCTCACTTTCAAGGGGGCAGGGCACTGTGGAGGTCACTGTTAAGGGGCCGGGGCACTGTGGAAGTCAATGTTAAGGGGGTGGGACACTGTGGAAGTCACTGCTAAGGGGGCAAGATGCTGTAGAGATCACTGTTAAGGGGGTAGGCTGCTGTGGAGGTCACTGTTCAGGTGGTGGGCTGCTGCGGAGGTCACTGTAAAGGGCATGGGCGCTGTGCAGGTCACACTTAAGAGGGCGGGGTGCTGTTGAGGTCACAGTAAAAGGGGCGTAGCAATGTAGCAGTCACTGGTAAGGGGTCAGGTCGCTGTCGATGTTACTGTTAAGGGGGGCATCTGTGGAGGTCACTTGAAAGGGGGCAGGGCACTGTGGATGTCACTGTTATGGGGGACACTGTGGATATCTTTGAACCACATACACAAACATTAAATTAAATAGTTGAAATATAACCGTGCAAAGCCGGTTCATCCTGCTAGTCTGTTATATACATCTGTCTGTCTGTTCTTTATGCACGGCTAAATGACTGGACCAATCTGCACCAAATTTGGCACATAGGTATATCAGGTGTCCGGAAAGGTTTTCGTGAAGGTCTTAACTCTCTAGGACGCACCATTCTTGACATACTTCCAAATAATGTATTAACCAATAGGAGCTGGCAGGTTCTTTACTCATATCCTAACTGCCATACACACGGTCACATGACCCTTATTATCCAATAGAAGCTCCCAGGTCCTTCTGTCTTGACATAAACACAGTTTTACACCAGGTTTTCATAACAACCCAGCCATTTTTCTTCACTTATTAGTTACAGGTTATAGGTTACTGTTAAGGGGGTGTAGTGCTGTGGAAGTCACTGTTAAGGGGGCAAGTCACCGTAGAGATCACTGTTAACGGGGCGGGTGCTGTGGAGGTCACTGTTAAGGAGGCGAGGCACTGTGGAGGTCACAGGTAAGGGGGTGGGACATTGTGGAGTTCACTGTTAAGGGGGTGGGCGCTGTGGGGTCCCTGTTAAGGGGTCGGATGCTGTGGAGATCACTGTTAAGGGGGTGGGACATTGTGGAGGTCACTGTTAAGGGGGTGGACTGCTTTGTAGGTCACTGTTAAGGGGGTGGGTGCTGTGAAGGTCACAGTTAAGGGGCAGGTGCTGTGGATGTCACCGTTAAGGGGGTGGACGCTGTGGAGGTCACAGTTAAGGGGGCAGGTGCTGTGGAGGTCTCTGTTAAGGGGGCGGTGTGCTGTGGAAGTCACTGTTAATGGAGCAGGCTGCTGTGGAGGTCAGTGTTATGGGGGGACACTGTGAATATCTTTTAACCACACACACAAACATTAAATTAAATAGTAAAAATATACCCATGTGAAGGCGGGTCATTCTGCTAGTATATTATATATATTAGTAGGCTTTACCTACTATTCCCACACATGTTAGAGAGGACCAGAAGGGGGAATTCTTGAAAGCAGACGTAGGGACGGCCATTAAAACCTCACTGTAAATGTTCTTAAAATTGACATTTTGCTTAACTTTTTTGATATTTTTCAGGCTGTCCCCATATCCCTACTTTGCTCTTTCTTTCAGCATTCAAAAATAGCGCTTCTCAGATTTTTGTGGGTCAATTTCAACCAAAAAAAGAAGCATTAACGCCCTTTCTAGACCTAAGACCCTTGGAGGCGTTAACCTCCTGGACTTTAATTATTATACCATACGGCAGCCATACTCACCAGACCTATAGATTGGCATCATCATGGGTCAGATTAGAACAGACCTTTTATTCTATTCTCCTTAAATACTCTCGTTGGATCTGTCCTAGAGACAGGCCTCAGTTGGCTAAACATGCAACATTACTGAAACAAACACTTAGAGTGCCTTCACATTCGGTAGATTTTGAAGCAGAAAATTCTGTGACTGAAAATCAGTTCCGTTCACCTTAATGGGGCTTGCCAGAATCCAGATGCTTGCTGCCCCATTCAAATAAATGGAACTGATTTTCAGTTGCAGAATTTTCTGCATCAAAACCTACCGTGTGTGAAGGAACCCTTAGGCCATTGGACTCTTTAACACAGTCATGTCCAAAGTCCGGCCCGCGGGCCAATTGCGGCCCGCGGACCGGACTTAAACGGCCCCCCAGAGGTTTGCAGAAAGCAATGGTAATCCGGCCCCCGTCACTCTCACCGAAGTCACCTCCAGTGCATTGGGTCCCACAGCTTTACAGGAAGAGGCGGCATGGTCTTGTGGGAGGGGCCTGAGCGGGGAGACTCCAGCAGCTGGTGGCGGCGTGTAGTGTGACGTCCATAGAAGATGGCACAGCGCACGCATAATTACACACATCAGCAAAGGTCAAATCTCGCTGTGACGTCCGAGATCACGCGAGATTTGGCCTTTGCCTCGCAGAGAAGCAAGGCCGAGATCTCACAACCTCCGAGATCTCGCGAGATTTCGGCTCAAGGAGAAGGAAAGGCCAAATCTCAGATGTCACGAGATCTCAGACGTCACAAGATCTCAGACATCGCGAGATCTCGGCATTCCTTCTCTGTACAGGCCAGAACATCGTCGCCATTGTGGACAGGACAGCACATGACAAGATCTCCTGTTCCCATCCCAATAGTAGTCAATTATAGTGGCATACTCCTGGCAGAGGGTTGTTAGGGGCAACGTCAGGTCCACACACAGAAATTGTGGGCACAGTCGTCATTCCTAATCTGTAAAAGCCAGAATATCGCCGCCATTGTGGATGAAAAGCAGCAAATTGTCTGGAATCGCCTGCTCCCATCCCAATAGTCAATTATAGGGGCATACTCCCGGCTGAAGGTTGTTAGGGGCAGAGTCAGGTCCACACACACAAAAATAGTGGGCACAGTCGTCATTCCTTCTCTGTAAAAGCCAGAATATCGCCGCCATTGTGGAAGAAAAGCCGCAAATTGTCTGGAATCTCCTGTTCCCATCTCAATAGTGAATTATAGGGGCATACTCCCGGCTGAAGGTTGTTAGGGGCAGAGTCAGGTCCACACACACAAAAATAGTGGGCACAGTCGTCATTCCTTCTCTGTAAAAGCCAGAATATCGCCGCCATTGTGGAAGAAAAGCCGCAAATTGTCTGGAATCTCCTGTTCCCATCTCAATAGTGAATTATAGGGGCATACTCCCGGCTGAAGGTTGTTAGGGGCAGCGTCAGGTCCACACACACAAAAATAGTGTGCACAGTCGTCATTCCTTCTCTGTAAAAGCCAGAATATCGCCGCCATTGTGGAAGAAAAGCCGCAAATTGTCTGGAATCTCCTGTTCCCATCTCAATAGTGAACTATAGGGGCATACTCCCGGCTGAAGGTTGTTAGGGGCAGAGTCAGGTCCACACACACAAAAATAGTGGGCACAGTCGTCATTCCTTCTCTGTAAAAGCCAGAATATCGCCGCCATTGTGGAAGAAAAGCCGCAAATTGTCTGGAATCTCCTGTTCCCATCTCAATAGTGAATTATAGGGGCATACTCCCAGCTGAAGGTTGTTAGGGGCAGAGTCAGGTCCACACACACAAAAATAGTGGGCACAGTCGTCATTCCTTCTCTGTAAAAGCCAGAATCTTGTCGCCATTGTGGAAGAAAGGCAGCAAATTGTCAGGGATACCCTGTTCCCATCCCAACAGTGAATTACAGGGGCAAACCCTTGGCAGAGGGATGTTAGGGGCAGCGTCAGGTCCACACACAAAAATAGTGGGCAAAGTGAACCTGTCCTATATAATCACTCACAACCATAAGTGAGTTTGTGCAGGCCTAATTGTTTGCCATTCCCTACATACAATTTGATAAGTGGTGTTGTATAACATATTTATTAAAAAGTGTCATACTGCACATAAAATAGAATTGTGATACCTTAAGTAGGAGTTTTTTGAGGTCTCCTACCCCCACGCATCACATTACCCCCAGAGGACATTTATACAGTGTGACCACGTGGATGAAGAAACATTGTGAAGGTCATAAATGTAGATTACATTTATTAAAACATTTCTGGCTGAGTTCTAGTGCTGAGTTCCAGGTCCAACTGGTGTCCTGAACATAATCAAAGTAATCACCAATTAACGTTGCCGCAACATTAGGCCTTTCCTACTCCCTGCACCTCCACACTTACAGCCACAAGGCCAAGGCAACCATAAAGGGCTATTGAGCCTATTTTAGTCTATTGAGGAAAAAAAATAAAGCAGAAAAGGGGGCATAATCCGAATCTGTGGTAGCAAGCTGTCATACCCTTCTTTAACCCCTCACTGTATGTTACTGTGCTGTAATTTTATTATCTGATTGTGCTCCTAGTACTCAAACTTCTCCCCTTCTGGCCAATTTTTATAATGGCAACTACAAATAAGAAACGAAAAGTTGACAGTGAGGGACGCCGCTTCCAGGACAGGTGGAAAGTGGAATATTTTTTCACTGAAATACGAAATCACTGTGTTTGTCTAATATGCCAAGAGACTGTGGCTGTTAATAAGGAATTTAATGTCAAGAGGCACTACCAGTCGAGACATAGTACATACGACAAGCTAACAGGGCGCGGTCGCAGTGACAAAGCGAAGCAACTTGAAGCTGTTTTATTGTCACAACAGCGATTTTTTACAAGAGCCCGTGAGTCAAAATGAAAATGCCACAAAGGCTAGCTATGAAGTAGCAACGTTAATTGCTAAAAATTGCAAATCTTTTGCCGAGGGTGACTTTATTAAAGAATGCGTTATGAAAGTGGTGCAGAATATCTGTCCCGAGAAGAAGTCAGAGTTTTCCAACATTTGCCTAGCTCGTAACACTGTAGCACGGAGAATAGAAGAAATTTCATCAGATATTAAGAGACAGTTAACGTCAAAAGGAGTTGATTTTGACTTCTTTTCAATAGCCTGTGATGAAAGCACGGACCTCTCGGACACAGCTCAGTTGCTGATTTTTCTGAGAGGAGTGGACGATGAAATGAATGTGACTGAAGAGCTACTTGACCTCCAGAGCCTTAAGGACCAAACAAGAGGAACAGATTTATTTGTTTCAGTTAGTTCTGCCA
Organism: Bufotes viridis; assembly: GCA_033119425.1. NCBI lineage: Eukaryota > Metazoa > Chordata > Amphibia > Anura > Bufonidae > Bufotes > Bufotes viridis. The sequence goes on from CM065596.1 coordinate 111,053,847, forward strand.
TAGATGACATGAAACTGCCTTGGAACAAAGTTACTGGGATTATTACTGATGGGGCACCTGCCATGGTTGGTGAACGAAGTGGATTATCAACCCTAATCTGTAACAAGGTGATCGAAGAAGGAGGCAAAGCTATTAAACTGCATTGTATCATTCATCAACAAGTTCTCTGTGCTAAACATCTCAAATATGACCATGTTATGAAACCGGTGCTAAAAACCATTAATTTTATCCGCTCTAAAGCCCTGTGCCACCGCCAGTTTAAACAGTTTCTACTGGATATCCAGGCTGAATACGAAGATGTTATATATCATAATGATGTAAGATGGCTCAGTCGGGGTCTGCACTGCAGCGTTTCTACTCTCTCAGAAAGGAAATTGGAGAATTCTTGGAAACAAAGGGACAACCGATGCGAGAACTATCTGATCCTACTTGGCTGGCTGATTTGGGGTTTCTAGTCGACATAACAAAGCATCTGAATGTACTGAACACGAGTCTTCAGGGCAAAGATGCAGCGGTGAACCAGCTTTATTCACACCTCAAAGCCTTTGGAACCAAGCTGCAACTTTTCCAAAAGCATTTGTCACATACACAGCCCAATACCATTCATTTTTCAGCTTTGCAGGAGATAATGAATAGTTTTCCACAGGATGATATCAGTGCGCAAACCAGCAGGTATGCAGCAGACATCGTATCTCTTGCTGGGGAGTTTAAACGGCGCTTTCATGATTTTGCAGCTATTGAAAAGGAGATCACCCTTTTCTCCTCTCCATTCTCTGTTGACCCCGACGATGCTCCAGATCAGCTGCAGCTCGAGCTCATTGACCTGCATTGTGACAGCGAGTTACGAAGTCGTCACCAACAGCTCCATCTTGTGAAATTTTACAGCCAACTGGATAAGAGCCGTTTTAAAGAGATTCGAACATTAGCGAAGAAAATGCTGAGCTTGTTTGGCTCAACATATTTGTGTGAGAAGACATTCTCTGTTATGAACCTTAACAAGAACCGCATGCGGACAAGACTAAGTGACTCTCACTTGCGTGATATTTTGCGCATTAAAACCACAGCCATTGAACCCGATCTAGTCTATCTGCTGCAGTTCAGATCTCAGTTTCACCCTTCACATTAGTGCAGACAAGTTTTTTGTCAATTGAGATGAATATGTTGTAAAATCTCAGTTAAAGGGAACCTGTCATCAACTTTATTCACTGAGGGCAGTATAAAGTAGTGACAGAAGTGCTGATTTCAGCTGTGTGTCACTCATGAGCTAATAGTAAGTGGCTGCTGAGAACCAGCATCATAATCATTGCAGCTCAGGCCTTGAAAAGAGTCAGATCTACCTGAGAAGAGTCCTGGTTATTCATAATGTCCTGCTCTCTCACCCATCTGCAGATCATTGGCAGTTCTCTCCTGGAGAGAAAGGGAACTAGGTAAAAGACTGTCAGTCATCAGCAGGTGGACAAGGAGAGCAGAAATTCATGAATAACCAGGACTCTGCTTCAGTTGATTTGACTCTATTCCAGGCCCAGTCTGCAAAGATTGTGATGTTAGTTCTGATTTCAACTATCTGTCATTAACTTATAAATGATAGACCGCTGAAGTCAGCTGACCTGTCTGTACTGTATGCTGCCGTTAGTATGGACAGAATAAAGTTGATGACAGGTTCCCTTCAATGTATGTTGGTCAGGGCAAAGATGCAGCGGTGAACCAGCTTTATTCATAGCTCAAAGCCTTTGAAACAAAGCTGCAACTCTTCCAAAAACATTAGTCACATACACAGCCCGATACCATTCATTTTTCAGCATTGCAGGAAATAATGAACAGTTTTCCACATGATGATATCAGTCTGTGAACTCTACCTGAGAAGAATCCTGGTTATTCATAATCTCCTGCTCTCTCACCCATCTGCTGATGGTTGGCAGTTCTCTCCTAGAGAGAAAGGGAGAAAACTAGGTAGAAGACTGTCAGTCATCAGCAGGTGGGCAGGAGAGCAGGAATTCATGAATAACCAGGACTCTTTTTAGGTATATTTGACTCTTTTTCCAGGCCCAGTCTGCAAAGATTGTGATGTTGGTTCTTGGCAACCACTTAATTTTAACTTCTAAATGACAGACCGCTGAAATAAACTCACCTGTCTGTACGTTATGCTGCCGTTAGTATGGGCAGAAGAAAGGTGATGACAGGCTCCATTTTATGTCAGTTGGTCAATCAGTTATAAATATATTTGAACATATGTATACTTGGTGTTATGTTCCTGTTCACATTTTCAGAACTTAAAAGTTGACAGACAACCTTGTAATGTACTGTTCCCGACTGATTTCTGCCTCCTGTTATATTGAAGGCAGAGTGATTTAACACCTGTTTAGATTTGTCATCCAAGCCACAAAATAAAAGGTATGACGTTTTCAATAAAGTTTGCATAACATTTGCATAAAATAGTTAATTTGCATGTAATTTTAATGGTTCAAAAGAATGTTGGGCAAAATGGTCGGCCCTCGCACATGTTCACTTCATCGAGTCTGGCCCTCCTTAAAAAAAGTTTGGACACCCCTGCTTTAACACATAAGTGTATTGGCTCATAGAGGGACAGTTCCCTCACACTCATTTTTCAGAACCCAGCGTTCACCCATATTCTTTGAAGGGACAACTTCTTTGGCTTTAAGGCCTCTTATGACCCCCACTTACTGTATATATACACCCTCCTGTCAGGATCCCCATTGCCTTCGATTGGAGACCCTGTTACCAAGAATGCCTCATTGTGACCCTCGAGGTTGGAATATGGGCAACTCAAGGGAGCAGTATTTTGTGAGTTGGACATAACTGCAGGGTCTTAGGACTGGAAAAAGGCATTTCTGTTTTTAACTTTCTATGATGTTTTGACCAAGAAAAAAAATTGTCTCATTGGTACAGGTATCCCATCGAGCTACATGCATTCTTTCCCATGGTGCTGGGCCCCTGCTAGCATTGTAAGAGGAAAAGGGGAATGATGCTTCACATCTTGTGGGGTTGCAATAGGGTTAAGCTTTTTTTGGGATAAGGTTTTGGCAGTGTATTGCACTATTTCTCAGAGATCTGCGAGCAAATCTCCTCAGGTAGTGCTCTTCTCCGTTAACCCGGGCTCAATCTCTGTCCAAAAGAAAAGCATACTATGTTTTTGCATAACAGTGGCAAGGTCAGTAATACCAAGACATTGGTGCACAACACATGTCCCCCTTAAGGGGTTTCTGTCACTTGAAAAATGGGTCTTAAGCTGGCTGACATTAGCTATGTGCTAATGTCAGCTTAACATAACCATATAAGTCTCATGTCCCTCTGTGGCGCCGTTATTCATAAAAACTAACTTTTATAATATGCTAATGAGGCTCTAGCAGCAGGGGGGGGGGGGGGCGTTGTTCCTGCCGCTAGAGGCTCCGTTCTCCCACCTCATTCCACGCCCTGCTACAGTTGATTGACAGGGCCGTGGAATCGTTGGTCTCCTTCATCTGCCAAAATCTCGCACCTGCGCCGTCCGCTTCTGTATTTGGGGCAGGCGCAGTGAGTGAAGGACGGTCGCCTGCTACCCTACCGCGGAAATTACTGTCACAGTCTGGAGGAGGACGATTAAATAAGTAAATACTTACAAGTTGGGCATACTGAATCAGCTACCATTGAGAATACCAACAACCCTATTGCCAGCAGGATCAATCTATATTGGGGTTATAAACTATTCAAAGACACTCCAACAAATAGAAGAAAATTAGAACAATATACGAGTGACATGCACATTGCATCTGCATGATATTAAAGGGATTCTGTCACCACATATAACTTATATGTGGTGACAGAATCCCTTTAATATCATGCAGATGCAATGGTGCCCGGCCGTTTGGTGCCCAGCGCCTCCTTCCCTGCGTTCAGCGCTGCCTGTCCCTCTAACCGATGTAAGTAAATGGTGTGTAAAAGTCTGTGCTATGGCTAAAGTAATGTAATGGACTGGATGTGTTGATATGTACAGTGGCATTGTCTTGTATGAATGACACAAATTGTGTATGCATGTCCAGTAATAGCTGTAGAAGCCTTGGTGCTGTTACTGCTCATGTGGACTGACCACGTGCTAATTCGTGCTAATTTGAGTGTCTGTGATCAATATAGTATAGTTGACCTGGATGACTGATCTGTGTAAAGTAGTTGAGTTTACACTTTATATTATTATATCTAAAGATTCTCCTCAAATAATAGATGCAACGTTTGGTACAGAGATCACAAAATATTGGCCTTCATTATTCACTTTTAAATACAGAAAGGAAGATGTGAGGCTCTAACAGGAAAGGGTGGAGCCTAAAAGGGAAGGGTGGGGTTTACAGAGGAAGGGGTTTGGCCTTGACAGGAAGTGGTGGGTCAAATTTATATTAGGGAGGGGGGGGGGGTGCCCGAGTTTAGTCTCGCCTAGGGCAGCACAAAACCAAGATACACCACTGATCCCGGGTAGCCCAGGGTAGTGAAGAGGTTCATTAAGGATACTTTCACACTAGCGTTAGTGTGATCCGGCAGGCAGTTCCGTTGTCAGAGTTGTCAGCCGGATCCACCGTTCAGTGTGACAACTGACAGCATTTGTAGACGGATCCGGGTGCAGATCCGTCTACAAATGCATTGCAAGAACGGATCCGTCTTTCCGCTTGTCATGCGGATGGACGGATCCGTCTTGCAGTCTTTTTTAACAGTTTTTCGACGGATCCGTCCTTCAGTTGTTTCGCAAGGCCGGATCCGGCACTAATGCAAGTCAATGTAAATTAATGCCGGATCCGGCATTCCGGCGACTGATCAGGCATTTTGGACGGACATAATACCGCAGCATGCTGCGGTATTATGTTCGGCCAAAACGCCTGACAGTGACTGAACTGAAGGCATACTGATGCAAACTGAATGGATTTCTATCCATTCAGAGTGCATTGGGATATGCCTGATCAGTTCTTTTCCAGCATAGAGCCCTTTTGACAGAACTCTATACCGGAAAAGAATACCGCAAGCGTGAAAGTACCCTAAGGCCCTATTCACACGTCCGCAATGTCGTCCGCATGTATTCCGCAATTCTGCGGAATACATGCGGACCCATTGACTGTGAATGGGGCACGGAACGATGCGGAGAGCACACTCTGTGCTCTCCGCATCAGTTTTTGTGGAGCGCGCCGCCGATCTTACGGCCGCAGCTCTGCAAAAAAGTAGAGCATGTCCTATTCTTGCCCGCAATTGCGGACAAGAATAGACATTTCTATGGGGCTGCCGGCCGGGTGTGTTTATGGATCCGCAATTTGCAGATCCATAAACACAACGGACGTGTGAATAAGGCCTAATGTGTGCATGCATGATGTTCTGTGGCAGTAAGGTGTTAGTGTCCGCATCCTGGGTGGTCTAGAGCAGTGAAAGGGTTAATGTCACCATTTCTGATGTGAAAATAAATTAATTTTGATCAATTTTGAACAAGTTTTGCTGCTGTCAGCTGTGTTATGTCAGCATTTTTGGACAAGTGACCTTTTTTAAATATAGACCTCTTTAGGTCATTCTCTGTATACAGCTTGGACTCTGCTAAGACATCCCATTCTCATGACACATATGGTAAAGTGTTACCTTATTTTTCGCTTTATAAGAAACACGTGATGATAGGACGCACCGCAGATTTTAGAGGAGAAAAAAATAAAAATATTTTTCATCAGACCACATATCAGATCCTCAGATCAGACCTTCATAAATATCAGGACACCACATCAGACCCCCATATCAGCCCTCCATGTCAGACCCCCATCAGCCCTCTATGTCAGACCCCCATCAGACCTCTATGTCAGACCCCCATCAGACCTCAAATCAGCCCTTTATTTTTAACCCCCATCAGACCTCAGATCAGCCCTTTATTAACCCCTATCAGACCCCAGATCAGCCTTTTATTAACCCCTATCATACCTCAGATCAGCCCTTTATTATTAACCCCATCAGACCTCAGATCAGCCCTTTATTATTAACCCCATCAGACCTCAGATCAGCCCTTTATTATTAACCCCTATCAGATCTCAGATCATCTCTTTATTATTAACCCCTTTCAGACCTCAGATCAGCCCTTTATTATTAACCCCTATCAGACCTCAGATCAGCCCTTTATTATTAACCACTATCAGACCTCAGATCAGCCCTTTATTAACCCCATAAGACTTCAGATCAGAATAAAATAAAAAACTCCTCTTACCTCTCCTGAGCCGCGGCTCTGCTCTAGGTCCGGCATCCCTCTCCCCTTGTTTTCCGTTATAACATGGTTCTAACGGAAAATAACGGAATCCATAAGACGGAAGTCAAAACCGGAAGCCTTTAAGAGTCATTCCATTTTGATCCTTCATAATAGAAGTCTATGGGCAGCATAAAGTATCCGTCCTGGTTTTCATTATGCAGGACTGGACTCCTGCATAATGGAAACCAGGACGGATCAGTTCTGCTGCCCATAGACTTCTAATATGAAGGATCAAAACGGAATGACTCTTAAAGGCTTCCATTTTGACTTCCATCTTATGGATTCCGTTATTTTCCGTTAGAACCATGTTTTAATGGAAAACAATAACGGAATCCATAACAGTGATGAGAACTCACCCTAAGGCCCCATTCACACGTCCGTGGTGTGTTGCGGATCCGCAACACACCCAGCCAACACCCCCATAGAAATGCCTATTCTTTTCCGCAAGCTGCGGACAAGAATAGGACATGTTCTATCTTTTGTGGAGCTGCGGACCGGAAATTTGGGGCCGAAACCCGGAAGTTTGGGGCCGCGCTCCACAAATGCGGAAGTGGAGAGCACATAGTGTGCTCTCCGCTTCACGTCCGGCCCCATTGAGAATTAATGCGGACCCATTTGCGGACGTGTGAAGGGAGCCTTAGATCTGTTTTTGTCAGTTCTGTCAGAGATCCGTTATTTTAAAACTAAAAAAAAAAAACAGACAAAAAAGGATGCAAAATAAGCACAGCAGACGCTCAACATATAGGATTTTTTTTCTTTTTTCTGACGGGTCAGAAGAACGGAAGACTAAATGGTGATGTGAACCCGGCCTGAAAGGGGTTGTCTTATACCCATCAAATGTGTTAAAACCTCTGCTGGCACTATTTAGTTTTTAATGGGTCTTGGACAGCTCCTTTAATAGTGGTTCAGGACAATGAGAGAGTTAATGTAAACTTCCCTCCTTGTCTAAGGTGAGGAAGGGGTTAATGTCTGAATACCTGGTGGTTGGTAAAAGTGAGGGCATTAATTCCAGTATGGTTGGTGATCTTGGCCAGTGATCCCTGGGGTCTTGTGCAGTAAAGAGGTTAATGTGAGGATCCCTGGTGGAAGGCATGGAGTCAATGTGGTGTATATTGCCCTGGCTGTAACTTCCTGTTTATTCCCTGCACTGATCACACAGATGATGAGTGCAGGGAGGAAGTTATATGGGTCACACCCCAAAGCTTCACAACAGCAGCAGAGGCATTTTCATAGGAATTTTTTTTTTTTTCGAGTTATCCGTTACGTTCAGCACCCGCTAGAGGGCGACACTCGCACAGTAAATCAGGCAGCTGATACACTAACTACCTTCCCATCTGCGTATTACAACCTACAAAGGGTTTCTATGAGGCGCTCATTGGCGGCGCTGTGACCTGAGCACGTACCCTTTCATGCAAGTGTTTCCGCAAGAAACGTATTACTACACGACCCACAGTTCCGCCTCGTCTCTGTTTTTCCCCACTCCATCTAGTAGGAAGTAAGCGGCCATTTTTAAGAAGCCCTGATATTTTGAGGCACTGGAGTGCGGATGGTACATTTTGGCCTCTAGTGTTCGCGGTCGCGGTGTTCTCGGCGTTGATCCGTTACCGCAGAGGGCTGTGATCTGAGAGCGCGCGGCCCGCCTCATTGTTAACCCATTCTGTGCTGACAACAGACGTGTAACGTGGGTTTCTGAGCTGTCGTTTACCATGTTCACTTCGATATTTAGTTGTATATTAATAATGAAAGAAACCTAATTGTATGTGTTTATAGCTGCATTAACCCTTTAAGGGGGGGGGGGAGGTGTTATTATCATACATGTATATTACCCATCCACAGGTCATCAATATCAGATGGCAGGGGGCCGGGACCCCCAGTGATCCAGAGAATGAGGGGCCCATCAGTGACTGGAGCAGTAGTGTGCGTGTAGTTCACTTTCTCCATGGTATCATGGAGCGCTACCTATCAGCCTACAGAAATGAATGTAGCGATGGCGCTACCGCTCTATCTAGAAAGTGACCTCCTCCTTCTAGGGATTACTACTGGGGACCCCAGCGGTCAGACCGCTGCGATGTTTTATTTATCGCCTGTGGATACGAGATAAATACTTTTCGCTGGAAAAAACCTTAAAGGGAATGTGTCACATGTTATTTTTTCTGCCAGTTAAAACCAGGTAGTGACACAGTTTTTTCTCATTTTATTTTCTGATCTCAATTATTTTTAAAATTAAATTTCCTTAGCATGGTAATTGGCTTAACCATCTTTCCTGGGCTGTTTTTAAAGGAGTTCTCTGCATTTCCTATATTGATGAGGTATCCCCAGGATAGGTCATCAATAGTGATGAGCGAAGCGAGCTTCAGATTTTACATCCGAAGTCGTGGTCCGTGATAGGTGTGGCGGGGTCTGTGCTCACCTATATCCTATTTCAACCTTGGATCCGAAGCTTGCTTCGCTCATGACTGGTCATCAGTATCGGATCGGCAGGAGGTCCGACTCCCGCAGCCTTGCCAATCAGCTGTTTGAAGAGAAAGCAGCGCTGTACATTGCAGCAGAGAGAAGGTGGACGTGCAGCTTCTCTGTCCCATTCATGTCAATGGGACAGCTCCTTGTTCACGTGAAGTGAAGGGGGGCGGAGGAGAAGGAGGGAGTAGAAAAGTTGTGATATCACTTGTGAATGGTGGATCCTGTCCTATCTATACAGAGGTATATCTGTGTCATAATGAGATACTGGCAGTCAAGTGATCTATACAGACCAAGATGTGGCGCTTAGAATTAGGCCCAGTAGCCAGAGCGAAAACTGCTTATTTTTATTTTTTATTTTTTTTTCTTTGGGGGAGGTGGTCGAATTTAGTGACATGGAAAACATAAAAAAGTAAGGGTGCAGCAGTTTTTTTTTTTTTCATGGTCCTATTCCAAAAGCCAAAACGTTTTTATTTTTCTGTCAACATAGTTTTATGAAGTCCTGTTTGTTTTTACCAGGATGATTTGTATGTATCATATCTGTGTGAATATAACTTAGAGACTAAATTTTGTTAAAGAGGTATTCTGGCCAATAAATAGATCTCCCCACAGCCTGCAAATGACTTAAACAATAAACCCGCGTATACACCTCGCCAATTACCTGTTCCTGCTTCACTGTGGATAGGTGATAAAGGGAAATTGATCGCCTTTTATTTTCTTGTGGTTCTTATTTTTTTAATTCTTTTTTTTTTTCTGTACGGGATTATGGGGGCATAGGGTTTGCTGTGCTACCCTGTTTTCCCATGCACGGGAATGGGAGCTACCGAAACAGTGGAGCGTCGTCGGCCTAGTGGTCAGCGCTTACTCACATGTCGCCTAACGTCAAGATGAGACAACCCCTTTAAAGATGGCATTCTTAGTTTTAGGGCTCATGCACACAAACGTGTGCCGGCCAGGCCCGTGCTGTGGACTGCGATTGTGGTCCGCAATGCACTGACCGTAGGTGCAGAGGCACGGATAGTTCCCCATGGAAGTACTCCGTAGTGGTTCCGTGCCTTTACTCCGTTCACTTCACTCCACTCAACTGAATGGGTCCGCATCCGTGATGTGGTGCAAAAATGGCCGTAATACTGGGTCCGGCAGGCACAAGGTCGTGTGCATGAGTCCTTATTCATTTAAATTCCTGCTCCTATCAGTCTGCTCAGCTCATCCTGCTGTAAACCATGCTGCCTGCAGATTGCCTACATTTTTATGGTGACAGGTTCCCTTTAAGGCCTCATGCACACGACCGTAGCCGCAAATGTCTGGTCCGCAATATTCGGTCACCGACCGCGTGGACTCCGTATTACGGATGCTGACCCATTCACTTAAATGGGTCCGCAATCCGCCATATATGGTGCGGTACAGAGCGGAAGTCTACTGAAGCTTTCTGTCTATGTATCCTCACCGCAAAAAAATAGTGCATGTCCTATTTTTTGCTGTGTGAATGGATCGCGGACCTATTCATGCATTGTGGACCGCTATTTGCGCTCTGTATCACGGGCACTGACGGCCTATGGTCGTGTGCATGATGCCTAAGGGACACATCTTGTGGGATGAGATTGCTCAAACTGGACAGCCACTACATTTAACTAATTAATGTAATTGTTTTACAGCTCACATGAGTATGGATGCGCACGGAGAAGAAGAAGGTTCCACTGCTCAACAGCTCAAGAAAAACCTCCGATCTGGCAATACAGTAAAAAGGCGGGCAAAGAAGGATGGTACGAGAGGTCATTATGTAATGGTTTATAAGGGTATTCTGCCTTTGGGTCCTCAGCACTTGAACCCTCCACTATCGAGCACAGGAGTTCCTTGTTGTTTTATTAAATGGTCTCTAAAGTTCTCACATTGTATAAATCAATAGTGCAGGTGAATACAGGAAACCTTATCACAGGAAAAATGGCTGAGTTTATCCTTCTTTCTTAAACTAACATTCTCCATCTTGGGAGAGCGAGATGGACTTTCACGCACTTCCCTATATCCCCTCCCTGCTCTATAGACCTCTATGGGCAGCATGTACCGTAATCTGTTCCTTTAGATGACTGACAGTCTGTTTTGCTCACTCAAACTGAAAGAGTAAATCACAACTGATAGGGCTGATATCAACAGGATCTCTTTTTAGTAGAAGTTTACATTGTAATTAATAGAGAATCCTTTCTGCTTAAAACTTAGCTTTTAATATATTCAATAAAAATATCATCAACAGTACAATACAAACATATGATATGGTGTTCCACAATTGAGAGAGATAAAGATACTCTTGAAAGACATAGATGCTGGGCTATATACAGCTTGGTTAGGCTGGGAGGTGGAGGTGATAAAGAATTTAAGGGGAAAAGAAGTAGATATCTCTCCCTATTCTCGCCCCTCACTAACCTCAGCCCAAGGACGACCCCTAATGGTGGGGTCTCCTTGTCCTCGAACCTCCCCTCTCTCACCCTAGGCTGGCCCTTGCATGCAGTGTCTAACAATGTAGATGATTAGAACCAACAATAATCATACTCCAACGCGTTTCGCCTGTGGACGGGCTCTTCAGGGGGGTGATAACAACAAATATCGATCTCACTGGTAGATATAAATGAATAAAGAAGACCTACTTCAAAGTAGTTACATGGAGCAGTCAGCCAAAGAACTATGAAAAATGGGAAGGAGCCAGATGAAAGAGCTCCTCACCTGTAGTTCCCCCGGGATTGTTAGATTCCGGTCCTCGACCCACTGCCCGCTGCCTCGACTGCTCACTTAAACCTGATAAGTGGAGAAAGAGGCATTTATCTCTGATAAGATATATTACAAAGTTTCTTATATTCACCTTTATTATTGAATTATGCACAGTTTTCTGAAAGGTTACTCGCCATTTAAAGGCCCTTCCACTCGTACTGTACCTGTACTGTTTCTTTGTGTTCTGCAAGAAATAGGCTATATGTGATCCCATCGTTACAGTTAGAGACAGTCGAGCCATAAGGACTGAATATTCGGCAGTACATCATTACAGGCTGGTTTTTAAAACTATAGTCTGTCACTGGATTCCAGGTTACAAGCATAATTGTGTTTGACACTGCATAATCTAGACTACGTGCCTGGGTAATTGCTAAATTTGTCAACCCCAGTACTCATGGCATCCAGCCTTCTCCATCATGGCATTAATGGGGAATGGAGAAGCTTGAATGTGGCCTTCGCTGGTGCATTATTGGTGCAAATTGAAAATAAATGTCCTTATTACATGTATAGAAAAATCATATTTGGGTGGAAATAGTCTTCAATAAAGACACATGGATAACAACTTATACTTAACTGGTTTTATTACTTAGAAAATCCGGGGTCAGATGATAAGCTAAAATCAGAGCCGTACAGCAATCGAAAAACGAAGAAGAGAGAAACTGCAAGCAACTCCCAGGCACAAAATACTGAAGACCTAGCTACAGAAATGAAAGCTGACAGATGTGAGCATCATCAAAGCCTGTTGTAAAGCAGTGCCAACACAAGGCTGGTGATAGTGACATTCCCTTCAGGTTTGAGCAGTGCCAGAGATGGTCTTTATAGCAGAAGAGACCAAATACCATGTTCTACCAGTAGGACTATCTCAAAGGGGCTGTCTGATTTCCGATACTGATGACCCATCCTCAGGATGGATCAACAATATCAGATCGGCGAGGGTATGACACCAGGCACCCCCACGATCAGCTGTTTGGAGAGAAGGCAGCACTCCTACCAGCGCTGCGTTCTCTTTACTGTTTACCGCCTTGCTGTTGACATTGCAGCAGCGGGTGTAATTATATCTTCTCTGTGCTATTCACTTGAATGGGAAGGAGTTGTAGTTACACTCCGTCTCACCGAAGTGAATGGTACGGAGGAGCTGTAATAACAATGTTGACTGCCAGCAGGTATACAGTGGCGAGAACAGGGCCGGCGCTTCCATAGAGGCAAGGGGGGCAATTGCCCCCGGGCCCCCGAGTCCTAGGGGCCCCAAGCAGTGGCGGATCCAGGGGGCAACGGGGCAGTTGAGACAGGAGATGAACGCTTCCACTGTGGAAGCGTTCATCTCCATAGCGATCTGTGTCGCCGTCCTCTGGACAGCGATACAGATCGCTGTGCAGTGCGGCAGGGAGGAGAGGCGTCTCCTCCCTGCTCCTCTGATAGGCTGCCGGCCTCGTGCCGACAGCCTATCAGAGCTGATTCAGGCGGCGCGATGACGTCATCGCGCCGCCTGAACAGAGAGATAGAAACGGGACACAGGCCGGAAGAGGCCTGCATCCAGCGCTGCAAGGAGGTAAGTAGGGAGGGGGGAAAGGGGAAAGGAGCCTGCACATGATTTTGGTGGGGGGTTGGGAGAAGGAGCCTGCACATGATTTTGGTGGGGGTTGGGAGAAGGAGCCTGCACATGATTTTGGGGGGTTGGGAGAAGGAGCCTGCACATGATTTTGGGGGGTTGGGAGAAGGAGCCTGCACATGATTTTGGGGGGTTGGGAGAAGGAGCCTGCACATGATTTTGGGGGGTTGGGAGAAGGAGCCTGCACATGATTTTGGGGGTTGGGAGAAGGAGCCTGCACGTGATTTTGGGGGGTTGGGAGAAGGAGCCTGCACATGATTTTGGGGGTTGGGAGAAGGAGCCTGCACATGATTTTGGGGGAGGGGAAGGAGCCTGCACATGATTTGGGGGGCTGGGGAAAGGAGCCTGCAAATAATTTTGGGGGAAGGGGGATGGGTGGGAAAAGGAGCCTGCACATGATTGTGGGGGGACATGATGGGGGAGAGAGGAGACTCCGGGGGCACTATGGGGACATTACTGATGTATTTTATATGGGGGTAGTAGGATAATTAGTCCAGAATATGGGAGGATGATGGAAAAGTAGTAACTGAGATTTATTTTGTTGTCAAACTGCAGAGACGAAACCTGACGGTCTGGTCTGAAGGTCTGAAAGGAGAAGATGAGGAAAGAGAACATCTACATCACAGGAGACGTCACTGGATGGAAGAGGTAAGTGGGGCTGTATTTCTGTAGTGATGGGAGCTGGGGGAGGAGATGTGCAGATGTGCTGGAGAAATGAGCCATGGGGTTGGGGGAGAGATGTGCTGCTGCCACTGGCCCATACAGGGGAGAAATGTGCCATTCGGGGAGGGGGAGTATGCGGCAATGGAGGGGCGGGGAGAAATTGTGACGCGAAGGGGTGATTGATGGCGTGACACTGAGGGGGCCCTTATTGTTTTTCGCCCCGGGCCCTATTTCACCTAGAACCGGCCCTGGGCGAGAACGCAGCGCTGAGTACGAGCACTGAATTCTCTCTAACAGCTGATCATCAGGGTGTCGGGAGTCAGACCCCCACTGATATACTGACAGGTCATCAGTATTGGAAACCAAGCAACCCCTTTAATGTTATACTTCCAGGCTGTTCTTCTGCTAGCTTCTATACAGAAGAGGAATCACTGCCTCCTCATAGGTTCCTAATTCATTGTGCCAGTCATTACCATTTTCTAGTGAAATGTTCATAGGCAAACCAAGGAGGGACTTCTCCTGTGGTATTAGTTGGTGGAACTCTGATGGCTAGACACTGTAGCACAGAAAAAGAGGCGGAATGTGGTCATGGAATAACAAGGCATAGCTTTGGAGCAGTGTAATAAGTATCTTACCATGTATTTTAAAGGGGTTGTCCAGGTTCAGAGCTGAACCTGGACATACCCAGAATTTCACCCAGGCAGCCCCTGACAGGAGCATCGGAGCATTTCATGTTCCAATGCTCTCCTTTGCCCTGCACTGAATCGCGCAGGGCAAAGGCATTTTGTGGAGTTCCGGTGACGTACTGGGCTCTCCTTCACGCTGCCAGGTGGAGGCTTCCACCCAGCAGTGAGCACGGTGACGTCATCGGCACAGGCTGCAGTGAAGTAATGTTCCACAGTAGCTGTGGGTACCTGGCATATGTAACTGCAGCCTAGTTGTTACATCACATAGAGGGTATTGCCCATGGGCAACAAGAATTCCTCTGCATAACATTATACATTTTAAAATAAAAATATCTACAAAAAACTTTTTATATTTAATAAAAATACGCCTATTTTGCACTGCCATAATCATAACAACTGCTAAACTAATGTAAGCTTGTCTTTTGTACTTTTCATGCACCTTCAGTAACTGTCTCTTCTGACACCCCCATACACATACCTGATCGGCCAAGGGTTTGTGTGTTTTCAATGGGGCAAGGAAAAAGCAGCTAGGATCGGGCAATGACATTCAGTGCAGCCGATCCTTTTGGAGAGTCATGAGCTCCCCATACACATTAGGCTCCATTCAGACGTCCGCAAATGGCTCCGCATCCGTTCCGCATTTCTGCGGAAGGGTACTGACCCATTCATTCTCTATGGGGCCGGATGTGATGTGGAGAGCACACTATGTGCTGTCCGCTTCCGCATTTGCAGAGCGTGGCCCGAACTTCCGGTCCGCGGCTCCGCAAAAGATAGAACATGTCCTATTCTTGTCCGCAGCTGCAGGCAAGAATAGGCAGTTCTATGGGGGTGCCGGCCGGGTGTGTTGCGGATTCCAAATTTGCGGATCCGCAACACACGATGGACGTGTGAATTAACCCTAGGAATGTCAGCCAGTCCTACCAGAAACTGTAGGTATGACTGATAATACACTGTTGCCTCTATTTTGTCCTTGTGAAAACTGCCTCACTGTTTCCGTAACTGGCTGAGACAAGAAACTTAATTACTGCCTCGTATTTGGCCATAAATCAAAAATGTATGAAAACGTCTTAGATTAGCTGTCGTTTTCCTCATAGCAACAAATCTGGATCCAGTTTCCATGTTCTGAAGTTTATCCGTAAAATCAGACTTGGAGTGGATGTCCTCTGTGGGGTTAATGGAGTTTGTCTAGCACAGGTACAACTTGTGCCTATATACGGTATATAGCATGCCCGGTGCATCATGTATGAATATTATTTGGGTGAGCATGGCTGACCCCCATCTGTGCCGGATGTTTTCCTAGGAGCAGAAACTGTATGTCAGGGAGCAGATAAGTATGCTTCACCCAACAGGTCCCGCAGGGTGGGTTGGCAGGGTTTGCAAATTGATATGAGACTGGACAACTCCTCTAAGCATAGAGGGATAGAAGTTGATCGTTTACCACTGCTGATATGGATATTTTCATTGTTTTCAGTTCACCCTCAGAGTACTGATGGGAAAGACGGTTCCATTTCCCAGGTCCAGAAAAAACAAGTCCCTGATGAAGACAAAGTAAAAAGACGGAGGAGAAAGGATGGTATAAGAAAGGGAATCTTTCTTTAGTATCCCCCTGATCTACCAAAATGGGTGGATAGTTGACAACATGCAGATTTCAGTGATGTCAATATTATCCATGAACTCACATTCGCTTCCCGCAGTAAGCCTGAAAACTTCCTGGAGTCCGTTGCACTGTTTCTCAGAACTTAAGAGTCTGGGAAATGCATTACAATATGTGGAGCAGGGACTGTTTGTGGGCTTAATGCAGGGAAAGAGAGCTCAGAGAATGTGACTCTCTTCTGTTCATGGGGTGTTTCATGATGGCCGATCATCTTGACGTAAATGTTTTATGTTTAGTAAATGAATATATATATATAGTGTTTCCCAAAGGGGTTGTCCTATCTCAAGCCTTTCATGGCTGAAATAGCAATAACCCAAAGTATGAGCCAGCCCAGGGAGATGGAGCTATGGAAATGGCAGAGCGGCTGGCGTTCCACCGTTTCCTAGCTCCCATATTAGTAAATGGGAGCTATGCAAACAGTGTATCACACAAGCTATACTGTTTCTGTGTCTCCCGAGTTATGGAAATAGTGTAACTCATTTCACATATCTTTAAATAGCAGAATGTCCTATCTATCCCAAATTTACTGCCTGGAAAAATTGTGATCACAGTCACTCCCAGCATGTGGAGTCTTCACTTCAGTAGAGGTCATGTTGTTGTCCATCTGATATGTTGACTTTTGTACTAGATAACGTATCCTCAGGTGAGATTTCTAAATCAGCACCCGACAAGAAGCAAAAATCAAAGAAAAGAGAAACGACAAAAAAGCCCAGAAAACAAACACAGACACAACTACCGATGTGAAACCTGAAACAGGTAAGTTAAAGGAGCTGTCTGGTTTTCTCATATTGATGACCTATAATCAGGATAGGTCATCATTATCAGATAGGTGGCGGTCCGACTCCGGGCACCCCACCCCTCAGCTCTTCGAAGAGAAAGCATGGCTCGTACAAGCACTGCATTCTCTTCACTGTTTACCTGCTCTTTCTCGATATTGCAGGTGTAGGACCTCTGCTAATCTGATATTGATGACCTATCCTGGGGACTGGACTACCAGACAACATGGATCTGTCATGTGAATATGCTGCCCTATGTAAAGTACATTCCTTAGCCCAGAAACACATTCAGATGATAGATCCACTTAAAGGAATATTCCAGGATTGACTTATGTTAGAAAGTGCCCCTCCCCACTAGACCTGTCAAGGAAAGCATGCTTGCCTGCTCTCTGCCACAGGGATATGCGGTTACAGCTCTGTGGTTCCCCAGCTTACGTCACTGTGTCACGTGCACTCCTGCAGCCTCAGCAGTGATGTGTCCCGCATGTATCACGTCACTGGGTCAAATGACGCATGGGGGACACATCACCTTTGTAGCCAGTCATTGCTAAGCTCTGATCCTTTCTGTGGCCACTCTCTCCCTGGCTGCTTTGATTGACAGGGCCAGGCAGTGGCAAAGCAGCCAGGGAGGGGCTGGGCGCAGAAAGGAGTGGAGCATGGGTGTAACCAAAGCAGTGGTTACACCCTCATTGCACTAAAGGCCTAACTTGCATACTAAGAAAAATTATTAGAGCCTCAGATCAACAAAAGAAAAACGGCGTTTAACTAGGTGAACCACGGCTATGTGTCTATGCAGAAACTTGGATAGGGAGGTCACTGCTGACGCTGCCTTTAACGGTTTAAGTAATAAGATTTATTTCATATATTTCCATATAGTCTAAGTGGATGCTGTGGGCCTCGATCTCAGAAGGGCCCACCCAGAAGAAGGAATAATAGATTTTATTGTTAGGGCCCCTTCAACAGTATTATACAATGACATGATATACAATGACATGATATACAGTGACATGATATACAGTATATATGTGTAGGAAACGGATGGAGCGGCTGCCGGGCCTGGTCGGACAGAGCTATCTTGACTAGTAACAGGAGTACGGGTTGCAGGGTGGGGACCTTGGGGCTTACAACAATTTCCGGGAGGGGCTAGTTATTTCTAGTTACGCCACTTGGCTCCTCCATTACAGTAGTGAGCCATGGCTTTCATCTAGCACTGTAGAATACATATTTTCATGATAACAACCAAGTTACATGGACACTTATAGTTCTACTCAAAAATGATGGAGGTCAGAACTTAAAGCAGGTTTACACCGCACATGTTATAGCTGATTGTCGGGAAGGAAGCGTTCCTGACAGTTGACGGCTAGTTCACTGAAGGAGATCTCCTTCACAGTATAAGGGCGAGGGATCACTATTGCCGTCGCTCATCCCCATACAGAATCATTGATCTGGGCAGCAGATCTCTGTTTAGACAGCATGATCTGCTGCCCAGAAATGATAATGGGTGTGCCTGCACGAACCACAGGATCACCCGATGAACGAGCGTTCGATGGGTAGATTGTTGGGAATGAGTGTTCGCAGGAAGAGTCATTCCCAAGAATGTGCCCAAAATCGGGCCGTGTAAATCCACCTTCAGTCTAGATGTTGTTTGCATATTATGTCTATGCGGAATATATAAATGCATTAGTAATAACTGAGAAGTATGTAACCACTGTGGGATCTTGTGATATGTGCCATTTAGGATCAACTTAAATGTTCTCTATTTGTTCCTATTTTAGACGAGTTTAGAAACCAAACCTCTGAGAGAAAGAAAATAGTGAACAAACCCCAAAATGACACCACCAAGAAGGTAGAGGAAGAAGTGGCTGAGGCAGCCCCTAAACATTTGCACCTTAGTTTGAGCTCTCACAAGTATGTAGGTGCACATGTATCCATTCAAGGTACGTAAAAGTGCATTTGTGGAATAAGTGACGGATTAAATTACCCTCCATCATACAGTATGTACGCTGTCTTCTTTTATGAGGGCACAGGAGGACTGTGGAACGCAGCAATAGAGGCCAAACGTATGGGGGCCAGAGCATTCGGTCTGTTTCTGAGGTCTCAGAGAACCTGGAACAGTAAACTCCTAGAAGATGAGGCTGCTGAGAAGTTCAGGAGAACATGTGATGAGTTGGGCTTCGAGTCCCGTTATATACTGCCACATAGCCCATATCTTATGAATCTGGGCTCACCTAAGCCAGGTATACTTAAAATGGCTATAGTTTGATATATTTTTTCCTTTATGTGCATGATGTAGTCTCACATTTTTTTTGAAGATGTGTTTCAGAAGAGTCGTGCTATGCTAGTTGAAGAATTAAACCGGTGCCAGAAGCTTGGCCTTACATTATATAATATTCACCCTGGATCACATATTGGTGAAATGCCAGTCGGCAAGTGCCTAGAACTCATTGCTGATGGCATAAATCATGCCCACTCACAAGTTCCTGGAGTTACAGTGGGTAAGGAAATAATAATAAAAAACAAACTTGCTAATTTACATTCTTTATGATAATCAGAATAAATCCCTGGATCTGTTATAAATACCAGTACTATCTAGAATGGCACCCAAGCTTTATTTTAATTCAAACAGTTATCAAATAGTACAGATACCCCCTACAATGCCCGGGCCCCTCCTATAGACCATACTTACCTGGTCCCTGGCACTCACGTGGCCATCAGTGCATTTACAAACCATTAGAAAACGTGGTGTGGTGTTTAACAAGCAGGTTATGCTCAACCCATATGCAGTTGTGCATGTATATAGGGAGCACATCCTGCACTTGTAGTCCGTTGCTAGGGGCAATCAACAGCAAAAATGCATACAATGGAAGATGCCAGCAACGGACTACAAGTACCACAATAACCATCCTACATATGATAATGTGGATGTGGAGAACAATCAAAAACATAACCATAGCAAAGGCAGGTGCACTCTGCGGCAATACTAAACCCTCACACTGATAAAATTGAGGGGTTAGTTCGACATATCCTACTAGGAGGACATGTCTTAAGCTCGGACACCACGGCAAGGTCCCTCAAGTAGCCCGAGGCCCTACCACTCAACCTACCTGTGCTGTATGGGCGGTACCAGGAGCCGTTGGGCATTACGGGAGCGTAAGGCCTGACTCACAGAAAGCTCACCAGTGACCTCCAGCATGTAACCATGCTTGCAATGGGAGGTGGGAGGTGCCTGTGCCCATCGTGTGGATAAAACATCCGGTGACAGGGGAGCAGTCAAATAGCACCCACTATGCTATGGAAGCTGCTCACTGTCCTAGTCTGCTATCGGCTGCTCCCCCGTCGCAGGATGTTTTGTTCCGCGGGAAGGAGAGATGCAGCAGTGACCGTGCAGGAATCCGGAGGGAAGCAGGTGCCAGGGACCGGATAAGTATCGTCTATAGGAGGGGCCAGGGCATTGTGGGGGCTATTTGTACTATTGGATGACCCCTTTAAAGAGGTATTCTGGTTTTTATTTTATTTATTTGTTTAAATAATAGGAAATTATACAGTTTTCAAATATACATGTATTTAAAATTTTGCTAACATACCTTTCTTATATCAAGTTGTTGACCCCTATCTGCATAGTAGAATGGTTTAGCCCAGTCAGTGACCCTGGGTTCAGACCTAAGCGTTCTTAAAACGCGCGTTTTACGCGCGTATTTCAGCGCGTTTTTGCAAATAGGAAACGTGCGTCGTACGCGCGTTCTTGTGATTGACTACTGTGGTGTCAATCACAAAACGAGCGACAAACGCCCCCAAAAAAGCTCAAGTACTTGTTTATGCGTATGGCGTTTTACAGCGCGTTCGTACGCGCTGTAAAACGCTCTGGTGAGAACCATGCCCATAGGGAAGCATTGGTTTGCATGTGTTGAGCGTTTTACAGCGTGTTTGAACGCGCTGTAAAACGCGCAAGTGTGAACTTAGGGTAAGTCCTGTGTAATGTATCCATGGCCTAACTGAAACATTTAGTAAGCAACAGTGTTACATGAGATTTTTTGCTGGGTCAGCACACAGGACACTTCCACAGGATGACTACAGTTAGGTCCAGAAATATTTGGACAGGGACATAAGTTTTGGCATTTTAGCTATTTACCAAAACATATTCAAGATACAGTTATATAATCAATATGGGCTTAAAGTGCAGACTCTCAGCTGGTTGCATTTCCTAAACGTTTCACAGGATATTATTGTTCAAACTCTTGAATTGAACCTGAAACTCTACACTTGTCACTGTCCAAATATTTCAGTACCTAACTGTATATAGGACTAATGGCGGCAACCATTGTGGCTGTCACAACTGCTACTTCACTATGTGTGTTTACATGGCTGCCTGTTATTAGGTGATTTGTAAAATGACTGACTGTCTCTAGGTGATGTTGTCATGTTAATAAAGTTTACTGTAAAAAAAATTACAAACAGTACATACAGTATAGGGGAAACAGGGAGAACAATGTTAGCTGTGCTTTTACGCTAACAGACATGAGATGCTGCTGGAGGCAGTAATACAATATATACTGTATACATATGTTCTGCATCTCAATAAATTACTATTTACCTGTTAGATATCTGGAGAGTTCACTGAATGCCATAGGTCACATGACAGGATTGAGGGTCACATGACTGATATACCATTATATTTAGCGCTATTCAGATCTCCTACAGATGGATTTCACAGGACTAAAATGGACCATGCCATTTTTTTTTCTTTAAAGAAAAAGGCTGTTGTGCAGCTATAATAAAGTCTGAGCAGAATTTTAAATACATGTATATGAGAAAATCGTATAACTGCCTATTCTCTAAAGCAGGGGTCCACAACCCCAGAGCCAAGGTTTGCGGCCCCCGTCCTGCTGTACAGAAACACAGCTGATTGTGCGATCAGCTGTGTTTCTTCCTGGAGCACCGCACAGGAAAGGATGACAGCTCCTGCCCCTGTACTGTAGCAGGAGTCTGGAGCAGGACAGGTCCCTGGCTAATGGTGAGCGTGGGGAGCCGAGGAGAAGACAGGCGCAGTTTATCGGCGCTTCTGTCTTCTCCTCTCGCTCTGCAGCAGTGGCGTATTAAGGGGGGTCGGGTCAAAAGCCTGTTCATATTCTGTGGAAAAAACACAGATTTTGGGGCATGCTACAGATTTAAAAGTAAAAAATATATATATATATATATATATACATATCACAGATTTCTTTTGGATTTTTGCTACGAGTCTATAATGCAAAAGGGTGAAATCAAGGGCAAAATCTACATATAACACATATTTCTGCAATTCTGAAGCCTTAACTGCCGCAGCAGAAATTACCAACCATATACTGTGTATGTTGACTATGAGCTTATAGAATAGTAGGCTGAATGAATGAGAGCCAATGTCTAACAGCTTTCCTTTATTCACCTGGCACATTAGTGATATCATATAAGTTCTGTCAGCACTTTTTCTCACGTGTTTACTGATGACCTATCCCCAGGATACGTAATCAGTATCTGACAGTGGGCCTATCCCAAGGATATGTAATCAGTATCTGACAGTGGGAGTCCTGGGACCCCCACGAATCAGCTGTTTGAGAAGGCACCAGTGCTTGCAGTAGCACCGCGGTCTTCTCTCAGCTTTGCCTAGGCCATGTGACATCATGTTCGTTGGTCGCATGGCCTAGACGCAGCTCAGCCCCATAGAAGTCAATAGGGCTCAGCACTATACCAAGCACAGCCGCTATACAATGTACTGCTCTGTCCTTTGTGAGCAGGGAGAAGGCCTCAGCGCTACTGTACAGCTGTTTGGCGGGGGTCCTGGGGATAGGTTATCTGTCAAAATATATCAGAAAACCCTTTTAAGGGTGTAATTGCATTCACTATCTCAGTGCATGTAGACGTGTTCTTGAGGGCTATGATATATAAATATCAATAGTTTTTAGTCACTTCACTCTTGGTGTTGGTCCTCAATGCCGCCCCCAGCTTGCCTTCTTCTATGCATCCTGGTGCCATCTCCTCCCCATCCAAGCAATGCACACTCATCAGACCATCCATGTGATGTAAAAGAAGTCATTTATCAGATGAGGCCACCAGCTATTCCGTGGGATTGGACCAGACAGGTGTCTTTGCTCCCCATGGTCTCAATGAGCTTTGGGCTCCCTTTCATTGGTTCACCGATTGTCCTTCCTTAGGTCACTTTTAGTGCAGATATATTCTACCTATATGTTTCTTTTTCCATGTGTATTGCTTGTCCAATACCTTTCTGCATATTTTATCAGCCTGTGTAATATTCTGTCATCTCCTCAGTGTTAGAAAATATGAGCTGTCAAGGCAGCACGGTTGGAGGTCGCTTTGAGGAGCTGCGAGGAATCATTGACCACATCAAGGATAAGTCTCGTATTGGCGTGTGCCTAGACACGTGTCACGCCTTTGCTGCTGGTGAGTTTTTGCCCATAAATCCTGTCTCTACTCCAGTATATCTCCTTCACAGATGGTGACATGTCAATGCTTTCCCTCTGATCCCTTTGTTTCAGGTCACAACTTGTCAGAAAAGACCGGCCTCCAACGTATGTTAGATGAGTTTAATAAGATTGTTGGGCTTTCATACCTCAAAGCTGTCCACCTGAATGATTCCAAAGGTCAGTGGCTTAATTTTTGTAGATTTACCAGTGCTAAGTGGTTCTTTCATTTCTGTTACTCCTCCACACGTAGGATCTTCTCCTCCACACGTTTCCTATATAGCCACTGTTTCATGTTTGAAGCCCACAATACTGAATCCCATACATTCTAGGAACTCTAATCCTTTTTGAAAAAGTCATGGCTTATTACAAAATACAATGAACACTACCCACCTAGAGTTGTCACAATGCCTGGTGTGACCAGTAGGGGAGCTGTCCCTGTACTTAGGGTTTTCTCTGCGGTGATCTGTTATGAAGATTGAATTCAGTAACTTATTACGTTACTAGTTTCCAAAATGGAAGTGAAACTTGTCACTACCTTTTGGGTACTTACAAACATAAATTTGGTTTTGGTGTTTTTACCTGTAAAAACCCCCACCAGAATAAGCAAGTATTTTTTGGCACCTGCGTTTTTTGCTGTGTTTGTGTTGTATTTTCTGACATTTTATTGCACACAGTGGGGCTTACCACAAGCATTTTCTTCATGGTGTTTTTCCTCTGTAGCGAAGATGATGTCAAGACGCCTGAAAAAACACCAAAAGTTCCGGCATGCTGTGTTTTTGAAAAGAAGGCAGAAATCCAGCACGTTGGTTCTGTGATTAGCACTGGCGCCTTGCAGCGCTGGGATCCTAGGTTTGAATCTGATCAAGGATAACTCCTGCATGGAGTTTCTATGTTCTCCCCTTGTTTGCATGGGGTTTCCTCCCGGTGCTCCATTTTACTTCCACACACTAAAGACACACTAAGGACAGCAAGTGATGATAACGTCTGTAAAGCGTTGTGGATTACGTCAGCATTATATACACTGGCATTAAAAAGTTTGTGCACCCCTGATCAAAATTACTGTGACTGTGAACAGTCAACCAAGTTGAAGATGAAATGATCTCCAAATGGCATAAAGTTAAAAATGAAACACAGCATGTCTAAGGCCTCTTTCACACGGGCGTCATGTTTGACGCCCGGATAAGAGGCGGGTGCGTTGCGTTGCGGGAATATGCGCGATTTTTCCGCGCGGGTGCAAACGTTTGTAACGCGTTTTGCACGCGTGTGAGAAAAATCGCCATGTTTGGTACCCAGACCCGAAGCCGGACTTCATCACTGAAGTCCGGTTTCGGGTCTTCTGGAGAATTGATTATTTTCCCTTATAACATGGTTATAAGGGAAAATAATAGCATTCTTAATTAAGAATGCATAGTAAAATGAAGTGGAAGGGGTTAAAAATAATAAAAATTAACTTACCTTAGCCACTTGATCGCGTAGTTGCGATCTGTCCTCTCTTTCTCTGCATCAGCTAAGAACTAAAGGACCTGTGATGACGTCACATCACATGGTCCATCACCATGGTGATGGACCATGTGATTGGACCATGTGATGTGACGTCATCACAGGTCCTTTAGTTCTTAGCTGATGCTGGGAAAGAGAGGAGAGATCGCAACTACACGATCAAGTGGCTAAGGTAAGTTAACTTTATTATTTTTACCCCTTCCTCTTCATTTTACTATGCATTCTTTATTAAGAATGCTATTATTTCCCTTATAGCCATGTTATAAGGGAAAATAATAAAGATCTGGTCCCGTTGCTAAGCAACCATGCGGGAAAATCGCACTGCATCCGCGCTTGCTTGCGGATGCTTGCGATTTTCCCGCAGCCTATTCACTTCTATGGACCTGCGTTGCGTAAAAAGCGCACAATATAGAGCATGCTGCGATTTTCACGCAACGCAGAAGTGATGCGTGAAAATCACCGCTCATGTGCACAGCCCCATAGAAATGAATGGGTCCGAATTCAGTGCGGGTGCAATGCGTTCACCTCACGCATTGCACCCGCGGAAACTTCGCCCGTGTGAAAGGGGCCTAAGAGTGCCTCTTTAAGTGCAGAGACAGCAAGAATTTCTCATGTCTGCCTCCATGTAAACAGCACTTTTAGTCTGTTAATTAGGAGGCAGAGGAGCCATTGTTCTCCACGTCACCATATTGCATCTTTGTTCTTTCCACACACATAATAAAGGAGATTTAAATGGTGCTGAGAGTTTTAATTAGCTGCTGCCATGCTTTATTACATAACTAGCTAGCATTCGTAAAAAGGCTGAGTTATTTATGGAATATAATATACAACCTTATAACAAGGAATGGGATGCGTGTTCTTAATTTTTCACTGCAACCAAATTATACTAGAGGCAGAAGAGTTATATACCTTATGGCCGCCATCACCCACTCCAGAATATTCACTGAAAAGACAAACTACAAGTGCTACTATAGCTATGTTTTTCGGATGCCGTATAGCGGTTTGGTCACTGTACAGTGGAACAGTTTGGAGTCACAATGCTTTGTTCACACTGTTGTTAAAGGGGTTCTCCGGGGAATCAGGAAAATGAAAATACTTAAATATTGCTTTATTATAAATATATTCGAATTCCCTTTTATTAGTTATAATGGCTCGTTTTGTCTGTGGAGCAGTGATTAGGAGAAATAAAATGGCCGCTGTTTTATTAGTACACGGAAAACCTGTCCTAATCACACAGGAGGACAAGTTACTTCAGAGCAGTGAGCCAAAGAGCTGTCTTACGGTATCTTCTTCTATTATCCTTAATACAGTATAATATGATCTTCAGCTAAATCTCTGTAGAAATAGAGTTCATGAGGAGGCTTGAAGTACAGAGAGGAGGGTTGAGGTGTGGCTGCTGAGCAGCAGCACTTTTCTCCATTACCACAGTCTGTCCTGTCCGTCCTCTCTGTACTTCATGTCTCCTCATGAACTTAATTCCCACAGAGATTCAGTTAAAGTTCTTATAATCTGTATTCAGGATCATAACCCCTGACAAGTAGGAGAGGAGGATGAGGCAGCTCTTTACTTCAGTGCTCCAGTAACATGTCCTCCTGTATGATTAGGACAGGTTTAGTGTGTATTTATAGGACAGTGGCCATTTTGTTTTTCCTAATGATTGCTCCCTAAACAAAATGAGCGATTATAAATAATGAAATGTATATGGGAATATATTTACAATAAAGTAATATTTAAGTATTTTAATTTTCTAAATTCCCGGAGAACTCCTATAAGGCTTCCATTTCTAATTGATCCATGATGAATGCAGTTTTAGTGGATCTAAGGGCTCATGCACACGACCGTGATTGGCCCTGGAAACACAGTCCATGTGTCGGCCGTGGCTCCCTGACCCGGACTGACTAATTTTAGATGCAATTAGTCGCTATTTGATACCAAGGTTATTGCAATGATGATGTGAGTACACTGCAATAGTCCTGCGATCAGAAAGGAAACTGTATCATAAATTACTATAATAGTTCAGGTCACGGGAGCCGCGACTGACCATTGGCCCTAAACAGAAGCCTAATGCATCCCATAAATTGAATCTTTTATTGGTACTGTATGAAGTAGAATGGCAGACTTTGGCGGAGATTTATCAGGAATTGCATGTGCTGCGCCGGTCTTGATATCCCCTGTGCCGTGCCGGTCTTGATATCCCCTGTGCTCCGACAGTCTTGATATCCGCTGTGCTCCGGCGGTCTTGATATCCCCTGTACTGCCAGAGGATGCTCTTAATTTATGATGAGGTGCACTGGCATTTAAAACGTTGCAAACACGGGATTTGTGACTTTTTACAATGTACGGAGATGATAAATCTTTCCCTATGTCTTAAAAGCGGCACACCTGATGGAGCCATATGTAGCCGATTACAAGAATATCCCATTGATGTGACCAGACCTCCCTCCTTCCTGCAGAAATGATGTTAAATATTATATAATATACAAGCTCATTGTCATCCATTTTCTTCATAGATGGTAGGTTTGTGAGTGAATGTTCATCAGTATTTTGCATTGGTACAGCCTCCATTATTTACAATTGGGGCCTGGCTGTGTCTTGTAGTGATCTAGTGTTTTTAAGGGCTTTTGAAAGAGTTTAACGTTGATGCCCTGTGCCCAGGATAGCTCGTTAATATCTGATTGGTGGGGTCCGTCTTCTGTCTCCATGACCGATGATATGTTTGGTGAGACAGCAGCGCTCCAGCCTCTTCCTAGACCAGTGACGTCACGTTCATCAGTCACATGACCTAGGCGCAGCTCAGTCCCATTTAACTGAAACAGTCTTGGCTGCAATACCAAGCATGGCCACTATCCAATGTACAACACTGTGCTTGGTAAGATGTGAGGAGGCCATCGCTCACTTGAGTGCAGCGGCCTCTTTAAAGAGCTGATTGGCAATGTCGGACCCCCACCGATCTGATATTGATGACCTATCCTGAGGATAGTCCATCAATATTAAACTCCCAGAAAACCCCTTTAACTTAACGTCAAGAGTATGGATTTTTTCTGTGATATGTTGTAAACATACCTCCAAACGCATTTTTATGCAACATTAAAAGTCGGATGCCGGCAGTACATCACCCAGTGTAAACAGCAGTATGCTGCTGACGGTAATGGATGTGACCGAACAGTTGCATTAATGATCATTCAGGTACATACAGCTGATTGCCACATTTAAATGGAGCTAAATGAGTGTTATGTCCTCAAAGTGCTCTTGGTAAAGTGTTCAGGTCCTTTTACAAGGACTGATGATCAGGCCGATTCTCAGGGACGAGTGTTTGCACAAGAGCTTATTCCCGATAATTGGCTTGTGTACGGGCGCTGCCAAATGTTCAGACTTTTGATGCAGTTTTGAAGCCAAAATCAGAAGCGGATGATAAAAGTAGTGAAAGTATAACAGGCAGATGCAACTTCTCCACTTTTATTTAATCCACTCCTGGTTTTGGCTTTAAAAATTACATAAAAAACCTGAGCGTGTGGCTGTACCCTAAAGGGTACCGGCGATCTCTTAGTAAATGAGAAAACGCTCGTTCATTGGGTGATTGTGACATTCTGCCGACACCAAAAATCAACGATCTGCTGCACAGGAAGAATGATTTTCTATGGGGACAAGCAATCTATGGTGATTGTTTATCCCCATACAGTAGAGGTGATTGCTGCATGGCAATGTACCGCTCTTCTCTGCGTCTGTTCGTTCCGAATAGTTGTCTGACGCATCAGTCTGTGTAAAAAGACCTTTAGGCCTCTTTCAGACTAGTGTGTCCTGTGTGGAAATCACCCCCTTTGTGAGACACTGCTTAATTCACAGAATCGCTGGCATTATAATGAGTTATAATGTTGTGTGTCTCTGCATGACCTGTATCTACTGAATTATACTGACATAATGCTGTCAGTATAATTCTGTAGAATAGATCATAGCGACAACATTATAAATCATTATAAGGTCTATGATCCTGGGAAACAAGCAGTGTCCATAATGGGGAATGATACTCACACGGGACCTTACAGTTCACCTGCTCTGAGGTTTCTGGTCACTCTGGTTGTGATTCAGAGATTGATATCAGGAATTGCATTTACTTTTTAAGGAGGTTTAGGATGTGGGGATCAGCTGCTATGTAAATCCTGTTTCTGAGTTGAAACCGGATACATGTGTTTAACTATTGATAACACAGATAGAAATGCAGGTTTTTCTCTAGTTTTAAACAGTCCTTAAGGAGGTTTCACACAACCTTTTTTTTATTTACCTTTGGCCAATAGAAAATTATAAAATGCTCTACAAACACTGCTTTTTGTAGTGACATTTTAGACCTTTTCCTTTTGTGTTTTTGCTCCCTTGTCCTCTTTTTTTTTTTTTTTACTCATAGCATGGTCTGGATGTGGAGTTTTTTCTTACACATTTTCCCCTGGTCTTTTTCATTAGGAAAAAAAAAGTCGAAAAAAAACCAATGAAAAATGTGGCCAAAATGCTTGTAAAAGCCAGGAAAATAAAACGTAGTCTGGCACTACACAGTTTTTATTACACAGGGTTTTTACATATACAGGTGTGTGTGTGTGTATGTATGTACATAGGAGAGGGAGCAGCACACTGTTCAAATATCACTGGGTTAATAAACCACGTTTTTGATTTTTCTACTGGAGTGCTGCTGCACTTTTTTTCGACTATATATATATATATATATATATATATATATATATACACACACACATATCAGTGTCATTTTAATTGCTCACAGAACTGAAAAACCTAATAGACATAACTATTCACAAAAAAAACTAAATTGGTTTTAAAACTCCAGCTAATAAAAAAAACTTATAGCTGTTACACTAAAGCTTTATCTACTAAGGCTTTTGGCAGTTCTGTAATTTTAGACAACATCAAAATTACCGTATTGTAGCAAACCCAGTTTAAAGGGGGTTAGACTTCGCGAAGTAATAACTTCGGCTCATCGGAGCCAATACATTCTAATACTGTACGGAGCGCTCGCTGCGTACGGTATTGAAACAAAGTTTTATGTGAATCGACTTTGGATGTTTCATCTGAAGTCGATTCGCTCATCCCTAATTACGGTCACTGTGTGTCAGGTACACGAGGTAGTGGTCACTGTAACTGTCTGAAGTATTATATATGAGTGAGCAATGAGTAAAAACCGGGCATGGGGGGGGGGGGGGGATGTAAATGAGGAGAAGTGGAGGCCCTCCTCTTACCACTTCATTCCAGTCTGTATGGATCAATGCAGAGCTGATTGTGCACTTCTAATACTTGCTGTTAGGCAGGGGCGTAGCTAAAAGCTCATGGGCCCTGGTGCAAGAGTTCAGCTTGGGCCCCCCTTCCCTCAGTGCTTTGTGTGTCTTCTTATGCGGCACAAGTGTCTTTGGGGCCCGGTAGCGACTGCTACCTCTGCACCCCCAATAGCTACGCCCCTGCTGTTAGGGGTTGAAGGACCTGTGATGTCATCACAGGTCCTGGCAGATGTACCTTTCAAACCTGGGAACTACACCATTTGTGGTGCAGTTCCTTTGCTAGATCCTGCAGGACCTGTGAGGTTGAAGATGATGTCATCACAGGTCCTGACAGATGCACTGTTCTAACCTGGGACCTACACTTTACACTGTGCAGTTCCCTTACAGGACCTGTAATGACATCATCAAAGGTCATTTAGCTTTAGGAAGATAGACGGGAGCAATTAGTGGGCGGAGCCTCTCCTTCACTGCGGGCCCCCTTTCTCACGGGCCCCATAGCAGCTGCGTGGTCTGCCTATATGGTAGGTACGCCAATGGATGATGTG
The DNA here is from genome assembly GCA_033119425.1 of Bufotes viridis. NCBI lineage: Eukaryota > Metazoa > Chordata > Amphibia > Anura > Bufonidae > Bufotes > Bufotes viridis. The sequence continues at coordinate 111,084,478 of CM065596.1, forward strand.
ATTGCTGTGGGTCTGGTGGAGACCACTAGAGCTGCAGGTGATCATTTTGGGTAAGTAATGGTTATTTTTTCATTTTATACCATTTCCTGCAACCCCTGTAAGTCAGTGTAGTCCATCAAGCAACTTTTAAATGTGTCGTATGACAGATGCAGCATAGCATCATGACTTTCTTAGTAAAGGGAAGCCATGATGTATGTGTGAACAGGTACTAATACAGCTAATCTTTGTCCGGGTTTGAAATATTTATGACTTGGAGAAGTCAATCTTCTTAATCTTTGTATTAATTTAAGAATTCAGCAACATTTTCTAATATACTTTGTATATCAGTCCTTTGGCATTTTCAAGAATACTGCTGAAACCCCAACCAATGCCTCATTTACACGTCAGTCTTTGGTCAGTGATTTCCATCAGTGATTTTGAGCCAAAACAAGTTGCGGCTCTAAACACAGAACAGGTGCAGTGTTCATGCTCCAGGTTTTGATCAGTGGGGGTCTCAGCGCTCAGACCCCCACTGACCACTATAACGAGGGATAAAGGGGCTCCTATAATGCGTTCTCTCTGAAGACATGTCAATTCGACAGTATACGAGTCCATGTCCTGCAGACACCCTGGGCTGATGTTTGTGAGCGGCAGTTGTGACAATGGCATCTGAGGCAGCTTTCCCCAGGAACACTGAGCTTCTGGGGCCAGAACGGCTTGCCCGTGCGGAAATGGGGAAGCCGTTTCTTCTCTGTAACAGCCTTGGTCTTTTTGAAGTAATATAAACGTATTTATCCTATATGGTGCACAGTATAATGGGAAAAAAATCAAATGGCCGATTCACCATTTTTTGTCACTTCACCTCCCAAAAAGTGATAAAAAGACATACATAGTCCAAAATTGTATCATTAAAAACTGCAAGTCGCCTCGCAAAAAATGAGGCCACATACAGCTCCATAGACATAAGTATGGGCAGCATGGTGGCTCTGTGCTTAGTACTGATGCCTTGCAGCGCTGGGGTCCTAGGTTAGATTCTGACCAAGGGTAACATCTGCATGGAGTTTGTATGTGATCCGATTTCCTCCCACACTCCAAAGACATACTGATAGGGAACTTAGATTGGGAGCCCTATTGGGGACAGGACGATGTTAATGTCTGTAAAGCGCTACGGAATATAGTAGTGCTATAAGTGAGTATAATAGTAAAATAATAATAACTATAAAAAAGTTTATGGTGGTCAGAATATGGCAATGCAAAGAAGAAATATTTAAACACAAGAAAAACTATATAACTGCGGTATCGCTGTAATCGTACTGACCTGGAGAATGATGGTAACTCTGATGGTAACAGAGTAAAACCAAACTCTGGAGACTATGGCAGCATTGCGTTTTTCCAATTCCATCCCATTTGTTTTTAATTTTCAGTTTTCCAGTACATTTTATACAATAATAAATAGTGCCATTAAAGCGTTACAACTTGTCCCACAATAAACAAGTCTTCATACTGCTATGTGAATGGAAAAATAAAAAAGTTGTAAAAACTGACCTCCTTTATAGCTTATCCACACTCGTCTGTTGAGCAAGGTGCAAAAGATGTCTAAGGCACTCAGTAAATGTGGTGCACGTGCACTAGAATTCTGGTGCTTTTTAGCTAGTAAATCTGCCCTGACGTTCCTACATAGATTCCTTCATGATATTACTAATCAGGAGTGTGTGAACAGCGCCATACTTCACAGTTGTGCTCCATTAATCCGTCTTTATCCATAGAGGTTTCTGTATCAGTCTGATGCTGCTCATTACCGTGTTATTTGCACAGGATTGGAATTTAGAGTTAATTTACAGTCTTCCGTCATTACGTCAGCCGGCCCCCTTACATATTGGGGATGTGCTAGTGGGCAGCACTTTAATTTAACTGCAACTAAAGGGAGGGTAAAAAAACATTACATGAAAAATGAGTTCCTAAAGGACCTCTGTCAGCAGATCTCTACCTATGACACTGGCTGACCTGTTCCATGTGCGCTTGGCAGCTGAAGACATCTGTGTTGGTCCCATGTTCATATGTGCTCGCATTGCTGGGGAAAATGATGTTGTAATATATACAAAGAGTAAAAGTGTAATATACCGCGCCAACCCTACAATCACCAGAATATGCACACGTTGTAACCACCAGTACCAAAACAAGGAAAACAGACCACCACTGCAGATAAAGACTGTACAAATACTCAGATCTCGTCTATACAGCTGTATTACCTGATTATACGCTGTGTGCCCGATCAAAGTGGTCCTTCTGGCAACTGCAGCACTCCGTAGCTGCAGAAGTGACGTAACGAGCCGGCTCCAGAACGCGCGCACGTGATCCTTTACCACTAGCAGCTCAGCGCCACCGGCCGGGGCGCGAGCAGCAAGAAATAAGTTTTTCGCACAAGAAATAAGTTTTTAGTCAGCTGCGGCAGAAATCTAACCGTGAGGACCGCTTTGATCAGGCACACAGCGTATAATCAGGTAATACAGCTGTATAGACGAGATCTGAGTATTTGTACAGTCTTTATCTGCAGTGGTGGTCTGTTTTCCTTGTTTTGGTACTAGTGGTTACAATGTGTGCATATTCTGGTGATTATAGGGTTGGCGTGGTATATTACACTTTTACTTATTTTCAGCCTGATTCAGTTGGTGGTGCGGTCCACTGATATATACTGCTGCCTGCGATTAGCACTAGAGCAGAGGGTGCGCTACAGTGTGCTTGTTTTAGTGTAATATATACAAATGAGACTCTAGGAGCAACCGGGGTGTTGCCGTTACACCGAGATGCTCTGCTCTCTCTACAACTGCCGCACCCTCTTCACTTTTTGATTGACAGGTCCAAGCAGTGTGATCGTGATCACGCCTGCCTGGCCCTGTCAAAGTGCAAAGAGAACTGAGCCTCTAAGTGTAATGGCAACACCCCCGTTGCTCCTAGAGGTTCATTTGCATATGAGAGCGAAGTTGGCAGACATAGTCGCATGGTGATTTTCTGTCGCCACCACCCCTTGTTCTATTGATCGGGTGTAGTGTCAGAGGGTAGACCCCGCTGATTGGAAATTGCTGACCAATGTCTGGGATAAGACCACCCATTTATACATTTATAATTGCTTTTATTTGCTCTCACAACAATCTGCACACATTGTAGAAATTGTCAGTTTTCTGCTAATCACTTGTTATATCCTCCCAGGTAAAGTTGGCTGTCGACTGGACCGTCATGAAAATATAGGCAGAGGTCACATTGGAGTAGAGGGATTCAGAAAGGTGATGAACGAGCCCCGGTTTAATGAGATTCCCATGATCCTTGAGACACCTGCCAGGTTTGTGCCATCTGATTATATGATCCCACTTACTCTTATGGTTAAGGGCTTTGGCCTCATTCAGTCATAGGGGCTGCAAGACATGGGCAGTATTTAAAGGGAACCTGTCACGATGAACATAATGTCTGAGCTTCAGTATGTTATAGAGAAGGAGAAGCTGAGCAGATTGTTATATAGTTTTATGGGAAAAGATTCAGTATAACTTGTATTTCTCGCCCATTTTCCTTGGGGGACACAGGAGACCTTGGGTATAGCCCAGCTCCCTAGGAGGCGTGACACTAAGTAGAAACTGTTAAGCCCCTCCTCCATCAGCTATACCCTCAGCCTGGAGTGAGAGACTGACAGTTTTTCTTAGTGTCCAAGGAGGCAAGACACTCCCTGCTCTGCAGGGCTGTTTTCTCCTTTTTGATTTTAATTTTTATTTTTCTTGCAGATCATGGATAACATAGGCGCACTAGACCTCTCTGTTCTCCCGGGGTTGAGCTGCGCCAGTGCCGGTAAACCGCACTGCTGCCTCCCCACAGAAGACAAGGTGGATCTGGGCAGCACTAGCTCCCTACATCCGGCCAGCGCAAGGGTCGCCCACCCGCCAAGTCCCTCTTCCAGCGTCCTGCCACTACGGTGCCAGTAGCTGAAGGGCGACCCTGCTGGAACGGACCGAGGGTGAAGACGGCTGATGGTGAGATGAGGCTGATGGTGAGATACGTCCCCCCGCCCCCTCACCCGGTCTCCTGCGTGACTGACCCTCACTGGGGGTCCTCCCCAAATCTAGCTACTCCTGCTGAACCTAGGCTGGGCTCCTGGGGTGTCAGCAAAGGGCCCCATGACATAGGGGCGGTCATCTCAAGCGGCAACCAGCCGCACTGACCTCTTCCCTGCTGCAGGGTCGGGAGGCCCTCACCAGCACCCCAGACCTCAACCGCCCCCCCACCCGGCACCGATCACTAGGCGGACCCTTGAAGGTCCATTCTGGCCCGCGGGATGGGCACCCGCGGTCGCCAGTAAATGCCGGCACCTCCGCGCTGCTCCGGTTCATCTAGGCCCCGGCCGACCGTCGGTACTCCCGGTCGGCCGGGCACCACAAAAATTTAGGCCCCAGCTTTGAGGCTGTGCCCTGGTCCCTACCTCTTCTGGCCCGCGGGTTGGGCACCCGCGGCTGGCATGTACTTGCGGACGCCTCGGGCGCTCCGTGTCCCTACATCCCGGTCGACCGGCTGCCGCAAATTTAGGCCCCGGCTTCGCTGCCTATTCGGCCGCAATCCGGCCTTAGTTTGGGGGGACTTCTCCAAGGCGCAAATTTTTTCCGCCTGGGGGTTCCTCCTCCCCCGGGGGACCGTGCTCCGCCCCCAGTCCTGTGTCCCAGTTAACCCCTCCGGTGCCGGCCATCTCAGGGACCGGCTCCTGCATAGGGGTTAGTATGGTGGCTCTTTTTTTCTGCCTCTCAGTGAGGCTGTGCCATGTATGGTGGCCCTTCCAGTCTGAGGGAGGATTTGTTTTAAAAAATAAAATAAATTCTAACAGAATATGGTTGGCTGCGCTGGACGCTGCAGCCTGTTCTCATAGTGCTGGCCGGACCCTTGCCCTCCTAGGCGGACCCTTGCCCTCCTAGGCGGACCCTTGCCCTCTCAAGTTATGGTGCTTGCCATGTGCATGACCCCCCCTCCCTTCCTAGGCGGAATACTGCACTTTCCCTGACTGCGGGCTGGCCATGTGCACGTCCCCCTTCCATAGGCAGATTCCTGCACTCTCACCGGATACGGTACTGGCCATGTGCACGTCCCCCTTCTATAGGCGGACGCTGCGCTCTCACTGGATTCGCTGCCGGCCATGTGCATGACCCCCTTCCTAGGCGGTATGCTGCACTCTCACCGGTTACGGTGCTGGCTATGTGCACGTCCCCCTTCCATAGGCGGACACTGCTCTCTCACTGTATTCGCTGCCGGCCATGTGCACGACCCCCTTCCTTAGGCGGTATGCTGCACTCTCACCGGATACGGTGCTGGCCATGTGCACGTCCCCCTTCTATAGGCGGACGCTGCGCTCTCACTGGATTCGCTGCCGGCCATGTGCATACCCCCTTCCCTAGGTGGTATGCTGCACTCTCACCGGATACGGTGCTGGCCATGTGCACGTCCCCTCTCCATAGGTGGAACGCTGCACCCTCACTGGATTCTCTGCCGGCCATGTGCATACCCCTTAGCTAGGTGAAATGCTGCACTCTCACCGGATACGGTGCTGGCCATGTGCACGTCCCCTCTCCATAGGTGGAACGCTGCACCCTCACTGGATTCTCTGCCGGCCATGTGCGTGCGTACCACCTTCCTTAGGCGGTATGCTGCACTCTCGCCGGATACGGTGCCGGCCATGTGCACGTCCCTCTTCCATAGGCGGAACGCTGCACTCTCACTGGATTCGCTGCCGGCCATGTGCGTACCCCCTTCCTGAGGCGGTATGCTGCACTCTCGCTGGATTTGCAGCCGGTCATGTGCACGACCCCTTCCATAGGCGGTATTCAGCACTTTCACTGGATTCGCTGCTGGCCATGGGCATGCCTCCTTCCCTCAGACGGCATACATACACTCTCACTGACTTGGATGCAATGCGGACCATGTGCATGACCCCCTCCTTGGGCGGAATACTGCATCCTCACCGGGCACCTTGCTGACCATCAGCATGGCCCTTTTCCATGGGTGGAATGCTCGCACCTCCATTGGATACGGTGCTGTCCTTGTGCATGACCACCCCTCATTCTATGGCTGGAATTTGTCACGCTCCCAAGACTCGCGGCTGTCCTTGTGCATGCTGTGCTGGTCTCGTGCATGTCCCTCTTCATTGACGGAGTAATTGCACTCTCACGAAATTCGGTGTTGGCGGATTATCACACCATCACTTAATACAAGGATGACCCTGTGCATGTCCTCCTTCGCTAGGCGGACCTCCTGCGTTCCTACTAGATACCGTGTGGCCATGTGCATGACCCCCTTCTGGGCGGAATGTGGTATGTCCTACTTCTATGAAGTTGGTACTGGCCTTATGCACCCCCTTTTGGGGCAGGCCTTTGCACTCCTGCCGAATGCAGTGTTTGCCGGGTACATTCCGGACGGACTGTTTGCGTTCCATCGCATGCCGTACTAGTCTTGTGCATAACTCCCTTCCAGGCGGCACTTTGCACGTCCGTAGATACTGTGGGACTCTGTGGCTGGCCCCTTCGCTGGGTGACTGATTTGCAGTGAGTGAACGTTCTTGTGCGTTGTTTGGGCCGTGTAGACCTTCTCCTCCCGTGGTGGGTTGGCCTTCTCACTGCTTACGGGGCTGCTCTTACGTATGCCTCTCTTCCTCCTGCGACATACGATGCTAGCCGCAAGCCTTACACTCTTCTCTAAAGAGATCATTCTGCTTCCACCTGACCCGCACAGGCTCTACCTGCTCTCTACTGCACTGAGCTAGGATGTGCGGTTCCGTTGTGACGGTATCCGCCATGTTCTTTGGCCCTTCCACCTGGGGAGTGTTGTGGTTCCTGGATGCGTAACCATTCGTCCTCCCGCTGTATTACTTCCCTGCGCAAGTGGTCGCAGGGATGGGAGTGCTGTTTGCAGCGCCCCTCAAATTCTACGTTGGCTCTGGCGGGACTATGGTTCCTCGCCTACTGCCAATTTCCTCCTCTTCGGATACTGTGTGGTATGAGTCCTTTCTATGGGCGCCCTCTGCGCTTCAGTTCCACTCAGGAGGGTGTTATGCGGGCTGCTCTTCTCTGGGAGGTCACCCAACTTCTCTTGGGTGCTCGATTATCTAGGTCAGGGACCTCCACTTTGAGTTCTTCAGGGTATTAACCTTCTGCGAGGCGGTGAGCCTGGTGACTCACACTGGAGCGGGTGTTCTGCCTTGAGCTGTCCTACTGCGACTACCCTGTTACCCGCCCCTCCTTCGGTTGGAGGGTGTTAGCCGGCCTCTGTCTCGACTGCTTCTGCTCGCCAGCTCTGTTTTGGCTTCCGCTTGGGGCATATCACGCCAATGTGGCTTCCACCCGGCCAGGCTTCGGAGGTTCACTGCCCTCCCCTCAGGGAGAGCATGGTTGTTCACTTGGACGGTTCCGGTGTTCCTTGTGGCCTCATACCGTCTCCCTCGTTCGCACTGGCTGTACTAGCTGTGCGCCCACTTACTGAGTCTACCGCATTCTGTCCTCCCGCTGGGTGCAGATTGCGTTCTCCATTCTAGGCGAGGGTCATGCTGTAGACTTACCTTCTCGGTTACCTGACCCTCAGGCTTGGATCTGGGTCCCTACAGTTGGTACCTGTAGTGCCTTCAATACCTGCTGTTTTTTGCTTCCGCAACTGCTACCTTCCTGTTGCCCTGGGAGCAGCTGCCTTGCTTCTACTGCAAGGTTTTCTTCATTCCTTCCTGAGGTTGTCCTTGCCTGGGGACTACCCTTCGCTCAGGAATGTCCTCGGTTCACCCACACCGGGACGGTAGAACCCCTTCCTCTGGTGGCAACATCGACATGGACTTTAGCCTATCTTGTCCTGACATCTGTCTGATGCTAGGTGGACCCCTTCGGTTCCTTTCGCCTGTCCTTCTGCTCCCCCACTCCGGTTGGCTACGGGATGAAGTTGCTCGTGGGCCGACGGGTCCAGTTTTGCCAGACTCCTCTGTCCGTGTTACTGGCCTGCACCTGATCACGGGGTTTTCCCGCTTGCCAGGCGATTCCAGCGGGCACGTTTGTGTTCGCTCCCGTCCGTGCTTCGTCCAGGATCTATTATCGGACTTAGAGTTCTTACCTGGGGTTCTGTGGGAAGCTGGGCGTTCCCCCACTCTACCTTTCTCTCCCCATGTTCTGTCCTTTCTCCAGTCCGGCCTGGACCTGGGACTGGGACTCTGTTCCTTGATGGGTCATGTGTCGGCGCTGTCCATCCTCTCCAGCGTTCCCTGACCCTCTTGGGCTTGTTAAGTCCTTCTAGTGGCTCATTGGTTCCTCTGTACTGTCCCCGGTACCGCCCTGGGAACTACATACTGCATCTCTGGGCTCCAAGCTTCTCTTGGAGCCGTTACAGAAGTTCTCTCTACTCCTTCTGTTCGGTCCGTTGTTTTCTTGTGGCCCTTATGTCTCTCAGACGGGGCCTGAATTACGTTTTTTCTTGTTCCGAGCCTTCTGTCCTTCACCAGGACAGGGCTGTTCTCCGTCCCTTCCTTCCTTCGTGAGGGGTTATCTGCCTTTCATCTCGGCGAGGCCATCGTCCTCTCCTTCCCGTCCCGGGAACGGACACTTCGAATGGATGTTGTTTGGGCTTTGCAGTTTTGCTTGGAGATCACCGGCTTTTTCGGCGCTCTGACTCCTGGGTGATCCGCACAAGTGTATGACGGCCTCTAGGATGGCTTTCTCCTGCTCCCTCACAATGGCTATTGCTGCGTTTTCCACACCAGGGGCAGGGTTTTGTCTTCCATGTCACTGTTCACTCCATTGGAGCGGTTGGTGCCTCCTGGGCCGGAGACATTAAGCTTCGGCCGCACAATTGTGCAAGGCAGCCGCCGGTCTTCCTTACACGCCTTTCCTGTATCTACAGGGCGCATACTCGGGCTTTGGCGGATGCCTTGAGCTTGTGCAGGCGGCAGTTCCTTGATGCCTTGGGGTGCTTCGCCTAAGATATCCTGTGTCCCCCAAGGAAAATGGGCGAGAAAACGAGATTTTTGTATAACTTACCAGTAAAATCTCTTTCTCGCTCTTCCTTGGGGGACACAGCACCCACCCATTCATTGTTTTTCTCTACACGGTTTCCAGTCTTGGTTTACCACGTCAGGTAGTTGGCTTGTTGTTTCCACTTGTTGGACATTGCCTTTTCTCACTACTTGGACACGCAACTGGCAGTCTCTCTCCCAGGCTGAGGGTATAGCTGATGGAGGAGGGGCTTAACAGTTTCTACTTAGTGTCACGCCTCTTAGGGAGCTGAGCTATACCCAGGGTATCCTGTGTCCCCCAAGGAAGAGCGAGAAAGAGATTTTACTGGTAAGTTATACAAAAATCTCGTTTTCTTTCATTTACACTTCTGCTCATTCTGGGCTTTAAAGTCCAGGACGCGGTCCTATCAGTGATTGACAGCTCTATCTGTATACACAGTCATAGAGGGAAGGTCCTATCAGTGACTGACAGTTCTCTCTGTATACACAGTCATAGAGGGAAGGCCCTATCAGTGACTGACAGCTCTCTGTATATACAGTCATAGAGGGAAGGTCCTATCAGTGATTGACAGCTCTCTCTGTATAAACAGCCATAGAGGGAAGGTCCTATCAGTGACTGACAGCTCTCTCTGTATACACAGTCATAGAGGGAAGGTCCTATCAGTGACTGACAGCTCTCTCTGTATACACAGTCATAGAGGGAAGGTCCTATCAGTGACTGACAGCTCTCTCTGTATACACAGTCATAGAGGGAAGGTCCTATCAGTGATTGACAGCTCTCTCTGTATACACAGTCATAGAGGGAGGTCCTATCAGTGACTGACAGCTCTCTCTGTATACACAGTCATAGAGGGAAGGTCCTATCAGTGACTGACAGCTCTCTCTGTATACACAGTCATAGAGGGAAGGTCCTATCAGTGACTGACAGCTCTCTCTGTATACACAGTCATAGAGGGAAGGTCCTATCAGTGACTGACAGCTCTCTCTGTATACACAGTCATAGAGGGAAGGTCCTATCAGTGACTGACAGCTCTCTCTGTATACACAGTCATAGAGGGAAGGTCCTATCAGTGACTGACAGCTCTCTCTGTATACACAGTCATAGAGGGAAGGTCCTTAATGTCAGCTTAACATAACCATATAAGTCTCATGTCCCTCTGTGGCGCCAGTTATTCATAAAAACTAACTTTTATAATATGCTAATGAGGCTCTAGCAGCAGGGGGCGTTGTTCCTGCCGCTAGAGGCTCCGTTCTCCCACCTCATTCCACGCCCTGCTACAGTTGATTGACAGGGCCGTGGAATCGTTGGTCTCCTTCATCTGCCAAAATCTCGCACCTGCGCCGTCCGCTCTGTATTTGGGGCAGGCGCAGTGAGTGAAGGACGGTCGCCTGCTACCCTACCGCTGAAATTACTGTCACAGTCTGGAGGAGGACGATTAAATAAGTAAATACTTACAAGTTGGGCATACTGAATCAGCTACCATTGAGAATACCAACAACCCTATTGCCAGCAGGATCAATCTATATTGGGGTTATAAACTATTCAAAGACACTCCAACAAATAGAAGAAAATTAGAACAATATACGAGTGACATGTATATTGCATCTGCATGATATTAGTGATTCTGTCACCACATATAACTTATATGTGGTGACAGAATCCCTTTAATATCATGCAGATGCAATGGTGCCCGGCCGCTTGGTGCCCAGCGCTCCTTCCCTGCGCTCAGCGCTGCCTGTCCCTCTAACCGATGTAAGTAAATGGTGTGTAAAAGTCTGTGCTATGGCTAAAGTAATGTAATGGACTGGATGTGTTGATATGTACAGTGGCATTGTCTTGTATGAATGACACAAATTGTGTATGCATGTCCAGTAATAGCTGTAGAAGCCTTTGGTTACTGCTCATGTGGACTGACCACGTGCTAACTCGTGCTAATTTGAGTGTCTGTGATCAATATAGTATAGTTGACCTGGATGACTGATCTGTGTAAAGTAGTTGAGTTTACACTTTATATTATTATATCTAAAGATTCTCCTCAAATAATAGATGCAACGCTTGGTACAGAGATCACAAAATATTGGCCTTCATTATTCACTTTTAAATACAGAAAGGAAGATGTGAGGCTCTAACAGGAAAGGGTGGAGCCTAAAAGGGAAGGGTGGGGCTTACAGAGGAAGGGGTTTGGCCTTGACAGGAAGTGGTGGGTCAAATTTATATTAGGGAGGGGGGGGGGGGTGCCCGAGTTTAGTCTCGCCTAGGGCAGCACAAAACCAAGATACACCACTGATCCCGGGTAGCCCAGGGTAGTGAAGAGGTTCATTAAGGATACTTTCACACTAGCGTTAGTGTGATCCGGCAGGCAGTTCCGTTGTCAGAGTTGTCAGCCGGATCCACCGTTCAGTGTGACAACTGACAGCATTTGTAGACGGATCCGGGTGCAGATCCGTCTACAAATGCATTGCAAGAACGGATCCGCCTTTCCGCTTGTCATGCGGATGGACGGATCCGCCTTGCAGTCTTTTTAACAGTTTTTCGACGGATCCGCCCTTCAGTTGTTTCGCAAGGCCGGATCCGCACTAATGCAAGTCAATGTAAATTAATGCCGGATCCGCATTCCGGCGACTGATCAGGCATTTTGGACGGACATAATACCGCAGCATGCTGCGGTATTATGTTCGCCAAAACGCCTGACAGTGACTGAACTGAAGGCATACTGATGCAAACTGAATGGATTTCTATCCATTCAGAGTGCATTGGGATATGCCTGATCAGTTCTTTTCCAGCATAGAGCCCTTTTGACAGAACTCTATACCGAAAAGAATACCGCAAGCGTGAAAGTACCCTAAGGCCCTATTCACACGTCCGCATAGTCGTCCGCATGTATTCCGCAATTCTGCGGAATACATGCGACCCATTGACTGTGAATGGGGCACGGAACGACGCGGAGAGCACACTCTGTGCTCTCCGCATCAGTTTTTGTGGAGCGCGCCGATCTTACGGCCGCAGCTCTGCAAAAGTAGAGCATGTCCTATTCTTGCCCGCAATTGCGGACAAGAATAGACATTTCTATGGGGCTGCTGGTCGGGTGTGTTTATGGATCCGCAATTTGCAGATCCATAAACACAACGGACGTGTGAATAAGGCCTAATGTGTGCATGCATGATGTTCTGTGGCAGTAAGGTGTTAGTGTCCGCATCCTGGGTGGTCTAGAGCAGTGAAAGGGTTAATGTCACCATTTCTGATGTGAAAATAAATTAATTTTGATCAATTTTGAACAAGTTTTGCTGCTGTCAGCTGTGTTATGTCAGCATTTTTGGACAAGTGACCTTTTTTAAATATAGACCTCTTTAGGTCCTTCTCTGTATACAGCTTGGACTCTGCTAAGACATCCCATTCTCATGACACATATGGTAAAGTGTTACCTTATTTTTCGCTTTATAAGAAACACGTGATGATAGGACGCACCGCAGATTTTAGAGGAGAAAAAAATAAAAATATTTTTCATCAGACCACATATCAGATCCTCAGATCAGACCTTCATAAATATCAGGACACCACATCAGACCCCCATATCAGCCCTCCATGTCAGACCCCCATCAGCCCTCTATGTCAGACCCCCATCAGACCTCTATGTCAGACCCCCATCAGACCTCAAATCAGCCCTTTATTTTTAACCCCATCAGACCTCAGATCAGCCCTTTATTAACCCCTATCAGACCCCAGATCAGCCTTTTATTAACCCCTATCATACCTCAGATCAGCCCTTTATTATTAACCCCATCAGACCTCAGATCAGCCCTTTATTATTAACCCCATCAGACCTCAGATCAGCCCTTTATTATTAACCCCTATCAGATCTCAGATCATCTCTTTATTATTAACCCCTTTCAGACCTCAGATCAGCCTCTTTATTATTAACCCCTATCAGACCTCAGATCAGCCCTTTATTATTAACCACTATCAGACCTCAGATCAGCCCTTTATTAACCCCATAAGACTTCAGATCAGAATAAAATAAAAACTCCTCTTACCTCTCCTGAGCCGCGGCTCTGCTCTAGGTCCGGCATCCTCTCCCCTTGTTTTCTCGTTATAACATGGTTCTAACGGAAAATAACGGAATTCATAAGACGGAAGTCAAATCGAAGTTTTAAGAGTCATTCCATTTTGATCCTTCATAATAGAAGTCTATGGGCAGCATAGTATCCGTCCTGGTTTTCATTATGCAGGACTGGACTCCTGCATAATGGAAACCAGGACGGATCAGTTCTGCTGCCCATAGACTTCTAATATGAAGGATCAAAACGGAATGACTCTTAAAGGCTTCCATTTTGACTTCCATCTTATGGATTCCGTTATTTTCCGTTAGAACCATGTTTTAATGGAAAACAATAACGGAATCCATAACAGTGATGAGAACTCACCCTAAGGCCCCATTCACACGTCCGTGGTGTGTTGCGGATCCGCAACACACCCAGCCAACACCCCCATAGAAATGCCTATTCTTTTCCGCAAGCTGCGGACAAGAATAGGACATGTTCTATCTTTTGTGGAGCTGCGGACCGGAAATTTGGGGTCGAACCCGAAGTTTGGGGCCGCGCTCCACAAATGCGGAAGTGGAGAGCACATAGTGTGCTCTCCGCTTCACGTCCGGCCCCATTGAGAATTAATGCGGACCCATTTGCGGACGTGTGAAGGGAGCCTTAGATCTGTTTTTGTCAGTTCTGTCAGAGATCCGTTATTTTAAAACTAAAAAAAAAAAACAGACAAAAAAGGATGCAAAATAAGCACAGCAGACGCTCAACATATAGGATTTTTTTTCCTTTTTCTGACGGGTCAGAAGAACGGAAGACTAAATGGTGATGTGAACCCGGCCTGAAAGGGGTTGTCTTATACCCATCAAATGTGTTAAAACCTCTGCTGGCACTATTTAGTTTTTAATGGGTCTTGGACAGCTCCTTTAATAGTGGTTCAGGACAATGAGAGAGTTAATGTAAACTTCCTCCTTGTCTAAGGTGAGGAAGGGGTTAATGTCTGAATACCTGGTGGTTGGTAAAAGTGAGGGCATTAATTCCAGTATGGTTGGTGATCTTGGCCAGTGATCCCTGGGGTCTTGTGCAGTAAAGAGGTTAATGTGAGGATCCCTGGTGGAAGGCATGGAGTCAATGTGGTGTATATTGCCCTGGCTGTAACTTCCTGTTTATTCCCTGCACTGATCACACAGATGATGAGTGCAGGGAGGAAGTTATATGGGTCACACCCCAAAGCTTCACAACAGCAGCAGAGGCATTTTCATAGGAATTTTTTTTTTTTTCGAGTTATCCGTTACGTTCAGCACCCGCTAGAGGGCGACACTCGCACAGTAAATCAGGCAGCTGATACACTAACTACCTTCCCATCTGCGTATTACAACCTACAAAGGGTTTCTATGAGGCGCTCATTGGCGGCGCTGTGACCTGAGCACGTACCCTTTCATGCAAGTGTTTCCGCAAGAAACGTATTACTACACGACCCACAGTTCCGCCTCGTCTCTGTTTTTCCCCACTCCATCTAGTAGGAAGTAAGCGGCCATTTTTAAGAAGCCCTGATATTTTGAGGCACTGGAGTGCGGATGGTACATTTTGGCCTCTAGTGTTCGCGGTCGCGGTGTTCTCGGCGTTGATCCGTTACCGCAGAGGGCTGTGATCTGAGAGCGCGCGGCCCGCCTCATTGTTAACCCATTCTGTGCTGACAACAGACGTGTAACGTGGGTTTCTGAGCTGTCGTTTACCATGTTCACTTCGATATTTAGTTGTATATTAATAATGAAAGAAACCTAATTGTATGTGTTTATAGCTGCATTAACCCTTTAAGGGGGAGGTGTTATTATCATACATGTATATTACCCATCCACAGGTCATCAATATCAGATGGCAGGGGCCGGGACCCCAGTGATCCAGAGAATGAGGGGCCCATCAGTGACTGGAGCAGTAGTGTGCGTGTAGTTCACTTTCTCCATGGTATCATGGAGCGCTACCTATCAGCCTACAGAAATGAATGTAGCGATGGCGCTACCGCTCTATCTAGAAAGTGACCTCCTCCTTCTAGGGATTACTACTGGGGACCCCAGCGGTCAGACCGCTGCGATGTTTTATTTATCGCCTGTGGATACGAGATAAATACTTTTCGCTGGAAAAACCTTAAAGGGAATGTGTCACATGTTATTTTTTCTGCCAGTTAAAACCAGGTAGTGACACAGTTTTTTCTCATTTTATTTTCTGATCTCAATTATTTTTAAAATTAAATTTCCTTAGCATGGTAATTGGCTTAACCATCTTTCCTGGGCTGTTTTTAAAGGAGTTCTCTGCATTTCCTATATTGATGAGGTATCCCCAGGATAGGTCATCAATAGTGATGAGCGAGCGAGCTTCAGATTTTACATCCGAGTCGTGGTCCGTGATAGGTGTGGCGGGGTCTGTGCTCACCTATATCCTATTTCAACCTTGGATCCGAGCTTGCTTCGCTCATGACTGGTCATCAGTATCGGATCGGCAGGAGGTCCGACTCCCGCAGCCTTGCCAATCAGCTGTTTGAAGAGAAAGCAGCGCTGTACATTGCAGCAGAGAGAAGGTGGACGTGCAGCTTCTCTGTCCCATTCATGTCAATGGGACAGCTCCTTGTTCACGTGAAGTGAAGGGGGCGGAGGAGAAGGAGGGAGTAGAAAAGTTGTGATATCACTTGTGAATGGTGGATCCTGTCCTATCTATACAGAGGTATATCTGTGTCATAATGAGATACTGGCAGTCAAGTGATCTATACAGACCAAGATGTGGCGCTTAGAATTAGGCCCAGTAGCCAGAGCGAAAACTGCTTATTTTTATTTTTTATTTTTTTTTCTTTGGGGGAGGTGGTCGAATTTAGTGACATGGAAAACATAAAAAAAGTAAGGGTGCAGCAGTTTTTTTTTTTTTTTTCATGGTCCTATTCCAAAAGCCAAAACGTTTTTATTTTTCTGTCAACATAGTTTTATGAAGTCCTGTTTGTTTTTTACCAGGATGATTTGTATGTATCATATCTGTGTGAATATAACTTAGAGACTAAATTTTGTTAAAGAGGTATTCTGGCCAATAAATAGATCTCCCCACAGCCTGCAAATGACTTAAACAATAAACCCGCGTATACACCTCGCCAATTACCTGTTCCTGCTTCACTGTGGATAGGTGATAAAGGGGAAATTGATCGCCTTTTATTTTCTTGTGGTTCTTATTTTTTTTAATTCTTTTTTTTTTTTCTGTACGGGATTATGGGGGCATAGGGTTTGCTGTGCTACCCTGTTTTCCCATGCACGGGAATGGGAGCTACCGAAACAGTGGAGCGTCGTCGGCCTAGTGGTCAGCGCTTACTCACATGTCGCCTAACGTCAAGATGAGACAACCCCTTTAAAGATGGCATTCTTAGTTTTAGGGCTCATGCACACAAACGTGTGCCGGCCAGGCCCGTGCTGTGGACTGCGAATTGTGGTCCGCAATGCACTGACCGTAGGTGCAGAGGCACGGATAGTTCCCCCATGGAAGTACTCCGTAGTGGTTCCGTGCCTTTACTCCGTTCACTTCACTCCACTCAACTGAATGGGTCCGCATCCGTGATGTGGTGCAAAAATGGCCGCAATACGGGTCCGGCAGGCACAAGGTCGTGTGCATGAGTCCTTATTCATTTAAATTCCTGCTCCTATCAGTCTGCTCAGCTCATCCTGCTGTAAACCATGCTGCCTGCAGATTGCCTACATTTTTATGGTGACAGGTTCCCTTTAAGGCCTCATGCACACGACCGTAGCCGGAAATGTCTGGTCCGCAATATTCGGTCACCGACCGCGTGGACTCCGTATTACGGATGCTGACCCATTCACTTAAATGGGTCCGCAATCCGCCATATATAGTGCGGTACAGAGCGGAAGTCTACTGAAGCTTTCTGTCTATGTATCCTCACCGCAAAAAAATTGTGCATGTCCTATTTTTTGCTGTGTGAATGGATCGCGGACCTATTCATGCATTGTGGACCGCTATTTGCGCTCTGTATCACGGGCACTGACGGCCTATGGTCGTGTGCATGATGCCTAAGGGACACATCTTGTGGGATGAGATTGCTCAAACTGGACAGCTACTACATCTAACTAATTAATGTAATTGTTTTACAGCTCACATGAGTATGGATGCGCACGGAGAAGAAGAAGGTTCCACTGCTCAACAGCTCAAGAAAAACCTCCGATCTGGCAATACAGTAAAAAGGCGGGCAAAGAAGGATGGTACGAGAGGTCATTATGTAATGGTTTATAAGGGTATTCTGCCTTTGGGTCCTCAGCACTTGAACCCTCCACTATCGAGCACAGGAGTTCCTTGTTGTTTTATTAAATGGTCTCTAAAGTTCTCACATTGTATAAATCAATAGTGCAGGTGAATACAGGAAACCTTATCACAGGAAAAATGGCTCAGTTTATCCTTCTTTCTTAAACTAACATTCTCCATCTTGGGAGAGCGAGATGGACTTTCACGCACTTCCCTATATCCCCTCCCTGCTCTATAGACCTCTATGGGCAGCATGTACCGTAATCTGTTCCTTTAGATGACTGACAGTCTGTTTTGCTCACTCAAACTGAAAGAGTAAATCACAACTGATAGGGCTGATATCAACAGGATCTCTTTTTAGTAGAAGTTTACATTGTAATTAATAGAGAATCCTTTCTGCTTAAAACTTAGCTTTTAATATATTCAATAAAAATATCATCAACAGTACAATACAAACATATGATATGGTGTTCCACAATTGAGAGAGATAAAGATACTCTTGAAAGACATAGATGCTGGGCTATATACAGCTTGGTTAGGCTGGGAGGTGGAGGTGATAAAGAATTTAAGGGGAAAAGAAGTAGATATCTCTCCCTATTCTCGCCCTCACTAACCTCAGCCCAAGGACGACCCCTAATGGTGGGGTCTCCTTGTCCTCGAACCTCCCTCTCTCACCCTAGGCTGGCCCTTGCATGCAGTGTCTAACAATGTAGATGATTAGAACCAACAATAATCATACTCCAACGCGTTTCGCCTGTGGACGGGCTCTTCAGGGGGTGATAACAACAAATATCGATCTCACTGGTAGATATAAATGAATAAAGAAGACCTACTTCAAAGTAGTTACATGGAGCAGTCAGCCAAAGAACTATGAAAAATGGGAAGGAGCCAGATGAAAGAGCTCCTCACCTGTAGTTCCCCGGGATTGATAGATTCCGGTCCTCGACCCACTGCCCGCTGCCTCGACTGCTCACTTAAACCTGATAAGTGGAGAAAGAGGCATTTATCTCTGATAAGATATATTACAAAGTTTCTTATATTCACCTTTATTATTGAATTATGCACAGTTTTCTGAAAGGTTACTCGCCATTTAAAGGCCCTTCCACTCGTACTGTACCTGTACTGTTTCTTTGTGTTCTGCAAGAAATAGGCTATATGTGATCCCATCGTTACAGTTAGAGACAGTCGAGCCATAAGGACTGAATATTCGGCAGTACATCATTACAGGCTGGTTTTTAAAACTATAGTCTGTCACTGGATTCCAGGTTACAAGCATAATTGTGTTTGACACTGCATAATCTAGACTACGTGCCTGGGTAATTGCTAAATTTGTCAACCCCAGTACTCATGGCATCCAGCCTTCTCCATCATGGCATTAATGGGGAATGGAGAAGCTTGAATGTGGCCTTCGCTGGTGCATTATTGGTGCAAATTGAAAATAAATGTCCTTATTACATGTATAGAAAAATCATATTTGGGTGGAAATAGTCTTCAATAAAGACACATGGATAACAACTTATACTTAACTGGTTTTATTACTTAGAAAATCCGGGGTCAGATGATAAGCTAAAATCAGAGCCGTACAGCAATCGAAAACGAAGAAGAGAGAAACTGCAAGCAACTCCCAGGCACAAAATACTGAAGACCTAGCTACAGAAATGAAAGCTGACAGATGTGAGCATCATCAAAGCCTGTTGTAAAGCAGTGCCAACACAAGGCTGGTGATAGTGACATTCCCTTCAGGTTTGAGCAGTGCCAGAGATGGTCTTTATAGCAGAAGAGACCAAATACCATGTTCTACCAGTAGGACTATCTCAAAGGGGCTGTCTGATTTCCGATACTGATGACCCATCCTCAGGATGGATCAACAATATCAGATCGGCGAGGGTATGACACCAGGCACCCCCACGATCAGCTGTTTGGAGAGAAGGCAGCACTCCTACCAGCGCTACGTTCTCTTTACTGTTTACCGCCTTGCTGTTGACATTGCAGCAGCGGGTGTAATTATATCTTCTCTGTGCTATTCACTTGAATGGGAAGGAGTTGTAGTTACACTCCGTCTCACCGAAGTGAATGGTACGGAGGAGCTGTAATAACAATGTTGACTGCCAGCAGGTATACAGTGGCGAGAACAGGGCCGGCGCTTCCATAGAGGCAAGGGGGGCAATTGCCCCCGGGCCCCCGAGTCCTTAGGGGCCCCCAAGCAGTGGCGGATCCAGGGGGGGGGCAACGGGGCAATTGAGACAGGAGATGAACGCTTCCACTGTGGAAGCGTTCATCTCCATAGCGATCTGTGTCGCCGTCCTCTGGACAGCGATACAGATCGCTGTGCAGTGCGGCAGGGGAGGAGAGGCGTCTCCCTCCCTGCTCCTCTGATAGGCTGCCGGCCTCGTGCCGACAGCCTATCAGAGCTGATTCAGGCGGCGCGATGACGTCATCGCGCCGCCTGAACAGAGAGATAGAAACGGGACACAGGCCGGAAGAGGCCTGCATCCAGCGCTGCAAGGAGGTAAGTAGGGAGGGGGGAAAGGGGAAAGGAGCCTGCACATGATTTTGGTGGGGGGTTGGGAGAAGGAGCCTGCACATGATTTTGGTGGGGGTTGGGAGAAGGAGCCTGCACATGATTTTGGGGGGTTGGGAGAAGGAGCCTGCACATGATTTTGGGGGGTTGGGAGAAGGAGCCTGCACATGATTTTGGGGGGTTGGGAGAAGGAGCCTGCACATGATTTTGGGGGGTTGGGAGAAGGAGCCTGCACATGATTTTGGGGGTTGGGAGAAGGAGCCTGCACGTGATTTTGGGGGGTTGGGAGAAGGAGCCTGCACATGATTTTGGGGGGTTGGGAGAAGGAGCCTGCACATGATTTTGGGGGGAGGGGAAGGAGCCTGCACATGATTTGGGGGGCTGGGAAAGGAGCCTGCAAATAATTTTGGGGGAAGGGGGATGGGTGGGAAAAGGAGCCTGCACATGATTGTGGGGGGACATGATGGGGGAGAGAGGAGACTCCGGGGGCACTATGGGGACATTACTGATGTATTTTATATGGGGGTAGTAGGATAATTAGTCCAGAATATGGGAGGATGATGGAAAAGTAGTAACTGAGATTTATTTTGTTGTCAAACTGCAGAGACGAAACCTGACGGTCTGGTCTGAAGGTCTGAAAGGAGAAGATGAGGAAAGAGAACATCTACATCACAGGAGACGTCACTGGATGGAAGAGGTAAGTGGGGCTGTATTTCTGTAGTGATGGGAGCTGGGGGAGGAGATGTGCAGATGTGCTGGAGAAATGAGCCATGGGGTTGGGGGAGAGATGTGCTGCTGCCACTGGCCCATACAGGGGAGAAATGTGCCATTCGGGGGAGGGGGGAGTATGCGGCAATGGAGGGGGCGGGGAGAAATTGTGACGCGAAGGGGGTGATTGATGGCGTGACACTGAGGGGGGGGGGCCCCTTATTGTTTTTCGCCCCCGGGCCCTATTTCACCTAGAACCGGCCCTGGGCGAGAACGCAGCGCTGGTACGAGCACTGAATTCTCTCTAACAGCTGATCATCAGGGTGTCGGGAGTCAGACCCCCACTGATATACTGACAGGTCATCAGTATTGGAAACCAAGCAACCCCTTTAATGTTATACTTCCAGGCTGTTCTTCTGCTAGCTTCTATACAGAAGAGGAATCACTGCCTCCTCATAGGTTCCTAATTCATTGTGCCAGTCATTACCATTTTCTAGTGAAATGTTCATAGGCAAACCAAGGAGGGACTTCTCCTGTGGTATTAGTTGGTGGAACTCTGATGGCTAGACACTGTAGCACAGAAAAAGAGGCGGAATGTGGTCATGGAATAACAAGGCATAGCTTTGGAGCAGTGTAATAAGTATCTTACCATGTATTTTAAAGGGGTTGTCCAGGTTCAGAGCTGAACCTGGACATACCCAGAATTTCACCCAGGCAGCCCCCTGACAGGAGCATCGGAGCATTTCATGTTCCAATGCTCTCCTTTGCCCTGCACTGAATCGCGCAGGGCAAAGGCATTTTGTGGAGTTCCGGTGACGTACTGGGCTCTCCTTCACGCTGCCAGGTGGAGGCTTCCACCCAGCAGTGAGCACGGTGACGTCATCGGCACAGGCTGCAGTGAAGTAATGTTCCACAGTAGCTGTGGGTACCTGGCATATGTAACTGCAGCCTAGTTGTTACATCACATAGAGGGGTATTGCCCATGGGCAACAAGAATTCCTCTGCATAACATTATACATTTTAAAATAAAAATATCTACAAAAAACTTTTTATATTTAATAAAAATACGCCTATTTTGCACTGCCATAATCATAACAACTGCTAAACTAATGTAAGCTTGTCTTTTGTACTTTTCATGCACCTTCAGTAACTGTCTCTTCTGACACCCCCATACACATACCTGATCGGCCAAGGGTTTGTGTGTTTTCAATGGGGCAAGGAAAAAAGCAGCTAGGATCGGGCAATGACATTCAGTGCAGCCGATCCTTTTTGGAGAGTCATGAGCTCCCCATACACATTAGGCTCCATTCAGACGTCCGCAAATGGCTCCGCATCCGTTCCGCATTTCTGCGGAAGGGGTACTGACCCATTCATTCTCTATGGGGCCGGATGTGATGTGGAGAGCACACTATGTGCTGTCCGCTTCCGCATTTGCAGAGCGTGGCCCCGAACTTCCGGTCCGCGGCTCCGCAAAAGATAGAACATGTCCTATTCTTGTCCGCAGCTGCAGGCAAGAATAGGCAGTTCTATGGGGGGTGCCGGCCGGGTGTGTTGCGGATTCCAAATTTGCGGATCCGCAACACACGATGGACGTGTGAATTAACCCTAGGAATGTCAGCCAGTCCTACCAGAAACTGTAGGTATGACTGATAATACACTGTTGCCTCTATTTTGTCCTTGTGAAAACTGCCTCACTGTTTCCGTAACTGGCTGAGACAAGAAACTTAATTACTGCCTCGTATTTGGCCATAAATCAAAAATGTATGAAAAACGTCTTAGATTAGCTGTCGTTTTCCTCATAGCAACAAATCTGGATCCAGTTTCCATGTTCTGAAGTTTATCCGTAAAATCAGACTTGGAGTGGATGTCCTCTGTGGGGTTAATGGAGTTTGTCTAGCACAGGTACAACTTGTGCCTATATACGGTATATAGCATGCCCGGTGCATCATGTATGAATATTATTTGGGTGAGCATGGCTGACCCCCATCTGTGCCGGATGTTTTCCTAGGAGCAGAAACTGTATGTCAGGGAGCAGATAAGTATGCTTCACCCAACAGGTCCCGCAGGAGTGGGTTGGCAGGGTTTGCAAATTGATATGAGACTGGACAACTCCTCTAAGCATAGAGGGATAGAAGTTGATCGTTTACCACTGCTGATATGGATATTTTCATTGTTTTCAGTTCACCCTCAGAGTACTGATGGGAAAGACGGTTCCATTTCCCAGGTCCAGAAAAACAAGTCCCTGATGAAGACAAAGTAAAAAGACGGAGGAGAAAGGATGGTATAAGAAAGGGAATCTTTCTTTAGTATCCCCCTGATCTACCAAAATGGGTGGATAGTTGACAACATGCAGATTTCAGTGATGTCAATATTATCCATGAACTCACATTCGCTTCCCGCAGTAAGCCTGAAAACTTCCTGGAGTCCGTTGCACTGTTTCTCAGAACTTAAGAGTCTGGGAAATGCATTACAATATGTGGAGCAGGGACTGTTTGTGGGCTTAATGCAGGGAAAGAGAGCTCAGAGAATGTGACTCTCTTCTGTTCATGGGGTGTTTCATGATGGCCGATCATCTTGACGTAAATGTTTTATGTTTAGTAAATGAATATATATATATAGTGTTTCCCAAAGGGGTTGTCCTATCTCAAGCCTTTCATGGCTGAAATAGCAATAACCCAAAGTATGAGCCAGCCCAGGGAGATGGAGCTATGGAAATGGCAGAGCGGCTGGCGTTCCACCGTTTCCTAGCTCCCATATTAGTAAATGGGAGCTATGCAAACAGTGTATCACACAAGCTATACTGTTTCTGTGTCTCCCGAGTTATGGAAATAGTGTAACTCATTTCACATATCTTTAAATAGCAGAATGTCCTATCTATCCCAAATTTACTGCCTGGAAAAATTGTGATCACAGTCACTCCCAGCATGTGGAGTCTTCACTTCAGTAGAGGTCATGTTGTTGTCCATCTGATATGTTGACTTTTGTACTAGATAACGTATCCTCAGGTGAGATTTCTAAATCAGCACCCGACAAGAAGCAAAAATCAAAGAAAAGAGAAACGACAAAAAAGCCCAGAAAACAAACACAGACACAACTACCGATGTGAAACCTGAAACAGGTAAGTTAAAGGAGCTGTCTGGTTTTCTCATATTGATGACCTATAATCAGGATAGGTCATCATTATCAGATAGGTGGCGGTCCGACTCCGGGCACCCCCACCCTCAGCTCTTCGAAGAGAAAGCATGGCTCGTACAAGCACTGCATTCTCTTCACTGTTTACCTGCTCTTTCTCGATATTGCAGGTGTAGGACCTCTGCTAATCTGATATTGATGACCTATCCTGGGGACTGGACTACCAGACAACATGGATCTGTCATGTGAATATGCTGCCCTATGTAAAGTACATTCCTTAGCCCAGAAACACATTCAGATGATAGATCCACTTAAAGGAATATTCCAGGATTGACTTATGTTAGAAAGTGCCCCTCCCCACTAGACCTGTCAAGGAAAGCATGCTTGCCTGCTCTCTGCCACAGGGATATGCGGTTACAGCTCTGTGGTTCCCCAGCTTACGTCACTGTGTCACGTGCACTCCTGCAGCCTCAGCAGTGATGTGTCCCGCATGTATCACGTCACTGGGTCAAATGACGCATGGGGGACACATCACCTTTGTAGCCAGTCATTGCTAAGCTCTGATCCTTTCTGTGGCCACTCTCTCCCTGGCTGCTTTGATTGACAGGGCCAGGCAGTGGCAAAGCAGCCAGGGAGGGGCTGGGCGCAGAAAGGAGTGGAGCATGGGTGTAACCAAAGCAGTGGTTACACCCTCATTGCACTAAAGGCCTAACTTGCATACTAAGAAAAATTATTAGAGCCTCAGATCAACAAAAGAAAAACGGCGTTTAACTAGGTGAACCACGGCTATGTGTCTATGCAGAAACTTGGATAGGGAGGTCACTGCTGACGCTGCCTTTAACGGTTTAAGTAATAAGATTTATTTCATATATTTCCATATAGTCTAAGTGGATGCTGTGGGCCCCGATCTCAGAAGGGGCCCACCCAGAAGAAGGAATAATAGATTTTATTGTTAGGGCCCCTTCAACAGTATTATACAATGACATGATATACAATGACATGATATACAGTGACATGATATACAGTATATATGTGTAGGAAACGGATGGAGCGGCTGCCGGGCCTGGTCGGACAGAGCTATCTTGACTAGTAACAGGAGTACGGGTTGCAGGGTGGGGACCTTGGGGCTTACAACAATTTCCGGGAGGGGCTAGTTATTTCTAGTTACGCCACTTGGCTCCTCCATTACAGTAGTGAGCCATGGCTTTCATCTAGCACTGTAGAATACATATTTTCATGATAACAACCAAGTTACATGGACACTTATAGTTCTACTCAAAAATGATGGAGGTCAGAACTTAAAGCAGGTTTACACCGCACATGTTATAGCTGATTGTCGGGAAGGAAGCGTTCCTGACAGTTGACGGCTAGTTCACTGAAGGAGATCTCCTTCACAGTATAAGGGCGAGGGATCACTATTGCCGTCGCTCATCCCCATACAGAATCATTGATCTGGGCAGCAGATCTCTGTTTAGACAGCATGATCTGCTGCCCAGAAATGATAATGGGTGTGCCTGCACGAACCACAGGATCACCCGATGAACGAGCGTTCGATGGGTAGATTGTTGGGAATGAGTGTTCGCAGGAAGAGTCATTCCCAAGAATGTGCCCGAAAATCGGGCCGTGTAAATCCACCTTCAGTCTAGATGTTGTTTGCATATTATGTCTATGCGGAATATATAAATGCATTAGTAATAACTGAGAAGTATGTAACCACTGTGGGATCTTGTGATATGTGCCATTTAGGATCAACTTAAATGTTCTCTATTTGTTCCTATTTTAGACGAGTTTAGAAACCAAACCTCTGAGAGAAAGAAAATAGTGAACAAACCCCAAAATGACACCACCAAGAAGGTAGAGGAAGAAGTGGCTGAGGCAGCCCCTAAACATTTGCACCTTAGTTTGAGCTCTCACAAGTATGTAGGTGCACATGTATCCATTCAAGGTACGTAAAAGTGCATTTGTGGAATAAGTGACGGATTAAATTACCCTCCATCATACAGTATGTACGCTGTCTTTTTTTATGAGGGCACAGGAGGACTGTGGAACGCAGCACTAGAGGCCAAACGTATGGGGGCCAGAGCATTTGGTCTGTTTCTGAGGTCTCAGAGAACCTGGAACAGTAAACTCCTAGAAGATGAGGCTGCTGAGAAGTTCAGGAGAACATGTGATGAGTTGGGCTTCGAGTCCCGTTATATACTGCCACATAGCCCATATCTTATGAATCTGGGCTCACCTAAGCCAGGTATACTTAAAATGGCTATAGTTTGATATATTTTTTCCTTTATGTGCATGATGTAGTCTCACATTTTTTTTGAAGATGTGTTTCAGAAGAGTCGTGCTATGCTAGTTGAAGAATTAAACCGGTGCCACAAGCTTGGCCTTACATTATATAATATTCACCCTGGATCCCATATTGGTGAAATGCCAGTCGGCAAGTGCCTAGAACTCATTGCTGATGGCATAAATCATGCCCACTCGCAAGTTCCTGGAGTTACAGTGGGTAAGGAAATAATAATAAAAAAACAAACTTGCTAATTTACATTCTTTATGATAATCAGAATAAATCCCTGAATCTGTTATAAATACCAGTACTATCTAGAATGGCACCCAAGCTTTATTTTAATTCAAACAGTTATCCAATAGTACAGATACCCCCTACAATGCCCGGGCCCCTCCTATAGACCATACTTACCTGGTCCCTGGCACTCACATGGCCATCAGTGCATTTACAAACCATTAGAAAACGTGGTGTGGTGTTTAACAAGCAGGTTATGCTCAACCCATATGCAGTTGTGCATGTATATAGGGGAGCACATCCTGCACTTGTAGTCCGTTGCTAGGGGCAATCAACAGCAAAAATGCATACAATGGAAGATGCCAGCAACGGACTACAAGTACCACAATAACCATCCTACATATGATAATGTGGATGTGGAGAACAATCAAAAACATAACCATAGCAAAGGCAGGTGCACTCTGCGGCAATACTAAACCCTCACACTGATAAAATTGAGGGGTTAGTTCGACATATCCTACTAGGAGGACATGTCTTAAGCTCGGACACCACGGCAAGGTCCCTCAAGTAGCCCGAGGCCCTACCACTCAACCTACCTGTGCT
Organism: Bufotes viridis; assembly: GCA_033119425.1. Classification (NCBI taxonomy): domain Eukaryota; kingdom Metazoa; phylum Chordata; class Amphibia; order Anura; family Bufonidae; genus Bufotes; species Bufotes viridis. The sequence continues at coordinate 111,111,265 of CM065596.1, forward strand.
GTATGGGCGGTACCAGGAGCCGTTGGGCATTACGGGAGCGTAAGGCCTGACTCACAGAAAGCTCACCAGTGACCTCCAGCATGTAACCATGCTTGCAATGGGAGGTGGGAGGTGCCTGTGCCCATCGTGTGGATAAAACATCCGGTGACAGGGGAGCAGTCAAATAGCACCCACTATGCTATGGAAGCTGCTCACTGTCCTAGTCTGCTATCGGCTGCTCCCCGTCGCAGGATGTTTTGTTCCGCGGGAAGGAGAGATGCAGCAGTGACCGTGCAGGAATCCGGAGGGAAGCAGGTGCCAGGGACCGGATAAGTATCGTCTATAGGAGGGGCCAGGGCATTGTGGGGGCTATTTGTACTATTGGATAACCCCTTTAAAGAGGTATTCTGGTTTTTATTTGTTTAAATAATAGGAAATTATACAGTTTTCAAATATACATGTATTTAAAATTTTGCTAACATACCTTTCTTATATCAAGTTGTTGACCCCTATCTGCATAGTAGAATGGTTTAGCCCAGTCAGTGACCCTGGGTTCAGACCTGAGCGTTCTTAAACGCGCGTTTACGCTGCGTATTTCAGCGCGTTTTTGCAAATAGGAAACGCAGCATCGTACGCTGCGTTCTTGTGATTGACTACTGTGGTGTCAATCACAAACGAGCGACAAACGCCCCCAAAAAGCTCAAGTACTTGTTTATGCGTATGGCGTTTTACAGCGCGTTCGTACGCGCTGTAAAACGCTCAGGTGAGAACCATGCCCATAGGGAAGCATTGGTTTGCATGTGTTGAGCGTTTACAGCGTGTTTGAACGCGCTGTAAACGCGCAAGTGTGAACTTAGGGTAAGTCCTGTGTAATGTATCCATGGCCTAACTGAAACATTTAGTAAGCAACAGTGTTACATGAGATTTTTCGCTGGGTCAGCACACGGGACACTTCCATGGGATGACTACAGTTAGGCCCAGAAATATTTGGACAGGGACATAAGTTTTGGCATTTTAGCTATTTACCAAAACATATTCAAGATACAGTTATATAATCAATATGGGCTTAAAGTGCAGACTCTCAGCTGGTTGCATTTCCTAAACGTTTCACAGGATATTATTGTTCAAACTCTTGAATTGAACCTGAAACTCTACACTTGTCACTGTCCAAATATTTCAGTACCTAACTGTATATAGGACTAATGGCGGCAACCATTGTGGCTGTCACAACTGCTACTTCACTATGTGTGTTTACATGGCTGCCTGTTATTAGGTGATTTGTAAAATGACTGACTGTCTCTAGGTGATGTTGTCATGTTAATAAAGTTTACTGTAAAAAAAATTACAAACAGTACATACAGTATAGGGGAAACAGGGAGAACAATGTTAGCTGTGCTTTTACGCTAACAGACATGAGATGCTGCTGGAGGCAGTAATACAATATATACTGTATACATATGTTCTGCATCTCAATAAATTACTATTTACCTGTTAGATATCTGGAGAGTTCACTGAATGCCATAGGTCACATGACAGGATTGAGGGTCACATGACTGATATACCATTATATTTAGCGCTATTCAGATCTCCTACAGATGGATTTCACAGGACTAAAATGGACCATGCCATTTTTTTTTCTTTAAAGAAAAAGGCTGTTGTGCAGCTATAATAAAGTCTGAGCAGAATTTTAAATACATGTATATGAGAAAATCGTATAACTGCCTATTCTCTAAAGCAGGGGTCCACAACCCCAGAGCCAAGGTTTGCGGCCCCCGTCCTGCTGTACAGAAACACAGCTGATTGTGCGATCAGCTGTGTTTCTTCCTGGAGCACCGCACAGGAAAGGATGACAGCTCCTGCCCCTGTACTGTAGCAGGAGTCTGGAGCAGGACAGGTCCCTGGCTAATGGTGAGCGTGGGGAGCCGAGGAGAAGACAGGCGCAGTTTATCGGCGCTTCTGTCTTCTCCTCTCGCTCTGCAGCAGTGGCGTATTAAGGGGGGTCGGGTCAAAAGCCTGTTCATATTCTGTGGAAAAAACACAGATTTTGGGGCATGCTACAGATTTAAAAGTAAAAAATATATATATATATATATATATACATATCACAGATTTCTTTTGGATTTTTGCTACGAGTCTATAATGCAAAAGGGTGAAATCAAGGGCAAAATCTACATATAACACATATTTCTGCAATTCTGAAGCCTTAACTGCCGCAGCAGAAATTACCAACCATATACTGTGTATGTTGACTATGAGCTTATAGAATAGTAGGCTGAATGAATGAGAGCCAATGTCTAACAGCTTTCCTTTATTCACCTGGCACATTAGTGATATCATATAAGTTCTGTCAGCACTTTTTCTCACGTGTTTACTGATGACCTATCCCCAGGATACGTAATCAGTATCTGACAGTGGGCCTATCCCAAGGATATGTAATCAGTATCTGACAGTGGGAGTCCTGGGACCCCCACGAATCAGCTGTTTGAGAAGGCACCAGTGCTTGCAGTAGCACCGCGGTCTTCTCTCAGCTTTGCCTAGGCCATGTGACATCATGTTCGTTGGTCGCATGGCCTAGACGCAGCTCAGCCCCATAGAAGTCAATAGGGCTCAGCACTATACCAAGCACAGCCGCTATACAATGTACTGCTCTGTCCTTTGTGAGCAGGGAGAAGGCCTCAGCGCTACTGTACAGCTGTTTGGCGGGGGTCCTGGGGATAGGTTATCTGTCAAAATATATCAGAAAACCCTTTTAAGGGTGTAATTGCATTCACTATCTCAGTGCATGTAGACGTGTTCTTGAGGGCTATGATATATAAATATCAATAGTTTTTAGTCACTTCACTCTTGGTGTTGGTCCTCAATGCCGCCCCCAGCTTGCCTTCTTCTATGCATCCTGGTGCCATCTCCTCCCCATCCAAGCAATGCACACTCATCAGACCATCCATGTGATGTAAAAGAAGTCATTTATCAGATGAGGCCACCAGCTATTCCGTGGGATTGGACCAGACAGGTGTCTTTGCTCCCCATGGTCTCAATGAGCTTTGGGCTCCCTTTCATTGGTTCACCGATTGTCCTTCCTTAGGTCACTTTTAGTGCAGATATATTCTACCTATATGTTTCTTTTTCCATGTGTATTGCTTGTCCAATACCTTTCTGCATATTTTATCAGCCTGTGTAATATTCTGTCATCTCCTCAGTGTTAGAAAATATGAGCTGTCAAGGCAGCACGGTTGGAGGTCGCTTTGAGGAGCTGCGAGGAATCATTGACCACATCAAGGATAAGTCTCGTATTGGCGTGTGCCTAGACACGTGTCACGCCTTTGCTGCTGGTGAGTTTTTGCCCATAAATCCTGTCTCTACTCCAGTATATCTCCTTCACAGATGGTGACATGTCAATGCTTTCCCTCTGATCCCTTTGTTTCAGGTCACAACTTGTCAGAAAAGACCGGCCTCCAACGTATGTTAGATGAGTTTAATAAGATTGTTGGGCTTTCATACCTCAAAGCTGTCCACCTGAATGATTCCAAAGGTCAGTGGCTTAATTTTTGTAGATTTACCAGTGCTAAGTGGTTCTTTCATTTCTGTTACTCCTCCACACGTAGGATCTTCTCCTCCACACGTTTCCTATATAGCCACTGTTTCATGTTTGAAGCCCACAATACTGAATCCCATACATTCTAGGAACTCTAATCCTTTTTGAAAAAGTCATGGCTTATTACAAAATACAATGAACACTACCCACCTAGAGTTGTCACAATGCCTGGTGTGACCAGTAGGGGAGCTGTCCCTGTACTTAGGGTTTTCTCTGCGGTGATCTGTTATGAAGATTGAATTCAGTAACTTATTACGTTACTAGTTTCCAAAATGGAAGTGAAACTTGTCACTACCTTTTGGGTACTTACAAACATAAATTTGGTTTTGGTGTTTTTACCTGTAAAAACCCCCACCAGAATAAGCAAGTATTTTTGGCACCTGCGTTTTTTGCTGTGTTTGTGTTGTATTTTCTGACATTTTATTGCACACAGTGGGGCTTACCACAAGCATTTTCTTCATGGTGTTTTTCCTCTGTAGCGAAGATGATGTCAAGACGCCTGAAAAAACACCAAAAGTTCCGGCATGCTGTGTTTTTGAAAAGAAGGCAGAAATCCAGCACGTTGGTTCTGTGATTAGCACTGGCGCCTTGCAGCGCTGGGATCCTAGGTTTGAATCTGATCAAGGATAACTCCTGCATGGAGTTTCTATGTTCTCCCCTTGTTTGCATGGGGTTTCCTCCCGGTGCTCCATTTTACTTCCACACACTAAAGACACACTAAGGACAGCAAGTGATGATAACGTCTGTAAAGCGTTGTGGATTACGTCAGCATTATATACACTGGCATTAAAAAGTTTGTGCACCCCTGATCAAAATTACTGTGACTGTGAACAGTCAACCAAGTTGAAGATGAAATGATCTCCAAATGGCATAAAGTTAAAAATGAAACACAGCATGTCTAAGGCCTCTTTCACACGGGCGTCATGTTTGACGCCCGGATAAGAGGCGGGTGCGTTGCGTTGCGGGAATATGCGCGATTTTTCGCGCGGGTGCAAACGTTTGTAACGCGTTTTGCACGCGTGAGAAAAATCGCCATGTTTGGTACCCAGACCCGAAGCCGGACTTCATCACTGAAGTCCGGTTTGGGTCTTCTGAGAATTGATTATTTTCCTTATAACATGGTTATAAGGAAAATAATAGCATTCTTAATTAAGAATGCATAGTAAAATGAAGTGGAAGGGTTAAAAATAATAAAAATTAACTTACCTTAGCCACTTGATCGCGTAGTTGCGATCTGTCCTCTCTTTCTCTGCATCAGCTAAGAACTAAAGGACCTGTGATGACGTCACATCACATGGTCCATCACCATGGTGATGGACCATGTGATTGGACCATGTGATGTGACGTCATCACAGGTCCTTTAGTTCTTAGCTGATGCTGGAAAGAGAGGAGAGATCGCAACTACACGATCAAGTGGCTAAGGTAAGTTAACTTTATTATTTTTACCCCTTCCTCTTCATTTTACTATGCATTCTTTATTAAGAATGCTATTATTTCCCTTATAGCCATGTTATAAGGGAAAATAATAAAGATCTGGTCCCGTTGCTAAGCAACCATGCGGGAAAATCGCACTGCATCCGCGCTTGCTTGCGGATGCTTGCGATTTTCCCGCAGCCTATTCACTTCTATGGACCTGCGTTGCGTAAAAAGCGCACAATATAGAGCATGCTGCGATTTTCACGCAACGCAGAAGTGATGCGTGAAAATCACCGCTCATGTGCACAGCCCCATAGAAATGAATGGGTCCGAATTCAGTGCGGGTGCAATGCGTTCACCTCACGCATTGCACCCGCGCGGAAAACTCGCCCGTGTGAAAGGGGCCTAAGAGTGCCTCTTTAAGTGCAGAGACAGCAAGAATTTCTCATGTCTGCCTCCATGTAAACAGCACTTTTAGTCTGTTAATTAGGAGGCAGAGGAGCCATTGTTCTCCACGTCACCATATTGCATCTTTGTTCTTTCCACACACATAATAAAGGAGATTTAAATGGTGCTGAGAGTTTTAATTAGCTGCTGCCATGCTTTATTACATAACTAGCTAGCATTCGTAAAAAGGCTGAGTTATTTATGGAATATAATATACAACCTTATAACAAGGAATGGGATGCGTGTTCTTAATTTTTCACTGCAACCAAATTATACTAGAGGCAGAAGAGTTATATACCTTATGGCCGCCATCACCCACTCCAGAATATTCACTGAAAAGACAAACTACAAGTGCTACTATAGCTATGTTTTTCGGATGCCGTATAGCGGTTTGGTCACTGTACAGTGGAACAGTTTGGAGTCACAATGCTTTGTTCACACTGTTGTTAAAAGGGTTCTCCGGGGAATCAGGAAAATGAAAATACTTAAATATTGCTTTATTATAAATATATTCGAATTCCCTTTTATTAGTTATAATGGCTCGTTTTGTCTGTGGAGCAGTGATTAGGAGAAATAAAATGGCCGCTGTTTTATTAGTACACGGAAAACCTGTCCTAATCACACAGGAGGACAAGTTACTTCAGAGCAGTGAGCCAAAGAGCTGTCTTACGGTATCTTCTTCTATTATCCTTAATACAGTATAATATGATCTTCAGCTAAATCTCTGTAGAAATAGAGTTCATGAGGAGGCTTGAAGTACAGAGAGGAGGGTTGAGGTGTGGCTGCTGAGCAGCAGCACTTTTCTCCATTACCACAGTCTGTCCTGTCCGTCCTCTCTGTACTTCATGTCTCCTCATGAACTTAATTCCCACAGAGATTCAGTTAAAGTTCTTATAATCTGTATTCAGGATCATAACCCCTGACAAGTAGGAGAGGAGGATGAGGCAGCTCTTTACTTCAGTGCTCCAGTAACATGTCCTCCTGTATGATTAGGACAGGTTTAGTGTGTATTTATAGGACAGTGGCCATTTTGTTTTTCCTAATGATTGCTCCCTAAACAAAATGAGCGATTATAAATAATGAAATGTATATGGGAATATATTTACAATAAAGTAATATTTAAGTATTTTAATTTTCTAAATTCCCGGAGAACTCCTATAAGGCTTCCATTTCTAATTGATCCATGATGAATGCAGTTTTAGTGGATCTAAGGGCTCATGCACACGACCGTGATTGGCCCTGGAAACACAGTCCATGTGTCGGCCGTGGCTCCCCTGACCCGGACTGACTAATTTTAGATGCAATTAGTCGCTATTTGATACCAAGGTTATTGCAATGATGATGTGAGTACACTGCAATAGTCCTGCGATCAGAAAGGAAACTGTATCATAAATTACTATAATAGTTCAGGTCACGGGAGCCGCGACTGACCATTGGCCCTAAACAGAAGCCTAATGCATCCCATAAATTGAATCTTTTATTGGTACTGGGTGAAGTAGAATGGCAGACTTTGGCGGAGATTTATCAGGAATTGCATGTGCTGCGCCGGTCTTGATATCCCCTGTGCCGTGCCGGTCTTGATATCCCCTGTGCTCCGACAGTCTTGATATCCGCTGTGCTCCGACGGTCTTGATATCCCCTGTACTGCCAGAGGATGCTCTTAATTTATGATGAGGTGCACTGGCATTTAAAACGTTGCAAACACGGGATTTGTGACTTTTTTACAATGTACGGAGATGATAAATCTTTCCCTATGTCTTAAAAGCGGCACACCTGATGGAGCCATATGTAGCCGATTACAAGAATATCCCATTGATGTGACCAGACCTCCCTCCTTCCTGCAGAAATGATGTTAAATATTATATAATATACAAGCTCATTGTCATCCATCTTCTTCATAGATGGTAGGTTTGTGAGTGAATGTTCATCAGTATTTTGCATTGGTACAGCCTCCATTATTTACAATTGGGGCCTGGCTGTGTCTTGTAGTGATCTAGTGTTTTTAAGGGCTTTTGAAAGAGTTTAACGTTGATGCCCTGTGCCCAGGATAGCTCGTTAATATCTGATTGGTGGGGGTCCGTCTTCTGTCTCCATGACCGATGATATGTTTGGTGAGACAGCAGCGCTCCAGCCTCTTCCTAGACCAGTGACGTCACGTTCATCAGTCACATGACCTAGGCGCAGCTCAGTCCCATTTAACTGAAACAGTCTTGGCTGCAATACCAAGCATGGCCACTATCCAATGTACAACACTGTGCTTGGTAAGATGTGAGGAGGCCATCGCTCACTTGAGTGCAGCGGCCTCTTTAAAGAGCTGATTGGCAATGTCGGACCCCCACCGATCTGATATTGATGACCTATCCTGAGGATAGTCCATCAATATTAAACTCCCAGAAAACCCCTTTAACTTAACGTCAAGAGTATGGATTTTTTTCTGTGATATGTTGTAAACATACCTCCAAACGCATTTTTTTATGCAACATTAAAAGTCGGATGCCGGCAGTACATCACCCAGTGTAAACAGCAGTATGCTGCTGACGGTAATGGATGTGACCGAACAGTTGCATTAATGATCATTCAGGTACATACAGCTGATTGCCACATTTAAATGGAGCTAAATGAGTGTTATGTCCTCAAAGTGCTCTTGGTAAAGTGTTCAGGTCCTTTTACAAGGACTGATGATCAGGCCGATTCTCAGGGACGAGTGTTTGCACAAGAGCTTATTCCCGATAATTGGCTTGTGTACGGGCGCTGCCAAATGTTCAGACTTTTGATGCAGTTTTGAAGCCAAAATCAGAAGCGGATGATAAAAGTAGTGAAAGTATAACAGGCAGATGCAACTTCTCCACTTTTATTTAATCCACTCCTGGTTTTGGCTTTAAAAATTACATAAAAAACCTGAGCGTGTGGCTGTACCCTAAAGGGTACCGGCGATCTCTTAGTAAATGAGAAAACGCTCGTTCATTGGGTGATTGTGACATTCTGCCGACACCAAAAATCAACGATCTGCTGCACAGGAAGAATGATTTTCTATGGGGACAAGCAATCTATGGTGATTGTTTATCCCCATACAGTAGAGGTGATTGCTGCATGGCAATGTACCGCTCTTCTCTGCGTCTGTTCGTTCCGAATAGTTGTCTGACGCATCAGTCTGTGTAAAAAGACCTTTAGGCCTCTTTCAGACTAGTGTGTCCTGTGTGGAAATCACCCCCTTTGTGAGACACTGCTTAATTCACAGAATCGCTGGCATTATAATGAGTTATAATGTTGTGTGTCTCTGCATGACCTGTATCTACTGAATTATACTGACATAATGCTGTCAGTATAATTCTGTAAATAGATCATAGCGACAACATTATAAATCATTATAAGGTCTATGATCCTGGGAAACAAGCAGTGTCCATAATGGGGAATGATACTCACACGGGACCTTACAGTTCACCTGCTCTGAGGTTTCTGGTCACTCTGGTTGTGATTCAGAGATTGATATCAGGAATTGCATTTACTTTTTAAGGAGGTTTAGGATGTGGGGATCAGCTGCTATGTAAATCCTGTTTCTGAGTTGAAACCGGATACATGTGTTTAACTATTGATAACACAGATAGAAATGCAGGTTTTTCTGTAGTTTTAAACAGTCCTTAAGGAGGTTTCACACAACCTTTTTTTATTTACCTTTGGCCAATAGAAAATTATAAAATGCTCTACAAACACTGCTTTTGTAGTGACATTTTAGACCTTTTCCTTTTGTGTTTTTGCTCCCTTGTCCTCTTTTTTTTTTTTTTTTAACTCATAGCATGGTCTGGATGTGGAGTTTTTCTTAGACATTTTCCCCTGGTCTTTTCATTAGGAAAAAAAGTCGGAAAAAACCAATGAAAAATGTGGCCAAAATGTTTGTAAAAGCCAGGAAAATAAAACGTAGTCTGGCACTACACAGTTTTTATTACACAGGGTTTTTACATATACAGGTAGTGTGTGTGTGTGTGTATGTATGTACATAGGAGAGGAGCAGCACACTGTTCAAATATCACTGGGTTAATAAACCACGTTTTTGATTTTTCTACTGGAGTGCTGCTGCACTTTTTTCGACTATATATATATATATATATATATATATATATATATACACACACACATATCAGTGTCATTTTAATTGCTCACAGAACTGAAAAACCTAATAGACATAACTATTCACAAAAAAACTAAATTGGTTTTAAAACTCCAGCTAATAAAAAAACTTATAGCTGTTACACTAAAGCTTTATCTACTAAGGCTTTTGGCAGTTCTGTAATTTTAGACAACATCAAAATTACCGTATTGTAGCAAACCCAGTTTAAAGGGGTTAGACTTCGCGAGTAATAACTTCGGCTCATCGGAGCCAATACATTCTAATACTGTACGGAGCGCTCGCTGCGTACGGTATTGAAACAAAGTTTTATGTGAATCGACTTTGGATGTTTCATCTGAAGTCGATTCGCTCATCCTAATTACGGTCACTGTGTGTCAGGTACACGAGGTAGTGGTCACTGTAACTGTCTGAAGTATTATATATGAGTGAGCAATGAGTAAAAACCGGGCATGGGGGGATGTAAATGAGGAGAAGTGGAGGCCCTCCTCTTACCACTTCATTCCAGTCTGTATGGATCAATGCAGAGCTGATTGTGCACTTCTAATACTTGCTGTTAGGCAGGGCGTAGCTAAAAGCTCATGGGCCCTGGTGCAAGAGTTCAGCTTGGGCCCCCTTCCCTCAGTGCTTTGTGTGTCTTCTTATGCGGCACAAGTGTCTTTGGGGCCCGGTAGCGACTGCTACCTCTGCACCCCCAATAGCTACGCCCCTGCTGTTAGGGGTTGAAGGACCTGTGATGTCATCACAGGTCCTGGCAGATGTACCTTTCAAACCTGGGAACTACACCATTTGTGGTGCAGTTCCTTTGCTAGATCCTGCAGGACCTGTGAGGTTGAAGATGATGTCATCACAGGTCCTGACAGATGCACTGTTCTAACCTGGGACCTACACTTTACACTGTGCAGTTCCCTTACAGGACCTGTAATGACATCATCAAAGGTCATTTAGCTTTAGGAAGATAGACGGGAGCAATTAGTGGGCGGAGCCTCTCCTTCACTGCGGGCCCCCTTTCTCACGGGCCCCATAGCAGCTGCGTGGTCTGCCTATATGGTAGGTACGCCAATGGATGATGTGATTGCTGTGGGTCTGGTGGAGACCACTAGAGCTGCAGGTGATCATTTTGGGTAAGTAATGGTTATTTTTTCATTTTATACCATTTCCTGCAACCCCTGTAAGTCAGTGTAGTCCATCAAGCAACTTTTAAATGTGTCGTATGACAGATGCAGCATAGCATCATGACTTTCTTAGTAAAGGGAAGCCATGATGTATGTGTGAACAGGTACTAATACAGCTAATCTTTGTCCGGGTTTGAAATATTTATGACTTGGAGAAGTCAATCTTCTTAATCTTTGTATTAATTTAAGAATTCAGCAACATTTTCTAATATACTTTGTATATCAGTCCTTTGGCATTTTCAAGAATACTGCTGAAACCCCAACCAATGCCTCATTTACACGTCAGTCTTTGGTCAGTGATTTCCATCAGTGATTTTGAGCCAAAACAAGTTGCGGCTCTAAACACAGAACAGGTGCAGTGTTCATGCTCCAGGTTTTGATCAGTGGGGGTCTCAGCGCTCAGACCCCCACTGACCACTATAACGAGGGATAAAGGGGCTCCTATAATGCGTTCTCTCTGAAGACATGTCAATTCGACAGTATACGAGTCCATGTCCTGCAGACACCCTGGGCTGATGTTTGTGAGCGGCAGTTGTGACAATGGCATCTGAGGCAGCTTTCCCCAGGAACACTGAGCTTCTGGGGCCAGAACGGCTTGCCCGTGCGGAAATGGGGAAGCCGTTTCTTCTCTGTAACAGCCTTGGTCTTTTTGAAGTAATATAAACGTATTTATCCTATATGGTGCACAGTATAATGGGAAAAAAATCAAATGGCCGATTCACCATTTTTTGTCACTTCACCTCCCAAAAAGTGATAAAAAGACATACATAGTCCAAAATTGTATCATTAAAAACTGCAAGTCGCCTCGCAAAAAATGAGGCCACATACAGCTCCATAGACATAAGTATGGGCAGCATGGTGGCTCTGTGCTTAGTACTGATGCCTTGCAGCGCTGGGGTCCTAGGTTAGATTCTGACCAAGGGTAACATCTGCATGGAGTTTGTATGTGATCCGATTTCCTCCCACACTCCAAAGACATACTGATAGGGAACTTAGATTGGGAGCCCTATTGGGGACAGGACGATGTTAATGTCTGTAAAGCGCTACGGAATATAGTAGTGCTATAAGTGAGTATAATAGTAAAATAATAATAACTATAAAAAAGTTTATGGTGGTCAGAATATGGCAATGCAAAGAAGAAATATTTAAACACAAGAAAAACTATATAACTGCGGTATCGCTGTAATCGTACTGACCTGGAGAATGATGGTAACTCTGATGGTAACAGAGTAAAACCAAACTCTGGAGACTATGGCAGCATTGCGTTTTTCCAATTCCATCCCATTTGTTTTTAATTTTCAGTTTTCCAGTACATTTTATACAATAATAAATAGTGCCATTAAAGCGTTACAACTTGTCCCACAATAAACAAGTCTTCATACTGCTATGTGAATGGAAAAATAAAAAAAGTTGTAAAAAACTGACCTCCTTTATAGCTTATCCACACTCGTCTGTTGAGCAAGGTGCAAAAGATGTCTAAGGCACTCAGTAAATGTGGTGCACGTGCACTAGAATTCTGGTGCTTTTTCGCTAGTAAATCTGCCCTGACGTTCCTACATAGATTCCTTCATGATATTACTAATCAGGAGTGTGTGAACAGCGCCATACTTCACAGTTGTGCTCCATTAATCCGTCTTTATCCATAGAGGTTTCTGTATCAGTTTGATGCTGCTCATTACCGTGTTATTTGCACAGGATTGGAATTTAGAGTTAATTTACAGTCTTCCGTCATTACGTCAGCCGGCCCCCCTTACATATTGGGGATGTGCTAGTGGGCAGCACTTTAATTTAACTGCAACTAAAGGGGAGGGTAAAAAAAAACATTACATGAAAAATGAGTTCCTAAAGGACCTCTGTCAGCAGATCTCTACCTATGACACTGGCTGACCTGTTCCATGTGCGCTTGGCAGCTGAAGACATCTGTGTTGGTCCCATGTTCATATGTGCTCGCATTGCTGGGGAAAATGATGTTGTAATATATACAAAAGAGTAAAAGTGTAATATACCGCGCCAACCCTACAATCACCAGAATATGCACACGTTGTAACCACCAGTACCAAAACAAGGAAAACAGACCACCACTGCAGATAAAGACTGTACAAATACTCAGATCTCGTCTATACAGCTGTATTACCTGATTATACGCTGTGTGCCCGATCAAAGTGGTCCTTCTGGCAACTGCAGCACTCCGTAGCTGCAGAAGTGACGTAACGAGCCGGCTCCAGAACGCGCGCACGTGATCCTTTACCACTAGCAGCTCAGCGCCACCGGCCGGGGCGCGAGCAGCAAGAAATAAGTTTTCGCACAAGAAATAAGTTTTTAGTCAGCTGCGGCAGAAATCTAACCGTGAGGACCGCTTTGATCAGGCACACAGCGTATAATCAGGTAATACAGCTGTATAGACGAGATCTGAGTATTTGTACAGTCTTTATCTGCAGTGGTGGTCTGTTTTCCTTGTTTTGGTACTAGTGGTTACAATGTGTGCATATTCTGGTGATTATAGGGTTGGCGTGGTATATTACACTTTACTTATTTTCAGCCTGATTCAGTTGGTGGTGCGGTCCACTGATATATACTGCTGCCTGCGATTAGCACTAGAGCAGAGGGTGCGCTACAGTGTGCTTGTTTTAGTGTAATATATACAAATGAGACTCTAGGAGCAACCGGGTGTTGCCGTTACACCGAGATGCTCTGCTCTCTCTACAACTGCCGCACCCTCTTCACTTTTTGATTGACAGGTCCAAGCAGTGTGATCGTGATCACGCCTGCCTGGCCCTGTCAAAGTGCAAAGAGAACTGAGCCTCTAAGTGTAATGGCAACACCCCGTTGCTCCTAGAGGTTCATTTGCATATGAGAGCGAAGTTGGCAGACATAGTCGCATGGTGATTTTCTGTCGCCACCACCCCTTGTTCTATTGATCGGGTGTAGTGTCAGAGGGTAGACCCCGCTGATTGGAAATTGCTGACCAATGTCTGGGATAAGACCACCCATTTATACATTTATAATTGCTTTTATTTGCTCTCACAACAATCTGCACACATTGTAGAAATTATTGTCAGTTTTCTGCTAATCACTTGTTATATCCTCCCAGGTAAAGTTGGCTGTCGACTGGACCGTCATGAAAATATAGGCAGAGGTCACATTGGAGTAGAGGGATTCAGAAAGGTGATGAACGAGCCCCGGTTTAATGAGATTCCCATGATCCTTGAGACACCTGCCAGGTTTGTGCCATCTGATTATATGATCCCACTTACTCTTATGGTTAAGGGCTTTGGCCTCATTCAGTCATAGGGGCTGCAAGACATGGGCAGTATTTAAAGGGAACCTGTCACGATGAACATAATGTCTGAGCTTCAGTATGTTATAGAGAAGGAGAAGCTGAGCAGATTGTTATATAGTTTTATGGGAAAAGATTCAGTATAACTTGTATTTCTCGCCCATTTTCCTTGGGGGACACAGGAGACCTTGGGTATAGCTCAGCTCCCTAGGAGGCGTGACACTAAGTAGAAACTGTTAAGCCCCTCCTCCATCAGCTATACCCTCAGCCTGGAGTGAGAGACTGACAGTTTTTTCTTAGTGTCCAAGGAGGCAAGACACTCCCTGCTCTGCAGGGCTGTTTTCTCCTTTTTGATTTTAATTTTTTATTTTTCTTGCAGATCATGGATAACATAGGCGCACTAGACCTCTCTGTTCTCCCGGGGTTGAGCTGCGCCAGTGCCGGTAAACCGCACTGCTGCCTCCCCCACAGAAGACAAGGTGGATCTGGGCAGCACTAGCTCCCCTACATCCGGCCAGCGCAAGGGTCGCCCACCCGCCAAGTCCCTCTTCCAGCGTCCTGCCACTACGGTGCCAGTAGCTGAAGGGGCGACCCTGCTGGAACGGACCGAGGGTGAAGACGGCTGATGGTGAGATGAGGCTGATGGTGAGATACGTCCCCCCCCCCGCCCCCCCTCACCCCGGTCTCCTGCGTGACTGACCCTCACTGGGGGTCCTCCCCAAATCTAGCTACTCCTGCTGAACCTAGGCTGGGCTCCTGGGGTGTCAGCAAAGGGCCCCATGACATAGGGGCGGTCATCTCAAGCGGCAACCAGCCGCACTGACCTCTTCCCTGCTGCAGGGTCGGGAGGCCCTCACCAGCACCCCAGACCTCAACCGCCCCCCCACCCGGCACCGATCACTAGGCGGACCCTTGAAGGTCCATTCTGGCCCGCGGGATGGGCACCCGCGGTCGCCAGTAAATGCCGGCACCTCCGCGCTGCTCCGGTTCATCTAGGCCCCGGCCGACCGTCGGTACTCCCGGTCGGCCGGGCACCACAAAAATTTAGGCCCCAGCTTTGAGGCAGTGCCCTGGTCCCTACCTCTTCCGGCCCGCGGGTTGGGCACCCGCGGCTGGCATGTACTTGCGGACGCCTCGGGCGCTCCGTGTCCCTACATCCCGGTCGACCGGCTGCCGCAAATTTAGGCCCCGGCTTCGCTGCCTATTCGGCCGCAATCCGGCCTTAGTTTGGGGGGGGGGACTTCTCCAAGGCGCAAATTTTTCCCGCCTGGGGGTTCCTCCTCCCCCGGGGGACCGTGCTCCGCCCCCAGTCCTGTGTCCCAGTTAACCCCTCCGGTGCCGGCCATCTCAGGGACCGGCTCCTGCATAGGGGTTAGTATGGTGGCTCTTTTTTTCTGCCTCTCAGTGAGGCTGTGCCATGTATGGTGGCCCTTCCAGTCTGAGGGAGGATTTGTTTTAAAAAAATAAAATAAATTCTAACAGAATATGGTTGGCTGCGCTGGACGCTGCAGCCTGTTCTCATAGTGCTGGCCGGACCCTTGCCCTCCTAGGCGGACCCTTGCCCTCCTAGGCGGACCCTTGCCCTCTCAAGTTATGGTGCTTGCCATGTGCATGACCCCCTCCCTTCCTAGGCGGAATACTGCACTTTCCCTGACTGCGGGCTGGCCATGTGCACGTCCCCTTCCATAGGCAGATTCCTGCACTCTCACCGGATACGGTACTGGCCATGTGCACGTCCCCCTTCTATAGGCGGACGCTGCGCTCTCACTGGATTCGCTGCCGGCCATGTGCATGACCCCCTTCCTAGGCGGTATGCTGCACTCTCACCGGTTACGGTGCTGGCTATGTGCACGTCCCCCTTCCATAGGCGGACACTGCTCTCTCACTGTATTCGCTGCCGGCCATGTGCACGACTCCCTTCCTTAGGCGGTATGCTGCACTCTCACCGGATACGGTGCTGGCCATGTGCACGTCCCCCTTCTATAGGCGGACGCTGCGCTCTCACTGGATTCGCTGCCGGCCATGTGCATACCCCCTTCCCTAGGTGGTATGCTGCACTCTCACCGGATACGGTGCTGGCCATGTGCACGTCCCCTCTCCATAGGTGGAACGCTGCACCCTCACTGGATTCTCTGCCGGCCATGTGCATACCCCCTTCCCTAGGTGAAATGCTGCACTCTCACCGGATACGGTGCTGGCCATGTGCACGTCCCCTCTCCATAGGTGGAACGCTGCACCCTCACTGGATTCTCTGCCGGACATGTGCGTACGTACCACCTTCCTTAGGCGGTATGCTGCACTCTCGCCGGATACGGTGCCGGCCATGTGCACGTCCCTCTTCCATAGGCGGAACGCTGCACTCTCACTGGATTCGCTGCCGGCCATGTGCGTACCCCCTTCCTGAGGCGGTATGCTGCACTCTCGCTGGATTTGCAGCCGGTCATGTGCACGACCCCCTTCCATAGGCGGTATTCAGCACTTTCACTGGATTCGCTGCTGGCCATGGGCATGCCTCCTTCCCTCAGACGGCATACATACACTCTCACTGACTTGGATGCAATGCGGACCATGTGCATGACCCCCTCCTTGAGCGGAATACTGCATCCTCACCGGGCACCTTGCTGACCATCAGCATGGCCCTTTTCCATGGGTGGAATGCTCGCACCTCCATTGGATACGGTGCTGTCCTTGTGCATGACCACCCCTCATTCTATGGCTGGAATTTGTCACGCTCCCAAGACTCGCGGCTGTCCTTGTGCATGCTGTGCTGGTCTCGTGCATGTCCCTCTTCATTGACGGAGTAATTGCACTCTCACGAAATTCGGTGTTGGCGGATTATCACACCATCACTTAATACAAGGATGACCCTGTGCATGTCCTCCTTCGCTAGGCGGACCTCCTGCGTTCCTACTAGATACCGTGTGGCCATGTGCATGACCCCCTTCTGGGCGGAATGTGGTATGTCCTACTTCTATGAAGTTGGTACTGGCCTTATGCACCCCCTTTTGGGGCAGGCCTTTGCACTCCTGCCGAATGCAGTGTTTGCCGGGTACATTCCGGACGGACTGTTTGCGTTCCATCGCATGCCGTACTAGTCTTGTGCATAACTCCCTTCCAGGCGGCACTTTGCACGTCCGTAGATACTGTGGGACTCTGTGGCTGGCCCCTTCGCTGGGTGACTGATTTGCAGTGAGTGAACGTTCTTGTGCGTTGTTTGGGCCGTGTAGACCTTCTCCTCCCGTGGTGGGTTGGCCTTCTCACTGCTTACGGGGCTGCTCTTACGTATGCCTCTCTTCCTCCTGCGACATACGATGCTAGCCGCAAGCCTTACACTCTTCTCTAAAGAGATCATTCTGCTTCCACCTGACCCGCACAGGCTCTACCTGCTCTCTACTGCACTGAGCTAGGATGTGCGGTTCCGTTGTGACGGTATCCGCCATGTTCTTTGGCCCTTCCACCTGGGGAGTGTTGTGGTTCCTGGATGCGTAACCATTCGTCCTCCCGCTGTATTACTTCCCTGCGCAAGTGGTCGCAGGGATGGGAGTGCTGTTTGCAGCGCCCCTCAAATTCTACGTTGGCTCTGGCGGGACTATGGTTCCTCGCCTACTGCCAATTTCCTCCTCTTCGGATACTGTGTGGTATGAGTCCTTTCTATGGGCGCCCTCTGCGCTTCAGTTCCACTCAGGAGGGTGTTATGCGGGCTGCTCTTCTCTGGGAGGTCACCCAACTTCTCTTGGGTGCTCGATTATCTAGGTCCAAGGGACCTCCACTTTGAGTTCTTCAGGGGATTAACCTTCTGCGAGGCGGTGAGCCTGGTGACTCACACTGGAGCGGGTGTTCTGCCTTGAGCTGTCCTACTGCGACTACCCTGTTACCCGCCCCTCCTTCGGTTGGAGGGTGTTAGCCGGCCTCTGTCTCGACTGCTTCTGCTCGCCAGCTCTGTTTTGGCTTCCGCTTGGGGCATATCACGCCAATGTGGCTTCCACCCCGGCCAGGCTTCGGAGGTTCACTGCCCTCCCCTCAGGGGAGAGCATGGTTGTTCACTTGGACGGTTCCGGTGTTCCTTGTGGCCTCATACCGTCTCCCTCGTTCGCACTGGCTGTACTAGCTGTGCGCCCACTTACTGAGTCTACCGCATTCTGTCCTCCCGCTGGGTGCAGATTGCGTTCTCCATTCTAGGCGAGGGTCATGCTGTAGACTTACCTTCTCGGTTACCTGACCCTCAGGCTTGGATCTGGGTCCCTACAGTTGGTACCTGTAGTGCCTTCAATACCTGCTGTTTTTTTTGCTTCCGCAACTGCTACCTTCCTGTTGCCCTGGGAGCAGCTGCCTTGCTTCTACTGCAAGGTTTTTCTTCATTCCTTCCTGAGGTTGTCCTTGCCTGGGGACTACCCTTCGCTCAGGAATGTCCTCGGTTCACCCACACCGGGACGGTAGAACCCCTTCCTCTGGTGGCAACATCGACATGGACTTTAGCCTGTCTTGTCCTGACATCTGTCTGATGCTAGGTGGACCCCTTCGGTTCCTTTCGCCTGTCCTTCTGCTCCCCCACTCCGGTTGGCTACGGGATGAAGTTGCTCGTGGGCCGACGGGTCCAGTTTTGCCAGACTACTCTGTCCGTGTTACTGGCCTGCACCTGATCACGGGGGTTTTTCCCGCTTGCCAGGCGATTCCAGCGGGCACGTTTGTGTTCGCTCCCGTCCGTGCTTCGTCCAGGATCTATTATCGGACTTAGAGTTCTTACCTGGGGTTCTGTGGGAAGCTGGGCGTTCCCCCACTCTACCTTTCTCTCCCCATGTTCTGTCCTTTCTCCAGTCCGGCCTGGACCTGGGACTGGGACTCTGTTCCTTGATGGGTCATGTGTCGGCGCTGTCCATCCTCTCCAGCGTTCCCTGACCCTCTTGGGCTTGTTAAGTCCTTCTAGTGGCTCATTGGTTCCTCTGTACTGTCCCCGGTACCGCCCTGGGAACTACATACTGCATCTCTGGGCTCCAAGCTTCTCTTGGAGCCGTTACAGAAGTTCTCTCTACTCCTTCTGTTCGGTCCGTTGTTTTCTTGTGGCCCTTATGTCTCTCAGACGGGGCCTGAATTACGTTTTTTCTTGTTCCGAGCCTTCTGTCCTTCACCAGGACAGGGCTGTTCTCCGTCCCTTCCTTCCTTCGTGAGGGGTTATCTGCCTTTCATCTCGGCGAGGCCATCGTCCTCTCCTTCCCGTCCCGGGAACGGACACTTCGAATGGATGTTGTTTGGGCTTTGCAGTTTTGCTTGGAGATCACCGGCTTTTTCGGCGCTCTGACTCCTGGGTGATCCGCACAAGTGTATGACGGCCTCTAGGATGGCTTTCTCCTGCTCCCTCACAATGGCTATTGCTGCGTTTTCCACACCAGGGGCAGGGTTTTGTCTTCCATGTCACTGTTCACTCCATTGGAGCGGTTGGTGCCTCCTGGGCCGGAGACATTAAGCTTCGGCCGCACAATTGTGCAAGGCAGCCGCCGGTCTTCCTTACACGCCTTTCCTGTATCTACAGGGCGCATACTCGGGCTTTGGCGGATGCCTTGAGCTTGTGCAGGCGGCAGTTCCTTGATGCCTTGGGGTGCTTCGCCTAAGATATCCTGTGTCCCCCAAGGAAAATGGGCGAGAAAACGAGATTTTTGTATAACTTACCAGTAAAATCTCTTTCTCGCTCTTCCTTGGGGGACACAGCACCCACCCATTCATTGTTTTTCTCTACACGGTTTCCAGTCTTGGTTTACCACGTCAGGTAGTTGGCTTGTTGTTTCCACTTGTTGGACATTGCCTTTTCTCACTACTTGGACACGCAACTGGCAGTCTCTCTCCCAGGCTGAGGGTATAGCTGATGGAGGAGGGGCTTAACAGTTTCTACTTAGTGTCACGCCTCTTAGGGAGCTGAGCTATACCCAGGGTATCCTGTGTCCCCCAAGGAAGAGCGAGAAAGAGATTTTACTGGTAAGTTATACAAAAATCTCGTTTTCTTTCATTTACACTTCTGCTCATTCTGGGCTTTAAAGTCCAGGACGCGGTCCTATCAGTGATTGACAGCTCTATCTGTATACACAGTCATAGAGGGAAGGTCCTATCAGTGACTGACAGCTCTCTCTGTATACACAGTCATAGAGGGAAGGTCCTATCAGTGACTGACAGCTCTCTCTGTGTACACAGTCATAGAGGGAAGGTCCTATCAGTGATTGACAGCTCTCTCTGTATACACAGCCATAGAGGGAAGGTCCTATCAGTGACTGACAGCTCTCTCTATATACACTGTCATAGAGGGAAGGTCCTATCAGTGACTGACAGCTCTCTCTGTATACACAGTCATAGAGGGAAGGTCCTATCGGTGATTGACAGCTCTCTCTGTATACACAGTCATAGAGGGAGGGTCCTATCAGTGATTGACAGCTCTCTCTGTATACACAGTCATAGAGGGAAGGTCCTATCAGTGATTGACAGCTCTCTCTGTATACACAGTCATAGAGGGAAGGTCCTATCAGTGACTGACAGCTCTCTCTGTATACACAGTCATAGAGGGAAGGTCCTATCAGTGACTGACAGCTCTCTCTGTATACACAGTCATAGAGGGAAGGTCCTATCAGTGACTGACAGCTCTCTCTGTATACACAGTCATAGAGGAAGGTCCTATCAGTGACTGACAGCTCTCTCTGTATACACAGTCATAGAGGGAAGGTCCTATCAGTGACTGACAGCTCTCTCTGTATACACAGTCATAGAGGGAAGGTCCTATCAGTGACTGACAGCTCTCTCTGTATACACAGTCATAGAGGGAAGGTCCTATCAGTGACTGACAGCTCTCTCTGTATACACAGTCAGAGGGAAGGCCCTATCAGTGACTGACAGCTCTCTGTATACACAGTCATAGAGGAAAGGTCCTATCAGTGACTGACAGCTCTCTGTATACACAGTCATAGAGGGAAGCTCCTATCAGTGATTGACAGCTCTCTCTGTATACACAGTCATAGAGGGAAGGTCCTATCAGTGACTGACAGCTCTCTCTATATACACAGTCATAGAGGGAAGGTCCTATCAGTGACTGACAGCTCTCTCTGTATACACAGTCAGAGGGAAGGCCCTATCAGTGACTGACAGCTCTCTGTATACACAGTCATAGAGGAAAGGTCCTATCAGTGACTGACAGCTCTCTGTATACACAGTCATAGAGGGAAGGTCCTATCAGTGATTGACAGCTCTCTCTGTATACACAGTCATAGAGGGAAGGTTGCCTTGAGCTGTCCTACTGCGACTACCCTGTTACCCGCCCCTCCTTCGGTTGGAGGGTGTTAGCGGCCTCTGTCTCGACTGCTTCTGCTCGCCAGCTCTGTTTTGGCTTCCGCTAGGGCATATCACGCCAATGTGGCTTCCACCCGGCCAGGCTTCGGAGGTTCACTGCCCTCCCCTCAGGGAGAGCATGGTTGTTCACTTGGACGGTTCCGGTGTTCCTTGTGGCCTCATACCGTCTCCCTCGTTCGCACTGGCTGTACTAGCTGTGCGCCCACTTACTGAGTCTACCGCATTCTGTCCTCCCGCTGGGTGCAGATTGCGTTCTCCATTCTAGGCGAGGGTCATGCTGTAGACTTACCTTCTCGGTTACCTGACCCTCAGGCTTGGATCTGGGTCCCTACAGTTGGTACCTGTAGTGCCTTCAATACCTGCTGTTTTTTGCTTCCGCAACTGCTACCTTCCTGTTGCCCTGGGAGCAGCTGCCTTGCTTCTACTGCAAGGTTTTCTTCATTCCTTCCTGAGGTTGTCCTTGCCTGGGGACTACCCTTCGCTCAGAATGTCCTCGGTTCACCCACACCGGGACGGTAGAACCCCTTCCTCTGGTGGCAACATCGACATGGACTTTAGCCTGTCTTGTCCTGACATCTGTCTGATGCTAGGTGGACCCCTTCGGTTCCTTTCGCCTGTCCTTCTGCTCCCCCACTCCGGTTGGCTACGGGATGAAGTTGCTCGTGGGCCGACGGGTCCAGTTTTGCCAGACTACTCTGTCCGTGTTACTGGCCTGCACCTGATCACGGGGGTTTTTCCCGCTTGCCAGGCGATTCCAGCGGGCACGTTTGTGTTCGCTCCCGTCCGTGCTTCGTCCAGGATCTATTATCGGACTTAGAGTTCTTACCTGGGGTTCTGTGGGAAGCTGGGCGTTCCCCCACTCTACCTTTCTCTCCCCATGTTCTGTCCTTTCTCCAGTCCGGCCTGGACCTGGGACTGGGACTCTGTTCCTTGATGGGTCATGTGTCGGCGCTGTCCATCCTCTCCAGCGTTCCCTGACCCTCTTGGGCTTGTTAAGTCCTTCTAGTGGCTCATTGGTTCCTCTGTACTGTCCCCCGGTACCGCCCTGGGAACTACATACTGCATCTCTGGGCTCCAAGCTTCTCTTGGAGCCGTTACAGAAGTTCTCTCTACTCCTTCTGTTCGGTCCGTTGTTTTCTTGTGGCCCTTATGTCTCTCAGACGGGGCCTGAATTACGTTTTTTTCTTGTTCCGAGCCTTCTGTCCTTCACCAGGACAGGGCTGTTCTCCGTCCCTTCCTTCCTTCGTGAGGGGTTATCTGCCTTTCATCTCGACGAGGCCATCGTCCTCTCCTTCCCGTCCCGGGAACGGACACTTCGAATGGATGTTGTTTGGGCTTTGCAGTTTTGCTTGGAGATCACCGGCTTTTTTTCGGCGCTCTGACTCCTGGGTGATCCGCACAAGTGTATGACGGCCTCTAGGATGGCTTTCTCCTGCTCCCTCACAATGGCTATTGCTGCGTTTTCCACACCAGGGGCAGGGTTTTGTCTTCCATGTCACTGTTCACTCCATTGGAGCGGTTGGTGCCTCCTGGGCCGGAGACATTAGCCGGCCGCACACTGTGCAAGGCAGCCGCCGGTCTTCCTTACACGCCTTCCTGTATCTACAGGGCGCATACTGGGCTTTGGCGGATGCCTTGAGCTTGTGCAGGCGGCAGTTCCTTGATGCCTTGGGGTGCTTCGCCTAAGATATCCTGTGTCCCCCAAGGAAAATGGGCAGAAAACGAGATTTTTGTATAACTTACCAGTAAAATCTCTTTCTCGCTCTTCCTTGGGGGACACAGCACCCACCCATTCATTGTTTTTCTCTACACGGTTTCCAGTCTTGGTTTACCACGTCAGGTAGTTGGCTTGTTGTTTCCACTTGTTGGACATTGCCTTTTCTCACTACTTGGACACGCAACTGGCAGTCTCTCTCTCCAGGCTGAGGGTATAGCTGATGGAGGAGGGGCTTAACAGTTTCTACTTAGTGTCACGCCTCTTAGGGAGCTGAGCTATACCCAGGGTATCCTGTGTCCCCCAAGGAAGAGCGAGAAAGAGATTTTACTGGTAAGTTATACAAAAATCTCGTTTTCTTTCATTTACACTTCTGCTCATTCTGGGCTTTAAAGTCCAGGACGCGGTCCTATCAGTGATTGACAGCTCTATCTGTATACACAGTCATAGAGGGAAGGTCCTATCAGTGACTGACAGCTCTCTCTGTATACACAGTCATAGAGGGAAGGTCCTATCAGTGACTGACAGCCTCTCTGTATACACAGTCATAGAGGGAAGGTCCTATCAGTGATTGACAGCCTCTCTGTATACACAGCCATAGAGGGAAGGTCCTATCAGTGACTGACAGCTCTCTCTATATACACAGTCATAGAGGGAAGGTCCTATCAGTGACTGACAGCTCTCTCTGTATACACTGTCATAGAGGGAAGGTCCTATCAGTGACTGACAGCTCTCTCTGTATACACAGTCATAGAGGGAAGGTCCTATCAGTGACTGACAGCTCTCTCTGTATACACTGTTATAGAGGGGAGGTCCCATCAGTGACTGACAGCTCTCTCTGTATACACAGTCATAGAGGGAAGGTCCTATCAGTGACTGACAGCTCTCTCTGTATACACAGTCATAGAGGGAAGGTCCTATCAGTGACTGACAGCTCTCTGTATACACAGTCATAGAGGGAAGGTCCTATCAGTGACTGACAGCTCTCTCTGTATACACAGTCATAGAGGGAAGGTCCTATCAGTGACTGACAGCTCTCTCTGTATACACAGTCATAGAGGGAAGGTCCTATCAGTGACTGACAGCTCTGTCTGTATACACAGTCATAGAGGGAAGGTCCTATCAGTGATTGACAGCTCTCTCTGTATACACTGTCATAGAGGGAAGGTCCTATCAGTGACTGACAGCTCTCTCTGTATACACAGTCATAGAGGGAAGGTCCTATCAGTGACTGACAGCTCTCTCTGTATACACTGTCATAGAGGGAAGGTCCTATCAGTGACTGACAGCTCTCTCTTTATACACAGTCATAGAGGGAAGGTCCTATCAGTGACTGACAGCTCTCTGTATACACAGTCATAGAGGGAAGGTCCTATCAGTGATTGACAGCTCTCTGTATACACAATCATAGAGGGAAGGTCCTATCAGTGACTGACAGCTCTCTCTGTATACACAGTCATAGAGGGAAGGTCCTATCAGTGACTGACAGCTCTCTCTGTATTCACAGTCATAGAGGGAAGGTCCTATCAGTGACTGACAGCTCTCTCTGTATACACAGTCATAGAGGGAAGGCTGTCAGTCACTGATAGGACCATCTCCTGGACTTCAAAGCTCAGAATGAGCAGGGATGTAAATGTATAAATTACATGTTATACTTTTTCCACAGAACTATATCTCAATCTGCTCAGCTCCTCCTGCTCTATAACATGCTGCCATCAAATCAAACACCATGTTCAATGTGACAAGTTCCCTTTAATATGGCAGAAAGACTGTCTGTCCGCGTAGGACACTCACCTGGCTGCCATTGGAGACAGTTTTCTAGAATGAGCTCCAGGGATGTGTTCTGTGAGACACAGACCAGAATAGGGCGTGTCCTGAGGGTCCATGTGAAAAAAAAAGTGTGAATTAAAAAAATTAATTCTGTGGATCTGTGTGCAGCTCACTATGTAACACATGGACATAAATTAGGTTTGTGTGAATAAGGTCTAATCAGACGAGCGTTGTGAAACTTGTCCATGAGTCATCCGCTAAAGACATGATTTTCCATCCATGTGGTATCATGAGGACATTTATTAAACTATTTACGCCACTATTGTGGTGTAAAAAAGTCACAAATTTTGGTGCATGCCATATTTGCGCCATAATTTGTGTCTCTTGGATCTTCTTGCCACTTTTCAGAAATGGCGAGGAAAAGGGGCAGGGCTTAGAGAGAGGGGTGGGGCTTAGAGTGCCGCACAGAGGACCAGAGATGCAACAAATCTATTAAAAGGCATCTGCCTCTTAATAAATTAGGCGCATCTTACTTCAGAGTAAGGGGACCAAGAATGGCGTATGGGAACACGAGTCTTGATAAATCTCCCCTACTGTCTCCAACTGTGCTCCATTTTCCATGTCCATAGAGGGGGGGGCATGGCTGGGTGGCATAGTAGAAGAGCCTGCAGATGTCACTCTAAAGCTGGTCCACGAACCTCTAACCTATCCTGCCCTCACCTCTTTTTAAGCTACTTTCACACTAGCGTTTTGGCTTTCCATTTGTGAGATCCGTTCAGGGCTCTCAAAATCGGTCCAAAGCGGATCAGTTTTGCCCTAATGCATTCTGAATGGAAAAGGATCCGCTCAGAATGCATCAGTTTGCATCAGTTCAGTCTCCATTCCGCTCTGGAGGCTGCCTGCAGGGCTTTTCTGTCCGTCCTGCGATGCAGAGCGAGATGGATCCGTCCTGGCACACAATGGAAGTCAGTGGGAACGAATCAGTTTTCTCTGGCACAATAGAAAACGGATCCGTCCCCCATTGACTTTCAGTGATGTTCAAGACGAATCCGTCATGGCTATAGACACCTTAATACAACCAGATCTGTTCATGACGGATGCATGGGATTGTATTATTGTAACGGAAGCGTTTTTGCAGATCCATGACGGATCTGCAAAAAACCCTAGTGTGAAAGTAGCCTTAGGCCTTATTCACACGTCCGCATATATGTCCGCATGTATTCCGCAATTCTGCGGAATACATGTAGACCCATTGACTGTGAATGGGGCACGGAACGATGCGGAGAGCACACACTGTGCTCTCCGCATCAGTTTTTGCGGAGCGCGCCGCCGATCTTACGGCAATTTGCGGATCCATAAACACTACGGACATGTGAATTAGGCCTCAGTGTCTCTCGTGTGCGTGTGTGTGTTTTTTTTTTCCCCATACCTATTGACATGAATGATTGAGTTTAACAGTAGAGTTGGACCAAAGTACTGCATGCTACATGAAGAACTGCACTTGTGTATTTGCCCATATAAGACTACGATGTGTCAGTGTTCACTCTGTGTGCTTTCTGTTTCACCCTTGACATACAGATCTCTCATGAATAGGCCCTAAAAGGCATGCTTTAGCAATGAAATAAATTAAAATTTCTAATATATCTAAACTAGTATCTTGATGCGGTCCCTGAACGGAGATCAGGGCACCAAACTATATAAGGGTGACTATGTATGGTGTGGGGAGTTGCTCTGGTAGACAGCGGTGCGGGTGCAGTATAGAGGCAAAGGGAGTCCAGGTAGTGCAGCAAACAGTGTTTTATTTCACACTTGCACAAACAAAACTCAAAACAGTCACTTAGTGTTACTTCACACACATAGAAAAAACTTGAGGCAAAACAAAAGTCCAAGACGGGATCAAATCACCTGTGTGGTTTAGGTGCGTGTTCACACCTGGCTGTCAGCCCAGCCGCAGGAAAGTCCAACCTCAGACTTCCAGGCAGACTGCACGCCTCTTTGCAAGCTCTTGCTTCCAGCCCTGAGAGCTCCACAGAACACCAGCAGTTTCCAGGTTAAATCACCTCAAATCCTAGGTGTCAGTTCACACCTGGCTGAATGCTCGGCAACACAAAAAGTCCACTGACCGTCTTTAAATGGCCTGCTCTCCTGACACACAGGTCTCAGCTTTTCAGCCCAGCACAGGGCTCAGATCCCAAACACAGAGAGAGCTTTGCATAAACCCAGCTGTCTTTTAAAGTCAGCTAGGTATTAACCCAAAAAAACCCGGACCAGCACCTAAAATCCGGTCCAGTATTTGCCCTCACCTGGCTGCAATCAACCCAGCAGCACAGGCCGAGAGGAAAATACCTGTTTTTTACCACCAAACCTCTCATTGTGTCACATACCCCCCCCCCCTTTGTTCAACCCTGAGGGGGTGAACACACGCCAGACAGTATACCCAGAACCGGGCAATCGCATTTTCCTGTAACTGCCCTGCTCTGTGTTCCACTGAAAATCTAAAGTTCTGAAGTCACCCAAACCCTCTGGTGACCCAGGACTTTCCTTCTTTGTCCAGGTGGCGACAGGCTGCGGCCAACCCCATATCACTCTTTCACAGGCACCTGGTACGGCTTTAACCAGACTTTTGCCTGGGGCTCAGTGACAATATCACGGTGAGTTATGGAAGGGCATTCAGGGAAATCACAGAACACCTCTGTGTTCCGACTAACAAACTCCTTGGCTCTCTGAGTCTGTTCAGTGGAAAGGCTGCCAGTAATTTTATCTGTGGCAGCCACTTCCCTGTTAGCAGACAGACGGACCGGAATCTCTTTCCCTAGATAAACCGGCCGCGGGTTGTTCTCAATACAAGTCTCTCTAACTTTCCAAGGTTTCCGTAAATTTACATGGTAGACCGGCTCCGGCTTTTGCAGTCCTGGCTGGTGTACCTTGTAAATTGGGTCTCCAACTTTCTGTGCTATTTTATAGGTCCTCTTCCCCCTAGCGCTGTCCTTACTGTCCACAGGTGGCCCAACAACCAAAACCGGGTCCCTTTGGCTATGGACCCCAGACACTCGATTGCAGGACCAGCTTTGGCCTGGCTGAGCCACCTTCCTATGTTTTCTACCTATCCTATTTAGGGGGACTGTCTTCCCCTCGCCCACCAGACCTACTGTGGGTCCCTCTGCCTTGGGTTTCTGGGGTTCTAACACCTCACCTGGGCTAGGCCTCACTACTGGAAGTTTTCCTACCTTTCTGGGAACTGTACGTACAATGGCCGGCCACAGGGCTGGGAACAATGGAAAGTCTCTTCCTATTATCACATCATAGGGCATACTCGTGGTTACAGCTACCTCATGGACCTGCCTGCCGGCACACGTGCTTACAGACAACAGAGCAGTGGGGTATTCTTTTAAATCTCCATGAATGCTGAAAACCCCGACTCTCCGGCCTGTAAACTCTGTGGGTCGCACCAGGAAGCCCTCACCAGGGTCATCTGACTCCCGAATCCAGCAGAGCTGCCACTGGAGTGTCTCCCACCTCCACCCGACACAAATGTTCATCATGGATAACCTCTGACACATCGACCCTTCTGGCATACAATGACTGTCGATACCCAAAGTTTACATCCATGGGCTCACCCAGGAGGGGACAGTTGGCCCGTACATGGCCAGGCTCCTGGCACCGCCAGCAGATTATAGAGTCCTGATCCCCAAAGGGCACATCCTGCGGTCTTTCTCAGCTCAGGCCGCAGGGTCTGGGAGGGGATTTTCTGGGTTTTATTACTCCCTTCCCCAGAGTCCCCCTTAAGTTCCTCAGTAGCCCCATAACGTTCGACCAGGTCCACCATCTCCAGGGCACTAGTAGGAGATGTCTGGCCAACCCAGCGCTGGAGGGGTAGTGGCAATGCCCTCCAGAATTTGTCAGCTACAATACGGTCCAGCATAGCAGTGGGACTAAGTACGTCAGGCGGTAGCCATTTTTGTAAGAGTTTTAGCAAATTGTAATACTGGGGTCGTGCTGGCTCAGCTGGGTTAAACTCCCACTGATGTACCCTCTGGGCCCTGACCAACACATTCACCCCCAGTCTCGCCAGGATCTCACACTTAACCACAGAGTAGTCTGCTGCTTGGTCGTCCGGTAAATCAAAGTAAACCTGTTGGGGTCCTGACGCCAGAAACGGAGCGATGACCTCTGCCCACTGGTCTCGGGGTAGTCCCTCTCTCACGGCCACCTTTTCGAACATCGCCAAGTAGGTTTCAACATCATCTGTCGGTGTCATCTTGGGAACGGCGGTGCGGACTGCTTTCCGGGCATCGTGCACTCCCTGAGGCATCTCTGACTTTTCTAGCACCATTACGTGTTGCAGCAGCCGCTGGTTCGTGTCCTGCTGTCGCTGATTAGCCTCTAGCAGCTGTGCGACGGCCTCTTCATGTCTTTTTTGCTGTTGTGCGATGGCCTGCTGTTGGACAAGTAAGGCTTCTTCATGTCTCTTTGGCTGCTTTAAGTTGGCCTGGACAAGCTGCTTTATCATCTCCTCCATCTTGTCCTGTGTTGGTGGTTGCAGCTTGGCAGGCTTAATCCAGGACATACAACAGTGCCCAAAAAAAAAAAAATGCTCCAAAAAGTTTTGGCTTCACGCCAGCCTCACTGCAATTGCCCGCATCCGACACCAAATGTGGGGAGTTGCTCTGGTAGACAGCGGTGCGGGTGCAGTATAGAGGCAAAGGGAGTCCAGGTAGTGCAGCAAACAGTGTTTTATTTCACACTTGCACAAACAAAACTAACAGTCACTTAGTGTTACTTCACACACATAGAAAAAACTTGAGGCAAAGCAAAAGTCCAAGACGGGATCAAATCATCTGTGTGGTTTAGGTGCGTGTTCACACCTGGCTGTCAGCCCAGCCGCAGGAAAGTCCAACCTCAGGCTTCCAGGCAGACTGCACGCCTCTTTGCAAGCTCTTGCTTCCAGCCCTGAGAGCTCCACAGAACACCAGCAGTTTCCAGGTTAAATCACCTCAAATCCTAGGTGTCAGTTCACACCTGGCTGAATGCTCGGCAACACAAAAAGTCCACTGACCGTCTTTAAATGGCCTGCTCTCCTGACACACAGGTCGCAGCTTTTCAGCCCAGCACAGGGCTCAGATCCCAAACACAGAGAGAGCTTTGCATAAACCCAGCTGTCTTTTAAAGGCAGCTAGGTATTAACCCAAAAAAACCCGGACCGGCACCTAAAATCCTGTCCAGTATTTGCCCTCACCTGGCTGCAATCAACCCAGCAGCACAGGCCGAGAGGAAAATACCTGTTTTTTACCACCAAACCTCTCACTGTGTCACAATGGTTACACGTGTCCATACAATGAGTCAGTGGCCCTGCTGTGCACATGGAAGTCTGTATGCTGCACGTCCATGGACTGGTTATACGGTCATATCACTCAGTTCCCGAGATCTCCATTCAGTGACCGCACTACTTTATTTCCAAAACAGACCTTATCTGCTCCCGCTGCAGGGTCCTGGCTCCTGTGCTTACTGTCACCACTGCAGCGCTGGGGTCCCCTCAGCGTCATCAATTGTTTTGATCTGCCCCCTTGTGTCATGTGACTAACTGACATGCTGCAAGGGGGGCAGGTCACTGCTGCAGCCAGTCATTAGCTGCAGCAGCATCAATCTGGATGTTAGCAAGGGATCCGAGTGCTGTAGCGGCAGTGAAGGAGACGGGCGAAGGAGCAGGACCTAGTAGCAGGTAAGATATAGAGGAAAGGGGGTCCCCCTGAACACCCCTTTTAAAGGTATTACCTACTTAGCTTTAAATCCGTGCTTAGAATTCGAATTTGCAAATGGTATCTTGTTGCCATTTGCGATTAGACCTGCCACCACGCTGCAGTTGAATACTGCGGCGGGGCACGGAAGCTGAGTTCCCTGCTCCCCTGATCACCCTCATAGGCCTCAGACTTAATAGGCCTCAAGTCTCTGAGGTGGTAAATCCTGGCACAGGCAGGTGTGTCCCTGTGTCTCACCATCCCAGGCCATAGACCAGAAGAGGTTGTGGCCTGCATCGTGAACGCTGGCGGACATAAGACACAGGTGAGTATTCATTTTTGGCCTTTTTTCAGTGCCCACATAGGGCACATTACTGACAGGAAGGAGAGCACTGTGGGGGGCACTTTGGAGGACATTATTTAAGGGGAGGGGGTGAGCACTATGAGGGACTTTAATAGCGTCCAAATAGAAAAAGGGGAAATAGAGGCGGCACTCACCACTGCTGTGTAGACAAATTTATTTCTTGCTGTTCTCAGAACTATGAGGGACTTTACTTGGGGGGGCAATATGGAGGACATTACTACTGGAGGGGCACTGTGGTGAAAATTGCTACTGGAGGGGCACTGTGGTGGACACTACTACTGGAGGGGCACTGTGGTGGACACTACTACTGGAGGGGCACTGTGGTGGACACTACTACTGGAGGGGCACTGTGGGGGACATTACTACTGGAGGAGCACTGTGAGGGACATTACTAATGTAGGGGCATTGTGGGGAACATTAATACTGTGGGGGACATAACTGGCAGCATTATTGGGGCACTCTAGGGGAATTAATACTGGGGACAGTAAAAGAGGCGTTACTGGTGGCACTGTGGCATTTTAGTACTGAGGCACTATTGGAGGATTTTTTTTTTGTACTGGGGCACTATTACTAGAGGCACTATTGGTGACAATACTAATACGGGGGATAAAAAAGGGGATATTAATGCTGGAGATACTGTAGGGTCATTTCTATTACAGGAGCATAGTAGGCGACATTATTTTTGGGCACACTATACAGACATTATTACTAGGAGCACACTATAGGGTTTTATTATTATTATTAGGCCTCTTGCATACGGCCGTATGTATTGTGCGGTCTGGCCCCTAATAGAACAGTCCTATCCTTGTCCGTTATGCGGACAATAATAGGATATGTTTTATCTTTTAGCGGAACGGATATACGGTAATACGGAAACGGAATGCACACAAAGTACTTTTTTTTTTTTTTGCAGAACAATTGAACGGACACGGAAAGAAAATACGTTTGTGTGCAAGAGGCCTTACTGGGGGCATTTTAGTGGTGGTCTGGGTCAACTAAAAATTTAATTAGTCCCCTACGTTTTTCAGTTTAGGAGCCTCCTAGTGCTTTAAATGACAATTTATTTTTCAACAGACCCTTCTTAATATGATTTAGCAGTATTTTTTTCCCACCACCACTTTAGCTGCAGGCAGGAGACACAAGGTTCTTGGCGCTGGGACTCCATCTGTACACATATTAGACAATAGAAACATAAATCTGCCGGTATGATAGTATTCATTGTTTTCTTGTCATGAAAAGCACATACACCCTGAAGTTTGGCTGCTCTGATTAGTTATGTGTGACTCTGCCTTTGTTTGGATTGCAGAATGGGGGTCGGGGCACCCCTATGCCCCCAATCGATGGTGGTGCCCCACCTGTCAGACACATGCCATATCCTGTGGATATGTCACAATGAAGCAAAAGAGTTTTTTGTCAACATGCTCGGCACATGATATTGGAGCTTCACTTTAAGAGGTCTTAATATTTTCATTGAACTCCCATGACTACTGAGATATGATCGCATTGACATGCATTTATGAATGTGATGGTTACATCTTTTCTATAATAAACCATTTCCATCACTTGACATATGGCAGCCCCCATAGTTAACACTCCATATTGAAAATCCATACATTGAACCTAGGGGAGACGTGCCCTGGGGTGGGTATATATAAGACCTCCAGCCTGTAATTTCAGCTCCAGGTCTGATCTTTAGTCCCAGCAGGAAGCTGAACTACTGATCTCCTTACAAGTAAATCCAGTCTCGGATGATGCTGTACAGTCATTAGCAAAGATATCAGGGGTGGGGGCGCATGCAAATGAACGCAACGATTCTAATAATAATTAAAAGCACAACATGTTAAGTATTAGGTTGTTATGGCAATGGAATGCTAACGGTTAACCCTTTACGGTCTGTGCATAGAACAATACGAATTCCTCTGAATATGCTTGTATGTCGGCTAATACTAATAATGTTTTCTGTGGTTGATGTATATTTACGCTAACTGAATTTTTTCAAATGGGGGAAACAAAAGCTTTTTGACATGATTCTAACTATTGAAGCTCGGCTTTCTTGTAGCCATTTCTTCTCAGTCTGGGTTCTGAAAAACTCTAGGCGTAACTAGAACTGAATGGGCCCCACAGAAAAGTTTTAAATGCCCCCCCCCCTTCCTCTATCTCTGACCAAAAAATGACTCTCTTCTCATTTCTCCTCCTATTGCACCTCCGCTGTTCGTGCAGCACTACATCTAGGCACGCTCTACACTGAGTTCCTGACGTCGCACAGCGCCGGTTCATAGTGCAAACTACGCATTCTGAAGCTGCCAGGACTGTGCAGGCACCCAGAGAAGTAATACCAGAGCTTGGACTAGGAGCACCATACTCACTGCTGGGTCCCGAAATTAAACCTGTTTGTCCTCCACCTGGGCCTCTTCCTTCCCTTTAGCCAGTGATTTCCTTCAGGCCTCCTTAGCCAGGGTGCATAACCAGCCAGGGGCCCAATGCATCCCTGAGTGCCATACTGTACCGAGATGGCTGCTCACATGTAGTTTCCATATCTGTTACCAATGGAGCACATTGTGGGGGCACGGACAGGTAAGTACTGATGGTGCACTGTATGGCTATGTCTGGTAGCTCATATATTAGCGGAATGGGGATCAGCCCTTTTGACAGTAGATGAGGTGGAGATTCAGACATCCAGCTATCTTCATGGTAGTTTATGGGATAAATAAAACACTCCTATATATGGCCTCCTCTTTTGTAGAGTGTGAATAGACCATTCATTCTCAAGACAGGTATTGTACGTGTCCTGGAGTAAAACCAGCACCTAGCAGGTATCTATGGCATATACTTTCCATATGTCAGAAATGTTTCAGTTGGTAATACCACTTATAACTTTTTGTGGCCCTTGGGATTGGTTCAGTCTGACAGTGTGGCTCTTGGACTAGAAAAGATCACACACTACTAGGTAGACAGCTTTTCATATGTCCTAGTGGAAGGCTGTATGACGGGCTCTCATACTGATGCCATATTTATTTGATTGATTTCTATGGCGCTGATATATTCTGTTTATAGCTTTACAGACATTATCGTCACTTGGTATCCCTAATGTAGCCCACAATTGGAATTGTATTGTCTAGGGTAGAGGGAATCTTCCAGCTCCTCAGAAATCTTACAACAGGGGCTTCTCCAATGCAGACACCCCAGGGATTTGTACCGTCGACTTCCCCCAAATCATAACTGCAAAGAGATGTGTCGAGCTCTGTATGGATAATATCTCATCTCAGAGGACAGGGCAGACCATGACCCTGCTCCATACGGACGGTGATGTTGTCATGTCAAGTACAGTATGGAATTAGCGTCCGCACTCTCTACCATGCAGGTTGCAATTTTGCACACAAAACTGGACTGACATTTTTTTTACTGTCTTTTTCTAGCTCTGATTTTGAGGACTATTCGGATGAGATTGATCTTCTGTATTCTCTGTGTGAATAAGGATGACGTCTGTAAGTGGCACGATTAAACTTCACTCGTACAGGACGCTGAAGATCTCCTGCATTCTCTGGTCTTGGAATATTTTTCCCCTTAATATGCTGACTTCTGAGGAAAAGTATTGCTACAAGGGAAATACCGAGAATATATTGTACAGTTGTGATTTTGCTGGATTACGTACTCTTCGTGTTTTTTTGCCCTGGGGCAATGGGCCAGAGCAAAACCTATAGCAACCTATTAGCTTGCATTTTAGAACCTGCACTTGTACGGCTACAACTAGAAAATAATTTGGTTGCCAGGCCAAAAACATTCTCATGACCCTTTTTTCATTTTTCTATGCAAAAATAATAAATAAATTCTATTTTCTAACATACCTGGTATACAAGATACTTTGAGACACAACTGGGTGATCCAGCAAAAAATATCATAGAGGCTTGTTGGAGATGTAGAGTTAGTACTTTGTTCATTCCGCATTACATTGCTTTAGCTTTTTTCCATTGTAAAATGGTGTAATCTTTTCTTTATGATATATGATTCCAAAGAAATAGTAATTTAATGTTTCTACAATGTTGGGTTAGGGCAGCACATTTACAATTACGGCTGTGGATGTAGATACAGATTTTGCTGCAGTTTTGCCATGGAGTTTATCTTATGCATTGCACTGCAAGAATTGACATGCTGTGCTTTTAAAATCCACGCTGCATGTCCGTTTACGTAGTGGATTTTGTTCCACAGTGCGTGGATGAGATTTTTTAAAGTTGCAACTGCTACCATGAAAAGGAAAGAAGTGGTACAGTATCTAATCAACCAATTTTATATGTTGTACTCTGTCATGAACAGGGGCGGACTGGGAACTTTAAGTGACCCTGGAAGAAGAAAAAACTTAAGTGGTCCCAATTGACAGAACGTGGGACAATACAAGTAGGTGGGGTCAGCAATACCATAGAGAAAAATACCGACCCATCAGAAGCAGATATCACAGTGCTGCACAATATACTGTCCCAAAGTCTGTCCCTCTGTGGTGGCCATCAATAGCTGCCACGTTCTGTCCTCCTCCTCCAGTTGTCTCTGATTAAGATACGGAGCAGGGGTTACAACAGGGGTCAGCAAGGGATCTTTGGCACTCCAGCTGCTGTGAACCTACAACTCCCAGCATGCACACTCTCTCAGCTTTTCTTGTAACTCCTATAGAACTAGACAAAGCATTCTGGGAGTTGTAGTTTGATAACAGCTGAAGTGCCGGAGGTTGCTGATTCCTGGGTTAGAAGATGAGATGCTGCTGCAGCAGTTGAATTCAGGTCTCTGGCCGTGTACATGAGTGGTATTACAGCTGAGAGCTCATTATGCAAATGCCGACAGACCGGATGGCTTGGGCGGCCCCTTAGCATCGGCCCACCTGGAAATTTCCCTATAAGGTATATGGTCAGGTTGCCTCTGGTCCCATCTTTAGTGAGGTGGAGGTGCTCTAGGTGGCCTGCACTTCTCCGGAGACCACCGTTGGCTGGTCACTGAACTTCAGATCCAGTTAGCCAAGTGCAGCATATGATATTCTTCTGATTCTGGGATGTAGACTAGTGTACAACTGTTATCACAGCAGCAGCTAAATATCATTTTTGCAAAGCAGGTTACTATGTGCAGACCACTGTCCTCTGCAAACAGTCAAGTGAAATCCTCAATATGAATTCATTGCTATGGAGTATGTTGGCGCTATAGAAAGATTTTTTATTATTTCGACAAACAGAAAATTGACATTACTTATAAAAGTGATTGGCACAATGACTATACACCCTGCCTGTTCCATCCTCATCGTCTTACATATCCTTAAAGACTAGGTGCATATGAGCTCCAGAAAACTTTTTCCAAATAAGTTATTGAGCTAAAACTTTAAAATCCAACATAAAAAAAGCCTGTATGTGTTTTTCCATGGAAAAGCATTGCTTCATTTATTTGTACAAAGATATTTACAAGTGTGTATCCCAAATATACTTTATTTTCAGGAAAGAGGCGAAATATAAAACCAAGTATACTGTCAACACCCAGTTGTGGTAGGCTTTAATAGGGCACAAAACGTGAACTCAGAGTGACGCTGTCCTTTGCATAGTCCATAAGCTTCTTCAATATGTCATTAGGCTTGGCTCCTGGAGTCACAGTGTCAAACTGGCATAGGGAGGCTGAGCTTCTTGCCACGAAGAACTGTTTGGAGAGACACAAAAACAATTAACCTTTAAAAAAGGACT
The DNA here is from genome assembly GCA_033119425.1 of Bufotes viridis. NCBI lineage: Eukaryota > Metazoa > Chordata > Amphibia > Anura > Bufonidae > Bufotes > Bufotes viridis. The sequence goes on from CM065596.1 coordinate 111,147,888, forward strand.
CGTCACTTTTCCTGACATGTCTGTTTTACTAACTACTTGCATTTTCCATCTAATAGGAATTCTGGAGAAGCTTTTCTTACAACTGTGTTGTACATTTCATCTATTATTTATACTAGAAATGTAAAAATTAAAGGGATTGTGTGATTTTTTATTTTTTTTGTCCTATTGTATGCTTTTCAATGCACTTGCTTCATCTGCATTGGTTGTTTTCTCAGATTTCACTGAGGGTCACATGACCCATGATGTCAGCTTCTCTCTCTGCTTAGATGATGTTTCGAGCACAAGACAGAGAGCAGATATGTGTCTGTACACAAGGTCACTGTTCTGGCCACGCCCCCCGCACTGCTGTCTGCTCTCTCACTGGATTATTCAGGAAACTTTAAGCCCTTCAGCAGTACAGACTCAGGGCTTGACGCTTTGCTGAGTAGCTGCAGACAATGAAGAGATACAGGATTTTCCCTCCTCATCCTGCAGACACAGAACTGACAGACTGGAGCAGTTCTAAAGAGCATTGCACAAGAACAGGTAGTGGGAAGATCCTCTGTGTATCAGCAGTGTCATTGTACAGCTGGTACTTCAAGTCCTACATAAACATGCTGCTGAGTCCCCCAGCATGCAGACATGTCACTCAGGGCAGCACTTGTATTCACTCCCTTTACAGAGCAGGGGGAGGGGCACAAATATTAAAGAGGAAAACCTCAGAGATTGTTGTTACTGCAGCTAAACAAAGAGCCAGAAGAGAACCAGGGAAATCAGGAAATAGATTTTTTTTTGCCCAAAACTTGATTAGCTTATGTATATATTGCTGCCCATTCGATTTACAGCCCTATGTATTTTTTTTCATAAGTCTGACAACCCCTTTAACCACCAGCAGTCTGCAATAAAGGTTCATCTGGGTGTTACTAATGGGGTGTGTCCCTGCACTGTGAAGAGGCACACCTCCAACTGGTGACACCCAAGTGAAACTTTACAGTAGAATGCTGGAAATTCATTCATGATCGTTTAGTAGGAATAACAGAGGAAATGCACAACATATAGTCTTAAGAATAGATGCTTCAGAATTATTTTATGGGGAATGCAAGTAGTTACTAAAAGAGACATGTCAGGAGAGATGACAGACCTCCCTTGAAATATCTGTGTGTGCCATGTAAGTCTCTAAAACATAATTACAATCTACACAGGATATTTCATTTGTAGAAATTTAGACTTCAAATATGAATAAACGTGTGCTACTTAATGACCCGATTTCGTATATAGTACCCTCAGTTCCATATTACTCAGCCTTCTATTCAGAACTCCTACCTTTAGTGAAGTAGAGGTAGAAGAAGTCAAAGTAGAAGATGGTCTGCACCACTCCAGAGACCACCGCTATCTGGTCATAGAACTTCTCTGTGTGGTAGCGCCAGATCCAGTTGGCCAAGTAAAGCATACGATATAAGCCCAAGAAGAAGAGGTAGTGGGTGGTGATAGACTCAGCTTCTCCCGTCTTACTGATCATGAAGAGCTGCGGCAGAATGGCTACAGACTCCAGGTAAATTGAAAAAGTCCAGAGTATCTAAAAGGAACACAGGTTATCTCATATCAATTCCTACTCAACAAATACTTCTTGGAGACTGGGTCTGATCTGCACTATACTCAGGGGCGATGCTAGGGAGGAAAGTTATTTACATGGGACTGAATGTTGAGGGGGTAATGTTATTTACCTGGGACTGCATGTTGGAGGTGGCTGGGGCAGAGTGATGTTATTTACATGGGACTATATATTGAAGGCGGCTGTGGGAGGGAGTGATGTTATTTACATGGGACTGAATGTTGAAGGTGTCTGGGGGAGGGAGTGATGTTATTTACATGGGACCGAATATTGAGGGGGTGATATTTACATGGGACTGTATGTTGAAGGCGGCTGAGGAGGGGGTGGTGTTCTTTACATGGGACTGTATATTGGAGGGGGCTAGAGAGATGGTGTGATGGTATTTACATGGGACTCTACGGCAGAGGGAGGGAAAAAATGTTATTTACATGGGACTGTATGCTGGAGGGGCTGAGAAATTATAATTTCTGAGGACACTAAATGGTGGAATATACATATCGGGGGCATTACAAATACCAGGGGCACTTCAGGGTGAGCATTATAACAATAGGGGCATTTTAAAGCCAGGGGACATTGGGCATTCCTATTACTACTGGGGGCACTATAAGGGTGAATTATAGATCCACATTATTTCTACTAAGAGCACTATGGGGGCCCTTCTTACTACTGTGGGGTCTGTAGAAAGCTTTATTACCACTGAAGAAACAATAGGGGAGCCTTATTTCTTTTGGAGCATTATTAATACTCAAGGGCTCTTATACTAATGAAGACACTCTTGGGGAGGACTATCACTGTTGGGGGCACTGCAGGGAGCAGTATTACTAATGAGGGCATTCTAGAAGGGAATTACTATTGATGGGACTTGGAGGAGCACCATTACTATGGGGGAGGGGGGGGGGACACTCATTCTTCTTCAGTATAGTATTTGGGGGAATTGGGGAGCACAACAAGCAGCAGGAGATAACACTGTTGGGGGATGATAACAGAAAAGTGAGGAACCTAAGATGTCTGTGTGTCACACTGCAAAGACGAGTCGGCTGAGAGAAGTGTCCAGACCGAATAGAGAAGATGATGAGAAGATCTGCATCAGAGGAGACATCACCTGAAGGCTCTGGATGTGAGAGATATGTGCTCCTGTATAACAGCGCGAGGGTGGGACATATGCATTGGGGCTTGGGCCCTGGATATTTTGAGACCCTAGCAACGCCCCTAACTGTACTATTCCTGCAGGAAAAACACTATATTTAGGAAATGTAATGGTTATCACAAAGGGTCCAGGTATGTGCTTCTAATATGAGGATACACGGGTGTGGTCAGTTACTGAGGAAGGGTTCACTAATCCCAACTCCCAATACAACAAAAAAGTGCTGAGGAAAACAGCACTCCAAATCTGTGTGTATAAACAGTTGGGGCTCATGCACAGGCAGCATCCGTGCGGATTCCACAGACGGATCCAGAACCTTAGTGCTTCTGTGGCATTCCGTACCACACCTTCCAGTGCACAAACAGCCAGGTCCCATATATTACGGGCCCGACAGGGGAACGGCCATCTGCATGAGCCCTTAAAGGTGCGTTTGCCCGCCACAACAGGGTTTGGTCCAACTCACCCCAAACGAAGAGTCCACAACAGAGAATATAGGCAGCACTCTGTATGGTGAACAGAAAATGAGGAGCAGATTTATTGCAGAACCAGACATTTCGGCTGTGAAGCCTTTCTCAAGCATACATAAACCGAAACAGTGCTCATATATACACCTGTGTCAAGATGACATCATCATTGTGCGCCAACAACCACAGTGACATGATCAAGTGCACAAACCTTGCACTAATTACCACTAACTTGATAATATAATGGCAAAAAAATGTGTCTAAACCTGTCAGGTGGAGAAGAAGGCACTGAATCACATGGGTGAATCCATAGTGTGTATAGATGTCCGTACGGCATCTCCAAATGCAAACTGCGCATGCGCTGATCCCTCCCAAGACATATATGTTATGCTGCCTAGTAACTAGTGCACTTGATCATGTCACTGTGGTTGTTGGCACACAATGATGATGTCATCTTGACACAGGTGTATATATATGAGAACTATGTTTAAGTTTATGTATGCTTGAGAGTACTTTGACACTATCGTTAGAAGAATCCGGCAGGCAGTTCCCGATATCTTTTTTTCCCGGATCTGTTAGACTTTTGCATTGAAATACCGGATCCGTCTTTCCAGTATCATCCGGAATAACTGATCCGGTATTTATAATTTTTTCAAAGCTAGAAAGAACTGAGCATGCACATACCGGAAAACCACATCCAGCGATGCAACAATTTCCGGAACACTTGGTACTGGATCCGGCATTAATACAATTAATGCTGGATCCGGCAAGTGCGGTAGTGTTCCAGGATTTTGGCCGGAAAAATACCGTACAAGGGACGGAACAGGGGACATCCTGATGAATACTGAATGGATTGCTTTCCATTCAGAATGCATTGGGGCAACTGATGTGTTTTTTCCGGTATTGAGACCCTTTACTGGATTTCAATACCGGAAAAGAATAAGGCTAGTGTGAAAGTTCCCTAAGAAAGGCTTCACTGCCGAAACGTCGCGTCAGGGGCTAGCGTAGATTTTACTCCAGGCACATGGACTGCCACAGATGCGCCTGTTTGCTTGTTCATCAGGTGATCGGCAGCATCTTTGCACTGGGCAATTATTAGTGTTTCCGATCCATCAAACAGGCCCTTAGCTTTCACATTAAAGCTCTAGCTGCAATATCTGGAGAGTTAAACTTGAGGTCAGGATGAAAAGGATGATCTCAATGGGGCACATTTACTAAAGTGTTGCGCCTTTTTTTAGTCTAAAAAAAGCTGTTTTTAGAAAGTCATATTTTTTATCGCAATTACTAGTGAAATTGCTCCTGTTTTGGAGGCTTTTGCGCTTCGTTTAGATTTTTAGAGTAATTCAGAAGCTTTGCAGCGCTGGAGTCCTAGGTTCGAATCCTACCAAGGACAACATCTGCATGGAGTTTGTATGTTCTCCCCGTTTTTGTGTAGGTTTCCTCCGGGTACTCCGGTTTCCTCCCACACTCCAAAGACATACTGATAGGGAACTTAGATTGTGAGCCCAAAGACGAGTCAGCTGAGAGAAGTGTCCAGACCGAATGGAGAAGATGATGAGAAGATCTACATCCGAGGAGACATCACCTGAAGGCTCTGGATGTGAGAGATATGTGCTCCTGTATAGCAGCGCTAGTGTTTGCGAGGAGGGTGGGCGGGGGATCGACTTAGAGAAGTGGGACATATGCATTGGGGCTGTTTTTAGAAAGTCATATTTTTTATCGCAATTACTACTGAAATTGCTCCTGTTTTGGAGGCTTTTGCGCCTCGTTTGCCTATTTAGATTTTTAGAGTAATTCAGAAGCTTTGCAGCGCTGGAGTCCTAGGTTCGAATCCTACCAAGGACAACATCTGCATGGAGTTTGTATGTTCTCCCAGTTTTTGTGTGGGTTTCCTCCAGGTACTTCGGTTTCCTCCCACACTCCAAAGACATACTGATAGGGAACTTAGATTGTGAGCCCCATTAGGGACAGCTTGATGCTAATGTCTGTAAAGCACTGCGGAATATAGTAGCGCTATATAAGTGAGCAAAATAAATCTGCAACTTTTTTCTGATCTATTTATGAAGATGCGCCTTTTTGAGCCTGAATTTGTCACAAAAACAGTCTAATTTCTACTCCACTCCAGGGCTGGCGTACTTTTCATTTTTTTCAGTAGTGAAATGCGCCTTTTATTTTTGCTACTTTTCTCCACACAGATGCAACTGTTTTTCAGGCGCAAATACATTAGACCAGTCTAAGTGAGTAAGAACCTGTCTAACTGAAAAACAACCACCAGAGCTCAGACTAATAGCAATACGCCTAATTCATCAACAGCTGTGCGACTTTAATTAAATACTCAGCAAAAGAAAGAGATCTAAATGAAATACAACTGTCTAATTTTTAGCCTAAAAACAGACGAGCTTGATAAATGTGCCCCAATATCTGTGTAAGGGCTCATGCACACGACCGTATGTATTTTGCAGAACGGAACAGCTGGCCCCTAATAGAACAGTGCTATCCTTGTCCGTAATGCGGTCAATAATAGGACATGTTCTATTTTTTTGCGGTGCGGAGTGTATTACGGGCAAGGACGGCACACGTTCTTGTGCATGAGTCCGAAGGAAGAGGGAGGGGAGCTGCAAGTCACAGGAATACCGATCACAGTTTGCTGCTGTCATCCCTCCCCCTGTACAGCCGCCCGTCACCCCAGGGTGTGATACAGATCATCACACCTTACCAACAGGAACAGACACAAGATCTCAATTTGTCACACCGTAAAAGTTACACATCAAATCAACCCCGCCACCTAATTAAGCTGTGTGTTGACTCAGGTGTTTGCAAAATTACATGTTGCCCATGAGTGTAAAGTATTGGGTGGCATTTTTAGTAGTGTCTACTATTAGTAACGGTGCGAACATAAAATATTTATTCATTTATTTATTTTTTAGAATTTAGGTTTTATTTGTGTCAAAATTTTCCCAAAAAAGGTTAAAAAAAAAAAATGTCCTGAGGTAAAAAAATGATTGTCTATTCTGTTAATGGGACATTAGTGTTTCATCAATGGGGGTCGCTGCCAGAACGAGGTGCTTGTAATGGTCACTGGTGTGCTGCGGCCCTTTCATTTTTTTATTTATTCAGGCAAACACAAGTCAGTTCAATGTGAGGACAGGATCAAACAGCATTATAAGGCCATGAGTCATTGTGATAACTGCGTGCTATTCTATTACACCGACAGCATTATGTCAGTGCAATTTAGTGAGATTACAGGACTCTCTGGGTCAGAGAAGCAGTTCCCATGTTTGAATGGAGTGACAGTCAGGCATGCACACTGCCGCTACACTGAACTCTATGGGACCACCGGATAGAGCAGAGTACAGTGCCTGGCAATATCCTGCAGTCCTATACAGTTGAAGGGAGCGACACTGTGCATGTGTGACCTCCAAACCATTCAAGGGAGACCACCGACCTCCATCCTCATGAACACCAATCGAATTCTTATCCCCTATACTGCGGATAGAGGATAAGTGTCTGTCATGGGACAACCCCTTTAATTCACAGTAATGCCTTTTGCACATCTATGTATTACATGTACAGCCCATTGATTTCAGTGGCAACTGTATATAGTGTAATTTCCCCTGCCAGGTTCGCCCACAAAATACAACCAAGTGCACTGAAGGGCCCCAGTAGAGGGAGACTCTTCTAGCAATAAGGGATCATCCAATGTAGATAACCTCTATAAGGATCCATGAAAAGTCCTATATTGTATCTCTGATTTTATATGGAGGTATACTAAGTATTTTTTCTGAAGAACTCTGTATGATGAGAAAAAACAATCCTGGCATGCCCCATCATGTGCTGTACTGCTTCTATAGGTGGCACATGGAGAAATGGACTACCGGAAGTTCCTTAAGAATTCATGCATGCGGAGTCATAGTACACTTGTAGACCCCATTTTTATTTGGCACACTGGACTGACTGCAGTGTATTTGACACAACTGTGGATGATTTATGGATTATGTAGATCTAATGTGTAATTTTACTCTGAGTTTAGTTCTGCGCCAGTTCCACCCTCCGCCTAGCAGTGATGCCTCAGTCAATATTTATAAAGGTTTACATTACAGTCCTGAAATGACTTGGGTTAGGAGGATGCCTGCCGTTTAATGTGTGGTATCATATTTAACGTAACAAAATAATGAAAACATCTAAAAATGTAAATATCCGTGTTATATAATTTTTTTAAAGTCCCCCATGGTTCTGTATTCTGATATGTCTGTTGACTGCTGCATTTATGAGCTAGTTTCCCCTAAAAACAATGGTCGTTGCTTTCTGTGCCTGCGCCAAATTTATGAACTGGTGCTAATTAATAATATATTTGGTGCAAGTGTAATGTGGTTTACACTTATATGTGTAAAAGTATCCCAGGGGCTTGCCTGGCATAGGTTGTGACTTTTGCAAAAGTCACACATAGTAAATAAGCTATAATCCAGGTTCAATCTCACTTTTACCTCTTAAACACAGACCACTTTGAAAAGTGGTCACAAAAACTGACCAAATGTCACAGAAAACGGCGCAGTTGACGTGACTTGCGACTTTTTAAAGCCACAAAGCTTGCATATCTGATTTGCTAACTGTCCCCCAATGTTTATAAGGGAAAATACACCCAGTAGGTTAAAGGGGCAGGGCTTGGTATAAAAGGGGTGTGGTCTCAGATGCAACAGCTCTGTACAAAACCGCCATAAAGGTTCGCTTGACAGCTGTCACGCGCAAGGATTGCACTGCAGGAATTTTTGCAATTTCTCGGGTTCCCTGCAAACGTGCGAGTTGCACTGCGACCCCATTCATTTCTATGCTAGCACGGCTACACTGCGATCCTTGGACGCAACAGTTATCATGTGACCAAGACCGCCATGTAGCAAACTCTTATGTGCTGTGTGCAGGAAACCTAAAGCTCCAGGAAAAAGGGGGTTCTTAGTGTCTATGGAGCAACCTTACAGCTGTATTACACAGCCTGATTCTGCCAGCGATTGTCGGGAAGGAAACGTTCCTTCCTGGCAATCGCCTGCTCGGTAGCGGAGGAGACCGCTGCTATTACATGCAGCGATCTCCTCCTCAGTATGGGGAGGAGTGATCGTTATATCATCGCTCTTCCCTATTCTGAATGATTGTTTGCCGGAAGCAGATAACGATTAGGCGGCATGATCTGCCGCCGGCAAGCGATGAATTGTAAACCTGTCAAAGGATTTGGGTTGTCCGATGAACGAGCTAATCATTGGGTAATCTGTGGCAGTATTACACTGCCAGATCATCGTAAACGAGTATTCCTGAAACCACTCGTTAGCGATTATCTAACAGAGAATCTGCCCGTCTAATACAGGCTTCATAGGAGATAATATGAAATCAGTTATCTAATATTTGCCTGCTGTTACTAATGGAGATGCTTTGTGACGTTCTTACTTGTCTACCAGAAGGCAATGTATGGCTTCACAGAAATCTATCCGGACCGTGCCAATTCCACTCTCATGGAAAGCATAGCAGAGCCAACTACAAATGGGGCCCGGCCAATGCTTCTGCTCCCTCCTCCTGGCGACTGGACCTCAATGATCAAACCATCAGCTATAACATTATAATATACATAATAAAGACTGATGTGGTAAAAGAATGTTGGCTACAGCCTTGTCGGATTTGTAGAATTTGTTCTCTTACCTCTAAAGGTGTAAATTCATAGTTTTCTAGGAAGGAGAGCCCAATAACAGGCACCAAGAGAAACTCCAGTCGGAATGTATCGTTCTCACTGTCATATGTCTTCCGAAACCTTATGTAGATCAGATAAATTGTGATATATGCACAAACTAGGAATATGACCTGTGGAAAAATGTGAGAATATGTAGCATCAAAGCCTTTGGTACCATACTATACTAGAAGTTCATTCCCATAGAAGCCCATCTCCCTACAGCATCCCGGTGACTATTCATAGATCCACAATAGCTGAAACCTAAAAAAAACGCTTAAAAATCTTACAATTTAGAATATAGGAGAGTGGGCTCAAAGGTGCTTTAAGGCTATATGTACAAAGGGGGGCACGTGCATATGTGCCCACGTCACAACCCCTTCTCTCGGCACTCTGGAAAAGTGTCGTGAGAAGGGGACAAAAAAAAAACACGCAGATTTTGCTGCAAATATGTGACTTTAATAGGCAAAAAAGTGGGGTATATGACTTAAATGTCCTTCAAAATGCGTATTGCATGTATTTTTTCCGCGTGTATCTTCATGCAGAAAATCTACAGCGTCGTACCGTAGCAGCAAAGTTAATGACACTTTCCAAATCTCATGTACATGGTGTGTGATTTGCACTATGCTACGGATTTTGAAATCCCAGCATGTCAAGTGTCTGGGTGGATTTTCAATGCAGATTTCTGGGGCAAATCTGCATAAACGACACTGCGGTGTGCATATGCACTAAAAGCTCAGTGTGAATGGCATTCTTATGCTGCCTGGATGTCTGCAGAGGTATTCTCAGCATCACAGGGAGTATGTTAAAGGTAGTCTGTCTTTTCTCACATCAACCTGCTTGAATCACATTATAACTCATATACATAGTACACAAACGGTACCTTCTCTGAATGGTGAAAAAACTAAGTTTGAAGTGATATGCTTATTAGCTCGCAAGTGCCCAAGGGCGTTTTCTATTGCTGCAAGTGCCTGGGTCCCTCAGCATTAGGGCTCATGCACACGAGCGTTGGATGTTCTGCAGTCCGCAAATTGCGTCTCCCGCAAAACATGGATACGTGCTGTGTGCATTACACATTTTGCGGAACGGAATGGCCGGCCTCTAATAGAACGGTCCTATACTTGTCCGTAATGTGGACAATAATAGGACATGTTCTATTTTTTTGCTGAACGGACCTATGGACACAGCATGCACACAGAGTCAAATCCATTAAAGTGGTTGGTTCCGCGTACATGCTGCAAAAAAAAAAAAGCAACAGACATGGAAAAACGTTTGTGTGCATGAGCCCTAACTGGTCAATAAGTCCCCCCGTCTTTCTGTAAGCTGGCCCAGTGTCATGCCTATGTCAGCATCTCTGCTCCTGAAATCCCGCGATTACACGTATTACCGCCGGGCCCCAAAATGTGGGCAGTTGCATCACTGATTGGACCGTGCATGCGCCATTTGCCTGACCGGCGTTGAAGTGTGCAGGCATGGGATTTCAGGAGCAGAGGCGCTGAAGTAGGCAGGACGCTGGGCTTGCTTGCAGAAAGTCAGAAGGAGTTATTGACCTGAAGTAACGAGGGGAAAACAGCCAAGTGGACACACTAGAGTTTTCACTATTGTGGGAAAGCAACCATGCTGGAAAATGGGTGACCTGACGTTCCCTTTCTCAGGATCCCCACTGATCATACATGGCATATACAATAAATTAAAACAACCCTCCGGTTCACAGTAAAGAATTAAAGAATTGCATAGAGACGCTGTGTTTGCTGAATTTTTCTGTTAAAAATGTGTTCATATTTATCATTGAGTTTTATATGTACAGTGCCAATACTGTTTTAATAATAAATGATCATTTTCACCATTTCTCCACAAATCTGTGTTGTGTGCGTCACTTTTAGGTTTTGGCAGTGAAGTGGGCACCGTTAGCTAGACAAGAGGGTGCACACCATGTTTCTGCAAATATATATATAATGTCACAGATTGTTTTCGCCGTCTCACTCCAGTAGGTGGTTGGCATAAACACTTAAGAAAAATCTCAAGATATTTAACCATGCTATTAATTTATCAACATTCTGCAATGTTTTGATACACTTGTTCCAAATAACGACAGCAACGTTACCTCCAGCAAAATGTACTTCAAGAATACCGCACGTGATATTATAGTATTCTAGCGCACAGAGGGTGAATGTCCCCCTATTTATTTATCATGTTTAATGTTTGTAGGAAGAATAATCCTAACTTTAAGGCATCTCCTTACCTTCATCACTGTGTTATAGAGAGATATGTATGTGGTCACCAAGTCCAAGTAGCGCGTGGTAAATACCAGAGCAAACAGTAGCTGACTCTTCCCCGATATACCTGGAATAAAGATACAAACCACATTAATGCCTGTTCTTCTAGACCTCATGTGTAGGCAAAGAAATTCCTGTAAAGTCGATTTTAGGCTTTTCATTTTCTATATAAACCTATATGACATCTTATTCTCCTATAATAACCTGGAATATCAGATTTTATCAGTAGGTCAGTACGTCTGATGACATGAGCGCATAGCCATGGCTTCCCTGATTACACAGGACAGCATCCGATCTCAGCACTAAATATACGACCGGCACATAGGCTTGCATGACGGTCATGTAGGATTCTTGAACTGCATCTTAGACATTTTGAAAGACACGGTGTGAATTTCGGTATCCTGCATATCCAGCTTGTAAAGGGGCGCCATATTTGGGCCCGAAACGTTGCAATACAATAAATGTAACAAGTAAAATGCACCATTGGTGAATAAAGAATAAAGGTTCAAATCATATGTTATCCCTGGCGTGCTGTCTCTAAACCTATTTGGAATATAACCTACAAGACTTCTATGGTGGAAGAAGTCCATTTGGGACGTGGACCCACAAAAGCCCTTGTGAGACGAGTGCTGGGGTCCTATTGTGAATAGAAGACATTTTAGAAGTCACAAACATGCATTTGGAAAAGAATCCTGCTTACTATCACCACTGACCTATTTACAAGTCTGCCATGACACAATTAAGGGGTTGTCCAGGTTTTGACATTGATGGTCTGTCCTGAAGACAGCCCAGTAATATCAGATCGGCTGGGGTGCGACACCCTGCCGATCAGCGGTGTGGTGGACAGAGCTGGTAACTAACTGAAGTGAATGGGAGCAGTCCTGGAATCACCAGCCTCGTCCACTGGACAGAGCAGTGTAGTTTTGGCGCCAGGGCTACAAGGTGAGGTTTGGGGTGTCAGACCCCCACAATCTGATATTAATGACCTATCCTGAAGAGAGGCCATCAATATCAGATTCCTGAAATACCCCATTAGGTGAGGTCCAGGATTAAAAACATAAACACTAAGCCCGAGGACAGGTGTGGCGCCGTTTCTGGAAGAAAGCAGCCATGTTTTAATCCTATGCAATCCCCTATAAATGCAAGTCTTTTTTTAAAGGTTTTTTTGAGATTTTTATAATCAATATATCAATATCAGATCGGCGGGGTCAGACACCCGGGACCCCCGCCGATCAGCTGGTTGAAGAGGAGGCCGTGCACCTTCCCTTCATTGTTTATCTGCTCGCTGTTGACATTGCAGCGGTGAGCAAGTGTAACTACAAGCCGTCCCATTGCTATACACTTCTCTTCAAGCAGCTGATCGCTAGGGCGTGCCGGGTGTCTGACCCCACTGATCTGATATTGATGACCCCTTTAATATTTCAGTTTACTGCTAAAAAAAATGTTGGAATTGTTGCCATATCCTCCTCTTCTAGGCTGGACTAACTCTTGGATGGAATATCTGGCCACTAACCCACCTCTTTTCATAAGAAGTTTTGATTAACATTCACAAGCGTACATCTGAAAGGCTGCAATGTCTGGCGGAAAGTGAAAGAGAATCTGTCCCAGAACTTCTCTTTCTATGGAGGTCGTCCACAGCACAGTGCAGCGACAGCCCGACACCTTCAGGACTTTCACATTCCAGATCCGCAGATCGCAATGCGGCCATACACACTAGTCTAAAGTTAATCAAAAAGGCGATTTCACCAAAAAAGATGTTTGTCGGGTGAAATGTAACAACGACCGATGGCTCCAGCTGACTGGTAATAGACCATCATCATTTGAGAAGAAGTCACCGTGTTCAATATTTTTGGGCAATAGTCAGATAAAAGATCTTCCTTTGAAAGAAGGTTCCCAGAAAGATCTTTCGTCCATCACACGGTTTCATTAGACGTGTATGGCCAGTTTGAACAACTGTTATAGGCAATATGGACTGAAATGTTTATGTCCACGTCTATGAAATGAACGTTCACCTGATGACTGATTGTCCAATTGCTGTTCAACCGCCAACCAACTTCTATCTAAAGTGTATGGCCAACTTTACTCCGATCCTACTGCTCTCCTGTGCTATAGACTCCCGCTATAATGTGTTTATGTGCTATCAGGCCTCCCATCAGTTGTGCCGGTCAGCTGTTTTAGGTCAGGAGCTGGACACAACCGATATATGTTTATACATATATATATATATATATACACGATATATGAATAGATCCGGCATCTACACAGTGATAGGGCAGGAAAACGTACCATGCAGCATTATTCTATCTGGCACTATTTGACATCCATCGTTGTCAGTGGATCGCCAGATGAAAAAGTCCGAACTATATGATCAGTTCTGACTTCAGTTCCCCACCAGCGTTTTCTGCACCACACTCGAGGGGAACTGAGCCGGATCACTGGATATGTGTGAAGCTGGCTTTAGGGTCCATTCACACATCCGCAAATGGGTTCACATCCGTTCCGCAATTCTGCGCAATGGGTGCGGACCCATTCATTCTTTATAGGGCCGGACGTGAAGCGGAGAGCACACTATGTGCTCTCCGCTTCCGCATTTGCAGAGCGCGGCCCCGAACTTCTGGGTTTCGGCCCCGAACTTCTGGTCCGCAGCTCATCAAAAGATAGAACATGTCCTATTCTCATCCGCAGCTGTGGACAAGAATAGACATTTCTATGGTGGTGCCGGCCGGGTGTGTTGCAGAACCGCAACACACCAGGGATGGGTGAATTGACCCTAACACATATGAACCAGAGATGTTCTGTTGAGAGCACCCAATTGAACTGGATTACAGGACAATAATTAGGGTGGCTCAGTGGTTAATGGCTGAGGCACTGACCCAAAAGCTCACAGAAGGGGCATCCATGTGTTTCTGATCTGTGGCTCCGCACTGCAAAAGATAAGACGTCCGATCTTTTGCTGTATCTTGCGGATCTCAGACCCATTCAAGTCAACCGGTCCGCACCGGAGCAAAGAGTTCACACGGTCGGTGCCCCTGTTTTGCAGACCCACAATTTGGGGTCTGCTACACGGGAATGGCTACACCACGGTCATGCGAATGTAGTCTAAGGACACTTTCACACTAGCGTTTTTCTTTTCCGGCATAGAGTTCCTTCGTTGGGGCTCTATGCCGGAAAAAAACTGATCAGTTTTATCCCCATGCATTCTGAATGGAGAGAAATCCGTTAAGGATGCATCAGGATGTCTTCAGTTCAGTATGTGAGCGTTTTTTAGACGGGGAAAATACTGCAGCATGCTGTGGTATTATCTCCGTCTAAAATTCCGGAAAACATGCCGTATGGTAAAATCTGCACAAGTATTTGACATTCTGCATGTGGGTGAGATCTGTAAGATCTGTTACTGGATTCTGCTGCAGAGCTGCACAACTCCTTAGGTAAAATCCACTGCATTTCCGGAAAATGTGGACTTACCACATCTATGTGGAATTCGTACATTCCCTCTGGTTGCAAGTACATTTCCTCTTAAAATCCAAAAGCCTACTGGTGGGTTAAAGGGGGTTGTCCCATTACAACTACTTATCCCCTATCTAGAAGATAATGGGAATGTGTCTTATTGGCGGGGATCCAACCGCTGGGGCCCCCACTGTGCACAAGGGCCTGTGGTTTCCTATGTGAATGCACTGGCGGACATGTCGCTGCTGACGAGAGAGGAGCGCTTGTACTCCGCTATGTAAGGCACTCACATGGAGCTGGATGGATGCATGGGGGGAACACGACCCCTGTTCTTGTGACCAAAAGGTGCCCCATTTAGACACATATCCCCTATACTGCACTGCTCTGTAAATGCAGCACCCTAAGGTGTCAATGTCATAGTATGTCAACAAGTGGAGGATATTTGCACAGCTTAAAGCCTTGTTTCGACATGTCTTCCCTCAAGGCAGTGAATGCCAGCGTGGTAACCGTACAGAGCTAATGGAAGACTACAACCAGCCGACAGGTGAGAATACACTGCCGCACAGTCACCAGACAGTGACCGCCGCACACAACTGTATGTCCGTAAACTGCTATGGAAAAAGGAGTGTCAGGCCATGTTCACACTGTGCGGTTCTGGTTCAGTGCAGGAGCAGCACTTAAAGAGAGGAGAAGTATAAAAGGAAAAACTTCTACATATTTTCTACTGCACTAGCTTCTGGTTTCAGTAAAAATAAAAAAATATATATACCGTATTTTTTTGCCCTATAAGATGCACTGGCCCATAAGACACACCTAGGTTTTGGAGGAGGAAAATAAGAAAAAAAATATTTTTGACCAAAAGGTGTGCTTTTGGTGGGTTTTGAACTAATGGTGGTCTGTGGATGACACTGTTTTGGGGGATATGTGTATGGCACTGTTATGGAGAGGGGGGATCTGTGGATGGCACTGTTATGGAGATCTGTGGGTGACACTGTTATGGGGGGATCTGTGGATGACACTGTTATGGGGGATATGTGGAGTGCACTGTTATGGGGGATCTGTTGATGACACTGTTATGGGGGGACTCTGTGGATGGCACTGTTATGGGGGATCTGTGTATGGCACTGTTATGGAGAGGGGGGACTCTGTGGATGGCACTGTTATGGGGGGACTCTGTGGATGGCATTGTTATGGGGGGACTCTGTGGATGGCACTGTTATTGGGGGGGGGACTCTGTGGATGGATGGTACTGTTATGGGGAGGGAAATCTGTGGATGACACTGTTATGGGGGGACTGTGGATGGCACTGTTATGGGGGGGGGACTCTGTGGATGGAACTATTATGGGGGTTCTGTGTATGGCACTGTTATGGGGAGGGGGGATCTGTGTATGGCACTGTTATGGGGGATCTGTGGATGGCACTGTTATTGGGGGATCTGTGGATGGCACTGTTATGGGGGATCTGTGGATGGCACTGTTATGGGGGATCTGTGGATGGCACTGTTATGGGGGATCTGTGGATGGCACTGTTATGGGTTGGATCTCTGGATGACACATATATAGCATCGTATGCTATATTTGTGTCATCCACAGATCCCCCCATAACAGTGTTGCCCAACGGGCCCCGCCGCTCTCAGAAGTATTCATATCTAATAGTAATCCTTAACCTCTTAGGGTACTTTTACACTTGCGGCAGGACGGATCCGGCATTGACTATAATGGGGCGGGGGGCGGAGCTACGACAAAGCACGGCAAAGATCGCTGGACTAAAAAGACGGACATGCAAAGCTTTTTGGCCGGCGATCTCTGGCCGCGCACTGCCGTGCTGCGGCGTAGCTCCGCCCCTGCCCCCATTATAGTCAATGGGGATGGAGCGGCAGCACGGCAGTGCACGGATCCGTCCTACCGCAAGTGTAAAAGTACCCATAATAGCTTTAGGTAAAGTTGCGCTCTCCCGTGTGTATTACTACTTACTAACAAGCTCCCGTAGCAGGCAGAGCGGCCGGCAGCGTAACGTCACTTACTGACGTCACGCGCCCGCTCCTCCCACTTTATGAATGAAGCAGGTGGAGCAGGTTCATGACGTCAGTAAGTGACATTACGCTGCCGGACGCTCTGCATGCTACGGGAGCTTGTTAGTAAGTAGTAATACACACGGGAGAGCGCAACTTTACCTAAAGTAATTATAAGGTTAAGGATTACTGTTAGATATGAATACTGCTGTGAGCGGTGGGGCCCGGTGTAAGAGTACAGTGACTGCATCGGGCCCCGCCGCGAGTTGCCGGACTCCAGCCCCTCCTCCCTTTCCGCTGATACATCGCAGCCTGCGATGTAAAAATGGCAGCATTCGCCCTATAAGACACACTGCCATTTCCCCCCCAGTTTGGGAGGAAAAAAGTGCGTTTCATGGGGTCGAAAAATACGGCATATATATCAACATCAAAACCTGCAAAGCGGGATCCCGACAGTCAGGTCGCAACCCTGCAGGGAACAACATTAATTATCCTCACCCCATTTACAGGCCGCCATTTTTAAAACCACTAAGGGCTCATGCACATGTGGTTTTGGTCCACATTTTTGGCCGGTCAGATGTGGACCCATTCATTTCAATGTAAAATATAGAACATGTCCTATTCTTGTCTGTTTAGGGATAAGAGAACAGTTCTACAGAGGGCAAAAAAGCGGAATACACACGGCCGGGAACCGTGTTTTGTGATTCCCAATTTGGGAACCACAAAAACGACTACAGCCGTGCACATGAGCCCTAAAGAACATTCAATGGTTTGAATAGATAGGACAGTGTCATCAGTAAGCTCAATGTACACACTGTCACCATATCTGAATGTAACGCCAATCACTCTGGCACACCGTGGCAATGGCACACAGGAGGAGGGGTGATCTCTCCGCCTATTATACTGCCCTATGGAAGGGTGGCATGCTACAACTACAGGTCCATTTTTTTATGTTGTGCCATTTGGCTATTAAGAATACAGCAGACTTATGGTACTGAGCTGATGTATGCATAAGGGGAGCGCCCCCTGTGCCCTTTGGACAGGTGACTGGCGGGGTACTGTTTATACATGCAAAGGCAGCAGCCTGGCGTCATGGCAGAGAGCATCTATTCTTATGACTCTATACTGTGCCATTCCTTTATTATTCCTGCTAGAAGTTATGAATGAATTGTGGGGGGTTTCCCTGCACAGGATTGATTTTATTATGTTTTATAATTTGTAGGGATGTCCTGATACCAATTTTTTAAGACCGAGTACGAGTACCGGTACTTTTATTTAAGTACTCACCGATACCAATTATAATAATGAAATAAATAACACATTAATTCTGTGACCGCTGACCTACCAAAAGTCCAAAAAACAGAACAGCCCCCAGCCTCTTATCAGCCCCCCCAGCTAATGATAAGCAATGCTCCGACTGCGACTCCGATCGGAACTGCCGCTGCCACCAATCATGGGGGGGGGGGGGGACGACCCAGTGGCCACTGCCACCAATGATAAATACTGGGGAGGGAGAGGGAATGAGGACGCACTGCACCACCAATGCTAACATTGAAGAAACATTCCCAGCACCCGACCTCCGACAGGGCTGTGACCCGCGCAATTAACCCCTCAGGTGTGTTGCATCTGAGGGGTTAATTGCGCAGATCACATAGTCCTGTCAGAGGTCGGGTGCCAGGAATGTGAGTCACAGCGGGCACAGGATTACAGGAGCCGCCGTACAGAAGTCCCACCCCCACGTCGATCAGCTGGGCCACACTGCCGTCCCCACGCTGATCGGCTGAGAGCGCCGCCGCCGAGTGCGACCCGCCGCTTCTAGGTCATCAGGTATCGGCGACATTTGCACGAGTACAATTACTCGTGCAAATGTCAGGTATCGGTCCCGATACCGGTACTGGTATCGCGACATCCCTAATAATTTGCTTCTGATGCTCCAGAATATTTATTAAAATTGTTACTAAAACAGAAAGATGAAGCAGTTAGGGGTCCTCTAAGTAAGCTTGATCAATTTTGATCCGTGATAGGTGATGGATGTTTTTATATCACTGATCTTTATGTGCAGTTACGCTAGGCAATAATCAATTATAAGCGCTTAACGCAAGGCCCCTTTACGAGGTTCTACTGACGAGGCAATTATCGGGAACTAACCATTCATTCCTGATAATTGCCTGCTCATTATTAACCCTGGGTTCAGACCTAAGCGTTCTTGAAACGCGCGTTTTACGCGCGTATTTCAGCGCATTTTTGCAAATAGGAAGCACGCGTTCGTACGTGCGTTCTTGTGATTGACTACTGTGGTGTCAATCACAAAACGCGCGACAAACGCTACAAAAAAAAACGCGCTGTAAAACGCTCAAGTGAGAACCAGGGCCATAGGAAAGCATTGGTTTTCATGTGTTGAGCATTTTACAACGCGTTTGAATGCGCTGTAAAACGCTCAGGTGTGAACTTAGGGTTACATGCAGCAATCATCTCCTCTATATAAGGATGAGCAGTCGCTGCTGTGATCAATGTGTCTGTGCCAAAAAATTTGCACATTTAGGGTTTCTACGCTTTGACCCCTGACATACTCGACAAGGGGATGGGGCCTAAGATGCATCATTTTGTGCCAAAATGAGGCCACAATTCTGCCTCAAAGCAAGCCAACCAATAGTTAGTATAGAGTCAGAGACAAGTGTTATCCTGCCTGAGCCCTGTGATATATCCGGTGCAGGTCTAGACGGCCTGTCTAAGCTTACACCATTTATAGGATTAGGAAATCTGGGCCATTGTTTCTGGTCCTGTTCACACAGAACAACCTCCGCTGCATCCATGATGCTTTTACCCAACAAACGCTCATTAGGTGATTTACACAGGGCAGTTATCGGGAACAGAAGGCTCCTAATAACGGCCCAGATAGTCGCAGCAAGTTACCCCCAAGTGAACAGAGTAGCAGGTTGAGCACACCCACTGCTGCTCCATTCATCTTTATGGGAGTTCTGGAAATAAACGAGTGCCGTACTCTCTAGGGCTGTTTCAATGCCAAAATTTTGATTTGGTTTCGATACCATAAAAAAGTATTGCGATACTCGATACCTCGCGAAAAAAATAAAAACATAAAAATAAAGCCACGTGCGTTCCGCATTTTATGGAACGTCCGGCCCATAATCGAACAGTCCGATACGATTTTTTGGGGGGGACAAGGCGACTAAAAAAAAAAGTCGAATCATGCAGTTTTTTTTTTCTGTTACGGCATTCACCATAATAGTTTTTTTAACTTTTTGGACACGGAAATATGTAATATGTTTATTTATTTATTGTTTATATATTTTATATGTAAAATTGGGAAAGAGGTGATTTATACTTAATATTTTTTTTTACTGTTTATTTAATAACTATTACCCCCCTTAGGGGTAGAACCTGGGATCTTTTCATTCTATGATAGAGCTCTATTAGGGTAAATAGAACTTCACACTGTCCCTGCTGCCCTGTGCTCTGTGCATACTGCAGCAGGGAGCTGACCATGGCAGCCAGGGCTTCAGTAGCGTTCTGGCTGCCATGGTAACCGATCGGAGCCCCAGCATTACACTGCTGGGGCTCCAATCATAACTGCCACTGAGAAGGAGGGGAGGGGACCCTGTGGCCACTGCCACCAATTACTTTAATACTGGAAGGGGGTTGGGGGCACACTGCTCCACCAATAATTTTAATACTGGGCAGCAGAGAGGGAGGGGGGGCGCACTGCGCCACCAATCATTTAATACTAGGGGAGAGAGGGGGGGGAACACTGCGCCAGCAATGATTTTAATACTGGGGAGGAGAGAGGAGGGGGGAGGGCGCACTGCGCCATCAATGATTTTAATACTGGGGAGGTGGCACTGCGCCACCAATTATTTAATACTGGGGAGGAGAGGGGGGCGCACTGCACCACCAATGATAATTAACGTTTAATACAGGAGGCAGGGAGGCAGCAGAATCACATAGCCGTCACCCAGCATCTATGACAGGAAGCTGCGATCAGCGGCAGCTAACCCCCAGGGTTTACTGCCGCTGATCGCAGCTTCCTTTCATAGAGGCTGGGTGACGGCTATATGGTTCGGCACGCAGCCTCCTGTATTTGTATTAAACGTTAAAGAGGACCTCTCATGGGTCCATACTTTATTAACTAAGTAGCCGGACATGTACAGCATTCATGGGGGATGTCCCTGCACTTACTATTATTTCTGTGGCCCCCGTTACAGTGTCCCGCGCTGTTCACTAGCATCGGAACACTGGGGAGGAGACATCAGCTTCTCTCCTGGGCGTTCCTTCTCCTAGGCTGATGCGCTGTCCAATCAGCGCAGAACGTCACAGCCAGGGAGAAGGTGAGTTTTTTTCCTCCTGTGAATGGGGGTTATCTTGCTACAACCGGAATACCCTTTTCGCTACATTCATATCAGTATTTAGAAATCCGGCAGAGGAACGGTCTGCAGGAATTCACCGGATCCAGCACAGCCGGATAATGCCGTGCACTGCTGGATCCCCATTGACTACAATGGGATCTGACGGGATCCGGCCACTTTTAGCCCAGTAGGAAGTCCTGCACGTGTAACTGGCTTTTTGTTTGGCTAAAGGCATTATACCGGAAAGCGGCCAGATCCCTGTGTAGTCACTGGGGATCCAGCGGTGTGTGGCATTTTCCGGCAGAGGAACAGCCTGCCGGATCTCCAAACGCTGATGTGAATGTATCCTACAGATCCTTTTACACAGGGAGATAAATGAACCCCTAAAGATCACCAATTAGTATAGCAAGTCGATCAGCGCCCATTTACTAACATTTAAATATTGCAATTATTGTGATTTTATTTTTTATTTTTTTACAAAAATAATTCTTTTTGTACAGATCCTATAATTGTCGGCAGCACATCCTGTTTACATGAGGACGTACTGCCCACTAAAGATGATTTCAAATATCATTATCATACATCGCTCCATCACTGGATCCACACTGGGCGAGGACTGGGAATGTCGTACGAATTATTGGGCGACTATAGTCCACGTAAAAAGGCCCTTAACAAAGTTGCAATGATCTTTACTGGGTGGAAACATCATCTTAGGCTACACGGTGAGAAATGACCACAATTGTCGCCTGCTGAAACGCGTCAAGGCTGTGTTATGGCGCTATTTTAACAAGACCTCCAAGGCGGTTATCGCCAGTCGTGCAAGGGTCAATCCATAGTGATGGAGAGGAGTCAGGGCACACACAGAAAGTTCTAAGAAGCCACCTACACCCATCTACCTGCCCTCCCCTGCCCAGAACATACCAGCGCAGGACTTGGTCTTCCACATTTTCATCAGCAGGATGATCATCGCCAGTAAATGGGACACATCTCCTAAAATCCTGAAGACATTCATCTTTCCCGAGCAACTGAAAAAAAACTAAAAACCGCTGGCAGGGGCGCCGTGCTGGGTGCCCGGTGTGCGGCTGGCAGAGGGTGCCCGTCTGACTCCCTGCGAGCGGGTGACGTGGCTGCTGCTTGCTTGGACACCGGGGCACTGCATGAGATGGGAGGAGGAGGAGGAGGAGGAGGGCTCCATACACATCGGGGGAGAGTCCGCCGACAGAAACTCTGAGAAAAGTTCTGCCACGTACAGGGCGTGTGTCCGGGCCTTAAAGGGAAAGCCTGTTCTAAAAACCAATAAGGGCTCTTTAGAGTAAAAGTTTTCTTCACGTTCCCCCCCCCCCCCCGGTATAGAAGAGGAGAGAGGGCTGCCCCCTTCTGGAGACACAAGCACCTCATCCTAACCCCTCTGATCCTCTGTTTGACACCAGGCTGAAGATGGTTTCTTATTCACTAAAAAAAGTCTTCTATTTTTCTAGTCCATTTATGAGGAGAACTTAGGCTACTTTCACACTAGCGTTAATAATTTTCATTATTGAGATCCGTCATGGGGTCTCATTACCGGAAAAAAACGCTTCCGTTTTGTCCCCATTCATTGTCAATGGGGACAACACGTAACTGAACAGAATGGAATGCTCCAAAAGGCATTCCGTTCTCATGCCAGAGAGCAAACCGCAGCATGTTGCGGTTTGCTTAGCATCCTGGAATGCGGACCAAGACGGATCCGTCATGACCCACAATGCAAGTCAATAGAGACGGATCCGTTTTCTCTGACACTATATGAAATGGATCCGTTCATGACGGATCCGTCTTGGCTATGTTAAAGATCCGTTCATAACGGATGCAGACGGTTGTATTATCAGTAACGGAAGCATTTTTGCTGAACCTTGCCGGATCCAGTAAAAACGCTAGTGTGAAAGTAGCCTTATTTTACTAATAAAATACATTGCAGTGAGATACAATGAGGTGAATACAGTTAAAGGGGTTGTGTCACTTCAGCAAATGGTATTTATCATGTAGAAAGTTAATACAAGGCACTTACTAATGTATTGCAGGGTTGCCCACCGGCCAGGACGGTAATTTAGTGTCCCAGTCGGTGCCAGTAATTTTTTTCTACCAGCAATATTTCTCTATGGACTGTTACTAATGAGCGCTTCCATTGTGGAGCGCTCATTAGCACAGCCTTTAACTCCCACCCTCCCCCACTTGTGTTAAGAAAGGAAAAAAACAACAACTCACCTCCTCCATTTGATCGCACCGCGGTGAACACTCGTTGCCCACTAGAAGGACAGGACCTGCAATCCAATGTGATAATGTCTCGCAGGTCTTGTCCTGTGCTTCCAGTTATTAGGGTCCATTCACACGTCCGCAATTCTCTTCCGCATTTGCGGAACGGAATTGCGGACCCATTCATTTCAATGGGGACAGATGATGTCCCGCCCGGGTCTGCAATTGCGGATCCGCACTTCCGGGTCTGCAATCGCGTTCCCGAAAAAATAGAACATGTTCTATTCTTGGCCGCAATTGCGGACAAAAAAAGGCATTTTCTATATAGTGCCGGCGATGTGCGGTCCGCAAATTGCGGAACGCACATCGCCGATGTCCGCGTTTAGCGGTTCCGCGGATCCGTGGATCCGCAAAACACACACGGACGTGTGAATGGACCCTAAGCATCAAGTGTTCACAGTAGCGTAAGGAGGAGGCATTAGTAATTCTGGGGGGCACTAATGGGGGCATTACTATTTCTGGGGGGCTTTAATGGAGGCCCTGTTAGTTCTGGGGGGTGCTAATGGGGGCATTATTATTTCTGGGGGACACTAATTGGGACATTATTTTATTGGGGGGCACTAATGGGGGCATTATTCATTCTGGGGAGCACTAATGGGTGCATGTCTACTAATGGGGGCACATTAATTCTGGGGGGAGCTAATGGGGCCATTATTAATTCTGGGGGTGCTAATGGGGGCATTATTAGTTCTGGGGAGCACTAATTGGGGCATTAGTATTACTGAGGGGCACTAGTGGGGGCATTATTAATTCTGGGGGGCACTAATGGAGGCATTACTATAACTTGGTGCACTAATGGGAGCATTATTAATATTGGGAGCCACATTAAGAGATAACTACTTAACCCCCTGTGTTAAGCCATGCCCCCACAACCACACCCCCTTTGGGGTGTGGCTTAACTTGGCCAGTATTTTTTGTTGGGAAAGGTGGCAACCCTAATGTATTGTGATTGTCCATATTGCTTCATTTGCTGGCTGGGTTCATTTTTCCATCACATTATACACTGTTTGTGTCCATGGTTATGACCACACTGTAATCCCATGGCGGTGGTCGTGCTTGCACGCATTGGCGTACATAGAGAAGTAAGGGCCCCGTAGCAAGGATCAAACCAGGCCCCTCACACAGGACAGAAGGGTTTCTGCACAAGCTCTTTTCAATGACCTAAGACTGGGCCCCCTATTGCCCTGGGCCCCATAGCAGTCGAATAGTCTGCCGCTATGGTAGTTACGCCTTTGCTTGCACGCTATAGGAAAACATGCTGGCCTCTGGTGGTCAGAACTGTGGGAAGAGGCATAGACACGCATGCGCAGCACCTCCAGTCCCAGCCACTTCATATCTGCGCTGCAGAAGAAAAAATGAATCAAGCCAGCAAAGGAGGCAATTTGAACAATCACAATACATTAGTAAGTGCCTTGTATTAAAGGGATAATCCATGTTCTCAAACAGCCCCCTCCCCCCCATGTGCCGGGTCCCTCACAGGTAATATACTTACCCCGCTCCCCGCTCCCGGGGTTGCTCCTGGTCCCTGCACCGCCGCTGCTGCTTCTTCCTGTATAAGTGAAGCGAAGGCACAGATCGGAAGCCCACGGAAACACCCGGAAATGCTTCCGTTGGCTTTCGGGTCCATGCCTCCACTCTGCAAAAGATATGTCCTATCTTTTGCCGTTTCTTGTGGATCGTGGACCCATTCAAGTCAATGGGTCCGCACCACAGTATGGGATTCACAGGGCCGGTTCCCATGCATTGCGAACCGCTGTTTGCAGTTCGCAGCACGGACATGGCGGACCATATGGTCATGTGAATGAGCCCTCAAAGGGGTTCTAAAGTTTTTCTTTCTTATGAACTACACTCTGAGGTGTAAATTTTTTGTAGAAAGCAATACTAGATCACCCAACACAAAGTTTGGACCTACAGACCGATTTCTATTTGCCTGTTCGTTGACAGATCATCAACGATAACATCCACAGCAGGATTTACAGAGCTGGACCCAGATACAGAGAAAATACATGGATTAAAACCATAGTCACAATAAAAAGGTGAAATACCACTAGATGAGCTGACATGGTTGTTAATAGCGAACTCCAGGGGCAAAAACGTTTTCCATTGAGTTTGGCAGAAACAAAACACCGCAGACATGCCTCATGAAGGAGAGAGGATGAGGGAAGGTGGGGCAGGAGAGAAAAGGATAGAAGGATTCTAGCAAAATTGCAAGTGTTTTTTTTCTGTAATTTAAAGACATAGGTGATGAAAATGTCTGAATCCTTCCTCTTCCACAAACACACTGTACACTAGTATTCACCATTTACAATGCTAATAATGCAATTTTTACAGTGAAACGTGTTTGAACTACAAGCTCTGAGGCAGTAATGCTGGTCCATCACTAAAACATATGTGACAATTTTTTTGCAGTGATGCCAGACGTCTTTTAAACCAAACGCTGTGTTGCAGTTGCCTTTAGTAATACAGTTATAATTTGCCTTACTGATGTGAAATGCCTTAGCTACTGTACCCTATCCACCCCTTATCTTGCAGAAATGTATGTGTTCAGTAACATGGCTATAACACACCGAGATCCCCAATTACAAACAGTAAATAGAAACTTGTGTCTAGAAAAAAAGGGCAGTTCCTCAGTGATTGCATCTGGCAGGGGTAAAGGCAAAAATATCATGAAACTTTTAAAAAATGTTTTTTTCCCCCTGTTTTTCCAGGAATAAGTAATGTGAACTAGTTGACAGAAGCTGAGCTGACAGTAGCCCGCCAGCAAATACACCTGATAGTAATCAGATCTCACTCCCTCTCCCTGATTATACCCCTTAATATGCCCCAAATTTGCAAATTTACCAACTTTTCTCTCCCTATAATATTCTTATACTATTCCAAGCTCAGTATGTCTGTGGGTTATGTCTGCACACACAGCACATCATCCTTTCAGGTCGCAAGAACAAAGCAGAGTGACATTCTGCTCGTTCTGCACAGGCATCTCCCTGCTTTCTGCTTCCCTGATTGGCTGATCCAGGCTGTCTGTCTGCCTCTGAGCCAATCAGGGTGAGCCTTCTCCCCCACTTCGTCCCGATGCCATGTGACCATCCTTCTTGCTCCCTTGTGGTTTTGCCATTTTACTCAATTTGTCCGAACTGAATCAAAAAAGCTTTGGATGTGTTTATCAGACTACTTCATCTGAAATTGGTAATGAATTTGGTTTGTTTAGAGCCGATTCAATCATCCAAATATATCGTTTTGTGGGAAAATATTTTCATTACTTTAAATTCCTGCTAATTCTGGACTTTGAAGTCAAGATGGCAGTCCCATCAGTGATTGACAGCCTTCCCTCTGTATATACAGTCATAGAGGAAAGGTCCTATCAGTGACTGACAGTTCTCTCTGTATACACAGTCATAGAGGGAAGGTCCTATCAGTGACTGACAGCTCTCTCTGTATACACAGTCATAGAGGGAAGGTCCTATCAGTGACTGACAGCTCTCTCTGTATACACTGTCATAGAGGGAAGGTCCTATCAGTGACTGGCAGCTCTCTCTGTATACACAGTCATAGAGGGAAGGTCCTATCAGTGACTGACAGCTCTCTCTGTATACACAGTCATAGAGGAAAGGTCCTATCAGTGACTGACAGCTCTCTCTGTATACACAGTCATAGAGGGAAGGTCCTATCAGTGATTGACAGTTCTCTCTGTATACACAGTCATAGAGGGAAGGTCCTATCAGTGATTGACAGCTCTCTGTATACACAGTCATAGAGGGAAGGTCCTATCAGTGATTGACAGCTCTCTCTGTATACACAGTCATAGAGGGAAGGTCCTATCAGTGACTGACAGCTCTCTCTGTATACACAGTCATAGAGGGGAGGTCCTATCAGTGACTGACAGCTCTCTCTGTATACACAGTCATAGAGGGAAGGTCCTATCAGTGACTGACAGCTCTCTGTATACACAGTCATAGAGGGAAGGTCCTATCAGTGATTGACAGCTCTCTCTGTATACACAGTCATAGAGGGAAGGTCCTATCAGTGATTGACAGCTCTCTATGTATACACAGTCATAGAGGGAAGGTCCTATCAGTGACTGACAGCTCTCTCTGTATACACAGTCATAGAGGGGAGGTCCTATCAGTGACTGACAGCTCTCTGTATACACAGTCATAGAGGGAAGGTCCTATCAGTGATTGACAGCTCTCTCTGTATACACAGTCATAGAGGGAAGGTCCTATCAGTGATTGACAGCTCTCTCTGTATTCACAGTCATAGAGGGAAGGTCCTATCAGTGATTGACAGCCTTCCCTCTGTATACACTGTCATAGAGGGAAGGTCCTATCAGTGATTGACAGGTCTCTGTATACACAGTCATAGAGCGAAGGTCCTATCAGTGACTGACAGCTCATTCTGTATACACAGTCATAGAGGGAAGGTCCTATCAGTGACTGACAGCTCTCTCTGTATATACAGTCATAGAGGGAAGGTCCTATCAGTGACTGACAGCTCATTCTGTATACACAGTCATAGAGGGAAGGTCCTATCAGTGACTGACAGCTCTCTCTGTATATACAGTCATAGAGGGAAGGTCCTATCAGTGATGACAGCTCTCTCTGTATACACTGTCATAGATGGGAAGGTCCTATCAGTGATTGACAGCTTTCTCTGTATAGACAGTCATAGAGGGAAGGTCCTATCAGTGACTGACAGCTCTCTCTGTATACACTGTCATAGATGGGAAGGTCCTATCAGTGATTGACAGCTTTCTCTGTATAGACAGTCATAGAGGGAAGGTCCTATCAGTGACTGACAGCTCTCTCTGTATACACAGTCATAGAGGGAAGGTCCTATCAGTGATTGACAGCTCTCTGTATACACAATCATAGAGGGAAGGTCCTATCAGTGACTGACAGCTCTCTGTATACACAGTCATAGAGGGAAGGTCCTATCAGTGACTGACAGCTCTCTCTGTATACACAGTCATAGAGGGAAGGTCCTATCAGTGACTGACAGCTCTCTCTGTATACACAGTCATAGAGGGAAGGTCCTATCAGTGATTGACAGCTCTCTCTGTATACACAGTTATATAGGGAAGGTCCTATCAGTGACTGACAGCTCTCTCTGTATATACAGTCATAGAGGGAAGGTCCTATCAGTGACTGACAGCTCTCTCTGTATTCACAGTCATAGAGGGAAGGTCCTATCAGTGATTGACAGCTCTCTGTATACACAGTCATAGAGGGAAGGTCCTATCAGTGACTGACAGCTCTCTCTGTACATACAGTCATAGAGGGAAGGTCCTATCAGTGACTGACAGCTCTCTCTGTATTCACAGTCATAGAGGGAAGGTCCTATCAGTGATTGACAGCTCTCTCTGTATACACAGTCATAGAGGGAAGGTCCTATCAGTGACTGACAGCTCTCTGTATACACAGTCATAGAGGGAAGGTCCTATCAGTGACTGACAGCTCTCTCTGTATACACAGTCATAGAGGGAAGGTCCTATCAGTGACTGACAGCTCTCTCTGTATACACAGTCATAGAGGGAAGGTCCTATCAGTGATTGACAGCTCTCTCTGTATACACAGTTATATAGGGAAGGTCCTATCAGTGACTGACAGCTCTCTCTGTATACACTGTCATAGAGGGAAGGTCCTATCAGTGACTGACAGCTCTCTCTGTATTCACAGTCATAGAGGGAAGGTCCTATCAGTGATTGACAGCTCTCTGTATACACAGTCATAGAGGGAAGGTCCTATCAGTGACTGACAGCTCTCTCTGTATATACAGTCATAGAGGGAAGGTCCTATCAGTGATTGACAGCTCTCTGTATACACAGTCATAGAGGGAAGGTCCTATCAGTGACTGACAGCTCTCTCTGTATATACAGTCATAGAGGGAAGGTCCTATCAGTGACTGACAGCTCTCTCTGTATTCACAGTCATAGAGGGAAGGTCCTATCAGTGATTGACAGCTCTCTCTGTATACACAGTCATAGAGGGAAGGTCCTATCAGTGACTGACAGCTATCTCTGTATACACAGTCATAGAGGGAAGGTCCTATCAGTGACTGACAGCTCTCTGTATACACAGTCATAGAGGGAAGGTCCTATCAGTGATTGACAGCTCTCTGTATACACAGTCATAGAGGGAAGGTCCTATCAGTGATTGACAGCTCTCTCTGTATATACAGTGATACAGGGAAGGCTGTCAATCACTGATAGGACTGCCATCTTGACTTCAAAGCTCGGAATGAGCAGGAGTGTAAATGAATGAAATACAAGTTATACTGAATCTTTTCCTTCAAATCTATATAACAATCTGCTCAGCTCCTCCTGCTCTATAACATGCTGCCTGCAGCTCAGACACCATGTTCAACATGACAGGTTCCCTTTAAAAAAGGATATCACATTGAAAAGAAGTTTGTCTAGTGCACAAGCCCTTACATCATGGGGAACAGGTACTTCCCCTACCAAACCGTCAGAAGAGGCTGCTAGTTGTGATATGGATAACTACCATCACAACCGTTCAACTCTAGATGTTGCAGTCAGATAACAGCGACTCTGCATTGCAGACAGGCATAACACATGACAATGAGTGATATAAAAACAAAGGGAGTCATTTACTATGCTGAAATAGAAGATGGTCTAAATGTAAGACCGCTCGAAAGCTGTCTTACATTTAGAACTGGTGCCGGATGCACTGAAGTTCTGGAGAGGTCTGCACCTCTTCATAACTTCTGCTGATCCACCGCCAGTTTAGGGCTTTATTAAGACCAGCATCTGAAACGTGCCCCAAATTCCTGAACGGCTGCTTTTTTCCATTCTTTAAAAAATTTGGTCAAAGTTATCAAATACAACAAATGTAACCATAAATGATGCCATTAAAAATGTAACTCATCCCACAGGAAACAAGCCCTCATGCAGAAAAAAGTTATAAGTCTTGGAATTAAGTGTCCAGGCGTTTTTACCAAACTAAACCAGCACATACTGGAAAATTATTAGGAACACCAGCTAATATCCAGAGTAACCATGGCCTGGGAGTGACTCAGTAAGGTCCGGGTAGGTTGTCACAGGTATCTGGAGCCAGGCTGACTTCCATGCGTCCCACAGCTACTGGAGGGTGCGTGGGGCAGGATCCACAGAGTGAACATGACGATTGAGGTGGTACCACATATGCTCAATTGGGTTCAAGTCTGTGGAATTAGGGGGCTAGGGTAGTACTTGGAAGTCTTGGTTGTGTTCTTCCAATGTTGGACATTTCTAGCCATGTGACATGTTGCACTGTTTGCTGGAAGATCCCATCCGCCCCAGGGAAGACAGCATGTATGATTGTACGTGATCTGCAAGGTAGGATTCATACCCAAATTGGGTGAGAGTACCTTCCACATGGATAAGTGGGCCCAGAGAATATCATGAAAACAATCCCAGGTCCATAATGCTGCTGCCACCACCAGCTTATGTTCTTCCAGCAATGGTTGCACAGTGTTTGTTTTCACATGTTTCTCACCTGACATGCCAATGTCCATCCGTTTGATGCAGCAGAAAAAGTGACTCATCGGAGAAGACAACCCTTTGCCAACCAGCGGAGCTCCATTTATGATACTGCCATGAAAAATGAGGCCTCTTCTGCCAATGCAACATCCTCCTGCTTCGGAACCTGTCAAGGGAGGCGGGCGGCTGGCTTCCGCTCTCCCGCGCCGCCGCCGGCCCCTGTTATCACTGCAGGAGGGACGCTCGCGGCGCCCGGCTGCGCCTTCGGCTGCCCGGCATCTCCGTTGTCATGGCGATGGGGGACGCGGCGTGCCCGGCCGCACTCCTCCTGCAGGGGCGACCGGCGTTCTCCGTTGCCATGGGAACCAAGTAGGGCTGAGCGCTGAGCTGGGTACTCGGCGCTCGGCTAGTAGTAGGGAGAGGGGGTCATGTGACGCTGGCCAGGTCACATGATCCCTTTCCTCCACTATATCAACTGGCAGCCTGCTGACCACAGGTTGCGTATAATTACTCAGGCTGTGTCCATATTTTCTTGCGTGTGTTTGACCTTTGGAATTGACCAGTGACCGTCCCCTGACCTATCTACCGCCTGCTCCTTGTACTTTCGCAACCTCCTGGATTTGACCTTGGCTCATTATTGGATTTGTCTCTTACCTCTGTCTCTCGGTTTTTTGACGCGACCTCTCGGACTGACCTCTGCTCATTTGACCTCCTGTTGTCTTCCCTTGTGGGAGAGTTCACCTGTATTCGCTCCTCTCTTCCCGTCCGCTTCCTGCGGGAGCATCTTCCCTTGTCTCCGCTCTCTGTCTCCTTACTGTCCTCTCTGCTCTGCACTTACGCAAGTTAGGGACCGCCGCCCAGTTGCGCCCCGTCGCCTAGGGCGGGTAGTGCAAGTAGGCAGGGACAGGGTTGGGGTGGCAGTCAGGTGTTGGGGTGGCACTTCCTCCCTACTTCCTGTGTCGTGACAGAATTACAGGCCCTTATTATGGACCCTCTACAGAGTCTCACTGAGAATATGCAGGGTCTAGCCCAAATTGTCCAGGAATTAGGGGAGAGGTTACATGCACAGGAATCCGTCAGAGCACCCCCTGTTCCTGCCCCTGCCACCCTTCAAGCGGAACCGCATGTGAAATTACCGATTCTCGGGGGACCGTAGGACTTTTTTAGCATTCAGAGAGAGTTGCAAACTGTATTTTCGATTTTTCAACTTTTGGATGAGTGTCATGACTCCGTTCTGTGCGGACATTCAGGTATCGCTGCCACCAAGGAGTTGCTATTGAGATCTTTTTGGTGGCCCCATACTTTCTAAGGATGTTCAGTCTTATGTTTTGGCGTGTGAGGTATGTGCTAGATCTAAGACCCCGAGGACCCGGCCCGCCCGTGAACTACAACCTCTACCCATTCCCAGGAGGCCATGGTCACATATTTCCATGGATTTTATTTCTGACCTGCCGCCCTCCGAGGGTAAGTCAGTGGTTTGGGTAGTGGTTGATCGTTTTAGCAAGATGGTACATTTTGTTCCCTTGAGTAAGCTCCCTGATGCGAAGACCTTAGCATCTTTGTTTATTGAACATGTGGTACGATTGCATGGTGTTCCTGAGAATATCGTTTCTGATAGGGGCGTTCAGTTTGTTGCTAAGTTCTGGAGAGCCTTTTGTCAAAGGTGCGAGATCTCGTTATCCTTCTCTTCTGCCTTCCATCCTGAGACTAATGGGCAGACGGAGCGTTTGAATCAGGCAGTGGAACTCTTTCTCAGATGTTATGTTTCACACAATCAGTTTCTATGGGTGAGATACCTTCGGTTGGCAGAGTTTGCCATCAACAATCGGGTTAATTCGTCCACGGGGGTATCTCCTTTATTTTGTAATAAGGGCTTTCATCCCCGTTTTGGATCGAGTTCCCCCGTTTCCTCACTCAACCCGCAGGCAGACTCTTTTACCTCTAGACTGTGCACAGTCTGGGCACAGGTTCAAGTGAACCTGGAAAAAGCCCAGGAGATTCAGCGTCAACAGGCAAATAAGAAACGTTCCAAGGGAATGGATTTTGCAGGCGGGGACAAGGTGTGGTTTCCTTGAAACATTGCTCCAGGAAATTCTCTCCGCGTTTCATAGGACCATATGATATTGTTGAGGTTATTAACCCGGTATCTTTTAGGCTGAAATTACCCGACTCCCTTCGTATCCATGATGTATTTCATAAATCGTTACTTAAGAGATATGTGTCACCCGTGGTTCCTTCTAAAAAGCCTCCGCCACCTGTGGAGGTTGAGGGTCAGGAGGAGTTCGTCATCTCGAGAATCATTGATATTAGAAAGATTAGAAATTCCTTTCAATACCTAGTCCATTGGAAGGGCTTTGGACCTGAAGAGAAGACCTGGGTGCCTAGGTCCAAGATGCACGCTTCCAGGCTGATTGCGGAGTTCCACCGGAAACACCCGGAGAAGCCTCGTCCGCAATGATTGGGTCCAGAGGCCCCCGTGGAGGTGGGGTACTGTCCCGGGAGGCGGGCGGCGGGCTTCTGCTCTACCGCGCCGCCGGCCCCTGATATCACTGCAGGAAGGAAGCTCATGGCGCCCGGTCTCCGTTGTCATGGCGACGGGGGACGCGCCGCGCCTGGCCGCGCTCCTCCTGCAGGGGCGACCGGCATTCTCCGTCGCCATGGGAACCAAGTAGGGCTGAGCACTCAGCTGGGTACTCGGCGCTCGGCTAGTAGCAGGGAGAGGGGGTCATGTGACGCTGGCCAGGTCACATGATCCCTTTCCTCCACTATATCAACAGTCAGCCTGCTGACCACAGGTTGCCTGTAATTACTTACTCAGGCTGTGTCCATATTTTCTTGCTTGTGTTTGACCTTTGGAATTGACCAGTGACCGTCCCCTGACCTATCTACCGCCTGTTCCTTGTACTTTCGCTACCTCCTGGATTTGACCTCGGCTCGTTATTGGATTTGTCTCTTGCCTCTGTCTCTTGTTTTTTTTACGCGACCTCTCGGACTGACCTCTGCTCGTTTGACCTCCTGTTGTCTTCCCTTGTGGGAGAGTTCGCCTGTATTCCCTCCTCTCTTCCTGTCCGTTTCCTGCGGGAGCATCTTCCCTTGTCTCCGCGCTCTGTCTCCTTCCTGTCCTCTCTGCTCTGCATTTACGCAAGTTAGGGACCGCCGCCCAGTTGCGCCCCGTCGCCTAGGGGGGGTAGTGCAAGTAGGCAGGGACAGGGTTGGGGTGGGAGTCAGGTGGGTGCACTTCCTCCCTATTTCCCGTGTCGTGACAGGAACCTATACGCAATGGTTCACAGAACTGCTGTTTTATACACATCAGGTAGCCCCCTGGTTCTTTTTGGCAGTGAGCTGCTCCATGTAGTGTGTCAGTCCGCCCTCACACACCATCAAAGTTGATGTTCACCTCTCATATCAATAGCACTTGGTGCTTTGCAGTTTCCACATCACTGGTGCCATTTGTTCACTCACTAAACACTTTCACCACAACAGCACACAAACAATTCACAGTTTCAAAAATACCACCACCCTTGGCCAGAAAACCAATAATTATCTCTTTTTGCAACTCTGATAAATTGCCCATGACAGCAACAACGGATATGTGTGCAGACAGCCTATCGCACACCTATTATACCCACCATGCCAGCTCACCACATGTGACTTCCTTCATGAGCTGGTGAATTTGAAAGTAGAAAGTGACCATAATAATGTAACTTGACTGTGTAGAACTCTGCTGATTTACTGTATGTGCAGTTTTCACAGTGATTTCTTTGTTGTGGCATTCTGCTGTACCACTACCAACACATGTGTAAGTACCATTACAATCTTTAAAGGGGTTATTCAATTAAGATATTTATCGTGCCCCTACACCAGAAAACTAGCATAAAAAGTCATCAACCTCAGGTTTCTGACTTTATAAATTAGCTAATTTTTTGGGCAAATGGCATTATTACGCCGTTCTTGCCACATTTCAAAAAGGTTTGTGGCATGGGTGGGGCCATCAAACTCTGCAGATTTATCATCCTTTAGGGCTCATGCACACGACCGTGGACTTGAATGAGGCCACGATCCGCAATATAGAACCAAAGATAGGACATAACCTATCTTTTGCGGAGCAGAGGCATGGATGCGAAGCCTACAGAAGCTCTACGAAATGGTTTCATGGGCTTTCGGGTCCTTGCCTCTGCAGCGCAAAAAGATAGAACATGTTCTATCTTTGTCCACATCTTGCAGATCGTTGACCCATTCAAGTCAATGGGTCCACATCAGCCAACGTTGTGCACATGGCCGGTGCCCGTGTATTGTGGACCACTATTTGCCGTCCGCAGTACAGTAGTGTGCAAGGGCCCTTATACCAGTTTCCTGGCTTAAGTAATGACTGAAATCTACACTAGCTATGACCAGGCGTGGATCTCATTCTAGGCACACGCTTACTTAAGGACAAGTTTGTAAATGAAAGAATAGAGCTCTTTGTAAAGGGGGTGCACTTTGTTTAAACCCTCTTACATGCCCCTAAAATGGAGCAGAACAAATGAAATAACACAGTTGTGAATGAAGGTTTACAGCATTGTCTGGAAGTACCTAAAGCCAAAACCGTGGCCTACTTTTACTCCCTATGTGGCGTTTTTCACATCAGTGTGACAGGTATATTTGTCATCTTATCTCTATCGATCAGAGGTAACAGTCTTAGGGCTCATGCACACGGCCGTTGCCTGGTCGTTCTGTGCATTGGGTGCCGCAATTTGCGGTTCCCAATGCACGGGCAACATCCATGCGGATTCTACAGACAGATCCAGACCCATTCAACTTGAATGGGTCCGTGTTCCGTTTGCACTGCAAAAAAGTATTGCATGTACTACTTTTTTGTTGTGCAGAGGCACGGAGAGAAACCCCACAGAAGCACTCCGTGGTGCTTCCATGGGGTTCGGTGCCTCCATTCCGCACCGTACCTCCCGGATTGCTGACCTATCCTTGATGCGGTGCAGAAACGGCCAGGGCCCTTATATTGCGGACCCGCTGTTTGCAGTTTGCTTCTACACCCCTGGAAACACACCTTAGGATATGTTCCCCCAATCGTGTCTTCAGTAGATGAGCTTTTTTCCTCTCCTACTAAAGTGTCTGGTCAGAACTGAGTAATCGTGCCTCTATTTCTCATGTTTCAATCTGTTTGCTATGTGTCAGTATCAGTCACAATCTGTTATGTTAAAACATTTTATACACTTTCTCCAAATTTCTCACAATTCAACTGCCGATTTATTCCGTCTCTTCTGCTTCCAGTGAAAAAAAGGGGCAACAAACGAATTGTTGTCTGTTTTATCTCCAACTCCATACAATTAAAGGGAATCTGTCACATCCTGCTAGCCTTATTAAAGGGGTTTTCCAGGAGTAGAATATTGATGATGTAGCCTCAGGATAAGTCCTCAATATCTGATTGGTGGGAGTCTGACTCCCGGCACCCACGCCGATCAGCTTTAAAGAGGCTGTGGTTTCTTTCTGTCCATTATGTATGTGTGCTCACGACTCCTCTTAATTCATTCTGTGGACAGTTTGTGGAGACATAGTATGGAGTATGTAAGTGTGGAAACAATGGAAATACAAATGACCAGGTCATTGGCAGATTTCCATACATGTAAAGTAGGGTCTTAATGAGTCTAATTAGATGATATTAGACTTGGTCATTTATTTATTGACCAAAATGATCCAATATCACATAGCTGTGAGTGCCAAAAGTATGCGAATCTTAAGGATATGTCGATAATTTGAAGGTGGAATTAGTCAGGTGTGTTCAATCAATGGGATAACAATCAGGTGTGAGTTTAGTGTGAACCTTTGCTTTTAGTGTCTGCTGTGACTGAACATTTCCAGTAATTGTTGATAAGTCCTGAACATCGGCTTGGAGGAATTTTAGCCTATTCCTCCGAACAAAACAGCTTCAACTCTGTTATGTTGGTGGGTTTCCACCTATGAACTGCTTACTTCAGGTTATTACACAACATTCCTATTAGATTAAGATCAGGACTTTGACTTCGCAATTCCAAAACTTTAACTTTATTCTTCTTTAACCATTTTTTGGTAGGTCAACTTCTGTGCACAGTGTTGTTGTCTTGCTGCATGACCCACATTCTCTAAAGACTCAGCTCACAGATAGATGTCCTGACATTTACATTTTGCTGGTATATTTCAGAATTCATTGTTCCATCAATGATGGCAAGCCGTCCTGGCCCAGATCCAGCAAAACAGGATAATAACAGTCTTGAATTTCCTCCATTGGTAGACAATCTGTCCGACTGTGGATTGGTAGAGTCCATACTCTTCAAAGATGGTTTTGAAACCTTTTCCAGCCTGATCAGCATCAACAGTTTTTTTCTGAGGTCCTCAGAAATCTCCTGTGTTTGTGCTGTGATACACTTCCCCAAACATGTGTTGTGAAGATCAGACTTTGATAGAACTCTGTTCTTTAATGAGGTATTTCTATCTCAGACATTGATGGCATATTGCTTGGGTATACAATGTCATATAGGGGCAGGTCCCACCTTTGGGACCTGCTCTTATCTCTAGAATGGACCCCCAGAAGTAAAGGAGAGCACACCACGCAAACGCGGCCACCCCCTGATTACCTCTATGGGAGTTCCAAAAATAGATGAGCCAGTGCTCAGTCCCATAGCGGTGACTGGAAAGGTGGCCGTGCATGCATGGTGCACTCTCCTTCACTTCAGGGGCCCCATTTTGGAAATAGGAGCAGGTCACAGTTGTGGGCCTTGCACCAATCTGAAATTGGTGGCATTTCATATGCTGTGTCACAAACTTACCTGTTCAGGCTCCAGCACTGAGATCTCCATCTTTGGTGCAACTGTGCCGGATAGACATGCTGCTAAGCCACACTCCCTGGTGATGCAACAGTGTAAT
The DNA here is from genome assembly GCA_033119425.1 of Bufotes viridis. Lineage (NCBI taxonomy): Eukaryota > Metazoa > Chordata > Amphibia > Anura > Bufonidae > Bufotes > Bufotes viridis. Next base: position 111,185,550 of record CM065596.1, read on the forward strand.
TAGCAACTGGACGCAATGCTTTCTCCCCACACCGGGCGTGTGCTGGAGGAGTCTAGCAGTGTGCTGATTGTTCATCTGATCTATTCCTGTGTGCTGTGTTCTGACTAATGGAGCACAGAGTCATGGACCTATCAGGTTCTGATCCAGGGACTCTGCGCTCTATTTAAACCCCTGCTGTCAATACACCCTTGCCAGTTATCGGTTTTCCTTGCTGTGCTCCAGTTGCTATTTTGCTCTTTGGATTGTTACTATTGGATATGACTTTGGCTTGACTGGGACCTCTCTTTCTGCTCTTTGATTTGGTACTGTATTGAACACCCGGCTTTGACCTTTTCCTGCACGACCTTTCTCTTTGTGTTTGTCTGTTCTGGCTTCCAGTTGTGTGAACAGGTCCCTGCAGTTTTTGCTGTGGGTGCTTGGTTTGACTCCCTGCATTTACCAGCATAGGGACAGTCGCCAAGTTGTGGATTTGCCACTTAGGGCTTGCTTTGCAAGTAGGCAAGGACAGCAGGTCGGGTGCAGGTTAAGGCTCACCGCGTAAATGTGTTTTCCCTGCCTACTGTGCTGACATTATAACTGGCCATACATTTTTTCTGGGTGACCTAGTGTTATGGACGCAATGAAGCACTAGCCTCCCAGATGGAGGGCATTGCCCAATTAGTCCAGAACTTGGCAGATAGGGTACAACAACAGGAGTCCTGTCTCCCTGTGGTTTCAGCTTCTTCAGAAGTACTGTAGAACCGAAAGTTAAGCTACCTTACCACTGGTTACCATAAAGGTTTAGTTTCTTTTCAGGAGAGTTGTAAATTGTACATCCGTCTGAGGCCGCACTCGTCTGGGACAGAAACCCAGAGGGTGGGCCTCATTATGTCTCTACTTCAGGTAGACCCTCAAGAGTGGGTATTTTCCCTGTCGCCCAACTCCCCTGAGCTTTTTTCTGTGGATCTCTTTTTCTCCTCATTAGGTCTCCTATATGACGAGCTGGACAGGGCAGCTTATGCTGAAAGCCAGCTTCTGTCTTTGCTTCAGGGCAAACGACCGGTGGAGGAGTACTGTGCGGAATCCCGTAAGTGGTGTACTGCCTCCGGGTGAAATTACCCAGCTCTTAATTTAGGCTGGGTCTCTCTGACATGCTAAAAGACCTTTTGTTTTGTCATCCTACCCCAGGTTCCCTTGATGAGGAAATGTCTTTAGTTATTAGACTTGGCAGATGTGTCTATGCTCGTCCCTCTTCCCTCTTTACTGCTCCTAATCCCTTTGTATTTAAAAGTGTTCTCTGGAAATTTAGAAAATGAAAATACCTAAATATTACTTTATTGTAAATATATTCCCAAATACCTTTCATTATTTATAATGACTCGTTTTGTTTAAGGAGCAATCATTAGGAAAAACAAAATGGCTGCCGTCCTATTAATACCCACAAAACCTGTCCTAATCATACAGGAGGACATGTTACTTCCGAGCACTGAGGTAAAGAGCCATCTCGTCCTCCTCCCCTACTTGTCAGGGGTTATGATCCTGAACACAGATTATAAGAACTTTAATTGAATCTCTGTGGGAATGGAGTCCATGAGGAGATATGAGGTACAAAGAGGACAGACAGGACAGACTGTGGTAATGGAGACTGCATACAATGCTGCTGCCCATTATCCACATCACCCCAACCCTCCTCTCTACTTCATATCTCCTTATGAACTCCAATTCTACAGATATTTAGCTGAAGATCATATTAAACTGTATTCAGGATCATAGAAGAAGATAAGGCAGCTCTTTGGCTCACTGCTCTGAAGTAACTTGTCCTCCTGTGTGATTAGGACAGGTTCTGTGTGTACTAATAGGATGGCTGCCATTTTATTTCTCCTAATGATTGCTCCCTAGACAAAAGGAGCCACCATAACTAATGAAGGTATTTAGGAATATATTTATAATAAAGTATTATTTAAGTATTTTCATTTTCCTAATACCTGGAGAACCCCTTTAAGGAGGAGACCGTAGAGCCTATGCAAATGGAGCCATGTCCTCTCAGCAGCGGAAGGAACATCTCCAGAAGAATGGATTGTGTTTCTACTGCGGTATTTCGGCCCACCAACTGCGGTCCTGTTCTGCGAGACCAAAATGCGAAAAAACTTCAGCGTCTGAGTGACAATCTGGGTGGTCACTCAGACGCACAGCTTTTTCAAGAAAGATATGACCATGTTCTCTTGCCTGTCAATTTTTCTTTATGGGGGAGGTATGTCTGAGGTCTGGCTTTTGTCGATTCTGGGGCCGCTGCAAATATTGTAAACTCTAATTTTGTTTCTGCTTTGGGTCTTGTGGTCTGTAAAGTTCCCGAACTCATTCTAGTGTCTGGACTGGATACCACTCCATTAGCCAGGGAATGTATTGAGTTTCAATCTACTGATTTGACTATGAGGGTTGGATCTATTCATGTTCAAAAATTTTCAGTATACATTATGGATAATCTATCTGCTGATGTAATTTTAGGTTTACCTTGGTTGAAAAATCATTATGCACTCTTCAATTGGAGCGCTGGGGAATTAATTAAGTGGGGTCCCCAGTGCTCTGATCAATGCTTGTCTGTCCAGCGCTCTGGTATGAATCTGGAAGACGGTAGTATCCCTGTGTTCATCAGGGACTTTCAGGATGAATTTTCAAAGGAGGCTTTGTAAGCATTGCCTCCTCACAGGGAATATAATTGTGCAATTGAGCTGTCCCTGGGGCCAAAGTTCCCAAGGAGTAGATATTTAACCTCTCTGGCCCTGAAAGAGTGGCCATGAAGGTGGATGCCTTATCATGTAGCTTTGGTATTGAAGACTGCATTGATATTGAACCTGGTAACATTCTGTCTCCTGGTGTTGTGGTTGCCGTCATAAATCTTGATCTGGCCACTGAGATACAAGGTCGTCAGGATTTAGCTCCAATGATCTTCCTTCTGGTAAATTGTTTGCGTCTTAAAGTGCTGGAGGAATCTCACTGTTCTGTTCTAGCAGATCATCCAGGTATTGCGGGGACTAACCATTTAATCTCCCGGGCCTACTGGTGGCCTACTTGGTCAAGCGATGTGGGTGCCTTTGTCTCGGTGTGTGATGTGTTTACTAGGTCAAGGTATCCAGGAGATGTCCTGCGGGTTTGCTTTGTCTGTTGCCCATTACACAGAGACCTTGGACCCATGTTTCTATGGCCTTCATTACGGACCCTCCTAAGGTAGATCGGTCATCTGGGTAGTCATAGATAGATTCTCAAAAATGTGTCATCTGGTGCCTTTGAAAAAACTTCCTAACGCTAAAGAATCGGCTACTTTGTGGATAACATCCTCAGATTGCATGGTATACATGAATCCATTGTCTCAGATAGGGGTGACCAGTTTGTCTCGAGATGTTGGAGAAAGTTCAGCAACAAACTCGGGATTAAACTCTCCTTTTCATCTGTGTTTCATCCAGAGACAAATGGATAAACTGAGACGATCAACCAGGTATTGCACCAATTTTTAAGGTGTTTTGTTTCTGACTGCCAAAATCAGTGGAAAATGTTTTTGCCCCTGGTGGAGTTCGCTATTAACAACCATGTCAGCACATCTAGTGGCATTTCACCTTTTCATTGTAACTATAGTTTTAATCTGCTCTTTTCCTCTGTATCTGGGTCCAGCTCTATAAATCTTGCTGTGGATGCTATCTTTGACGATCTATGCACAGTTTGGGTCCAGGCTCGCAAGAGCCTGGAAAAAGCTCAAAGCATCCAATGTGAACAGGCAAATAGAAAGCGGTCTGTAGGTCCAAAATATGTGTTGGGTGATCTAGTATGGCTTTCTACAAAAAATGTATGTCTCAGAGTGCCTTCTGACCATATATAGACCATATAAAATTTTGTCTGTAATTAATATTAGTATATTTTCGTCTCCAGCTGCCTTCATTATTCAGAATTCATGATGTTTTTCATAAGTCCTTGCTTAAAAGATACATTCCGCCTGCTATTCCTCCACCTAAACCTCCTGATCCAGTGGTTGTACTGGATAATATTGAGTAAGAGGTAGAGAGAATCCTTGACTCCCGGAAGGTTCAAGGTTCGCTCCAGTACTTAAAGGGAATCTGTCACCACAATATTAACATACTGTATATAGCACTTACATTGTCCTGTAGCTCACCTATACATGAATGTAATAGTACCTTTGTTATTTTCTTTAGACTTGCTGAAGCAGGAAAAAACGACGTTTAATTCATATGCAAACGAGCACCCCCAAGGGACCAGGTGCGACGTTCAGTGTGTAAGAGCCCAGGCTGCTCTACCTTCTTTTAAGGTTACGCCTCCCCAGCCTCTGCCTTTGACCGTCCTCCTATTCCCATGCGTCATTCCTAGGTCCAGACGAGATCCCCCGCCTGCGTACTGCCTCGCCTGCGCCAGCGAACGGACACCATTCGGGAATGGACCTAGGGATGACACATGGGAATAAGAGGGGCAGGCAAAGGCAGAGGCTGGGGAGGCATAACCATTAAAGAAGGTAGAGCAGCCTGGGCTCCTACACACTGAGCGCCTGGGCACTTGTGAGTGCTCATTTGCATATTTAATTTATTTGCATATGAATTAAACATAGTTTTTCCTGCTTTAGCAAGTGTAAAGAAAATAACAAAGGTACCATTACATTCATGTATAGGTGTGCTACAGGACAATGTATGTGCTGTATATAGTGGTGACAGAAATTGTCATAACACGGCACTCCAAAAGTTTATTTATTTTATATTTTCAAGATTGCCACCACTAGTGAATACATAGTATATTTGGCCTACGTTTCGGTCCAATCCTGGACCTTTCTCAGGGCCTTAGTAATCAGATTGTGGAGGAATCCGGTGGCCGTGAAGCATTTGCGGAGCGAAGGCCCAGAACTTCCAGGCTTCGGCCCCGAACTTCCGGTCCGCGGCTCCGCAAAAGATAGAACATGTCCTATTCTTGTCCGCAGCTCGCAGACAAGAATAGGCATTTTTATGGGGGGGGGGGTGGGGGGGGGACGGCCGTGTGTGTTGCGGATCCGAAACACACCACGGACGTGTGAATGGACCCATAGTAGGAGGTTTCATTATAAATTTCCATTGAAGCATGATCCCCATGCTGAGGGTCCAGTGGCCCCTCTTAAAAGGGGGGGGGGTTAATGTTACAAACGTACCTGTCTGGGCTCCAGCAGTGAGATCTACAGCTTCTACGCAGAGATCTACGCCTGGAGAGACATGCTGCTAAGCCACACCCCCTGGTGATGCGATAGCATCATTAGCAACTGGAAGCAATGCTTTCTCCCCACAGAGACTAGTAGTAGGCTGATTGCTCAGCTGATCTATTCCTGTGTGTTGTGTTCTGACTAATGGAGCTCGAGTCATGGACCTATCAGGTTCTGATCCAGGGACTCGGCATTCTATTTAAACCCCTGCTAGGAAGGGTCAGAGGGTTGGGTGCAAGTTAGGGCTCACCATGTATGTGTGTTTTCCAGTTTTGACATTCACAGACATGATAATTGGATCATTTTCATCAATAAATAAATAATCAGGTCTAATATTTTACTCATTTGTTTGATATGGTTATCTTTATCTACATGTGTGAAAATCTGATGCAATTTTAGGTCAAATTTATGCAGAAAAGTCTGAAGGGTTCAGAAACTTTAGGCACCACTGTATACCATAATTAATAGGGCTTATGGGGTGCATGCACTCTCCAAAATCTTCTTCTGAGCGGAAACCTAACGGACCCCATTATAGTCTATGGGGTCCTTAGGTTCCGTTCGGCTCAGTTAGGGCTCAGTTATTTGCCAAATCCGTCCTCTCCGTTCTCCTGCTCCTAAACGGAGCAGAAGAATGGAAAGGCTGAACGGTGATGTGAACGAACTCTTACAGAGAACCTGCAGGCAGAAGGGGATTGTGAACGGTTGAAAGGCGACTAAGATGCTACATAGTACAGACACCCGAGTAAGGCTTTTTTATTTTTTTATTATAACATTTTATTGGAATTTTCATCATATGCAATATATGATTGTACAATCGTTATTATGAATCAATAACATTACATTTGAACATCCTCCAAGTATAGTTCCATTAGTACAATTGTACAATTGACATCAATCAAGATTACACACATTTTTATCCCTACTTATTAGCCCTCCTTCCCCCCACCCCAGAACCCCCTCCGGATGCGTCTCTATTGACCTCAACTCTTTTCTTCTCTCTGTAGTACAATATTTTCTCTCAGCGTACTTTCAGTTTTCCTAACGTGCCTTTTAGATCTGCTGTTAGGTACCACTTCGTATATCTGAAATTGGTCATGATCTTTTGAATCTCTGTATCTGCTAAATGTTTGCTAATAAACGTTTTCCATTTATTTAAGAAGTGTGTCGATGTGCTATTTTTATGTGACTCGGCTTCCAATTGGTCCATAAGTAGAAAATGTTTCATCTGCCCCAGAAATTCCATCATGGATGGGGTCTGTGGTTCTAACCATTTATTGAGTAGGCATCGAAGTGCCACCAAAAGTGATCCATCTACCAGATAAGGAACTCTCATCTTATCATCATAAACATGAAAAAGGACCACCTGTGGCTCACATGCCAAGTCAATATTCCAAGTTTGCTTTATCCAGGTAAGTATTTCTTTCCAGTAAGTCTGCGTCGTTTTACACTCCCACAAACAATGATCAAGGTTTGCCTTTGGTTCACTACATTTAGGGCACATTACTAACCTATCAGGATGAACAGCAGTTTGGGGTAAAATAAAGGCATAAATGGCTCTATGTAGCAATTTGAAATGGGTCTCCCATCTTTCACATGACACAGCTTTCCTCACCTTCATCCATCCATCTATAATCTTATCCTTCCCCACTGATTCACCTAGGAGGGGTTTCCATTGCCTGTACATCTTAGACTCTGTCCTCTTATCCTCTTTGTCCCTTAATTCCTGATATATCTCCGACAGAGACAGTTTTTGATCCCCGCTTCTCAGTAGACGGTTTACTGGGTTCTGCTTGCTTTCGTTATGCAAGTCCTTCAACCTATTTTTACAAAAATGCATGACTTGCATGAATGGTAAAATTTGTCCCCCTGAAAGACTGTATTTTTCCTGTACTTCCCCAAAAGTCAGATACCTTGAGTTTTCAGTATGTATAACCTGCTGTAGTCTGGTCACTCCCTGCGAAACCCAATTCCGAAATAATTTATTGGTTCTACCTAGCTCAAATTCTGGGTGTCCAAACAGTGTCATATGCTTAGGTGCTAGAAAGGATAGGCCGTACATTTTTCTAACCTCCTTCCAAGTCACCACCGTGTCTTTTATTACCACCGAGTTTTTTAGGTCCGAATGTAGTAGTGCTAATTTAGAGTGTAGTAGGCCCACCAAGTCATATCCTTTGGCTAGTTCTCTCTCTAATAAAATATTTGAGTAATGTGAGGATTGATTTAACCAATCTCTACATTGACGAAAGATCCCTGCTAGGTTATACCGTCGTATATCAGGGAACTTTATGCCCCCCATGGAAACATTCTGCCAAAGTGTTTTCATCCCAATGCGAGCTCTTTTCCCGGACCAAATAAAATCTGTGAAAGCCTTATTGATTTTTATTATGTCCTTGTGACATACAAGAATTGGGATTGTTTGCAGCGGGTACAGTAATTTAGGGAAGCTAATCATTTTTATTAAGTGGCATTTCCCTAGTAATGAAAGTGGTAAGTTTTTCCATCTACTTAATTCTTGCTGAATTTTATGAATCAATGGTAAATACTTGAGTGAATATAGGGAGTGGGGAGATTTCCCAATTTTTATTCCTAAGTACGTGATGTACTCCTTGGTTACTTTGACCGGGCAGTTGTGCAAGGTGAACGGCTTCGTCGCGTTCTCGTTCCCTAGAAGTAACAGCTCACACTTGGCAATATTCACCTTGAACCCTGCATATTGTCCTGAAGTGCGTCAAAATTTTTTGGAATATCTCTTGAGGGGTTAGCTAGATACATTATGATGTCGTCCGCAAAAAGGGAGGTATAAACCGTACTGGACCCAATTTTGATCCCTTCAAAGAACTCATTGGACTCTAAAAATCTTGCCAGGGGTTCTATTGCAATGTTGAACAAAAGTGGTGACAGGGGGCACCCTTGCCGTGTGCCCTTCAGTAGGTGAAAGGGGTGAGACAAAAATCCTGGGAGTGCAATCCGTGCCATCGGTTCTGCATACAAGGCCAATAAAAAGACCCGGAACACCCCTGTCACCCCCATTTTATCCAAGACTGCCGCTAACCAGTCCCAACTCACATTATCAAAGGCCTTCTCGGCGTCTATAGTTAGCAGTGCAGGCCTATTCTTGTCAGGGGTATTACGGTAGGAATGGTCCAGAACCGTCAGCACTTTCCTTTGATTGAAAACAACTGACCTACCTTTGACAAATCCCACTTGGGATGATCCTATTAGGCTAGGTAAGAAATTGGCTAGTCTCTCTGCCATAATTTTTTAAATTATTTTTTGGTCCACATTAATGAGAGAAATGGGGCAGTAGGAGGTTGGCTGTGTTGGATCCTTCCCTAGGTTCGGTAGTAAACGTATGTATGCTACATTATCTGTTATGTGTTTTTGTTCTCCTTTTAAGACGCCATTATATTGTGTCATCAGTAGTTGAGAGATATCAGCCCCCAGTATTTTATAAAATTCACCCGTGTAACCGTCCGGTCCCGGTGCTTTCCCTGATTTTAATGATCGTATCGTCATTAATACCTCCTCCTGCGATATCATGCTATTCAAATCATTTAGTTGTTCCTCCGTCACAAGTGGTAAAAGAGTGCCCGTCAGGGATGGTATGGGGGAGTCCCTAGAGTATAGGCTTTGGTAATATTCCTGAATATTTTCAATACTGACTTTGGGAAGGACTGTATTTGCCCTGCAGAGTCTTTCGAGGAAGGGATACCCGTCTGTTCTCTGTTCCCCCTAGACAACCTCGCCAATATTCTCCCAGCCTTATTGCCATATTTAAAGAACATGGATTCTTTTTAGTTCTATACATCTTTTCCCATCTGGCATATCAGAGTTCATAATCTTTCTTGGCCAACATCCAGGCCTGTTTAGAGTCAGCCGTGCCATTGACCAAGAAAGTTGTGCATGTTTTACGTAAAGTTTCCGTTGTCTCATCTATTTTCTTTTTCGTCTGTTTCTTCAGGGAGTGTACATAGGAGATTATTCTTCCCCGTAATACAGCCTTGGCAGCCGCCCACAGTAGGTTCGGGTCATCTATATGTCCCTCATTGTCAGTTATATATTCTAGGTACCAGGCTTTCAAAAGTTCCTGAAAATTCTCATTATTCGCTAGGAATGAGGGGAAGCGCCAAATATAATCAGTACCTTTCTGAAGTTTATCATGCAGATCCAGTTGAACGGGACAGTGATCAGACAAAACCATATCTAGTATGGCTGTGTCTCTAGCCTGGGTGATCAAGTCTGAGGAAACCAGTAGATAATCAATCCTAGACCAAGAATCATGTGGCGTAGAATAAAATGTGTATTCCCTGCCTTCTGGATTGCGTCTCCTCCAAGTGTCCACCAGTCCACCATCTCTCATGAATTTATGTAGAACTCTGTCACGTGGTCCCTGGTGGGGTTCTCTATTTTGTGTTTTTTTTTTTTATCTTCCCTATAGTCCGCAACTGTGTTTATGTCCCCTCCTACTATTATATGTCCTGATTGTTCACCTCCCACCATTTGGTTGAGGGCACTGTAAAAAGTTTTATTATCCCCATTTGGACCATAAATATTAACAATACACAGCTCTCCACCTTAATACGTGATCGTTACCTTTTGCCTTCTGCCCTCTGAATTCGCCACATGATCTTTCACCTGGAACTTAAAATTCTTATGAAATAATATCATGGTGCCAGCTTTTTGTCCCTTCACAGGTGAGCCAAGAGCAGTCTTCACCCACATCTTTTCCATGCGCGCAAAATCTCCTTCTGCGAGGTGCGTCTCCTGTAACAGCACGACATCTGGTTTCATGTGTTTTAGATGTTGTAATACCATATTATGTTTTGAGGGTGAACGTAACCCTTTTACATTCCAAGAGATCACACGCATTAGGTATGCGGCACATGGAAAAGATGTCTAAATGAGGCTTGAGTATGCATCCTTTTCCCCAAACATGTAGAACTGGTTAAACAGTGAATCTTAAACAATAACTGTATTGGATGAAACAGGATTGGCGCCAAAACTGCTCCTGCTTCATCTGGACTCCACTTTTTTCCCGCCGTTCAGCCTCGAACCAACACTCGCTACCCGTTCTTCCAAGCCATACACCCCTCCCTCCCCCGACTAATATGACCCCATAGAACTGAATCCATCCCAGAGAGTCCCATCATGACATGTCAGAAAATGTCCCAATCCCAAAAAGTAGTGTGTTGCGCATGTGGCGCTCTCGGGATTTATGTCCGCATGGTCAGCTACACAACCTGTTTACATTAAAAGTCTCTTACGTTCACGGGGCTTCTTAAAGTCCATTCAATCTCCTCTCCAGTCCCGGGTCCGTGTAGACTTGGGCGACGCAGGAATTTCCAGCTGTTCCCGGATGCGTTTTGTCTGCGGGGCCTTGTCCAGGTGATCTCGGGTCTCTTTCTTCCTTCCCGCCGGTCTTCTCCATGATGTTTCCAACAGTTCGGACCGCAATTGTAGCCCTGTCACCGCCTCCTCTGGTTATTCAAAGGTTTCTGTGCTGCCTTCATCATTGTAAATCCGTAGGATCGCTGGGTACATTAGTACAAATCTGGAGTTATGATGATATAGCTCCACACATATTTTAGAGAATGTCCTCCTGTGTCTAGCCACCTCTGTGGAGTAATCTCCAAATATAAGTAGTCTGGATCCCTTCCATTCAAGGCCTCCAGATTTCCGTTTAAAGTGTCTTAAGATGCTAACTTTGTCCTGATAATTCAGGTATTTGACAATGACCTGCCTGGGTCTAGTATCTATCCATTTGTCCCTGTTTTCATCTAGTGCTGCAGCCCTAGTACTTGGGCCCACTATATGTGCTTGCTCGACAACACATCTCTCTGGAATGCCCAGCAGTTCAGGGAGTACCACTTCACAAATATGGAGCAAGTCTTTCGCCGGTATATCCTCTGGGATTCCCACGATCCTTAAATTGCTACGGCGAGACCTATTTTCCAGGTCTTCTATGCGTTCCCACAACTTTTTATTTTCAGCTATTAGTCGCCTGGTCTGCGACATATTCGCATGCATGTTAATTTTTAGCGCGTGGACTCGTGATTCTGCCTCATCAATGCGCGCGTTCTGCTGTTTCAAGTCCTCCTGTATTTGCTGCATAGAGGATTTAATGGCCGCTGTCAGCGTGGTCTGAAGATCGTTTGCCAAGCGCGCCGCCACTTCAACAGCCAGTGTTTTATAGTCTATATTTGCGGTATCATGCAGTGGAGAGGTCTGGCTATCTTCAGAATCATTACTGACCTCTGTGCTGCTCAGCATGATGGTCGGCGCCATGTCTGCAGCGTCTGGCTCTTCGGCCTGCAGGTCGGTCGCGCCTCTGCCTCGCTGTTTCTTGCCCATATTGAGCACGTACCCGTCCATACAGAGCCGTGCGGCTCTTTGGGTGCAGATGCTCCTAATTTTGCTCCTCAAACGTAGGTAGAAGTGGTTGTGTGGCTTTCACGTAGTCGAGGGTAGCGGGAGCCGCTCTTCCTTGCTGCCTTACATGCGGGTGCCGGAACCGGAAGTCCCTGTTTTATTTATTTTAATAAAAAATTATTTTTTTATTTTAGTTTCGAATCACAATTACGTAGTATGATAGGGAAAAAAGACACAAGTCCACATGTCCTCCAAGTGAGACTAGATCAACACTCAAACAAGAATCTATATATTTACAACCACTGGAAATATTACAATTTCCATAAAAACAAACATTTGTATCTATAATAAAGTGAAATATTATAAGATATTGATGACAAGGCTAAAAATAATTATTTTGGCTTGAATAAAACAATATAGTGCACACTATGGTTTCAAACTTTGCTTTCATCAAAGACTTGGCATTGGCATCAAACCTTTGACATTCTGGCTTTGGTTTGTTGAATTTCATACTTCCTGGACATGCTCCCACAAGATGGATTGGCTTGATAAGTACTTCTTTTGTACAATAAGGTCAAGCTGCTCCTAAATCAGTTCACTGGGGTTAAAATGTGATTGCACCGGCCAATGCATCACAGACAGAATTTCATCTGTTTGTTTCCAAGCAAGTTTTGCATCGTTTGGAACAATTGTCTTTGATTATTGCTCCAATCAAGTACTGTATAAAGAGGGCATGGCACAGCTTTGCAAAATGAAGCAATAGCTTTCTTTAAAGGGGGTTTCCAGGATTTACATAGTAATATAGTTTGTAAAGCGGAAAAAAATCATTAGGTGGAAGCCAATTTTCCTCACTTTAGGGGGAAAAAAATCCCGACTTCAGTCAGGCAATCAGAATAACTCTCTGGATCAATGCGTCTTCTCCAGAAATCTAATGACTATAACCTATAATAATATAGTCATATTATTACTAGGGATGAGAGAATCGACTTCAGGTGCTTCATATGAAGTCGATTCGCATAAAACTTCGTTGTAATACTGTACGGAGCGGGAGCACCGTACGGTATTAGAATCTACTGGCTCTGATGAGCCAAAGTTATTACTTTGTGAAGTCTTGCGAGACTTCACTCTTGCTTTAGAGAGGATGAGGTCACGGTCTCGCCAATTTAGCAAACGGGCAAGGAGCGGTCCTGGAGGGGCCCCCGGCGGGAGCATCTGCGCAGGAACACGGTGGGCCCTCTCCACTGCGAAGACCGAGGAGAAGGACGCATCTGGGAACGTTGACCTGAACCAGCCTTCCAGAAATGTAGAGGAATCGGAACCTTCGTTTCTCTCAGGCATGCCGAGTATGCGTATGTTGTTTCGTCTCGCGCGGTTCTCGAGGTTGTCACACTTCTGGCACCCGTCTTGCGAGACTACATGTAATAACTTTGTGAAATCATTATTACTGTAAAAAAAAAACTTGATTCCTTCCCATGTGCATAATCTTACATTTATCAGTGTTAAGCCTCCAACATAGCCAGATCCCTCTGTAGCAGTATACTTTCCCCTTTGGTGTTAATTACTTTACACAGTTTTAGTGTAATTTGCAAAAATTGATATTCTACTTTGCAAGCCTTCTACAAGAACATAATTAAATGTATTCAAGAGAATAGGGCCCAATACCGACCCCTGTGGTACCCCACTAGTGACAGTGACCCAATCTGAGTGTGTACCGTTAATAACCACCCTCTGTTTTCTATCTCTGAGCCAGTTACTTATCCTTATTCCCCCAGTCCAAGCATTATCCTTTTATATACTAACCTTTTATGTGGTACAGTATCAGATGCTTTGGAAAAGTCAAGATATATGACATCCATTAACTCACCCCGGTCAAGCCTAGAACTTATCTCCTCATAGAAACTGATTACATTAGTTTGACATGACCGATCCCTCATGAAACTGTGCAGATATGGTTTATATGCATATTTTCATTAAAGTACTACAAGATAGCATCTCTTAAAAAAAAACTTCAAACAGTTTACCCATTACAGATGTTTCCAGTCCTGTGGAACGCTCCCTGTTAATATAGAGTCCTTAAATATCAGAAATAAAGGTCTGTCTATAACATTACTTACTTATCTTAGGATATAGGGGTGTATGCCATCTGGAGCCGGTGATTTGTCTATTTTAATATTTTTTAAGACACCGCTGCACTTTTTCCTGGGTCAGACAGGGCACTTTTAATAGGGAATTTACTTATACACTTTGCGTTTCATCAGTTCATTTTCCTCAGTGAGTACAGTAGAGAATTATTTTTTTCATTTGCTTTTTCTTCATCGCTCTCTACAACTTCTCCCTCATCACTCTGTAAAGGAATATCACTTTCAGGTTTAAACTTTTTTCCATTTATTTGATCCATTTTTAAGTAGGTGTGGTACCTAATAAAAGAATCATACTCACCTGCTCCTCACCGCTATGGTGCCCTGGCACCATTTGGTGATCTTCCAGTCGCCAGCATGTTTACTGCCAGATGAGGTATGGACGGGGTCTTGTGTACAGCTAAAAGAAAAATTCCTGCGCTTACTCTCTGACTGCACCTAAGTACCAATGACCAGAAGCGGGGTTCTACCATGTACTCCAAGTTATAAGTAGTATCTATATGTGACACTGTCACGCCTACCTGTACTTGTAGAGGAGAGTCTGCAATGTTGATGTGTAGTGGAGAATACTTGATAGTTTTCCCAATCCTCCAGTCCGTTGGAAGCAGTCAGGTTGTGTAGTTGGAAAATGCTCCCCAGCTGGCTGCACATTTCCTATTCAAAAAAGCTTGCACCCCAGATCGGAGCGCCGGTGCCGTCACACTATCTTACAGCTATAGGGGCTGTTATAGACCAAAAACTGACACGAAAGGGATAGGGTACTCTTGCCTGTGCTTCTCCTTAAGAATCCCTTTGGGGTGGGGTTATTCAGATTAGATTATTGCAATGCAGTCTTTAAATTAGGATGACAGAACAGTTGTCGAATGTGAATAGCTCCACTTCGCTATTTAGTCCTGCGGGGATCAGGCTATTCAAATTGAAAATCCATCTTGTTTAAGAGGGTCTCCTTCCAGTTTTTACCTTTTCCATGCTACATATTGATGACCCTTTCACTTGCTGTTGTGTACCTCCAGGTAATGTCTGGATAGGGGATGATCCTCATATTTTCTCTCAATATTGTATATGTGTTCCCTTGTATGTTCCTGTAGTGGTCTTTTTGTTCTGTCTATATATATATTTTTTTTTCACATGGGCAGATTATTCTGTATATCACAATTTTACTGTAGCATGTTATATGTTTTACTATGTGTGTAAAGTGACCTTCTTTGTCTGTTATTTCATAAACTGCTTTGGAGGTTGATAGTTTTCTGCAGCTCATGCATCTGTTACACGGGAAGAACCCTTTTAGAATCCCTGGTGTTTTTCCAACTTTAGTGTTTTTAGGTATTGTATTCTTCATTAGTGGGTGCTCAAAATACTAGCTGCCTTTTTAAAAATGAAACAGGGTTTTTCTGGGATATGTCCACCTATAGTTTTATCTTGTCGCTGAATATCCCAGTGTTTGTTAACTATACTTCTTAAAATACCTGATTGGTTATTATATTCAGAAATAATTGGTGGAATTATTGTATCAGTATTATTTTGTCCTTCTACATTTCCTTTGTTGTCTTTGTCCACCAATAGTAGCTGCATATTTAAGGGTACTTTCACACTAGCGTTTTGGATTCTGTTTGTGAGATCCATTTCAGGGCTCTCACAAACGGTCCAAAACGGATCAGTTTTGCCCCAATGCATTCTGAATGGATAAGGATCCGTTCAGAATGCATCAGTTCGGCTCCGTTCCGCTTCTATTCTGTTTTGGAGACGGACACCAAAAGCAGCTTGCAGCACTTGGTGTCCGTCTGAAGAGGCAGAGCCTAACGGATCAGTTTTGAATTACAATGTAAGTTAATGGGGACGGATCCGTTTTCAATGTCACAATACGGTGCATTTGAAAATGGATCCGTTCCCCATTGACTTTCAATGTAATTTAAAACTGATCCGTTTTGAGCTTTGTCATTTTTCTTTAAAACTAATGCAAATGGATCCGTTCTGAACGGATACAAACGTTTGCATTATAGGTGCAGATCCGTCTGTGCAAATAAACAGACGGATCCACACCAACGCAAGTGTGAAAGTACCCTAACCTGCCTATTGTTTCACTTTGTTCATTAAGAAGGGTACATGAGTATCCTTTAGTTTCTAATTTATTTTGCAGGTGTATGGCTTCTTTATTATAGTCCTCTTTTTTACTGCAGTTCCTAAATAAATGCATGAATTGGCTTTTTGGTACGTTTAATAGCCATTGGGGCAAGTGGCAACTATTCATGGCAGAAAAGCTGTTAGTATCTGTTGGTTTACTATATGTTACCTTCTTCTATAAAAATGGTTAGATCCAAGAAGTTCACCTCTGTTCTACTATATGTTTCTGTGAATTCCAAGAAAAAGTAATTACTGTTTATTTCCTTCAGAAAGCTTTTCAGTCTAGTTTCCTGCCCCCCCCCCCTTCCATATAAAAATGACATTGTTGATAAAGCGCCTCCACAAGACCAGGTCCTCAACGGGCCCGCTTTGGGAGAATACTGTTGATTCCTCTAATTTGGTGACATATAAATTGGTACTTAGGTGCAGTCAGAGAGTAAGCGCATGAATTCTTCTTTTACTTCTTCAATCTGTCATTGCTGCACTGACCTTTCTTGCAGCATACTCACAATATTTTTAAGTAAGGGCGCCAGTAAACTTGTTTTATTTCTATTTATTTCACTTACCCACAATACTTTGCAGCTTCACTTCAAGCTTCTTCTGAACAATGGCCAAATTATCGTGCAACAGAAAGGAGCGCATTCGTAGCATACAAACATTTTTCGAACACCCCACAGAAACAAATTGAAAACCTCTTGATGAAAAAACAGATATCGTTCGAGCCAAACAGACACTTATGGTGTTGGAAAGACTCCTAATTATTAAAATGAAAGACCTATGGGAAATAACCTCCTTAGAAAATATTTATAATGGGATATTATTCCAAAAGGATTGGTGGTACATAAAACCCTCTCGGGGACATAGGAGATCAGGGTATAATAAAAGAATGGTCACACATGTTTCATAATTTTTAAAGAAAGACGGTAAAGGGAATAATATAGCATTTGAAACTATTAGGCCCCTTTCACACGGGCGAGTTTTCCGCGCGGGTGCAATGCGTGAGGAGGACGCATTGCACCCGCACTGAATCCGGACCCATTCATTTCTATGGGGCTGTGCACATGAGCGGTGGTTTTCATGCATCACTTCTGCGTTGCGTGAAAATCGCAGCATGCTCTATATTGTGCGTTTTTCACGCAACGCAGGCCCCATAGAAGTGAATGGGGCTGCGGGAAAATCGCAAGCATCCGCAAGCAAGTGCGGATGCAGTGCGATTTTCCCGCATGGTTGCTTAGCAACGGGACCAGATCTTTATTATTTTCCCTCATAACATGGTTATAAGGGAAAATAATAGCATTCTTAATAAAGAATGATTAGTAAAATGAAGATGAAGGGGTTAAAAATAATAAAAATTAACTTACCTTAGCGACTTGATCGCGTAGTTGCGATCTGTCTTCTCTTTTCCAGCTTCAGCTAAAAACTAAAGGACCTGTGATGACGTCACATCACATAGTCCAATCACATGGTCCATCTTACCCTGGTGATGGACCATGTGATTGGACCATGTGATGTGACGTCATCATAGGTCCTTTAGTTGTTAGCTGAAGCTGGAAAAGAGAAGACAGATCGCAACTACGCGATCAAGTGGCTAAGGTAAGTTAATTTTTATTATTTTTAACCCCTTCATCTTCATTTTACTAAGCATTCTTTATTAAGAATGCTATTATTTTCCCTTATAACCATGTTATAAGGGAAAATAATAAAGTCTCCAGAATACTCTACCCGAAACCGGACTTCAGTGATGAAGTCTGGCTTCGGGTCTGGGTATCAAACATGGCGATTTTTCACACGCACGTGCAAAACGCATTACAAATGTTTGCACCCACGTGGAAAAATCGCGCATATTCCCGCAACGCACGTGTGAAAGAGGCCTTAGACCATGGAAAGACCATCCCAGTATCAGCTCATTCACAAATACCATCATAAATCACATACATGGGATGGAGATGGATATTAAGGATAAAAAATTGGGAACATTTGATAGGGATGCTTTACCAGTAGAAGACCCCAAAAGAGATAATGGTCAGGATAGTGAAGGAGGAGAACCCTTTGAAACAATAAATACAATCCAAACCAGTAATGCAACTAGCACTGAGGAAAGGATTATGTCATTCTCTACGTACACTAACTCAGATGAAGACTGCCAGACCCCCAACACCACTATCCCCAATAACAGTCATAGAAAAAGAAGCAACATCAAAACAGCCCCACAATCATGGCACAATGGAGCTAGATATCCTGACTAGCAATAGATATGCAATATTAAGTGAGGAGGAGAGAACAGTGACCAGGAATACCCCAATTACATTTGCAGAAGTAGTACAAAATAAGAGTGGAGAAAGGATTCACCAAACTACCACAAAGAAAGATGAACAAACTGATAGAAAAAGGCCAATTCCACAAGAGGAACCCCCCCCCAAAAAAAGGACAATTTTAATATAAAGAAAAAAAGCACCATGGATAAACATTTGCTACTGAATTTAAACCTTGGGTATCCCAGGATGAAACCAATAAATTAGGTATAAGGTAATTGAGGACTGTGATGGGGCAGAAGGAGTCAGGGGTCCGAGGGAGTTTGTGGTAGTTAGACCAGTTCATCAGGGCCATAGACACTAGAGTTGGGGCGGCTGGACGTGTAAATGAGGAATGGAGGCTTGCTAATAAGAGAGATTTAAGATTGTGTAAGCGGGTGAGGACAGCTTCAATTTGGACCCAGTGTTTGGAATAATCTTCCACCGACCATGAGTAGTCACATTTTAACAGAGAGGGGATGTTCTCTACTCCAAAAGGATCTGAAATTTGCCCCAGCCAGAGGTTTTAACAAATTCTAAGCATTTATTGGCATAAAAAAGTTTATGTGGAAACTGGCACTAAGGAAATATTATATAAAACAACAAAAACAGAAGCAAAAAGAAAAGGATAACAATTCCCCAGAGTCCTCAGGAAGAACTAAATATATGCAAACGGATTTGAAAGCTAAATCCTATTTTCATCCCCTACAAGAATACTCGGAGTCCCTAAAACATTTCAAAATATGGTCATTAGGGACAATAAAAAAATAACTTAACAAAAAAAGAAAAAGAAATCATTACTATGCAAGACAATTATAACAACATTATTTGCCCCATAGAGAAATGGGAGGGATAGTTTTTTAGGTACGGAATCCTATCATAAGGAGGCATTAAAACTGCTGGGGGACACTCAAACATATAAAAAACTAAAACAGTACCCCACTGCAACCTTCCAGAAAGAACTACATGAATTAATATAAAATGGGTAAAAATACTCAAACCCTGAATAGAAATGAAATAGCCTTTATCACCAATTTATACCCCTTGATCGCTTCCAAAGATGCACAAATCCCTAACTAAACCTCTGGGTAAACCTATAGTATCAGGGATTGACTGCTTGACTAGCAATTTGTTTAAATATGTTGACTACCACCTCCAAAACTGTTATAAGAAATTATTATATATAAATTTATATTACATATAATATACCCTCTTACTGGGTCTGATTCTTTAAGTTGGGTGTAATAAATGAGACACAAGAGTGAAATGATAAAATATGTTTGTTGTACAGTGTGGAAATATTGATATTACATTTATTATTATTGATGAGTATTTATGGAATTTTAAAGGAACAAAAATAAATAAATAAATATCATATGGAGAGACTTGTAGACAATAATATTTACAATTACTTAGACTACAAAAAAATTACAAAATAAAGATACTCCCAAGGACATCTGATAACTAAATACAATTTTTTTCTCTCATTCTATAGTGTATTGTAGTTACCATACATAGTTCTTTTAGGGTCCCCCAAGTCTTTCCTTTGGCCCCTCCTGGTTTCTCTGGCACTTCTATCTTCGTCTGTGTTTTCTTGTCTCTTTTCTCGTCCTCCTTCCTTTGTTCTTTCCTCTCTTCTTTTGTTCCCCCTTGTCCCTCTTGTGTTCTCTCTCTTCTCTTCTCTTCTCTTCTCTTCCTCTTCCTGTCTTCTTTGGGTCCCACATCCTGGCCTTTTATATGATTCACAGCCAGTTTGAGAATCTTCTAGACTATGGCCTAGACACATCTGAATGGTCCCCCCTTTGGTTTTCTAGCAAAATCTGATTTACTCTCAAAGATTGATAAAACTAGCTGGAATCTCCAGAATTTTCCTTCCCCACTAGCCACTGTACCACCTACAGGACAACTGTCACACATTCATTAGGCGGTTGACAACTATTTGCTTTTGATGTGTTAACGTACCATTGTCCAGATAGACAGTACCTGCTCATACTGGCTTTAAGAAGACACTAATTAACATAAAGTTGCTGAAAATCTTAGAAACGTCCAGGATACCAATACAATATTTGGCTTACATTATCTTTCTAAAAATTAATAAAAATTGGTATTTCTTACCCTGTGTACGGTACATAACAGCTTACCTAAAGGATACCAAGCACGTAATACAAATTTTGCAAACAATAGTATGGGATCCAGACTATATAATAGGGACACTTGACGTTAAATCATTATATACAGTTATTGAGAGCAAGAAGGGTCATGTTGCTGCTAAGATCTTTTTACAAAGGTCAGGTCAAGTTGATTTTATTGGGAAATGTATTTTATTTATACTTAATAAAAATGAATTTTTATATGAAGGGGAATATTATTTATCGCAATGGGGACAAAATTTTTATTGAGCTTCACTAATTTATATGTTGCCAAATGAGAGAAATCAACAGTATTCTCCCGAAGCGGGCTCGGTGCGGACCTCGTCCTGTGGAGGCGCTTTATCGTCTATGTCATTTATGTCATATATATGGTAAGGGGGGGGGGGGGACTAGACTGAAACCTGGAGGAAATAAACAGTAATTACTTTTTCTTGGAATTTATAGCAACATATAGTAGAACAGAAGTGAACTTCTTGGATCTAATCATTTTTATAGAGGAAGGTAGATTACACACTAAAACGTACAGTCGTGGCCAAAAGTTTTGAGAATGACACAAATATTAGTTTTCACGAAGTTTGCTGCTAAACTGCTTTTAGATGTTTGTTCCAGTTGTTTCTGTGATGTAGTGAAATATAATTACACGCACTTCATACGTTTCAAAGGCTTTTATCGACAATTACATGACATTTATGCAAAGAGTCAGTTTTTGCAGTGTTGTGCCTTCTTTTTCAGGACCTCTGCAATTTGACTGGGCATGCTCTCAATCAACTTCTGGGCCAATTCCTGACTGATAGCAACCCATTCTTTCATAATCACTTCTTGGAGTTTGTCAGAATTAGTGGGTTTTTGTTTGTCCACCCGCCTCTTGAGGATTGACCACAAGTTCTCAATAGGATTAAGATCTGGGGAGTTTCCAGGCCATGGACCCAAAATGTCAACGTTTTGGTCCCTGAGCCACTTAGTTATCACTTTTGCCTTATGGCACAGAGCTCAATCGTGCTGGAAAATGCATTGTTCTTCACCAAACTGTTGTTGGATTGTTGGAAGAAGTTGCTGTTGGAGGGTGTCTTGGTACCATTCTTTATTCATAGCTGTGTTTTTGGGCAAAATTGTGAGTGAGCCCACTCCCTTGGATGAGAAGCAACCCCACACATGAATGGTCTCAGGATACTTTACTGTTGGCATGACACAGGACTGATGGTAGCGCTCACTTTTTCTTCTCCGGACAAGCCTTTTTCCAGATGCCCCAAACAATCGGAAAGAGGCTTCATCGGAGAATATGACTTTGCCCCAGTCCTCAGCAGTCCATTCACCATACTTTCTGCAGAAGATCAATCTGTCCCTGATGTTTTTTTTTTGGAGAGAAGTGGCTTCTTTGCTGCCCTTCTTGACACCAGGCCATCTTCCAAAAGTCTTCGCCTCACTGTGCGTGCAGATGTGCTCACACCTGCCTGCTGCCATTCCTGAGCAAGCTCTGCACTGGTGGCACTCCGATCCCGCAGCTGAATCCTTTTTAGGAGACGATCCTGGTGCTTGCTGGACTTTCTTGGACGCCATGAAGCCTTCTTAACAAGAATTGAACCTCTTTCCTTGAAGTTCTTGATGATCCTATAAATTGTTGATTGAGGTGCAATCTTAGTAGCCACAATATCCTTGCCTGTGAAGCCATTTTTATGCAACGCAATGATGGCTGCACGCGTTTCTTTGCAGGTCACCATGGTTAACAATGGAAGAAAAATGATTTCAAGCATCACCCTCCTTTTAACATGTCAAGTCTGCCATTTTAACACAATCAGCCTGACATAATGATCTCCAGCCTTGTGCTCGTCAACATTCTCACCTGGGTTAACAAGACGATTACTGAAATGATCTCAGCAGGTCCTTTAATGACAGCAATGAAATGCAGTGGAAAGGTTTTTTTGGGATTAAGTTAATTTCCATGGCAAAGAAGGACTATGCAATTCATCTGATCACTCTTCATAACATTCTGGACTATATGCAAATTGCTATTATAAAAACTTAAGCAGCAACTTTTCCAATTTCCAATATTTATGTAATTCTCAAAACTTTTGGCCACGACTGTACAGTAAACTAACGGATACTAAGGGCTTTATTGCCAGGAATAGTGTCACGGACGTTCCCACGACAGGTGGCAGGAGATTGGTGAGACTGGCAACACGTGGTTTAATCTGACATGTTTTCCGTTTTGATCAAATGACGCCTGTGTTGTTTCTGGTGCTTGCCACACCTTCTTTCCCCAGGTGTGGCTATTATGGTCATTTAACCTTCTCTATTTATTGTTGTTTCTCCCACTATGCTATGCGGTTTATAGCTTCTGTTGGAGTTATGGATTGCTGGTGTGTGAATCTCGGCTGAGTTCCTGGTGCTGCCATAGCCACTTGAAGTTATGTGTTTTCTTTTCCTTTTGTATTTTGTTTGGGTTATTTTGTATGTTGCATTTCCCTGTCATTTGTATTAAGGCTTGTTCATCCTTCCTTTTGGAGTCCTGACATTAGTCCTTTAGGGTGAGTTAGGACACTAGGTATTCCTGTGTATGAACTCACCTACCTCTGGGGTCTGTTCATACTGGTAGTTAGTCAGGACTTTGATTAGGATTTTACTAGGAGGTGTCCATCTCCTTTCCCTAGTTTCCAGGCCTTATTCCCTCACCCCTTTTCCTCCTATGTTCGGTGTGGTGTTTCCCTCCCACAACCAAATGTGACACAAACATCATTTTTTGCTTGTTTCAGTACAGCCATGGAGCCTATTGCTGCACTGGCCGGACAGCTACAGGGGCTGTCTTTGGAGGTAGCTGACCACCGCACGACCGTCTCGCAGATCCAGAGACCACAGGCTGCTGATCCTAGTGGTGGTGGTGGTTACCAGACCTGTCTCGAGCCTAAAGTGAGAAGTGATAATTTCATTTTGTTTATGGAGGCGTGCAAATTGTATTTTAGGCTATGTTCACACTCATCTGGGGATGAGATTCAGAGAGTTAAAGGGGACGCTCAGACATGGGCTTTTTCTCTGCCGACCGGATCGCAGTCTCTCTGGTTGGTGGATGAATTTTTCAAAGCTCTGGGTCTCATCTATGATGACCCAGATCGGACCTACCTGGCGGAGACCAAGCTACGTGGCCTTCATCAGGGAGAGTGTTCTGCTGAGATCTATTGCACTGAGTTTAGGAGGTGGGCTATGGATACTGAATGGAACAATCCGAATCCGGCTCTCTGTAGTCAGTTTTGTCAGGGATTATCAGAGAGGATGAAGGATGCTTTGGCTTTTCATGAGAATACTTAGTCTCTGGAAGCTGCTATGTCTCTTGCAGTATGCATTGATAGACGCCTGAGAGAGAGATCTAGGGGCCTCACTCTCAGGACGTTCTATCACATAATGTATCGTCTTCCTTTGACAATTTGAGTGAAGATACTCCTGGATTTATGTCTAGGGATGAACCCATGCAATTAGGGGGAGCTACTCCTAGAGCTGCTTTTAAGTGCATTAATTGTAGGAAGGGAGTGTGTTTTTATGTGGACAAAGGGACATTTTATCGATGTATCTCTATGCATTCAGTGTTAAAAAGAAAAAAAGGGGACGTCTAATTCCCATCTGACTCTTGGAGGTGTGAGAGGAGAGTCAGAGAACGTGCATTTGTCTTTGACTGGTAGTACCCGATTTCTCCTGACTGCCAAGGTGGTGCTAGAGTCCAAGACTGTGGGGATTGAGGCGTTTATCGACAGTGGTTAGGCAAGCACAATCCAGCCATCGAGTGGCAAGCTAGACAGATTCTGGATTGGGGTGATTATTACGTTGACAATTGTGTGAATACATCTTTTTCTGCTTTAACCACTAAAACATTACCCTCTTTTATATCTGATTTTGCCGATGTATTTTCTGAAAGGGATGCCAGGATTTACCTCTGCATCAGGAATATGATTGTCCTATCAACCTTATTCCCGGAGGTAAATTGCCCAAATCTAGGTTGCATAACCTTTCTGGACCCGAAAGACGGTCATGAGAGAGTATATTACTGAGAGTTTGGCTAAAGGACACATAAGACCTTCCAAATCTCCAGTGGCAGCAGGGTTTTTCTTTGTTAAAAAACAGGACGGAATTCTCAGGTCATGTCTCAGATTTCCGTGAGCTCAATCGGACAGCTTTTAATACCCCAGAGGGTCACTTTGAGAACCTGGTCATGCCTTTTGGGTTGACCAATGCTCCTGTGGTTTTCCAGCATTTTGTGAATTACATTTTTATCACCTGGTGGGAGGTTTGTTGTCGTGTATTTGGATGACATACTAATTTATTCTCCAGACTTGAAGACACATCAGGTGTTATAGATCCTAAGAGATAATAAATTGTACTTACAATTAGAGAAGTGTGTTTTGCTGTACATGAGGTACAGTTTTTGGGCTACCTGTTGTCATCTTCAGGTTTTTGAATGGATCCAGAGAAAGTCCATGTTGTATTGGACTGGGATCGACCCAAAATCTGAAGGCTCTTATGTGGTTTTTGGGGTTCACCAACTAGTACCAAAAATGTATTCAGAACTATTCGACAGTGGTGAAACCCTTAATGGACATGACTAAGAAAGGGACGGATGTTTCAGTGTGGTCTGATTCGGCTTTGCGATCCTTTTTGCTATTAAGGAGTGCTTCTCTTCTGCCCCTATATCGGTGCAGCCAGATGTATCACAACCTTTCATTATAGAAGTTGATGCATCCGAGGTGGGGGTAGGAGCAATCTCATCGCAGGGATCGTCACCTGGTAAATGGTGCCCATGTGCATTTTTCTCTGAACAACTGTCTGCCGCAGAAAGAAATTACGATGTGGGTAGCACACATGTGGGAGTTGCTGATCATTAAGTTGGCCTTTGAGGTGTCATTGGTTGGAAGGGGCGATTCATCATTGTGTTAACAGATCACAAAAATCTGGCTTACCTAGAGTCTGCTGAATGACTGAACCCGAGGCAAGCCAGATGGTCTTTGTTTTTAACCACTTATCATCCTGGGGTTAAGAATGTCAAGGCAAATGCCTTGTCACTTAGTTTTCCTGGAGTTGGTAATTTTGAAAATCCTAGTCCGATACTGTCGGAGGGGGTGGTGATATCCACTGTATACCCTGACCTAGTGAAGGTATTAGATGTTCAGGAAGACGCACCGGAGTCTTGCCCCTCTGGGAAATTGTTTGTTCCATCAGAATTGCATCATAAGGTGTTTGAGGAACATCACTGTACAGTTCTTACGGGACACCCTGGGAGTAGATCTACTGCCGACCTCATCTCTTGTAGATTCTGGTGGCCGGGGTTGCGTAAGTATGTTAAGGATTATGTGTCGGCCTGTAGTATCTGTGCACACGCTAAGGTTACACATACTCGACATTCTGGATCTCTACTTCTGGTGCCCATACCATCCAGACCATGGACTCACTTGTCATCGGATTTTATTACTGATCTGCCTAATTCGTCTGGAAAGACAGTTATTCTGGTGGTAGTTGATCATTTTAGTAAAATGGTGCACTTTATAGCGTTGTCTGGCCTACCTAATGATAAAACACTTGCGCAAGTGTTTGTTGACAACATTGTGAAACTTTATGGCATTCCCTCTGACGTGGTCTCGGATCGTGGGTCTCAGTTTGTGTCCAGATTCTGGAAGGCATTCTGTACTCGGCTGGGGTGCAATTGTCCTTTTCTTCTGCTTGTCATCCTCAGACAAATGGACAGACAGCACACTAATCAGAGTCTGAAGACTTACTTAAGATGTTTTGTCTCTGAGAACCAGGAGGAATGGTCTTGTTTTTGTCTTCGGCAGAGTTTGCCATAAACAATCTTAGACAGGAGTCCACTAGTAAGTCGCCATTTTTTGGAGCATATGGATTTCACCTGCAATTTGGCACATTCTCTGGTTTGGATACTTTCGGTATCCCTGATGAGGAACGTTTTTTGTCATCATTGAACTTATATATGGCGGAAAATTCTAAATAACTTGATGAATATGGGCAACAAGTATAAACGTGTGGCTGACAGGAAACGTATGAATGGTCCGGACCAAAGTGTGGCTGTCCACAAGAAATATTAAGTTGAAGGTTCCTTCTTGGAAGTTGGGTCCAAGGTTTATTGGTCCATATAAAATCCCTGCCATTATTAATCCTGTAGCTTTTCATCTTGAACTTCCTCAGGCTCTGAAAATTCATAATGTGTATCACAAATCTTTGTTGAAGAGATATGTTGAACCTTTGGAGTCATCCCCCTTGCCACCCGTTCCTGTCATAGTGGACAGCAGTTTTTGAATTATTGACTATCGAGTTCTATGTAGATCTCTTCAGTATCTTGTTCACTGGAAGGGTTATGGACCAGGGGAGAGGATGTGGGTACCGGCATCTGATGTGAAAGCCTTTCACAGGTCTCATCAGGATAAGGTTGGTCCTGGGTGCCCGGAGGTCACCCGTAGAAGCAGGGGTACTGTCACGGATGTTCCTGCGACAGGTGGCAGAAGATTGGTGAGCCTGGCAACACAAGGTTTGATTTGACATGTTTTCCGTTTGGATCAAACAACGTCTGTGTTGTTTCTGGTGCTTTCCACAGCTTCTTTCCCCAGGTGTGGCTATTATGGTCATTTAACGTCTCTATTTATTGTTGTTTCTCCCACTATGCTATGCAGTTTATAGCTTCTGTTGGAGTTGTGGGTAGCTGGTGTGTGGATATCGGCTAAGTTCCTGGTGCTGCCATAGCCTCTTGACGTTAAGTGTTTTCTTTTCCTTTTGTATTTTGTTTGGGTTATTTTGTATGTTGCATTTCCCTGTCATTTGTATTAAGGCTCCTGTTCATCCTTCCTTTTGGAGTCCTGACATTAGTACCAGGTCCTATAGGGTGAGTTAGGACACTAGGTATTCCTGTGTATGAACTCACCTACCTCTGGGGTCTGTTCATACTGGTAGTTAGTCAGGACTTTGATTAGGATTTTACTAGGAGGTGTCCATCTCCTTTCCCTAGTTTCCAGGCCTTATTCCCTCACCCCTTTTCCTCCTATGTTCGGTGTGGTGTTTCCTCCCACAACCAAATGTGACACAAACATCATTTTTGCTTGTTTCAGTACAGCCATGGAGCCTATTGCTGCACTGGCCGGACAGCTACAGGGGCTGTCTTTGGAGGTAGCTGACCACCGCACGACCGTCTCGCAGATCCAGAGACCACAGGCTGCTGATCCTAGTGGTGGTGGTGGTTACCAGACCTGTCTCGAGCCTAAAGTGAGAAGTGATAATTTCATTTTGTTTATGGAGGCGTGCAAATTGTATTTTAGGCTATGTTCACACTCATCTGGGGATGAGATTCAAAGAGTTAAAGGGGACGCTCAGACATGGGCTTTTTCTCTGCCGACCGGATCGCGGTCTCTCTGGTTGGTGGATGAATTTTTCAAAGCTCTGGGTCTCATCTATGATGACCCGGATCGGACCTACCTGGCGGAGACCAAGCTACGTGGCCTTCATCAGGGAGAGTGTTCTGCTGAGATCTATTGCACTGAGTTTAGGAGGTGGGCTATGGATACTGAATGGAACAATCCGGAATCCGGCTCTCTGTAGTCAGTTTTGTCAGGGATTATCAGAGAGGATGAAGGATGCTTTGGCTTTTCATGAGAATACTTAGTCTCTGGAAGCTGCTATGTCTCTTGCAGTATGCATTGATAGACGCCTGAGAGAGAGATCTAGGGGGCCTCACTCTCAGGACGTTCTATCACATAATGTATCGTCTTCCTTTGACAATTTGAGTGAAGATACTCCTGGATTTATGTCTAGGGACGAACCCATGCAATTAGGGGGAGCTACTCCTGGAGCTGCTTTTAAGTGCATTAATTGTAGGAAGGGAGTGTGTTTTTTATGTGGACAAAAGGGACATTTTATCGATGTATCTCTATGCATTCAGTGTTAAAAAGAAAAAAAAAGGGGACGTCTAATTCCCATCTGACTCTTGGAGGTGTGAGAGGAGAGTCAGAGAACGTGCATTTGTCTTTGACTGGTAGTACCCGATTTCTCCTGACTGCCAAGGTGGTGCTAGAGTCCAAGACTGTGGGGATTGAGGCGTTTATCGACAGTGGTTAGGCAAGCACAATCCAGCCATCGAGTGGCAAGCTAGACAGATTCTGGATTGGGGTGATTATTACGTTGACAATTGTGTGAATACATCTTTTTCTGCTTTAACCACTAAAACATTACCCTCTTTTATATCTGATTTTGCCGATGTATTTTCTGAAAGGGGATGCCAGGATTTACCTCTGCATCAGGAATATGATTGTCCTATCAACCTTATTCCCGGAGGTAAATTGCCCAAATCTAGGTTGCATAACCTTTCTGGACCCGAAAAACGGTCATGAGAGAGTATATTACTGAGAGTTTGGCTAAAGGACACATAAGACCTTCCAAATCTCCAGTGGCAGCAGGGTTTTTCTTTGTTAAAAAAAACAGGACGGAATTCTCAGGTCATGTCTCAGATTTCCGTGAGCTCAATCGGACAGCTTTTAATACCCCAGAGGGTCACTTTGAGAACCTGGTCATGCCTTTTGGGTTGACCAATGCTCCTGTGGTTTTCCAGCATTTTGTGAATTACATTTTTTATCACCTGGTGGGAGGTTTGTTGTCGTGTATTTGGATGACATACTAATTTATTCTCCAGGCTTGAAGACACATCAGATGTTATAGATCCTAAGAGATAATAAATTGTACTTACAATTAGAGAAGTGTGTTTTGCTGTACATGAGGTACAGTTTTTGGGCTACCTGCTGTCATCTTCAGGTTTTTGAATGGATCCAGAGAAAGTCCATGTTGTATTGGACTGGGATCGACCCAAAAATCTGAAGGCTCTTATGTGGTTTTTGGGGTTCACCAACTAGTACCAAAAATGTATTCAGAACTATTCGACAGTGGTGAAACCCTTAATGGACATGACTAAGAAAGGGACGGATGTTTCAGTGTGGTCTGATTCGGCTTTGCGATCCTTTTTTGCTATTAAGGAGTGCTTCTCTTCTGCCCCTATATCGGTGCAGCCAGATGTATCACAACCTTTCATTATAGAAGTTGATGCATCCGAGGTGGGGGTAGGAGCAATCTCATCGCAGGGATCGTCACCTGGTAAATGGTGCCCATGTGCATTTTTCTCTGAACAACTGTCTGCCGCAGAAAGAAATTACGATGTGGGTAGCACACATGTGGGAGTTGCTGGTCATTAAGCTGGCCTTTGAGGCGTCATTGGTTGGAAGGGGCGATTCATCATTGTGTTAACAGATCACAAAAATCTGGCTTACCTAGAGTCTGCTAAATGACTGAACCCGAGGCAAGCCAGATGGTCTTTGTTTTTAACCACTTATCATCCTGGGGTTAAGAATGTCAAGGCAAATGCCTTGTCACTTAGTTTTCCTGGAGTTGGTAATTTTGAAAATCCTAGTCCGATACTGTCGGAGGGGGTGGTGATATCCACTGTATACCCTGACCTAGTGAAGGTATTAGATGTTCAGGAAGACGCACCGGAGTCTTGCCCCTCTGGGAAATTGTTTGTTCTATCAGAATTGCATCATAAGGTGTTTGAGGAACATCACTGTACAGTTCTTACGGGACACCCTGGGAGTAGATCTACTGCCGACCTCATCTCTTGTAGATTCTGGTGGCCGGGGTTGCGTAAGTATGTTAAGGATTATGTGTCGGCCTGCACACGCTAAGGTTACACATACTCGACATTCTGGATCTCTACTTCTGTTGCCCATACCATCCAGACCATGGACTCACTTGTCATCGGATTTTATTACTGATCTGCCTAATTCGTCTGGAAAGACAGTTATTCTGGTGGTAGTTGATCATTTTAGTAAAATGGTGCACTTTATAGCGTTGTCTGGCCTACCTAATGATAAAACACTTGCGCAAGTGTTTGTTGACAACATTGTGAAACTTTATGGCATTCCCTCTGACGTGGTCTCGGATCGTGGGTCTCAGTTTGTGTCCAGATTCTGGAAGGCATTCTGTACTCGGCTGGGGGTGCAATTGTCCTTTTCTTCTGCTTGTCATCCTCAGACAAATGGACAGACAGCACACTAATCAGAGTCTGAAGACTTACTTAAGATGTTTTGTCTCTGAGAACCAGGAGGAATGGTCTTGTTTTTGTCTTCGGCAGAGTTTGCCATAAACAATCTTAGACAGGAGTCCACTAGTAAGT
Organism: Bufotes viridis; assembly: GCA_033119425.1. Taxonomy (NCBI): domain Eukaryota; kingdom Metazoa; phylum Chordata; class Amphibia; order Anura; family Bufonidae; genus Bufotes; species Bufotes viridis. The sequence goes on from CM065596.1 coordinate 111,216,017, forward strand.
CGCCATTTTTTGGAGCATATGGATTTCACCTGCAATTTGGCACATTCTCTGGTTTGGATACTTTCGGTATCCCTGACGAGGAACGTTTTTTGTCATCATTGAACTTATATATTGCGGAAAATTTTAAATAACTTGATGAATATGGGCAACAAGTATAAACGTGTGGCTGACAGGAAATGTATGAATGGTCCAGACCTAAGTGTGGGTGATTTTGTGTGGCTGTCCACAAGAAATATTAAGTTAAAGGTTCCTTTTTGGAAGTTGGGTCCAAGGTTTATTGGTCCATATAAGATCACTGCCCTTATTAATCCTGTAGCTTTTCGTCTTAAACTTCCTCAGGCTCTAAAAATTCATAATGTGTTTCACAAATCTTTGTTGAAGAGATATGTTGAACCTTTGGAGTCATCCCCCTTGCCACGTGCTCCTGTCATGGTGGACAGCAGTTTTGAATTATTGACTATCGAGTTCTCCGTAGATCTCTTCAGTATCTTGTTCACTGGAAGGGTTATGGACCAGAGGAGAGGATAAGGGTATCGGCATCTGACGTGATTGCCAGTCGTTTGGTGAAAGCCTTTCACAGGTCTCATCCGGATAAGGTTGGTCCTGGGTGCCCGGAGGTCACCAGTAGAAGCGGGGGTACCGTCACAGACGTTCCCGCGACAGGTGGAAGGAGATCGGTGAGACTGGCAACACGTGGTTTGATCTGACATGTTTTCCGTTTGGATCAAATGACGCCTGTGTTGTTTCTGGTGCTTGCCACACCTTCTTTCCCCAGGTGTGGCTATTATGGTCATATAACCTTTTCTATTTATTGTTGTTTCTCCCACTATGCTATGCGGTTTATAGCTTCTGTTGGAGTTGTGGGTAGCTGGTATGTGGATCTCGGCTGAGTTCCTGGTACTGCCATAGCCACTTGAAGTTAAGTGTTTTCTTTCCCTTTTTATTTTATTTGGGTTATTTTGTGTGTTGCATTTCCCTGTCATTTTTATTTAGTCCTGAGGGAGACTCCTGTTAGTCCTGACATTAGTACTAGGGTCCTATAGGGTGAGTTAGGACACTAGGTATATGGTGTATGAACTCACCTACCTCTGGGGTCTGTTCATACTGGTTAGTCAGGACTTTGATTAGGGTTTTACTAAGAGGTGTCCATCTCCTTTCCCTAGTTTCCAGGCCTTATTCCCTCACCCCTTTCCCTCTTATGTTCGGTGCGGTGTTTCCCTCCCACACCCAAACGTGACAGTACATTATCCCAATATGATTACATCACTGTGTACATTATCACATTATTATTACATCACTTTGTGCATTATCTCACCGTTATTACATCACTGTGTACATTATTTCATTGTGATTACATCACTGTGTGCATTATCTCACTGTTATTACATCACTGTGTACATTATTTCATTGTGATTACATCACTGTGTGCATTATCCCTGTGCATTACGGAAACCAATCATTTTATGAACCTGTTGATGAAAGTAGTTGTTGTGGACTGGGGCCTCATGGTTATTTGTTACATGCCTGTTGCTTATAAGTAAAATCTTCTGAGTTGATGAACATGGTAACCTGTACAAGAAAGCTGAACATGTTCGTTCCTCCAGAAACATACTTATATATTTATTTTTATAGGCTACACAATTAAATGTGTGTATATATGTGTACAGGATAGGAGAACTAGACTGTGCTCCAGGACTGCACTCTAGAATAGGTTGGTGCCTTCTTGAGCAACTAAAAATAAATGTATACATTATTTTTTTAGACAAAATTTATTAAAAGAAAACTAAAATGAATGATTTCTCTTAAGATAACATAAAATGAAAATTGAGAAATGGTCATCCCTATTGTGAGCTTCTCCTAGTGGGTTCATTCAGTTCATCAGTGATACCAAGTCCAGGCAGAGGGCACAAACGTGCTTCACTGCATGGTCCTGAGGCTGCAGTGTGAATGTAGGCTGTGATCACATGGAGAGGAGAGATCATCCAACCCAGCGCTGTCAGATTCCTGTGCACAACCACTAACTACTGCTCATAGGAACAGAGAGGAAGGAGAGGGGGAAGAGACACAACCAGGAGCATCAGAGACAGCAGAGAAATTCAGGCACAACTGAAGAAGAACTAAGTGGCAGCACACAATTTACAGGGCTCTATTAGAGACTTCACCAAGTGTAAAGTAGCTAGGTGAAGAGAGTGTAGTATGTACAGTACCTAGGAGGGCACTGAGGGGAGGTGAATGAATGGGGCCAGATCATGGGTAACATGTGAACACAGGGGATAGTACAAGGAATGTTATATACAAGGACATGAGCAGATGTAGACACTGAAGAACAAAGTACCAGGGAAGAAAGTGACAGCACAGAGCCTGAAGAAGCCACACCTGCAGAGAGATGAGCACCTGGCATCACCTCCAGCACACCAGGGCAAAGGTAACATCTATTTTGTACTTCTTTTACAGCCTACTTAGCCATGATGTTATATCACATTTACTGCTCATTCAGCTTGTACTCATATGTGGAATGGTGTGTGAAGTGCTTCCACTTACATCTGAACTCTGACAAGTGGTACTTGTGACAACTAGGATCAGTCTCTGGATTTAGCTATAAATACACTTTTGTGTTCTTCACTGCATATTATTCCAAGACGCATGTCTAAACATATGAAGAAAATGCACAGACATTGCAATAATGTGTGATGATAACTCTATGGAAAGGTAGTAATTATGTCATCATGGAATAGAATATACATGTATGTATGGTAGAAAGTTGTAAACTGTATCACTCCTAATAGTAAAGAGGACCCACATCAATGTATGTCAACTGTCTGAAGTTGTCTCTTAGGCGTTAATGTCACCACTTGTAACTTCTGCAGCCTGTATGGCATACTGTGGTTCAGTACCATGGCAAATCCAGAATGAGTTATTGATCCATAAGGTGAATTAATGCTGCAAATCAATTACATATTGTTTAAACCGTAGAGATGATATAAATAGATAGATATGGTAGAGAGATAGATAGATATAATATATAGATATTATAGATAGATTCAGTACACACAGTTTAAAATACCAGAATTTGTAATTTAACTCTTTTTCTGCAGATAGATAGATAGATAGATAGATAGATAGATAGATAGTATAGGTAGATAGATAGATGGATAGATAGATAGATAGATAGATAGATAGATATAGAAAGACAGGATAGATATATGATAGAAGGATAGATAGAGAGATATAATATATAGATAAATATAGATAGATTCAGTACACACAGTTTAAAATACTAGAATTTGTAATATAACTCTTTTTCTGCAATATTAATAACTCTAACTTCAAAGATACACAAGGGGGCTGTGTGTGATTATCTGTACCTTTTTCATTCGACAATTTTGCACGGCCCATAAATATTAAAAATAATGATGGACATTCATTAGATAGCTATTAGCTAATAGATAGGAGATAGATATTAGATAAGATAGATCAATTGATATTAGATAGTTACGATAGATATATGGTAGGTAGATATAAGATAGTTAATATTGATAAAGTTATATATTAGATAGATAGATAAAAGATAGAAAATAGATAATAGATTCAATATAGAGAATTGACTAATGAAGAGTAACTTGCACCCGCTCCTTTCTGTATCCTGAAATGATAAAACACATATATTAGCTCTACTACATCTGGATATGTGTTAGAATTAGAAATGAATGTGCTGCCCAACACGTAAAAGTTTTCCATATGTTCATGTATATGGTTTTATAAACTGATTGAACATGAATTTTAGCAGCCATTTATTTATTATGCCACAACATGCTTAGAAGAATATGCATATTTCTGCTTAACATGAAAGTAAATGAAAAGTGAAAATCACAATGCAGACTGATACCTCAGTTATATTTCTTCAAATGCTAGTCATATTTATAAAAATAAAGCCACACACGTTATCTAGCAGCCCTATCTGAAAATCTTTTCTGAGATATTTCCATAGAAACACAGAATCTGACATCTGCTAACAGCCACTTAACTCAGCCTTTCTTGTCTCCTGTAAAGCCCCACACCCTGTTTGATCTCTGACCCTGTATTAGAGTCGGTGTATTTTTAGATCTATTGGTACCATTCAGAATTTCTTTGTTATTTCACCCCGTCTTGTGAGAATGTCTTGCTTACTGTTAGTTGATGGTTTGGTCATTGTTTCTCTTTCTTCTACCATAAGAATCTCTCCTGAATCAATAGTTTACCACGTGCTCCAAGACCTTGTGTAACATCACAGGTTCTGGAAGGTTGTTCAAGACAATGTTAGATGCTTCTGAAATTGCTTCATTTTTAAATTATCCATTCTGGGGTTTGACAAGCTTTCTTGGCAGGAAATTACAAATTATCTCTTTCAAATATTAAATTTAGTGTAAGTAAAAAAAAGAAACGCCTATAAGAATCAGGCACAGAGATCACACAAATAACCGCAGGTGCATACCCAGCACCATAAACACCAAAAAGACAACAAACTGGCACTGTGCTACAAAAATCCATAAAAAATGTCTTTATTGCATTATCGAATGGTTAAAAAGATATATATATATATCATAATCCAAAACCACAAGGAGGTTGTAAGAATGTGGTCTTACAATTGTTACAAAATATCATTACAAGTGTATCCACACTGTGGTACATCCACACAAGCCAGAGTATTATACAGTACGTAAACAATATACAGAGCACCTCCGCAGGACACCCCAACATATGTTTTGTGTTAGCTTCCTCAGGGGAGACTCAGAGTAGAGTATTTTTCTTATCAAAGATGCAGCAATTATCAATGCAAGTTATTGTGCATCTAATGACATATAAACTACTAGAAATGTAAGCACTGGGCAATGTCCCAGCTGTACCTGGACTAGAGGAATATCTGATATCATATCTGAACTGGTTTGTTACATTTATCTCTGCACCATCTGTGAAAATAGCCTTTGCATTCTTAGCTAAAAAATGATCTCTTCCTGACACCAAGTGTGGTCATTGGGGAGCCGTCAATCCTACATCCAGACTTTAGTGGTCAAATTTTATAAAACCTTGTTCTGGGCTAGACAGCAGATGTAATGATACTGTTTACTTAGTGATCCGCTGCTGCATTCTGGAGAAAAAGCACTTTTTAATCAATATGCAAATAAGCGGTTAAGGGCCCAAACCAATTGGTGCACCCTTGCTCCTCCTGCTTTCTCTTCTTGCTCCTCCCTCTCCCACTTGATTGACAGTGCCAGACAAGATGACTATGCAGAAGCCTGAAAGGAAGGGGAGGGACTGCAGAGGAAGCAGGAGGAGCAAGGGTGCACCAATAGGCTTGGGCTGACCCCTGATACACTTAACTGCTCATTTGCATATGGATTAAAAGTATTTTTTCTCCAGAATACAGAGATGGATTTCTAAGTGAAAGGTCTCATTACATTCAGCTGAGCTAGCCCTACAAGGCATTGCGCCTGGTTGAACAGTGAATTCCCTGGTGACAGATTCCTTTTCACTCTCTGGGTGGTACAAAGAAAATTAATACAGACAATGTAAGTAACTGTAGGCAGTGGTTTTGCATTTAGAGGATTGTTTATTGCATAGTGTTCACACTTGTGTTAGTTTCTTCTCCATCAGTTTGTGTTGCATTGTTGCCTCATTAGTCAGATTAGTGAAACGTGTAATATTCTATCCAGCAGAAAACACTGAAGCCTGATTGAACCATTATAAGTCAGTGGGGAAGTAATGATGATGGATCAGAGCAGATGCCATGACACCAATGTGAACGGGGCTTTATTAATATTATGTGTGTGCGGCTACTAGGGTATTAGCTCTATTCATGTAGAAGCCACGGTAAAGCTTGTCATACAGATATGTAGTCAATTTAAGTAATGATCGCTAGAAAGCTTCACGGTGGTTATTTACTTCAAACAAACTGATGATCTGTTGTCATTTTTTTAATAGCATAAGGATCCTGCCACACTTTTTTTCAGGCATTTCATTTTCCTATACGGAACATCAAACATATGCAAAATATTGGCTCCGCCATTGTCACATCTCAGGCATTTATCCGCCACATTCGGTGAAAAATGGGACATTAAACTAGGTTTATAATAAGCCATATGCAGTGTATATAACTGAGACGATCGATATGTATTGTTAACTCCAGAGAAAAGTCCAAATATAATCCAGTGCCTCAGATAAATAAAACTTAACTTTTAATTAAAACAGGTTAAAAACTTCATGAATTACTCGGCGACGCATTTCCCACACATTGCACTTCATCAAAGCTTTGAGGCGCTGGATCCGAGGGAAAATCCGTGCAGCCTGCCTTTCACTAAGGGCTCATGCACACGACCGTTGTTGTTTTGCGGTCCACATCTGAGTTTTTTTTTTCTCTGATTTAAGTCCTCTTCCATTCTGTTATTCCACAAAACATATCCGTATGGTTTCCGTATGCGATCTGTTTTTTGCGGATTGGAAATGGAAACAGTAACTTATTAATCACCAAACACATGAGCAATATTGGATGGGCATAGCATTTCTACAGTATGGATGCGCAAAATACGGATGACATACGGAAGTGTTCCATGTGCATTCGTATTTTTTTGCGGACCCATTTACTTGAATGGGGCCTCAGACCGTGATTTGCGGACAAAAATAGGACATGCACTACTTTTTTGCGGAACGGCCATGCGGACAAACGGAAACGGAATGCACACGGAGTAACTTCGGTATTTTCTACAGCCCTATTGAAGTGAGTGGCTCCGCGTATGGGCCGCACAAGGAACGGAAAGGGAAAGAAAATACGGTCGTGTTCATGAGCCCTAACTGTCACACCTAAGCTGTTTTTGGGTGAGGTGTCCAAACATATTTTGTTTTTCTTATTTGATACATATTGTTATTTAAAATTTTTGGAAACACAATCAATACTTTACACTATCTATCTCCCATCTTCTAGAACTCTTCATCCACCTCTCCTCAGATTTTTGTAAAATCAATATCCTACACAGTTTAGACAGTGCTCGCCTCTTAACCTTACACTTAAAAATTTCAGAAAACTCTACTGTAAAAGGGCATCTGTCGGCAGATTTATATTTATGAAACTGGCTGACCTGTTACATGTGCGCTTGGCAGCTTAAGTTATCTGTGTTGGTCCCATGTTCATGTGTACCGCATTGCTGAGAATGAAGTTTTAATATATGTAAATGAGCCTCTAGGAGCAACGGGGGCGTTGCTGTTAGATCTAGCGCAGGCATCCTCAAACTGCGGCCCTCCAGCTGTTGTAAAACTACAACTCCCACAATGCCCTGCTGTAGGCTGATATCTGTAGGCTGTTCGGGCATGCTGGGAGTTGTAGTTTTGCAACAGCTGGAGGGCCGCAGTTTGAGGATGCCTGATCTAGCGGCTCAGCTCTGTCTGCAACTCCTGCGCGCTCTGAATTTTGATCGACAGGACCAGGCAGTGAAAACGTGATCATGCCTGACCATGTCAATCAAAATGCAGAGATAACATCCATGTGCTGTCTGCATTTTTTGTGGTCCCATAGAAATGAATGGCTCTGTGATCGATCTATAAAAAATGCAGATGCTGTCAACAATACGGTTGTGTGAATGCACCCTTAGGGCACCAACTGTGGGGCAGCCGCATACAGATTGCGGATCCATTCACTTGAATGGGATTCGCGATCCGCTTTCAACTGTCCGCAAAGCAAAAAAGTAGTGCTTCCGTGGTCTTCCGATCCGTGCCTCCTTTCTGCACCGCATCTCCCAGATTGCAGACCTATTCAAGTGAATAGGTCCGCATCCGTGATGCAGGGTGTACACGGCCGGAGCCAGTGCATTGCGGACCCACTGTTTGCGGGCCGCAATATGGCCGGGCAACGGCCGTGTGCATGAGCCCTTAGTCTGGGCTTCCTACTGCTGTGACCAGGCAGCAGGGGCTTGCGTGCAAATGAGTGGCTGGATGGGGGTAGTAGTAGTGGTAGTACTCACGGTTCTAATGGCCCCTAGGTTGGCGTGCAGTGATGGGACCTTTCTTCTCTTTTGGGGCACACTCTAGTTCTTGGATTCTCTTGACTGATGACAGTTGAGGTGCCCTTGGTGCTATAGGTTCTGAGGTGCAAGGCAAGGTCCCGGTTTGTGACACCAACACTGCAGCTTAGTATCAGGACAGTTTGTAGCATGCGATGGCCAGGCAGTTGTTCACAAAATGCACTTTTCCACAGTTCCTTACAGATAACACAGCTGCACAGGTAGTTAATAGGCCAAAATGTCTCTTTAAAGTAGTCTTCCTTACTCTGCACTTAGTAAGTTAGTAGTAGTTGAACTCCACCCCATTTTCCTGCACTGCTGTTTTGAGTGAGAGAGCCTAATTAAGACACATGCCCAGCGGTGAGAAAGTCGACCATACTTTATATGCCAAGCCTTACATTGGTGATCATATTGTAGCACGGAAACAAGTCACCGTGTTGTCCTAGCCAAAGTTAGAGATGAGACACGTTAAGGCATCAGCAAAATCCTTGTACAGGAATGTATATAATATGCACTGACAGCAGATATAGATTGGTCAGTTGATTCCCTGCCAGTTTCTATTGGTAGACGGTGCTTAGGGTTAGCCGCTATGTGTATCACAGTCCATTAGCCACATCCGGAGAGGTAACATTCTGTGTTATATCTTATTTATAAGCAATTGCAGTAGCTCAACCAGCACAAACTACACGGATTAGGTGCACTCTCCCTTGGCAACACCCACTACCAACAAAAATCAGGTATCAAAGAATTAGAAGATATGGAGGGCACTCAATTATCTGGTTATTGCCAGGAAATTGCCACAACAGAACTAAAAAGTGAAACAGTTTAATCACATCTATAATATAGAACACATCCAGAGGTAGTATCTATATGCTAAATACATCAAAAATAAATATAACCCTCCCAAAAAATTGAATAAAAACTAAATATCTTCTTAAAAAAGACAATATATTATATAGATGGATAATGTGCACACACTCTTCACCAAATTATGGGTGAACTGTTAGTGGAAAGGTGGTAATGTGTGTACACCTTATCTGACTATATATTGGTATAGTCAGTATACAGTAATTATACTCAAATTAATCAAATCAAATGAATCAATGTGATGAGATGAACTGTCTGCAATGTTCACTTAGAGCGTTTGTTGTAACTTCACATGATCGCACATAAATGTGGTCCAGTTTAAAACATTATTCTCATATTTCTCTTGATATGTACTTTAGATAGTTAGTATCTTCTTTCAAGGAGAATTGCATATAGCCATATAAAAGGTCTCACTTGTTATAATTGTTGCAAACGCCAGTTCTACTTTACACCAGTTTGATAAATGACCCCAAATATGTATATATATATGAGTCATAGCATTATATCTGGCCATTATATGGCTTGTATCTGGTATATTTTATCAGTTTTCCTTTTTGCATGCTGCATCTCTAAGGCTAGTTTCACAGTAGTGTTGTGAGATCCGGCTGGGAACAGCCTGCTGGGTCTCTCTGGATCCGGCATTGCCAGGAGCCACAGCATTTCCATTCGGCCCCATTAAACTATAAAGGGGGAGGCAGAGATACAGACACAACCTGGCAAATATGCTGAGAATTGGCTGGATGAAAACTGTCTTCATTCAGTCAGTCACCCAGAAGCACCATGCAGGGCATTGTAGAGAAGTACTGAGCAGTATAGATATGAATAAAGCACTCATGGTAAGCCATGACACTTTTAGGTGCTAAATCTGCTGAATAATGTCTGTCTTCTCCTCCTCTCCCTTCTCCATCGACTTCTATGGGATGATGTAATCTGACCACTCAGTGAGCAGGCAGCACATCTTGGTCTCACATGATGGATTTCTCACAAATTTCAGATAGAAAGTTAGTTTACAAAAGAACAAGGCATTTTACTCTGATAAGATATATTACAAAGTTTCTTATATTCACTGGTACTATTGATTTATCCAAAGATATGTGAAAGCAGAGTGACTACTTAAGGAACACATTTTTCAACCTCCATATCACTGTGTAAAAAAAAGTAACTTCTCCCTTTAGGTATGCTGGTACATATGCAATGCAGAGTTCTAAAAAGAAGATATTCCAGAATTATTTAAAGTTAGATTTTCAGTAGTTTAAGAACAGAGTACTGCTGAGAATAGAACTTATTTTATACCATTAAATAAATTAAGGATTCCTTAAAGGGGTTGTCTGGGGGGGTTCGGGGGTTTAAATGCTTTTAATAATGGCCAGGATTAGGGAAATTACTGGCTAAAACAAGCCACCGATGTGGCCAGTGAGTGGCAAAGCAGTTATTTTTAGCCACTTTTTGTGTGTTGAAGTCGAGAGCAGCAAGGACTGGAGCATCACTGGAATAGTAGTGGTGGGCATCTGCTAGGTGAGTAATGCTTGTTTTTCTATTTTTTTTTAAAAGATTTTGCCTCCACCAAACAACCTCTTTAACTTTAGATTAAGATGTTATTCTAAGGCCTCTTTCACACTTGCATTGTGTGGATCTGGCGTGCACTTCTGTCGCCGGAAATGCCCGCTGGATTTGTCACAACGCAAGACAACTGAAAGCATTTTGAAGACTGATCAGTCTTCAAAATGCTTTCAGTGTTACTATGGCAGCCAGGACGCTACTAAAGTCCTGGTTGCCATAGTAAGTAGTGGGGAGCGAGGGGAGCAGATACTTACAGTCCGTGCAGCTCCCAGGGCGCTCCACAATAACGTCAGAGCGCCCTACACGCATGGATCGCGTGATCCATGTGATCATGTGATCCATGCTCATGGGGCGCTCTGACGTCATTGTGGAGCGCCCCGGGACTCGGGAGCCGCACGGACAGTAAGTATACTTCTCCCCTGCCTCCCCACTACACTTTACCATGGCAGCCGGGACTTTAGCGTCCTGGCTGCCATAGTAACCATTCACAAAAGCTAAACGTCGGATCCGGCGATGCGCCGAAATGACGTTTAGCTTAATGCCGGATCCGGATTAATGCCCTTCAATGGGCATTAATTCCGGATCCGGCGTTACGGCATGTCTTCCGGATTTTTGGACGGAGACAAGTCCGCAGCATGCTACGGTTTTGTCAACGTCCAAAAAAGTTCACATACTGAACGGAAGACATCCTGATGCATCCTGAACGGATTTCTCTCCATTCAGAATGCATTAGGATAAATCGTGATCAGTGTGAAAGAGCTCTAAGAGGAAAAATTGGATTTATGCCGAGTTGTAGCTATGCTATGTGGCAAAGATTCTATGTGGCTACAGAGGTGACGTGCAAGTATATGATTCTCTGGCTTCAGTCTGGTTTCTATCAGCTTCAGTTACTGTTTCTTGTGAGAGTGAGGTATCCTGTGAACCGTCTTTGGCTCCATTTTGCCTCTCAGAGGTACTAATTCCTTTTATATATCAGCAGTGGGCTGCTCTCTGAGCTACTTTCCTAAAGCTCCTGCAGCAGTGAGGGGAAACGCTCCCTCACCACTCTGCTTTACTCTCTAGCTCCGACTCTCAATTTCACTCCACTTCTCAACTTATCCACTCTCTACTCCCCTATAGCTTCCTAAAACCTTTCCCTTGCTATGAAGCAGGACTTGCCCACTTCTGCCCAAAAGGGGGAGAATGGAATGGTAAGTTCCATTCTATCTAAAGGTACAACTAGGCACATTGCATGAAATATAATACATAACAGTTACATAGCAATATTATTAAGGTACAGTATAAGAGGACCTGGAATTAAATACATAGATGACATTCTTTGCTAGCCATTAGAGACTGTAACTAGGAATAAGAATGGTAGTGCCCCCTCTGGGGCACTAGACATTCTCGGGAGGTCCAGAAAATGAAATCTACAACCAGCAAGAAGCTGGCATAGATTTTGGCCTATACCCTACCCACCATTATATTAGAACTTGGACTCCTTGTATATCTTGTGTTGCCCTATTAAAGGGAACCTGTCACCTCTACTAGGCTACCCTCACTGAGCATTTCTAAATGTTTATTGTGTTGCCCTAAACATATCAATTACACTTTTAATTTCATCTGCAGCCAAATGAAATAAGTCTGATGCATTTTGTACTTCCCACCTTTTATGCAAATTAACATAAAAGAGTCCTATCTTACTTGTGTGACCAGAGAAGAGTCATATTTTCTCTGAGCTCCTCAGCTCCGCCTAAGAAACGCCCCTATAGATAAAATCTAGCAGATCTGCTGTCAATCAAAGTCTAGGGGGAGGGAAATAGGCTCTGATGGTGTGAGGGGAAGGAATTATTTATGCAAATGAGCATAACGGCGGGAAAGATTTAGAGGGTGATATAATAGGACATGTTAGTCCTGAGAAGGTTATGGATGGATCGCTGGTAACTATCAAGGTAGACAAACTTGAAGGTACATTCAGTTTTATATGTGAAAACATGGTGACAGGTTCCCTTTAAAGTCTGAACTTCTGCTACCTTTTTTCACAATGGGCTTCATTTAGTTTTTTGTGTTTGTGACTTTTTAAACACTACTTGTGTAAAACTTGTTGAAAAGGTAGCGTTTCTCCACCCCCTTGTCCACTTTCCCGAACAGGGGGTAGGCCAAGGGCGGGGAAGGTTGTGGCCAGTGAGCCTGCCACATTTATCATCTTTTACACCAGTTTTCTTGCATAAAAGAACACCGAGGCATACACCTCGCCATAAATTTGAAGCACCATCTGGCCGAGTTATCATAGACCACCGTAAAGCACAGGTCTATGATAAATCAGGGCCAATTATTTTGTTTTTTTGCCTTATCCTGTCAGAGCCTTCATGTCAGAGGGATACAGGAGTATTTCCCAACATACACCTCAAGTGGAAGACTCCATATGTATTAGGGTTTAGGTTTTTCTTGAGGGGTAACATTAGGGATAAGGTCAGTATTTGGGATAAAGGGATGAGTTTTTCCTTTATTTTCAGTCATTACATCACTATTTATATGTGTACAGAAATGTGCTAAATATATTGGTGTCCCATGCACACGTGTATATTGCCATTGCCTCCGACAGCATGCAGTCACCACCAGACTGATGGTAAGAACACATTTACTACCGATCCCTTTACATATCGATGGGCAGAAAACAGTTAAGGAGAACTAGCTGACTGATAAACCAAAAATGACTGTGGTACCATACCAGATAGCAGCAATTATGTATCATGGGAACTAATGCCGGAAAGTGAGAGAAATGATAATTAATGAGTACAAGAGCAGAATAATGCGGAGAATGTTCGGAGCAGACATCCTCGAACTAGACAACGTGTCATTTGCAAGACGTACATTTGGACAGTCAGCCATTGGCTTGTAGCTGATAAAATCCATATCTAACTATGGAATTGCACTTAAATGAAAGCCTCCTGACAAGTGTAATGTATTGTTAAAAATAGACATGTTACATGTGAATATCCCTCACATAAGCATGTCTCTAGGTTCCATCTCCTTTATCTTTGTGGACCTTGACAGATTATGATGTTTTCTTTATGTATTTCTTCTGTTATCTCTACAGTATTCTCCTCTATTTCCCCAGTCGCTTTGCCTCTTGATGTCTCTCTCTTGTCTTGGGGCTATAACAACACAGTAACATGCATGGAATCAATATGCTGACGCTATTAATTTTCCATCAATGCTGGCCGTCCCAGCCTGGCACTTCAGATAGAGAGAGGCACCAGGGGCTGCAAATGGTCAGAAAGCAGAGGGACACTTACATCTGAGGAACACTAACTGAGTATTGACAAAAGCACATAAATGAGCCAATCCCTCCACGTGTCAGCAGCCACTACTGGGTCAGCACAACACGTCTGGGGGCTAATGCACGAAGCAGAAAGCCAAAGCAGTAGTTAGCATGGGGACAAGACATTGAAAACTTGTACACACAAAGTATCTATCTATCTATCTAACTATCTATATGTACCCGAGGGGGTTAAGGTCAGCATTTATTGGATAGTTTCCTCTTCCACTGTATCCTGTTACTGTTATTTGTAGCCGATCTTATTATTTTAGTTAGAGCTTCTGTGATTGTGTCTTTGTATTACCCATTTTTTACCGCGCCATACAGAGGCACATAACATAACGGCACTGAGTAAACAGATTATATAGATATAAGACATAAATATGTTTTTAATAAAAAATGAAAGGTTAATTCTAATTTGGTTTCAGTGTTTTAGTGTTTCTATGGTAACAGTCTAAAAAAAGGTTATCATGATCTATGTAAATTCATTTACAACAAACTTTATCTATCTATCTATCTATCTATCTATCTATCATTATATATCTTTCTGTTATCAATCTATCCTGTATAATAAATTTTCCTTTTATTATTTATCTATCTATCTATCTATCTATCTATCTATCTATCTATCGCTATATATCTATCATTATCTATCTATTATAAATCTTCTATTATTAATCTATCTATCTATCTATCTATCTATCTATCTATCTATTATCAATCTTCTATTATTTATCTATCTATCTATGTATCTATCTATCTTTCATTATCTATCTATTATTAATCTTCTATTATTTATCTATCTATCTATCTATCTATCTATCTATCTATCGATAGCTATATATCTATAATTATCTATCTATTATCAATCTTCTATTATTAATCTATTTATCTGTCTATCTATCTATCTATCTATCTATAATTATCTATCTATTATAAATCTTCTATTATTAATCTATCTATCTATCTAGCTATCTATCCATCCATCCATCCATCCATTATCCATATCTAATACTTGTATATATAAGTTTTTCTCCTGGACCTTTGGGGCCCACTGTTGCATCAGAGCCTGGGTCTAACAGTAGATCGTCTGGTGGACTAGTGAACCTTCTATCTATCTTGCATATCTATCTACGATCTATTTTATACCTATTTATCTATCTGGTGCTTTACACAAGCAGCTGTAGGTACTGTGATTAGCAGTAATTTAGAGGCTGCTCCTGTACTCAGCACCTGGAAACCAAGGTAAGTACAGGTGTGGCCTGACCACTATCTACTTCATGTTCTGGTTCGGGACTCTAGAAATGCCAGGGAATGACATGGTCATCATTTAACTGGAAAAAAAATTGTGCCGCATGGTGCTCTATTTATTCTATCAAATGAAAGAACCTCTTTTTGATCGTGATTGATGTCCGCACATCAGTGCCCATACCTGGGTGAGCTGACTACTGCATATTTTAATAGCGGCGTCATACAAGTAATAGCATACCTGACAATACAGTAATACCGTAACAGCTGAGAAACCTGGCGGCCATTGTTTGTGGGGCTGTCTGGTGACACAGTCTGGTGCGGCTTATACAAATGGGCCTGTTTTGGAGGTATTTTCAGGCAGGGAATCAAATGTTGGTAGGCCTGGTAATAATATATATGTTTATTTTAATCCAGTGATATTATTACCAGAATAGAAGCTATCACAAAGACCAATGATGATCGATACTACGTGAGAACGCTTAGTAACAGCTCCGAGTGTTATTCTTGGCAACACTTAGCGCAACACTCGGATAACACATTGTCACCTCTGCGTGAATCCTGTATTCTCTTCTTAGTTTATCCCTTCCCTGGTGTCTTTATGTGGGGGTTTATGTTGTTCTAGTTTTCAGGGCATTTGTTATATTTCCATCCCCAATACTTACAGCTGTAGGAAGCAGAGATCTTTTTCCACATTGGTACCTTGGCATTATATTATGTGTGTGGATATACGGTAAAACCTGCAGAAGATAATATGGAAAAGGTAAAACAACAAGAGCGCGGCGACAGCAGATCTTGTGTACTCTATTTATAGCTTGTAGGATGAAGATCAATTATTCTAGCACATGTGGGAGAAAGAGACCCGTTTCTCCAGCAGATGCTCGGTGGCGTCATAATCCTCTTAAATCAGATGTTGATAGACTTATTTTCTATCCTGTCCAGTGTTGGGGTCCATAGGAGGGAATTGATCATGAGGGGAATCTTTGGAGTCAGTTTTGCCTGAGTCTGAGTTGGAGTACTTTATGCCACATTTATCAAATGTCGCAAGTTGTTTGATAAATGTGTCTGAAAAAATAACCTATTGTTTAAATCCCGTTTTTAGGTTAAACATATTCTTAAATAAGTATTGATGGTGTTACTTTTAAATTTCCATGTCAATATCTATATTTAAACAAAAACCATAAAATCCTACAGTTTTCACAGTGGCCACTAAGCCTAATACTGGGCTTCCCTTCTTGGTCTGTACAGATCACTTTACTGCAGTTACCTGCCTATCTATCATTCTAATCTGCCTGTAATAATACCACCTGTGTGTATAGATAAGACAGGATTCACCATTCACAATAGGTGATTATCAGAACTTATCTTTTCTTTCCTTGTACAATGACCTCTGCACATATCATGCCTAGAAAACTCTCCCATAGAAGTCAGTGAGGTCCCCTCCTGACCATTGTGTCTATGGACCATGGGGCTGCCGCAAACCAATTTTTTTAATGCTTTCTAAATGCTGTTATGAAGAGCTCAGGCAAGATAGCCGCCCCATAATAATCTTCAGGAAAGGGAATAAATACATGTGCAATCAGAAAATAAAATATTTTTAAAAAAGATATATGTTGCTATCTCATTTTAACTGGCAGAAAAAAATGTTGGTGACACATTCCCTTTATACGTAATACTTTTGTCTAGAAAAGCTCCTCCAGTTTTCCTACTCCACCCTCCTACTGAAGTGAGATTGTGACTTTTTAAAAAAGTCTCAGTGATAAATCTTGATTGAAACTCATTAGCATAGCTAATCACACCCATTTTCCCACCCATATTTCAGAATTGGAGTGAGAGGTATAAAAATGCAAAAAAATAAAATAAAATTTTTTGCACAAGTGAGCTCAAAAAGTCACATTTTGCGACCTTTTAAAGTCGGAATTCTGGAGTGAAGGCATGATATATCAGGGCCATTGTGTTTTATGGAGCATTGTGGGAGGTTTCAAGGAGTGCTTAATAGGGTTGTCATTTAAGATGGAGCTGAAGGTTAGGAAGAAACCTTGTGAAGGTAATGTAAGACAGCATCCGGCAGACTTATTAATAGTGTCGTGATAAAACTGCATTTTTAAGGCATACCTCCCAACTTTAGAAAAGAAGGAAAAGGGACACTATGTGCGAAGCGCACTGCGGCAGATTTTTTCCGGACTAGGCTACGCCTCTAACTCCACCCAAAACATAACTACTGTATTTTTCACTTTATAAGACGCACTTTTTCCCCACCCAAAAGTGGGGGGAAAATGGCAGTGCGTCTTATAAAACGAACACTGATAATTCGCTGGCCGCTATGCTGCACAGTGTGGCCTGCAAAGTATCAGTGGGGAGGGAGCAGACGGGGACACTCGCGGCGGGCTGGTGCAGTCACTCTACTCTAATTCACCGGCCCCGCACACAGCTGTAATGTATACCGTATTCATGTAAAGCTTAATCTTTGTAAAAGTAGCCCAAACCCTGCTGTAGTACTTACTAACTACGGTGGCATGCAGACTCACCGCCGCGCCGGCAGCTTGAGCTTAACATCTCTCCCTCAATGGGGCAGGAGGCGCATGATGGAGGGAGAGATGTTAAGCTCAAGCTGCCAGCGTGGCGGCGAGTCTGCATGCCACCGTAGTTAGTTAGGCACTTATGGGGGATCTGTGGATGGCACTTATGGGGGATCTGTGGATGACACTTATGGGGGGGTCTGTTGATGACACTGCTATGGGGATATCTGTGAATGACACTTATGGGGGATCTGTGGATGGCACTTATGGGGGATCTGTGGATGACACTTATGGGGGATCTGTGGATGACACTTATGGGGATCTGTGGATGACACTTATGGGGGATCTGTGGATGGCACTTATGGGGGATCTGTGGATGGCACTTATGGGGGATCTGTGGATGACACTTATGGGGGATCTGTGGATGACACTTATGGGGATATCTGTGGATGACACTTATGGGGATATCTGTGGATGACACTGTTATGGGGGATCTGTGGATGACACATATATAGCATAAGATGCTATGTGTCATCCACAGATCCCCTCCATAACAGTGTCATCCACAGATCCCCCATAAGTGCCATCCACAGATCCCCCATAAGTGCCATCCACAGATCCCCCATAAGTGCCACCCACAGATCCCCCATAAGTGTCATCCACAGATCCCCCAAAAGTGTCATCCATAAATACGGTAAATAATTCCCCTTTATGCCCCCTCACAGTAGTTATACCAGATATGTGCCCCCTCATAGTAATATACCCAGATATGTGCCCCCTCACAGTAATATACCCAGTACAGTGCCCCCTTCACAAGCTGGATTATGAGGGTGCAGTGCAGTGCATTATGGGGGTGCAGTGTGGGGGTTATGGGGTGCAGTGCGGGGCGATTATGTGGGTGCAGTGCGGGGCGATAACTCAGGTCCTTGAACAGTTGTACTATTTATCAGGGACTATAATTTACAGTGATGCTTTCTATACATTTCTTACACCACAGAATATTTCAGGGGGTCAGTAAAGTGTGGTACATACTTCTAGGGGGCTGCAGCCAGCCCATCTCTTGTAACTTCACTGGGCAGGAGTCCAGGAGAGAAGTCCTCTGTCATCTGCGGAGCTCTGACCACAAGATGCATCTCTGCTGCTGAAGAGCCGTGTACACACATCCATCCAGCGCGCGGCATGAGGCAGCATCACTACAGAGGGAAATCTTCGGGAACACGGAGCACTAGAGCCCGGGAGCCGGGCTGGGAGTGGTGGCCGCCACCAGCAGCAGCAAGATACACGGAGCTCCCGACGGGCCTTGCCCTGCCCCTACCATGCTCCCGACCCAGACCTGCAGTGTGGAGCACCGCAGGGAAAAGGAATGATGGAGGAGAGAGCTGAAGGCTGGCTCTCTGCTTCATCATTAGAGGCAGCTGTCTTTGTTTCCTATGGAGGCAGGGACAGCTTCCAGAAAGCGGGACATACCTCCCCCTTATCAGGACAGCGGGATAGCCACTGAAATCGGGACTGTCCCGCTTGATCCGGGACGGTTAGGAGGTATATTAAGGGAACATTTATCACAAAATACAAGGCGATCTGCAGGCAGCAGGTTAAAGAAAACATACAAACTCCGTGCAGACATTGCCCTTGGTCAGAATCGAATCCAGGAACCCAGCGCTGCAAGGCACCAGTGCTTAACCCCACTGAGCCAGATTTTTCTTATTTTATTTATGAATGAAGATGTGGATGTTAGAATGGTCTGATTCTGCTCTTTTTTTGTAGCTTTAAAGGGAGTCTGTCATTACGAAATGCAATGCCGTCTGTAGGCAGCATGTTATAGAGCAGGAGGAGCAGAGTGGAGTTGGTGTCCTGAACCATAACCATACACATGTGGACAAAATTGTTGATACCCTTCTGTTAAAGAAAAACAAAAAAAAACAATGGACATGGAAATAACTTGAAACTGACAAAAGAAACAATAAATAAATATGTACCGATAATCAGCTAATGAAAATCAGACATTGGTTTTAAATTGTGGTTTAATAGAATAATTTTAAAAAACAAACTAATGAAACTGGCCTGGACAAAAATGATGGTATCCCTAGAAAAGATTGAACATAATTTGACTATAGGAACATGTGAAACTTAGGTGTGTCCTGTAATTAGTATCACAGGCCACAGGTGTCTTCAAACTTGTAATGAGCCAGTCTGCCAGTCACTGTGCTGTTTGGTATAATGGTGTGTGCCACACTGAAGATGGACCAAAGAAAGGTAAGGAAAGATTATAGACAAACATGTTAACGGTAAAGGCTTTAAGACCATCTCCAAACAGCTTGATGTTCCAGTTACTACACATATTATTCAGAAATTCTACAGGACTGTAGCCAACCTCCCTGGACATGGCCACTAGAGGAAACCACTTTTG
Organism: Bufotes viridis; assembly: GCA_033119425.1. Classification (NCBI taxonomy): domain Eukaryota; kingdom Metazoa; phylum Chordata; class Amphibia; order Anura; family Bufonidae; genus Bufotes; species Bufotes viridis. The sequence goes on from CM065596.1 coordinate 111,235,946, forward strand.
AAAGCAAATCATAAAAAGAGAGACTGGAATTTGTCAAAATTCATATTGACAAACCATGAAGCTTCTGAGAGAATGTCCTTTGGACAGATGAGACTAACTGAAGCTTTTTTGACAAGTCACATCAGCTCTATGTCCATAAAGACAAAATGAAGAATACAAAGGAAAGAACAATGTACCTACTGTGAAAGATGGAGGAGGCTCGGTTATGTTCTAGGGCTGCCTTATTGCATCTGGTACAGGGTGTCTTGAATCTGTGCAGGGTACAATGAAATTTCAATACAAATAAGTAATTCTGTAGGGAAATGTGCTGCCCAGGGTCTGAAAGCTTTGTCTCAGTCGCAGGTCATGGGTCCTCCAACAGGATAATGACCCAAAACACATCTAAAACATCCAAGACTGGCTAAGAGTAAAGCATTGGACTATTCTGAAGTGGCCTTCTATCAGCCCTGATCTAAATCCTATTGAACACCTGTGGAAGGAGCTGAAACATGCAGTCTGGAGAAGGCACCCTTCAAACCTCAGACAGCTGGAGCAGATGCAGGCGTTTTATTGAGAGTTACAGAACTTGATTTCAGTGATTGCCTCAAAAAGTTATGCAACAAAATTATAATAAAGGGTGCCATAATTTTAGTACTTTTTTTTTTTTTTATAAATTATTCTTTTGAATCACAACTGAAAAGCAATGTCTGATTTGTATTAGTTGATTGTCAGTAAATTTTTATTTAATATTACTTTTGTCAGTTTCAAGTTATTTCAGTGACGATTGTGGATTTATCTTTCTTTAACGGACCAACCATTTTGTCCACATGTGTATGGTTATGGTTCAGGACACCAACTCCACATGGCGGTATGTTTACTTTGAAACTGATGTTGGAGGTGACAGACTCCCTTCAAGTGTAAATATATTATGATAATTCTGATTATGTATTTTATTATTATTATGCTGTAATTATTACGGTGTATTACTAATATGTGGATGTTATACTATACTTTGATATAGGTCTTTTTTGTAGGTTTAAAATGTTGACATTTGCAGGGTTTGGATTGGTATGTGTGTTTTTTTTCCCCATGTTGTAGTTGTTTATCCTTTTTTCTGAGAATGGCCATAATGAAGACATGCAGTCCCTTCTTGTATTGTCTGTATATATGATGCAGCAGGGTGTGTGCTTCACGGCAGCTACACTGAATGGAAGTTAATGAACAGGAAAGTGGCCATAGACTAATACAGTCTCCAGGAAAACATGGAGTACAGCTCCCTGCCATGGACCCCAGAGATTGGCATAGGAACTACATAAAGAGCTGTATCTAGTCCTCCTTAAGTACAATATAGTTGTCATCTGCTAAACCTCTCTGCTATTCATAATGAGATGACTCTGTTGATACTTTTGTGATCTACACAGTAAACCTTAATCAGGAAGAGATTTGATTAAGAGCACATTGTATAGTACTGGCAGTGTGTCTTCATTATTTTGTTGGAACACCATTTTCCTGAGTCAAAAAAGGCAGTAGGACTGGTTTCACAATGTCCTAGACATACTGAAAGCTCGTCAATGTTCCCTTTATGAATACCAGATGGGAACAGCCATGGTAGACAATGACATTCCAAACCATGACATGTGGTGTGGGTCCTGTGCGTCTCTGCATTATGGCAGCCCCTATCCTTCCTGCAATCTCCTATAAGGCCATCATTCGAACCAAGGCAGAACCTGCTTTCATCACTGAACACTGTTGATTGCCATTCATGGCCACATCAGAATGGAGGGAACATTGACCAGCATTTGGTATGTCCAGAACATCGTGGAATCAGTCCTACTGCAGAACCCAAAATAAAGGGTGCACCGCCTATGGTTGTGTGATCAATCTCAGTTCAATTGCCAAATTTTCAGGTGTTCTCTTTTAATTTCCAGCTAGTGTAATTAAATGAATCCATACTCACCTTACTGATCCCTCTCTGGTCTTTTTCCTGGTCTGTCTCGACACATAGGAAATGCCTGCTCAGCCAATCACTGTCTAACGGTGACCTATGAACAGGTCAAAGGGAAAAGGGAGATGGGAACATTCCCACACCTTTTCTATGCAGATGATCTTCTGTTTCCTGAAAACTGAGTTGAAAAATATGCAGAGAACAGACTGATCTGCGTTTCTATTTGGGCGGCAATGTATTTTATCAGTTCTGAATACTGAGGGTAGGTACAGACTTAGCTAAATATAGGTTTCAACATTTGCTGTTACACTGGTACAATTTATTCCTCTTCTTCTTGCGGATGATATCTTTCACAACAGTGGCAGATTCTGAAGACAATTTTGGATGTGAACAGTTCAGCAAGTGCGTTACCCACAAGACTGAGATTTTATATGGCGTGCAACAATCGCTCACAGAACATTTTACTTCTAGGCACTTCTAGTCAAAACAGCTAATTACTAGTTACATAGCTGTTATAGATTTAACACTTTAGAAAGAATTGTTAGGTAGATTGCCAGCTACAGGAGCATTCTGCATTTGTACATGGATGGCTCAATGTATGGTCAGTGAGGGTCCTACCGCTGGGACCCCACCAATCATCAGAATGATTGCACATGAGTGCTGTGGTGCCCTTCAGTACAGTTCCTGATGCAAGGATATTTACTTACTGCAGTTCGGCCCTACTCAGCATAATTACGTGAATGGGCTGAGCTACGTACAGTACTAGACACCGCCACACATGTGGACGCTGCTGTGTCAGGTAGTGCAGTGAAGCTTCCTTTCATTCTGCTTATCAGTGAGGGTCCTGCAGGTATATACAACAATCACTGAAAGAACATATATGCATGAAAAGTCAATCTACAAAACATTTTAGAAATAAGGGCTCATGCACATAAACGTATTTTCTTATGGGCTCAATGGGTCCGCAAAAAGAAAAATGGAAGTTATTCTGTGTGCATTCCGTTTCCGTATGTCTGTATATCCCTTCTGCAATAAAATAGAACATGTCCAATTATTGTCCGCATTACGGACAAGGATAGTACTGTTCTATTAGGGCTCAGCTGTTCCGTTCCGCAAAATACGGAATGCACACGGACGTCATCTGTATTTTTTGCGGATCAGTTTTTTGAGGACCGCTAAATACATAAGGTCGTGTACATGAGCCCTAAGGCAGCCGTATTTCTTCACGAGGATGTGTAGAATTCTGAAGGGCAGTTAAATATTTCTAGAAGCATGTCATTCATGTTTAATGTTTTCCACATATTTTACAGAAAACTGTTTCCATATTCTAGCTACCAGTTTAGACAAAATTCAACAGATTAAGACTCCATTCACACAACCATATTTTCAGTTTGCATCTGATCCGCATTTTATACGGATTAATTTCAATGGGGCTGCAAAAAATGCGTGTGTGCTGTCTGCATCTGTATGCCCATTCTGCAATCCCACAGAAAAGACAGAACATGTCCTGTTCTTGTCCGTTTTGTGGACAAGAATAGGCATTGTTACAATGGGCCAGGAAAAAAATTGATGCAACACGGACGTCATCCGTATTTTTTGCGGATCCAGGTTTTGCGGGCCGCAAAATACATATGGTTGTGGGAATACACCGTAAAAGCACAGTCTGACAGTACAGCTGGCCGCATGCGGCCAAGCCACACCTGTCCATGGCAGTCAATGCAAGATTTTGTGCTAAAATAGTGTAGCAATTTGCTGCCACAGGTAGGCGTGCCTTGGCTGGAAATGGTTGGAAACAAACCATAGAGGTTTATGCCCTGCCGTTTCTCTGCATATTTGCCGGATTCCACCTGGATCTCCATCGGACCCCAAAATAGTTAAAGGGGGCGGCGGTTATGCCGTTTGTATCCGGCAGTGCTTGATCCGGAGAAGTTCAACAGGCTGTTCTCTGCCAGAACAGCCTGCCAGAATTGCTACCGGAAATGTGAAACTAGCCTAAAAGGGGTTCTCCAGAATCAGAAAAACATAGCTGCTCTATTCCAAAAGCAGCCCCACACCTGTCCACAGGTTGTGCTAAGTATTGTAGCTTTGCTCCGCTGAAGTGAATGAGGCTGAGCTGTAGTACCACACACAACCTGTGGACAGAGGAGGAGCTATCTTTGCTTTTTTCTAGTTCTGGACAGCCTCTTATTTCTTACTAAAATTTGAACATACCTGCATTATACATTTCTGGCTGACTGCAGTCCCCACTTGGCTGAGCTTCACAGTTTACTTATCATTGTTAGTATACAGTGAGCTCCTAAGCTCCCCCTAGTGGTGCAAATGGATATAATTTTATTATAATTCTATGTCTATGCAGAGTCATGTTTAAGGGTTGACATTCAGGATTTTAATATCAATGGTTGATATTACCTTTTGGCTGAGGAGCTAGAAGTCAGCACCAGATTAACACAGCTCCATCCATTCTGTAGTGAATGGAGCTCCGCTCACATTGAAGTGAATGGGAGCAGCACTGTAGTTACCAGCTCTGTCTACTACACAATGGATGAAGTTGTGTAGTTCCAGCACCAGTTTCTGGTGCTGGACCTACGAAGTAACAGCTGATCGGAGAGGATGCAGGATGTTAGACCCCCACCGATCAGATATTGATGGCCTATAAGTATAAAATTCCTGGATAACCCCTTTAAAGGCTGATATTCCATATTATGGACCTATGTTGTATATAAAAGACCTAAGGCATAAAATTCAGTAAGGGCTTATGCCCATGGCCATATTACTGCTCTGTACGTCCACCCCCTTATTGTACATCCTCATGTCTCCAAGTTCATATGGAGCCATACAGTGTATTTTTTATTTGCTCTTTATATGAGTCTGAAAAAAAAAAGTATGTCTGGAGGAGGAATTCACCAGTATGCTTCTGGGGAAAATATCTCCATTCATATGACAACCAGTGTAGCCACTTAGGTATTCAAGGACTCTGCCATATGCATGAGCCCTTAAGGTAGGCACATACTTACCAAGCTTTCAGTTGGTAAAATCGGGGCATATAAGCCCCACCCCTAGGAACTCTTCATGGCTGGGGTTTGTGTTAGCCCTGCCCATTTTCAAACTGGAACAGCACAAATTTGCCAGGAATGTCTCTGAAAATCAGGGACAGTCCCACCGAATTCAGGACAGTTGGCAACTATGTACACATAAGATTAAAGTCGGCTGACTGTTCTTTATAAAACTAGCACAAACAATTGTTTGTCATCGTCGACAGCACACTCTTGTCTGCTGAAACTGTAATCCGCTGTGGTGGTAAATCCGCCGAACCTGTGTGTTGATGGCATAATCAGCTGAATTCAGCCGATCACTTGCCATTGTGCTCAAGCACCAGGGAGTCACAAAAAAAACAACTAACTCCTTGGTCGGCCAGTTTAGTTGGTGGGAACGTCCATACAAATGATCTCATTGATGACTACTGGGCTGCAATGTGGCCGATCATTATCTCAGATGTATGGCCAGCTTTAGGCATGTCTCTGCACAGTGCCTTGTGATTGTGGGGAGAAGGAGGAGAGGCTAATCGTGACTACATCAGACACAGACTTGGCTGGCAGACAGCGCTAATATGGCTGACAGGAAGAGGTTTCTGCTTCCTTTTAGAAATCAGAAACTGTATGTCGGATACAAGTAGTCACTACAGAATTTAAACGGTAAAAATCTGAGTGCTTGAATTACGTATAAAATGTACACAATTAGGCATATTGGTATAAAATAATTTAGTTTATTTTGGGGTGAACATCTATCGGAAAACTGTCTTGTTTGTTGAGTCAGGCGAACCACTTGGATCAAAGGATATGATCTAAAAAGGCTCCCCGAGTTGATTAGAGTTGATTAGATGTAGGTAACCAGTATAATGATGTGGACGCCTGCACCCATAGCCCTCTCTCCGGCACAGCTCTAGAACGATGCTGCTCACTTCATTAAGATGCTAATTGATATAATAATATGCCTGAACCCCTGAGTTGACGACGCAGCTGGTTGTAGGAGCTATGAATATCTCTGAGTCAGGCTGTGCCGGCTGCGGCTTTAAAGACAAGATTAACCCTCTGCAAGACAGATTTAAATTGAAAGTACATTGCTAAGAGTCCATGGGATGTGGAAAAACCAATTACAAGCCTCATCATTTTTTGGCCTGTATTTACTTTTGCTCTCTGTAATTGTTTTTGTCACCTTAGAAATCAGTTTACATCCAGGTTCAGGCTGGTCTACAGGGGAGCAGGTGAATCTCCCGGTGGGCCCCTGAGCCAGGTGGGCTCTCAGTTCCCCCACTACCTGTACAATTGGCACATGGCACAATACACTGACTGCACTGGATGCAGATATTCAGTGTAAAGCATCTCAACCGGCCTATGTGATCAGAAAAAACTGAGTAGATAATTTATCAGACAGTTGGGTGGCTGAGATGACTTCTAGACACAGAGATAAGGACTTCAGGACAGGCTAGGCAGTGGGCTACTACTGATAATAAATGTGTTTTGCGAATGGCGGTCAGTTAATATTTGCATACAGTTGTACAGTGGGTCCCTCAGAATTAATAATGCTTGTCGGCCTTAGGCACCCTAGTCCAACATTGTTCACATGAGTGAGCAAATATCTCAAATATAAATCCTATGCTCATGTTTTTATTGGAAAATTATGTATGTGAGGTACAGCCATTGTCCACCTATCACAAAATGGGAGAATCCCAGCTGCAGCACGGCCGCGCAGTGTGGCCATACCCCAAGAAAGAAAAAATACAACATATCAGGAGAGGTCTGAAAGTAATATTGAAGCCACTGCCCAATGCGTTTCTGTCATTGACTGCAGTTTAGCTACGTTGTAGTCTAAGGTTAGGTTTTCATTTACAGCACAGGTTCCATTATGGTCCTCTGTTACAGATTCTAGAAAAAAATGCAGGAAAAAATAATGCAGCAAGGCAGACATCATAATACAAATCTAACGGACCCCTTTATAGTCAAGGGGTCCATTATGCTCCTCTGGTGTCTGTAATATGACATATTTTTGTATGCCTCAGATATGAACTTAGCCTAAGCAGAAGTTTAAAGTAGTCTGAAACACCACTCCGGTCTCATAAGCCGTTAAGGCCACTGCTTTATTTCTCCTCCATGCTTTACACTGCAGATAATGTGGGTGTGTTCAGGCCTCTGCGTATAATCAGTCTTTTTGAGGTTTCCAAGGTGTTAATGTCTGTTGTAGAGTTTGAAAGTTTGAACATATGCGGTTGTATCTAATAGCTTGACTGTAGATGATGGAGTTTTTGATGTGTTTGGGGTTGAAACTGTCCCATTTGAGGCATGTTATGAAGCCAGTTGGTTATGATGTCATCAATGTAACGATAATAGGCCAAAGGTTTGATGGGGCAGGAGGACAGGAAGTCACTTTCCAGCTTGGCAATGAACAAATTTGCATATTGTGGTGCCATTTTGCTCTCCATTGCTCTGCCAGTCTTCTGCGGGTATATGCTTTCTCAAAGTAAAAAGTAATTATGGATAAGGATGAGTTCCACTACAAATTTGGTACCAATTCCTTTATTTTTCACAAAAATGTTTCAGACTTTTAATCCAAAGGATTATTGGAATATAACAGATTCTATATCCATGGTAGCCAGGATAGTTCCTTCTGGTAGAGGACCTATCGCAGACAGTTTATTTAGTAGGTCAGTTGTGTCCTGGAGGTAGCTGGCTTTCTCTCTCACCAGATGTTTAAGGACACCTTCCACCCATCCAGAAATGTTCTCAGTAAGGGTGCCCACGTATGAGATCATCAGTTTTCCTGGATTTCTAGGATTTAGAACCTTGGGAAACCTGTAAAATGTCCCTGTTCTTGGAGTTTCTGGTATCAGCTTGTATGGTATAGTAGGTAGGCCAGCAGCAATCTTTTTAAGTGCTTTAGAGTACTCCTGTGTCGGGTCTGATTGTATAAAGGGGTAAGTCAGTATCATTAGGTGGAAGATCCGGGAGTTTTCCCACTTAGGGTCTCCTCCCTGATCTGACATCAAGACTACTTCACGATGAAATGGCACAGCTTCCAAGGCAACCGTCTGATCGTCGCAGAGTACCTTACACAGATCCTAATAATTACAGAAATATGTCTGCACAATACCCTTTAGGGTGTCGCACAGATGCTGGCTTGCTGTCAGTTTCAGATAGAGGAACTTTTTTTTTTCTTTTACTTAGATTTATGCAGGTTCACCATCCTCAAATTATGTGTTTTCCTTAAAAATATTTTTGCAGATATATGATCAGCTACAAATATTGTTTTTTGTATGTTAGGTGAAATATAATCTTTTACTGTCTGTCAGATGACCAGATTACTAAATTACTTATTAAGATATGGATATTACAGCAATTTGCAGACAACTATTCTTCCACTTTGATATCCTGAGAAAAGGTTCAACCTTCTTCCAGGCGACTTTATAGTAGTAGAACCTTCTATAATGTAGAATACATAGCTACATATCAATGAAGGCTCAAATGTATAAAAAATGTATATGTATTACAGATCACTGTACAAATATCAGGGGATAACATAGCATAAACCCCTCATATTAGGGCACTTTCACACTAGCGTTAAAGTTTTCCGGTATTGAATTCCGTCCTAGGGGCTCAATACCGGAAAAAAACGCTTCAGTTTTGTTCTAATGCATTCTGAACAAAAAGCATTCCGTTCAGTATGCATCAGGATGTCTTGAGTTCAGTCACTTTACGGTATTTGGCCGGAGAAAATACCGCAGCATGCTGCAGTATTTTCTCCGGCAAAAAATCCAGAACACTTGCCGGAATGCCGGTTTCGGCACTAATTTCCATTGAAATATAATCATGCCGGATCCGGTACCAAGTGTTCCAGAAAAACAGATCCGGTTTTCCTGATGACACTGGAGAGACGGATTCCTCCAACGCTAGTGTGAAAGTACCCTTATCATAGCGTTACATAGTGTTACACTACATGTACAGGTGAGGAATACACCTTGCAGTGTCACTACATTAATAGACTATTCCAATAATCTTAAAATGGTCATATTGCACATATGCCTAATAGAAAGGCTCCAATGATATTATTTTCTAGTGCAGCGGCTTTGTGCCTTCACATTAAAAGGGTTCTCCAACCCCTATAATGACCCCCCCCCCAATGCCCGGGCACCTCATATAGGTTATTCTTACCCTGGTTCCCGGCACCTGCGTTACTCCAGATCCCTGCACGACCACTGCTGCATCACCCCAACGCTCGGATCAAAACATCCAGCAGGTATCCGGAGCAACGCGAGTGCCGGGGACCAGGGGTAAGTATAACCTATATGAGATGCCCGGGCATTGGGGGTCATTATATTGGATCATTATAGGGGTTGGATAACCCTTTTAATGTGAAGGCACAAAGCTGCTACACTAGAAAATATATAGCTCTTCAGGACCTGTAGCTTAAGGCTAGTTTCACACTAGTGGCAAGGAACCCTGGCAGGCTGTTCCAGCGGGTGAACAGTCTGTCGGATCCGTGCTGCCGCTAGTGCACGCGTGGGGCCGGAGGTCTGCTCTGTCTCCATTGATTATAATTACTCATGTGCATCTTCTCCATGCTTTCTTCTTTTCCAATCTGGACTCCCCTGACCCGTTCTCACCATGTAACCAAATCACTCTGGTTTGTTTCTATCCTGTATGTAGCACTTCCTGTTGCTGTATCCAACCAAACCCATGATGCACTTCTTCTTTCTCTGCCACACTCTAGCACCGCCCCTAACAAGGCGCAGCTAGTTTATAGCTCCTCCCACCTGGCTAATTACATAGACACTCCTCTATCACTGCCCCTGTTGCTGCTATGATATACCCATGGAAATAACATCACAGGAAATAAGAAGGAGCTGCATGGACATGGTCATGTGACCACAGCCCAGAACAGGAGATAGGAGCAATAAAGGGAAAAGCTACATAAATGATAATTTTAAAGGTTGTTGATGCAAACTCATCCCATGCGTGACTATATTTTCTGAATCTACTATATTTAAGCCGATGAGCACTTCTATACTGGTAGCATCCCCATCGGGGTCTGCAGTGACACCTTATCTGGCCACTCACATAGCTCTCCAGTGCCAGTTTTTAGTGCATGAAAAAGACAAAGGGGGAAATTTACTAAGACCAGCAATTAATATGCGAGTCCCAGTATATAGGGGGTCATTTACTATTAGATTTTTGGGCTTATATCTATGGATTTTTCCCGTTTACACCAGGTATAAAAAAAGGAGGCTTCATGTGGGCGGGGAAGGGGGCCGGCCGGCTCATTTCACTTATCATTTTCTATGCCTGTTTTAGGCGTAGAAAATTATCTAAATCTACACCAGGAAGGAAGCAGGCATAGAGTTAGGCCGACAGTAGAATGCGCCTAAGTTATGTAGAGGCCAGTGGCTACATATAACTTTTGCATATCATGCACCAGCACAGGGGTATTAAGGCCGGTGTCTAAAATTCCGGTCTTAATAAATGATCCCAATAGTATTCTGGGATACAATGCAAATTATTAAGAGGTGCACACCCTTTAATAATTTTTACACATGGTGGGAGATTGTTTGTCAGTTTTCTGATATACGTTGTCTGAAATTTTTCAGGACCCCACCCACTTTTCAGCTATGCGTAACATGGGTGCAAATCACTAATGTTTGGTGCAAAAACTAAAAGTCTTGATAAATGCACCCAATAGATCCTTGTCTATTGTATGTGATTCATTGGGAACATCTAAAAAGTAAGTAATTGGCCATGAAGCCTAATAATATGTTGAGAGATGTCCTGTTCTGTAGAGATCACTTCTCAGCAGTCATCTCATTATCACAAAAGATAAGATTCCAATAACAGTTCTGCCTAGATAAACCAGGATCAATCATTCATATTAGGTGATGTCACAGCTTATAAACTCCCCTCCTTGCAAAATGATTATGTATATATATATATATATATATATATATATATATGTACATATATCATATAAAGCTGAGTGTATGTATGTATTTATGTCCACAAAAGGAATTCACACCATAGCATTTACAAGGTTTTAGACCGGGTCTCGGCTCTCTAGAACGTACTGTTCCTGAGATATTACAAAAAATGCAAATATGGCACCATCACATGTCCGACATTAGCCAAACGAAGACTGCAGGTCTTTCACTCATATCCCAACTGCCATACACACAGTCACATGACCCTTATCAGCCATTAGAAGCTCGCAGGCCCTTAGTCTCCACATACACACAGTTTTACACCAAGTTTCCATAAGAACCCAGCCATTTTTCTTCACTACTGTAGGTCAGCTTTAAAGGGGCAGGGTGCTGTGGATGACATCGTCAAGAGAGCAGAGTGCTGTGCAGGTCGCAGTTAAGGGTACGGACTGCTATGGAGGTCAGTGTTAAGGGGCAGATTGCTGTAGAGGCCACCGTTAAGCGGTGGAGTGTTGTGGAAATCACTGTTAAGGAGATGGAGTACTGTGGAGGTCAATAATAAAGGGGCGACTGCTGTGGAGCTCATTCTTAAAGGGGCAGGCTACTGTGGAGGTCACTGTTAAGGGGGCGGGATGCTGTGGAGGTCACTGTTAAAGTGGCACGCACTGTGGAGGTTATAGTTAAGGAGGCAGGGAACAGTGGAGGTCACAGTTAAGGGGATGTCCGCTACGGAGATCGGTGTTAAGGGGCGGGGTGCTGTAGAGGACACTGATAAGGGGATGGGGCATTGTGGAGGTCACATTTTAAGGGAACAGAGCTCCGTGGAGGTCACTGTTAAGGGGCGGATTATTGTGGAAATCACTGTAGAGGTTACAAATAAAGGGCCGACCGCTGTGGAGGTTACTGTTAAGGGGGCGAGGTACTGTGAGGTCACAGTTAAGGCAGCAGGGTACTGTGAAGTCACTGTTAAGGGAGCAGTTACAGTGGAAAAGTATATATAGTGTAAAAAATAATAATAATGAGTCCCCTAATGTTTTTTTACCGCTAGCCAAGAGCCCACTATAAGAAATAGGATATGCAATATATCAAAATTTACAGTAGACAATTATCAAGCCAAATAAAAAGTCTATCTTGCGTAATATGATATTATTACTAGAAAACAATAGGTAGAATGTAAAAAAAGCATTATGCCTCATTTACATGTCAGTGTTTTGGTCAGTGATTTCCATTACTGATTGTGAGCCAAAACCGATTGCGGCTCTAAACACAGAACAGGTGCAGATCTTTCTCTTATAACTTATGTCTGTGGAGGCTCCAATCTTGGTTTTGCCTCACAATCACTGAATTTCTCCCAAAAATTTGCTTCGTGACAAATTAATTCTTCACGAAGTGTGTTTAATCAGGTCTATCACTGGTGTACATCACTGTACAGTACAGCAACATGCATAGCTAGACCTTTCTGGTAGCAAAACAGTTACTGGGGGAGATTTATCAAAACAGGTGAAAAGAAAAACGCCCATAGCAACCAATCAGAGTGATGCTTTAATTCTCCAAAGGAGCTCTTAAAAATTAAAGGGGGAATCTGATTAGTTGCTATAGGCAACTAAGTCACTTTCCTTAACATTAGTCTTGATAAATCTCCCCCACTGTGCGACAGGTCACATATATGGACGTGCGCATCATTGTGCAGACCACCAACAGTTCTAGCTAAACCCTAGCTAAACCAAAAGAAAAGCATACAGCAGCTTTCAGTAAAGCAAAGAAGAAAAATGCTGTGCCCCCCTGCAGAAGCTGTGTTCCAATGACTCTTTAGTGGAACAAAATAAGGACATAGAGGCAGCACCAATAAAGTAGTGGAGAAAAAAAGGTTCCATGTGGCAGTGTAAACACATGCATTTGAATCCCTTCTGTTAGCTGTAGAATGACTGTGCGTCACCATTAGGCTCAGTTCACACTTTAGTTATTTGGTCAGTTATTCTCATCATTTATTGTCAGCCAAAAGCAGGTGCAGGTCAAACCCACAGAACAGATGTAGATCTAGTCATAATACCCAATCCGATAGTAGGCTTGGCTCCTAAATTTGGCTAAAAAAACTGATTAAAATAATTGACTAAATAACTGAAGTGTGAACTCAGCCTTAGGCCTCTTTCAGACGGGCGTTGCGGGTGCACTCCGTCAAACAGTGCGGGTGCGTTGCGGGAATCGCCGCGATTTTTCCCTGCGAGTGCAAAGCGCTGTCATGCGTTTTGCACGCGCGGGAGAAAAATCGGCACTTTTGGTACCCAGACCCGAACCTGCACTTCTTCACAGAAGTGCATGTTTGGGTCAGAAATTGTCCCGCTGGTATTATTTCACATTATAACATAGTTATAATGTAAAATAATACCCTTAGCCATCTCCCTAATGTTTAAACAGGTGCAGAATGGGTTAAAAATAATAAACTAATCATAACTTACCTGGTCCATTTGATCGCGAAGCCCGGCCTCCTCTCCGTTAGCTTGAAAGATGAAAAGGACCTGTAATGATGTCACAGCATCACATGGCCCAATCACCTGCTCCATCACTATGGTGATGGAGCATGTGATTGGTCCATGTGATCCACGTGACATCATCCAAGATCATAAGCACTAGCCACAGCCTGAGGATAGTGATTAGGACCTTGGATGATGTCACATGGTCACATGGACCAATCACATGCTCCATCACCATAGTGATGGAGCAGGTGATTGAGCCATGTGATGTGACGTCATCACAGGTCCTTTAGATCATCGATGCTGCAGGGAAGAGAGGACAGATCGCGACTACGCGATCAAGTGGCTAAGGTAAGTTAACTTTTATTATTTTTAACCCCTTCCTCTTCATTTTACACAGCATTCTTTATTAAGAATGCTATTATTTCCCTTATAACCATGTTATAAGGGGAAATAATAGAATTGGGTCCCGTTGCTAAGCAGCAATGCGGGAAAATCGCAACGCATCCGCACTTGGTTGCGGCTGCTTGCGATTTTCCGCATCCCCATTCACTTCTATGGGGCCTGCGTTGCGTGAAAACGCAGAATATAGAACATGCTGCGATTTTCACGCAACGCAGAAGTGATGCGTGAAAATCACCGCTCATGTGCACAGCCCCATAGAAATGAATGGGTCCGGATTCAGTGCGGGTGCAATGCGTCCTCCTCACGCATTGCACCCGCGCGGAAAACTCGCCCGTGTGAAAGGGGCCTTACAGGTAAATGTAATTTATTGGCATGGACTGAACCGTTCAGTGGCCCAAGATTTAAGTAGTGGCCCCATAACGGTGGGGAGGGTGACAGCAGTAAGGCTATGTTCACATCAATGTTTATTTTTCCGTGGTTCTGATCCATCAGAGGAACAGCCCGAAAAAAGCGGATCCTGTAGTTTGAGCATCCGCATTATATCTGTCAGTATTTAGTCAGCATTTGATCAGCATTTGTAAGGAAAAAAAATAAGTAGGTCCAAAACAGAGATAACATGTGATTGAAATTTTAGCATGTCTTTTGTGTTTTAGACCCACTCCTGCTTTTGGCTTACAAATCATGATCCAATACTGATGCAAAATACTGACAGAGGCTGAAACGTCTGGACCCATTTTTTTTTGTTATTTTTCTGTTCTTCTGACAGATCAGAAGAACGCAAAAATAAACAGTGATGTCAACATGGTCAAACAGAACAGAGTGGTGAGGGTAGCAACAGCATGAAGAGTCACAATAGTGGCCTCGGAGCAGAGTGCTGATGGTGGCAACAGCATAAAGAGTCACAATAGTGGCCCCGGAGCAGAATGGGGAGGGGGCAACAGCAGTGGCAGTAACAGCACAAGATGGTGGCAGATCACAGAAGAAGCAGATGGCAGTAGAAGCAGCAGGCATGTGGCAGCATCAAAAAAGTGGCAGCAGTACCTGGCCAGAAGTAATGGGCCATTTGTCACAATGTTCCAGTGTGGCACCACACTAAAGTCAGATCATTAGTGCCAGAATTATCTAGTCTGCTGAATCAGGCACTGATGTCTGGAAATCCTGGTTGATTCAGTTGGTTGAGGCCAGTTTCCTTGACATTTTCAAGATGTCTTGCAGTTGGGTGGTAGACTTCAGGAACTGGGTGACAACCAGATTGAAGTTGCGCGCCATGCAGGGTCAGCCTTCCCTGACGCAGCACAGAATGTTCTTCCCGTTATCGGTGACGATGGCTCCCATCTCCAGTTGGTGAGGAGAGAGCCAGTATTCGATTTTTTGGTTGATGATGTGAAGCAGTTCCTACCCGGTGTTCGCCCAGGCTGACCAGGTGCAGAACCGCTTGACAAGACCTTGCTTTGCATAGGTGATATACTGGAGGATCACTCTGAACTGTGCCTACAGTGGAGGCTGACAATATGGAGGATGGTGGAGGAATTGCTCCTGGTTAGCCAGAATTCTACACCACACTGATGAGGGGCAACACCCCGAAACAGCTGTCTGTGGATGGATAACTGGCTTAGGTTTTCCCCGTCACATCCTTAAAGCTTGTAAAAAAGCAGGATCTTGACATAGGGGCCACTTAATATGGTGGATTTGGTGATCTCTCCAATGGAGACACCCCTTTGCTTGGTTTACCTTCCTTTGAGGGATATCTGGCTTTCATTGTGTTGTAGACCCAATACTGGGGCTCCACATTTATTTTGCACAATATGGAGGATGAGGAGGCAGAGGAAGACATTCATGCAGAAATTCCACAATTATGAGGAGGCGGCATTGCCCTCACCTGGCCAAGTTGTTGGTGTGGCTGGACCAGAACCACGTTTACCCAGTAGACCAGTGGGTAGTACCAGCAACTTGGCTAGGTGTACATTTAGATTCTGTGTCGTTAATGCAAATTTTCTTTCCTATACAGCAAAGACCATGTGTGTTTGAGGCAGATTAAAAAAAAAAAAAAAAAAACATCTAAAAGAAAAATATGAAAAGTGTGGCGTGCATTTGTATTACCCCCCGAGTTGATGCAATTACAGCTGCAAGTCTTTTGGGGTATGTCTCCACACATCTAGAGGCTGAAACTTTTGCCCATTCTTCTTTGCAAAATAATGTGTAGTAGATCATATTACGGCACTCACCCGGGAGTAAAAGAATCCTCATTATTGCTTCAAGCGGGTATACATAAACATGGACATGAACATCTAGGCGACAGCCCTTTCATTGCACACTTGCACTTCATCTGGCCAGATTCTCAATGGGATTTAGATCTGGATGTTTTCCTATTTGAAGTGGCGGTCATGGAAGTGCACTGCTGCTGCTCCATTCAACTCAATGGAACTGCTGGAGATATCCAAGTAGAGTGCTCAGCTATCTCTCGCAGTCCCATAGAGTTGAATGGAGTGGCACTACACGTGAGTGACCGCTGCTAGATTCAAACAGAGGAATACCGTACTCTTGTTCTCATGGTTGACGGGAGCCCCAGCAGTCCTTTGGTCAGGCACTTATTTGTGGTCTGGGATCAGACATTTATCTGATAGGCATGGGTCAATCTCTGGGATTCACTACAATGTCAAGAATAGGGCCCCGTCATAGTTGGCTAGAAACAGAGAGGTGGCCATGCATGCATATCTTTCTCCATTCAATTCAACATATATGTTCTAGATGGGACAACCCCTTTAATTCACAAGTAACCCAAGAGAGCTTATTAAAGATATGACCCGTGTGAGTGATGATAACAGCATCATTTATGATATAATTAAGAGGACAGGTTCTGTATAGATTGATGGTGGGCCCAAGGTAAACAATCCTGGCACTTCCTGATGCCAAACTGATTGCCAGCATCTCCCATCAACCAAAATATAATGTCTATGGCAACTTCTTTAGACTTTTTGATATCACAAGATGTAAATCTGCCCATAGGCATACTTGTTGGTAGTTATCTTCCCCTGTCTTATCATCAACACTGCCTGTTCGGCTTTGCAAAGTTTGTCAACTTGTCACTATCTCCAGAATCCAATGTGACATGACCATTGTGAACACATCTGAACACATGATATTGTCGGGGGATCCTACATAAATTAGTGGGATCTGCTGAGAATATCCTCATGACTATGGCCAGGGAGGGAGAACAAGAAGCATGGTATTACCATTATATGGCTCATTTACAAGCCTTTTAACTAAAGCATTCATTTTTTTCATTTCTGCGTCTGGTATTCAGTACTGATAAAATAAAATACTAATATGCATATGATACTGCTCTCCTTCCGCAAATTCACATTTGAAGATCAAGATAAATGTATTGAATCCAGACAGCACCTTATACATTATAAAATGAATCAATTCGGCAGCATAGCATTTTGCTGTCTCTAAAACATGAAGTTTGAAATCTAAACATCTGTTTTAGAGAATTTTTGGATTTTTGGTTTCCTTGTAATTAAGTATATCATACCTCAACTAAATATTCCATTTATGAACACGCAGTAGAGCAAATAATAGTTTTATATAAGGCTATATTTGCACATATGCACCTGCTTATTCAAGGAGCTACATCTGTGATGAATGAAAAAGTCTAGATCTAGATTTTCTATTTAGATGTATACTAGGTGGATTGCCTGCAGAATGCAAGCAGCATTTTAGTAAAATAAAATGTACCCGCCAAAATATTTGTCGGTATATATTAGTAATGAAAATGTAATATACTGTAAAAGAGTAAAGAGCTGAGAGGAGGATGAGACAGCTCATTACCTCCGTGAAGGAACCTGTCCTGTGTGATTAGGAAAGGTTTTGTGTGTACTAATAGGATGGCACCTAATGATTCCTCTAATGAATGCTCCCTAGTAGAGATGAGCGAACTTCTATTTTTAGTTCGGTGTCCAAAGTTCGGGTTCGGGTTATCGTAGCATCCTGTTATGGATTCCATAACGGCATTTGGAATCCATAAGGGGCTGCTTTATTGAACCCGAACCTTGGACAACCCTAAGGACCTGGGGTGACGTCACCGTCATGTGATCAGTGCAGGGGCGTGGCTCAGCACTGGATCACCTCTTATCCAATCCAGTGCTGAGCCACGCCCCCTGCACTGATCACATGACGGTGACGTCACCCCAGGTCCTTAGGGTTGTCCAAGGTTCGGTTTCAATGAAGCAGCCCCTTATGGGTTCCAAATGCCGTTATGGAATCCATAACGGGATGCTACGATAACCCGAACCCGAACTTTGGACACCGAACTAAAAATAGATGCTACGGGATGCTACGATAACCCGAACCCGAACTTTGGACGCCGAACTAAAAATAGAAGTTCGCTCATCTCTATTCCCTAGTCAAAATGAGTCAATATACAGTGACTAATGAAAGGTATTTGGTAATATATTTATTTTTACTTTCTTAATTCCTGGAGAACCCCGTTAAGAATAAGTACTACAGACTGTCATTCTGGAATGCTTAAAACTGATTATGTAGATGCCAATTGTCCAAGGGGCTAGGACTAGTGTTGCCATAAGTTCATAAATGGTTTTATCTTTTCTTGGTACATTGAAAGATACCTGGGCAGATTGTCAGGCATCGTTCACTTTCCATCACAGATTCCATTAAAAATGCTGGACAAAATACTGCAGCATGCAGCGCTGTTCTGTCCGGTAAAATAACAGACCTCGTTATAGTCAATGGAGTCTGCAAGGCGCTTTTGGTGTGTGTCATGAGGCTGATCTGTCTGGCTTGTGTTCAGTTTTTCTATTCTCATCATAGAACAGGATTATAAAATGCCCAATGCATGTGAACAAGGCTTGTTAGATCCACAGTGTACGATGGATGTAACTGTTAGGCATCAAAAGGAGTTTTACAGACAAAACAAACTTTATGTAAAATGTGGATCCTGGTGTTCTGTGTCATACACATAATGACTTTACCTCCTGCCAAGTACTAAACATACACTGGCAAGCAGCACCCACCAGTGGGAAAACAGTTAAATTTGTTCTCCTCCCCTCACTTTTCTCCTGGTTTTGCTGGGGGGAACATACGTTGATGACAGCTTGCTCTGAGCTCTGCGTTGGCGAAATAAACCTTTACTTTGATATTATTTTGGATAACCGACATATTTTTACGTCATTTGTCTCAGGAGATAAAAGGTAGGGGAAAGTGGGCCAGGTCCTGTACTAAAAGCAGCTGATTTATGACTAGCTTTTAAACCTGCCTACTTGCTTCTTCTAGTATGTGATACCTTAAGTAATCTGTAGATTCAGCTAAAACAACAACAATTATACAATTGCAAATCTTAGCACAAAGATATTGAAATTGCATAACACTTACAGTGAAATTGTCCCACATTTATTGATACTGTCTAAAAGTAAGACAGTGTAAACTTAGTCTTAAAGAGTAGGGTTGATCATGCTGATTAAAATCATAAATTTAATTTGTCTGTATGTTAAACAGCTGCAGAGATATATGTGTTTTTATCCATATACAGATAAGCACATTGGAGCACCAGCACCAGCTGAATTCTTGGAGTACTGTTTTGTAACACCCCTATGCTCAGCACACGCCCCCTCCCATTGATTGAAGGGGCTAGACATCAGCATGCTGTGTCCTAGCATGTACATATATAGACTACATAGACTACTTACTATAGCCTTGCCATGTTGAAAATAGAGTTTTTCTTTACTTAGAAAACTAATAAATATTACTAATTTAGTCAAAGTAATATGTATTAGCTTTCTAAGTATAGTAAACCACTCATCTCAATACAATAAGGGTATAGCTTGGAGGTAAGTGGTCAGCCTTGATTGTAGATATCCCAGGTTTGAATTCCAGAAGAGGCGGATTCTTTCCCCATAATAAAAGCCCTTACTATATTGAGAATAGAGGTTTTCTATACTTAGAAGGCTGGTACATATTACTGGTGTCTTTATAATCATATATTGTGCCTGTGAATAAACCACAAGTATTTATTATTTCTGCAGCGGTTTAACATACAGACAAAAGAAAGGAATTTTTTTAATCAGCATAATCAACCCTACCAGGCAGTATGCCTGATTTATAGGGTTGATCATGCTGACAGAGACTCTTTAAACTGCACCAGATTTATCACAGTGGCTTACCTTGGATGGTAAACTGGCATACCTATAGACTGTCTAGTCTAAGTTTACATCACCTATTTATTGGCTTAGTTGTATTTTTTTTTTAATTTGCACACTTTTTGGTACAAAGAGCCACATTAAAGCCACTCCACTTTTCTGCAAAGCCAAAATCCTTTCCGCTAAGCTACACCCTAAAGTATTTAAATACTTAAAATACATAACTACTTAATTGGTACAAAGCAGGTACACCAGTTTTTTTTTTTTGGCCCAAATTGCACTAGAATTCTGGCACATTTTAATCAGTAAATTTCTCCTATTATTTTCCCACAAGAGAAGTTGTAGCTGAAGCCGGAAAGAAGGGTCCTTATCCAGAGAGATACCAACTCTGTGAGATAGTACAGTTGCTTTTCTGGCAGCTTGCTAAGAGTCAACCTCTGAGGGAGAGAAGAACAGACTTCTATAGAAGGTTAAGGACCATTTAAAGGGACAGTGCCTGGACAAGAAAGTCAATGTAAGGTAACACACGTTTACTGCTGTTGACTTCACTGCACATGGTTGGGGTTTTTTAGCTTCAGGCTCCTGCCACACTACTGAGACGAGCTGGCCATCCATTTAATGGATGCACCCTGCAGTTGGGCATTGCAGAGATATTGATAATGAAATCGTACTCCTTTGGTCATTTGGCAAGGTTGCTTGTATGTATAGAAAAGGACTCTGTGAGGAAAATCATAGTTACCACCACCTAAACACAGCCTTTGGGAAAAGCCTACCTTGTGATACATCAGACAATTGTGCCAATTATTTGTACTGACTGGTACTGTGCCATCCATAATCTACTCATTAAAAGAGAGACTATATTTTGCTTTAAAGAAGTCAGCCTGGTCATTTGTCTCATATCCGACCCGTCTTTGCACTGCATGGTTCATCTAACACCAAGGGCACCCTAGCCACCACCAGGCAAGAGCCCCCTAATCCACGCTGTGCACCGAGGAAAAGAAAAGGTGTGAAAGGGTGAGTTCAGTATCACCACCTACTCTGGCAGAGAGTTCCATAGTCTCACTGCTCTTACTGTAAAGAATGCTCTTCTTTGTTTGTATAGAAACCATCTTTCCTCTAGACGTAGAGGATGTCCCCTTGTCCGGGATATACTGTAAATAGATGATGGGGGAGATCTTTGTACTGACCCCCTATGTATGTATACATAGTTATTAGATCTCCTCTCAGTCATTTCTTTTCTAAACTGAATAACCCTAATTTGGATAATCTTTCTGGGTATTGTAGTCCAGCCATTCCAGTTATTACTTTTTTTTATATATATAAATTTTTATTGTTATTTACTACATATCAACATGAGGGTACACAGACCCTCAAACAATGTCACTTACAATTGGGGTACGCAGACCCCAAAACAGTGTCACTTACAAATGAAGTATGCAGACCCCAAAACAGTGTCACATACAATTGGGGTACACAACAGAACATCAATAGAGTACCAACAAAGTCCAATGTCAGCTCAAAAAGAAAAGCAAAAGGCATACATTGCATTTTCCTTCCTCCACCCCCCCCCCCCCTAGGTAAATGCACTGGTATTTATGCAACTGTCCACCAAAGGACGTCCTTTTTCAAGAGTCTCCTTGACTACCTCTTATATCAGTATTTTGTAAGAGCAGACTACCCAGTCTCCCTCTCATATAGAACTTGTAAGTCCAGCTCACCTCATATCCTCCATGCACGGTAATACTGTCTATTGAAGGTATCTCCGCTTGCAACCACCTCTGCAATATACATCTTTTGGTAACCATACAAATCGAGTGGAACAGACGAGGAAGAGACATCCTCGAACCCTCCCCCTCCTCAAAACTAAATAGAAAGAGTTGGGGGGTTAATTCCACCCTCTGCCCCACATCTCTCTGACCATCTGAGCCACCCCCTCCCAAAGCTGCTTGCTCTTTGGACATGTCCAGAGCCCATGGTATAAGTCTGTATAGCCCTTGCCACATTTAAGACAATTTGTCATACAGTCAGCTTTATCTGGGTGTGGGGGTATATTAAAACCAAATATGGCTCTATGTATGATTGTTAATTGAGTATATCTCCAAGCTTCATTTAGAATATGGCTTCTCACCCATAACCATCCTTTTTGATCTATATTCCCATCTCCTAGCTGTTCAGCCCCATTTTTGAAGTCCCACTGCCTTCCCTCTTGGGTCCCTTCCTTCTGCATTCTATAATAAATAGAAGAGACTGACACCTTACCCCCTCTCAGTTCAAGAATTTTGTCTAGGGTGTTCTGGTTCACTTATGTACTACTACTAGATTAGATGTAATTGCCGCTTTAATCTGGGCAAACTGAATAGTCTGGAATGGACATAATGAAAATTTAGCTACCACCTCTTCACTGGAGAGCCATCTAGCTCCGAGTCATGAAGCAGATGTCTTACTAGTGTAATCCCTTTAGATTACCACTCCACAAAAAGGCTATAGGTATGCCCATGTATGAACTCCGGATTATTTCATAAAGAGATGTTTAGATGTTCTACAAAATAACGAGTACCGTCTCCTTAGTATTCTCCATTGTCACTATAGTATCTTTTATAAGTATAGACTGTTTGATCCACGCGGGAATACACTGTAACCTAGCATGCAAAAGTGCCACTAGGGACCAAGGAGCACAGAAATCTCTTTCTAAAGACAACGCTGAGTAATGACTAGTCCCATTAATCCAGTCTGCTATATGTCTAGCCATGCACACCAAGTTGTACCCTCTAATATCTGGAAAGGTTATGCCACAATGTTCTTTTGTAGCCATAAGTTTATGCAATTTGATTCTAGGACGTCATCCATGTCAAAGGAACACCGTGAATGCTTTAGTTAATTTATTGACTGTATGCTTTAGTAGTAGGGAAAAGGTCTGTAGGGGATACAACAATTTGGACATGGACATCATTTGAAATAGGTGGTTTCGACCTATTAATGATAGTGGGTGGTCATTCCACTGTTGCAGTTCCCGTAGTATCTAAGCAGTCAATGGAGCATAGTTTAGTCTATAAATCGACTCCTAAGGTAGTCCCTGTTTTTATTTCCAAATATGTAATGTAGGATTTACCTACCGGTATTGCCTCCACATCAGTGACTCATCCCCCATAGTATTTACCCTGAATGAAGAGCACTGCGCTTTTTGTATAATTGATTCGGAGTCCTGAAAAGAACCCAAAGGCTGTCAGTGCGTGCATCACTTTGGCCATATCTTGAAAAGGATCCGCCATAAATAATTCTATGTCGTCAGCAAATAGGGCTAACCGCAACATTTGCTTACCTGTAGCCAGTCCTTCAAAGATATCTGACGAGTCCAGGTGTCTGGCCAATGGTTCTATTGCAAGATCAAACAGTAATGTGGACATAGGACAACTTTGTCTGGTATCCAGTTATTACTTTAGTTGCCCTCCTCTCAGGGCCGTCTTTAACGCAGGGCAAAAGGCCCAGTTGCTCCTGGGGGGCCCAAAGCAGCTGCCTCATGAGCCCTGCTGGCCACTGCCCACAAGTCTGTACTAGTACACGGGGGTTGTAGTGTGTGTAACAAGAGCCACAGAGGCAGCTCACTAGCGCTTGCAATGATAAAACCGGCAACCGTTTCCTGCATACTCAGCACCGCATCCAGTCACAGGAAGGGCTCTGCTTCTGAGTCCAAGAAGAGAAATGGCAGCCCGGACAGCCAATCAGAGACAAGGAAGGGTTGTGAGAACCAATAGAGGAGCAGAAGAGGCGGGGTGGGAAAGTCCCAACTTGTGACAGAACGGAGAAGTATGCACAATACTGAGGAGTGTGTATATGTGCTGTGTGGACTGTGTCATATGTATATAGCTGTCCTGTGTGGACTGTATCATATGTATATAGCTGTCCTGTGTGGACTGTATCATATGTATATAGCTGTCCTGTGTGGACTGTATGACAGGTATATAGCTGTCCTGTGTGGACTGTATCATATGTATATAGCTGTCCTGTGTGGACTGTGTTATATGTATATAGCTGTCCTGTGTGGACTGTATCATATGTATATAGCTGTCCTGTGTGGACTGTATCATATGTATATAGCTGTCCTGTGTGGACTGTATCATATGTATATAGCTGTCCTGTGTGGACTGTATCATATGTATATAGCTGTCCTGTATGGACTGTGTCATATGTATATAGCTGTCCTGTGTGGACTGTATCATATGTATATAGCTGTCCTGTGTGGACTGTATCATATGTATATAGCTGTCCTGTGTGGACTGTATCATATGTATATAGCTGTCCTGTGTGGACTGTATCATATGTATATAGCTGTCCTGTGTGGACTGTATCATATGTATATAGCTGTCCTGTATGGACTGTGTCATATGTATATAGCTGTCCTGTGTGGACTGTATCATATGTATATAGCTGTCCTGTGTGGACTGTATCATATGTATATAGCTGTCCTGTGTGGACTGTATCATATGTATATAGCTGTCCTGTGTGGACTGTATCATATGTATATAGCTGTCCTGTGTGGACTGTATCATATGTATATAGCTGTCCTGTGTGGACTGTATCATATGTATATAGCTGTCCTGTGTGGACTGTATCATATGTATATAGCTGTCCTGTGTGGACTGTATCATATGTATATAGCTGTCCTGTGTGGACTGTATCATATGTATATAGCTGTCCTGTGTGGACTGTATCATATGTATATAGCTGTCCTGTGTGGACTGTATGACAGGTATATTGCTGTCCTGTGTGGACTGTATCACATGTATATAGCCGTCCTGTGTGGACTGTATCATATGTATATAGCTGTCCTATGTGGACTGTATCATATGTATATAGCTGTCCTGTGCGGACTGTATCATATGTATATAGCTGTCCTGTGTGGACTGTATCATATGTATATAGCTGTCCTGTGTGGACTGTATCATATGTATATAGCTGTCCTGTGTGGACTGTGTTATATGTATATAGCTGTCCTGTGTGGACTGTATCATATGTATATAGCTGTCCTGTGTGGACTGTATCATATGTATATAGCTGTCCTGTATGGACTGTGTCATATGTATATAGCTGTCCTGTGTGGACTGTATCATATGTATATAGCTGTCCTGTGTGGACTGTATCATATGTATATAGCTGTCCTGTGTGGACTGTGTCATATGTATATAGCTGTCCTGTGTGGACTGTATAATATGTATATAGCTGTCCTGTGTGTACTGTATAATATGTATATAGCTGTCCTGTGTGGACTGTATCATCTGTATATAGCTGTCCTGTGTGGACTGTGTCATATTTATATAGCTGTCCTGTGTGGACTGTGTCATATGTATATAGCTGTCCTGTGTGGACTGTATGACAGGTATATAGCTGTCCTGTGTGGACTGTATGACAGGTATATAGCTGTCCTGTGTGGACTGTATCATATGTATATAGCTGTCCTGTGTGGACTGTGTTATATGTATATAGCTGTCCTGTGTGGACTGTATGACAGGTATATAGCTGTCCTGTGTGGACTGTATCATATGTATATAGCTGTCCTGTGTGGACTGTGTCATATGTATATAGCTGTCATGTGTGGACTGTATCATATGTATATAGCTATCCTGTGTGGACTGTATGACAGGTATATTGCTGTCCTGTGTGGACTGTATGACAGGTATATAGCTGTCCTGTGTTGACTGTATCATATGTATATAGCTGTCCTGTGTGGACTGTGTCATATGTATATACTGTGTGGACTGTGTCATATGTATATACTGTGTGGACTGTATCATATGTATATAGCTATCCTGTGTGGACTGTATGACAGGTATATAGCTGTCCTGTGTGGACTGTATGACAGGTATATATATACCTGTCCTGTCCTGAGTGTGTGTATGTCCGGCTACATTATAAATATATTACTTGTTTTATGTGAACAAGGGTGCTGGGTGGTTGGAGAAGGGGGGAATGTGTGTGTTCTGGTGAAGGGCGTGATTACATGCTACGGTGTGGGAAGGCGGGATCCAGGGGGCCCAAGTAAATTCTTGACCAAGGTCCAATCAATATTTAAGACGGCCCTGCCTCCTCTGAACCCTCTCCAGCTCTCCTATGTCTGCCTTGTTCACAGGAACCCAGAACTGTACACTGTACACCATGTGTGGTCTGACTAGTGATTTTTAAAGTGGCAGGACTATGTTCTCATCACGGGCATCTATGGCCCTTTTGATGCAACCCATTATCTTACGTACTGGTGACTTGAATTACACCTTCCCATGTGCATAATCTTTAGTGATGAGCGGGAGGTGCCATATTCGATTTCGCGATATTTCGCGAATATTCGATTGAATATTCGTCATATATTCGTCAAAATCGAATATTTGTCATTATTTTATATATTGCAAATTTTACGCGAATTTATATTCGCGTCGCGAATGAAACTTAGATCTGAGTTCCTAATGGTTAACTTGTATTGCTAGAATTGACAAAGATAACGAATATCACACGAATATAGCACTATATTCTCAATCTTCGTTATATTCTAACAATACAGCCACTAGGAACTTAGCTCTAAGATCAATTCGCAATCCGAGTATATGTTCGCCTCGCGAATGAAACTTAGATCTGAGTTCCTAATGGTTGTTGCTAGAATATAACGAAGATTGAGAATATAGTGCTATATTCGTGAATTCGAGATATTCTCAGTCTTCGTTATATTCCAGCAATACAACCATTGGCAACTCAGCTCTAAGTTTAATTCGCGAGGCGAACATATACTCGCATTGCGAATTGATCTTAGAGCTAAGTTCCTAATGGTTGTATTGCTAGAATAGAACGAAGATTGAGAATATCTCGAATTCACGAATATAGCACTATATTCTCAATCTTCGTTATATTCTAGCAATACCACTATTAGGAACTCAGCTAGCTCTAAGTTTCATTCGCGAGGCGAACATATACTCGCGTTGCGAATTGATCTTAGAGCTAAGTTCCTAATGGTTGTATTGCTAGAATAGAACGAATATTGCAATGCGAATAATTCAGGTTATATTAATCGCATTGCGATTACAACTTAGTGAAATTTGTGAGATCGTGATTCTCACATCCGACAGTACATTTTAGCATGGAGGCGTTCCCATAGGGATGGGGACGCTCCATGCACACGGGAAGTCGGCAGAAGCGGCAACAGGCATTGACTGAAGCTCGCAGGGAGCCAGGAATCCTCCGGACAGGTAAGAACAGCTTTTGGGAAGTGGGAAGACAACCAGAGAGCAACGAGGATTAACATCTAAAAAAAAAAATATTCGCGAATTATCGAAGTTGCGATATTCGCGATAAAAATTCGCAATTCGAATATTCGCGCTCAACACTAATAACCTTACACATCCATCTTATGTCTTAATTACTTTACACAATTTAGTGTCATCTGCAAAAATTGAGCTTTTACTGTGCAAGCCTTCTACAAGATCATTAATAAATTTATTGAAGAGAATAGGGCTCAATACCGACCCCTGAGGTACCCCACTAGTTACAGTGACCCAATCTGAGTGTGTACTATTAATAACCACCCTCTGTTTTCTGTCACTCAGCCAGTTACTTACCCACATAGAGACATTTTCTTCCAGTCCGAGCATTCTCATTTTATATACTAACCTTTTAGGTGGCACAGTATCAAATGCTTTGGAGAAGTCAAGATATACAACATCCATTGACTTACCACACATCCATTACCTCCTCATAGAAACTGATTAATTAGTTCGATATGACCGATTCTTTTCATCAAGGTACTCCAAGATATCTTTGAAAGTGTTCCGTTTACCCACAACAGATGTTAGACTTACCGGAATATAGTTTCCGGACTCTGTTTATGACCCCTTTTTTAATAATGGCACCACATTTACTAATCGCCAATCCTGTGGAATGGTCGCTGTTAATATAGGTTTCTTAAATATCAGAAATAAAGGTCTGTCTATGACATTACTGGGGGAGGGGGATACGGGGATGTATGCCATCTGCACCTGGTGTCTATTGTAAGCTTTTTAAGATGCCACTTCCTGGGTCAGACAGGGCACTTTTAATGGTGAATTCACTTTTACATTTTGCATTTCATCTGACAGTTTATTTTCTTCAGTGAATACAGTGGAGAAAAATATATTTAATAGCTTTACTTTCTCCTCATTGCTCTCTGCACTAACTCCCCCCCCCCCCCAACACTCTGTAAAGGGACAACACTTTAAGGTTTAAACCTTTTACTATTTATATAGTTGAAGAACAATTTAGGTTAGGTTTTACCCTCTTTGGCAATAAGTCTCTCTGTCTCCAACTTGACTGCCTTTATGTGTTTTTTACATATTCTATTTTTTCCCTTATAGTATTTCAATGCTTCCTCACTGCCTTCCAGTTTTAGTGATTTAAATGCATTTTTTTGTCATTTATTGCTTCCTTTATATTTCTATTTATGCCCATTGTCTTTTCGTTCCTTATCCTTTTATTACCATAAAGTATGTACGTACAGTTAGAGTTTTAGGATGCTTTTAGAAATATCCCATTTTGTGGCTGTATTTTTTAGGACATTATTTTTCACGACATTGTCCCATTTAGTGAGGTTAATGGCCTCCCTTAGTTGGTCATATTTTGCTTTATGGAAGTTTGGTATTTTTGTGCCTCCCTAAAGAAACAAACACTCTTTTGAATGACAATTAGAAGTTTATTATTTTATGGTCACCATTTCCCAGGTGTCTCCCAACCTGTACTTCAGGTGTTATGTCTGGTCTATTGTTTAAGTCCAGTATGGCCGTCTCTCTAGTAAGGTCCTGAACCAGTTGGGAATAAAACATAATTGTCTTTGGTTATTGCCAGGAACCTGTTTGCTTTAAGAGATATACAGGTTTTGGGTTCCCAGTCTGTATCTGGGTAGTTGAAGTCCCGCATAATAACAACCTCATTATGATTTGCCTCCTCATCTATTTCCCTTAGTAGTAGATTTTATGTGGACACTGTTATATTAGGTGGCTTATAACAAACTCCCATCAGTATTTTATGATTCTTTTTACCTCCATTTATTTCTACCCACAGTGCTTCCACATGTTTATGTCCCTCACTCATATCTTCCCGGAGTGTGGACTTCATATAAAGGCAAACCCCTCCCCCTCCGGTTTTCATTATCCTTTCTAAATAGACTGTAACCCTGTATGTTAACCGCCCAGTCATAGCTATCATCCAACCATGTCTAAGTTATTACCACTATGTCATAGTACCCTTCAGACATCACTAATTCCAGTTCACCAGTTTTATTAGTTTTATTAATCCTCCCCTCCTATAATGTAATTACCCTCCCTAGTTTAAACACTCCTCCAACCTTCTAGCCATCTTCTTCCCCAAAACAGCTGCCCCTTCCCCATTTAGGTGCAGCTCATCCCTACGATAGAGCCTGTAGCCGACAGAGAAGTTAGCCCAGTTCTCCAGCAACCAAAACCCCTCCTTCCTACACCAGTTCTTGAGCTGCTTGTTAACCTCCCTAATCTCCGGCTGCATTCCTGGTGTAGCTCATGGTACCAGTAGTATTTTTTTAAAAATGCCTTTGCGGTCCTTGCCCTAAGCTTTTGACTAGAGTTGAGCGAACTTGTGTTTTAAGTTCAGCATCCAAAGTTGGGGTTCGGGTTATTCAACCATCCCATTATGGATTCCACTACCACGGACCATAACGGCATTTGGAACACAGGGTGAAGGACCTGGGGTGACGCCACCATCATGTGATCAGTGCAGGGGGCGTGGCTCAGTACTGGATTGGATAAGAGGTCGTAGGCTGCCACCTCCTATCTAATCCAGTACTGAGCCACGCCCTCTGCACTGATCACATGACGGTGATGTCACCCCAGGTCCTTCGTGTTGTCCAAGGTTCGGGTTCATTGAAGAATCCCCTTATGGATTTCAAATGCCGTTATGGCCGTGGTAGCGGAATCCATAACGGGATGCTTGGATAACCCGGACCCGAACTTTGGAGGCCGAACTTAAAACACAAGTTCGCTCAACTCTACTTGTGACCTAAATTCCTAAAATCATTTTTAAGGACCCTCCACCTACCTCTAACTTTGTCATTGGTTCCAATTTGGACCATGGCTGCTGGGTCTTCGCCAGCCCCTTCCCGTAATCTATCGACCTCGAGCGCCAGGAAGATAGCCCACTATTTTTAGTCTAAAAATTGCTTTTTAGGCAGCCTTTTTTTTTAGTCACATTTACTACTGAAATTGCACTGTTTTGGAGGTTTTCACACCCTGTTCGACTGTTTTGATTTTTTTAGACTTATTCAGAAGTTTTTTTAAATTTTGCCACTTTTTCCCGACCTATTTATGTAGGTGCACCTTTTTTGCACCTGAATTTGCCTCAAAACAGTCTAATTTCTACTCCACTCCAAGGCTGCCGTACTTCTTTTCAGTGGTGAGTTGCAATTTTTGTTTTGAATTATTCATACTTTACTGACATGTGACTGAGACATGTGACTTTTCTTTGCAAAGATGTGACTTTTTTTCATGCACAAGTAAATTAGACCAGTGTAGGTGAATAGGTACCTGTCTAACTGAAAAACAACTACCAGAGGTCAGACTAATAAAAATACTCCTAGTCTAATTCATCAACCGCTGTGCGACTTTTAATAAATACTCGGCAAAAGAAAGACATCTGAATTAAATACGCCTGTTTCATTTCATGGCCAAAAACACACAAGCTTGATAAATGTGTATTTGACAGTGGGTAGGTGTGATCCATTTTGGCTTCTAGCACAGCAGAAATACTGTTAGGGTGTTTCCACACGTCGTGGCTATGCTGCATTTATGGTGCTTTTTCTTCCAGCAAAGGGAAAACACACAGCAGACTTAAATTACATTAAGGTAAGGGTACTTTCACACTTGCGTTGAAGGATTCCGTCAGGCAGTTCCGTAAACAGAACTGCCCGACGGATCCGTTAAAACGTTTGAAAGCGGATTTCATTTGCAAACGTATCCGTTTGACAATTGTATTGAAATAACGGATCCGTCTTTCCGTTGTCATCCGTAAAAACGAATCCGATATTTATTATTTTACCATTTTTAAAGGTCTGCGCATGCGCAGAGTGGAAGAACGGATCCGTTAATGCATCAATTTTCAATGTTGGATCCGCCCTTAATACATT
Organism: Bufotes viridis; assembly: GCA_033119425.1. Lineage (NCBI taxonomy): Eukaryota > Metazoa > Chordata > Amphibia > Anura > Bufonidae > Bufotes > Bufotes viridis. The sequence goes on from CM065596.1 coordinate 111,267,021, forward strand.
TCAATGAAAATTAATGGCGAATCCGTCATTCCGTCAAGTGTTTCCGCATTTTTGGATGGAGATAAAAATACAACATGCTGCGCTTTTATCTGCGCCAAAAAAACGGGAAAGGACTGAACTGAAGACAAACTGATGCAAACTGAACGGATTGCTTTCTATTCAGAATGCATTAGGATAAAACTGATCAGTTTTTTTCTGTTATTGAGCCCCGAGGACGGAACTCAATGACGGAAAACTTTAACGCTAGTGTGAAAGTACCCTAACTCTGTTTTGTAATGTAATTCCGTTTTGCTGCGTTTTCCTTTTGCTGGAAGCTGTGCTGCATTTTTGGTGTGGCAAAAAACTGCACCAAAAAAGAACCACAAGCATGCGGCTTTTTCAAAAACATACCTGCATTTATGGTGTGTTTTCATCCAGCAACCAGCTTTCTTGACTTGATTCGTTTTTCCATCATATTATACACTGCTGGTTTCCAGGGGTAATGACCACCCCTGTAAGGGTACGTTCACACGACGACAATTGTCGCGCGACAAAAAGTCGCACTATTGTCGCGCGACAATTTTTATAATGGGAGTCTATGGTGTCGCAGTGCGACATGCGACATGCTGCGACTGCGACACGACAGTCGGCAAAAATCCATCCGGGATGGATTTTTTGCGACTGTTGTGTCGCAGTCGCAACATGTTGCACGTGCGACACCACCATAGACTCCCATTATAAAAATTGTCGCGCGACATTAATGTGACATCAATGTCGCGCTACAAATGTTGCAGTGTAGTGGTTCCCAAATTGTCGCGACTTTTTGTCGCGCGACAATTGTCGTCGTGTGAACGTAGCCTAAAAGGGGATATTAATTATTATTATTTTGGCTTAATATTACCAATTGTCCAATTATCGGCGTTTCCCCCCTGCAGGTGTGCTGGTATGCGCATTCAGGAGGATTAATCAGCTGGGGGGCGGGGGCACCCACGCTTGGGGGACATTATTGGGCCACATTTAAGTTTATAAGTATATATATATAGATGTATGCATTAACTGGGGCATACAATAAACATCTCTCTATATATACACCCAAATATGCCTGGGGCACATGGACAGCACAATAAATATACATAGACATGCATATAATACTGGGGCATATATGCATATCTATATATATACAGTACATATATCTCCACATACTGGGCTCACATACACCTACAAGGGACACATTGGCAAATACTTGGCCCATTCAAATATATACACAGGGGATATATGTATATATTATTCAGGACTAATATATATGTATATATGCATATTTTAATGGGGATATACATATATATATATATATATATCTATATATATAAATCTGCCCCTTCCCTCTACAATCCCCCTGTTGTTGAGAATACGACAATAAAGTTAGGCCCCTTTCACACGGGCGAGTTTTCCGCGCGTGTGCAATGCGTGAGGAGGACGCATTGCACCCGCACTGAATCCGGACCCATTCATTTCTATGGGGCTGTGCACATGAGCGGTGATTTTCACGCATCACTTCTGCGTTGCGTGAAAATCGCAGCATGTTCTATATTCTGCGTTTTTCACGCAACGCAGGCCCCATAGAAGTGAATAGGGCTGCGGAAAATCGCAAGCATCCGCAACGAAGTGCGGATGCGTTGTGATTTTCCCGCATTGTTGCTTAGCAACGGGACCCAATCTCTATTATTTCCCCTTATAACATGGTTATAAGGGGAAATAATAGCATTCTTAATAAAGAATGCATTGTTAAATGAAGAGAGAGGGGTTAAAAATAATAAAAGTTAACTTACCTTAGCCACTTGATCACGTAGTCGCGATCTGTCTCTCTTTCCTGCAGCATCTATGATCTAAAGGACCTGTGATGACGTCACATCACATGGTCCAATCACATGGTCCATCTTACCATGGTGATGGACCATGTGATTGAACCATGTGATGTGATGTCATCACAGGTCCTTTAGATTATAGATGCTGCAGGGAAAGAGAGGACAGATCGCGACTACGCGATCAAGTGGCTAAGGTAAGTTAACTTTTATTATTTGTAACCCCTTCCTCTTCATTTAACAATGCATTCTTTATTAAGAATGCTATTATTTCCCCTTATAACAATGTTATAAGGGGAAATAATCAATTCTCCAGTAGACCCGAAACCGGACTTCAGTGATGAAGTCCGGCTTCGGGTTGGGTACCAAACATGGCGTTTTTTCTCACGCACGTGCAAAACGTGTTGCAAACGTTTGCACCCGCGCGGGAAAAACGCACATATTCCCGCAACGCACCCGCCTCTTATCCGGGCGTCAAATATGACGCCCGTGTGAAAGAGGCCTTAGAGGAAAGGGTTGGGATATATTTGCCTCCTCAACTCCACTCACTGTTGGTAACAGTTCAGGAAGGACTGAAGTATAATCTGGCCCTTAGGTACCTAGACATCACCCCTCGTGGCTGTGACTTTTTCCCTGCCCTTCACCGTAACTAAACGTCTCTATCCACAGAATACACCGTCTTCTTCTTTCTAGAACTTTCTTGGCTCCGGAATGGAGCTCTTTCATTTCTACTGTCAGTGTCGATCTTCAGGTATCAGCCGCTCCCACTGTCGTCTTTTGTTGGTCAGACCCTGGAATGGCTTTACCCTCACAGTCTCTAGGTCGATCCACGTAGCACCTCCTTCTTTCTGGGGCACGGTCAACCGTAGAATGGCCTCCTTTTAGCATAGGCACGACGTCCATCTGACACTTCTCCCTTCATCTTGATTGAAGAATCTATCGTTGAGGTTCTCCCATGGACAGATGTGTAGGTCTTTACAAGGCAGGTCAAAATTACTTGAATAAGAGGTTATGTCCTAGTACCTAAATTCTAACTGAGGGAAAGAACACCACACTTACTGACATTCAGTCCAACCCTTACGAACTTCACCGTTCTTAGGGTTAAGGTGGCAAATAACTAATAGAGGAGGGGGTCTGTCCCTACCAGAGCGACTCCCCACATTGCCTGCAGGAGGATTAATCAGCTGGGGGGGGGGGGACACCCACGCTTGAGGGGACATTATTGGGTCACATTTAAGTATATAAGTATATATATATATATATATATATATATATAGATGTATGCACACCCAAATATACCTGGGGCATACATGGACAGCACAATAAATATACATAGACATGCATATTATACTGGGACATATATCCATATCTATATATATAGGATACATATATATCCACATACACCTACAAGGGACACATGGGCAAATACTGGGCCCATACAAATATATACACAGGGGATCTATGTATATATTATGTAACATATATCCCCACTGGCCATTCAGGGCTAATATATATGTATATATGCATATTTTAATGGAGACATTGTGGGGAGTCGCTCTGGTAGACAGCGGTGCGGGTGCAGTTTAGAGGCAAAACAAGGAGTCCAGATTGTGCATCAAACAGTGTTTTATTCACACTTGCACACCAGAAATGAAAACAGTCTCTTGGTGACAGTTCATACACAACAGAAATCATGTGGAAAAACCAAAAACAGGCCAACACACGGTCCAGTCACCTTGGGTGGTTTAGGTGCGGGTTCACACCTAGCAGTCGGCTCAGCCGCAGGCGATTCCACCTTCAGGTCGCAGGGCAACACCACCTTGCTGAGCTCCTTCCTCCAGGACAGAGAATTCCTCAGCCCTGTTTGCAGGCTCCAGGATAATCACACACACCCAGACACAGCTGCTGGCTGCGTTTTATACCCAGCCCCAAAACATGGACTGGACCGTGGGGAGCAGCCACCCACCCTACTCTTTAGCTGCTCCCAGTAAGAGCCGGCCCGGATCGGCTTTGCAGCCATGCTATTTAACAGAGCAGCACTAGCTGCTGCAGACCAAAACCCCGGCTCTTACCTCACCGAGGCCAGCAACCTCGGTGACACGTACCTGCTATCAAAAACAACACCTTGCACCCTCTTACACACCCCCTTTGTTCAACCCTGAGGGGTGAACACACGTGAGGCAGTGGACGCGGGACAGGGCATCTGCGTTGCCCTGCAAGCGGCCTGCCCTGTGTTCCACGAAGAATTTGAAATTCTGAAGAGATAGGAACCACCTGGTGACCCGAGCATTCCTCTCCTTGGCCTGACTCATCCATTTGAGGGGGAATGGTCGGTCACCAGACGGAACCTCCTCCCTAACAAGTAGTAGCGGAGAGATTCGAGTGCCCACTTGATAGCCAGGCACTCCCTCTCCACTATACTATATCTGGACTCGGCGGGATTGAGCTTACGGCTCAGGAAGACAACGGGATGTTCTTCCCCGTTGACCTCCTGAGACAGTACCGCACCGAGGCCTACCTCCGAGGCGTCGGTCTGTACGACAAACTCCTTGTTGAAGTCGGGTGTCACCAAAACCGGGACCCACACAGGGCCGACTTCAACGCGGCGAAAGCCTCCTCCGCCTTCTCACTCCAGCTAACCCTCCCAGACTTTCGCCCCTTCAAGAGGTCTGTCAACGGCGCTGCTATTGTGGCAAAGTGGGGCACAAACCTCATGTAGTAACCTACAATCCCCAGGAACGACTTTACCTGCCTGGTGGTGACCGGTCGGGGCCAGTTACGAATGGCCTCTACCTTGGTTACCTGAGGTTTGATGACTCCCGCCCAATTACATATCCCAGATATTTTGTCTCCTCTAACCCTATGGAGCACTTCTTTGGGTTAGCGGTCAGTCCGGCTTTCCTCAGGGCATCCACTACCGCCTGCACCTTGGGTAAATGGCTTTCCCAGTCGGTGCTGTGGATGACTACATCATCTAAGTAGGCCGAGGCGCACCGACGATGTGGTCGCAGCACTATGTCCATTAACCTTTGGAAAGTGGCGGGGCGCCATGCAGGCCAAAGGGTAACACCTTGTAGTGATACAGGCCCTGCGGGGTAACAAATGCGGTTTTTCCTTAGCCGACTCGCTATGGGTACCTGCCAGTACCCTTTAGTGAGGTCCAGCACAGAAAAATAACGGGCTTGTCCTAAACTTTCAACCAGCTCGTCTACTCGGGGCATGGGATACGCATCAAACTTGGATACTTCATTTAATCTTGCGAAAGTCGTTGCAGAACCGCAACGTCCCATCCGGCTTGGGTATTAGGACTATGGGACTGGCCCACTCACTTTTCGACTCCTCAATGACATCGAGCTTCAACATTAACTGTACTTCCTCCGCGATGGCCCGTCGCCGAGCCTCGGGTACCCGGTATGGTTTTAACCGGATCTTGGCCTGAGGCTCAGTGACGATGTCATGTTGGATGAGAGACGTGCGGCCAGGGAGGTCCGAGAACACATCCGTGTTCCGACTGATGAACTCCCTGACTTCCTGAACTTGTTTGGAAGACAGGCTGTCTGCAATTTTTACCGTGGTTACTGCTTCACAGGCCTCGAACTGTGGGGCTGGACCCTTTCACCTAGAAGCCCTGGCCGGGGCTGTGGTCGTCGGCTGTGTCCCTATCTTTCCACGGCTTAAGTAAATTCACGTGGTACACCTGCTCCGGCTTGCGCCGCCCTGGCTGGTGTACTTTGTAATTTACTTCCCTACCTTCTCGATCACCTCATAGGGGCCCTGCCACCTAGCTAGGAACTTGCTGTCAAGGGTGGGTACCAGAACCAAAACCCGATCTCCCGGATGGAAGCCCCGCACCCGAGCCTGACGATTATACACCCTACTCTGGGCTTGTTGCGCTGCCTCCATATGCTCCCGGACCAGCGGCAACACCCTTTCTATCCGTTCCTGCATCTGGGTGACATACTCAATGACACTTTTGTGGGGGACAGGCTGTTGTTCCCATGCTTCCTTGGCGATATCCAACAGGCCCCGAGGGTGTCTGCCATAAAGCAGTTCGAAGGGCGAGAACCCAGTAGAGGCCTGGGGTACCTCTCGCACTGCGAACATGAGATAGGGCAGAAGCAGGTCCCAGTCCTTCCCATCTCTAGACACCACCCTTTTTAACATATTTTTTAGAGTTTGGTTAAACTCTCTCAACAAGACCGTCTGTTTGCGGATGGTAAACGGACGTCCGTAACTGCTTTATACGCAACAATTTACACAGTTCCTTCATTACTTTGGACATAAAAGGGGTCCCTTGGTCTGTCAGAACCTCTTTTGGCAGGCCCACACGGGAAAACATCTCCATTAACTCTTTGGCAATGAGCCTAGCTGAGGTATGTCGCAGAGGCACCGCCTCCGGATACCGAGTGGCATAGTCGAGAACTACCAGAATGTGTTGGTGGCCCCTGGCAGACTTTGGTACAGGCCCAATTAAATCCATAGCGATTCGCTCAAACGGTACTTCAATAATTGGCAGAGGTACCAGAGGACTACGGAAATGAGGCTGGGGGCTAGTTATCTGACAGGTTGGACAGGACTTACACAATCTTCTACCTCCTTGAACACACCGGGCCAATAAAACCGCTGCAGTATGCGGTCCTGGGTTTTCTGCCACCCCAGGTGTCCCCCAAGAACATGTTGGTGGGCAAGCTCCATGACAAGCTTGCGATACGCTGTGGGCACCACCAACTGTTCAACAGGTTCACCTCGACTTGGTTCACCCGATACAACATATCCTGTAGAACAATAAATCGTGGGAACATTAATTCAGCCCCTGGTTTCTGGGGTTTACCATCAATTTCCAGCACATTCTCCCAGGCCCTGGTTAGGGTTTGGTCCCGGTGTTGTGCGGTCCCAAAATTTTCCCCGAGACATTGAGGTCTGCCAACTCAGGTCCCGGTGGCAAGTCCTCCGTGTCTCCCACCATTACACTCAGTGGGGTTGTTTCCCTCTACCGCCGGAGCAGTGGTCACCCCTACCGCCGGCCCTTCAGACTCGGGCTCCCAGGGTTCTGGCCTTCCAGCGGTATCAGGCCACTCTGCTAGGGTCACCCCTGTCTCGGGTCCCTCAGATACCTTTATTGCCGGCCACAGCGCCGGAAAACCGGGAAGTCCCTCCCAAGTATTAGTTCGTGTGGGAGTGTAGTAGCGACAGCCACCTCGTGGGTCCACCTACCAGCCGCTGTGGACAAAGTCACTAGTGCAGTGGGATAGTCTTTCAGGTCTCCGTGGATGCACAGGACCCCGACTTTACGGCCAGTATACTCCGCAGGCCGTACCAGGGCAGCCCTTACCAGGGAGACTAAACTCCCGGAGTCCAGCAGAGCCACCGCCAGCGAATCTCCCACCTCTACCTGACACAGGTGGTTATGGTCTTGTACCTCACGGGTGCCAGTTGCGCACAGCTTCCGTGCATACAAGGAGTGGCGACCCTCGTAGTTCACCTCCATCAGCTCATCCCGACGCGGACAGTCGGCCCTGATGTGGCCTGGCTCCTGACACCTCCAGCATACCACGGGAGGCGGGCTCGCAGGGGTATATTCCGTGCAGGCCGCTCTGTCGCCGGACGTTGGAACTGGGGCAGAGGCCTCCGGGGTTTAACTGACCCTTCCCAGCAAGACTCCCTGCAGGTTTCTGGTGGCCTCGCATCGCTCCACCAGGTCGACCATCTCCAGGGCATTGGTGGGCGATACCTGGCCGATCCAGTGCTGGAGAGGGTAAGGCAAAGCCCTCCAGAAGACATCGGCTAACAGACGGTCGAGCATAGCAGTGGGAGTCAGTATGTCTGGCTGCAGCCATTTTTGCAACCGTTGTAGCAAGTCATAGTATTGTGGCCGGGCGGGTTCAGCCGGGTTAAACTCCCACTGATGCACCCGCTGGGCCCGGACCAAAACATTCACCCCCAGTCTTGCCAGGATCTCACCTTTCACAGTCGGGTAGTCAGCTGCTTGGTCACCTGGGAGGTCAAAAATACTTGCTGGGGTCCAGACGCCAGGAACGGAGCGATGACCTCTGCCCACTGTTCTCGGGTAATTTCTCCTCACGGCCACCTTCTCGAACACCGCCAGATAGGTCTCAACATCATCCGAGGGGGTCATCTTAGGGATCGCGGTACGGACAGCTTTCCGGGCATCGTGGACGCGGTGGGACGCTCCTGCCGCTTGCAACGCCATCACGTGCTGTAGCAGTAGCTGGTTGGTCTCCCGCTGCTGCACGTTAGCCTCTATGAGGGCTTTCACAGCCGCCTCCATTTTGTCGGGGATCACAGGCTGCAACTTTGCCGGCTTAATATAGGACATTCACTTTTGCCCAGCAAAAACAAAGTTCGGCGTTCACGCCAGCCTCACTGCGCATGCCCGCATCCGACACCAAATGTGGGAGTCGCTCTGGTAGACAGCGGTGCGGGTGCAGTTTAGAGGCAAAACAAGGAGTCCAGATTGTGCATCAAACAGTGTTTTATTCACACTTGCACACCAGAAATGAAAACAGTCTCTTGGTGACAGTTCATACACAACAGAAATCATGTGGAAAACCAAAAACAGGCCAACACACGGTCCAGTCACCTTGGGTGGTTTAGGTGCGGGTTCACACCTAGCAGTCGGCTCAGCCGCAGGCGATTCCACCTTCAGGTCGCAGGGCAACACCACCTTGCTGAGCTCCTTCCTCCAGGACAGAGAGTTCCTCAGCCCTGTTTGCAGGCTCCAGGATAATCACACACACCCAGACACAGCTGCTGGCTGCGTTTTATACCCAGCCCCAAAACATGGACTGGACCGTGGGGAGCAGCCACCCACCCTACTCTTTAGCTGCTCCCAGTAAGAGCCGGCCCGGATCGGCTTTGCAGCCATGCTATTTAACAGAGCAGCACTAGCTGCTGCAGACCAAAAACCCCGGCTCTTACCTCACCGAGGCCAGCAACCTCGGTGACACGTACCTGCTATCAAAAACAACACCTTGCACCCTCTTACAACATATATATATATATATATATATATATGGGGAAGACTATCTAGATAGCCTGTATTTGTGGGAAGGGCTTAGGCCCTTTATAGCCTGCAGTGTCAGGCACCCCTCTGACGTGCGGCCAGATACCTTTCCTGTTCCGGTGAGGTCGAGCCCTGCACGTCGCGTGGGTACTTTGCCTGGCCTAGTTCCCAGACAATCTGTCAGCAGCAAGCTCTGACAGATTGTCATCCGTCAGCTACAACCGTCATCCTCCTCCGCGGGTAGGTCAGTTCGCTTCAGAAACCGGGGGGGGCTCAGGTACGGCGCCTCGTCCCTCGCACACCTCCCTCCTTTCTGCCTGCCCGGTGCGTCCAGGCCACGGCTTGCACCCTATGTTTACTTTCAGCCCGTCTGGTACGTCCAGGCCACGGCTTGCACCCTATGTTTACTTTCAGCCCGTCTGAAGCGTTCAGGCCACGGCTCGCACCCTATGTCTACTTTCAGCCTGCTTGGTACGTCCAGGCCACGGCTTGCACCCTATGTTTACTTTCAGCCCGTCTGAAGCGTTCAGGCCACGGCTCGCACCCTATGTTTCTGTCAGCCTGCCTGGAACGTTCAGGCCACGGCTTTCACCCTATGTTTCCTTTCAGCCCGTCTGAAGCGTTCAGGCCACGGCCTGCACCCTTTGTCTCCAGTCAGACTGCCGAAGTTCAGGCCACGGCCGCACCCCAGGTTTCCCCTCGCATGTTGGTGGTGGTTGAACTGTCGCGATCCATGTATTTAGTCTGCTGCTCCTGTCTTAGATCGGGAGCCAGCCTGTCATTTTGCAGCGCAGGCTCAATCTGAGTGTCCAGCTCCATTGGGCCCGTGTGGTTGTCGAATCGAGGCAGGTAAGTCTCCTCTTCGTTTAAGGTGGCTTCCTCCCCCCTCGCCACTTCCGGCCCCCTCCTTCACCGGGTGGCGGGCCCTCCCTTCCCCCTTCCCTGCTCCCGGCCGGGGTTGCCCTTCCCCTCCCCAGGGTGGTCTGGCGTTCAGTTCCCGGTTCACCTGTACTCGTTCCATCAACAGGGTCCTCCAGGTGGCTGCCCTCGTCCGCATTTCGGCACGATGTCTCACGTCTCAGATATTGAGGAATCCATGTCCATCCCGGAAACGCCCGTGTCCGGTCAGGCCAGTGTCGGTTCGCTCAGAGGCTGGACGATCCCGAAGTTGATGGCGGAGTTAAATCGCAGGGGAATTAGTCACCCAGCCACAGCTCGGAAGGCTGAATTATACAGACTGCTGATGTCGGGTCCAGGACCTTCCAGTGCGCAGGTCGAGTCAGCGTCGCTTCAGACCTCGCTGGCGCAGTTGCACGCCACTATAAAAACCCTGGTGTCCTCGGTAGCCGGTATCCAGGCCAGGATGCTGGACCTTGAGTCTAGGGCAATCTCTACCCCTCAGGCGGCGATTCCGGTGGCTCCTGCCCCCTCGTGTCTCGCTGAGTCCCCAGGTATATCTCCGGAAGGATATCCTGGCAGGGAAAGAGGTGAACTTGGCGTCCATCCTCATCGCTTCTCATGACGTGAATGATGTCAAGACCATTGATTGCGGTGAGGTGTCCGTGGTCCTCAGAGCGAAGGATGCACGACTCAACCGGAAGCTGTCAATCCCGGAATTTATCCTGGCATTCAGCCTCTATAGGGACGTAGTGTGTTCCGCGTAGCCAGAAAGGAGGGAGGAACTGGACACTTACCTCTTCAGGATCACCGATCTTGGTCACAAATATGGGGGCAGTGCGTTCTACGATTATCATCGTTCATTCGCGGCCAAGACAGCGGCCGCCCTGTCACAATTTCAGGTTACAACAAGTTGGGCCAATTTAGACATGGAGCTGTTTTGCAGACACTTCGCGGGGCTCAGAGCTCCCGTCTGCAATTCATGCCAATCCATTTTTCATGCCACAGAGTGGTGCCTTTTTCATGCCACAGAGTGGTGCCCCAATTCGGCAGGGCCACCTCCAGTTGGGGCCCTTCCTGGCACATCCGGGGTTCCCAGGGGCACCTCCTCCGTTGATAAGTTCGGCAGACCGATAGTGTTCCTAGGGAAAAGCCAAATATGCAATAACTTCAACTATGGTCATTGCATGTTCAGCGGTTGCAGGGCACTACATATTTGCATTGCGTGTTTTAGAGCTCACCACAAATCTTCCTGCCCGAAGAAATCTAGTCCACAGGCATGACTAGCCGACATTAACGTCGAGTTACTCAGCACACTCCTGGCAGAGCATCATGACAGGCTGTTTGTGCACGAGTTGGTGGCGGGGTTCACGTATGGTTTCCACACGGGGTTGGTGGCTCTCCCCCAATCCAACTGGGAATGTGATAATCTTCTATCTGCCAAGAAAGATCCGGCAGCGGTCCAGGAGTTGATCGACTTGGAGGTGGAGAAGGGTTTCATGATCGGGCCTTTTTCTTCAATTCCCTTTGTTCACTGGAGGATCAGTCCCATTGGCTTAGTCGTCAAAAAGGATTCCATTAAAAAAAGATTAGTTTACGACCTGTCCGCTCCTCATGATTCGGTTATTCCTAGTGTCAACTCCCTTATTCCTTCGGAGGAATTTTGGATGAAGTATTCCTCTGTCGATGATGCCATCCAGTTTATATTGAAGGCCGGCAGGGGCGCGTGGCTGTCAAAGACTGACATCGCAGACGCGTTCAAACTCCTTCCCCTCCTCCCGCAGCTTTGGCAATACTATGGTATTAAGTGGGCCGGCAAGTTCTACTTTGCCAATCGCCTTACGTTTGGGTCCAAGAGCAGACCTTTATTGTTCGACAGGTTTGCGCAGGCTCTGCATTGGATCCTGATCAAACACGGGGGGTCCCCTATGAGTGTGCACTATCTGGACGACTTCCACCTCGTGGAGCACCCGTCTGGCCGGCCATCTGGTTTGGCCACTCTGCTTAGTATTTTTTCAGCCCTTCAGGTTCCTGTGGCCCAGGCCAAAACGGTGGGTCCAGCCAAAAGCATCACGTTCCTGGGCATTATTCTCGACTCTGACAGGTTGGAAGCCAGGCTTCCTGCAGATAAACTTGGGCAAATCCGCTTCGAGTTAGCAAGGGCTATGTCGTCGGGCTGTCTGTCCAAGTTGGATCTCCAGTCGCTGTTAGGCAGACTCAATTTTGCCGTGAGGGTCATGCCCCAGGGGAGAGCTTTCGTGTCACGCTTGCTTCTCCTTCTTCCGTCAGCCCCGGAGCAGGACAGTATCATCCGCTTGGACAGTCAGGCCATGGCAGATTTATCCATGTGGTACGCGTTCCTGTCTGCATGGAACGGCGTCAGCCTTTTTGTTTCTCCCTGGGGACCGGCTTCCGCCACAGTTTATTCGGATGCGGCTGCATCAGGTGGCTTTGCAGCAATTTTTGGGGACCATTGGCTGGCAGGTTCGTGGCCGCCTCAGGTGGCTTTAGACTCTGAAGCGCTGAGGTCTTCTCCCCTGTTAGAGTTGTACCCGTTGGTGGCAGTGGCTCTGGTGTGGGGCGGGCAGTGGTCGAATTCCAGGGTCATGTTTGTCACGGACAGTAAGGACCTGGTGGATATCATTCACAGAGCCGTGCCAAGTCTCAAAAATGATGTCTTTGCTGCGCAGGTTGGTTTGGCTCTCTATGATCCACAACTTCCGCATTGAATGCTCCCACATCCAGGGTTCTAGGAATGTCGCAGCAGACGCCCTTTCCCGCTTTAATTTCCGGCTCTTTTTTCAGGTCTCACCAGGGGCAGACCCATCCGGGGCTCCCGTCCCAGCCTTCAGCAGCCTGACCCTGGACTAACATCTCTGCTTGCCACAGCCAAGGTTCTGATGCACGAGAGTCTCTCCTCTAACACTGCGAGGAACTATCAGACGGGTTGGAGGTTGTACCGGAAATTCACAGTATCGCACCCGCAGGGGGGGACGGACGACATTTCCTTCATTACAGCCTTCATGGCGCACTGTCACGCCAATCTGGGCCTGTCCGCTAATGCCATCCGCCTGTACTTAGCCGGGGTGCAACACTTTCTTACGGTCAACGACCCAGCACGAGGGTCCATTTTCAAGGCCCAGGCAGTCAAGGCTACCTTTAGAGGCATTGAAAAATCCAGCAAAGTTAGCCCTCCGGCTAGGCAGCCGTTTTCAGGGGAGCTCTTTAGGAAACTGTCTTTAGCCCTTGATGGTAATCCTTTTGGGCCCTTGGTCAGCACAGTCGTCAAGGTGGCGATGTACTTGGGCTTTTACGGGTTCCTCAGGCCCGGGGAGTTTACTGTGGCTTCCTCGAGTAGCCGGCACCTTTAGAAACAGCAATTAGTATGGCACCTCGACCATTTCATCCTCTCCATACCGGCCACCAAAACCACCCAGACAGGGCCGCAGACGGAGATACGGTTTTATCCATCACACAATGAGTGGTGTCCGGTGTTCGTTCTCAGGCAGCTGGTTTTGTGCCTCCAGTCCTCACCGCCTACCAGTCCGCTGCTTCCCCTCAGGGGAAAGCCGCTGTCCACTTCCCAGTTCATTTCCTACATCCGTTCTCTGGCGTCAGGTGTAGGTTACGACCCAAGGTCAATATCCGGCCACTCCTTCCGCAATGGTGCCGCCTCGGCAGCCTCTACTCATCAGGTTCCTCCTCATGTCATTAGGCATTTGGGTCGATGGAGATCTTCATGTTTTTCCAAATATATACCGAATCCTCAGTCGGAAGTCCGTGCTGCCTTCCGTTCACTAGCCCTGTGATGTTTAATAAATGTTTTGCAGCATGTCTTTGTCTTCTTTTTGCCCTCTTTTAGGCCTACCCACGTACCTGGCTACAGGCACCCTCCAGCCAGCGTCAAAGTCATGCATGACCCAGTCACGTCCCCGCCTCTCTCGCGGGCCGTCACCGTGACCACAAATGGGGAAGGCTATCTAGATAGCCTGTATTTGTGGGAGGGGCTTAGGCCCTTTGTAGCCTGCAGTGTCAGGCACCCCTCTGACGTGCGGCCAGATACCCCCACCCACCCTCCCCTTGTCATCTGCTCCTCCTAGGGTATGCCCTCTTTTAGGCCTACCCGCGTACCTGGCTACAGGCACCCTCCAGCCAGCGTCAAAGTCATGCATGACCCAGTCACGTCCCCGCCTCTCTCGCGGGCCGTCGCCGTGACCACAAATATATATATATATATATATATATATATATATATATATTGTGGGGAGTCGCTCTGGTAGACAGCGGTGCGGGTGCAGTTTAGAGGCAAAACAAGGAGTCCAGATTGTGCATCAAACAGTGTTTTATTCACACTTGCACACCAGAAATGAAAACAGTCTCTTGGTGACAGTTCACACACAACAGAAATCATGTGGCAAAACCAAAAACAGGCCAACACAGGGTCCAGTCACCTTGGGTGGTTTAAGTGCGGGTTCACACCTAGCAGTCGGTTCAGCCGCAGGCGATTCCTCCTTCAGGTTGCAGGGAAACACCACCTTGCTGAGCTCCGTCCTCCAGCACAGAGAACTCCTCAGCCCTGTTAGCAGGCTCCAGGATAATCACCTCAGACACAGCTGATGGCTGTGTTTTATACCCAGCCCAAAACTCGGACTGGACCGTGGGGAGCAGCCACCCACCCTACTCTTTAGCTGCTCCCAGTAAGAGCCAGCCCGGATCGGCTTTGCAGCCATGCTATTTAAAAGAGTCAAACAGCACTAGCTGCTGCAGACAAAAACCCGGCTCTCACCTCACCGAGGCCAGCAACCTAGGTGACACGTACCTGCCATCGCATATGACACCTTGCACCTTACCACATACCCCCCCCCTTTGTTCAACCCTGAGGGGGTGAACACACGTGAGGCAGTGGACGCGGGACAGGGCATCTGCGTTGCCCTGCAAGCGGCCTGCCCTGTGTTCCACGGAAAACTTGAAATTTTGAAGAGATAGGAACCACCTGGTGACCCGAGCATTCCTCTCCTTGGCCTGACAGGTAGTAGCGGAGAGATTCGAGTGCCCACTTGATAGCCAGGCACTCCCTCTCCACTATACTATATCTGGACTCGGCGGGACTGAGCTTACGGCTCAGGAAGACAACGGGATGTTCTTCCCCGTTGACCTCCTGCGACAGTACCGCACCGAGGCCTACCTCCGAGGCGTCGGTCTGTACGACAAACTCCTTGTTGAAGTCGGGTGTCACCAAAACCGGGGACCCACACAGGGCCGACTTCAACGCGGAGAAAGCCTCCTCCGCCTTCTCACTCCAGCTAACCCTCCCAGACTTTCGCCCCTTCAACAGGTCTGTCAATGGCGCTGCTATTGTGGCAAAGTGGGGCACAAACCTCATGTAGTAACCTACAATCCCCAGGAACGACTTTATCTGCCTGGTGGTGACCGGTCGGGGCCAGTTACGAATGGCCTCTACCTTAGTTACCTGAGGTTTGATGACTCCCGCCCAATTACATATCCCAGATATTTTGTCTCCTCTAACCCTATGGAGCACTTCTTTGGGTTAGCGGTCAGTCCGGCTTTCCTCAGGGCATCCACTACCGCCTGCACCTTGGGTAAATGGCTTTCCCAGTCGGTGCTGTGGATGACTACATCATCTAAGTAGGCCGAGGCGCACCGACGATGTGGTCGCAGCACTATGTCCATTAACCTTTGGAAAGTGGCGGGGCGCCATGCAGGCCAAAGGGTAACACCTTGTAGTGATACAGGCCCTGCGGGTAACAAATGCGGTTTTTCCTTAGCCGACTCCGTTAAGGGTACCTGCCAGTACCCTTTAGTGAGGTCCAGCACAGAAAAATAACGGGCTTGTCCTAAACTTTCAACCAGCTCGCCTACTCGGGGCATGGGATACGCGTCAAACTTGGATACTTCATTTAACTTGCGAAAGTCGTTGCAGAACCGCAACGTCCCATCCGGCTTGGGTATTAGGACTATGGGACTGGCCCACTCACTTTTCGACTCCTCAATGACCTCGAGCTTCAACATTAACTGTACTTCCTCCGCGATGGCCCGTCGCCGAGCCTCGGGTACCCGGTATGGTTTTAACCGGATCTTGGCCTGAGGCTCAGTGACGATGTCATGTTGGATGAGAGACGTGCGGCCAGGAGGTCCGAGAACACATCCGTGTTCCGACTGATGAACTCCTGACTTCCTGAACTTGTTTGGAAGACAGGCTGTCTGCAATTTTTACCGTGGTTACTGCTTCACAGGCCTCGAACTGTGGGGCTGGACCCTTTCACCTAGAAGCCCTGGCCGGGGGCTGTGGTCGTCGGCTGTGTCCCTATCTTTCCACGGCTTAAGTAAATTCACGTGGTACACCTGCTCCGGCTTGCGCCGCCCTGGCTGGTGTACTTTGTAATTTACTTCCCTACTTCTCGATCACCTCATAGGGGCCCTGCCACCTAGCTAGGAATTTGCTGTCAAGGGTGGGTACCAGAACCAAAACCCGATCTCCCGGATTGAAGTCCCGCACCCGAGCCTGACGATTGTACACCCTACTCTGGGCTTGTTGCGCTGCCTCCATATGCTCCCGGACCAGCGGCAACACCCTTTCTATCCGTTCCTGCATCTGGGTGACATACTCAATGACACTTTTGTGGGGGACAGGCTGTTGTTCCCATGCTTCCTTGGCGATATCCAACAGGCCCCGAGGGTGTCTGCCATAAAGCAGTTCGAAGGGCGAGAACCCAGTAGAGGCCTGGGGTACCTCTCGCACTGCGAACATGAGATAGGGCAGAAGCAGGTCCCAGTCCTTCCCATCTCTAGACACCACCCTTTTTAACATATTTTTTAGAGTTTGGTTAAACCTCTCAACAAGACCGTCTGTTTGCGGATGGTAAACGGACGTCCGTAACTGCTTTATACGCAACAATTTACACAGTTCCTTCATTACTTTGGACATAAAAGGGGTCCCTTGGTCTGTCAGAACCTCTTTTGGCAGGCCCACACGGGAAAACATCTCCATTAACTCTTTGGCAATGAGCCTAGCTGAGGTATGTCGCAGAGGCACCGCCTCCGGATACCGAGTGGCATAGTCGAGAACTACCAGAATGTGTTGGTGGCCCCTGGCAGACTTTGGTACAGGCCCAATTAAATCCATAGCGATTCGCTCAAACGGTACTTCAATAATTGGCAGAGGTACCAGAGGACTACGGAAATGAGGCTGGGGGCTAGTTATCTGACAGGTTGGACAGGACTTACAATAATTTTCTACCTCCTTGAACACACTGGGCCAATAAAACCGCTGCAGTATGCGGTCCTGGGTTTTCTGCCACCCCAGGTGTCCCCCAAGAACATGTTGGTGGGCAAGCTCCATGACAAGCTTGCGATACGCTGTGGGCACCACCAACTGTTCAACAGGTTCACCTCGGACTTGGTTCACCCGATACAACATATCCTGTAGAACAATAAATCGTGGGAACATTAATTCAGCCCCTGGTTTCTGGGGTTTACCATCAATTTCCAGCACATTCTCCCAGGCCCTGGTTAGGGTTTGGTCCCGGTGTTGTGCGGTCCCAAAATTTTCCCCGGAGACATTGAGGTCTGCCAACTCAGGCCCCGGTGGCAAGTCCTCCGTGTCTCCCACCATTACACTCAGTGGGGTTGTCTCCCCCTCTACCGCTGGAGCAGTGGTCACCCCTACCGCCGGCCCTTCAGACTCGGGCTCCCAGGGTTCTGGCCTTCCAGCGGTATCAGGCCACTCTACTAGGGTCACCCCTGTCTCGGGTCCCTCAGATACCTTTATTGCCGGCCACAGCGCCGGAAAACCGGGGAAGTCCCTCCCAAGTATTAGTTCATGTGGGAGTTTAGTAGCGACAGCCACCTCGTGGGTCCACCCACCAGCCGCTGTGGACAAAGTCACTAGTGCAGTGGGGTAGTCTTTCAGGTCTCCGTGGATGCACAGGACCCCGACTTTACGGCCAGTATACTCCACAGGCCGTACAAGGGCAGCCCTTACCAGGGAGACTAAACTCCCGGAGTCCACAGTCGGACAGTCGGCCCTGATGTGGCCTGGCTCCTGACACCTCCAGCATACCACGGGAGGCGGACTCGCAGGGGGTATATTCCGTACAGGCCGCTCTGTCGCCGGACGTCGGAACTGGGGCAGAGGCCTCCGGGGTTTGACTGACCCCTTCCCAGCAAGACTCCCCTGCAGGTTTCTGGTGGCCTCGTACCGCTCCACCAGGTCGACCATCTCCAGGGCATTGGTGGGCGATACCTGGCCGATCCAGTGCTGGAGAGGGTAAGGCAAAGCCCTCCAGAAGACATCGGCTAACAGACGGTCGAGCATAGCAGTGGGAGTCAGTATGTCTGGCTGCAGCCATTTTTGCAACCGTTGTAGCAAGTCATAGTATTGTGGTCTGGCGGGTTCAGCCACGTTAAAGTCCCACTGGTGGACACGCTGAGCCCGGACCAAAACATTCACCCCCAGTCTTGCCAGGATCTCACCTTTCACAGTCGGGTAGTCAGCTGCTTGGTCACCTGGGAGGTCAAAAATACTTGCTGGGGTCCAGACGCCAGGAACGGAGCGACGACCTCTGCCCACTGTTCTCGGGTAATTTCTCCCTCACGGCCACCTTCTCGAACACCGCCAGATAGGTCTCCACATCATCCGAGGGGTCATCTTAGGGATCGCGCACGGACAGCTTCCGGGCATCGTGGACGCGGTGGGACGCTCCTGCCGCTTGCAACGCCATCACGTGCTGTAGCAGTAGCTGGTTGGTCTCCCGCTGCTGCACGTTAGCCTCTATGAGGGCTTTCACAGCCGCCTCCATTTTGTTGGGGATCACAGGCTGCAACTTTGCCGGCTTAATATAGGACATTCACTTTTGCTCAGCAAAACAAAGTTCGGCGTTCACGCCAGCCTCACTGCGCATGCCCGCATCCGACACCAAATGTGGGGAGTCGCTCTGGTAGACAGCGGTGCGGGTGCAGTTTAGAGGCAAAACAAGGAGTCCAGATTGTGCATCAAACAGTGTTTTATTCACACTTGCACACCAGAAATGAAAACAGTCTCTTGGTGACAGTTCACACACAACAGAAATCATGTGGCAAAACCAAAAACAGGCCAACACAGGGTCCAGTCACCTTGGGTGGTTTAAGTGCGGTTCACACCTAGCAGTCGGTTCAGCCGCAGGCGATTCCTCCTTCAGGTTGCAGGGAAACACCACCTTGCAGGGAAACACCACCTTGCTGAGCTCCGTCCTCCAGCACAGAGAACTCCTCAGCCCTGTTAGCAGGCTCCAGGATAATCACCTCAGACACAGCTGATGGCTGTGTATTATACCCAGCCCAAAACTCGGACTGGACCGTGGGGAGCAGCCACCCACCCTACTCTTTAGCTGCTCCCAGTAAGAGCCGGCCCGGATCGGCTTTGCAGCCATGCTATTTAAAAGATTCAAACAGCACTAGCTGCTGCAGACAAAAACCCGGCTCTCACCTCACCGAGGCCAGCAACCTAGGTGACACGTACCTGCCATCGCATATGACACCTTGCACCTTACCACAATATATATATATATTAATCTCCCCCTTCCCTCTACAACCCCGCAATCCATCAGCGGTGGCTGTGCTTGCACCATGTAACCATAGAAATTAGCAGTGTATAATGTGATGAAAAAATGAATCCAGCCAGCAAAGAAGGCAATATGAATGACAACGATACATTAGGAAGTGTCTCGTATTAACTTTCTCTGCATTATAAATGCCAGTTGCTGAAGTGAGACAACCTCTTTAACTATAGATCCGGAAGCAACTTGGCAAATATGCCGAGAATCAGCTAGAAGAAAACCACTGCACGGAACTAGCCTAATACGTTAACTATTCCTTTCAGCTCTGTCTCATCTGTACACAGCGCATGCTCATCACTAATCGGACTAGCAGCGCTGAAACAGATAAAATGTGTATTTGAATAGTCATGCAGTCGTGGCCAAAAGTTTTGAGACTGGCACAAATTTAGATTTTCACAAAGTTTGCTGCTTCAGTGTTTTCAGATCTTTTTGCCAGATGTTTCTATGTACAGCGGTCCACATGGGAGTGTTGGCTGGAGAGGATGGGAGTGGTAGTAGTGTCTAAGAGTGGATGGGATGTCATGATGGCATTGGTCCTTCTCTGGTGCACAGTCTGTGGGGAGGGGCGCACCCTTTGTTCTCCTCAGGGTAAACCTTAGTTCGGGATTTTCTGCCTGATGGTAGTTGGTGTGCCCTTGATGTTGGTGATGCGGGCTGCAAGGCAGGGAGATAGGGCTGGCAGAAGAGGCAATGATCAGACCAGCTTGGTGGCCTTAGAAACAGTTCTTTACTGAATATGGCAGTACTGTGTCAATACATATACTTTGAGAAGTGGGCACAATACTTACACGGTACACCAACAGTTTCTCACAGTCCCCTTGGCTGCGCATATGGGATGAACAGTCCAGATGCTTCCTGAGTCACTTGACAAATATATCTATGCTTTCTCTCTGATCCAGCTAAGGGGTGCAATTCTCTCTCTTTTACAGTCTTAACACTCTTATCTTAACAGTCTTGTATTCGGCTACTCCCTGTAATGGCTATTTTACCTCCAGACTGAAAACTCTATCATAGTTGCCAACTGTCCCGAATTTGCAGGGACTGATCTGATTTTTAAATACAGTCCTGGCAAATTCGGACTGTCCCAGACCGAAAATGGGCAGGGCTAATGATAACTCAGCCCATAAGTAGATGTTTCCGGGTGGAGTTAGAGCGTTCTCAAGGGTGGGGTTTTGGATGCCCTAATTTTACCAATCTAAGCGTTGGTAAGTATGCACTATATATACTCAGAGGCTGTTGTTTGGCACTGTATCCTCCTGTACCCTTGGCTGGCTGCTGCTGCTTCTCTCTTCAGCTTACTACTGACTAGAGCAGCATCCCCTCTAGAGCCCCACCTAGCGAGTGTTACTATAAAAGGCCTGTTAACCCCATATGCAACTCTCAGAGTGGAAAACAATAAAAAAAAAAAATCTAAATACACAAATTAATCCTTTTGCAGTCACTCCTTAGCTCCTTAGGATAGATCATAAATATCAGATCGGCGGGGCTCCAACTGCTGCTGATCAGCCGCTTGAAGAGGCTGCTGTGCTTGTGTGAGCGCTGTGTCCCCTGCGGTGTTTGCCTGCATGCCGTCTACGTGTAGACATTACACCAACACTACAATGTAGAGGGCATGCTGGCAAACATTAAAGAGGGTGCAATGTTCGCAAGTGCCACTGCTCATTCAAGCAGCTGATAGACGGGAGTGCTGATATTGATTACCTACCCTGAGGATAGGTCATCAATGCCATGATACTATATAAGGGCTCATGCACACGAATATATATATTTTTTTTTTGCGGCCCGTATGCGGAAACATTTACTCCAATGAGGCCACAATAAGAAATGGAAATTACTCCGTGTGCATTTTGTGTCTGTATGTCCACATGGTCGTTCCACAAAAATATAGAACATATCCTATTATTGTTCGCATAGAATAGGACTGTTCTATTAGAGGCCGGTCATTACGTTTCGCAAAATGCGTAATGCACATGGTGGGTATCCATGTTTGGTGGATCGGCAATTTGCAGAACTCAACACACCCAACTGTCGTGTGCTTGAGCCCTAAGGGAGAGTTCATATCATTATTTTTTAATTTTAGAACAGAAAAGTAAAGAAAAAGTACTGCATACAGGACTTTTTTCTGTTTAAAAAAAGGCCTCTCAGACAGAAATGGCTCAAACAAATGCCAAAGTGCATAACTGATGCACAGGATCTTTTTTTTTTTTTTTACAGGATCCGATTTTTTTCTTTACTCACTTGTTTAACTGCTTACTGACCGCCTAACGCAGGATTGCGTCCTGCAGGCGGTCGGTCTATTCCTCGTGCGCGCGTTCACAGGATCACGTCGGGGACAAGGTAAACTACAGCCTGCCAGCGCTGATCGTGCGCTGGCAGGCTGTAGAAGTTAAAAAAATTGCATATCAGACGCTGTTTTGTTAACAGCGTCTGATATGCTTGCTGATCGTTCCTTTGGTGGTCCCTTTTGCTTGGGACCACCAAAGGAAACTTTATAAGTGCACCAAATCACCACACAGACCCCCACGCACCCCCACCCCCCACCCCGTCACTGATTAACCCCTGATTAACCCCGATCACCCCTGTCACCCCCTGACACTAATTACCCCCTGTAAGGCTCATTCAGACGTCCGTATGTGTTTTGCGGATCCATGGATCCGCGGATCCGCAAACACGGACACCAGCAATGTGCTTTCCGCATTTTGCGGATCCGCACATTGCCAGAACTATATAGAAAATGCCTTTTCTTGTCCGCAATTGCGGACAAGAATAGGACATGCTCTATCTTTTGCGGAGCTGCGGCCGGATGTTTGGGGGCCGAAACCCGGAAGTTTGCGGCCGCAGCTCCGCAAATGCTGATGCGGCGAGCGCATAGTGTGCTCTCCGCATCACCGCCAGCCCCATTCACACTGAATGGGTCCGCATCTATTCCGCAGAATTGCGGAATAGATGCGGACATTTTTGCGGACGTGTGAATGGGGCCTTACTACTATTTTTTTGCACATTTTTGGGCAGAGATTTTTTCATCCACATTGATCGATGCAAATGAAGAAATCTGTGCCGTTCACAGGCTGAACGGGAAAAAAAATCTCATTACCCGTGTGTTCAATATAAGGAAAATCGCAGAAACTCCTAATGCTGGCCATACGTGTAATGATTGCGGAGACCCTAACATGCCAGAGCAGTACAAACACCTCACAAGTGACCCCGTTTTAGAAAGAAGACACCCCAAGGTATTCCGTGAGGGGTATAGTGAGTTCATGCAAAATTTTATTTTTTGTCACAAGTTAGTGGAATATGAGACTGTAAAAAAAAAAAAAAAAAAAATCAATTTCCGCTAACTTGTGCCAAATTTTTTTTTTTCTGTGAACTCGCCATACCCCTCACAGAATACCTTGGGGTGTCTTCTTTCCACAATGGGGTCACTTGTGGGGTATTTATACTGCCCTGGCATTTTAGGGGTCCTAAAGCATTAGAATCCAAATGCGTAAAAATGCCCTGTGAAATCCTAAAGGTACTCATTGGTTTTAGGGCCCCTTTGCGCATCTTGGCTGCAAAAAAGTGTCACTCATGTGGTATCTCCGTACTCAGGAGAAGTAGGGCAATGTGTTTTGGGGTGTATTTTTACATATACCCATACTGTGTGTGAGAAATATCACTGTAAACGACAACTTTTTAAATTTTTTTATTCAAAGTTGTCAATTTACAGCGATATTTCTCACACAAAGTATGGGTATATGTAAAAATACACCCCAAAACACATTGCCCTACTTCTCCTGAGTACGGCGATACCACATGAGTGACACTTTTTGCAGCCTGAGTGCGCAAAGGGGCCCAAATTCCAACGAGTACCTTTAGGTTTTATATGGCTGCTCACAATTTAGCCCCACCCAAAATGCCAGAACAGTACAAACACCCCACAAATGACCCCATTTTGGAAAGAAGACACCCCAAGGTATTCGCTGAGGGCATAATGAGTCCATAAAAATTTAACTTTTGTCAAAAGTTAGCAGAAAGGTAGACTTTATGAGAAAAACAATAAAAATCAATTTCCGTAACTTGTGCCAAAAAAATCTTCTATGAACTCGCCATGCCCCTCACAGAATACCTTGGGGTGTCTTCTTTCCAAAATGGGGTCACATGTGGGGTATTTATACTGCCCTGGCAATTTAGGGGCCCTAAAGCGTGAGAAGAAAATTGCGTAAAAATGCCCTCCTAAAAGGTACTCATTGGTTTTAGGGCCCCTTTGCGCATCTTGGCTGCAAAAAGTGTCACTCATGTGGTATCGCCGTACTCAGGAGAAGTAGGGCAATGTGTTTTGGGGTGTATTTTTACATATACCCATACTTTGTGTGAGAAATATCTCTGTAAATTGACAACTTTGAATAAAAAAATGTAAAAAGTTGTCGTTTACAGCAATATTTCTCACACGAAGCATGGGTATATGTAAAAATACACCCCAAAACACATTGTCCTACTTCTCCTGAGTACGGCGATACCACATGAGTTATACTTTTTTGCAGCCAAGGTGCGCAAAGGGGCCCTAAAACCAATGAGTACCTTTAGGATTTCACAGGCCATTTTTACGCATTTGGATTCTCACGCTTTAGGGCCCCTAAAATGGCAGGTCAGTATAAATACCCCACATGTGACCCCATTTTGGAAAGAAGACACCCCAAGGTATTCCGTGAGAGGCATGGCGAGTTCACAGAATTTTTATTTTTTGGCACAAGTTAGCGCAAATTGATATATTTATTTTTTTTTTTTTAATTTTGTTTTTTACAAAGTCTCATATTCCACTAACTTGTGACAAAAAATAAAATTTTACATGAACTCACCATACCCCTCACGGAATACCTTGGGGTGTCATCTTTCCAAAATGGGGTCACATGTGGGGTATTTATACTGTCCTGGCATTTTAGGGGCCCCTAAAGCGTGAGAAGAAGTCTGGAATCCAAATGCGTAAAAATGCTGTGTGAAATCCTAAAGGTACTCATTGGTTTTAGGGCCCCTTGCGCACCCAGGCTGCAAAAAAGTGGCACACATGTGGTATCGCCGTACACATGAGAAGTAGGGCAATGTGTTTTGGGGTGTATTTTTATATATACCTATACTGTGTGTGAAAAATATCTCTGTAAACGACAACTTTTAAAAATTTTATACAAAGTTGACAATTTACAGAGATATTTCTCACACCCAGTATGGGTATATGTAAAAATACACCCCAAAACACATTGCCCTACTTCTCCTGAGTACGGCGATACCACATAAGTGACACTTTTTGCAGCCTGTGCAAAGGCCCAAATTCCAACGAGTACCTTTAGGTTTTACATGGCAGCTCACAATTTAGCCCCGCCCAAAATGCCAGAACAGTAAACACACCCCACAAATGACCCCATTTCGGAGAGTAGACACCCCGAGGTATTCACTGAGGGGCATAGTGAGTCCGTCTGAGATTTCTTTTTTTTTTGCCAGAAGTTAGCAGAAATTGAAACTTTTTTTTTTTTTCTCAGAAAGTGTCATTTTCCGCTAACTTGTGAAAAAAAATGAAATGATACATGAACTCACCATGCCCCTCCGCGAATACTTTGGGGTGTCTTCTTTCTAAAATGGTGTCATTTGGGGGGTATTTATACAATCCTGGCATTCTAGCACCTGAAGAAACATGACAGGTGCTCAGAAAGTCAGAGCTGCTTCAAAATGCCGAAATTCACTTTTTTGCACCATAATTTGTAAACGCTATAACTTTTACCCAAACCAATAAATATACACTTATTGGACTTTTTTTTTATCAAAGACATGTAGAACAATAAATTTAGAGAAAAATTTATATAGAAATGTATTTTTTTTTTTTAAATTTTACAACAGAAAGTGAAAAATGTCATTTTTTTGTAAAAATTTCGGTCATTTTTGATTAATAGCAAAAAAAGTAAAAATGTCAGCAGCAATGAAATACCACCAAATGGAAGCTCTATTAGTGAGAAGAAAAGGAGGTAAAATTCATTTGGGTGGTAAGTTGTTTGACGGAGCAATAAATGGTGAAAGTAGTGTAGTGCAGAATTGTAAAAAGTGGCCTGGTCATTAAGGGTGTTTAAGCTAGGGGGGCTGAAGTGGTTAAAACACAGAAAATACAGGAGTTTTTGGTAGCGGCGTTTGCTTAACCTTGAGGTCCATTCTTGCCATTTTTTACAAGCCAAATACGCACTAAAAAAACTAAAGACTGTGTCACCACCCTAAACCTGGTGACAAATCCCTATAATTTCAGCAACTTTATAAAAATGAAGTTAACAGTACCCCAGAGCAGAAACTGCGAATCAATGTGCCCACCCCTCCCTTCTCTTGATACAAAAATCCTCGTACTTGACGTGTGTCATTGCCGTCATAGACCCAAGTGTGCAGTAGTCATTAGAACGTACGCTGCCACCATATGGTACCCCTCTACCTGCGTCAGCTGGAGAATTTAGCTTGTCTCATCTTGAAGAATTTAGGGAGTTGATTCTAGTCATATTATAATGGAAAGTGTCAATTTTAAAAGGTTTACCATTGGGTTTAATCATGAAAGTGCTCGGTGATCTTACTTCTCACAAGCAGGAACAAAAATAATTACTCAGTCACTCTCAGAGTTCATTGTAACACAATTTAAAACACAAAACTAGCGCAGGGGTACTCAACTGGCAGACCACAAGCTGCTCCGGTCTGCTGTCTGTGGCTCAGCACAGCAGGCGCGATGACATCACTGCACCACGCCTGCCAGTGCAGTGATGAAGCAGCATCTGATGGCTGGAGAACATGTGGTAGGTGCGTATTTAAACTGGAGGTAATGAGGAGCATCACACCATGAAAGGGCACTTTTTGTGGGGGGCCACTGTGAGGGGCACTTAAGAGGATAGGTAATCAATATGAGATTGGCGGGGGCCGATTCCTGGTATCCCCACCATTCAGCTGTTTGAAGTGGTAGTGTAGCCCATGCAAGTGCTACCTCTGCTTCAAAATTACACTGCATGTCGTCTCACTTGTCGTCTCAGTGGAAGCAGTGCTTGCACAAGCGTAAACACCGCTTCTAACAGCTGGGCTGCCAGGAGTTGGACCCCGCCAATCTCCTATAGATGACCTAACCTGAGAAGAGTTTATTAACCACCTCAGCCCCCCTAGCTTAAACACCCTTAATGACCAGGCCACTTTTTACAATTCCGCACTACACTACTTTCACCGTTTATTGCTCCGTCATACAACTTACCACCCAAATGAATTTTACCTCCTTTTCTTCTCACTAATAGAGCTTTCATTTGGTGGTATTTCATTGCTGCTGACATTTTTACTTTTTTTGCTATTAATCAAAAATGACCGAAATTTTTGCAAAAAATTGACATTTTTCACTTTCTGTTGTAATTTTTTTTAAAAAACTACATTTCTATATAAATTTTTCTATAAATTTATTGTTCTACATGTCTTTGATAAAAAAAAAATCCAATAAGTGTATATTTATTGGTTTGGGTAAAAGTTATAGCGTTTACAAACTATGGTGCAAAAAAGTGAATTTCGGCATTTTGAAGCAGCTCTGACTTTCTGAGCACCTGTCATGTTTCTTCAGGTGCTAGAATGCCAGGATAGTATAAATACCCCCCCAAATTACACCATTTTAGAAGGAAGACACCCCAAAGTATTTGCGGAGGGGCATGGTGAGTTCATGTATCATTTCATTTTTTTTTCACAAGTTAGCGGAAAATGACACTTTCTGAGGAAAAAAAATAATAATAAAGTTTCCATTTCTGCTAACTTTTGGCAAAAAAAAATAAAATCTCCCACGGACTCACTATGCCCCTCAGTGAATACCTTGGGGTGTCTACTTTCCGAAATGGGGTCATTTGTGGGGTGTGTTTACTGTTCTGGCATTATGGGCGGGGCTAAATTGTGAGCATCCCTGTAAAACCTAAAGGTACTCGTTGGAATTTGGGCCCCTTTGCGCACCCAGGCTGCAAAAAAGTGTCACTCATGTGGTATCGCCATACTCAGGAGAAGTAGGGCAATGTGTTTTGGGGTGTATTTTTTTACATATACCCATACTTTGTGTGAAAAATATCTCTGTAAACAACAACTTTTAAAAAATTTTATACAAAGTTGACAATTTACAGAGATATTTCTCTCACCCAACATGGGTATATGTAAAAATACACCCCAAAACACATTGCCCTACTTCTCCTGAGTACGGCGATACCACATGTGTGACACTTTTTTGCAGCCTGGGAGTGCAAAGGGGCCCAAATTCCAACGAGTACCTTTAGGATTTCACAGTTTTTTTTTTACGCATTTAGATTCCAGACTTCTTCTCACGCTTTAGAGACTCCTAAAATGCCAGGGCAGTATAAATACCCCACAAGTGACCCCATTTTAGAAAGAAGACACCCCAAGGTATTCCGTGAGGGGTCTGATGAGTTCATGTAAAAAAAAAATTTTTTCACAAGTTAGTGGAATATGAGACTTTGTAAAAAACAAAAAAAAAAATATATCAATTTCCGCTAACTTGTGCCCAAAAAAAAATGGGGTCACTTGTGGGATATTTATACTGCCCTGGTATTTTAGGGGCCCTAAAGCGTGAGAATCCAAATGCGTAAAAATGCCCTGTGAAATCCTAAAGATACTCATTGGAATTTGGGCCCCTTTGCGCATCTTGGCTGCAAAAAGGTGTCACACATGTGGTATCGCCGTACTCAGGAGAAGTAGGGCATTGAGTTTTGGGGTGTATTTTTACACATACCCATGCTGGGTGTGAGAAATATCTCTGTAAATGACAACTTTTTAAAAAAATTTATACAAAGTTGTCAATTTACAGAGATATTTCACTAAATACTACCTGTTATGTGCCATACTGGCCACCATAAAATTCAGGGAATGCAGGTTCCACATGCATGCTGGGTCGACTCTGCCTTTTGCCGCTTTTGGTGCCATAATGTCCCCTATTAAATCCAGGGCGCAGCAGCTCCCGTCCCGGCCACCTCGTATCTGCACAGCATTGGTGGCCATAACTCCTGGATATGAGCCGTGTATAATGCAATGGAAAAATTAATCAAGCCATCAGGGAGGCAATATGGACAATCACAATACATTAGTAAGTGCCTCGTATTAACTTTCTCTACATGATAAATACCATTTGCTGAAGTGAGACAACCCCTTTAAATTTAGCAATATTTAATATTCAAAATATTACAAAAGATCACAATAAAATAGTTAACCGTTGGTTTACAGTATTTTATTTTTATTTTTTATTTTATTTATATTTAGATTTTTTGAAATATTTTTAATAATAAATATTGGCAGCTATAATATATATGAGGTCTAACCGTTTATGCAGTTGTTATTTATTCTTTTTATGGGCTCTGGAGTACAGGAGCCTGGTTTTAGCACTTGGTATGTTTAGGAGTCCAGACTTGGTGTGAGTCAGCTCCTATCTGTATATTTTAAATCCCTATGAATTATAGTTACGCCCCTGGGGTGCACCACCCTGGTTATGTGATCATTGACCAAGCACCACTAGCAGTTTATACTTTGTCAGTCTCAGCTCAATCACATTTTCCCAGGAGTTCTTTATCCATTTTCCGGTAGTGTTTTATCCAGGAACCATTACAGAATAATGATAACTGGCTGCAGCATTTTTTCATGTTGTTTCTGCTGATGCCCCTTGTTCTAGAGATTAGTGGGGGTCCCCCCACTTAGACCCCCACTGATCTAAACTTTTGATATGTCCCTATAACACAGGGATCAGCAACCTTCGGCACGCCAGCTGCTGTGAAACTACAACTCCCAGCATGCAAAACATGCTCGCCTGCTCTTCTGACTCCCATAGAAGTAAAGGAAGCAGTGACCCTTTGACCGCTTTCAGACAAGAGCATTGAGATCCGTCAGTATTCTGGCTCAGGATTCCTGATGATATACCATCAGTATTGCTTCAGGATTTCATCAGGATTTACATGCGTATTTCTTCCCTCCTTCATTATTTATGCACTGCATAGACTGTAATGTCCGTATTTGGAAACAAATCCCCACAAAAGTCAGACATGCTGCGGATTTCAAATACTGACGGAAATGACATGCCCATATAAATAGCTCCATTCATTTACATTAGCAGCGGATTCCTGGACATAAAATCTGGACCATATACGGGTTGCAAATACGCTCGTGTGAAAGAGGCCTTTAATAGGTTCCATTGTAATGAGATGGTCAATGTTACTTAGTGGTTCTAGCAATACATGGTTGATTGATGTATATATAGCTTCACATTTAAAGGGAACCTGTCACCGATTTGTAACTATAAGAATCATCGGCATCCTGAGATAGTCCTCCCCAATCATCCTAGGGTTTTTTTTTTAAACACCTCCAAGTACTTCTTTTACAGTCCACTTTCGCTTTTTTCAAGTTATGTAAATTAAATGCTGACCTCATCACTTCCCATTCCTAACCCCACCTCCCGTTATAAGAGTGACAGAATCTAAAGATCCTACCCTCCACCCGAACTCACGTCCCAAATCCCGCGCATGTGCACAAGCAGTCACCTCACTCCTCATCTCACACTGATCATAGAATGTATACTGCGCAGCTGCCAGACTTGGAAGAGAAGGGGTGGAGATGAGCAATCGTAGAGGGTTGGGCATGGCTGCACTCAAAGAGTCAGAGAACGCTGGACTCATCTCTGAGGTATGGAGGAGACAGGACTCATCTAAGGGGCATTTACATATATGGCAGGAGCTTTTTTTTTAGGTTTTTCTCTGAACTGATATTAAAAAGTATTTATAGAAAAGTGAGTGGATAAATAGGCTTAGAAAGTGATGACAGGTTTCCTTTAACTAAACTTCCTGATTCCCTCTCAGTTTTTGAAAATCCATATCCATATGCAGTAATGTCTATCAAGAATTATTATGCAACTGGAAGATGAAGAAACAGATAAAAATAACCCGCGTTCTCCACCGTGCATATTACAGCAGATGGTTTTCAGAAGGATTTGGCTTGCTATTTCTTTTATCTGTTGCTATTTTTCTTTTTTCTTTTCCCAACAGTGAAAACGTGGTTTGTCAACCGGAGAAGGCGGTCGGAGACTGTGCTGCCAGGTTAATGTGCCATCTTCTCATGTTACCAGAGATCATCAGTGTCAATACTGAGGTGAAAAAGCTGCTGTGAACGTCCCACTTCTTACACCATCAAGAGAACTTGCGTATTAATTATAGTGCTCCAGAGGTTATGATGCCAATTATAGGACGTCATCTCTCATATCTAAAGCTTTCTTCAACAGTTCATCAAATTGGGATTGTATGGAATACATAAGCAGAACTCTGGAATACTGAATAGAAGAAGACTTCACATTCTCACTACTGTCTCCACACCATCGAGAACATTTGATTTATTTTGCCAAACACTCAGATATGGTAGATATACCACTTCTTTAAGACTGTGCCAAAGTATCTAAGCTGCAGTGATGCACTTAAATGGCCATTGGATGGTCACCCAGGAGGGCCTGAGCTAAGGAGAATTCTAGTCTGCAAGCAGATTTCTAGATCTGTCTCCTGGAACATAGCAATTGACATGACAATGGATACAGTCCGCAGCAGGTAAGATCACAGCGATAAAAATTCACATTCCCAACCTGTGCAATCTGCTCCTCATCACACAACCTGTAAAATAAGTTAGATTGACAAATTTCAATTATTTTTAAGTCTGCTTGCCCCCTGAGATGGTGATGTCACCATATCCTCCAGGCAGGGACCAAATGTGGTAGAAGGGCGGGCTATGATCCACACAAACGTATTTGTTCTGTTCTGTGCATTGTGGACCGCAATTTGCGGTCCCCAATGCACGGGCAACGTCCGTGCAGCGGCCAGGAGGGATCCAGACCCATTCAACTTGAATGGGTCCGTGATCCGTCAGTTCCGCAAAAAGATAGAACAAGTTCTATTTTTTTGCGGAACGGAATGCTTCCGCACACCGCACCGCATCTCTGGATTTGCGGACCCATTCAAGTAAATGGATCCGCATCCGTGATGTGTAATGCACACGGCCGGTGCCCCATGTATTGCGGAACCGCAGTATGCAGCGGGAGCACAACGGACGTGTGCAATAGGTCTTAGTCTTCCTTCACACCTAGGGGGTTAATTACTGAAGACAGTTCAGCATATAAAAAAAAAGTTGCAAGCCATATAGATGACTTTTTAACTCCCTTGTGACAAAATTTTGTTGCACGTACCATTTTTACGCCACTCTTGACACTTGGCAGTGAGGGATTTATGCCAGGCAATAGGATAAATGATGCTTGAAATATACTCCAGTCAGAAGCTGGGTAAAGTTTCCTCCAGGCACACAGACCAGCAGAGGATGCGCCTAATTTATGAAGAGGCCTGTTTCTCACCATAAATTAGGCGCATCCTCCGGCACAGGAGCGAAATCAAAGACTGGTGTAAAACTACGGTCTTTAATAAATGACCCTGATAGCTTTATTTTTTTGCTGGTGCAAATGCATGTATTTTTCACAAGGTTCTTTTAAATGTTTTTTTTCATAACAGCATTTCTATAGGAAGGTTTTCCTTGTTTGGACAGATTTTGAAAACAAATTCAGTCAGTTTTGTCTGCAATTGCGTTAAGTTGTTCAGTTTTTTCTGCGCAAGTGCAATGCATTTTGATGCGTTTTTTAAAACTGAAGGTTTACAAACAACATCTTTTAGCAATCATCAGTGAAAAACGCATCACATCCGCACTTGCTTCCACATGCAATGCTTTTTTACTGAAGCCCCATTCACTTCTGCGGGGCCAGGGCTGCGTGAAAAACATAGAATATAGAACATGCTGCATTTTTCACGCAACGCAACACCCCTCATGTACACAGACCCATTGAAATGGGGTCATGTCACGCATTGCACCCGCGCGGAAAACTCGCTTGTGTGAAAGAGGTCTAAGGGGGTCAGTTACGAACAGATATACGCCACGTTTGTGGCGAATCTGTCGGATGCCATGTTGCTGCAAAATCTGCAACTTCTTCCCTGCACACGGCAAATCTAAAAATGGAGGCGTGGCGTGGGTGGGCACCTCTACATAACTTGGGGATCCACCTCCAGCGCAGAGGCTTATTAAATGTGCCCCTTATTGTTTTTGATATATTTACTAATCATGCTGCCCTGTTTTGGACTCTTTTTAGACTTGTTTGACAGTTTCATGGTGTACAGTGGATATAAAAAGTCTACACACCCCTGTTAAAATGTCAGGTTTCTGTGCTGTAAAAAAATGAGACAAAGAGAAATAATTTCAGAACTTTTTCCACCTTTAATGTGACCTATAAACTGTACAACTCAATTGAAAAACAAACTGAAATCTTTTAGGTAGAGGGAAGAAAAAATATAAAAATAAAATAATATGGTTGCATAAGTGTGCACACCCTTAAACTAATACTTTGTTGAAGCACCTTTTGATTTTATTACAGCACTCAGTCTTTTTGGGCATGAGTCTATCAGCACGGCACATTTTGACTTGGCAAGATTTGCCCACTCTTCTTTGCAAAAACACTCCAAATTGTGGGGGCATATCCTGTGCACAGCCCTCTTCAGATCACCCCACAGATTTTCAATCGGATTCAGGTCTGGGCTCTGGCTGGGCCATTCCAAAACTTTAGTCTTCTTCTGGTGAAGCCAACTCTTTATTGATTTGGATGTATGCTTTGGGTCATTGTCATGCTGAAAGATAGTGCCTCTTCATGTTCAGCTTTCTAGCAGAATCCTGAAGGTTTTGTGCTAATATTGACTGGTATTTGGAACTGTTCATAATTCGCTCTATCTTAACTAAGGCCCCAGTACCAGCTGAAGAAAAACAGCCCCGCAGCATGATGCTGCCCCTGCCATGCTTTACTGTGGGGATGGTGTTCTTTTGGTGATGGGCAGTGTTGTTTTTGCGCCAAACATATCTTTTGGAATTATGGCCAAAAAGTACAACCTTGGTTTCATCAGACCATAGCACCTTTTCCCACATGCTTTTGGGAGACTTCAGATGTGTTTTTGCCAAATGTAGCCTGGTTTGGATGTTTTTCTTCGTAAGAAAAGGCTTTCGTCTGGCTACTCTACCCCATAGCCCAGACATATGAAAAATACGGGAGATTGTTGTCACATGTACCACACAGCCAGTACTTGCCAGATATTCCTGCAGATCCTTTAATGTTGCTGTAGGCCTCTTGGTAGCCTCCCAGACCAGTTTTCTTCTCGTCTTTTCATCAATTTTGGAGGGATGTCCAGTTCTTGGTAATGTCACTGTTGTGCCATATTATCTCCACTTGATGATGACTGTCCTCACTGTGCTCCATGGTATATCTAATGCCTTGGAAATTCTTTTGTACCCTTCTCCTGACTGATACCTTTTAACAATGAGATCCCTCTGATGCTTTGTAAGCTCTCCGTGGACCATGGCTTTTGCTGTGGTATGCGACTAAGAAAATTTCAGGAAAGACCTACTAGAGCAGCTGAACTTTATTTGGGGTTGATCAGAGGCACTGTAAATGATGGCAGGTGTATGCTGACTCCTATTTAACATGATTTTGAATGTAATTGCTCAATTCTGAACACAGCTACATCCCCAGTTATAAGAGCGTGTGCACACATTATTTTGTTGTTGTTGTTTTCCTCCATCCACCTAAAAGATTTGAGTTCATTTTTTAATTGAATGGTACAGTTTATAGGTCACATTAAAGGTGGAAAAAGTTCTGAAATGATTTAATTTCGTCTCATTTTTTTACAGCACAGAAACGTGACATTTTAACAGGGGTGTGTAGACTTTTTATATCCACTGTAGGTGAATTTTGCGGATGGGGCTTGATGTGCGCTGTTCTTTTCTGCCAGTTTATGTAGGTCTGCATTTTTTAGGTATGAATTTGTCGTAAAATCATTCTTCTTTTTATTCCACTCCACTGTGGTGTGTGGGGCTGTGCGACAATTTTAATAAAATTCTTACATCATCTGGTGGATGTGTACCTTTTCACAAACATAAACATCTATATGGCTGTGACTTTTTATTTAATATGCGACTTTGCACCTACCATATTTTGTATGCCAAACAACCAGTAGTCTAATTGTACCCGATCAATTTGTGCCTATTTTAGATGCTTTCGTGCTTTGTTCGCCTATTTAGATTTTTTAGACTAAAATTCAGACGTTTTCTAACTTTTGCAACTCTTTTCTGACTTATTTTTGCACCTGAATTTGTCGCAAAAACAGTCTAAATTCTACTTCACTCAATGGCTGGCGTACTTTTCTTTAAGTGAGACTTTTTTTTGCATTAAAAGTCACACTTCTCCGGGAGACATGCGACTTTTCTTTACAAAGATGCAACTTTTTTATGTGCAAATAAACTATACCAGTGTAAGTGTATATCAACCTGTCGTACCGAAACAACCACCAGAGGTCAGACTAAAAAATTCATCAACCGCTGTACGTCTTTTAATAAACACTCGGCAAAACAAAGAGAGACGAATTAAATATGCCTGTCAAACTTTATGGACAAAACAGAAAAGCATGATAAATGTGCCCCACTATGCCAAATACTGACAGGTTAATCCACTACTCCATTCTAATTGCACTCTGCAAAACAGGTGCACAAGATAAATGACCACTTATGGCCTGTTTCACACCGTCATTATTTGGTCAGTATTTTGCATCAGTATTTGTAAGCCAAAACCAGCAGTGGAACCTACAGAGAAAATGTATAATAGAAATATTTGTGCCCAGTGGCGTACACACAATCCCTGGGGCCCCGGTGCGAAACTGATACATGGAGCCCCCCTACCCGTCGTCTGAGAGCACTGCTAATGGCCATTTCAGCCCCAGTTTACTACTAAAATTAAACGTTTTGGCTAAATAAAGTATATTGCAAAAATGTTACCTATCACTTGCCCTACACTTTAGCAAAAAAAAAATATATATATATATTTATATGGCAGTTAAACTTTAAACTTTGGGCTACTAAGGGCTCTTTCCGTGCGGCTAATCCGCTGCGTGAATGTGTGCCAAGCACCATTCCGGACAGCAGAGACACGGAGCAGTAACATGATTGACTGTGATCTTTTTACTACAAAATCACGGTGACAACTTTATCTCACTGTGATTTTGTAGTAAAAAGGTCACAGAGAGGCACAGAGCATTATTAATCATGTTACTACTCCGTGTCTCTGCTGTCCAGAACGGGGCTTGGATTTCTTTCACGCAGCGGATTACCCGCACGGCTTCCGCTCGTGTTAAAGAGCCCTAAGCCTAATGGTTACACTCACCCAGTCCTAATAAAATCTGGTCTACCTCATCCAGGGTGTCGCTGGCGTTGGCGTGATGTCCGCTGGATCCAGAACAAGGTCCCTGTAGTAAGAAAAAAAGAATAATCACATAAGGAAGGGATGATGACTGCCCCTGTGAAATCACCACCAGGGGGCGCTATGCTGGCCTGTAAGACTGAGCCATGCCAATGTATAGCAGGGTAATCTAGTGCTACCACACAGTACTAATGCCCACCTTTTGGCCCCTCACAGTACTAATGCCCACCTTTGTTCCTGTCACAGTAGTTATGCCCAGATATGTGCCCCCTCAGAGTAGTAATTACCAGATTATGTGTCCCCTCAAAGTACTAATGCCAGGTTATGTGTCCCCTCACAGTAGTTATGCCAGATTATGTATTCCCTCACAGTAGTAATGCCAGATTATGTGTCCCCGCACAGTAGTTATGCCCAGATATGCGCCCCTCACAGTAGTAAACCAGATTATGTGTCCCCTCACAGTAGAAATGCCAGATTGTGTCCCCTCAAAGTAGTAATGCCAGATTATGTGTCCCCTCACAGTAATATGCCCAGATATGTGCCCCTTTCACAGTAGTTATGCCAGAATTTGTGTCCCCTGACAGTAGTTATGCCAGATTATGTGTCCCCTCAAAGTAGTAATGCCAGATTATGTGCCCCTTACAGTAGTAATGCCAGATTATGTGCCCCTTCACAGTATTTCTGCCCAGTTATGTGCCCCCTCAAAGTAGATATGCCCAGATATGTGCCCCCTCAGAGTGGTTATGCCAGATTATGTGCCCCTTCAAAGTATTTATGCCCATCCACCCCCCCCCCCTGCCCCCAGTCTGCAGCCTTAGAAAAAACAACAACACATGCTTGCCTTCTTCCCTGATGGCAGGTTCCCACACTTATCGTGTTGCTGGCTGTGCTGAAGCAGATTCCTGGGTTTTCAGATCTCCTCCCACAGCCAGCAGCGCGATGTGGGGCCAGCAGGGGGAGCTCCTGAGCTCTGAAGATCAGTGAAGCAGGAATAAGAGAGGTTTCCCTGCTTCACTATGGAAAGGAACTGCCGGGCAGGTGTGTGAGAGAGTGCGCTCTGATGGGGCCCGAAATTGCCACTGTACTTCATGCCGGGCCCCATCAGAGCGGGCCAGGGGGGTTCACAGGCGGCTGGGCCCCCTGGGGGGATTTTACAACTTTTTGCAACTTTTTAAAAAAGTTGCAGTGATAAATTTGGAGTGAAACCAATTAGCCTGCTTTTCCACCTGCTTTTCAGAAC
This sequence comes from Bufotes viridis, assembly GCA_033119425.1. Taxonomy (NCBI): domain Eukaryota; kingdom Metazoa; phylum Chordata; class Amphibia; order Anura; family Bufonidae; genus Bufotes; species Bufotes viridis. The sequence continues at coordinate 111,303,949 of CM065596.1, forward strand.
AGGCAAAAGTGTTGAAAAATGTCAAAAAGTAGCACATTTTGACACAAAAGGGGACTTGCGCGAACATTTGCAACTTTTTTTTACAGCAGAAAACTGGCACACCAGTTTGATATATTTCTCATCTAGTCTTTTTGGCATTTTTGTGCTGTTTGTTGTATTTTTTCCTACCATTTTTTGCTGTGTTTTTATGCTTGCTGGAGGTTTATGGTTTATATTAAATGCAATACAAACATGCATTTTTTTCAGAGTGTTGTGTTTTTTTTGGCTCAATGGAGATTTTTTTTTAATTGAAGCATGCCCTCAATATGTGTTTTTGCCTTACTTTTTGACATTTTTGTGCCATAGGCGTGCATTCGTTTGTTTTGGGCTGCTTAAAAAAATGCAAATGTCAAGGTGTGTTGTGTTTTTTATAAAGTTTTTAATTAGAGGGATTTTTTAAACACAGTTTTTTTTACTATTGATATAGGCCTCATGCACACGAACGTATTTTGGGGCCGCTTTCGAGCCGCATATTTTGTGGCTCGGACGCGGACCCATTCACTTCAATGGGGCCGCAAAAGATGCGGACAGCACTCCGTGTGCTGTCAGCGTCATTTGCTCCGTTCCGTGGCCCCGCAAAAAAAAATAGAGCATGTCCTATTCTTGTCCGTTTTGCGGACAAGAATAGGCATTTCTACAATGGGCCGCATTCCGTACCACAAATTACGGAACGCGCAACAGCTTCTGTGTTTTGCGGATCCGCGGATTGCGGTCGTGTGCATGAGGCCATACAAAGGAGGTGACATCAATCAGTAAAAAACGCATTGGCTTAAAAAAAAACTCCATGGAAAACTACTGTACATGTGCTAAAGCACCATTTGTGAAAAAACAACAACTCCCCAAAGCAAGAAAAACACCACTAAAAATGCCCACAAAAGCACAGCACAATGCAGGCATTTTTATCTGTAAAATGGTGCTATTGGTATCCTTTGGAGTTTTCTGTACTCCCAGGGACACTGTGGGGTTCATTTACTAAGACCGCCTTTTTACATCAGTCTTAGTTTGCACCTTGTGCTGCTGAATTTATGATGAGGTGTGCGCCTTGTCATAAATTAGGCGCATCTGCGGCAGTCCTTGTGCCTCACGTAAAAACTGGTTCTAGGTGTAAATTTTTGTAAATTTGCCGGGCCTGGGAGAGCCCCCCATCACAACAAACTGATGGACAGGGCATAAAACTGACTGTGCAGTTAAAAAGGGGACTAGGGACTATTTTACACCTAAAATAGTTGCAAGTCCCTTTGTAAATGTGCCCCCGTATTTTCACGTGGAGGTTTTCATAGTCATGTATTTCCATATGAAAAAGAATCATAATTTTCTCCAGATAAGTTTTATTCTTATATACACCCGAAGGAAATCATTTTCCAGTAACATATGAACACGATATAACAATGGTAAAACAGCTTGAAAATAAGTTTTCCTGTAGAGAAAAACTCGGAATAAATGCTTTCTGACCGTGTAATCGAGTATGTCAGAGTGAGCTCCATTCGTGTCACCCGCATTCCTTTCACAGCATATGAAAACATACAGAGAAAAGGAAGTGCCACACAAAACGTGTGGTGCACTTTTCACATCTTGACAGTGCTGTATGGTACAGTTGATATAGTCATGTGCAGAAGGCCGTAAAGAGTAGCCGTTGTTTCATTTCTTTTTTCTGTCATAAATGAATAGTGCAAGTGAATATAAAAACTTGCACACACTGCAGCAGGGATTTTGGTCCACTCCACCATACAGATCTTCTCTGGATCTTTCAGGTTTCGGGTCTGTCACTGGGCTACATTGAGTTTCAGCTCCCTCCAAAGATTTTTAACTCGGTTCAGGTCTGGAGACTTGCTAGGCCACTCCAGGACATTAAAAAATGCTTCTTACAGAGTCACTCCTTAGTTGCCCTGGCTGTGTGTTTCGGGTAATTGTCATGCTGGAAGACCCAGCCATGATCCATCTTCAATGCTCTTACTGAGGGAAGGAGGATGTTGGCCAAAATCTTGCGATACGTGGTCCCATTTATCCTCCCTTTAATACGCTGCAGTCGTCTTGTCCCTCTTGCAGAAAAGCACCCCCCAAAGTATGATGATTCCACCCCCAGGCTTCACAGTTGGGATGGTGTTCTTGGGGTTGTACTCATCCTTCTTCTTCCTCCAAACACAGTGAGTGTAGTGGACCTCCTCTGGATCATCCAGATGGTCATTGGCGAACTTCAAACAGGCCTGGATATGTGCTGGTATGAGCAGGGGGACCTGCGTGCCCTGCAGGATTTTAATCCATGATAACATAGTGTGTTACTAATGGTAATCTTTGAGACTGTGGTCCCAGCTCTCTTTAGGTCATTGACCAGGTCCTCCTGGGCTGGGCTGATTCCTGACCTTTATCAGTATCATCCTTAACCCACGAGGCGAGATCTTACATGGAGCCCCCAGGAGGGGTGACAATCATCTTATGTTTCTTCCATTTTCTAATAATTGCGCTAACAGTTGTTGCCTTCTCACCAAGCTGCTTGCCTATTGTCCTGTAGCCCATTCCAGCCTTGTGCATGTCTACAATTTTGTCCCTGGTGTACTTAGACAGCTCTTTGGTCTTGGCCACGGTGGAGAGGTTTGAGTGTGATTGATTGAGTGTGTGGACAGGTGTCTTTTATACAGGTAACATGTTCAAACAAATGAAATTAATACAGGTAATGAGTGCAGAGTAGGTGGGTTTCTTAAAAAATAAACTAACAGGTCTGTGAGAGCCAGAATTCTTGTTGGTTGGTAGGTGATCACATACTTATTTCATGCAAATAAAATGCAAATAATTATTTACAAATCATACAATGTGATTTTTTCGGATTTTATTTTTAGATTCTGTCTCACAGTTGAAGTGTACCTATGATAAAAATTGCAGACCTCTCCATTCTTTGTAGGTGGAAAAACTTGCACAATCGACAGTGTATTAAATACTTATTTTCCCCATTGTATATTTGTTCATATAAATATATACAGGGGACGATTGGCCATAGACTTCACAGGGAAATTTCCAGGTGAGCTTATGCCCGAAGGGGCCGCCCAAGCTGTCCTCTCTGCCACCGCCCGGGTACAAAATGAGCTCTCATTGGTAATTAAAGCAGTGAGAATTAGGTACTCGTGTACCCAGGCAGTGACCGCACATGTCCTCCTGAATTCAACAGCTGTGGCCGTATCTCATCTCCTAAGACCCTTGTTTTCTTTTCAGAGCCACTTTAAGTTTCCAGTCTGCCCCTAGATATATATACTTGTAATATATCTTACTTATGCTTACTTTTATACTCCAAGTCTCTTCTCCCACACCCCACACTTCATTAACGGTCAATTCACTGCAAAGACCTACCTTCTGCTCACAGGGGAGGAGGAAAAGGGAGGGGGCTGCTGGAGGCAGGCAGAGAGAGAGAGACTGACAGAGAGACTGCTGCTGGTTTGTAAGTGATTTATTGCCTTAATTAACTGCTGGATTCACATCTAAACTGCTTAGTTGTACTGTATAATGTCCTCTATTACTGCTGATGCTTATGAGAGTGTGCTACAGAGAGGTAGGGAGCAGAATCCGATGTTTATCCGTGACCTGTGTATAGGGAGACATGATATCAGCTACTTTCTGCTTACCAGCTGAGAAAACTGTTAAAAATGCCAGATACAAGTCATATAATGGCCAGAAATAGTTATTCCTCGTGTGCACCCATATGGCAGCTTATTCTGAATAATTACTTGAAACAACAGTTACACTTTAAAAGTGGTTTGACTATCCTAGACTGCAGTGCAAGTCACATGTGACTAGACAGCGACCTGTCTGCAATTTTAGTGTTTTTCTTTTTCAAATTGTAGCTTCATAATGGTCTCACAACATGTCTCCCACAAGTTACACAAATGTTTTATGTTGCACAACTTGCCTGAGACTTACTGTTGTGACTTTTTAATGGCTGTGTGACAATATTTTGTTGCATGCAGCGTTTTACCCTATAGCTGGCAGTGGATCCCCCGAAGTTATGAAGAGGCGCCGGCGGATCCTCCACCACTTCTAAATGTAAGACAGCTTCCTAGGTGTCTTCCATTTACATCTTTTTCTACACCTGAAAATGGTCCCCTTCCCCGCCCATGCCATGCCCACATTTTTAGACCTGCCACGAGCAGGGAAAAGTTAAGTATATTTTACACTAGCGAGATAGTTCTCTTGGTTCTCTTTCCTTGGGAGATACCTCTTTGCATATTCTTTTCCAATGGAGCATTGCGAACACTGTAAGTCTCCATACCATGGAGCACTTGCCGTAATTCTCTATACATAGCTGGTCTCTTTAAAGAGAGCTGGAACCCTGTCTTTACTAGATTTGATCAGAAGAGCAAGGAAGATGTGCAGTAGTGCTGTCCATCTAACTTGCTGGTTGAACTGGTTTTCTCTACTTGGAAAATAAATTAAATGCTGGCTGGTTGTATTATTTTCATAAATGACACATTTACTTTATTTTGCAGTTCCATATGACTACACCCATACCAAATTTATACAGCTTTTTATGTTTTACTACTTTTGCACAACACAAAACACAAAAACATCATTTGTTTTTGTATCACCATATTCTTGAAGCCTTTTTTATTCTACCATTGATGGAGTTTCATGAGGGTTTCTTTTTTTGTGAGACAAGCTTTACTTTTCATTGCTGCCATTTTGAGGTATGTATCACTTTTTAACCACTTTTTATTCAGTTTTTTATTGGAGGTAGGTTGAACAAAAATAGAAATTTTGGCATCATTTTAGTTTTATATAACATGTTTTAACATTTTTTATATTTATTAGTCCCACAAAGGAACCTGAACATGTGGTACTTACATAATACAATGCACTACTCATATAGTGCTGTGTATTATTGCCTGTCAATGTTCTACTGACTACTGGGCCCTGAGCCTATGCCATTACTGTACCGAAATATATAGCAGTTTACACAAACACCTTCCTCTCCATTATGTAAAAATAGGTTGGGGCTGGATTAAAAAATAAAATACTTTAATGAAAAAAGTGCCTTTGTTTTAAATCAAACCATTTAAGTGTAATTTTACAATCATTTGATCACTTGTACACTGACAGGCAGCCTATTAGGCCATGCCTATAGAAGGTTAACAGCAGGAGAATTTTGTTAGGTCTCGGACTGCCATGGTAACCCATTGGCACCCTACAATTGTGTAGGAGGATGCAAGTGGGCTGACTGAGGAAGAGGGATCATCTTAGTTGCTGTGGTCAATATTGCCTGCTGCATCTTATGGGTTCATCTGAAGTAACCATGAGATCGTTATGACAGCTATTTTTGTCATGATGTGGTACCTAGCTTGTGACATATATACCCATCATTAGTTGTTAAAGGGTTAAACATCATCTGTGCAGCAACCCGAAATAAATGTTTGTGTGTCATAAACAGTTAAAGCAAAAAATTAAGCTTTAGAATGTGTCAAGAATTTCAAGAAATTGAAATTCTGCATGGGACATTTGGACATCAATGACTTTGGTTGTAAATGAGGTAGGAATATTTTAAAGCCATACAGTATTTCATGTAACTCTTGAATAAGACTGCTTGTGTACCACTTTGATTCCCTATAAAACTTATAGGGAAATGTGTAAAGTATCCCATAGTTTTCTATGGGTGCAACATGTACAGATGTAGCAGGGTTAAAACACAAACTCCTAACTCAAAATTTCTTAACTCATTGCGTTATCTTGAAATAAAACCCATTGAAAAGCAATTGAAGGTGTTTGCTTAACGCATTTAGTTTAGATAACACGTCTCATAAAGCAGGTGTGTTAACTCTACTACAGCCTTACCATATTGGCATCCGTTTTTGCCCTAAATTTGAGGCATACATTACCATTTTTAGTGTAGGTAATAGTGCAGGGAGTTACACTATTGCTTACACTAAAATAATGTATATGTTGAGGCGTGCTTTTTTTAAAATGAAAATCAATGGCAAATGTTTTTAAACCAAAGGGGTAATATTTGAACTGTCTTCATCTGCCTCTATCGACAAAAAATGTATAATTTCACACCCATTGTAAAAATAAAAATAAATATGTTAATCCAGTGGCACCTAATTTTTTAACATTAACAAATCCATCAAAGAAAAGCATATAGTCGGGAAGAGGATACATTTTGAAACATGGTGCCAAACTAAAAGAGGACAGATTCAGAATATTCTATAAGGCCAACTTTTGTATACTTAGGGCACTTTTATGTCTAATGTGTCTGGATTAAGGTGTAAGGGTACTTTCACACTTGCTTTAAAGTTTTCCGGTATTGAGTTCCGTCCTAGGGGCTCAATACCGGAAAAAAACGGATCAGTTTCATCCTAATGCATTCTGAATGGAGAGCAATCAATTCAGGATGCATCAGGGTGTCTTCAGTTCAGTCACTCTTACGGTATTTGACCGGAGAAAATACTGCAGCATGACCGGCATTATTTTCCATTGAGATGCATTAATGCAGGATCCGGCACCAAGTGTTCCGGAAAACAGATCCGGTTTTCCGGTCTTCGCATGTACAGACCTTTCAAAATGCAAAAAAAAAATGACACCGGAGAGACAGATCCGGTGTTTCAACGCATTTGTTAGACGGATGCATCCGTATCTGTCTACAAATGCTTTCCGTTTGCACACGGATTTCCCGATCCGGCAGGCAGTTGCGGTGACAGAACTGCCTGTCGGATCCTCACAACGCAAGTGTGAAAGTACCCTAAGAAGGAAATAGGCATTTTATATTTTGTAGCACAAATACTAGTCATGGTCTCACCCAATAATCCTTTTCATATCATGATGTCATGAGGTGACATCACTCATCTCCTTTTACATTGCCTGTAGATAGGGGTGAGTCAGGGGTGCGTGGGCCAGAAAGCTGAGGGATGTGATAGAAGAAGGTGCATTTGGGTCCCCCGCCGTGTCCCTGCCTGCAACTGATGCTGAAATTACAGCCCTGAGCTCCTGTTAGACGCCACCAAGTCCGCAGGTTGCCGTGGCAACTGAGTTGTGCTGAGTGTAGAACAGTCACAGATGGTTCCTGATAAAGCCTCTGAGAGCAAAAAATAGGATCCCGTGTTACATAATATGTAGATCTCGGAAAAGTCGTTAGTGTCTTCAATTGTGTCCTGTCACAGTGTGAAAAATCAAAATATACCATATTGATCTTGAACTTTATCAGAGAAAGCATCTAAACCCCAACATACTGGAGAACTTAAAACTGAACAACCATAACATGTTAAATGTACATGACCATAAACTATTTCTTCCAAAATACACTTCTTATTCTTGAATTTTGATTTTAAAGGCTATGGATACCTTTGACATGTTAATGTGTCTCTCTCAGTAATACAAGCTGGAAGTAGGGTCTGTGTGTCCAAGATTCGACCCCTGGCGTGATATTAAAAATCTTTTCTTTGGTTGATAATGGTCCATATTTCTAGTTCAGGTGGAAAAAAATCATCTTTCCAACTAAACCTATGGCCATGCTGGTCTGTTGTTTTCCCATCTTGAGGACAGCTAGTTGCAGATCATGTGCACCAGAGTCCATATCTCTGGTGATGAAGGTTATGGTGAAGAGCAGGGGCTTATTAAAGTGCTGTCCAATGTCAATCTGCCCCACCAGAGTACCAGAGGATTTTATGGTGTGCCCGGGCTCTAGGTCAAAGAGAAAAAAAATCATTTGGAGCTGCCTTTAGAGCCAATAACTTGTCATGGTGTTTGGGCCTCTAAAATAATTCCCTCTTATGAGCCCAAGGAACCCCACTCCTACACTGGTGCCAATCCTCAGTGTTTTGCTCATCAGCTATTGTGGTTCCCCTCACAGACCTTACCAAGAAAGGTGCAGATGCTAAGAACTGGCCTACCATCCAGGCTGTTAGAGCAGGGCCGGGGCTCTCATGTGACGGGGGACCCGTGCAGTGCTTAGACTGGGCGTTGGCCCAGCCTAAGACAGACCCCTTAGTGACCGCCTTGAAAAGGCGTATGGGTGGTCACTAAGGGGTTAATATTCTCTTAGCCACTAGAAAACTTTCCACCAATGCTGCTTACAACAGGGTCTGGAAAGTGTTTTCTGCCTAGTGCAACAAAAATCCGGTTACCCAGCTATTATGTGCTACAATTCTTACACGAAGACTTTAAAGAGGTTGTCAAAGCACTAGATATTGATGAGCTATCCCTAAGATAGGTAATCAGATTGATGGGGGTCTGACACCTGGCAACCCCACCTATCTGCTGTTCTGAGCAGCCATAACACATTGGGCTGAGCGAGAAGTAAGCAGATTAGTCCACTGTGAAGTGAATTTTCCGACTTCAGCCCCCATTGACTTTGAAGATAAAGTCCAGTTCAGAATTACTGTATTGGAACAGTGCATTCTCAGTATCCAGGCGTTCCTGTCATTTCTTTTATTAGAAATGAACTACACCCTAGTGGATCAAAAGCTCCTGGTAATTACTTCATGGTGCATCATATGTGGCGACTATTTATACAGTTGATAAGAACTTATAGAACCTGTCATTTTTCTATGAAACAAATGCCTGCACAGAAATTGACCTGTGGTGAAGATGTTTTATACATGTAGATTTAAAGGGGTTGTTCACCCCGCCGACCTTTCGGCAGCATGGCCAGACCTGTGGTGGGAATTATACTTATCTGATTGCCGATTCTGGGTTCCAGTTTCTTCACTCTCCCAGCCCCACTGCAGGTCCTGAGTCTCCCCACCTCAACATCCAGTTTGAAGTAGGTCATGTGGTTGCCGCAGCCAATGTAACATGTCACTCATGCTTCATGTGACTTGAGACCTAGAAGCTTTAACCAAGTAGCAGGGATCAGGTAAATATGATTTCCACCACAGGCCATGCTGGGGGAGTCTGCAGAAAAGTGTCCACTTGGGGAAAATTCTCCTCTACCCAGTTTGGGCTCATAAATCTTTGTATGTAAGGCCAGTTTCACACTAGTGTTAAAATCTTCATCGTATCCAGCATAACCGGAAAGGGTCACTAGGGGCTAGGGTCACTACCAGGCCCTATTGACTATAATAGGAGCTGACAGGAATCCAGCTTGTTTCCAGCATTAGTAACATAGTAACATAGTATATAAGACCGAAAAACGACATCTGTCCATCCAGTACGGCCTGTTTCCTACAAGTTTATCCAGAGGAAGGCAAAAAACCTGTGAAGCAGAAGCCAATTTTCCCCACTTAAGGGGAAAAAATTCCTTCCCGACTCCAATCAGGCAATCAGAATAACTCCCTGGATCAACGACCCCTCTCTAGTAGCTATAGCCTGTAATATTATTACGCTCCAGAAATACATCCAGGCCACTCTTGAATTCCTTTATTGTACTCCCCATCACCACCTCCTCAGGCAGAGAGTTCCATAGTCTCACTGCTCTTACAGTGAAGAATCCTTTTCTATGTTGGTGTACAAACCTTCTTTCCTCCAGACGCAGAGGATGTCCCCTCGTCACAGTCACAGTCCTGGGGATAAATAGATGATGGGAGAGATCTCTGTACTGACCCCTGATATATTTATACATAGTTATTAGATCTCCCCTCAGTCGTCTTTTTTCTAAAGTGAATAACCCTAATTTTGATAACCTTTCAGGGTACTGTAGTTGCCCAATTCCAGTTATTACTTTAGTTGCTCTCCTCTGAACCCTCTTCAGCTCTGCTATGTCCGCCTTGTTCACAGGAGCCCAGAACTGTACACAGTACTCCATGTGTGGTCTGACTAGAGATTTTTAAATTGGTAGGACTATGTTCTTATCACGGGCGTCTATGCCCCTTTTGATGCAACCCATAATCTTATTGGCCTTGGCAGTAGCTGCCTGACACTGGTTTTTATAGCTTAGTTTGTTATTTATTAAAATTCCTAGACCCTTTTCCATGTCAGTGTTACCGAGTGTTTTACCATTTAATATGTACGGGTGACTTGCATTATTCCTTCCCATGTGCATAACTTTACATTTGTCAGTGTTAAACCTCATCTGCCATTTTTCTGCCCAAGCCTCCAATCTATCCAGATCCCTCTGTAGGAGAAAACTGTCCTCTTCCGTGTTAATTACTTTACACCATTTAGTGTCATCTGCAAACATTGATATTTTACTGTGCAAGCCTTCTACAAGATCATTAATAAATATATTGAAGAGAATAGGGCCCAGTACTGACCCCTGAGGTACCGCACTAGTGACAGTGACCCAATCTGAGTGTGTACCATTAATAACCACCCTCTGTTTTCTGTCACTCAGCCAGTTACTTACCCACATACAGACATTTTCTCCCAGTCCGAGCATCCTCATTTTATATACTAACCTTTTATGAGGTACAGTGTCAAATGCTTTGGAGAAGTCCAGATATACAACATCCATTGATTCGCCGCTGTGAAGTCTAGAACTTACCTCCTCATAGAAGCTGATTAAATTCGTTTGGCATGACCGATCCCTCATGAAGCCATGCTGATATGGCATTATTTGCTTATTTTCATTGAGATACTCCAAGATAGCATCTCTTAGAAACCCTTCAAACAGTTTACCAACAATAGATGTTAAACTTACCGGCCTATAATTTCCAGGCTCTGTTTTTGGACCCTTTTTGAATATTGGCACCACATTTGCTATGCGCCAATCCTGTGGGACATTCCCTGTCAGTATAGAGTCCGTAAATATCAGAATAGAATATCTGCTGGAAAATTGTAATGCTTGTGTAAAACTAGCTTAATTCATCTGGGGTGAAAATAATACTTTGTCTATAAACTTAACAGTGTTATCGGTTGTCTGAGGTGCAAAAAACATTTTCTTAAAGGACATATGTCAGCAGATTTCTACCCATTAGACTGGCTGGCCTGTTTTATGTGCACTTGGCAGCTGTAGGCATCTGTGTTGGTCCCATGTTCATATGTGCCCGCATTGCTGAGAAAAATTATGTTTTAATATATGAAACTATTCCTCTAGGAGCAAAAGGTGCATTGCCAGTACGTGTAGAGGCTCCGTTCTCTCCACTTGCCGCGCCCTCTCCACTTTGATTGACCGGGCAAGGCAGTGTAAATTTCATCATGCCTGGCCCTGTCAATCAAAGTGGAGAGGGCATGGCAGTTGCAGAGAGAGCAGAAGCTCTTGGTGTAATGGTGCCCCTGTTGCTCCTAGAGGCTCATTCGCATATATTAAAACATAATTTTTCTCAGCAATGTGGGTATAAATGAACATGGGACCAACGCAGTGGCAGAGAAAAAACTGGTGCTTTCAGCCCAAGACAGTAACGCTTTACAGACATTACCATCACACTGTCCCCAATGGGGCTCCCAATCTAAGTTCCCTATCAGTATGCCTTTGGTGTGTTGTAGGAAACCCATGCAAACATAGGAAGAACATACAAACTCCATGCAGATGTCCTAAGTAGCATTCAAACCTAGGACCCCAGTACTACAAGGCACCAGGGCTAACCACTGAGCCACCATGCTGCCCACTCTACCTTTGCTGGGTATGCCTTTAGCTTCCAAGTGCACATGCAACAGATCAGCTAGTCTCTTAGGGAAAAATCTAATAACGGATGCCCTTTTTAAGTTTGTACCATCTGTACCCAAATGAAGACTCATAGGCATTAGTTTTTCTTTGCCTGGTAATCGGTAGATCTTGACTCTTTTTTTTTTTTTTTGATAAAATTTTGATCTTCCTCCTTATGACAGGTTTTCTGAATTAACCCATTTGAGGGCCCATTTTGCAGAAGGGCAGTTTGTAGAAGTATGAGTACTTAGCTAAATTTAGCCTATTATCCACAACCTGTTGGGCAAATTGCAAGTCTAAATGAGTATCATGAACAATTCTTCCATTGTGTGTTGGAGTAGAATATTTACTCTACCTTGTCCTTGGCTGAATTTGTATATAACCATATACATGACTCTATCAGGACTTCAACTTTTTTTTTTTACCATACATACAATCTTTTTTTCACCTTTTGTAGATTGTTTCATCTGCAGCTACAGTGGTGCCTTGGAACATCATATCAAACCCTTTGTTCATCTGGTTTGGATACTGGTGACATCCACATGGCATTTGCCTAAAGATTCCACCCATTAAGTTTCCCCTAGTTGTATCTGTTATTTTAAAAGCCTGATACCTGCTATGTGGATCTAGAAGACTTGGTTCAGAGGGATGCTCTTAGATGTAAATGCTCCTGTCCTTTGTTCATGGTGTCATAGCGTTTCTGTCAAAGCCTCTTCTAAGGTGTCCAATAGCCAGCTATAATGGGAAGGGTTACTATTGCCACACCGTCCTCACTTATTGAAGCACTCACTGGAGTCTTCTTTCATAGCATTACAGCCTTTAGACCCCTCTTACTATAAGTCTGAAATCAGGCCTTATTTCATCTGTTCATCTCTGTATTCATCTTTTAAGAATGCAAAACTACAGAACTTGGCTTTAATCATAGCCATTGACTTTCCCAAGTCCTAATAACTATGGATCTTGGTGCTTAGATACCTCCAAGACTTGAGTAAAGCAGAATTACTTAACAGCTGGATGGACACTAAAACAATAAATACAACTACAATACAGAAAACAAAGACCAAGAACAATAAATACCAGAATGCACTTAAACAAAGCCCATGGACTAGGACTCTTAAAACAAACTGTGAAGATCTTTTGCTATACCTGGTAAAGAGGCCCAGAAATAAAGGTATTTAAAGCCATAACAATAAGAAACCCTCTTCCAGCAAACACCAGACTAAGCAACTTTATAATAGAATCTGGATTCAGGTGTAATGCAGTTGCATAGTAACTGTTGCAAACAAAGTTCTTGAGACAGGCAAGAGACCATTGTCTGGTGATTGTCTGGAAGGAAGCATTCCTTCATGACAATCGTCTGCTCGGCAGTGGAGGAGACCGCAGCATTTGCATGCAGTGATCTCCTCCACTTATGGGAAGGAGCGATCGCTAATGCCATCGCTCGTCCCCATTCAGACTTGTTGTTTGCCAACAGTACACAGTACAATCTGCCGCCGGTGAACGACGATTTTTGTGTCCGCATGAATGACCTATTACCTAATGAAAGGGCGTTTCGCTCATTCATCAGGTAATTGGCAGCACTTTTACTTCACCATGTTATTGCTAACAAGCGTTAGCCCTTAACATGAACTAATAATCTGTAGACATTCAATAAGATCTTTTAAACATTGGTGGTCCAAGGAATGCAAATTTAGATGACTGGGATCGTATAATTATGGTAGTCTAGATGAGGTCTTACATGTAAAGTGTTTCTTCTAGTAGGCTTAAAATGTCTTGCCCAGTAGAAAAAAAAACATTGGGGGGGTTTAATGTTTACATACAATTCCTTGTGATTCACCATAAGCTCTGAAACCTTGATGGACGATTTACAGGGTGATAGAATCATTACTTACCCTAGCAGTTTACAGTCTGTTTACAATCCTTGGTTACATTTGAGGGCTTCATTCGGGGGTGATACAGTTAAAGGGCTTCTGTCACCCCCACTGACGAATTTTCACTAGCTGACATTAGCTACTTGCTAATGTCAGCTGAGTTCAAACATATGTTTAATATCTTTTTTTCTTTTTTCAATCTTCTAAAAAACTTACTTTTGTTATATGTAAATTAGCTTCGCTACCAGCAAGTTGGGCGGGTACTTGCTGGTAGCCGCCGCATCTTCATGGCCTTGGAACGCCCCCTCTTCTTTTGATAGACAGGGCCAGCGCTCTCCTCCTCTGCTGGCCCTGTCTGCAGCTGCAATCCCGCGCCTGCGCCGTCTCGGTCTTTAGTCGGCGCAGGCGCTCTGAGTGAAGGACGCCGCTAGGCGCTCCGTCCTCAGTGCGCCTGCGCCGATGACGTCAGCGCTACACCCGGAAGAGAAGACGCCGGCATCCCTGGTAAAGAGCAGGCGATGCCGGCGTCTTTTCTTCCGGGTGTAGCGCTGACGTCATCGGCGCAGGCGCACTGAGGACGGAGCGCCTGCGAGCGTCCTTCACTCAGAGCGCCTGCGCCGACTAAAGACCGAGACGGCGCAGGCGCGGGATTGCAGCTGCAGACAGGGCCAGCGAGAGGAGGAGAGCGCGCTGGCCCTGTCTATCAAAAAAGAAGAGGGCGCTTCAAGGCCATGAAGATGTGCGGCTACCAGCAAGTACCCGCCCAACTTGCTGGTAGCGAAGCTAATTTACATATAACAAAAGTAAGTTTTTTAGAAGATTGAAAAAAGAAAAAAAGATATTAAACATATGTTTGAACTCAGCTGACATTAGCAAGTAGCTAATGTCAGCTAGTGAAAATTCGTCAGTGGGGGTGACAGAAGCCCTTTAAGGGCATGCAGTGTCCAGCATGTTTCAATCATTGTTCATCTGTTTAATCACTAGTGGTCTTGGAGGAGATGACATTCCATGGGTGGATTTAACCCTTGCCTGTTTGTTACTTAATAACCAAGTCTTTTTTTTTTTGTATTTTCATTGTTGCCTTCCAAGAGCCATAGCTTATTTTGCAGAAATGTAGCTGTATTTTTCAATGGCACATTTTAATTACATTTTCACCATGGTTTTTTCCACTGTTTACTATGCAGTATAAATAACATATTAACTGTATTCTATGGGTCAGTACGTATGTGGCAATACCAAATATAATATTTTTTTTGTTACATTTTAGTACTTTTTCCACAATAAAAACATATTATGGAAAAAAGTCAGTTTTGTGTTGTTGCATTCCAAGACCTATAACATTTTTATTTTCCCATCAATGCACCCATATGAGGGCTTGTTTTTAGCAGGATGAGTTGTAGATTTTCTTGTACCATTTTGTCATACATATAATTTATTGACTAATTTTAATAATGTTTTTGGTCGTGGGGAACAGAAAAAATAGAAAATCCATAAACAATAAGTTATCTTTATTCTACAAGGAGTTTCCTTAATTTTTTGGGGTGGGTACTTTATTTAACATAATTTATCTTTTTGTTGTCCCCTGTAGAGGACTTAAAGGTGCAATCCTTTGATCGCTTAAAATGGATGACAATTGCAGAGATACACTAACAGCCAACCTATCAGGCCATACCTCCGGAATACCCTTAGGGGCAGATTCTGGTGGGGCCTTTGTAAAGCCCCCACTGCCATAGTAATGCATTGGTAGCCTGCAATTGCATTGCGTGGTGATGATGGCTAAACAGAGGGAGCCCCCCTAAGTCTTTCAAACACCAGTCAAGCAGTAGAGTTTTGGCACAATTTTTTTTTTTTGCGTGTTTAATATTGATAGCCTATCCTCAATTACTGTTCAGTGGGGGTCTGACACTGGGACCCCCATCAATCAGCTATTTAAAGAGGCCTCCTCATGGGTTACCAAGCACAGCACCATCCATTGGATAGCAGCTGTGATTGGTACTGATGCTCAGCCCCATTCACTCAAATGGGACTGAGGTGTGCCCAGGCCATGTGACCAATTTACATGACATCACTGGCCTAGGAAGAGTCCACGGCCTCCTCAAACAGCTGATCAGCAGGGGTGCCGTGTGTTGGCACCCACCGATCAGATATTGATGATCTCTCCTAAGGATAGATCATCAATTTCAAACACTCCGACAATCTCTTTAAATATTTCAGAGACTTGTTCCGCCTTGTCTGACATTTGGTTTAGCAGAAGAAGGCAGGAGTTCATGGGAAATGGGGTTTGGCGTAAATGCGACATTGCGCAGAGAAAATTGGGCACAAGTAAGCCCAATTTTTGCGGACAGCAAAATACATACGGTCGTGTGCATGAGGCCTAAGAGAAACATAAGGACTCTTTCACACGGGTGGAATCCGCTTTGTGAAAGAGAGCCAAGCCGCGCTCTGGACAGCACAGACACGGAGCATTAACATGATTGATGATGCTCTGTGCCTCTCTGTGATCTTTTTAGTACCAAACCACAGTGACAATTATGTTACATGGCGAGCTTTTGAGGCAGCATACAACAATATATATACAATAAGAATGAAGACACAGTGTAATGAATGGACAATAAAGACAACAGAATATCAAAAATCTTGAGAACATCATCTTACAGATAAGGCTACTTTCACATTAGCGTTTTTTGTGGATCCGTCATGGATCTGTAAAAACACTTCCATTACAATAATACAACCACATGCATCTGTCATGAACAGATCCGGTTGTATTATGTCTTCTATAGCCATGACGGATTCGTCATGAACACCATTGTGTCAAAGAAAACTGATCCGTCCCCATTGACTCACATTGTGTGTCAGGACAGATCCGTCTTGCTCTGCACCACATTTTGGTGCATTCCGTTTTGTTCAGTTCAGTTCAGGGACAAAACTGAAGTGTTTTCTTCCGCTATTCAGATCCTATGATGGAGCTCAATAGCGGAATTGAAAGCGCTAGTGTGAAAGTAGCCTAAGCTGTGTGAAAGTTTTACACTGGGTTCAGACCTGAGCGTTTAGAAGCCTAGCGTTTTATGCGCGTTCAAGATGGGCGTTAACGGGCATTTTTTCAAGCGTTTTGGTAAATAGTGTAGGCGCGTTTGACGCGCGTTTATGTGATTGACTGCATAGTTGGCCAATGACCAAACAGCCCTCCCTATATAGTTTGGCCAATCTGAGTGCTTTAGAGGTGTGAATTTCCAAGGTGGAAGATCCAGCATGTTGCAAACTTAGAAAAACGCGCGTCCATAGGCGCGTTTTACGCTACACAAACGCCCGAACAACACGCCTATCGCGTTTCCCATTGAAGTCTATTGGCTCCAAACGCTTGAAAAACGCCCGAATTAACGCGAACATACTTGCTTATGCGTCGGACGTTTTTAGGCGCCTTCGAACGCACATAAAAACGCGCAAGTGTGAACCACCCCCATTGGAATGCATGGTTCCTGTACTGTTGTGCGTTTTTATGCGCGTTTGAAAGCGGCGTTTTACGCGAAAGTGTGAACTGAGTGTTATGGTCTCTAAATTGATGTTATCTCAAAGACCTCGTGCCCGCACTATGTTCATTCATTACATCATGTCTCTGTTCTTATTGTATATATATTGTTGCTTCTTCATACATTCTTGTAGTACGACAGAGGAAGGGACTGATATTGTCTTGAAAGCTTGATACAGTATGTAACATCATTGCTTCTATTTTAGTCAGCCATTAAAAGGTATCAGTTATGCTAATTCAATCAATAATGTCCGACAACAAATGTAGACACTCTTGCACTTGCATATACTACACATTGGTATGTGTTCCTGTCAGACTGCTCAGCCATGATGGCATAATATAGGTAGGATCACATCATTACCACCTATTGTAGAACAGTGTATTGTATAGAGAGGTCCCGGCCCCTCAGCCTCCTAGGCAGCTCTGCAAGTGGAGGCAACCAGTCCTGTCATATTCTAGTACAGATCGCTTGTGACCATTTTAAATTATTTCTGGAAAACTCTAACTAAACATGTGTTATGCTCAAATATACCTATAGGGGCACATTTATTTCAACCAGCGTTTTAGACGCCGGTCTTAATAAACCCCTGCGCTGGTTCCACTGAAGTTATGAAGAGGTGCTGACCTCTTCATAACTTCGGCAGATCCTGCGCCAGTTCTAAATGTGAGACAGCTTCCTTGCTGTCTTACATTTAGACTTTTTCTACTCCTAAAACAGGTGTAGAAAATGGTAAATGAGATGGACCTGCCAGACCATCCCCTTTCCCGCCTACACCACGCCCACAATTTTAAACCTGGCATGAGCGGAAAGAAGTCGCAGATGGCGGCGCAACTAAACGCTGCACCACCATCTATGCCAGAAATACGCCTAATATAGGTGTATTTCAGTATAATAAATGACCCCCATAGTCTCTATAGCATTATATAGGAAATATTTGTTATTAGTGAGACACAACAGGACAACGTCTGCAAAAAGTGCCGCTTTTTCCCCAAATCTTTTCCACAGAACCCACTAATATAAAAGTAATCCTTACATGATAGGGGGCCAATGGATCATTATCTAACACGAAGAGCAGCGGAGACAGGGGATAGCCCTATTGTGTTCTACCAATTGCAGATGACTCAATCAAGCATCCATTATCCCATAGCCTGTTGGTTCCCTATATTGCACTTGTACACTGGATATAAATTGTAAGCCCAAACCATATTTTGGCAGTACCGTTCAGAGGTGATCTCATTCAACACTGTAAAATGACTTAACGGAATCCCAGGAGCAAATGACCCTATCCTGAGTTATCTACTAGGAGTTGTAGGTTAGGATATAAACATCATACTGTATATTACCGCCAAAAAAAAGTTTAACCCTTGCAGGAAAAGAATCACACAATAATAGATAAAATATCACTCAATTTTATTATTAAATATGACTCATAACACAAGGGATAGGCGTATCACTGAAGTGCCTGACACTGCAGGCCACAACCCAGAGACAAATGCCCCCACAAAACACGGACCATTGACATATGATTTATACAAACATGAATGTCCACAGTAAAGCTGAATCGGAATGTTGCGGCAAAATAATAGTATCACCCCCATATGGGTGCATACACATACATGTCCAACCAACTGGTCGGGTAACATATCCCCATTAAGGAGAACCCAATAATAGTCATGCCAAAATAGTAAACATACTGGACAAAAGAAAAAGCTATTATATATTACCCATTGTCTGATCCGGGAGATGTGCGGACACCTGAAACACCTCGACGTGCGTTTCACCCCACAGGCTTCGTCAGGAGGGTATTCAAGTGATCCAAACATCTATTTTATATGTCCTGGGCACACCTGTAGCCTAATTAATCCGCGCATCGCCACCTTGATTAGTGTGATCACCATCGCGCTCGCACTTCCCCCGCCGCCATGCGCCGGACCCAGCCGCGCAGCAATATGACGTGGCCAGCGTCACCGCTGCGTGTATAGACTGAGCCAGCGCCCCGCTGTCATGACGACCGGGTAAACTGAGCGCGTCACCATGTGGATCACACCAGCGCAAGGGCGCGATGCGCCGCATCAAAACCAAAGTCAGGCCAGTAGAGCTGTAAAGTCTATATAGTAGAACCGAATCAGCGTAAAAAATATGCAAATTATAAAGTGACATAGTGCAAAAAAAAAAAAGATAGTGAACATATCTCAATAATATAACATAAAGCATATATATATATATATATATATATATATATATATGGAGGAAACCCTCAGTAAATATGTGCAAATCATCATAGATTGGTCACAAAAAATAGTGATAATAAGTGTAATGTAGTGCAATGTACTTTTTCTCTTTTCTTATTCTCCTTTTTATATTTACCCCAAACGTGTAACAAAACAATATACTACAAGTCCTGTGCAAAATTTAGATAGTCACATAAACTGGACCAATATGTGAGAGAAAAAAAAAAAAGTGTTCCTCTATGCAGATGTCCCCATCCCTGGAACAGCTCCAGCACCGTTGTCCATATTTCCGGTATTCACCCAGGACAGACAGAACAGCACTAAAACTAAATCAGAATAAAAATTAGCATAACACACATAGATCACAATTAAAAAAACGCTTCATAAGAAAGGTCTGAAACTCACTGCTTCATTTAACCCATTAGGGATCTCACTTTTAAGCAACACCATCCATTTTGTTTTAAACCCATATGGGGGTGATACTATTATTTTGCCGCAACATTCCGATTCAGCTTTACTGTGGACATTCATGTTTGTATAAATCATATGTCAATGGTCCGTGTTTTGTGGGGGCATTTGTCTCTGGGTTGTGGCCTGCAGTGTCAGGCACTTCAGTGATACGCCTATCCCTTGTGTTATGTGTCATATTTAATAATAAAATTGAGTGATATTTTATCTATTAGTGTGTGATTCTTTTCCTGCAAGGGTTAAACTTTTTTTTGGTGGTAGTATCATTATATTCCTTGCTTAATATTTATTGATAGTTAGCTTGAGGGATTTTTTGTAGGTTGTATCGTACTGTATATTGACTGTGACGGACATGGGGCATAAATCCTGATTAGTCTGTATGAGTAATGGAGGGCACTGTAGATGAGCGAATTATTTGAAAATTCTACAAAAAAATTCGCTTTGTCATTAATTACTTTTCACGAAGCGCATATCTTTGTAAGTAGTGGGTGCAATGAAAGGGAGCATTGATTGCGCCGCTCAACATCATTGTACCCCTCATAAGCTGCGTTCATACATGATTGCAGCATCTGATATACATTAAATGGTGTAAAATAAAAAACAAAGCAAAAAAAAATCATGCTTACCTGCTCCATTTGCTCCCGATGGGCTGGCCACCACCATCTTGCTTGAAGAGCTGGTGCAAAATCCCACACTGCCCGAGATGAAGTCACCACACACAGGATTTTGGCCGAGATCTTCAAGCAAGACCGATGTGGTTGGCCCGTTGCGAGCAAATGGAGCAGGCATGATTTGTTGGGGTTTTTTGCACTATTTTATGTTAAATCAATTCACTTCCATGAAGCACAAGGAAATTTAGCTTTGCGGCGAATCAAATTTATCCTGAAATTCAGATCGAAGTCCACTTCATAGACTTCGATTCGCTCAACACTAGAAGGCACCACTTTGCATAACATAAGGGCAAAGCACCTTGGCAATTGTTTTAACATCTGCAAGTGCAGTGGGCCCATGTAGAGGGGTAGCATGCAGGACACAAGTGGTGGTAGTGGCTATGATGGTGGTAGTTGTACCCATGGTGGCAGTTCTCACTCTGGCTCTCCCTGGGCTGTGCATTGACTGGACTTTTGAGGGTTCCATCCTGGTGGTGGCAGGGGTGCCCTTAATGTTGGGTGGATGAGTAGTAAGGGCCAAGAGACAGGGACTGGCAGATAGTGGAGGCAATGTCTAGGCCCGTTTAGTTAGTATAAATAAAGTCTCTTTACTCTGCAGATGATGGGAGTTACAGTATAAATGCAAGCAGCAGGCAGAGTTCTCAAAAATTTCACAGAGCAGGCTTTTCCCAAAGGCTATCTATAGGAGACGGCAATGATGGTTGTAGTACTTTCTGGATCTCTCTAACCAGATCGTTCCAAATGAATCACAGGTGTGCAAAACTCTCAATATACTTTGCACATTTCCCAGTTACTGGGTGTAGTCCTAGGTTGGGTGGCTACTCTGTCTCAGAAGTCTAACCAAAAGAAAATCTGACATTGTGTGTATGCTAATTTGAATTTGTACAAGTTAGCATAAAAATAGTGAAATATAAGAAGAACTTGTTGGGTGTCCACCAGGGTTCTCATAGTGGTGACGTAGGCAGAACCTGCCGTTTCCCCTTCATCATATCACATTTTTGTTGAAACACTTAGTATTTCCCAACTTTAAAAAAATATTGTTAGCTTTTTTTATGTACATACAATTTTCCTTCTCTTTGGTAGCACTCCCTGCTGTATTTCAAGTGCCATAAATTCTGGACTACCTATTGCATTCACTGCTCAGAAGCCTTCCTGCTCCCTTCCTTCTCCCAGTGTTGGTGTAGAGATCTCATAGTGAAGCAGTCCAGATACATTCATTCATCCCTACTCCAAAATTCATAAAATTATATCGCTATCTCTCTTTCAAAACAGTGGAGAAGGAAACTGGAGAGGCATTAAATACCATATTTATTAGTGGAATCAATGGGGCTGAGTGTGGTGCTATTTTCTATGCGGGAGAAAAAGCCAGAAGAGAGCTTTGGCCACCAGCAGAGGTGTGTGGCATAGATAACAAACGCTGACTGCATGGCACTCCTGGAAGTTGTAGGTGCTTGATGATCACATGAAACAAAGCTAATGTCTGCCCACAGAGAGGGAAGAGACCACAGCCGCAGAGGGGTGCATAAAGAAGCCAAAAAGTGTGCCTTACTATACAGCTTTTTGTGGGATGCCACAAGGTTTTTACTATCCAACCAGTGCAGCACACGTTAAAGGGGTTTTATATTGATGGCCTATCCTCATGATAGGCTATCAGTATCTGATCAGCGGGGGTCACACACCCACCAGTCAACTGTTCTGCAGTAGCTCTGGTGACATCTAAAGCTGCTTTAGATTTGTATCAGCTGAACTCAATGGCCATGGCTAACGAACCATCAAATGTGTATGGGGACCTTGCAACTCCTCAATAACATGTTTGGGAGATAAGAATTGGTCATGTTGGATCTCAACTGTCCAATCATTTTGTCAGCAGGGAGATAAGCTGCTACCAAAGAAGTTTGCGTTTTCCCATTTAATACATATGCCTGTTTGGCCGACCCAAGCATGCATATTGCATGGGTAGCTCTGGAGAGATAGTTGTTGGCCGAATGAGTGTTCTGCCGGCAGCTATCTTGTGTATGGCCAGGATAAGAGGATAGCCTGGTGTGTGACACTTGCTAAAATTTTAAATGTTATAAAATAAAACTGGTTTCACACCAGCACGAAAGCAGCAGAGTAACAGCCTGCCGGAGTTCACCTTATTGTCTAGTTGGATATTGCTGTGCACCGCCTGACCCCATTTACTAGAATGAGATCCAGCTGGTTTCCAGCATGAACGCCAGGTTTGGGTCGGACAAAAACTATGTTGAAAATGCAGTCCATTTTGCAGGCAGCATGTTATAGAGCAGGAGGAGCTGAGCAGATTGGTATAGCATCAGTGGGTCAACGTGTTACCCGAACACTGTAACCAGGTCAGCCCAACAGTGTAAAAAACGTTACACATAGTTAAACTAAACTAGTGCGATAAGCTCGTGTGCTAACGCACCAGGAATTATTTTTACACCTGCTACATTTGTATATAGATTTATGAGAAAAGATTCTGTACAATTAGTCATTTATTGATCCAAACCTCTTCTCATTCTGAATTTAAAGGGGTTATCCCATGATTAATGTAAAAACGAAAATCAGACATCATATAATTCATGACAATCTCTTTCTAACAAAGCTAGAAACAGCCCTGTACCTCACATGGATCCAGAGATCTCCCCATTCATTGCTCTGCTAGATCTTTATCAAGAGGACATTCCCTAACCTGAACTTAGTGGCTATACTAACTTTTTGATTACCTGCAATTCAAAAAGTATTTTAATCAAGGTGCTGGTTTGAATGCTGTAGAATATTTCCTGTAGGACAAGCCCTTAAATTTTCCAGTGGCCTGTCTCACTTATTAATTGACAGACTTCCCTGTATGAATTTACCTACAGACAGGGGCGTAGCTATAGGGGGTGCATGAGCCTGAGGGGGCCCAAAGACCCTTGTGCCACATAAAAAGACACCAAATTTGGCAATTTCTTTTGGGGGGGGGGGCTGTTTTCATTTTTGCCTCTGGCAGCACGAAGGCAATGTGCTTCCGAACCCCTGGCCACAAAGCTATGATGGTGGTAGTTGATTTCCTTTTCCTCAGCGAATACAGTGAAGAAATATATTTAATAGCTTTGCTTTCTCCTCATCGCTCTCTGCAACTCCCCCTTCATTACTCTGTAGAGGGCCGACTCTATAGTTTTTCCTCGCTAACCCCCTGTTTTAGCAATTTAAATGCTTTCTTTTTGTCATTTATACAGTTCTATTTATCCACATTGGTTTTTTCTTGTTTCTTAACCTTTTATTCCCATAAGGTATTTACCTCTCACAATTAGATTTTAGGATGCTTTTATAAACCTCCCATTTTGTTGCTGTATTTTTATTTTTGAGGACTTTGTCCCAGTTAGTTAGGTCTATGGCCTCTCTTAGTTAAAATTAGCTTTTTTGAAGTTTGGTTTTTTTGTTCCTCCCTGAAGAAACACTCTTGAATAACAATTGGAAGTTTATTACTTTATGGTCCTTATTTCCCAGGTGTCCCCCAATCAACAAACCTCAATATTTATTACCCTGATTCTGCAGCTTACAGAAGCACTCCACATAAACTGCTGTATGGGCACACCGCAGGGCTCAAAAGAGAAGGAGCACCATATGGTTGTTGGAGGGAAGATTTTGCTGGAATGTCAGGATATGACGGCATTGTAGCACAAACACACAGGCCCCAGATCCACTATTCCTACCTACTATGTGGTGACCCCTGGTCATTGGTCAACAGTCCCTATACTATGTAGTATATAGCGAGAGACACACAAACAGGAAATAAACAGACACAATAAGAGTAGTCATATGGGACCCGGATCAAAGGTCAGTTGGTCAACAAAGTGCTAAGAATGCCAGAAGCAAACGAGAGAGCCAGACACGCCAGAAATCAAAAACAAGGAAAACAATACAAGACCAAATCGCCAGAAGCCAGAAAACATAGTCACAATACCAGATCTAGATGCCAAAGTAAACACAATACCTCCAAGGAACAGCAGGGGGAGCTAGAGGAACAGAAATTCACCAACACCTGCACCAACAGGAGCAAAACTTATATAGAGAGCTGGAAATGATCTCGAGGCAGCTTCCCTACACATTAGGCAGAGCTGTGAGCTGAACGAGCTGACGCCCAAATGTTCTGATATGCTCCTCCATTGGCCCCAGGCTGAGAGGGCTGCATCACAATGTTGCTTCCCCTGGCAACATCGAGGCAGCACTGGCCAGAGGAACCGTGGCAGAATGGTTTTTGGGTGTCATGTCACATTTAAAAAGACCCTGAGGTACCTTTACAGTGGAAAGTCACTAAAACAATTATATTGGTCCGCACCACTCCATAGTCAGCTTCCTGGACACACAGGCTAAACTAGTGCAGAAAAACAGTGGTGCTCAGTGGAAAAAGAAAAATCTGTAAAATTGCAAAAATAGAAAAAACACCACCACATTTACCAATCTTGAGAAACCTTGAGAAAGCATCAGGAGACACGAAATGTACAGTGCACTTTTGGACTAATAAATGGAATTGATTATATTGCTCAACACCGTGGTGTTTTTTCTATTTTTGTAAACCCACAAAAAGTGACCCCATTTTGGAAACTCCACCCCCAAAGAATTTAAATTTCTTCCAATAAAATTTTGCTTTAGCCACATATTTTTCATTTTCACAAGGGATAACAGGAGAAAAAGCAAGACCCCAAATTTGATCATAAATTTCTGTGTGGGCACACAGCAGCAATGGAATTTGTTAAAATGGATTTTAAGTGCCATCATTTTTTTTGGTTGACTTAGCTGTGTGAGGGCTCACTTTTTGCAGGCCAAGCTGTAGTTTTTATTGGTACCATTTTGATCATATTTGATCGCTTTTTCCTTTTTTGGGGAGCTGAAATGTGAGAAAATTGCAATTATGGCAGTGTTTTTATTTTATTTTTTAAGAGGTTCACCACGCAGTATAAAGTGGATATAAAAAGTCTACACAACCCTGTTAAAATGTCAGGTTTCTGTGCGGTAAATAATTAGACAAATAAATAAATAATTTTGAGAACTTTTTCTACCTTTAATGTGACCTATAAACAATCAATTCTACCTTTAATGTGACCTATAAACAATCAATTGGAAAACAAACTAAAATCTTTTAGGTAGAGGGAAGAAAAAATATAAAGCTAAAATAATATAGTTGTGTAAGTGTGCACACCCTTAAACTAATACTTTGTTGAAGCACCTTTTTTATTACAGCACTCAGTCTTTTTGGGTATGAGTCTATCAGCATGGCACATTTTGACTTGGCAAGATTTGCCCACTCTTCTTTGCAAAAACACTCCAAATTTGTCAGATTGCGAGGGCATCTTCTGTGCACAACCCTCTTCAGATCACCCCACAGATTTTCAATCAGATTCAGGTCTGGGCTCTGGCTGGGCCATTCCAAAACTTTAATCTTCTTTCCTTTGTTGATTTGGATGTATGCTTTGGGTCGTTGTCAAGCTGAAAGATGAAGTTCCTCTTCATGTTCATCTTTCTAGCAGAAGCCTGAAGGTTTTGTGCCAATATTGACTGGTATTTGGAACTGTTCATAATTCCCTCTATCTTAACTAAGGCCCCAGTTCCAGCTGAAGAAAAACAGCTCCAAAGCATGATGCTGCCCCCACCATGCTTCACTGTGGGGATGGTGTTCCTTTACGGGAGATTGTTGTCACATGTACCACACAGCCAGTACTTGCCAGATATTCCTGCAGCTCCTTTAACTTCTTGCCGACCGCCTCACGCAGGATTGCGTCCTGCAGGCGGTCGGTCTGTTCCTCCTTGACGCGCCCGCGCGTCAACTCGCGAGAGGCGAGATTTCCTGAGAACGCGCGCGCGCGTTCACAAGATCACGTCGGGGACAAGGTAAACTACAGCCTGCCAGCGCTGATCGTGCGCTGGCAGGCTGTAGAAGTTAAAAAAATGGCATATCAGACGCTGTTTTGTTAACAGCGTCTGATATGCTTGCTGATCGTTCCTTTGGTGGTCCCTTTTGCTTGGGACCACCAAAGAAACTTTTATAAGTGCACCAAATCACCACACAGACCCCCCCCCACCCATCCACCCCCCCCACCCCCGTCACTGATTAACCCCTGATTAACCCCTGATTAACCCCGATCACCCCCCTGACACTAATTACCCCCATGTAAGGCTCATTCAGACGTCCGTATGTGTTTTGCGGATCCATGGATCCACGGATCCGCAAAACACGGACACCAGCAATGTGCTTTCCGCATTTTGCGGATCCGCACATTGCCAGAACTATATAGAAAATGCCTTTTCTTGTCCGCAATTGCGGACAAGAATAGGACATGCTCTATCTTTTGCGGAGCTGCGGCCGGATGTTTGGGGGCCGAAACCCGGAAGTTTGCGGCCGCAGCTCCGCAAATGCTGATGCGGCGAGCGCATAGTGTGCTCTCCGCATCACCGCCAGCCCCATTCACACTAAATGGGTCGCATCTATTCCGCAGAATTGCGGAATAGATGCTGACATTTTTGCGGACGTGTGAATGGGGCCTTACTACTTTTTTTTGCACATTTTTGGCAGAGATTTATTCATCCACATTGATCGATGCGAATGAGGAAATCTGTGCCGTTTTGTTTTTTTTTGCACATTTTTGGGCAGAGATTTTTTCATCCACATTGATTGATGCGAATGAAAAAATCTGTGCCGTTCATTTTTTTTTCTTTTCAGCCCAGAGGCTGAACGGAAAAAAAAATCTCATTACCCGTATGCTCAATATAAGGAGAATCGCAGAAACTCCTAATGCTGGCCATACGTGTAATGATTGCGGAGACCCTCAAATGCCAGGGCAGTACAAAAACCTCACATGTGACCCCATTTTAGAAAGAAGACACCCCAAGGTATTCCGTGAGGGGTATGGTGAGTTCATGTAAAATATTATTTTTTGTCACAAGTTAGTGGAATATGAGACTGTAAAAAAAAAAAAAAAATCAATTTCCGCTAACTTGTGCCAAATTTTTTTTTTCTGTGAACTCGCCATACCCCTCACGGATTACCTTGGGGTGTCTTCTTTCCACAATGGGGTCACTTGTGGGGTATTTATACTGCCCTGGCATTTTAGGTGTCCTAAAGCGTGAGAATCCAAATGCGTAAAAATGCCCTGTGAAATCCTAAAGGTACTCATTGGTTTTAGGGCCCCTTTGCATCTAGGCTGCAAAAGTGTCACACATGTGGTATCGCCGAACTCAGGAGAAGTAGCGCAATGTGTTTTGGGGTGTATTTTTATATATACCTATACTGTGTGTGAAAAATATCTCTGTAAACGACAACTTTTAAAAAATTTTATACAAAGTTGTCAGTTTACAGAGATATTTCTCTCACCCAACATGGGTATATGTAAAAATACACCCTAAAACACATTGCCCTACTCTCCTGAGTACGGCGATACCACATAAGTGACACTTTTTGCAGCCTGAGTGCGCAAAGGGCCCAAATTCCAACGAGTACCTTTAGGTTTTACATGGCGGCTCACAATTTAGCCCCGCCCAAAATGCCAGAACAGTAAACACACCCCACAAATGACCTCTTTTCGGAAAGTAGACACCCCGAGGTATTCACTGAGGGGCATAGTGAGTCCGTCTGAGATTTCTTTTTTTTGCCAGAAGTTAGCAGAAATTGAAACTTTTTTTTTTTTTCTCAGAAAGTGTCATTTTCCGCTAACTTGTGAAAAAAATGAAATGATACATGAACTCACCATGCCCCTCCGCGAATACTTTGGGGTGTCTTCTTTCTAAAATGGTGTGATTTGGGGGGTATTTATACTTTCCTGACATTCTAGCACCTGAAGAAACATGACAGGTGCTCAGAAAGTCAGAGCTGCTTCAAAATGCCGAAATTCACTTTTTTGCACCATAGTTTGTAAACGCTATAACTTTTACCCAAACCAATAAATATACACTTATTGGACTTTTTTTTATCAAAGACATGTAGAACAATAAATTTAGAGAAAAATTTATATAGAAATGTAGTTTTTTTTTTTAAATTTTACAACAGAAAGTGAAAAATGTCATTTTTTTGTAAAAATTTCGGTCATTTTTGATTAATAGCAAAAAAAAGTAAAAATGTCAGCAGCAATGAAATACCACCAAATGAAAGCTCTATTAGTGAGAAGAAAAGGAGGTAAAATTCATTTGGGTGGTAAGTTGCATGACGGAGCAATAAACGGTGAAAGTAGTGTAGTGCGGAATTGTAAAAAGTGGCCTGGTCATTAAGGGTGTTTAAGCTAGGGGGGCTTAAGTGGTTAATGTTGCTGTAGGCCTCTTGGTAGCCTCCCAGACCAGTTTTATTCTTGTATTTTCATCAATTTTGGAGGGACGTCCAGTTCTTGGTAATGTCACTGTTGTGCCGTATTTTCTCCACTTGATGATGACTGTCTTCACTGTGTTCCATAGTATATCTAATGCCTTGGAAATTCTTTTTAAGACTAGCTTCCGCTGCAATAAGAGTTGCAAATCTTTTGGGGCATGTCTCTACCAGCTTTGCACATCTAGAGGATGACATTTTTGCCCATTCTTCTTTGTAAAAAAGGTCAAGCTCATTCAGATTGGATGGAGAAGTCTTGCCACAGATTCTCAATGGGATAGAGTCAATAACCAGGCCTGTTGGGTGCAATAAATATACTTTTTCTTTACTGAATTGATTTTGGAAGTAGTAGTACATGTAACAGCAAAAGGTACAGTTCCAAAGTACCGTATATCACAATGTAGTCTCCTCCCAATAGCTGTGTATGGGCAGCAAAAATCATGGTAGTAGTAGTCTCTGACTCTCCTTCTAAGGACACTTGACAGTCTTTCCGAATAAACAGGCATACAATTCTGTACTTGAACCATACTACAGCCATTTTATGCAGTTCCCAGGCTGAGGGTTGCCGATTTTAGATCCATCTCAAAGTGTGGTAGGAACCGAAGGCAATAATCCTTTCCACAGCACCAAAGTCTCAATGCAATAAACGAGTGAATACTTTACATTAAGAATCCTACATGGCCTAGATCGTCTCATCCCTTTCTTTCAGGGCTATGCTGACAGTAGAGTAGCTTCTTTGGCAGCTGTAGTCTCTGAGACAGAGTTTGCCTGGTCTGCAGAAACTCTTGTACAGAACTTCTGCCAATGTTAAAGAGAATGTGTCATCAGAAAATGACCTGCTGATTAAATCGCTTTTTTATGTTTAAGATATTTTGAAAGAATTTTTTATGAGATTTTCAATTTTCCATTATACATTATTAATACGGCTGAAAAAATAAATAAGTCCATCAAGTTCAACCAAGGAATAGGTGGGGACGCGAATCCCAGAAGGAAGTGAGACTCAGATTTCTACATGTTTTCATAAGCATTAATGTCATTTTTTTTAAAGAATTTATCTAAACCCTTTGTAAAACTGTCCACTGTTCCTGCTGTGACCACGTCCTGAGGAATTCTATTCCACAGATTCACAGTTCTTACAGTAAAGAAGTTTTGACACTGCCGGAAACTTGACATGGAACAGTTTTTCACCATATTTTTTGTATGGCCAATTTATATCTTTGTATAGGTTAATCATGTCCCCCCTTAGACGTCTTTTCTCAAGACTAAATAAATGTAATTCTTTTAATCTTTCTTCATAACTAAGACCCCCCTCCCCCGCTCCCCATCATGCCTCTTATCAGTTTAGTCGCTCTCCTCTGTACTTTTTCCAGTTGCACAGAGTCCTTTCTGTGGACTGGTGCCCAGGACTTAACTACATTTTCCATATGAGGACCCACCAACTCCCGCAAGTCCATGCCTCGTTTAATGCATAGCAATATCCTGGTAGTAGGCCAAACACAAAAGAGAACTCCCAATTACCTTTGGAAATATACAAGGGTCTAATGTAAAATCTACCTGACCAATATCACTTCATTATTAACCCTGATAAGAATATAACATACCACAATCATATATATATATATATATATATATATATATATAATGAGAAACAGGGAATCCAGCTCAGCTCGGGTGAATAGTTTTGCGACTTTATTCCAACGGTTTAAAATTCCATACAAGAAGTGAAAACAGTGACGCGTTTCAGACCTTTGTAATATCTTGGTCCTTCTTCATGACAAACATACCACAATCATATATATATATAATTTTATTAGGTACAATAAATCACAAAAGATCACAAGACACAAATTCATTAGGGGTTGGAAACGCCAAGGACGAAGCCGGTCCTTGGCGAAACGCACGTCAAGATGCGTTCACTCCAGACGACCCGCTCCTTTGCACCATGGGTAATTACTTAATGGATCTTTATTTTGCTATGTGAGCTTACTTTTGCGGTTAGACACTGAGTTTGCCCTTTCTTATGTGTTCCGATCTGCTATGCTGCCTGCAATTGTTTGAGTTATTAGTGGCCCTATTTTGGCGCCCCCCGTATTTTGGGGGGTCATTCTATTACATATGTATATTTTGTAGCCAGCATAGCATTGGTAAGTTTAACCCATACAGGGTGTTAGATACAGGTCATTATTAAGTGTGTCATTTTTTACTTGGTGATGGGTAGCTGGCCGTCTGGCTTGTCTCTTAGTCTATGCAACACATGAGGTAGTTGGGACTGTTGGTTTCCAACCCCTTATGAATTTGTGTCTTGTGATCTTTTGTGATTTATTGTACCTAATAAAATTATATATTTTACATATGATTGTGGTATGTTATAGTCTTATCAGGGTTAATAATGAAGTGATATTGGTAAAATATCCTGGTAGTATCCTGGTATTCCATATATTTAAACAAAAAAGATACAATCCATCAGTTTTTGCACCGGCCACTATGTCTAATAATTAGCGCCTCTTCTTGTACTATACAACTCACTTTACTAGAGTTAACTCATTCTAATCCTGCCTGTAATGATACCACCTGTGTGTAGATAAGACAGGATCCCCCATTCACAACAGGTGATTGTCAGAGCCTATGTATTCTTTCCTTGTACAATGACCTATGCCCAGGTCACAAAGCATACCTAGAAGACTCTCCTATGGACCATGGGGCTGCCATGAAGCAATTTTCCTAATGCTTTCTAAATGCTGTTAAGAGCAGCTCAGACAAGATAGCCGCCCCCGTAATCATGTTCAGGAAATAGAAAAAAAGACTACAATCAGAAAATAAAATGAGGTTATGGGCAGATCTGATTTTAGCTGGTAGATAACATTTTTGGTGAAAATATTTCCTTTAACCCTATATTTCCCATACATTGCTATTACGATACACAGTGCATAGAAAGATACTTGCTTTAACAACAAATCACAGCATTTAACTCAGTCCAATTAAACTCCCTCTTTAGCAGTAATTAACCCTTTGCGGTCATTCTCTGGGACCCTCTGTCTGGCACCATTGTCATATGCTTCACAGACCTTCCCTACTTAATAACACTATCCTTGTCTATTAAGACAATTGGGGAATTTTCCCTGTAGAGTCTATGGCCAGTTTGCTCCTTGTTAATAAAGTTTATTTAGAAAACAAAAAACAAAAGAAATAAAAGCATTTTCACATAGAAAGTGGCTACATTTTGTAGAAATGGCAAAAAATAACAACAGAGCTGCCCTTTTTCAATCCCCAACCCCCCCCCCCAAAAAAAAAAAAAAGAATACGTGTGAATCAATAGCATGTACTCAGAAATGGTACCAGTGTAAACTGTATCCCATCCTGCAAAAAATAAGCCACATAAGCCTCATTCACAAGTCAGTGTTTCACATGCGTGTGCTGTACGTGTTCTCCGCGGACAGCACACGTCCCCATTCATTTGAATGTGTGTATTCGCACATCAGTGTTTTAGCACGGTCCGTGGGTCCGTGTTTTCAGCACGGATGCATGTCCTATCTTGGTCCGTGTTCCCGGATCCCTCACGCCCATTATAGTCTATGGGTCCGTGAAAACCGTGAATGCAACACAGATGCCATCCGTGTTGCATCCGTGTTTCACGGATCAATAAGAAGAGATGCTTTGAAAATTAATTTTTCAGCTGTTCAGTATCAGTGAAACACGGATGACACATTGACAGCAAAAAACGGACACACAGACCCAACACGGATCCGTCACGGACAGCTTCACGGATGCGTCACTGATCACCTGCTCACGGATTTGAGCACGGACGTGTGACTGAGGCTTTAGGGCTACATCGATGGAGAAATAAATAAGTTATGGTTGTTGGAATGGAGCAGCTTAAAAAAAACAATTTTACTTTGAAAGAAATGTACTATTGTTGTGCAAGAGTAGTAAAGAAACAAACTAACAAAACTAAACATATTTGGTATTGTAGTAACCATGGTGAACGGTAGAATAAAAGTGACATGTAAACGTCGCAAATACAAAGTCCAACAAACAGTGGCAGAGTTGCTTTTTTTCCATTAGCTCCCCCACAAAAATGTCTAAAACCCAGTCAATAAGCTATATGTAGCCAAAAATAGTGGGAAAAAACTAAACTCTAATAGGCCTACATCGATAGTTAGATGATTTAAAAAAAGTTATGGCTTGTTAAGACCAAGACAAAAAATGATGTACTATGATATGCAAAAGTATTAAAACATAATGAAAAAACTATACAAATTTGGTATTCTTCAATCAAACTTGCCCGTAGAAAGAAGACATAAGTTATGCTGCATAATGTACAGCACAAAATTAAAGCATGATATCAATGGCGAAATGTCTGTTTTTTCCCCATTTCTTTACATATTGAGTTAATTAATAAGCTATATGTACCTAAATATAGTGCTACTAAAATGCAGCTTATCACACAAAAAACAAGCCCATATATGACTATGTCAGTGGATAACTAAAAACATTATGGCTCAGATTTACTACTCCTGTAGATGGCATAAGCTTAGACAGGCTGTCTAGACCTGCACCAGATTTATCACAGGGGCTCAGGCTGTAGGATACATCTGGTGCAGGGATAGACATTTTCTTTAATAGTATTTTTATGCCAGAATTGCACCCAAAATTTGGCACAAAATGTTGCATCTTAGGCCCCCCAACTTTCTCACTAAGCTTTTCGCACTTTACGATAAGCCCAACCTCCTTTTGAGCATGACTGAAAAAAGTGTAAAGACCTTAGTATTGCAAAATTGCACCGATTTTCACCACTTTTTAAGACAGATGTAAGACATGTTTGGCACAGAAAATCGGGACCTATAGGTCTAAGAATGTGGCAATGCTAAAAAGAAAAATTCTTGTGGATTTAATGCCAAAATAGGCTTGGTTAAAGTAGGTAAGTAAACAGTCTGACATGAAATCAATAAAAATGTTGTCAAATTTTCAAGAGTGAAGTGACTTTAAAGGGGTTCTCCAGGGAATAATGAGTTTTTGTAATGCCCCCAGCCTGCCTCCGTAAACAGAAGATTTATACTTGCATACAGTCATTGGCTTCAGTGGAGCTTGTGACCATGCCCATGCTGCAGCAGATGTACAGTAAACGCCGCACAGAGACCAGAACATGGACATGCTGTAGGCAGCGTGGAGGACTACAGCAGGTAAGTATGACTCTTCTTCTGTTTATAGAGGCGGGCACTTGCAAAAAAAATAAAAATTTCCGGAGAACCCCTTTATCTTATAAGGAACATATAAAGCAATTGAATTAACTTTCTCTCTGTCTTCTACAGTAGGTACAGCATTGTGTCAACAGATGAGGAAGCTCTCCGCATGCCATCGATGGGTCTTAATGGTCACTGGGCCTCTTCACTCCATCACCCTCAATCACGACGGAAACGGCGTAATCGTTTTGTTAAAAAGAATGGTCAATGTAACGTGTACTTTGCAAATCTTAGCAACAAATCACAACGCTACATGGCTGACATCTTCACCACGTGTGTGGACACCCGTTGGCGCTACATGCTGCTCATCTTTTCTGCCGCATTCCTAGCTTCCTGGCTTTTCTTTGCTTTCCTCTTCTGGTTCATTGCTTTCCTCCATGGGG
This sequence comes from Bufotes viridis, assembly GCA_033119425.1. Classification (NCBI taxonomy): domain Eukaryota; kingdom Metazoa; phylum Chordata; class Amphibia; order Anura; family Bufonidae; genus Bufotes; species Bufotes viridis. The sequence continues at coordinate 111,338,208 of CM065596.1, forward strand.
ATTTAAGTGTTGCAATTCCTGCAGGAAGATCAGGCCCGCCAAAACCATGCCTAATGCATGTAAACAGCTTTGTGGAAGCTTTTCTATTCTCAGTGGAGACACAAACCACAATAGGATATGGATTCCGTTGTGTTACTGATGAATGCCCTTTAGCCATACTAGCTGTAGTGGCACAATCAATACTTGGTTGCCTCATTGACTCTTTCATGATTGGAACAATAATGGCCAAAATGGCTAGACCCAAAAAACGGGCTCAAACTCTGCTTTTTAGTCATCATGCTGTAATTGCCCTAAGAGATGGTAAACTCTGCATAATGTGGAGAGTTGGTAATCTACGCAAAAGTCACATTGTAGAAGCCCATGTAAGAGCACAACTAATCCGGCCATACGTTACTCAAGAGGGTGAGTACCTCCCTGTAAATCAGCGGGACCTAAATGTAGGGTATGATAGTGGACTGGATCGTATATTTCTAGTGTCTCCCATAATTATAGTCCATGAGATTGATGAGGAAAGCCCGTTGTATTCAATGGGGAAAGAACAGCTGGAAGGCGAAGACTTTGAAATTGTCGTAATTTTGGAAGGTATGGTTGAGGCCACAGCCATGACGACGCAAGCTCGCAGCTCATATCTGGCAAGTGAGATTCGTTGGGGACACAGATTTGAGCCTGTTGTATTTGAGGAAAAGAATCATTATAAAGTTGACTATTCTCACTTTCATAAAACGTACCAGGTGCCAGGAACCCCTGTGTGTAGTGCACGTGAACTGCATGAAAGCCGCATAACTGCTTTACCTTCCCCAAGCGCCTTCTGCTATGAAAATGAACTGGCTCTCCTAAGTCAGGAGGAAGATGAGGATGACGAAGCCATTGGTGGTGTTCCTGATGAAGGGGTCATCCATGTTATGGGAAGTCATCTAGAACTAGATCGTCTCCAGGCTTCCATGGCACTAGACAATATTTCATACAGAAGAGAATCAGCTATATGATGTCTAGGAGGGACAGTGATTCCTTATGTCAAGGGTTATGGTGTAGTTATATAATTTGTGTGTCTGAAGACTGTATAAGACTGGAAAAATAAGACCCTTTAAACAGGAACATATATTTCATTGGGAAGACATATTGACTTTTCAAGCAGAGTCCACACTTTTACCTTTTTTTAAATGTATTTATTTATTTTACGCACTTATATAGTGCTGTTATATTCTTCAGCGTTTTACAGACATTAGCATCAAGCTGTCCCCAATGGGGCTCACAGTCTAAGTTATGATAAAAGTATGCTCTGTAAATTGAGTTTATTTGCAATTTTTTTTTGTGAGGAGATAAAGGAAATCAGGGCGGGTATATTCAGTGTATAGAAATATTTTGTACAGACACAAATGAAAAATAAACCTTTATTCTGTGCTCTTCCAAATCATACATGTGTGTATACAGTATATAATAGATCTTTATCAGAAGGGCACACTCAATTGTATTGTGACTTATGAAGGCTTAAAGGGGCTGCCTCACTTCAGCAAATGTCATTTATCTTGTAGATAAAGTTAATACTCTATAGGAAAAAGGCCGGCGCTTTTTTCTGTAGTGTGCAAGCATGTCCACCGCTGCTGGATTGCAGGGTGGTCATAACCATGGAAACGAGCAGTGTATAATGTGATGAAAAAATGAATCAAGCCAGCAACGGAGGCAATATGGATAATCACAGTACATTAGTAAGTGCCTTGTATTGAGTTTGTGCACAAGATAAATGCCATTTGCTGAAGTGAGACAGCCCCTTTACAAGTCAGATCCATTTTCTATTTCTATTTCTATTCCATACATTTAAAATCCTCATAATTACTGTTAGTAATAAAATGGCATTTTGTAGAGTATTCCTAAGGAGCAACTGGGAAAATTTGAGACAAACGCTGAGTAAGTTTCATAATATATAAGACTGGCCTGCCAGGTCGTTTAGACATACAAGGGCTATTAGTTATTTTTCGGTCTCCCAAATGCAAGTTTCCAGAATGCAATACCTTCATGTTTCTGGATTGAACAGAAGTTGCCAAAAGCATGCCACCTTCTGTGGCTGAAGCTTGTACCTCATAGACAACCTTCTCTTCCTGTCAGTAAAGACATCTGCCCCAAACTGCCAGAAACCAGGAGCTGCATGGTGTTGACGTCTGTGCCAGAAGCAGCAGCACAACCAGTCATGTAAAGGAGTTGCACAGATTGTACGGCAATAAAATAGTAGGACATTTATAATTTCTTAATTTTGCATCTAAGAAGCAGATGAACAATAAAAAAAGAATGTATGGTGTGCATAGCCTTTAAAGGTGTTTTCCCCTTAATTGAAATGTATCACCTATTCACAGGACAGGTGATAAATGTCTCATTACTAGGGTCCCTACCACAGGAACTACTGCAATAGGAGGCCCAAGCACCCCACTCATTTCTCGTCAGAAGAAGACTGATTGGAGTGGTGGTACCATTTAAACTCTGTAGGGCTGATGGACACAGACAAGTAGAGGGCTTTAATATCAATTGTGGGGAAAACCCCTGTAATACTGAGAGCACTTTGGTCCGTGTGGCTGATCGCTTGGACTCCCACTGATCCTGAGAATGGGGGTTCTGCTCCTCCATCGGGTGACAGCTCAAGCATGTACCCTACTGCTCCATTCATTCTATATGGAACTGCTGGAGATAGCCGAGCGATGTACTCTATCTTGGGCAATCCCATGGACAATGACAATGGACCAAGCCCCTATAATGTCCCTGGCAGGTTAAATTACTCTTTTAGGTCTATTTTACTATTTTTTAATGTATGGGGCAAGTGATTCTGATTATTTTTGCATTATACCTTATTTGTTGATTGCAGGGGTGAACTGGGCATAGACCATAAAGGGAAATTTCCTTGTGGGCCAATGCCCAGGGGTCTACCCAAGCCCTCCTCCGAGTACATAGTGATCTGATGTTCTTAATTATTGCTAGGGGCATCAGGTACTTATGCACCTGGCCGGAGGTGAAAAGTGCCCTCCTGCATTCAATTGTATCATTCTCCTGAGTAGCTGGGGCTGCAAATTTTTATGCTGGACTGTGGTATTTGGTTCTGTTGGGGTAATACTGCCTTCTGTCACTTAGGACCCGCCTACAACATTGGGCCACTTTTTCTGTTTTTTTCCAGGGCCACTTTACGTTCCCAGTCCACCCGTGGTTGATTGTGTACTTTCTTTTATTACCAAACTGACTATATATATATATATAAGAAAAAAAATTCAGTGCCAGTAAGGAGACTGAAAAGTCACGTTGGTGATTAAAGAACACTACTTTTGAAGCACATTTATAGTAGTGCTGTGGAATTCTTTTATTCTTTTATTTATTTTGGATGCTGGATCACCTCCACGGCCGCTGACACACCGATACTTTGTCTGATGTGCCGCCCATAAATACATATATATATATACACACACACAGGTATAAATATATTGCTAACTAGTTGCTGGGAGATGCAGGAGATCGGGCAGTGCACACACTGTCAGCACTTACCACTGACAGTGTACAGATATCAGACAAAGCAGAATATAGATATATATAGAGAGAGTACGTATGGTCAGTTTTAGTTATATATGAGGGAGGCAGGGAGGGCAGCCGCAGTAAGTCAAGCATGTCTTCACTGTTCTACGCTTGTTCAGAGGCAGTGTTGTAATAAAAAAGCACCAAATCAACAAAAATAATCAGAATCACTTGCCCTACACATGTAAGAAAAGAAATAATTAAACGACAGTTACATTTTAAGCCTTTGAAGCTTTGTTCTAAAAGCTTCAATTAGGACTGAAAAAGCTGTCTAATATAAAAACAGTAAGTGGAAACTCTGTCTTAGTAACACATGATTTTCTCTAAGATAAATATCAGCTTCAGGTAGATCATTTCTTTATCTAATTTCTTTAATGACAGCTTTTAACCTGCTTAAAGATTTTGCTATGCAGTGAAAAACACATTGTTTCTGCACTCCTGTTATTTTATAACCTGATGTCCTTTATGTGTCTAATGTCTACACAACCTGTCAAGTCGCCTGGCAGTTGAGATTATGCTACATCATTAGGAGCGCAACACAGACCTAATTGTAGATAATGATCTCACTAAAAGGAATACTGCAAAGTGTAGTCGGACGATGACCGCCAGCAGCCTTCACAAAGTCGTGTAGAAGTCTTCTACTGTGCTAGTGCACCTCATCGATACTTATTGTAGTCGTGTGCTTCAGTCTACGCAGATGGAAACCAGCCCAAATGGTTCAGAGGAAATGTAAGGTAAGATTCATACAACACATACATGAAAGGGCACGAAACACAATACTGTATAGAAAAAGAATTGCTAATATCAAGGGAGATATTAGCCTTCCATTATTTTTAATTTATAAGTGTCTTTATGTCTCAGATGGTGCTGATACCTGGCACAGATGAAATAATTGCACTGACAGTACATTGTTCTTCAATGTGTAAAATCAATACATTCATTATTCATTCATTTACAATGTTTTCAATCATGATGGAAAGCTGATACGTTACACTCTCTGCTCATGATATGTGGCCAGCAAGCTTAAATCTGGTTGTAAGTATGGGACACGAATTTGAAAGTACTCCAGTTTCTATACATAGGAAGGTTACCATTTTGAACACAAAAATTTGCACATTTTACGTTGCTTGTGCTACTTTTAAAAAGTGGCCAAGGCTTAGTCCAACACATTTATAATAATTTACAACGGAAAACTGGCTTAAATTATAACTGTAATCTATGCCAGCCCATAGCTGCCATAGATTTCCATATGCGGTGCATGGACAGCACAAGATGCAACAAATTTGTTAAGAGGTAGGTGTCTTTTAGTAAATTAGGTTGAATTAAGCTTTAGCTGACTTCTTATTTGGATGGGTGTATGAAACCTCTCTTAAGTAAATATGCCCATTTGTGTCGTGGGGCCCAAAATATCACAAAAAGTAGCATCTAACAAGGACCATGAAGCTTTCAGTCTTAGTGGAGGAAGACAAAAAAGTTAAAAAGAAAATACTGTGACCCCTCAAGACAGAATTGTAGCACCTCAGACCTGGGGGTACGACAAATTGTACATTGTTGTGCATTATGTATTTTATTGTTTTCTCCTGGCCGTATCTTCTAGTTAAGGAATAATTGGCAAACGTTGACAAGGAGCAAGGCTCACCACCCAGATCCTCCTCTCTTGGTAGGAGTGGGCTGGTCCTGTCCAGAGACAGAGGGGGGAGGAAGATGACTGCAGAGCTCTTGCTCCTGATACAGAATTCTCCATTGAGAACAAAATAATTTTTTCTCAATTAAAATCTTCAGAGTCCAGACAGCAGTGTGAACTGCAACCTTCAGTATTTAAGACACTTCTGTGAGATGTGGGATTACAGCCAAGCTACCCATCACCAAACAACCACTAGACCAGTATCACCTAAGTGTGGAATTGCCACCAATCAACCTGCCTCTATACCTTTACTGGTGCCAGAGAGAAACTGCACTTGAAGCCTGCTTCTGCTATATGTATTTCAACTTCTACGTTGCACTTAGTAAAAATGACTTTATGACGTTTAATTCTGGCCTCCTTTTTAAGTACTATATTTCCATAACACCGATCCCCAGGGAGCAACGGTGTGAAGGAGTACACCATGACACAACACTTCAACAGGGCCACTACCACTCCTATACTGTACACCAGCTCCTCAGGGGTTCGCTTCACAATGGCCTCAGGATACAATATTTTCAACTTTCCTCGGCCATCATAAGTTAAAACTAGACTTAAAACAGAAAATGGGCTCGGACTTGCAGTCCTAATAAAGGCATAGTAATGCGGCGTATTAGGCTTGTGTGAAATTGGACATACAGGGGGATATTTAGCAGAACTGTGGTAAAGGAAAACTGGCTTAGTTCCCCATAACAACCAATCAGATTCCACCTTTTATTTTTTTGGAAAATGAAAGGTGGAATCTGATTGGTTGCTATAGTAACATCGTTTGTAAGACTGAAAAAAGACATCCATCCATCCAGTTCTGTCTGTTAGCCTTACTATGGGCAACTAAACCAGTTTTTCTTTATACCAGTTTTAATAAATCTCCCCTACAGAACTTAAAACTGTCAGGCCTAAATTCTAGGTTTTGGGATTTTTTTCAACTTTCTTGTTTGTCCCCGTAAAGACTAAATGTCAGGATAAGGTGACTACCATCACAATCAAGGAATAGTGCAGCCTTAAAACTTCCAGTACTCACTATCCCTACCTGCTTGCATAGTCACCCTAGTCAGTGACTCCACAACTGGGTGGCAGTTCCTACACTGGAATACATGTAAGGGCGACACACAAAAAGGGAACAACAAACAGATAAAATACTAAGAGAATAGTCCTACAGTAAAGGGTCAAATGCCAGTCGGACAATTAAGTACAAAAACGCCACAGGCAAACGAGGAAATGAAAACGCCAGAAAGTAAAAAACCAGGAGATCAATACAATGACAAATGGCCGGAAGCCAAAAACGTAGCCACAATACCAATCCAAAAGCCAGAGGACTCTTCAATACTACAAGTCTAAATTTCTTTATAACCCCCCAGATGTAGAGGCACTAAATATCCCCAATATTAACGACATTGCCTACTCTTGCCATCTGGTACCACTAAAACTTAACTTTTATTCCTTATTTCAGTTAGACAATCCCCTCACCCACTATTAAAATCCCATGGGTCTCAAACCTATACTGCACTGAATTGTATCAGTAGTATTCTCTATCTCAATTAAGAGCAGCCGCGCGCCTCTGCTCCCACTAACTTATATCTCCATCATTGCTAATTGTGGATTGTTCACCATGTGCTAAAACCATTTACACACTACTGGGGGTAGTGTGTAAATGGTTTTAGCACATAGTGAACAATCCACAATTAGCAATGATGGAGATATAAGTTAGTAGGAGCAGAGGCGCGTGGCTGCTCTTAATTGAGATAGAGAAAACTACTGATACCAGTGGCGTAGGGATTGCCATAGAACCCATAGCAATTGCTATGGGGCCCTATGCCACTGGGGGCCCGGGCCCGCCGGCTGAGGATTTTTTTATTTAATTTTTTTTCATGTGGCACAGGGGAGTCGCTAGGGCCTTTTATCTGGGGCCAGGGCCCCAAATCTATCTACCACTGGCCCGAACCTTGCGCCAGCAGCAACCCCAACAAACATCTGATCAGGATCCGATGGCAGGAGGCAGGGCTGCGCAGCACGTCCAGATCGAACAGCGCTCTGTCACGTCACAACGTCATCAGCGCTGCTGCACCGCCAGCCAATTCTTCTTTCTGCAGGTGGGAACAGAGGAGCGCGGTGCCACTCCACTGTACTCACTGGCGTCTGGCCCAGGTTTGTTGAAGCGGTCGATCGCCCTCCTTCTCTGACTGCCAGCCAGGCCAAGGCAGTCAACTCAGCTAGCCAGCCTCCAGTAATTAGCAGGCAGCACTAGTCGATTCAGCATCAGCCAGCCAACTAGGCAAGAGGACCTAAGCTCAGGTAATAGATACTACTGGTATCCTGTTATATTATTATATATGTACAGCTGGTATGAGACTGGGGGGGAAATTACTTAATGGAGGCTGTGTGGGGGGCAAATTACTTAATGTGGAGCAGTGTGGCGGGCAAATTACTTAATGTGGGGCAGTGTGGGGGACAAATTACTTAATGTGGGGCAGTGTGGGGGACAAATTACTTAATGTGGGGCAGTGTCGGGGACAAATTACTTAATGTGGGGCAGTGTGGGGGACAAATTACTTAATGTGGGGCAGTGTGGGGGCAAATTGCTTAATGGGGCAGTGTAGAGGCAAATTACTTAATGTGGGGCAGTGTGGGGGACAAATTACTTAATGTGGGGCAGAGTGGGGGGCAAATTACTTAATGTGGGGCAGTGTGGGGGGACAAATTACTTAATGTGGGGCAGTGTGGGGGGGACAAATTACTTAATGTGGGGCAGTGTGGGGGACAAATTACTTAATGTGGGGCAGTGTGGGGGCAAATTGCTTAATGGGGCAGTGTAGAGGCAAATTACTTAATGTGGGGCAGTGTGGGAGACAAATTACTTAATGTGGGGCAGTGTGGGGGGCAAATTACTTAATGTGGGGCAGAGTGGGGGGCAAATTACTTAATGTGGGGCAGTGTGGGGGGACAAATTACTTAATGTGGGGCAGTGTGGGGGACAAATTACTTAATGGGGCAGTGTAGAGGCAAATTACTTAATGGGGGGCAGTGTGGGGGACAAATTACTTAATGTGGGAAGTGTGGGGACAGTATTACTAACTAGGGCATTCTAGAAGGGAATTACTATTGGTGGGACCATGAGGAGCACTGTTACTATGGGGGAGGGGGGTCTATCTGTATGGCAGTTATTTTTCTTTAGGATAGTATTTGGGGGTATTGGGGCACAGCGAGCAGCAGGATAACACTGTTCCACTGCTCCAGGTTGGGGGGTAATGATGATAGAAAAGTGAGGAAGCTAAGATGTCTGTGTGTCACACTCTGCAGAGACGAGGCGCGGTTGAAAGAAGCTGTATGGACACAAAGGGGAAGATGATGACAGAGAAGATCTACATCAGAGGAGACGTCACCTGGAGGAGCTGGATGTGAGAGGTATATGCTCCTGTACAATATACAGAATAATCCATACACCAAGCCATACAATATTCAGTATAATCCATACACTGTGGGGTTATTGTGTATATTATACGGCATGGTGTATGGATTATACTGTATACTGTGTACAGCATGGTGTATGAACTATACCATATATCGTACGGCATGGTGTATGGATTATAATGAATATTGCACATACACAGCATGGTGTAGGGGTTATTATGTATATTGTACAGCAGGGATTATAATGTATTCTGTACCGCATGCTGTAGGGATTATACTGTGTTGTATGGGATGGCTCAGGGTTTACACTGTATGCTCTTTGATGTGACAATTATTTTAGGTTTTCCCATCACCCACCTTTGATGCCGCTGTGCCCAGCTCTGAGCCGACCCTGCTCAGCAGCTGCCAAGGCTTAGGGTCAGAGAGGGATGTGGGGGTGGGAGATCCGGGAAGGGGGGGGGGCATAACATTTTTTTGCTATGGGGCCCAGTCATTTCTAGCTACGCCCCTGACTGATACAATTCAGTGCTGTATAGGATTGAGACCCATGGGATTTTAATAGTGGGTGAGGGGATTGTCTAACTGAAATAAGGAATAAAAGTTAAGTTTTAGTGGTACCAGATGGCAAGAGTAGGCAATAATGTAGTTAATATTGGGGATGTTCAATACTACAAGGGAACAGCAGGAGGGGCCAGAGGACAAGAAATTCACCGGCGCCTGCACATGCCCTGGAGTCCCAGAGCACCACATCATTGTCCCGAGGCTCAAAAATCTGCATGGGCCGCTCAGCTGATCTGTTTCCCCTGCCAACCTGATGCTTCTGCGGCACGGAGGCTGCAGAAGCCTGGGGAATAATTTACACATTTATATCTCTGCCTTTTCTGAATGTAAGACCACCCCTGTGCAAAAACTGTAAGAGACTGACAGCTATCTATGTATACTGTATACATACTTACACAGAGAATGCTATCAATCTCTGATAACACCTCCCCTGTTTACAGCTGAAGTCAGATATAGCAGTTTTGGTGAATCTTTTCCCACCAAATCTGCTCAGCTCCTTCTGCTCTATAATATGCTCTCTGCAGATTGCACTGCATTTCATGGTGACAGGTCTTCTTTAAGAGGCACATAACTCTTAATAAATTTGTTGCATCTTGTAGTGTTGATGCGCCACAAACTGAAATCTAGGCCAACATGCATGATTGAGTAAAAAGCGCTGGCTGGGACTCCTGAAATACATATTGTCTTTGCTATCAGTTTACATATGCGTAAATATAAAGATGGATATGTTGTATTTTTAACTTTTAAACAACTACTTTGTCTATTGCACATCAAGGCAATGGGTAAGTGGGCATTTACTGAATTCACTACTGCTACTTCCTAACATATCACCCTGTACACCAGTTAAGGAACAAGAAGTCCCAGTCAGCACTTTTGCATCAAATTACCCATTACAAAGGACTAATTTGCAATATTGTTGAAGCCAGAATCTGGAGTGGAGGGCTTCATAAATACCCCCTTAGTTTGTGTTAGAATCATGCTGAATTCTGGCACGATTCTGCAGCAACTAAAGCCAAGCGTCCTCAGCTGTAAGCCACACACCCCCTTTCCGCCCCTTTGTTGGGCAAGGCAAAGTGTTATAAGGGTAGATTAGTAAGAGTGGCTTATGTGTGAATGAAGCAACCCACCCACACACACGCCCCTCCTGGACCTGTAAAAGAAAGATGACTTACCTGCTTCCCGACACCGACCCAGCTCTCCTTCTTCTTCAGGCCTGCGATGCTCTACTGGGCTGCTTCAATGTCAACATCTGGTCTGACATCACCGCATCCAATCACCAGACGCGGCGGTGACCTTCTCCCTTTATGTCATGACAAATTGTAACATGTCGCAAGGGAAGCTGGTCTCTGCCGCAGCCAGTGATTGGCTGTGGCGATGTGAAACTGGATGTTGACATCGAGGGAGCCCAGCGGAGCATTACAGGCTGGGAGGAGAAGGAGCGGCAAGCCGGCACCGGGAGGCAGGTAAGTTATCTTTAATTCACAAGTCAAGCCAAGTGGGAAAGTCTGCCAACCCCCCAGCCCCCTCCCATTTTTTCAGAACCCCTTTAAAAATAAACCATACTTTTAACATTCCCCTTCTGCTCCAATACTGGCCCAGTCCCCACTGCTCAACATGCCAAGAGCACCAAGAAAGGCCAGTAAATGGTTAAGGCAGATCACCACTATGACCAATGATTGGCTGAGTGGATCTTTCTTACAATTCCCAGCATGTCACTTTGGGAATTGGGATCAGGAGGTAAAGACTAAGAGCAGCAGGGACCGGACCAGAATCATAGCAGCAGTGGAACGAGAAGCTAAGTATGGTTTTTACTTTTTAATCCTTTGTGGTCCATATAAACAAAATTCCTGGAAAAGTCTTTTAAATATCATTTTGAACGATTTTGTTTAATTATTACAGGATATTATTCAGCTCATTCATTTGTAACAGCTTTTAGCTAATTATCAACAATAGAATGAAAATATTTAAGCAAGCAAGCCTCAGCATATGTTGAATGTACTTAAATGGTTCTTTCACCAATGGCAAGTGTTAATTAGTTTATTACAATGAGAATTTTAAGTTTTATTTCATTAAAATGTATCTTAACTCCCTACAGAAATATCTCTAAGGTGCGGTACAATACCGCCGTATCTGGAAAATGCCTACATAATTATTATGGTAATGGTTTCTCAGGTCAGAAAGCACAGTCACAGATCTTAAAATAAAGATACATTTATAGGGCTGGAGCTATAAATAGATTTTTGCAGCAATTTTAATTGATTTTACCCGTTGAGTGACAGCTGCAGGCACACAACTCAATTTACTGCTCTGGACTACAGCTGTAGCTCAACAGGCTGAGGTTAGACCTAGACTAGGGAATGTATTGAGTGGCTTCAAAATTGTTAAATCACTGAAAAAAAGTGCACCACAAGGATAAGCTCCTGACAATACTTGCTAATCCCTCAAGCTGATGTTAAAAGCTGAGCCCTTCACCAATATCTCCCAGTCAGGAGCATATCGGAGCCCCTCATGCACCACGTCAAGGTTTCTCAGCATGGCATGGGGTCCTACCACTAGACTACCTATGGTGTGTGAACAGGGTCTGAAAGGTGAAGATATCCAGCTCACAGCCCCAATCCAACTCACCTGCACTGCAGGGCTAAAGCTATTGCTTCAAAAATTGTTTCGAATCAGCCATGTTATCAGTTACAGCAATTAAATCATTAGAGATAAAATTGTTGAGAAATCGCTACAGACAAGTAAGTACAGTAGCTGGCATTTTTATTTTTTAATCCTTAGAGCATGCTCCTTTGTTACAGTCCTGGGTAGAAACGGATGATGGGAGAGATCTCCTCAACATTGAAACTGCAACCCCAAGAAGGAAAAGTCATTATGGAAATCACAGGATTGATAGACATGCTAATAATATGCAAATGATAAAAAAAATGGAAGTAAAATATTGAAATAGAAGCAAAATATGTATTCAATATTGAGTATAAGCCCCAATGCGCAGACATTCACGCACTTACACACCTTGGCATGCCATCAATGAGGTAATTAATGGTTGTCTGAGGAATGTTCTGCCACATTGAATCCATTTGGGCACACAAGTCATCAAGATCTGCTCCCTTTGAAATTGACAACCAGTGAGGTACCAGATGTGCTTGATGGGAGATAGATCCAGAGATGCTGTGGGCCATGGTAACACGTTTAGGCCATGCAGGCTGCTCACTGTAGCATGGACAACCTGCGGTCTGGTGTTGAACTGTTGAAAACAGGATTCTGGTACACATTAGTGAAATGGCCTTACCACTGGATCCACAACCAAATCGATGCAATGCTGAGATGTTAATGTACCTGAAATGAAGACTAGAGGATTCTGGATACAGTAAATTATGCCACACCACACCATAATCCCAAGAGTAGGACCAGTTTAACGTTCCCTTGTGAAGGCCTATGACAGAGCAATATCTAGCTATCATTGCATTTGAGATAAAAGCAGGACACATCACTGAAGAGAATAGACATCTATTTCAGACTCCAGTGCTGTCTTGCTGTGCATCATGATATAAAAGCAAAATACCAGACACACTCAGGGCAGTCCTCTTCCTTGCTGCTGCAGGTTCCTATACGTGTTGTGGGAAACAGTTAACACTTGATTCAGACTGTGCATCATGATAGCCTATGACAGTGATGGTGAACCTTTCACAGACCGAGTGCCCAAACTGCAACCCAAAACCCACTTATTTATCGCAAAGTGCCAACACGGCAATTTAACCCGAATACGAATATAGTATATCTTCCATGTACTTTATCATTTAGCTATAATATCCTGCCTACATTTAGTGCACTGCCTGTATTGTTCATAGTGCGCTCTGCGATGATGAATGGCAGGAAAAGCCTAAGGCATATTGGTACACCATAGACTTTTTCCCGGGTGCGGGTGCCCACAGAGGGGGCTCTGAGTGCCGCCTCTGGCACCCGTGCCATAGGTTCACCACCACTGGCCTATGAGATCAGTCGTGTGAGGTAAACTGGACACCTGAGCCAGGGCTGGCCTTAGGTGTTCAGGCGCCCTGTGCAAGCGAATCTTGTGGCGCCCCCCCCCCCCTCCCCCATATCCATGTCAGTGATGCGATACTGGCCTCTTTCGGCCTGTGTCCCTCGCTGTGCGGCTCCGGCGGCGCGATGTCGTCATCACGCCGCCTGCACCCGCCTCTGATAGGCTGCCGGTCTAGTGCTGGCAGCCTATCAGAGGAACAGGGAGGGGACACACCTCTCCCTCCTCTGCCGCAGCACAGACATCTGTATCGCCGTCCTGAGGACGGCGATACAGATGACTGTGGAGATGAGCAATAGAAGCGCTCATCTCCTGCTGTGCCCTGCCGTCCCCACTTGTCACCAGGGCCACCGCAGGCCACTGGCGGATCCAGAGCCTGGTCTCGGGAGGGGCACTTTGGGCGATTGATACGCCCCAGCTCCCATCACTACAGAAAAACAGCCCCACTTACCTCTTCCATCCAGTGACGTCTCCTGTGATGTAGATGTTCTCTTTCCTCATCTTCTCCTTTCAGACCTTCAGACCAGACCGTCAGGTTTCGTCTCTGCCGTTTGACAACAAAATAAATCTCAGTTACTACTTTTCCATCATCCTCCCATATTCTGGACAAATTATCCTACTACCCCCATATAAAATACATCAGTAATGTCCCCATAGTGCCCCCAGAGTCTCCTCTCTCCCCCATCATGTGCAGGCTCCTTTCCCCACCCATCCCCTTCCCCCAAAATTATTTGCAGGCTCCTTTCCCCAGCCCCCAAATAATGCGCAGGCTCCTCCCCCAAAATCATGTGCAGGCTCCTTCCCCCTCCCCCAAAATCATGTGCAGGCTCCTCTCTCCCCCTCCCCCTCCCTCCCCCAAAATCATGTGCAGGCTTCTCTCCCCCAAAATCATGTGCAGGCTTCTCTTCCCCCTCCCCCAAAATCATGTGCAGGCTTCTCTCCCCAAAATCATGTGCAGGCTTCTTTCCCCTCCCTACTTACCTCCTTGCAGCGCTGGATGCAGGCCTCTTCCGGCCTGTGTCCCGTTCTGTCCTCTGCTCAGGCGGCGCGATGACGTCATCGCGCCGCCTGAATCGCTCTGATAGGCTGTCGGCACGAGGCCGGCAGCCTATCAGAGGAGCAGGGGAGGGAGACGCCTCTCCCTCCCCTGCCGCACTGCACAGCGATCTGTATCGCTGTCCAGAGGACGGCGACACAGATCGCTATGGAGATGAACGCTTCCACAGTGGAAGCGTTCATCTCCTGTCACTGACTGCCGCCGGTGCTGCCCCCCCCCCTGGATCCGCCACTGCCGCAGGCCTGTCCGGCCTGTAGGCTGTAGGTAGCGTCTGCGAGCTATGTCGGCCGCCGGGACGGGGCGCCCCTGTTGCCATGGCGCCCTGTGCGGCCGCACAGCTCGCACACCCCAAAGGCCGGCCCTGACCTGAGCTGGATGTCTGGCTCATAGTCCAATGTCATGAAATGCTTTCTGATGGTCTGTGTAGGCTTGGAATGTGCTGTCCAATTTTACTTGCAGTACAGAATGGATCACTTTGCACCATTCTCTAATCAGACGAGCTGTCCATGCAGAGGTTTAATTCCTATAATTCCTTCATTCTTCTCCCAACCACCGGGAGACACAATGTTGAGCAGTGCTGACATCTCGGCCTAGGCATGTAGTGATCTGCTGTAGTAATAAACAAAGGTCTCTTAGTTTAAGGATTCTGTCCCTCTCATTTTGGCAAGTGACAAGTGGTGATAAGGGTACTTTCACACTAGCATTTTGGATTCCGTTTGTGAGATCCGTTTCAGGGCTCTCACAAACGGTCCAAAACGGATCAGTTTTGCCCCAATGCATTCTGAATGGATAAGGATCCGTTCAGAATGCATCAGTTCGGCTCCGTTCCGCTTCTATTCTGTTTTGGAGGACACCAAAACGCAGCATGCAGCATTTTGGTGTCCGTCTGAAAAGGCAGAGCCTAACGGATCCGTTTTGAATTACAATGTAAGTCAATGGGGATGAATCCGTTTTCAATGACACAATATGGTGCATTTCAATGTAATTCAAAACGGATCTGTTTTGGACTTTGTCGTTTTTCTTTAAAACTAATGCAAACGGATCCGTTCTGAACGGATACAAACGTTTGCATTATAGGTGCGGATCCGTCTGTGTAAATAAACAGACGGATCCACACCAATGCAAGTGTGAAAGTACCCTAACTTGCACAACGGCGAACAGGAGGCATCGCACATGGGATAAAAGGTCATACCCCTGCTTACAATATCATTAAGAATATAAAATAAAAGCACTGAAACCAAATCACTTTTGTTTGGAAATAATTTTTTTCATAAATTACCCACGGCCTTTATTAATTAATAAATAACATTCATAACTCAATTTAAACATATTCATTATAAACTCTGATAAAAACAATACACGAGCTCAGCCATAAACTCAAATTGAGATTTATCAACAATTCATACCCCATTACTACAAAACAAGCCGTGATCCAAAAAACAAAACCAACATATTAGGAGGGCGGGCGGGACAGCAACGATCTTCTTATCTTCTCACTTGAGGTAGCGTCCCAGCTTCTGCTGTTCCCGCAATATTTATTCCCTCAAGCTCCTATGCCATAACCAATCACAGCCTTGTCACCCAGGCAAAAGAATAAGAATATCCAGCACTGTCATTGGCCAAACTTTTAACAAATAGAATAAAGTTTGCCACACCATACTGTGGGCTTAAAGAGGTTATCCCATGACTAATGTAAAAAATGAAAATCAGACATCATATAGGACTCTGTCCTAAGAAAGCTAGAACCAGCCCTGTACCTCACATGTAAGAAATGCTTATCTTTGCTGGGTTTGGGTTTAGATCATTATTCATCTCATTCGTTTTGAATTGGAGCTGCCACTGAGGCTTCGCGGATGGGGTTGGATAAAGCTTTGATAAATGGAATTGGTAGATGGGAATCGGATTGTTAAAGAATGTATGTTAGACCTAATTTGGTGTTATGATTATGATTCTTTTGCAGGTTCAGATCAGATTTTAGTCTGGATTATCGGACATTCATTCATTTTCTGGGCTGAGAAGAGATCTTCTGTCCGTAATTATGCTCAGCAAGTGTTTTTTAATATCCCTTCCGTTTGTTTATATTGGTTAGGCTTTAGAGGTCTGAAGTGGCATCAGGTGGTACCTATTTTAAAAGGTGAACTGCAATCTCACCTTCCCCCTCAGGTCATTATTTTTCATGTTGGCGGTAATGACCTGGGTAGGAATAAGACGTTGGATTTACTGGCTGAGATGAAAAGGGATTTGGCCTATATCAGTGAATTGTTACCGGGGGTGGTGTTGGTATTTTCAGAAATTGTTCCTCGTTTTTTGTGGAACAATCCCCAGTTAAAATTTTTGGACAGAATTAGAAAGAGAATAAACAGGGGTTTGGAAAAATTCATGCCAATGGTTAATGACTGGTCGTACCGTCATTTTGAATTAGACGGCTCAGTTTTAGGTTTGTACTGAGAGGACTTGGTTCACCTTTCAGACATAGGGATGGATATTTTTATTAATGGTTTACAGTCTATTGTTGAAAGGGCCGCATTTTTTTTTTTGGGGGGGGGGGGCAAGTTCGGTTAATACCTCACTTGCCTTTTGGGGTTAGTCGCTCAGAAGTCTGGGTGGACGTAAATTCATTTCAGTAATGGACTTTATTATTTATCACGTTTAATATTATTAAGGGTTATTTGAACTTGATTTATGTAACCCCCAAGATTTTAATAAAGACCGCGGCCTTTTCATCCACAAGAGGTTTGTGTGTTTCATTTATTAATGTATTAAGTATTGTTGAATATGGCACCATGTCAGGGGCAGGGCCTGAATGGGCTTCCCCCTCATGGTGCCATTGAGACATGTTTTGGGCTTTTGGTGTTTCTGCCTCCCCCCTCCCCCTTTTTCTCTATTATTTCTCCTCAGATTTGAAGTAAGCCAGCGTTTGATGGGCAGCTTCTGGATTGGTTGACAGGGCAGCGTTGCTATTGGATAAATCAGTTGCTGTCCTGTTGCTGGGCCTGTTACTATTTTTAACTGTTTATTTGATTGGTTCCTGAGGTTTGTGGCGGAAATGGCACCTATTTATGGACCCCCTCCTCACCTGCTTGAGTGTCAGTTGCCATGGCAAGATACAGATGAAGATCCTCACGCCCGCCCTCCCTGCAATTTTGTCGCGGTCTTTATGGATTTTGGGAGGGTTAGTCGCTCAGAAGTCTGGGTGGACTTAAATTTATTTCAGTAATGGACTTTATTTATTTATTACATTTGATAATATTAAAGGTTATTTAAATTTGATTTATGTAACCACCCCCAAGATTTAAATAAAGACCACGGCCTTTTCATCCACAAGAGGTTTGTGTGTTTCATTTATTAATGTATTAAGTATAAATTTTAGTTAGTCAGGCTTCTGGCATTAATTAGCATGCAATTTAGTGGGATTGTATTGGTTATTTTTTATTTTAAAGGGACACTGACAGGCCGTTAGCGCATATACAGCTATACATATCCTTGTATTGGTCTCCTTTTACTAATTAAAATTATACTAATATTACCCCCACATTATATATAAAAAACATTTATTGATACGTAAATTACCTCACTTTGTGCCCAAGGGGCTGTCCCTCAGTCCGTTTTGTGCCCAGCCGCGCCCCAAATGCATGTTCCTAGCTCATTAATATTAACTTCACTTGGCTTCTTTTTTTTCCTCCTGACGTGCTGAAATCCCGCACATGCGCCGTTAGATGTTGCTGGCAGCAGCCTCGTCATGGTACATTAGTAGGGCGTTGTTGGACAGTGGCATTAGCCCCGACATATTTACCATCATTTACTCCAGTGTACTGCCAAATGGGTGTACATGATTATTGAAATCTACACCAGTTACAAGTTATAGTTATTAATTAAGTGCACTTACAGCGAGCCCAGGAGAAGCCAGAGCAGAGGATGAGAGTGGTAGTGGCTCCGGTTGTAACAGTTAGGCCCCTTTCACACGGGCTTGATTTCTGCGCAGGTGCAATGCGTGATGTGAACGCATTGCACCCGCACTGAATCCGGACCCATTCATTTCTATGGGGCTGTGTACATGAGCGGTGATGATCACTTTAGCGTTGCGTGAAAATCGCAGCATGTTCTATATTGCATTGTTTGCATGTCCCGTGCAGTGGTCAGCGTATGGTGTAGTTGTCAGAAAAACAGGTTAGTGATAGAATAAATGTCTCTCTTTACTCAAGTGCCTGAGGAGGTGGTGATGGTGAGTACAATAAAGGAATTCAAGAGGGGCCTGGATGTATTCCTGGAGTGTAATAATATTATAGGCTATAGCTACTAGAGATGGGTTGTTGATCCAGGGAGTACTTCTTTCCTCTGGATCAACTAGCAGAATGACAGGCCGAACTGGATGGACAGATGTCTTTTTTCGGCCTTATGTACTATGTTACTATGTTACTAAGTGCAAAATAGGAATAGTACATCCAACTATAGCAGTTGCAGTGTCCCAGGGGGTCAGTGGTGTAGCTTTAGGTATGCTGGGCTTTGTAGTGCAGGGCAACCCACTAACCTGGGACCGACTGTCGTCTTCAATCGGGTCAGCACTGGAACAGGCAGGTGATGAATGTCGTGACGCCAGTGCCAATTGAACGGTGGCACACCGTGTAGTGATAGGTGGAATAATTGAGGAGTCTCTGTATCTTTAAATAACGGGATAACTTTACTGAACGTAGTTGCAGACAGATGAACAGTTATCAGGTACAGCTCCAGAATGTTCCACACGTTACAATACAGTCACAGAAGTGGTTCAAGTTAGTAATCACAGTCCCAAAGGGCCATCCTCAAGACAGGCCTCCTAAGATCGGGCTTTAATCTTACTCTTAATGCAGCAACACACTTCAGGCAACTGTCCTCTCTCTCCAGGGATACTTGTCCTGCTTGCAGCTTGACTAAGGAGGCAACACTAGTACTAGGGTCTGGACTGCTCCTCCTAGGGCATGAATCTTCCTAGGCTGGACCCCCACAGGCGATAGGGCCTGGGCTGACTTCAGCGGGTACAAGGCCTGGGCCTTGCCTTCACAGGCTCAAGGCCTGAGCTGGACTTCACAGGCTCATGGCCTGCACTTAACTTAGACACAGTCTAATCTGCCTTTTCTTCCCCTGACTGGGCCTATTTATAAACTAGGGTTCCCTAGCTCCCTCTAGCATCTTAGAGCTGGAATGACACCCCTAGCAGGCCTGCACATGGCAAATATCACAGTAACAGGGAAATACACAGCATTGCATTACATGAAGATGTATTACACCCATCTCCTCATAACTGAGGGGAACAACCGCACACAAGTGACCCTTCTGTAGTGACGGGCATTACAGCTCCCGTACACTACATACCCCGCTGCTTTAAGCTGAGTACGACCTCGTACTCCAACAGGGCCCCGTCCGACTGCAATTTTCACCTGAAAGAGAAAAAGAGAAAGCATGCAGGCATACATATACGTAATTCATCTGCATATACATTCATATCAGGTCCAGCTGGCAAAGGAGAAGTGCAGTGACAAGGGGGTGTCGTTCTCTTCCTTCAGGATAATGAGTGGAACTGGGGCGCTGACCTGGCACAGCGGATGTTAGGGAATACCAGGATAGTCCATGACTGAGTAACGGTAGGTCCATAATAAGAGCAATATCTCAGAGGCTCTCACATAGGAAGTCCATCTCTGGGCACATAGACTTGGATAAAATTTTGTAATAAATACAGTCAGCAGCACACATATAATATGACAATACAGGACTCTGACAATACCAGGGATACCTCATCCTGGCAAGTCCTGCTTACCCTTTATAAGTGCTGACATAAAAAGCCCTTTTCAACCTGAAATGGGGGTTAAAAAGGGAAAAAGGTGCAAACATAAGCACAACTTGGATTGTGAAGATTTTTCTTTCAAAGTAGGCAGGATGTCCCGAAAACAGCAAAGGGCAGGCTGGGAGCAGTGGTTCCACAGTGGCTACTTAACTTTCAACAAACGTGCCACCGGCCGTGGGGAACTGGCAGCAAGCTCCACCAGCCTGTCAACATTATGGAACTACTCCTGCAATAATAACAAAGTACCTGTAAGAGCTCAGCAAAATGGCCTAACAGGCCTGCTCACAGGTAGGTGTCGTACTCCTCTGGCTCATCCTCAGAGGAATGATCACAGGGCTTCCACAGCAATTGTTCTGGCCTAGCAGGCCATATTTGGAAACCGTCACCCCGTACAATTTTGATAGGAGGAGGCTTATCCAGAGCAGCCTCAATTTCTGCATCGGTCCTAGGGAAAGGGACCCACTGAACGCACTTAGCGTAGCTGAGCTTCTCCACTCGGTATACTCTCATCCGTAGTGACTTTACAGCCGACGATCCGCTTGCAGGCGGCTTCGGTGAAGGTACTTTAACTCTTTCAGGACTGACCACTGCCGGGCGTCGGGCTAACTGCGGCTTACCCTGGAACGGGTCTTCCTGGATCGACTTCGCCATTTCCTCGAACCGCTTCTTCCGAGCGGTAGTCTTCTGCGCAACCGCAGCCTGCAGCTCGGCCATCAACATCGGCCATTGCGGGTGCCGACGGCGGATCGCACTTCGGTCCGGTGACTCATCTTCCAGTCCGGTTGTCCAGGCCGGAGGATCCCAGGCCTCCGGTGTAGGGGAGACTGGTGGAGTGGCGCCACACTCCCTCGTGGGCTCTGGCTCGGGCATCTCAGCGCTCGGCGTCACCATCTTCTTTTCAGCTTCTCGCAGCTCACTCTCAGGCTCCTCCCTCGGGCTGGGCAGATCCCTCTTCGTCTCAGGCCCGCCCCCTAGGTATAACACAATAGGGTAGGCGGCCATATTGGGCGCCATGATGCAGCCATTCACTGACAGCAAGCAGGATGGCAAAAAGTCCATAAAAATACACTTTGAAGCGGTGACTTTCTCTCTGGGGGTAGCGCAACACAGCACAGCGCCTCCGATTCCTCCCAGGCACAATTGTAATCCACAAACTTGGAAATAAAGGGTACAGTCTTTGTAATACGGTGGTGGAATAGTTAAAGCACACAGTTCACACTTCTCTGCACTCCAGAAGCATGCGATCCTGTTCGTGACGCCAAAAAGAGTGATGCAGTGTCCCAGGGGGTCAGTAGTGTAGCTTTAGGTATGCTGGGCTTTGTAGTGCAGGGCAACCCACTAACCTGGGACCGACTGTCGTCTTCAATCGGGTCAGCACTGGAACAGGCAGGTGATGAATGTCGTGACGCCAGTGCCAATTGAACGGTGGAACACCGTGTAGTGATAGGTGGAATAATTGAGGAGTCTCTGTATCTTTAAATAACGGGATAACTTTACTGAACGTAGTTGCAGACAGATAAACAGTTATCAGGTACAGCTCCAGAATGTTCCACACGTTACAATACAGTCACAGAAGTGGTTCAAGTTAGTAATCACAGTCCCAAAGGGCCATCCTCAATACAGGCCTCCTAAGATCGGGCTTTAATCTTACTCTTAATGCAGCAACACACTTCAGGCAACTGTCCTCTCTCTCCAGGGATACTTGTCCTGCTTGCAGCTTGACTAAGGAGGCAACACTTCTCCACTAGTTCTAGGGTCTGGACTGCACCTCCTAGGGCATGAATCTTCCTAGGCTGGACCCCCACAGGAGATAGGGCCTGGGCTGACTTCAGCGGGTACAAGGCCTGGGCCTTGCCTTCACAGGCTCAAGGCCTGAGCTGGACTTCACAGGCTCATGGCCTGCACTTAACTTAGACACAGTCTAATCTGCCTTTTCTTCCCCTGACTGGGCCTATTTATAAACTAGGGTTCCCTAGCTCCCTCTAGCGTCTTAGAGCTGGAATGACACCCCTAGCAGGCCTGCACATGGCAAATATCACAGTAACAGGGAAATACACAGCATTGCATTACATGAAGATGTATTACACCCATCTCCTCATAACTGAGGGGAACAACCGCACACAAGTGACCCTTCTGTAGTGACGGGCATTACAGCTCCCGTACACTACACAGTCACAGTTACAACTATACACAGTGCAATTCTCTCCCAGAAAACAGTGTATGGATTTAGTCATGGATGGGATTTATGGCCCTCTCTGCATGTTATCTTTCTAAAGTCTCTCTCAGTAGAATCTATGGCAGGCAATAGTACCTTGCCAACAGTGGCTGTGGTGTCCAATGTGGGATACAAGGTCTTGAAGGCACATCTGGCAAGGATGTGTCCAGGTGTGAAGGGTGTCTTAACAGTGAACCTTACAGCAGCAAAGTCTGAATGGCTGTAGTCACAGATTACCTTGCTGATTTATATGGTTAGGGAATCACAGATCCAACTAGTCACTTTCCAGCGAAGTCGGGATATCAAATAGGAGGTATTGTAAATATCATCAAAGCAAAAACAGAATTACTCCATAAAACGTAGCCTTTAATTGTCGTTATAAAACTCTGAAAATGAAAACAACCCGAGTAAAACACCCCACAGCATCCCAACTCTCTCCCTGCCTAGTTGCGGGACTGCTGCCCTGACAAGGGAAATGCCACTGCCTTCTTTGTTCTCATTGTATTACCGTGATCTTAATAGGGTATTCAGGAAGAAGACATGGGTCGCCTACAGGTGCAGGGAATGACTGAAAAAATGGCGTGGTGTTAAACAGGCAGGAAATGCTCAAACCTAAATGCAGTTGTGCATATATATACAGGGGAGCAGATCCTGCACTTGTAGCCTGTTGCTAATGGCAATCCCCAGAAAAAATGCATACAATCGAAGATGCCCGCAGTGGACCACAAGTACCACAATAGACATCCTACACAGGATGGCAATTGTGTGGGTGTGATGTATATATATGCACAACTGCATTTGGGTTTGAGCATTTCCTGCATGTTTAACACCACACCATTTTTTCAGTCATTTTGTGTATAGAGATGATTGGAGGTGTATAAACTCCTATTTAAATGTGCCTGATTTTCATCCACAGGCTACATTTTTGTGCACCTGTGAGGCCTGGGCCATATCAGCCAGTCTTGGGTGCGGCTCACATGCACCTCCCACCTCTCATCGCAGGCATGGCTACATGCTGGAGGTGACTGGGGAGTATGCCACAAGTTGGCCTTTACACTTCTATAATTCGCCCACTGGCCCCTAGTATTGCCCAGGTAGGTGAGTGTTAGGTCCTGAGCTACTTGAGAAACCTTGGCGTGGTGCTTGGGCTCAGACATGTCCTCCACAGTAGGATATGTTGGCTAATTTCTCAATTTAAACATCAGTATGAGGGTTTAGTAAGACTGCAGAGTGCACTTGTCTTTTCAATTGTTACTGTTATATTGTTATATTGTTTATCACATGCACACAATTGCCATCTTGTGTAGGATGTCTATTGTGGTACTTGTGGTCCGCTGTGGGCATCCTCCATTGTATGCACTTTTGCTGGGGATCGCCATTAGCAATGGGCTACAAGTGCAGGATCTGCTCCCCTGTATATATATGCACAACTGCATTTGGGTTGGGGAATGGTAGAAAAAAATCAGACTGTGATGCTGATACACAGTAGTACAGTCAGTCACTGGTAATACAGTAGAGGTTAGGTCAATGGGACACTGTAGGAAATATTGAGATACCGTCCAACATTAAATCAGTCATCTGAGCTCCAGATCCAGTACATTGATCAATGAGGACACTGTAGGAAATATTTGACAGCATTTACTATTACATCCGTCATAAGAACTATCAAGTCCAACATGCTTCTTCCCAGACCGTCTCCTATGCTTAGCCATGAAGATTCTAAGTTCTCCATTATCTTCCTCTCTTCCTCTACTTCTCTTTCTGAATATCTTACAGTAAATCATACAGGGATCTGTTAGTCTCTGAAGCTCTTTGGGCCTAAGAAAAAGGAGCATAGGTCACTTAGCTTCCTTCAAAGGCTGAGCCAGGGTTATTAACCCAGGCTGTGCCATCTATACATAGCTATTCTGGCTATAATACCCAACATGACAATACATAGCATAACATTAAATAACAAACCATTTGCAGATACTCCCTGGTCTGGGATACTGCTCATCCTCAATTAGTGCTATGGATATTAATACAGCTTTGAAAGTTGCCCTCTCCCACTTACAGTAGTTGCAGTATAGGCTGTAAGTATTTCCTCTAGTTACAAAACACAGGGAAGACCACAATACTGGTAATTGAACACATCTAAGGGCTGAATCACACGACCGTGCTTGGTCTGGGAAACATGGGCCATATGTCGGCTTCATCTCTCAGACCAACCACGGCTCTTCTGACCCAAACTGACTGCATCATAGTAATTTATGACCCAGCTAGTATAGAGCATTGGCTCTCTGCTTTACAGAACAGTAGTTCACAATTTCTGTTCTGTCAGGTCTTAAAAACTATTTAATTCAATTAGAAGTAAAGAATCCTAAGGAAACCCAATATAAGTCAAAAGAATCTGATTCAAAATGGGTCTGACATATGCAGCATAAGTCAATTGATAACAGAAGTTATAATGCCAATGTGAACAGAACATAAGAGATGCAGACTAGTGTTTCCCAGTGTTTCTAGAACATAGGACCCCCTACTCAAATAAATTACATCAAAGTATCTTCAAGGTTATGATCATTTACTATGCTCCATATAAAAAAATCTCAGCATGAGGTAAGTATGAGCACCCACTAGATGCATGGTATGTACCCCCTGGAGTACACATACAAGAAGAACCAAGGATATAGATAGACAACCGAACAGATACAAAACTTCATCTCTTATGTCAGAAGCTAACATATGAGAAAATACAAATGCATGGTCTGAACTTGGACTAACTGAAGACATACTTAATGACACAGCGTCCGACTCTAGATACTATACATCTTCAATTAAAAGGTATGGATAAGTGAGTATGCACTTATGTCGGAGCAAATCCCTTCCTCTGAAGAGTATACAGTTTATTATACCAATAAATAGCATCCACTGAATGCATTATTTATCCAGTATTATCTCTGCAATTGCTTATTTCTGAACTCCATTGATTAGTGAAGTTAGTTAAGAGCAGTAATTCTGTTATTTTATGAAACTATCACTTGTCCTGAATTGTTCTGTATTAGACTTCATGAGTACCCAAATCCACATGTACTTACCCTGTACGGAAACCCTCACATGTTATAGACCTGTAGGCATTGTGGATGCCTCTATGGTTAATCTGCATCACTGAATGTAATGGAACACATCTACTCTAACATAAAAACTATATATACATATATAGAATTAATATAAGGGCAGACTAGATGTGCCGCGACCGGGTCCGCAGGGGTAACACGTGAGCTATGGTGGGCCAATGGGGGTAGATTTACTCACAGTTAGCAGCGCTCCCTGGGCTGGCTATCTGGCGGGAGTCCCTGGACAACAGAGTGTTCCCCGAAGGAACTGGTGCTGTCCTTCCCATCACTGCACGCCGTGCCGCGGTCAAGAACTACACAGCCAATCAGCCCACCGCTATCTTTCATCAACTAATGAAGACCACACTGCATAGTCGGTCTTCATTGTTAATGGCCATGTGGCAACTTCAATACCACACGGCCATTAACAATAAAGAGTGACTATACAGTCCGGTCTTCATTAGATAAATGAAAGTAAGCTGCGGGCTAATTCACCACACAGTTCTTGACTGCAGCATGGCTAGAACCCGATGGCAGCATGGCCCCTCCATGTGGCTGTACACTTACAGTGTTCAAAGAGTATGGTTTCTGGATTAAAGGGGTTTTCTGGGACTTCAGAATTGATCACCTATCCTCAGGATAGGTCAATAATGTCTGATGGGTGGGGGTCCAATTACCCGCATTAGCTGTTTGATGAGACCACAGTGCTCAGGTGAGTATCGTGGCCTTGTCCTAGGCCTGTGATGTCTCATTCATTGGTCTCATGGCCTATTTGCAGCTCAGCCTGTTTCTCTTTTCTGCCAAGCAGATCCAGCGGTGTCCAGACAAATAAATTATTGATGCTTTTCTTATTACACACTGTTCAACTGAGCTTAGCTTGTATCTGTCCAAATGTTTCAGAGAACAAAATGTACATAAAAATAACACCTTCTTTATGTTAATACGCATGATTTAATAATAGTCTAACAATAGTCTTCAACATTCAAGATTCAGACTGCAGTAACAGGCTAATATTACAGGAACTGCATTATCTAAAATCCTACACATAGATTTTTACCTCTCACTATATAAAATTGCAGTATATTCGTAGTCCATAGGAAGGCATTGAGTAGCTTGAACATCTCTTCAAAAGCGCTCCAGTCCAGCAGGTAACTAAATACTTCTTTTTCTACTGCGAGATTACTGAGAGATTTTAAAAAGAAATAGCTACATTTTCTCTATAGAAAAACATAAAAAAGTACTCTATAGATAAAAAAAAGTCTTATTACAAAAAAAAGTCTTGGTATAGCCCTAATCTAAGGCTTCCCTGCGAAGAGCTGGCCATCTGACCATCCATTCCGTGGACCAACTGGTCTCCATTTACAGCAATCTCTAAAGTTTGTGCTTCAGGGGCAACCCCAGTGCCCGCTGCCCCTCTATAGCTTCCGATCATGAGCAAGCCCGCTAATAAGTGTGTAACACCCTGGAGCGGTGCTACCATTCCTACACCCTGCTACTGTATCTAATGGGCTAACACAAATGCCATCCTGTGTATTTCTTTCCAAACCCTTTACATTGTGCAATGATATGATTATTATGCAACTGTTTTTACATGTAATATGCCCAGTTCATCAGCAGTGGCACTGTATATGGCAAAGCTATCCTTAGAGACAATGGAACTTACCATTTCATTCTCCCCCCTTTGGGCAGAAGTTGGCCAGTACTGCTTCCTACCAAAAGGGAGGGGTGGCAGTTCTTTTTTTTTTTAATAAAATTCTTTTTTATTAAACTTTTTCTTTTGCAGAAAAAAGGAGTACAAAAACTTGGAAATAATCACGTATCAAAAGAAGTGTACACTTCCGTGCAATACATTTACAATAAATATACATATCAGTACGTGTGATGTCGATGACATAAATATACTCCAAAGGACAATCTCATAAATGCAATAACATTAGGGGTGGCAGTTCTAGTTGATTCCAGTTTAGACTCCAAATTGGAGCCGAAAAGCCCTGAAAGAAATAGCAGCCGGAGGAAATTGTTCTTCGGCTGGAGCAGGAGCCACCAAAGGGAAGTAGCTTGTAGAGCACCCGGACTCCATGCTAATTTACTTTACTGAGTGTCATGAGGGGGATAATAGCCCAAGGCACCCCAATCCAAGGATACCAGAACCGACCGAAAGGCCAGTAACCAGACCCAAGCAGAGTTATTAAGCAAGCCTGTCAGCGAAAGAGAGAAGGCAGAGTTACCAAGTTTTCCTGCCAGTTTCTGCCCAAGCATGTTGGAACCAAGAGAAAGCCTGAATGTAAGAAAAGCCTGAATATTGTCTGGAATGTAGTTTACCCAAGTAAAGCTGCTGTTAAAGTTTATCAAGGTCTGGACTCAAGTTATTCTTTGTCCCCTAACTCAGGATTTCCACTTTTTTTGCTTCAGAGCCTAAGCCTGGGGTCCCACTGTATCCAGGTAGAAGCACCGTGACACATAGAGACGATTTAGGGCCGCTCCGCACCTTGACATTCCACTAAACCTAGGACGCGATAAGGCACTGGGGAGGATGCACGTTGCAAGTGTATGGCATCTTTCAAACAGGTGAGGCTACTTTCACACTTGCGTTTTGGCTTTCCGTTTGTGAGATCCGTCATGGGCTCTCACAAGCGGTCCAAAACGGATCAGTTTTGCCCTAATGCATTCTGAATAGAAAAATATCTGCTCAGAATGCATCAGTTTGCATCCGATCAGTCTCCATTCCGCTCTGGAGGCAGACACCAAAATGCTGCCTGCAGCGTTTTGCTATCCGCTTGATGAAACTGAGCCAATCCGTTTTCTCCGACACAATCTGGCACAATAGAAAACTGATCCGTTTCCCATTGTCTTTCAATGGAGTTCATGACGGATCCATCTTGGCTATGTTACAGACAATACAAACGGATCCGTTCATAATGGATGCATACGGTTGTATTATTGTAACGGATCCGTTTTTGCAGATCCATGATGGATCCGCCCAAACGCGAGTGTGAAAGTAGCCTGAATTGTGATGAGTGTTTGGCATCAGTACTGGTGAATACAAATACAAAAATATACCTATATAAATGGAACATATGAGGGCAGCTGCAATAAAGCAACATATTACATTGCCCACTGCCCACATCTATTTTTCTTAATATCTTAATTTGCCTTCGTCAAGCTCGGTACTTCTTTTCTGTATGAAACAAGAAAGGATAAAATGATTGTTCTGCACTGCTCAGGTAAGGACCTCTGGCAGAGAAAATGTCAAGACAGCATGTGCAAGCTATATATATACAACTTAACCTTTATTGATTAATTCATGTAAGAAGACAGAAGTGAAATGAATAGATGGAATAGTGTCAGCAATTTAATTATACACAGAACCAAAAAAACTGAAAAAATACTAAAATGATAAAATGTGAAAAGCACAAATTCATACATTTGCTTCTGTATTAAGCTATACTTAGTAAGGCTAATATCAGGCAGCCAACATAGGGCTGCCTATGAGGGTTGGTGTTACACCTACAACACTCATATCCAGTGTTCTATGGTGATCTTCATTATTTCAGCAGAAGTGTGCAGGGTACCAGTGTTGTTGGTGTAATTCAGATCCTAATATATAGCCATAGGATGGCTCTCTGCACTGATGGATTAAGTAGGTCATAGGCCCTTGACTGTTCTCCAAACATTTCCCACACCCCCTCCACCAACCCCTCGCTTCACTGCCAGGCTGTGTCTGTAGTCAACACCACCTTCTGCGAGTACATTGACACCCAAGGATTGCGGGCCCTACTTCCATCAGGGTTTCCGCCGCCACCTACGTTAGTGGCTGCAACCCCCCCCTCCCCCCTTCTCCTCCTCCACCTCCTCCTCCTCCACCTCCTCTGCCTCTTCCACTTCTGAATTATCATCTTGCAACACGAGTCAGCCATCAGTCAGTAGCTGGAAGCAGTGTAGCACTGCAGTGGGGAAGCGGAAACAGGCAATGCTGAAATTTATTTGCTTAGGTGAAAAGACAGCACACCGCCGCAGAGCTGTGGATAAGGTATAAGGGACCAGACTGAGCTGTGGCTCTCGTCCACAAAAAATTTTAACTGGTCAGCTCGGCAGAAAAAAAAAACAGAGAAAGAAACTATCTATTAAATCAAATGGATATTTTTTGAAAGAATATCTATTAGATTTCATTGATAGTTTTGTGAATCAGGTGAGGAACCTGGATAGACGGACACTTCTTTCAAACGACAGAAAAAGGTAGCAAAGAGAACTCATCTAAATTTGTACTACCATTCAATAGAGAACATCAAAAAATTTCTAAGATCTTAAATAAGCACTGGTACTTGTTGCTAGAAGACAAACTACTGTCACCTACTCTCCCCAAAAAACCTCCAATAACTTATGCAAGAGCACCCAATTTGGGTATACAAGTAGCTCCTACAATAAAAATGCAGAAAAGAAAAATCTGTGATTACACCTTGGGAAGAGCGCAAGGGTTTTTATAGGTGAGGTTTATGCAATAATTGCAAACAAACTAAATTTGATAGAAAAACTACTATTGTCATATCACTTTAAACTATATTACAATAGCAATCCTATAGGTTTGAGGTATGCAGCACTTCAGACAGTTAAAAAGGATTGGAGAGGAGGAGATTTTACAGCTAAAATGTTAAGAAATGAATCCAAGATTATTTATGAGTTCGCATCGATAGCACCTTGGGGATCGAACTCTAAAATAGAAATATTTGGTTTTCTATAAGGGACCGGTGGTAGTCTTTCATGACATGTCGGCGTTTGGCTTAACATCAATACGTCGACATGTCCTGCATTCTCCCACCGGCCATCAGAGATCATCCATTATACCCTTCTTTGTCTATATATTGTGTACATAGATATCAATTTATGCATACAGTTTCATATTGTATTATTTATTACTATATTTTTATATATTATTATCCTTTTTTTATATTACTTCTATTTATTGTATTTTTATTAGATACCAATTATATTGTACATTGTGGGTTTAAAGAAGCATTAATATGGTATATGGTAGATACAATATATATTGAATAAGTGCAATAACAGACTCGACGATTATGTGAAAAGCGCAGAGTCTGAATTCTTTACATTATGTCCCTCATTTTTATTACATGCCACTGAGGAAGACACCACGTAGGTCTCGAAACGCGTCTGGTTAAACAGGAAAAAGCTTCGTTCCACAAGCGACTTCTATAAGACCGAGTAGAAGCCGCACTGAATAGTGGGCTAACTAATTGGAAGATCAACGCACACAGCCACGAGTCTTAGTTGGTGTTCCTGGATTCTTACTTCGCATGCGCTGAAAATCAATGTGCCGGCACCAGCGCAGAGATTGAACACAGAGACCGGTAGCTGTAAAGCTACAGCAGTACGTATGTATAAGCTACCTGGCCAACAACTGATAACTTCGGCATAACTACATTTGGGTAAGCAACAATTACACGTACCATTCAATTTGACATACTGGTGCGGTATAAGGATCTGAGCATTTCTATGAAAGGAACTGCATTATAGCGAACTAGCGGTGTGTTTTACACAATTATTGGATCCCTATTCAGACTTATTTGTCCAACTGACATTGATCAGATAAAAGAACATCGGGGAACGTTGTATTTTATATAATAGAGCTCCGCACTATTAGGCTAGGTCTACATGATGACATTTGTCGCACGACTAGGGCACGACTACACTGCAACATTTGTCGCGCAACAATTTTTATAATGATAGTCTGTGTTGTCGCACTGCGACATGCGACATGCTGCAGCTGCGATACGACAGTCACAGAAAAATCCATTCTGGATGGGTTTTTTGAGACTGTCGTGTCACAGTCGTAGCATGTCGCATGTCGCAATGTGACATCATAGACTACCATTATAGAAAATGGCACGCGGCATTAATGCGACAAAATGTCGCACGACAAATGTCGTCGTGTGGACCTAGCCTTAAGAACAGAGGGACTGGATTGTGATTTATGAATTGGGTTATATTTTGTATTCATGGGGTTTGTATTATTAAAATAATGTTTTATAGAAGCTGGCCATTGGACTTGATAATGTACCTAACACCCTACACTGGAATCTATCAGCTACACTAACTAACCTACACTATCTACCACTAACTATCTGGATTATATATATTACTGAGCTAACTAATGTACCTAACACCCTACACTGGAACCTAATCAGCTTTCCATGACTGAACTGGCTCAGAGTTCAAACTGGGTAGATTCATATAGGACAACAAAAGCAATAGGTGTTCAGTCCAAAATATAGCCAACAGCAAATAAGGGCGCACTGACTAAACCAAGTGGACCTCCTTCCAGCAGTAGAGAAAGAGACAGAATAAGTGTTTGAAAGTTGACCATTTAGTATTATTTGCAATGGGTTGGATTTAGCTACATAGCCACACGAGAGTTACAACAAGAAACATACCAGATGAAAAGTGCAAAACAGATAGGCGCATGTGTGAGATCTCAGACATCACTAGTTTTACTGGCACATAAGACATCACTAGTTTTACTGGCAGATAATACATTACTAGTTTTACTGGCAGATAATACATTACTAGTTTTACTGGTAGATAATACATTACTAATTTTACTGGCAGATAAGGCATCACTAGTTTTACTGGCAGATAAGACATCATTAGTTTTACTGGCAGATAAGACATCATTAGTTTTACTGGCAGATAAGACATTACTAGTTTTACTGGCAGATAAGACATCACTAGTTTTACTGGCAGATAGGACAGCACTGGTTTTATTGGCAGATAAGACATCATTAGTTTTACTGGCAGATAATAAATTACTGCTTTTACTGCCAGATAAAACATCACTAGTTTTACTTGCAGATAAGACATCACTAGTTTTACTGGCAGATAAGACATCACTAGTTTTACTGGCAGATAATACATTACTGCTTTTACTGCCAGATAAGACATCACTAGTTTTACTGGCAGATAGGACATCATTAGTTTTCCTGGCAGATAAGACATCACTAGTTTTCCTGGCAGATAATACATTACTAGTTTTACTGGCAGATAATACATTACTACTTTTATTGGCAGATAAGACATCACTAGTTTTATTGGCAACCATGGCTGCATCTGCCCTGACACACGGTACTGCAGGGAGGCATTAAAGTGGGTGAGAGTATTATATATACTATTACTACAGGGAGACTATGTGGGGGTGAGATCATTATATATACACTATAACTACAGGGAGGCATTATACTACAGAGGGACTTTGGGGAGGAGCATTATATCTACTACCACTACTGGGGGAGAGCATTATATGTACTGCCACTACAGGGGAGTGAAAGCGTTATGTATACTACCACTACAGGGGAGCATTATACTATGGGGGCATTATATATGCCACCACTACAGAGGGGGGAGATTATATATACTACCACTACATGGAAGGAGGAATTATTCTATAGCCTTTATGAAGTGCTGATTAGGTAGAAGAGTACGCCCACTCTCCTGATAGGTGGGAGTTCTAGAAGTGGAACCTGCATTGTTGAGATATGCCATAACTGTGTCAGGTGGTAATACCTGGCTCTGACAATTTCTTGCCCGTGCCAATGCTCTGATTGGCAGAGCAAGGGCACAGGTTCTGCTTCTACATTGCAGCAGCCACTCACAGGTGAAGAGCTCACGCTGCTAAGACAAATTAATTTGTTAAAATCTATTCACTCATCTCTGCTTTGCACCATTAAAGGGCTTCTGTCACCCCCCAAAAATCACCTCTAGAAGACGTCATCGGCGCAGGCGCACTGAGGAAGTGCTGAGAAAGCGAGCGTCCTTCTCTCAGAGCGCATGCGCCGAACGAAGACACGTAAGGCGCAGGCGCGGGATTTCAAATGCAGACAGGGCCAGCCGGAAGAGGAGAGCGCTCGATGGCCCTGTCAATCAACTGGAGGAGGGGGCGTTTTTTTAAAAGGAGGCTGCGGTGGCTACCAGCAAGTAAACGCCCTACTTGCTGGTAGTGAAGTAATTAGCATATTATAAAAGCACGATTTTTAAAGAAACGAAGGCACAGAATAGGGTAAGAGCCCTATATATGGAATAGTCGGCCAATAAGGATTTTAATATGCCCAAAAATGAAAAATGAGTTTTGGGAGGTGACAGAAGCCTTTTAAGTTCTAGCATTTAAGATCAAATCCAAAGAGATTTCAGCTGTGTAGAACTACAGAGCCCAGGAGAGAGCCAGACATACTGGTGAGAGCACTCAGTAGGATTTGCAAAGATTGCAGATGTGAAAAAGTTGGAAAAAGGATTGGATATGAGACCTAAACCAGCAAGTGGAATTAAAGTACTTGTACAAATGTTTAATATTGATGACCTATCCTCAGGATATGTCATCAGCATCTGATAAGTCGGGGTCCGACCACTGGCATCCCGACAATCAGCTGTTTGAAGAGGCTGCGTCGCTCTGGGGAGCACTGCAGCCTCCTCGCAGCTTACCATGCACAGCACCATCCATTGGATAGCAGCTGTGCTGGATTTTGCAGGTCAGCCCCATTCACTTAAAGAGGACTGAGCTGCGACTAGGCCATGTGACTGATGAACGTAACATCACTGGCCTAGGAAGTGGATCATAAGGATAGGTCAGTAGTATTAAACACTGCCTATTTTGATGGTGTGGAGTAAAGTTATCCTTCAGAAATCCTATAGCCAGTGATTTCAACTAAACTGTTGAGTGGTAAAAGATAATGTATGTAGTTTTGTAAGTGGTTTGTGACCTGCCATACATTTTACCAGCTCCAGCCTAAGGCGAAACAGTGTGGTCAGGTTGTTAAGCTTTACATATTGTCTATTTATGAACTTGTAGATGGCTTGCAAAGTAAAATTTCAATATTAGCATATTATACTAAACTCATCAAAGTAATATACACATAGTATAATATTACAGTGGGCCTTTGAGGAAAATGGAGCTTTGGGCAGAGAAAAAGAAATATTTAAAAATATTGGATAAAACCAACACTGAAAATGACTTGGGCTGAGTGCAGATAGATCAGTTGTATCTGGACAGTTGTTTTAGGTCGGGAGATATATATGTACTGATATACATATCCTGCACAGGTCCAGTGTCTATAGGTTGACAACATCAGACAGAAAAGCAAAGCATGCAGCGTTTTTCTGTCTGGCACTATTTGATATTTGGCATCATAAGTGATGCGACAGAATGTATGTAAATGATCCCATAAAAAACTATGGGATCAGCTCTGGCTTCAGTTCCCCTAAAGTGTTTTAAGCAGACCAGAGAGGAACTGAGCCAGATCACTGGATATTTGTGAATTTGGCCTTTTTGGCAAAAGTGGACAGTAAAGTTAACTTTAGTAACCAGTGTCCAGCAGAATGATGGGATGCATCAAAAGAGGCATAGAAGCTCATGAGAAGAACATAGGCTGGCTTCCATACAAATCGCTATTCAGCCCATTCTTGGAATATTGGGTGCAGAGGAGGGTGGTTTTTAAGGAAATTGTCTACTTTATGCTGAAGATTAAGAAATTCCATACAGTGACATAAAATGGCATAAGATATGCTAAAATGCTTCAGAGCTTACCTTAGCCCAGTAAAGCTCCCTCCCTAGTGCCCATGGGAAATGCATGCAAACAAACAACGGTATCCCTAGCTGTCTGAGTTGGATATATCCTTTACTGCACAGGCAGGCACGAATACAAGCTGCAGAAATTAGTGTTTCCGCACCTGTGCAGGAGTTGCAGTGACAAAGATTGGGGTGGCCCCCAATGTTACGCTGGGCCCCCTGGACACTGTTGAAATGTCCCCACGTGTCGCTGCTCTCCAGAGAGGATGGTAAGGCATGGTGCACTCAATGGGGAAAAAAATCCAGAGATTTAGGGCTTAGGCCCCTTTCACATCAGCGTTTTTGCTTTCCGTCCTAGAGTTCCGTCTTTGGGGCTCTAGGGCGGAAAGATACTGATCAGGATTATCCTAATGCATTCTGAATGGAGAGAAATCCGTTCAGGATGCATCAGGATGTCTTCCGTTCAGTATGTGAACGTTTTTTGGACGTTGACAAAACCGCAGCATGCTGCGGATTTGTCTACATGCAAAAATCCGGAAGAAATGCCGTAAGGACGGATCCGGAATTAATGCCTATTGAAAAGCATTAATCCAGATCCAACTTTAAGCTAAACGGATCCGACGTTTAGCTTTACAGAATAGTAACCATGGCAGCCAGGACGCTACTAAAGTCCCTTATGCCATGGAAAAGAAGCGGGGAGTCGGTGGAGAAGCTACTTACCTTCCGTGCGGCGGCCGGGGTGCTCCTCGATGATGTAATAAGTAGCTTCTCCACCGACTCCCCGCTTCTTTTCCATGGCAGCCGGGTCTTAAAGCGAACCTGTCACCTGCTTTTTACCTCTTAAGCTGTTAACTGTACCTTATAGATCTTTGTAACCTTGTTTCCAAACAGGTGTTGTTCGTTTTTCTGGGCTTTATATTACTGAAAAAATCACTTTATAATCTCCTGCTCTGCTGCGTCTGAAGTCACCAGACAAGTCAAGGAGGCAGACCCTCCTTGACTGCTGGATGCGACTCCCCCGCCCTAACCCCGCCTCTCATCCCTATGATTGACACTAGCTCTTCTGCCCGGGACCGCGCTGGTCTCGGCGGCGCATGCGCCGTCTGCCTTCATAGCAGCGCGATACCGAGCCTCACGCTGAGTGATCTGCATTTCACCAGCGGCCCGGCTAGAGAGGAGAGAAGCGCGATCTAGCAAGGGGATCGCGCTTCACTGAGTGCGAGGCTCGGGATCGCGCTGCTATGAAGGCAGACGGCGCATGCGCCGCCGAGACCAGCGCGGTCCCGGGCAGAAGAGCTAGTGTCAATCATAGGGATGAGAGGCGGGGTTAGGGCGGGGGAGTCGCATCCAGCAGTCAAGGAGGGTCTGCCTCCTTGACTTGTCTGGTGACTTCAGACGCAGCAGAGCAGGAGATTATAAAGTGATTTTTTCAGTAATATAAAGCCCAGAAAAACGAACAACACCTGTTTGGAAACAAGGTTACAAAGATCTATAAGGTACAGTTAACAGCTTAAGAGGTAAAAAGCAGGTGACAGGTTCGCTTTAAGTAGCATCCTGGCTGCCATGGTTACCTGAAAGCATATTGAAGACTGATCAGTCTTCAATATGCTTTCAGTTGTCTTGCGTTGTGATGGTACAATACAATACAATAGTACAAATGAACAGAATATAATACAATAAACATATAAAAGGCAATTCAACAATATAAAACAGTATACGTGTAAACGACATACATGCAAGTTAGCCATTCAAAGATAAAGTAAGCCCTACGGTTTCATGATTACAACCCCTTGGGAATAGGGGGATTAAGAGGTTGATTTATGAAAACATATCAATGCCCTGTACAGTGATCTCTCTTATGATCTTTTTATACCCAAGACTGTAACTATAACAAGAGGACATATTTTATGTCTAGAGAAAAAAGGGTTCTACATCATCATAAAATGGATTCTTTCCTGTAAGAGCAGTGAGACTACGGTATTCTCCATCACGTAATGGTAAATTCATTCCTCATTTAAAAAATATAATATCACAAGTTATAATTACTAGATTGCTGGAGATGAGAAATTGATCCAGGGATTTATTCTGATTGCAAATATTTTGTATCGGAAAGAAATTTTCTGGCCACTAGCTCATTTTTACGTAGATGTATTGTGATAAATACAAACACTTTGAAATAGAAACATGCCATTTTCTCTTCTCTTCTATATCAGATATACTTAAAAAAAAGATCTGATATTAAAGGAAAATCGAAATTATTATTATAAAGTATTTAATTACCAAGTGCAAAGTCATAATGTTCTTTCTTTGCTAAAGTAATTTACGTCTGTCTACTGAAAACAATGCAGGAATTCATACACTGGCTACTTTAATTATCTCCTTTATAATTGGAACATTTGTTTCCATAGGGTATAAGAAAAAATGTCCACGTACTGACGCTAATGTTATCTTGTCCTATTAATAGTCCTATTTTATTTTTTGAGTGCACCACTTGTCTGCAAATAAACAGAAGGATCCAGTAAAATCCAAAGTGATAACATATGCAAAAGAAGGTCTTATGTGTACCCAGCCAAACATGGCGCCCAGGGCCGTACTTCTCTGTTGTCATCCCAGATTGGGCACAGGTTAAATTACACCTTTTTCTGGAAAGCCACCAGAACCTTATACAAAAAAACATAAACACTACACTACCGAGACATGTGGCAAGTTGAGAAAATAACATGTCAAATACAGTTTAACATGAAACGTACCATACAAAAACTCAATCACTGTTGGGCCTCTTTCACACGGGCGTCATGTTTGACGCCCGGATAAGAGGCGGGTGCGTTGCGGGAATATGCGCGATTTTCCCGCGCGGGTGCAAACGTTTGTAATTCGTTTTGCACGCGCGTGAGAAAAATCGCCATGTTTGGTACCCAGACCCGAAACCGGACTTCATCACTGAAGTCCGGTTTCAGGTCTTCTGGAGAATTTATTATTTTCCCTTATAACATGGTTATAAGGGGAAATAATAGCATTCTTAATAAAGAATGCATAGTTAAATGAAGTGGAAGGGGTTAAAAATAATAAAAGTTAACTTACCTTAGCCACTTGATCGCGTAGTTGCGATCTGTCCTCTCTTTCCCAGCATCAGCTAAGAACTAAAGGACCTGTGATGACGTCACATCACATGGTCCAATCACATGGTCCATCACCATGGTAAGATGGACCATGTGATTGGACCATGTGATGTGATGTCATCACAGGTCCTTTAGTTCTTAGCTGATGCTGGGAAAGAGAGGACAGATCGCAACTACGCGATCAAGTGGCTAAGGTAAGTTAACTTTTATTATTTTTAACTCCTTCCACTTCATTTTACTATGCATTCTTTATTAAGAATGCTATTATTTCCCCTTATTACCATGTTATAAGGGAAAATAATAAAGATCTGGTCCCGTTGCTAAGCACGCAACGCAGAAGTGATGCGTGAAAATCACCGCTCATGTGCACAGCCCCATAGAAATGAATGGGTCCGGATTCAGTGCGGGTGCAATGCGTCCTCCTCATGCATTGCACCCGTGCGGAAAACTCGCCTTAGGGCTCTTTCACATGTAGCGATACATGTAGCAAAGGCATAGCATCCGGACTGAATCCTGACCCATTTATTTTAATGGGTCTGTGTACATGAGTGTTGATTTTCGTGCATCATCTTTGTGTTCAGGAAAAATCACAGCATATTCTATATTGTGTGTTTTTCATGCAGCCCTGGCTCCATAGAAGTAAATAGGGCTTGGTTAAAAAACGGAAGACATCCGGGTGCAATGTGTTATTCACTGATGGTTCTAGGAGATATAGATTGTTATTCTTCAGTTTTTCTTCATGTGTGTGAAAAATGTCTGTAATCCGGATGCAATCCAGTTGGAAGAAACGGAAACACTAAACACATTCACGGAAAAAAACTGATTGAACTTGCATGCAAAACCATCAGGTCCTGACACAATCTGTATTGCTTGAGTGAAAGAGGCTTTAAACAATTGCCAACAGTCCTGAATATGTCCAGAGGTGGTCTCTCCACAACCCTGCAAGACCTTCCCAACAGAAATAGTACCCTCAGAATGTCACTGGACTCCATAGCAGTAACAGCCACCGAACTTCATAACAGTGGCATCTACTGGAGCCCAGAACAGTGCGTGACACAAGTGCTCATTTCAGTGCAAAAAAAAATACCCTCTTAAAAGTACCTGCCACAGGACCCTTTTCATAGTGCTCTTCTTGCTCTTTTGCCAACCAATGCCTAAAAATCCCATCAGCAGTCCTGTACCTGACAATGACTGGCAGGAGCATATTGATAGAGAACATTCATATTTCATGTGTACAAATACATGAACCATGGTGAGCCCAAGCTATGCCAATGTGTAAGTGGGTTCAGCGTGAAGATTAATAAGCTGTCATGTGCCGATATAGCTCTAAAACATGACCAACAGTCATTTATAATGCCAATGTAATGAAAGATGATATGAGCAGGTTATTATATAGATTCAAAATTCATGATTTAGCATATAAAGGGGTATTCCCATCTGGCATATTGATAGAACAGGTCCCAGCTCTGGGACTCCCCTGTGGATGCCCTTGAAAGCCAACCTTTTTTTCTAATACTGCGGCGCGCCAGCCCATGGGGAATGCGGAGCGGATGAGACTGGTGATGGTGGCAATGGGTCATAATCCTCATGGCTAACCCTGATCCAGCTTTCTCCTGGGCTGGGTGTGCAGTGCTTGGAGGAGTGCAACCTTTCTTCCACTCGTGGCACTCCCTGCAATTCAAGGTCTCCTGTCTGGTGATGGCTGGGGGGACCTTGAAGCTGGGTAAATAGGTAGCAGGGTGCAAGAAAGGAAAGCAAGCAGCGTTATCAGATATGACAAAAATGACTAGGCTGGCTTGAATATAGTAAAATAAAGCCCCTCTTTTACTGAAAAAAGATGGGGTTCACAGTGCAGATACAAGCAGTAGGCACAACTCTACACAGAGTAGGCTTTTGAAAAGTCTGTGTAGAAGATGACTATGTTGGTCCTCCCTGAGTCTCTTTATAAATCAATGCAATCTTCCTAAATGACCACAGGCATGCAATCACTCTCAATATTTCTTTTGTAATGCCCCACTGCGGCATTCAGTACTAGAGTCGGATGGGCAGGCTGTCTCAGTAGTGTGCAAGGGCGGATTAAGGTTACCATACATCACACATATACAATAAGAGTGTGACCAGGTGGAGCGCCCGAGAACTACACAGCATTTCAAGCTGCTGCAGTATTTTATTAGCTCATTAGAAACAGATTGGTTATTTAGTGTCCATTGTTAATGGTCATGAGATTTTGTGGGTTATGATGCAGCCATTAACAATGGACACTAAATAACCAATCTGTTTCTATTGAGCTAATAGAATACCCACACACTTTGAACGGAGCTATGTCTCAGCTGTCTCATCTCGCTGTACCCTATTAGAACCAAACTTACTATACACAGTGCATTCAGAAAGTCTACAGACCCTTTATTTTTTTCTTATTTTGCTAAGTTGCAGCCTTGTGCCAAATTTTAAAAAGTTCAAATTATCTCCCATCATTCTGCACTCAATACCCCATAATGAGAAACGTCAAATGCACAAAATCTTTGCTAATTTATCGAAAAGGAAAAACTAAAATCTTGCAATGATATAAGAATTCAGACCCTTTACTCATGACTTAGTTGAAGCACCTTTGGCAGTGATTACAGCCTACAGTCTTCTTGGGTATGATGCCACAAGGTTTGCTCACCTGGATTTGGGGATTTTCTTTTCTGCAGATCCTCTCAAGCTCTGTCAGGTTGGATGGGAACCCTCGATGGACAGCCATTTTCAGTTCTCTCCAGAGACGTTCAATTGAGTTCAAATCAGGCCTGGGCAGCTTAAGGACATTCACAGAGTTGTCCCTCAGCCATTCCTGTGTTGTCTTCCCTGTATGCTTAGGGTCATTGTCTTGTTGGAAGGTGAACCTTTGGCCCAGTCTAAGGTCCAGAGCACTCTGGATCAGGTTTTCATTAAGAATATCTCTGTACTTTGATCCATTAAGCTTTCCCTCAACCCTGACCAATCTCCTTGTCCTAACACACAAATTGACAGCACTCCAAAATTAAAAGTGAGAATAATAGGTGATTTTTATTCAGCCGGACATTGCAAAGTGAAATCAGGCAACGTTTCGGGCTATATGCAGCCCTTCAACAGGCCTGCTGTTATGGACACGCGTATGAATGTCGGCGCTGGCATTCATACGCGTGTCCACAACAGTAGGCCTGATGAAGGGCTGCATATAGCCCGAAACGTCGCCTGATTTCACTTTGCAATGTCCGGCTGAATAGAAATCACGTATTATTCTCACTTTCAATTTTGGAGTGCTATCAATTTGTGTGTTTGAACAGAAGTGTTCCTGAGGTGGAGCTGGGAATGAACCTAGACGAGCACCCATAGAAAGCCAGTAATTAGATGAGTGCTGTGACCATTTGAATTGTATTGTCAATCTCCTTGTCCTAGCTGCTGAAAAACATCCCCAACAGAATGATGCTGCCACCACCACGTTTCACTGTAGGGATGGTATAGAGCAGTGCCTGGTTTCCTCCAAACATGACACTTAGAATTGAGGCCAAAATTTTCAGTCTTGGTTTCATCAGACCAGAGAATCTTGTTTCTCAAACTCAGTCCTTTAGGTGCTTTTTTGGTCAAATTGTTTACAGTGTCTCACAAATAGTGAGCCTCCCCTAAAGATGATGCACAAGAAAGCCTGCAAACAGTTTGGTGAAGACAAGCAGACTAAGGACATGGATTATGTCTTGTGGTCTGATGAGACCAAGATAAACCTATCTGGTTCAGATGTTGTCAAGCCTGTGTGGCGGCAACCAGGTGAGGAGTACAAGGACAAGTGTGTCTTGCCTACAGTCAAGTATGGTGGTGAGAGTGTCATGGTTTGGGACTGCATGAGAGCTGCCAGCTTTGTGGAGCTACAGTTCATTGAGGGAACAATAAATGCCAACATGTAGTGTGACATACTGAAGCAGAGCATGATCCCCACCCTTCGGAAACTGGGTCACAGGACAGTATTTCAACATAACGACCCCAAACACACCTCCAAGACAAACACTGCCTTGCTAAAGAAACTGAGGGTAAAGGTGCTGGACTGGCTAAGCATGTCTTCCCCCTATTAAACATCTGTGGGGCATTCTTGAAAGGAAGGTAGAGGAGCGCAAGGTCTCAAACATCCACCAGCTCTGGATGTCGTCATGAAGGAGTGGAAGAGGATTCCAGTGGCAACTTGTGAAG
Source organism: Bufotes viridis (assembly GCA_033119425.1). Lineage (NCBI taxonomy): Eukaryota > Metazoa > Chordata > Amphibia > Anura > Bufonidae > Bufotes > Bufotes viridis. Next base: position 111,380,515 of record CM065596.1, read on the forward strand.
CTCTAGTGAACTCCATACCCAAGAATTAAGGCAGTGCTGGAAAATAATGGTGGCCACACAAAATATTTGGGACTCTTTGGGCACAATTTGGCTATTTTCACTTAGGGGTGTACTCACTTTTGTTGTCAGTGGTTTAGACATTAATGGCTGTGTGTTGAGTTATTTTGAGGGAACACCAAATTTACACTGTTATACAAGCTTTACACTGACTGCTTTACATTGTATTAAAGTGTCATATCTTCAGTGTTGTCCCATGAAAAGATGCAATAAAATATTTACAAAAATGTTCAGGGTGTACTCACTTTTGTGAGATACTGTATGTGTCTATTACTGAGGAGAGGCTTCTTTCAGGCCACTCTGCCATAAAGCCCAGATTGGTGGAGTGCTGCAGTGATCGCTGACCTTCTCGAAGTTTTTTCTGTCTACACACATGTGGGGTCTTTTATCAAAGTGGTGTAAAGTAGAACTGGCTTAGTTGCCCATAGCAACCAATCAAATTTCACCTTCATTTTTGACAGCTCCTTTGGAGAATGAAAGGTGGAATCTGATTGGTTGCTATGGGCAGCTAAGCCAGTTCTACTTTATACCACTTTGATAAATGACCCCAATGTTCTTTTGACTTAGCCGAAGTGACCATCTGGTTCTTGGTCACCTCTCTTACCAAGGACCTTTTCCCCCCAATTACATAGTTTGGAGAGATAGCCAGCTCTAGCAAGAGTCCTGCTTGTTCTAAATTTCTTCCATCTAAGAATTATGGAGGCCACTGTGCTCTTGGGAACTTTCAGTGCAGCAGAATTTTTTTGTACCCTTCTCCAGATCTATGCCTCCACACAAACATATATCTGGGCTCTACAGGCAGTTTCCTCCTCATGGCTTGTTTTTTGCTGTGATATGCACTGTCAGCTTTGAGACAATATATAGGCAGGGCTGTGTCTTTCCAAACCATGTCCAATCAATTGAATTTACATCAGGTGTAGAAGTATCTCAAAGATGATTAGGAGGAATGAGAGGTCCCAGAGCTACATTTCAAGAGTCATAGCCAAGATTCTCCATGCAAAATTGTATTTTTCCCTTTTTTAACACATTTGCAAACATTTTTAGAATTCTGTTTTCACTTTCTCATTAACAGGAATGTGTCATAGAATTTTTTTTCTGCCAATTAAAACTAGATAGCAGCACATTTTTTTAAATCAGTTTTTATTTTCTGATTATAGATTTTTGTATTCTAAACCAGCACTGTGCCCCATCATGCTCAGGATGAGGGAGAATCCAATTATTGGACCATAATGTTAAGGTATATGCTAGTGTGAGATTGAGAAATAGTCACCATTGTCTGAACACTGTTTATGTACATATTGATTTATTAGGACTGTCATTCTGCTCTTTAACAGCTAGAGGCTGCTGTTTCCCCACACAGCTAACATACTGCAAGTACTTGAATATGCATGAGAGGTGGGGTTATCAAGCAGAAGAAGCAGGAAGGAGCTCGGCATACATCTTTTGCAGAGACACAGAGAGGCTGGAGAACAGGATCTGGTGGCATCCAGGCATCAGCGTGTCCTGGAGTGACCGGAGTTGCAACTGAATGTGACTGATCTTTGTCCTATATGCAGAAATGGTCCCGGAAGGCTGATCTAGCTGTAGAACAGCGCTACATACCCTGCTTGGCCTCCTGTTTGCTGGAGAGACTTGTTGTTCGGTAGACCCAATTGCAGATTGGCGTCTAGAGACTATAACAGGCCTGTAGTTAGCTAGTTAGGGGTTCTTGTTTTGCATCAGGCCAAAGGTGTTGCCACGGTTACTAAAAGGAATCCATTGCTTAAAAAGACATTGTGCAATTGAAAGCTGCCATATTGTTCACCAACTCAATTCAGCTTAGCGCTTCACTCAGGAATATTGTAAAGCCGATAAGATTGTAAGCTGCTGTGTTGCACCGCAGGCGAAATCGTATCTTGCACCCCACACAATTGTACCTGTTTCTAGGGTAATAATAAGTACAGCAAGGCAGTGTTAATTGTGCCCGTCAGCAGGTAAATTATCGCAATTGTTTTCCCTGCTACCATTGGAGGGCGCTATGCTGTGCAACACAGGGGTCTCAGCCTCCGGGCTGAGTGTATGTAACTTCATTTTATGTCCACTGCATTTGGGGTTGTATTTGATATCCTGTGACAGTAAAAAGTTTGTTTTATAAAAGCTGGTGTCGGAGTTGCTTTCCTCGTTCGTGACTTCGCTGTATCCTGGGGAGCCCACCCCAGTACACGGCTTACACTAGTGATGTAAGATGGGAGTAACCCTATAAAGGAAATGTGTCACCAAATATTTTATCTGCCAGTTAAAACCAGATAGCGGCACGCATCCTTTTTTTCTAATCTGTTGTTTTTCTGATTACAGATTTTTTTATTCTCTTTCCTGAACATAATTATGGGGGGACCATCTTGCCTGAGCTGTTCTTTACAGCATTTAAAGCTTTACCTACTCTCTCAATGTATATTATTAGCAGCCAGAAGTCATGTTGCCTTTATTGTACCCTCAGATTCCAATAGGTTATTGACAGGATCAATAAAATACTTATGAAAACAGGAGCCATTTGCATGGACACTTGAATCCTTTAAATGGTATGGCACCCTTTACCCCCCCCCCCCCCTTCCTACACACACACTACACAGACTTGGATTGGTCTGTAATGTGTGAATTAATACATCGTGCCGCTCTAATCAAGGCTAGGTCCTATTACATAACAAGGACTTTTTAGGCCATGACATTGTTGGGGCGGACAGTTTCTACTGTTTAGATATGTATCCAATTACCTGACTCATATGACGGCTCTTGTTCTAAGTTTTTTTTTATATATTCCCTGTTTTCCCTCCCTCGCTCCCCTTCCCTACATTACCTTCTAATAGCTATACTCCCTCCTGTTAAAAAAGCATTAATACAGCATTTGCTGTATTAATCTTTTTTTAACTCACCAACTCCTTTAAAAACGTAAAATAAAAAATTGAATTACAAAAACTGTGATGTCCAGGCTCTGCAGGAATTTGTAAGTTTGACACCAAAATACCTAACGATCCTAAACAGAAATATTTTGTATTTCACTCATGCCCCCTTGTGGTATGGTTGTGTCACAGCTATAAAAAAAATTGCCATGTAGACGGAAATATAGAAAAGTTGTCTTTTTTCAAAGGTTTTTAGTAAAAAAAAAAATATGGCTCTTGGAAGGCAGGAAAGGATAAACGAAATTGAAAAGATTAAATTAGGCTGTGTCTAGAAAGGGTTAAAAATACAATTTTAGCGCCAGCTGTGGATTATTGAGATTGAAACATGTACAACCTTTTACATTTCTGTGGTGGTTTTTGATTACATTGATTACAATAGTGGAAAATTAGTATAGGTGAAAAAAATTTGAATAGAAGAAGCGAGATATTAGGCATTTTCCTCTTTCTGCCTCCACCTCAGGTTTGTTAAACTTTACATTATTATGTTGTTCCAAAAAGGTGGCACATACTGTTAAAAAAAAAAAGTTTCTTCCAGCACTGATAAAAGTCCAATATTTTATTATCACACCTTTAAGAACATCCAATGTTCATCCAAAAGACCCTCATGTTTCAACAATAAAATGCATGTTCTTAGGCTACTTTTACACTAGTGGCAGGACGGATCCGACAGGCTGTTCACCCGACGGAACAGCCTGTCGGATCCGTCCTGCCGCAAGTAAACGTGTGCCCCCGGTCTACCGCTTCGCCCCTATTGACTACAGTGTGGGCAGGGTGGAGTTCTGGGGAAGGCACGGCAGCGCACGACGAGAGGCTGCCGGAATAAATGTCGGACATGTCGTAGTTTTATTCAGGCGTCCTCTCGCCGTGCGCTGCCGTGCCTCAGCTGGAACTCCGCCCCCATTATAGTCAATGGGGCCGGACCGGTAGTCCGGGGGCATATGTTCACTAGCGGCAGGACGGATCCAACAGGCTGTTCCATTGGGTGAACAGCCTGTCGGATCCGTCCTGCCGCTAGTGTGAAAGTAGCCTTAGTCATGCTAACTTTCTTTTTTCTAGATATTTGTTCCTTTTATTGTTACGACCAAGGATTCCTTTTTGTGCATGATGGAGTGAGGCTTTTTCTGGGAGTGATAAACTATTTTCCTTGCTTTGTTACATACTGTTAAGGGCTCATGCACAAGAACGTATTTTCTGTCCGTGTCCATTCCGTTTTTTTTTTGTGGCCCATATGCGGAACCATTCACTTAGATGGGGGTGCAAAAAAAATAAAAATAAAATGACTGATGTGTGCATAACTTGTCCGGAAGTCCTTTCCGCGAAAAAAATAGAACATGTCCTATTCTTGTCCGTTTTGTGAAAAATGGATGCAAAAAAACGGATGCAACATGAACATCACATGGATGTCACGCTTTTTTTGCGGATCTGTGTTTTGCAGACCACAAAATACATAAGGTCATGTGCATGAGCCCTAAGGCTTCATGCACTCTGTGTGCATGTTTCCCAGATTTCAGTTTCAAACAGCAGATCTACAAATTGCAAATACTTCCATATGCATTCTGTATTTTTCTCACTCCCATCAGCAGAAAAGACTATTCTCATCTGCAATATGGGCAAGAAAAGGACAGGCTCTGTTATTTGTGCAACACCCCTCAGATCTCCAAAAATATAGATGTGCGCATAGCGCCATATAAATGAATGGGTCAGTGTGCTGTCTGCAAAAACTGCAGATAGCACATGAATGAAAAATACGGCAGCGTGCACAAGGCCAAATACATTTGGTGCCTATAACCCTCCTCTTAGCCATGCTCTCTATTTTAATAATAATGATTATAAAAAAAAACTAAGAACAGGAAAAAAAACACATATAAACACTTACAAACACAAAACACAGACAATAATCTGCAACAAAAGTTACAGTCCCCAGATTAGTATTGTCCTTTTGCAGTGCAGTTTCTTGTGAGGTGGGTACTTTACACAAATAACCAATGTATATCATATAGAAAACTGCGCTGTTTCAACTTGAGTGCAGTTCACACTGAAGGAGACAAAAGGTATGTATTGATGTGATTCCTCAGTTTTGGTTCCCACTAAGGTCAATGCTCAAATCTCCTAAAAGTCAAAGTGTGACAGACGCAGCACAATGAAGTGCCTTTTGCGCTGTGGCATTATAAGAATTTGATATCTCAAATTTTTTAGTCCAACCAGACTGTCTGTTACTCTGCTTTAATTCTCCTAGCACCGTTCTATGGAAACAGTCGGCTTAAAGAGCACACGAAATGCTTAAAATAACTTATTTATTAACTTCAACTTTTCTTCATATAGAACACTGCCACCTCCGCAGCAGATAGTACAAACACGTGTTCCATAAAATATCACAAAATGGCAGTGTGCACAAAATGGTGGTTTAACTGTTCAATCTTGTCATTCAACATAAATGGTGGATATATTTCTCTCTTCAGTATCTGTACTCTCACTTTAAGTTATTTAAGCACTTGATATTCTCTCTGAGAAGCATACCTGAGGTTTACTATTGGTTTGTTTGTATGCAATAATTTGATGATTGATTGCTTTATGGTAGTTTGTGCGTAGTTTGGTCACAGTTTGTGTGTAGTTTGGTGTGCGATATGATTTGCGCAGTTTGGTGGAACTGTAAACAAACATAACCGGTTCAGTATACAGTTCTAATCAGAATATTAACAATATGAACATCATATAACTGTTCTAAATACCTATTTGGCCTCTTGTTCCTATAAAACACAGCTCTGACTGGATGTGACTATTCAGCTTCTCTTTTCTGGTCTATACTGACTCCAGACGATTCTGCTACACAGGCTCAGTGTGAGGTTGGCTGTGATTGGTTAAGACTCCTGGGCAGTAACAACAGTTTAACTCTATGCTTTCTGTTGTTAATGATGCTGTGTCATTGAAATTACCTTACATTCATTTACTGAATCTTAAAGGCATATTATCTTTTCTACTTCTGTGAACACAATATATAACGGCTATATGACATCCAGAAACATGAAGTCACTGTAAATAACTCTATTTCTGTCTCTAACATTTAGACATAGGAACTGCATTACATTACTAGCAGGTCTACCTGTTCAAACAAGCAAGTCACATTGGCAACCTAGGACAGGTCTTAGCTGGCCAGCTAAACAAAGAAGAGACAGCCCAACATAGTGAAATGCCACCAACTGAGTTTAAATAACATGATTTAATGTACTCACTCAGATCCATAAAACAACACAAATATAAAATGTGCATGTCCTCTCATAAAACGCCTGACCCAGGTTACCCTCCGCTTTGTCAGGGGCTCCTGTGGACTCGTCTAGATTGCTCCTTTTTAACTACACTATGGGGGTTACTACAGCCCTAAATTGCATGTTTACAAAATTCATTTCAAATAACATTCAAGCTCTTTAAATGCAAAACCATCAACTCACAGTATCACATAAAATACAACAAGTTAAAACATCTCTTTAGTCTAATTCTGATTTCATAAAACTTTCTCTTTCTCCTCCTTTCAATGTCACATGATTAGTTCCTCCCCCTCAATGCAAATAGATTAATGATTCCTTCTCTTTCTGAAAAAGCCTCAGTCTCTTTCTACCTCCGTATAGACCTTAATAATAAACCAGAGATGTGGACATTGGGATGTCAGTGCGGTGGTTTATTATTAAGGTCTATACAGAGGTAGAAAAGGACTGTGGCTTTTTCAGAAAGAGGGGGAATCGCCGGTCTATTTGTATTGAGGGGGAGGAACTAATGGAAGACAAATAGAGAAAACTAATCATGTGACATTGAAAGGAGGAGAAAGAGAAAGTTTTATGAAATCCGAATTAGACTAAAGAGATGTTTTAACTTGTTGTATTTTATGTGATATTTTGAGTTGATGGTTTTGTACCGCCGGGTCAGGCGTTTCATGAGAGGACGTGCACATTTTATATGGATCTTGTGAGCAAAATAAATCACGTTATTTAAACTCAGTTGGCGGTATTTCACTATGTTGGGTTGTCTCTTCTTTGACTTTTAGAAGATTTGAGCATCGACCTTAGTGGGATCCAAAACTGAGGAATCACATCGATAGATACCTTTTGTCTCCTTTCCCAAATGAAATTTCCTAACTCAACCTAGGTTTATGAGGGGTTATTTACACACTGAAGTGATATTGCATTTTCTGCCACAATTTGCAGAAAAACACAACACGTGCAAAAACCATGGCAAACGTTGTGATATAATAGGTGGAACACCCTCAGTGGATTTTCCGGCCCGTGTGCACTCCGCATCACAGATGAGGTCCCATTAATTTCAATGGGTCCGCAATCACAGAGATGCGGAATGGAAGCAGGGATCGGAACCCCACGGAAGCACTCCGTAGTGCTTCCGTGGTGTTTCTGTCCGTCCTCCGCAACGCTAAAAAATAGAGCTTGTTCTATTTTTTTGCGGTGCGGACGGATCACGGACCCATTCAAGTTGAATGGGTCTCGATCCATCCCGGCCACCGCACAGACATTTCCTGTGCATTGGGGACTGCAAATTGCGGTCCCAATGCACGGAACGGATGCACAAGAGGCCTTAGGGTGCCTTCACACGCGGCAGATTTTGTGGCAGAAAATTCTGTTACTGAAAATCAGTTCCATTCATTTGAATGGTGCAGCAAGCACATGGATTTCTGCAAACCCCATTGAGGTGAATGGAACAGATCTGTGGAATTTTCTGCCACAAAATCTGCCACGTGTGAAGGTGCCATTATAATCCTGGATTTCAAATATGTAAGCTACCAGACAACATGATGAAAATAATGAATGTATGGCAACTTTAAAGTGACATTCCCCAAGCTGTCATATGGAATATTATGACATATGGATATGGAGCAGCTGAGTGAGCACACTTAGCGGTTTCCGTATCTCCCATGTGTTAAAAAAGGTGAACATCTGTGCACAGTGACCTTTCCTGTGGATACAGGAGTCTTAACTTTAAAATAAGATCTGAAATTGTTGACACATGAAGAAAACATTCAAAGATGTTGTACTGGGCATTTTTTGGGAGAGTTTCATAGATTTCACCACTAGATGGCGAAGCTACACTTTACAATGTGCATTGCTACAAACGTTATAGCAAAAACATTGACAGACAAATTATCTCTCCTTTCAAAAAAAAGAAAACAGTGCCTCTGCCACCACCTGTTAGAAAGCAGCTATTCTGTAAGGGTGCTGCCACATGCCGTGGCTGTTCTGCGTTTGGCCAAAAAAAAAAACACACATAAAGCACATGCCGTTTTTCCAACAATATACCTGCATTTATGGTACATTTTCTTCCAGCAAAGGTTTTGGATGGTATCATCTCTCCTTTGGGAGAGAGCTTTAATCGGCATGCTGAGGCTTATAGGCCATACACGCAGGCTAGGACTGGCCGACAGGGGTGCAGTTGAATCCCCTGGTGGGCCCCGAGCAAACTGGGCCCCTAGTTCCCCACCCCCAGCACATGGCACAGTAGAGTGACTGCACTACATATAGATAGGTAGCATTCAGTTATTTAACACTTTATTATTATAGATGGATTGGGTGGCTGAGAAGACTTCTAGACTCCAGGGCAGGCCAGTATCCTCGTTAACTAGGCACCTGGCTTCTTGAAGTCGTGGCAGGGACCCCTATGATCAATCACCTTGTAACGTCTTACTGCTGTCTGCCACTGAGTGAAGGGGTAATATTTGCACGTATCTGTGTAGTAAAACCCCAGAATAAATGTTACTGGTGAGCCCTAGGCACCCCAGTCCGACACTGATTGTAGTCCTCTCATAACCCCTCCCTGAAATATCCTATGATATCCCATAATATCTGCCTGGGCATGCTGGGAGTTGTAATCCTCTCCTCTTATACTCCTTGCTGAAATGCGCTCTGATATACTATAATAAAGACTTGGACATGATGGTATTTGTAGCACTCTCTTCCTATACCTCCTCCCTCTAATGTCCTCTGATAACACATTATATCAGCCACACATTATATCACATCTTGTTAGGCTCCATTCAGACATCTGCAAATGGGTCCGCATCCGTTCCGCAATTCTGCAGAACGGGTACGGACCAATTCATTCTCTATGGGGCCGGACGTGACGCGGAGAGGACACTATGTGCTCTCCGCTTCTGCATTTGCGGAGCGCGGCCCCGAACTTCCGGTCCTCGGCTCCGCAAAGAATAGAACATGTACTATTCTTGTCCGCAGCTGCGGACAAGAATAGGCAGTTCTATGGGGGGTGCCGACTGGGTGTGTTGCGGATCCGCAACACACCACGGACATGTGAATGGACCCTTAGTTTGAGTTGTCAGTAACTGCAACCGAGTGCTCTCAGGGCGAGATTTTTAACTACAGGGCCAGGTGCCTCAGTGAAAGACTGACATCATCAAGCTGCTTACCTGATAGACTGTTCAGTTGCCAATAGCAACCACCAAGCTTATAATAACAATGTAACCATCAAGCTTTGTGCCCGATGGTGACTGTAACGGCTAAGCACTGCACCTCCTGCTTGGGTAAAGTCAAGATGCAAGTATCTGTTTCATGGCTGCCCCATACTCAAGTGCGGTCCCAGGATAGGACTGAGGGTCACATTATATAAAACTGAGCACACCATGCTGTTAGTCTGTTTATTTACATGGTGCAGTCTGGAATGGGTTAAGTAAGAGCCAATGGTCTGGGTACTCAGTTTCAGCATCTGGACCAGCAGCTGTCAGTAACAGAACAAACATGCTCCCAAAAACCCAGCGATCGTCGGGGACCATAAATATATTGGAGTATATTGACAAAGTGAGGTCAAGAAGGGGCCTCTGCAGTAATGCACATTGACAGTCACTAAAGGGTTAACCCGTCAGAACACTGTCACCAACATTAGTCAGAGACACCTGTGACATCACAAGCACGTGTGTCACAAGGGAAGAACCCTTGTAAAAAGCAGACGAGCAGCCATATTTTGTGCCGTACTTGATGGCCTGAGGACCTTGAGCATGAATATCCCTGCCTACTGCACCTTGACAAAATTTGGAGGTTCTAGCAGGAAGCCCATGGCCCCACAGGAGGAAAGGGACATCCGCCTAGCCAACCTGATCAGCCCGGCTGCTGCACCTCCCCCCCCACTATTTATGTGGCAGCCACATAGTGGCATTACCCTCTAAGCCCAAGGGAAGGGCAGCCCTCCAGCCATGGTTTCCTAGAGGTTTCCTCCACAGGGGGTTTTCCTCTCCTGAGTGCTGGAGGGTGACTCTCCGTGAGTCGGGGGTTTGCCGTTTTTAATATTTTAAATAAACAATTTGGCCATTTATTCCCCAATTAACGTGTTCTATGTCTTTATTCTGTTTCTTTATTGTGCGTTCTTTGGTTTTAGGGGTGTATGCATGATTTTCTTAGAGAGAAGGTTAAAGGGGTATTCCGATCTGGGGCATATACGGCATATATCGATAGGATGTGCCATAAATGTCCTATAGGTGCGAGTCCTACCTTTGGGGCCTGCTCATATGTCCAGAACAGGGGTCTGAAGTAAAAGGAGAGCACATTGCGCATGCGTGGCGCCCTCTCTATTCATTGCTATGGGAGTTAAAAAAACAGCAAGCGCGCTCGGCTGTTTTCGGAAGTTCCATAGCAGTGAATGGAGAACAAGCAGCAGAAGCGCAGCCACCTCTCCATTCACCACTATAGGACTCCTGAAAATTGTCAAACCAGTGCTCAGCTATTTTCTGAAGTTCCATAGCGGTGAATTAAAGCTGGCCGCGCAAGCCCCACCTGCTGTCTGTAGACTTCAGAGGCCCCATCCTATGGATATGCCATAAATGTCCCAAATGGAAATACCCCTTAAAATGAAATTCATTATGAAATAACCAAGATAGCAGAGCATTGCTAGGACTCTCAGCCATGTCCGTCCCGCCGGATCTGTCAGAACGCAAGTCGCCTGAAAGCATTAGAAGACTGATCAGGATCCTGATCAGTCTTCGAAATGCTTTGAGGTTACTATGGCAGCCAGGACGCTATTAAAGTCCTGGTTGCCATAGTAGTAGTGGGGAGCGGGGGAGCGGTATACTTACAGTCCGTGCGGCTCCTGGGGCGCTCGCGTGATCCATGTGCGTAGGGCGCCCTGACGTCACTCTGGAGCGCCCCGGGAGCCGCACGGACGGTAAGTATACTGCTCCCCCGCTCCCCACTACACTTTACCATGGCAACCAGGACTTTAACTTCCTGGCTGCCATGGTAACCAGTCAGAAAAAGCTAGATGCGCCGAAACGACGTTTAACTTAAGGCCGGATCCGGATTAATGCCTTTCAATGGGCATTAATTCCGGATCCAGCCTTGCGGCAAGTGTTCAGGATTTTTGGCCGGAGCAAAAAGCGCCACATGCTGCGGTATTTTCTCCGGCCAAAAAACATTCTGATCCTGAACTGAAGAAATCCTGATGCATCCTGAACGGATTTCTCTCCATTCAGAATGCATTGGGATAATCCTGATCCCAACGACGGATCTCTATGTCGGAAAACAAAAACGCTAGGGTGAAAGAGCCCTTAGAACAGTCGTTGGTGACTCTGAGGGTCAACAACTGTTCAGGTGAATGCTGTGGGGTGAATGGATCAATCTTTTACGCCAGTTTTATGGCGTTGGAAAGCTGCAAATTCAGCCCCATGTCCCATTTTGTACCTACATTGGAACAATGCCTGGCCTATATATATAAATGAGTATTATATATGTAATATTAGGAGATTACATACAATAAATAACATAGGCGCACCTCCCCAATGAGGAATGGGTTCTCATTTAACAAAGCTATCTACCGGTAAGACTGTCTTAATCGCCCATAGCAACCAATCAGAGAGAAGCTTTTATTTTTCCAGAGCAGTTAACGAAATAAAAGCTGAGCTTTGATTGGTTGTTAGGGGCAACAAAGGCAGTCCTTGGTAAATGAGGCCTAAAATGTACATTGGAACAGATTTTTCTCATGTCAGTATCATTACAGTACAGCAATAACACCACAAGCCTCAGTTCCAGTCCCCTCATTGTGCCCCTTTACCAGTGCCAGACTGAGCCCTCATACATTTAGTAAAGTGTCTGGGATTGCCCTAATAATTGCCAACCAGAGTTAGTGGCAGCCACACCACTCCTACAGATCTTACAATTGTGGGGCCTTGTGCTATCCACAGTCTCCCCATTAGACATAGTGAGAGACAACGCCATATAAGTGCCAACCAATGCCCCCATAAGTTTCATAAGTTACCTACTGTCTCTGTAACTGGCAGCCAATGTTCCCCAAGAATTCCCAACAATACCGACCCCCCCACAGGTGTTATCCACAGTGATGCCAGGGGTGATAACTGAAAGCCACTCTGCCACCAAACTGCCTGCCACTGAGTCTCCATAAGTGAAATCCACACTGCCCTTACCATTCCCAGCAATATTGCTAAGATAGGAGCCATCCACACTGATGCCAAAGGTGATAACCATGGTGCCCCTATAAATGCCATCCACAGTGCCCCCATAAGTGGTAGCCATTATGCCCATCTAACAGAGCAACCACAGTGCTACCATAAGAGACAGCCATTGACAGTGCCATCTTAGTGCCAGTCAATGCCCCAAAACATTTCATCCACTGCCTCCATAACTGCTTTCAGTAGTTTCGTTGTTCCTCCACCCCTCACTACAAATGCCAGTCACAGTTCCCCATAACAGATAAATGTCCTATAAATTTTAGTCAAAACCCTCTATAAGTTTCCACCATATCCATAGCCAAGTGCCATAGCCTCCTCCAAACCAGTCTTTAACTTTCGGGTGACCATTTATCCTCTTTTTTTCCAAAATTTGTAAACTACCAAAAATGTCTGAGATTCTCAAGGGGGAAGAGGGTGGGAGTGGGGTGCACAGCAGGACCAGCACTATAGTCTGCTAAAGGCCCAGAGCTGTGGGACCTGTGATGACGTCACCTTCATGTGATCAGTGCAGGCCGGGATAGAGTTCTGCAGTGGAGAGGTGGTGAGCCTGAGAAACCTTGGAAGTTGTAGTCCTCTCCTTATATACTCCCTATCTGAATTGTCCTCTGATATCCCACAATAACAAAATGGACATGCTGGGAGTTTTTAGTCCTCTCCGTTGTCGGCTTGGGGGCCCACTACACAGATACATGCAAATACGCCCTCAGGGATACAGGTGAATCCCCTGGTGGGTCCCGAGCAAAGCGGGCCACTAGTCCCCCACCCAGGGACGTAGCTAGAAATGACTGGGCCACACAGCAAATTTTTGTATGGCCCTCCCCCCCGCGCGTATATTATAGGGGGGGTGTTAGATGGCTGGGTGGCTACTACTGGCACATTATAAGGGGGGTGTTATATGGCTGGGTGGCTACTGGCACATTATAGGAGGGGGGTGTTATATGGCTGGGTGGCTACTGGCACATTATAGGGGTGTTATATGGCTGAGTGGCTACTGGCACATTATAGGAGGGGTGTTATATGGCTGGGTGGCTACTACTGGCACATTATAGGGGTGTTATATGGCTGGGTGGCTACTGGCACATTATAGGGTCTATAATGTGCCAGTAGCCACCCAGCCATATACACCCCAAACTGGGCCAAACTGTGAAGGAAGGGGGGGCCTATCGGCACAGTGGACAGTCCCGCACTGTTGGCAACTCGGCAATTAGCCAATCAGCCAGGGCTGGGACAAGGTCCACCACCAACAGAGGCTGAGCTGCCCAAGTGCGCCCCCCCCAACTTGTGGATGACACTGCTATGGGGGATCTGTGATGGATGACACTGTTATTGGGGAATCTGTGGATGACACATATGTGTCATCCAAAGATCCCCCCTCCCCATAACAGGGATGACCCCCAATACAAGGGGTGAGGCTGTGGTTGTGTATCTGCTTTTTTGATGACAGCGCCAGCGGGGCCCGTGCAGTGACTGTATTCTACTACACCCCCCCCCCACACACACACACACACACTGTATATAATCTTAACTATATAATTGTAGTGATTTACTACAGTTATATAATTAATAAGATTATATCCGGTGAGCGGGAGGTGTAGTAGAAAACAGTCACCCTGCACAGGCCCTGCTGTCATTATGAAATAGCATATGTGACCCCCACCTCTTTTATTGGTGGTCATTCAGTAAATTAACCCTGTTTTGAGTGGGTGGGGCGGTGTCTGTGGATGACAAATATGTGTCATCCACAGATTCTCCCCATAACAGGGTTCATTTAGTGAATGACCACCCAAATTGTGGTGACCCAATACATGGGAGTTGCATCTGCAGAGCTTTTGTATAATGCCACCCCACACTGTAGTGTCCCCCACACTGCCCCCCACACAGTAATGTCCACCACACTGCCCCCCACACAGTAATGTCCGCCACACTGCCCCCACACAGTAATGTCCGCCACACTGCCCCCACACAGTAATGTCCGCCACACTGCCCCCACACAGTAATGTCCGCCACACTGCCCCCACACAGTAATGTCCGCCACACTGCCCCCACATAGTAATGTCCGCCACACTGCCCCCACACAGTAATGTCCGCCACACTGCCCCCACACAGTAATGTCCGCCACACTGCCCCCACACAGTAATGTCCACCACACTGCCCCCACACAGTAATGTCCACCACACTGCCCCCACACAGTAATGTCCGCCACACTGGCCCCCACAGTAATGTCCGCCACACTGCCCCCACACAGTAATGTCCGCCACACTGCCCCCACACAGTAATGTCCGCCACACTGCCCCCACACAGTAATGTCCACCACACTGCCTCCCACACAGTAATGTCCCCACACTGACCCCCACACAGTAATGTCCGCCACACTGCCCCCACACAGTAATGTCCGCCACACTGCCCCCACACAGTAATGTCCGCCACACCCCCTCAACCACACAGCAGTGCCCCACATAGTAATTTGTCATGCTCTCCCCTCTTGTCATTCTCCCCCTCTTGTCATAATCCCCTCTTCTTGTCATGCTTTTTCTGCCCCCTGTCATTCTCCCCCATCTTTTCATGCTCTTTATACCCCCCCATGTTGTCATGCTCTTTTTGCCCCCATGTTGTCACAGACATCATGTAAGGGGGCCCGGCATTTTCACTGTACTTAATGCCGGGCCCCCTCAGAGCGCTCCTCTCGCCTCCATTATGTTCACTGCTCCAGGCTTCCGGGATCAGGCCCCAGCGCTGCCACACATTAAGCAGGTGGGAGGAGCCTAATGAAGTTCCTTTAGGCTCCGCCCACCTTCTTACTGTGTTTCTAGTTAGAGGCAGCGGGGCCTGATGCTGGAGGCCTGAAGCAGTGAACATATTGGAGGTGAGAGGAGCGCTCTGACGGGGCCCGGCTCAGGGAATGACAGGAGGGAGCGCTGAGCGGTTCCCCCCTGTCAGTCCCTCTCCCTCTGGCCGGCCCCTGCCTGCACACTGAGGCTGGAGCGCCCTGAGGCTGGAGCCTCCCCAGCCTTTGTGTCGGCCGGCCCTGGCGTCAGCTGATTACTGGGGCGGGGAAGCAGAGGAGAGAGGACACGTGCTGCCTGGCGCCGGGCCCCTTGTCAGCCCGGGCCCCGAAGCAGCCGCTTCCCCTGCTCCCACCCTCTGCACACCTGGCACATGGCAAAGTAGAGCGACTGCACTAGGTATAGATAGGCAGAGTGCAATATCTCAACCAGCCTATATCCATATAAAGGTAAACCATCCAGCAAAACTGAATTGCAAAATAGAACCTTAATGCTGGAGGAAAACTCACCGTATGTTGCTGTGTTTTTTAATGCATTTTTTTTTTTTGCCATATCCAAAACTCAGCACAACTGTGACGTGTAGCAGCACCTTAAGTATGATCTTTTAAACAGCCCTAGAAATGTAGGGTGTCATTTACAAAGATTGTCTTATGCTGGTTAGTGATGAGCGGCAGGTGCCATATTCGATTTCGACGAAATTCGCGAATATTCGAATGAATATTCGTTTCATATTCGTCGAAATCGAATATTCGTCATTTTTTCTAGTTATCGCGATTAACATGCGATTTAAATAATCGCATATTGCGATTTGTACTTAAGGCTACTTTCCTATTGGTTTCTTATCTAGAATTAGCGAGGATGACGAATATGACGAATGTATTCGTCTATTCCTCAAAACGAAGATAACGAAGTATTCTACATCTTCGTTTTAGCTACCTATTCGTCAACTTCGCTAATTCTAGCAATCAAATAGGAAGGTTGACTATAGAGAGTGAGACAGCTGTGTTAAATTCGCTATGCGATTTTTTTTTTTTTAATAAATAGAATACTTATAATAATTTTATCAAGTAATATAATTATTGTATTAAAAAAAAAAATCGCATAGCGTAATTTAACACAGCTGTCTGGTAAGTCATCCTTCCTATTTGATTGCTGCTAGAATTAGCGAATAGCTGAAGTTGACGATGACGAGACGAATAGGTAGCTAAAACGAAGATGTAGAATACTGCTATCTTCGTTTTGAGGAATATGACGAATACATTCGTCATATTCGCTATTCGCTAATTCTACCAAGCCAACCATAACTTCTGTGCTCATGGAGCGTCCCCATCACCATGGGAACGCCTCCATATACTAAAATGTACTGTCGGATTTGAGGAATTACGTTGAAATCGCAATGCGATTAATTCAAGTTATATTAATCGCATTGCGATTTCAACTTAGAGCTGGGTTTATAATGGGTCAGCTTGCTAGAATTAACGAGTTAACGTTAATATGGAATATAGCAGCAGTGTTAAGTTGAAATCGCAATGCGATTAATTTAACTTAAAGTATTCAGCATTGCGATTTCAACTTAGCACTGCTAGTGCATAGCATTAGCTATACTCCATATTCGTTAATTCTAGCCTATGTAAGATAGCAGTGCTAAGTTGTAATCGCAATGCGATTAATATAACTTGAATTAATCGCATTGCGATTTCAACGTAATTCCTCAAATCCGACAGTACATTTTAGTATATGGAGATTCTCCCATGGATGGGGACGCTCCACATGAGCACGGAAGTCGGCAGAAGCGGCAACGGGCACTGACTAGAGCAGCCAGGAAGCCAGGAATCCTCAGGACAGGTAAGAACTACTTTTGGGAAGTAGGAAAGAAAAAAATATAACTAAAAAAAAAAAACGAATATTCGAAATAGCGAATTTATAGCGCTATATTCGAAATATTCGCGAATTAGCGAAGTGCCGATATTCGCTAAAAAAATTCGCTTTTCGAATATTCGCGCTCAACACTAATGCTGGTCTTTGTTTCCCCCTGCGCTGGCAGAGAAAGCGCCCAATTTATGATGAGGCTCAGGCCTCATTATAAATTAGGCGCACAGCTGGCAGTCCATGCCCCTAGAGTAAAAGCTACTCTAGGCCCTCACTAAAGTAGTTTTACTGCTCTTTTATGACTGTTTTCAGCCGTAAAAGATAGTAAATGTGTCGGGCCAAAGTCCCAACTTGGCCCCTGCCATGTACGACGTCTGACAGGGGCAAAGGGTCCCTTTGAGAAATATTTGTGACGCCAATTGCAGTAAAGCAACAACGGGACAGAGTCTCTTTGGAAATGGTGTTGGTGGTGGTACCCAGGTGTAGGCATAGCCGAGTGGTATCGTGCAGCCTACAATGTCCCTTACTGTCACGGTGCTCCTACCTGGATACGCCGGGCCCCAGGCATCCTGCACTTATAGCCCGTTGCTAATGGCGATCCCCAGCAAAAATGCATACGGTGGAGGATGCCCACAGTGGACCACAAGTACCACAATAGACATCCCACACAAAATGGCAATAGTGTGGATGTGATAAATAATATAACAATATAGCAATAACAAATGACAAAACAGGTGCACACTGCGGTCTTACTAAGCCCTCAAACTGATGTTAAAATTGAGAGATTGGTCAACATGCCCTGCAATACCAGGGGCAAGTGGGCATTACAGGAATGTATAGGCCGACTCGCAGCAGACTCCTCAGTCACCTTCAGCATGTAGCCATGCCTGCAATGGGAGGAGGGAGAAGGCTGTGAGCCCCACCCAAGACTGGCTGATATGGCCCAGGCCTCACAGGTGCACCTAAATGTAGCCTGTGGATGAAAAACAGGCTACATTTACATGGGAGTTTATACACCTCCAAACAATTATATATACAAAACAAATGAAAGGTGGACATGAAGCAGGATGTGCTCAACACAAAAATGCAGTTGTGCATATATATACGGGTAGCAGATCCTGCACTTGTGGCCCGTTGCTAATGGCGATCCCCAACAAAAATGCATACTGTGGAGGATGCCTGCAGCGGACCACAAGTACCACAATAGACATCCTACACAAGATGGCAATTGTGTGGATGTTATATATAATATAACAAGACAGGTGTACACTGCGGTCTTACTAAACCCTCAAACTGATGTTAAAATTGAGAGATTAGTCAACATATCCTGCTGTGGAGGACATGCCTATGCCCGAGCACCACGCCAAGGTTTCTCAAGTAGCTCGGGACCTAACACTCACCTACTTGTGCCGTATGGACAATACCAGGGGCCAGTGGGCATTACAGGAATGTATAGGCCGACTCGCAGCAGACTCCTCAGTTACCTCCAGCATGTAACCATGCCTGCAATGGGAGGAGGGAGAAGGCTGTGAGCACCATCCAAGACTGGCTGATATGGCCCAGGCAGCTGTATAACTTGGCTTCCTCTGGGTGCTGCAACTTCTCTCTTGGTAGTCTGTACCTTAAGTAGTACCAGGGAACTCTACTTTCTGGCTTCGGAGGCTTCAGGCTGTTGCCTCCATATCCAGCAGAGCTGAAGGTGCTTTAGCTGGCTTGGGCACGTCCAGCAGGGATGTGGGCCCGCACAACCTCCCTTAGCAGCGGGAAAGCTGGAACTAACTCTTACTATTCCCCTCCCCTCCTTAGAGGGAGAGTTAGAATGGAAGGAAGGGTTCCATTCTCTTTAACTGTAGCTCTGCCATGCTTTCTGCCACCTACAGGTGAACCAGATAAATTACACTTGAACATAACAGTGGCAAAATAGGAAATGCACAGTGTTTGGACCTGGAATAAATACACATGATGGCATGAGGTTAACCAATAACGACAGTAGCGGGGTGCAGAAGGGGTAATGCCACTCTGGGCCGTTACACATGCCCCGGTACTCCCTCACCGAACGAAGTACAGAACATTGTATTGCGGGCGTTTCAGGCAATAAAAGGACAGTACTTGAACGAGCCTCCCTCGCGATGCTAATGAGGCTCATCCCTGTCGCGGCCTGCCGTTAGCTGTATCCCCAAACCCCAGCACCGGGTGTGTTGATCAGTGTGACAGGGAAATACAGAGGCGGCCGTGCGGGCATTAGGAGCAACGCGGGTGCCAGGTAAGTATAACCTGTATGCAGTAGGGGGGGCATTATAAGTGTTAGATAACCCCTTTAATGGACAACGCATTTCTGGATTGGAAAGGTCCCTTCATAAGGTGTTTGACCTGATGAAGGGATCTGTCTTATCCCAAAACATGTTGTCTGTTCACAAATTAAGCATTCTTTATCTTCATCAGTTCATCTTTAAATAGTTTTTGCAGCCCAGCTACTGATCCCATTTTCTCCTTACCTGCCATTGTCTGCCAGATCTGCTGACAAGGATTCTTTCTAGTTCCCCTATTCACATGCACGTTACCAAGCCGAGCATGCATGTGTTGTCAGTGGGGTAAGGGAAATAAACTGCTGCCAAACAGCTTATCTCTTGTGGGCACAAAGGATCTGGTATGAAATCCAACATGCCCGCTCTTTGAAGGGATAGTCAGGACACTCCCATAGACATGAGAAATTTGGCTGACTTTCCTCTATTGTATATGGGCACCTTCAGTATATTAGGGAATCACTGCAACAGGGAAAAAATACTAATTCTTAGCATTTTTACCACGTATCTATACAGAGTCCTCTGTGTAAGCACACTTGTTTGCACACCATCATATATATACTTCGACAGCAACTACAACTACTGCTGCTACAGTTTATCCACCTGTGCATGTTTTATGGAGACCTGTTCTTCATAGCTCTTGAATTTTTTTGTGGAGGTTGTAGGCTGCGATCTTTGTATTCACATCAAAAATGAGCCATTTTTTTTAAAAACAGCATCATTTAGCTGAGATGAAGAAACCAGGGCACATAAAAGACCCCTTAAAAAGGGATTCCTTCTACGCACTGCTGTTAGGGTACATCCACACAAGACAGAACTTGCAGTGGAAATTTTATCCACAGGTTGCTGAGTATTTTAACATTTTAACTCTAGTATGGTTGGCAGTGACAAGCAGGTCTGACCATCTATGGACTCTACCTTGTACCCAGTTGCCTTCCTCCCCGCCGTCTCAACGGTACCTTCACATGTCCTTAAGGAGCAGGGAGAACTGGGCCCTACGATGTTGAAGGTGTCGAAGAAGGTGGATTTAGCTAAAGACCTGTTGCTTTGATCATCTAAGATTGCATATACCTTGATCGCCTTATATCGGTGTTCGACTGGATAAACTCTGACAAGGCAGATTTTTGAGCAGGACCTCCCTCCTGCGAGTCCTTTACAGATCTCTGTACAGTGTGAAGTGACTACTGCAGTGTCTATGTCAGTGTCTATCTGCTTCCCGTCATGCTCCTCTGCTTGGGTTGATACCTGAAAGGGTGGTCCTGCGCTATCGCATTATGTGCATGCCACACTGACCTTACAGTTCCTAGCGAAGTGCGATGTTGTAGTGCAGCACCTGAAGCAGATGTTTTTTTTGGGGGGAATTCTTTGCAGTCCTCTAAAGACTTCTCCCTGAAGGCTCTGCATTTTAGTAGAGAATGTGGTTACTTGTGCAGGGGACATTTTCTGGTAAGATCTTTGTGTATGTTCTCTTCTTGAGAAAACTTAAACGACTTGTAAGGAGAACCTGTGGAGGCAACGTTAGTTTTGTGGACTGCCACTGGTGTTTTCTGAGATTTGACACCAGGGGTAGGGGGACATTACAATGTAAAGTCAAAACTGGGATCATTTCTGATCCTTGCCTTTTCAGCGACAAAGTCTACAAAAGGGGGGGAATGGTACATTATGAAACCGTTTCTGATGGTAACCATGATCCACTTCTCTTGTAGATTATAAGAGAGTTTTGGGACAATCGGATTGATACCTCTGGCGGTGTCCAGGAATGCTAGCCCTGGCAGATCTTCTTCTGCCTCAGCAGACCTGTACCTCTATCAACAAATCACTGAGTTTCCTGAGCTTCTGGTAACCCCTACCTACTATTCTAGGAAAATTATCAATTCTCTTATACAAAGCATTTTCTATAGCTTCTATTAACCCATAACACTCATCAAGATTTTCCCACACCATCTTAAGGCCTTTGTCTGGATAGTTTATGTTGATGTCTCTGATTCTTTTGGCATGTTCAGCAGACTCGCTTCCGAGCCACTTTACCAAGAGATCTTACTCCTCACTATAGGAAAGATCTAAGTCTCTTATGGCGTTTTGAAAGGAGGCTCGCCATGTCCTGTAGTTCTCGGGGCGATCTGTGAACTTTATAAGTCATTTGCTAACCAGCTCCCGTTTAGCAAAGAAGTTAGCGAAGTCCATGGCAGCCTGGTTAGCGCCAATACTACCCGGTGTATTGCTGTTATACTGTGTGTGTGGTGTATCACCATACCTTTTAGGGGTTTCTGGCTTAGGGAAGTCTGTATAATACCGTTCTGATGTGAAAGTTGTCCCTTTAAGTCAAGGCGAAGGTTGTAGGTTTCGTTCTGCAGGGCAGTAGTTGTGGTCAGCATCGAAATGTCGCAAACCGTCCTACTGGAGGTACTGTGACTCAAAGTAGGATCTTTGACACTGTATAAGCTGGCTGATATACTGGATCATAGTTGTCATCTGTCTTGGGATGCTGATGGACATATCCCGAGACGCGCTGTGTTGGATCTTGTTGATCTAGGTCTGGCCCAAGTACATCGCTGTGTTTCCCGGATTGGGGAACTCCAAGACTTCTAGGAACTCATCTTTGGCTTCTGCATCTGCCACTTCTTCCTCTGCAGCGAGTTTTTCCAGTGACACTTACAGGAGTACTCTCTCCCTTTCCATTGACGCTTCATGGCGTACTTTCTCTTCTTCCATTAACGCTTGACGGTCTACTCTCTCTTCTTCCAGTTACGCTTGCACACATACTCTTTCTGTTTCCATTGACGCTTGCACGCATGCTCTTTCTGTTTCTTGATCTGCTTGCTTTAGTTGTATCTCTTGTGCGGCAAAAGAAGACTTTACTTTTGCTGCTTCAGCTTCTGCATGTGCGAGAGCAGCCTTTTCTATTATTGAGGATTTGCTAGAGCAGCTTGCTCGTAACCTGGTCCTGTATGATGATGCCCGGCTAGTGGACATTGTGTGCCTGTTTTCTGGCTGCTTAAAGGGAATCTGTCACCTGCTTTTAGCATTTTAAGCTTTCAACATTGCCATGTTCAATAAAGTACCTTATTTCCTGCAGTGGTCTTCTTACTTCATTTCGTTTTGTCATTTTGATAAAAAAGATCTCTTTCTGATATGCTAATGAAGCTCCAAGGTGCCCAGAGGGGCGTTTTTTTCCTCTCTGGAGCCCAGTAACGCCCCCCCCCCCCCCCTGCAGTGCCCAGCCCGCCTTAATTTGAAGCTCAAGAACGCCTCCTGATCCTAAAATAACCTCCAACAGCCCCGGCAAATGGCTCCGCCCCTCGATTACGTCATCTTCTACCTTCAAGAAACGCCCTGTTCTTCTTCCTCTCGACCGCCGGAAATCTTGCGGCCTGCGGCCTGCGCGATCATCAAGCTCCCTAAGGCAACAGTGCTCAGAATACATCATTGGGCTCGTATATAGCATAGCATATATCAGCAGAAAGCATAGAACAGCATGTATTATAACATTTGCATAACACTGAGCACATGTCCAAAATGGCCGCCTATACATGGATTGCATGTCTAGCATCTAACAATATAACCTCTTCAACTACTAGAACAGCTCTGCATAACATACTGTTCCTGAAACAAAGGTAGATGTTACTCACCAGATACACTTGCACAAAGATGGTGGAGTTTAAAGAGGACCTTTCATGACTTTTAAATATATAAACCAAGTATGCTCACATGGAGAGCGGCGCCCAGGGATCTCCCTGCACTTACTATTATCCCTGGGCGCCGCTCCGTTCTCCCGGTATAGGCTCCGGTCTCTTTCCTCACAAAGTTATAGTAGGCAGGGACTTGGGGGACTTGGTTATAGTAGGCGGCGCCTGCCCTTCATCTCCTTCTCCCCGGCTGTATCGCTGGCCAGTCGCAGCACAGAGCTCATAGCCTGGGAGTTTTTTTTCTCCCAGGCTATGAGCTCTGCGCTGCGATTGGCCAGGGAGAAGGAGATGAAGGGCAGGCTCCGCCCACTATAACTTTGTGAGGAAAGAGACCGGAGCCTATACCGGGAGAACGGAGCGGCGCCCAGGGATAATAGTAAGTGCAGGGAGATCCCTGGGCGCCGCTCTCCATGTGAGCATACTTGGTTTATATAAGTCATGAAAGGTCCTCTTTAAGAAGATATGTAGGAGACAGCTCTGCTGATGTTCTGTAACATGGAGACTGGGCGTCTCCTTCCCAGAATGCTTAGCACCTCCCACAAAGCAATAATCTTTATTAACAAGAAAACAAGGTGCAATACATTTTTACCACTGCTAGATGGTGCTGTAACCTAACTAAAAACTACAGAAATACAGCATATGTGATCTGTAATGATAGTGAAATTAATCTCCTAGTGCTGGGACAGAACAGGTGTACTATGTATAGATGTACTATGTATAGATGTATGTGAACCTTTAGGATGAGGGGATAATTTGAAGGTGAAAGTAGAGTTAGTCCATCTCAGAGCTTGAAAGCATGTCAGTACAGTAGGCAGGGAAAACACACATACATGGTGAGCCCTAACTTGCACCCAACCAGTTGCGAAACTAGAAATGACTGGGCCCCACAGCAAATTTTTGAATGGGGCCCCCTCCCCCAGTAAGTTTTTCACAACCCCTTCCTTTCATGCCGCCCCCTTTCCTGTGGCTAGTAAAGATCGCTCTCTCAGACCAAGCAGCTGTTCTATCCGTTTTCTACACTGTCTATACTGCCACTGTATATAATTTCATTGCTTAATACTGTTGAGGGGCCCTGACAAAATCTTTTAGTACTTCTCCTCTTCCTCTTGGATGGGCCCCCTCTGGGTCAGGGCCCCAAAGCAGCCGCTTCCCCTGCTTCCCCTATAGTTACGCCCCTGCCCGCATGCCTGACACGCGTTTTGGGGGGCAGGAGGCCGGGTCCTTCCCTTCCCAGGTCGCATGAAGGTGCTGTTGTGCTTGTGGCTGGTAAAGCCTTTATTGTAAATTGTCTATATCTTCGCAAAGAAAACATTGCGTGGGTCTGCCTGCCTGCCTGCCTGCTAGTAATTTAATGCACTGTTTCGGGCTAAAAAAAAAAAGCAAAAAAACGGTGGAGGCAGGTCCACGCAATTTTTTCACTCATGGGTTAAGCCTTATGGACTCAGTTTGTCATTCTGAATCACCCCAGGCTTAATGCAGAGTTTTGCTATGCTAATTATCCAGGTGCTGATAACCATTTTTCTAAAATAAACAGGGCTACAGTACTGTCTGATATCCATTCCATCCGATCAGCCTCAAGTAGCTGCTTACAGCTTCTGAGTCGCTCAGGTATCACACATACATTTTTTACTTTATTCCCAGCTCCTTATCTCGGCTTGTTTTTTCAACTTCTGGTGTCTTTCTGGATCGCCCAGGCTTGCTCTGTCTCTGTCTTCCTGGATCGCCCAGGCTCGCTCCGTCTCTGTCATCCTGGATCTCCCAGGTCCGCTCTGTCTCTGGCACCCTGGATCGCCAGGCTCGCTCCGTCTCTGTCATCCTGGATCGCCCAGGCTCACTCTGTCTCTGTCACCCTGGATCGCCCAGGCTCGCTTCGTCTCTGTCATCCTGGATCGCCCAGGCTCGCTCTGTCTCTGTCACCCTGGATCGCCCAGGCTCGCTTCGTCTCTGTCATCCTGGATCGCCCAGGCTCGCTCTGTCTCTGTCATCCTGGATCGCCCAGGCTCGCTCTGTCTCTGTCATCCTGGATCGCCCAGGCTCGCTCTGTCTCGGTCCCCCTGGTTCGTCATGTTTTTTCACCTTCACATCTGTCGCCGGCTCATCTTTCTTGCCTGTCTATGGCCGTCACCTGTTCCGTTGCTTTCTTAGCTGTTTAGGTCTTCCTGAGGACGTTAGGTCCACTTAGCCTAGCATACTCGCCAGACTGTCATCTACCTGTGCCATTCAGGGTCAATTTTTTGACTGATTCGCTCAGGTACCCATGGCAGCCAGTATCCACCTGAGTCGCTCAGGTCCGCAAACTGGCTATCTCCCTTCTGAATCGCTCAGACGCTAGCCACAACCAGAGCCACCTTAGTCGCTCACCTTTCACATAACGGTCCGGGCCATCCTGAATCGCTCAGGACATTTACCAGCCCGGTTCCTGCCTGAATCGCTCAGGCCCTTATTTCCAGTCATTTTATACCTGGGTTTGGGTCATCTTTACTGTTACTGTAGGGTTACGGCCATATACAACCGCCTGAAACGCTCAGGTTTAGGTGTTACGTCCTGAATCGCTCAGGGCGTCACCCGATTCGCTCGGGTCAATACGGTTTTCGCCTGAATCGCTCAACTTCTTCATGATTCTAGGTCACCCGACCCCAGCCTCGGCGCACTTTCGGCCTCTTGTTCCCGGCACTCCACTTATTTCTGGTCGGTTCCTCCCTCTCTCGTTTGTTTCTCTGCCACTCTCGTTCTTTTACGCTCCTCGAATACGGTCCTCAGTCAAGATCAGTCAATTTGCGTTGCCATGGTTTTTTTTTCCGCACAGGTGCCGTATTGCCGCCTGATGGGGCTCGGCCACGGGTTCTCTCTACTTCCTCACTTCTTCCTTCTCCGTCAGCACTCCACGTGGCATCTTCTCGCGATCTAGTCCCCTTCGTTTCCTGACTCAGCTAGCTTTCATTCGTAGATGTATATCTTTGTGTCCACAGGTGCTTTCAGGTGCCTTATACATCGTCTGTGCTGTCTCCAGTACCTCCGAGTAGCAGGTGCCAGTCCTGTTAGGGGAATCAACCAGTTCTGCGTGATTTGGGTAGGATTCCATTACTTTCGCGTGTCTTATCTTCACTCCACATTTTTATAAAAAAAGAAAAATATATATAAAAAATAAGAAAATCCCCTTTTCTTTTTTGCTTTTCTCCACAGGTCCAAGATGTCTCAACCATCCGATATTGAGGACAACTTCTCGGGCCCCGGGTCATCGGTTTCTGAGCACGCCGGTAGCTCGTCACTGAGGCGTTGGACCATTCCCAAACTTATTGCGGAATTGAATAAGAGGGGTATTTCCCATCTGGCTTCGGCGCGGAAGGTGGAACTCTACCGCCTTCTCAGGACGGAGTCAGGGAACGGGAGCGAACAGTCCTCCCTCTCCTCTATTCAATCATCTCTGAACCAGCTGCAAGCCACCATCAGCGGCCTTGTCGGTTCAATGACGGATATCCAGTCCAGGGTGACCGAGCTAGAGTCACGGGTCCCGGAGGCTTCCCCAGCTGCGGTTACGGCAGTCGTTCCCTCGACCTCTCAAGATTCAGTGTTAGGTATGCTTAACGCTAGTCCAGTAGTGGCCCCAGCCCACTTCATCCCTGAGAATATTAAGAAAGATATTCTAGCTGGGAAAGATGTTAACTTGGCATCCATCTTGATAGCTTCTCAAGATGTGGCCGAAAACAAAGTAATTAATTGTGGGGAGGTCGCAGTGCTACTTAGGGCAAAGGATGCCCGCCTGAATAGAAAACTTTCTGTTTTAGAATTTGTTTTGGCCTTCAGCCTTTACCGCGATGTAGTCTGCTCAGCCCAGCAGCACCGACGGGAGGAGCTAGATACCTATCTTTACCGTGTGGCAGATCTGGGTTATAAGTATGGCGGCTCTAATTTTTACGACTACCACCGTTCATTTTCCACCAAAGCTGCGGCAGCTCTTGTCCAATTTCAGTTAGTTACCAACTGGGTGAATTTGGACATGGAGCTCTTTTTCCGGCACTTCGCTGGGCTAAGAGCTCCTACCTGCGCGACCTGTCAGTCCACCTTACACACGGCGGACTGGTGCCCTATCTTGGCCATTCCGGGCCAAGACCGCGCTCTCCCAGGTTCCTCCGGTCTCCAAAGGAACTCGCCGACCGTGGACAAGTTGGGCAGGCCTATCGTGTACCTTGGGCAGAGCCAGGTTTGTAATAATTTTAACGCAGGAGGGTGCGGCTTCAGTAGCTGTAGAGCCTTGCACATCTGCTCCCTGTGCTTTAGGGCTCATCCTCGTTCCACCTGCCCTAAAAAATCTAATAAATCCTGACAAGCACTAACACTAGCATTAACACTGAATTACTGGCTGTCCTCTTGCGGGAGCACCCAGATCAGCAGCTAGTTCAGTTCCTCCTCTCAGGATTCGAGAGGGGTTTCCACACAGGGTTGATTACCCTCCCTCAAGAGTCCTGGGAGGGGAAAAATCTGCAGTCGGCCTTGCAGGACCCAGATGCGGTGGACAGTCTTTTGCTAGCTAGGCTGGGCCCTTTTGATGTAATCCCGTTTGATACTTGGAGGATCAACCCGATTGGGTTAGTCTCTAAACAATCATCTAATAAAAAAAGATTAATTTACGACCTGTCTGCGCCCCATATGTCCTCCACCCCCAGCTTAAATTCCTTGATTCCGTCCGAGGAGTTCTCCATGTCTTACTCCTCCATAGATTAAGCAATCAAGTTTATTTGGCGGACAGGAAGAGGAGCCCTTCTTGCTAAAGCCGATATAGCGGATGCCTTTAAGCTGCTTCCCATTTTTCCTCAACTTTGGAGATTTTATGGCATCAAGTGGGCTCATAGGTATTATTTCGCCAACAGACTCACATTTGGCTCCAAGAGCAGCCCTTGGTTGTTTGACCAGTTCGCGGGGCACCCTGCACTGGATCTTGGGTCATCACGGGGGTTTGGACATGGTCATCCACTACCTTGATGACTACTTATCATCCAAAGCCCCCAGGGGGACCCCTCCGGGCTGGACATCCTACTACAGCTGTTTTACGGTCTCCAGGTCCCAGTCGCCACCACCAAGACTGAGGGCTCTAGCACGAGAGTCACCTTCCTAGGTATTGTCTTAGATACCGTCCGCTTGGAGGCAAGTCTGCCGGAGGTGAAATTATCCAGGATCCGGGCTGCAGTCTCCGTCGCTGCTTCATCCAGAGTTCTTACCAAACGGGGGTTGCAGTCCCTCCTGGGTTCTTTAAATTTTGCCTCCCGGATTATGCCCCAGGGCAGGTCCTTCGTGTCTAGGCTCATCAATCTTCTCCCCACAGCCCAAGATCAAGATTCCCCCGTCCATCTTGACAACCAAGCTGTTGCGGATTTGCTCATGTGGCACTCCTTCCTGTCTAATTGGAACGGTATAACACTTTTCGTGCCTGGCCCGGATGCCTCTTCGCCGAGGGTCCAGTCCGACGCTGCTGCCACCCGTTGGTTCGCGGCCATCTTCCATCTGCAGTGGCTCGTTGGCGATTGGCCAGTGGAATTCTTACCTGATAGCGAGTCCCTCAAATCTTCCCCTCTCCTGGAGCTGTATCCTCTGGTCGCAGCTGCTCAGGTTTGGGGCCCCCTCTGGGCCAACAGACCTGTGGTGTTTGTCACGGATAGTCAAGTTTTGGTAGATGTGCTCACCAAAGGCAGGGCCAAATCACCAAGAATCATGTCCCTCCTTCGCAGGCTGGTTTGGCTTTCTCTACAGCATAACTTTTATATCTTCCCTTCCCATATTGCGAGGGCTGAGAATGTGGCGGCCGACGCCTTGTCCCGATTTAACTTCGCCATCTTCTTCCAGTAAATGCCAGACGCAGACCCGGTGGGCACGCCCGTTCCACCTTTCAGTCTCCTGACCATGGATTAGGGCAGCTGGTGGCATCTGCGAGGAAGTTGGTGCAAGGATCTTTAGCTAAGAACACCGCCAGGAACTATCATACGGGATACGAGGCGTACCGGCGTTTCATGCTCAGCCACCCGTGGAACGGCCATGACGATGTAACCTTTCTCATGGCGTTCATCGCCCACTGCCATGTTCACCTGCATCTGTCGCATAACACTATAAAGGTGTATTTATCAGGGATCCAGCATTACAGGTTACTCGATGATCCTTCCTGCCATACCATCATGTCCAACCAGGCCATCAGGGCTACCCTAAGAGGCATCCAAAAGGACAGTACAATCCCGGTGGTGCGCAGACAGACAGTTTCTGGTGTCTTGTTTCGGGGTTTGTCTTCGGCCCTAGATGGTTCCCCCTTTGGGCGCCCAACAAGCCTCATCATCAAGGCAGCAATTTACCTTGGGTTTTATGGGTTCCTAAGGCCGGGGGAATTTACCTGTAGCACTATTACGTGCTCCACTCTCCTCTAACGCCATCTTGTTCGACATGGTGGCCAATTTTCATTATTTCTCCCATCTTCCAAGACGAATCAGGTGGGTTCTCCCGTCGAGATCAAGTTCTTCCCTACGTCAAATAGTTAGTGCCCGGTTAGGGTACTGGGAGAACTTGCCGAGTTTCTTCAACCGTTTTCTCCAGACGACC
This sequence comes from Bufotes viridis, assembly GCA_033119425.1. Classification (NCBI taxonomy): domain Eukaryota; kingdom Metazoa; phylum Chordata; class Amphibia; order Anura; family Bufonidae; genus Bufotes; species Bufotes viridis. The sequence goes on from CM065596.1 coordinate 111,410,191, forward strand.
CGCTTCTCCCACTCCAGGACAGGCCCCTCACTTCGGCTCAGTTCATATCTGACATCCACCCGTTAGTAGCAGGATTAGGCCATCATCCGGACGTAATCTCAGGACACTCGTTCTGCATAGGAGCCGCCTCCTCTGCCTCCAAACACCAGGTGCCCCCACATGTTATCCGCAAGATGGGGCGCTGGAGGTCCTCGTGCTATGCTAGGTATATTCCCAATCCGCAGGTTGAAATTTCCAGGGCTTTTTGTTTTTTGGCATTGTGACTTGTCCTGTTCAGTTTCAATAAATGTTTCGTACCTAGCAATGTTGGTAGTCTTTTTGCCCAGGCCTACCCCGCACTGGCTCCGGGCACAGTTCGGCCAGTTAGGTCATGGAGGGTTGGTAGGCATCCCTCCCCACTCCGCATTTATGCACACCTCAGCCCATACCACAAGTAGTAAGGCTGGTTACAGCCTGTATTTGTGGGTGGGGCTGCCCTCTATATAACCCCAAGCGACCTCACCCCCGGAATGGTCGACTCGTGCCCGACCCTCCCGACCCCTCTTTCTTTTATTCCACTCTCTTGGGTGGCCCACATATCCAGGCCTACCCCGCACTGGCTCCGGGCACAGTTCGGCCAGTTAGGTCATGGAGGGTTGGTAGGCATCCCTCCCCACTCCGCATTTATGCACACCTCAGCCCATACCACAATACTAGTACAATTTCTAGTGCATAGATATAGTTATAGCACCAGCTAGATAGAGTATAGACATAATAATAGTACAATGTATAGTGTAAGGGCCAGTTCATACACAGCTTTTTGGTGATAATTTTGGAGTGTTTCTGCCTCAAAATTAGCTCCAGAAAATACCTCAAAACAGCCTCTTATTAATTTAAATAGGAAGCAGCACTTCCACATCGAAAAAAGAAGCAGCATGCCCTATCTTGGGGGCAGAATCAGTGCTGAATCTCTTATTGACATGAATGGGAAGTATAAAAAACAGCTCCATGTAAGTCCACGCGTTTTTTTGTGCATTTTCCACTCATTTTTTGGCACACAAATCCGCATCAAAAACCTGAAGCTGAAAATGCAGCTTTGTAGTGAAGCGAACTCCCATTGGTCTAAAAAAAAAAAGGAGGCAAAAAAACCTTGTCAAAAACATCACAAAAACTCACAGATTTTTTTATGCGTGTTTTTCAAAATCAGTCATGTGAATTTGCCCTTAAGAATATAGAAGCATTACCAGCTATAGTGCATAGTAGCAGTAACAGCACCAGCTATAGTATATACTGTAGATACAGCAATAGCACAATCTATAGTGTATAGAAAGAGTAATAGTACAGTCCATAATGTATAGCTATAGTAACAGTACCAGCTATAGTATATAGATACAGTAAATGCACAATTTATAGTGTATAGTAGAGTAATAGTACAGTCTATAGTCAGGGGCATAACGACCATGGTGGCAGTCAGTCTGGGCATGCTGGGAGTTGTAGTTTTGCAACATCTGGAGAGCCTCAGGTTGGCCATCCCTGCTCTAAAGGAACAACTTTTAGCAAATGAGGCAGTGGAAGAAATGGCCCAAGGGTCATTGAAAGGAGTTTAGGCAAAACCCTTCTGTCCTGTGTGGGGGGCCTGGTTTGATCCTTGCTATAGGGCCCTTATTTCTCTATGTACACCACTGTCTATATTGTATAGCTAAGTTATAGTAACAGTACGAGCTATAGTACATACATATAGTACCATTATTAGCCATAGTGGATATATAGCACATTTGAGCATCTACATTTAGGGAAGCATTTCCTGGAACGCACATACAGCAGAACGTTCCATCCCTTCCTTATTCATTAGTCTGGCAAACCATTTTTCAAAATATAGACCGGCTGCAATCATAGCTAGACAGTTATGTATTAAGATAACCTTTGGTTCTAAAGTGCAGTTAATATTCTTACCGTTAAAGGGATCTTTTAATATCAGTCTTTCTAGATCTTATTTTTGCTGTTCTTGCTATATACACTATATACACTGTACCTTTCCCAAGCACCGCAACAAAATGTAAAAGAGTATTCTGATCTAAGACATATCAACAGTATATGCCATACAATGTTTGATAAGTTTTGGTTAGTTTTCTGGAACAGGGGTTTCCTGTCAAAAATACCTCTGATGGAACTGACACAAATAGATGCAAAATCATCATAACAGATGCTCAAAATAAAGAATCCATATTTTTTTTCTGTTCTTCTGATGGATCAGTAGAACGGAAAACAAAATGGTGATGTGAACAAACCCTTACAAAAACCTGTTACTATTGTAAATGCGGAGCCTCTTCTGACCAGATGCCAGGGTATATGACCTACCCAAGGCCGGCGTCAGCACCCGGCATACCCGGGCAAGTGTCGGGGCCCACAGTACAGCTGCCAGAGGCCAGAAGCAACGAGCACTTCCATCAATACAGATGGAAGCGCTCACTGCTGGAGCGCAGGAAGCTGGGTCACTCACCGCTCAGCTCCCTGTGCTCCTCCCCTCCTTCAGGTTGACCGCGCTCTGAATGGTGAAGCAGGAAGACTTCTCCCCGCTCCGCCATTCAGCCTGCAGGAACGGATCGCGCTGCTGGCCTGTGTGGGCGGAGCCTGTAGCCTGGCAATCTGCATAAGCTCTGCGCACATAGTGCTGCAGAGTGATCTGTGCCTGAAGGGAAGAGAGGACAGTGAGCTTCAGAAACGGGACAAGGTGAGTAGTTACTGTGTTTTTTTGCTTTTAATACAGAGGGGTTACAGAGAACTTTATTACTATGGAGGGGGGAAAAGAGGGCTTTATTACTATGGAGGGGGCACAGAGGTCTTTAATACTATGGAGGGGGCACAAAGGACTTTATTACTATGGAGGGGGCACAGAGGGCTTTATGACTATGGAGGGGGAGCAGAGGTCTTTATTACTATGGAGGGGGCACAGAGATCTTAAATACTATGGAGGGGGCACAGAGGACTTTATTACTATGGAGGGGGCACAGAGGAACTTATTACTATGGAGGGGGCGCAGATGTCTTTAATACTATGGAGGGGGCACAAAGGACTTTATTACTATGGAGGGGGCACAGAGGGCTTTATTACTATGGAGGGGGGACAGAGGTTTTTATTACTATGGAGGGGGCACAGAGATCTTAAATACTATGGAGGGGGCACAGAGGACTTTATTACTATGGAGGGGGCACAGAGGGCTTTATTACTATGGAGGGGCGCAGAGGTCTTTATTACTATGGAGGGGGCACAGAGGACTTTATTACTATGGAGGGGGCGCAGAGGACTTTATTACTATGGAGGGGGCACAGAGATCTTAAATACTATGGAGGGGCACAGAGGACTTTATTACTATGGAGGGGGCACAGAGATCTTAAATACTATGGAGGGGGCACAGAGGGCTTTATTACTATGGAGGGGGCACAGAGGACTTTATTACTATGGAGAGGGGGGGGAAGGTCTTTATTACTATGGAGGGGGCACAGAGGACTTTATTTCTATGGAGGGGGCACAGAGGTCTTTAATACTATGGAGGGGGCACACAGGACTTTATTACTATGGAGGGGACACAGGGGACTTTATTACTATGGAGGGGGCACAGAGGGCATTACTAATGTGAAGGGGGTACAATTGGGATTATTACTATGAAGGGGGCACAATGGGGATTATTACTATAAAGGGGGCACAATGGGCATTTCTACTATGGAGGGGATGAGGGGGCACAGAGCCAGAGTGCATTACTACAATGAAGGGGGCACAGTGGGCATTATTACTGTGAAGGAGGTACAGTGCGCATTATTACTGTGAAGGGGGCACAATGGGAATTATTACTATGAAGTGGGCACAATAGGGATTATTACTATGAAGGGGCACAATGGGAATTATTACTATGAAGAGGCACAATGGGGATTATTACTGTGAAGGGGGCACAGATAGGGCATTACAACTTTGAAAGAGGCACAGAGAGGGCATAACTACTGTGAGAGGGCACAATGTGGGTATAACTACTGTTAAGGGGGGAACAATGTGGGCAATACTACTGTTAGGGGGCACACATCTGTACAAAACTACTGTGAAGGTTGTACAATTAGGGCAATACTACTGTGAGGGGGTACAATTTGTTTTAAGTATTGGGGTGGGGGGTGCCAAACACACCTGTGTAGGAGGAGGAACGGGGCAGGCTGGGAATCAGCCTCTGCTCCTCCTACACAGCGGAACAACGTGTCACAGTATCCTGCTGCTGCTGATGTGGAGCGCAGATCATGGGAGGAGCCAGGTGACTGAATCGAGGAGTATTTATTGTTTGTTTCTTTTCACTTCCTGTAAAGGTGGCACATCTGGGCATAACCACTGTGAAGGGGGCAGATGGCACATATCGTGGCATATCCATCATAAGAGGCACTTATCTCAGCATATCTACTGTGAAGGGGGCACATATTTTGGGATATCTACTGTGAAGGGGGCACATATCTTGGCATTTGTACTGTGAGGGGGCACATATCTTGGCATATCTACTGTGAGGGGGGAACATATCTTGGCATATCTACTGAATATTCTACAGAATAAGGTACATGCTAATTGTTTTTGTTACATAATGGTATGTAATATTGTTTGAATAGTTTTGTATGGTTTAATCAGGGTTAATAATTCTGACTGTGCCCCTGTAGGAAGTTAGGTGATGGACCTAGTGCAGTCAGTTTTTCCAGCTAAGAAAATGTGAAGAAGCTACATGTGCTCACTTCTCAGAGTACTGTTATGGATCAGTGGTTGTGAAACCACTGTGCCAAGTAACTGGTTTGACGTTGGGCCAAACCCTAAGGCCGTTATTCCAGTACTCCTCTGGTTTTCAACCTTTAACCCCATGTGCATGGATATGGACTTCATTGCAGGGGAGCAACCAGACCACTACCTCCTAGGATCTCGGTGTACTTGGCAACTGACCTTCTGGAATCAGGAATTCTGGTGCAAGCACCAGGAGGCTCAGGAACTAGAAAACACATCAAAACCCCAGGCACAGTCTGAATAGGTGCTAATTCTAGAATGCAGGTCTCTGGGATACAGATAGCACACAAAAAAGGCAGTCTGCAAACAGAACTGAAACACCAGACTGAATGACTAAAACACGAACTGAACAAAACTGAGACCAAACAAGCAGGGTAACACAAACACTCAGGCAAGGATCATGTCAGACACAACAATAGACACAGATCAGACTGACTGCCAAGGACGGGACATGCAAACAGAATAACAGAAGCTTTTAAGCTACTTTCACAAATGCGTAAAAGAAATCTCTGCCGCAAATTCACTGCTGGAACAGCCTGTCGGAGTTCTTTGGATCCGGCATAGCAAGTTAGTGCCCCGTGTCCACTGGACCCCATTGACTATGATGGTATGTGACGGGGATATCAGCCAAGATTCGGCCAGACAAAAATTGCTGCATACAACGGTTTTTGTCTGGCATACATGCTGGGGGGTGTCCGGATCCGAACCGCTTCCCATTATAGTCAATCGGTTCTGGCGAGCATGCGGCACTATCTGGCAATGCCAGATCCAGAGTACTTTGACAGATGTGTGAAAGTAGCCTTACTGATGCTGTTGTTCAGCCAAGGGGTGGGATAGACAGACAGAACATATAGCTGGGCTTATTAGTCCCAAAACACATGCAGGTGCACTCCAACAGAAGGACAAATAGATTGGTGTGGGACAGCACCATCAGCGGCCAAATGGCCGATAGTCCAAGATGTGGCGGTGCGCGCGATGTTAGGTCCTGACCTGAAGAACCTCTCCAATGGAAACAGATGAAAGAAGATCGCAGCACTCCAAAGTCTTCTAATATTCAAGGTTTATTCCACCACGTGAGATGCGACGTTTCGACCCGGTGGGGGTCTTTATCAAGCATAAAATACATCAAGAGTGCAACACATATATATACACATAGACCAATAACCCCATTAGTCAAATGACACACCCCCTAAGGGGGTACCCACCCCTGTCAGGTGATCTCTCGAGAGAACACAAAGGGACAAGTCTTCTAAATTATATGAAAAAATGCTTCAGGTATATATTATGCAAGAAGTCCATCCTTAGCTTCAAAGATTCATATGCATTAAGGAATAATAATCTTAGCAATAGCCAGGAACATACCCAATACGAGTGAAGTAGCGTGAGCTGTGACGTCACCGGCTGGGGCGTCCAGGCGGTCCTTAGTAACGGCAGATGCGCGAAGTCCAGTGCCGTACGTCGATATGTGAAATCGGGAACTGCGCATGTTCAGATGACGTAGTGGTCATGTGATCTAGTCACATGACCGCGACTGATAGTCATGGCAACAGCCGACGCAAAGGCTGAACGCTGGTGGCGAGCATCTATGCGTGTAACAGGAAACTATGTTTGGAGTGGTGATGTCCTGATCGCATGATCGCCACTAATATAAGCAGTAATGTTGATATATTCCATCAATGTCAGGTTCCTATAAATGTCCGCCGTGGTAGACAAGTCCCTAAATGATCTTTCAACAGATATGGCATAGGTAGAAGTATTAACTGGTGATCCCATATGGTATCATTACAAATTGATCACAGAGGCATTTCAAGACCATAATAAGGCATCCAAGCTCATCACCATAAGCCGATGTGTCTGAATGTCCCCAGAAGGAACTTTACACGTGGGATCACAGGATCTGAACACAGGTCAGGATAATCCATCCCAGGAAACCATTTGTCCAGTGTGGAGATGGTGGGGACCCTTGTCCAAAACCCCAGGTGTGGAACAGCACCATGTTGAGCGGTGCCCATTCTCGACTCACAGTTCAGCCAACAGTCATACTCTTAAAAGCCAAAACAGGCGGTAAAGTGAAATACCTGCCTGTCAGTATGGCTCTAGTTACCATACATAGGGGGTACACAGGTGTATATGGTTGTTCCCCGACAACAGTTAGGGGTACAAAAACCAACGCCTTAATGAGGCAACAGTGGGCAACCAGTTAAGGAACAACACTGTTGCTGGAACCCCCTCATTCGTACCCGGCCGATGAGTCTATGGCAACCACAGGTAGCTGTCTATCTAAACCAGTTAGGGATGGTGTAAAGGGTCCCCAAGAGTAAATGAGAATCTCCACATCTGGAATATATACATTGTGCTAATTATACAATACCGGCCTGTGTATCGATACCTGGTATCCCACAAGTTCCACGGGTGCAACAGTGGGAATCGTCCCACAGTGTGTCCAGTACAGGCAAATACGGTCAGATGGAAGCTGGGTTACTAGAAGGAGAGGGAAAAGACAGGAGTGGGTTATAATAGTGGTTAAAAAAGCAAACAATAGCACAATAGTCTTAGGGCTAGGATTAAAATTAGGAGCCAATCTTGAAATCACGGTTCATACCCTTGGGTTCAAGGGTATCCAGATCAAAAATCCATTTCAGTTCCAGACGTTTCAACAATTTTTCACGGTCCCCGCCTCTGCTTAAGGGAGGGACTCCATCAATGATTCTGAATCGTAATTGGGATACATTATGTCTGGACTGAAGAAAGTGCTCAGGGACTGGAAGTTCCCTTTTTGTAGAGATTTGTCCTAGTTGGTTTTTCTCCAATAGTTTTCTGATACTCGAACGGTGCTGGTTTATTCTAAATTTACAGAGCTGAGTTGTCTCCCCTACGTAAAGCAGGCCGCAAGGACACTGTAGTACATAAATTACATATTGAGATATGCAGGTGAAAAAGTCCTTGATTTTATATGTTTTACCAGACCTTGGGTGGGTGAAGGATGGGCCTTTCAACATGCTGTTGCAGTTAGAGCACCCCAGACAAGGATAACAGCCCACCCTCTTGCTTTTTGTCGCGGTATCTGGTGTGACAGAAGTATGGACTAATTTGTCCCCGAGATTTTTTGACCTCCTGTAGGACATCAAAGGAGGCGCTTTAAACTCAGGTACTTCCGGGAAGGAATGGGTTAAAATGCCCCAATGTCGTCTGAGTATGTCTGCAATTGGCCTGCTGTAAGTAGAAAAGGTGGAGACAAAGGGAATTCTGGCCATACGTATAGTGGCACTCCGTGGTGTGAGTAGCTTATCTCGTGAGGCATTTTGTACCCTCGTCAGATGTCTGTCCACCAGCCACCTAGGGTATTTTCTCTCTACAAATTTATGACCCATTTCTGTCAGTCGTGGTCTCAACTTAGAGTCCTCGGAGACAATCCTCTTGATACGCAACATCTGGCTATAGGGTAATGAACTGACCATTCCTTTAGGGTGTGCACTGTCATACCTTAACAAATTATTGCGGTCCGTTGGCTTAATGAATAAATCTGTCTGTAAACCCCTGTCAGTAACATATATCAAGGTGTCAAGGAACTTTCTTTCATTTGTCTCCAACAGAAGGAGGCATTAAAGGATTTTTCTAGGATTTTAATATTGAAATGATGACCTATCCTCAGGATAGGTCATCAATATCAGATCGGCGGGGGTCCGACATCCAGGACCCCCACTGATCAGCTGGTTGAAGAGAAGGCCATGCTCTGTGCAAGCACAGCCTTTCCTTCATTGTTTACCTGCTTGCCGTCGACATGGAGAGCAGGTGTAACTACAAGCTGTCCTATTCATTTCAATAGGATGTCTCCTTCCTATTTAAGTGTATAGGAATAAGCCATCCCATAGAAGTGAATGCTCAACGGCGAGCAGATAAACGATCAAGGGAAGGCTTCGCATGCATGTAACATGGTCTTCTCTTCCCCTAGCTGATTTGCGGGGGTCCCGGGTGTCCATTGCCTATCCTGAAAATGGGTAATCAATATTAAAATCCCAGAAATGCCCTTTAAGCCACTGTAAAATCCCTGGTATAGTTCAAACCCATAAGAAACCAAAGCATGTGCACGGGAAAAGTGACACCAGCAAATTGCCATACTGAGAAATGGCCCTAATTCCCTCCCACAAGAAGCCAACACGTGTGCTTGAAACAGTGGTAGATGTGAACTTTCCTACCGAGTTCACACCTACAGTTAACTAGCACAAATATGCATGGAACAGTGGCACCATCTCTACTTTACAGTACTCCAGGAAGAGAGAGAAAAGAACCAAGAAGGTCCAGAAACATGGTCCTGGTCAGCTGTATCTTAAAGGGATATTCCCATCAGAGACAATGTGGATATATCGCTAGGATATGCCCTATTGTCTGATCGGTGCGGGTCCCACCTCTGGGGCCCGCACCTACAAAGAGAACGGAGCAGAGGGAGCTGTGGCTGGAGGACCCCAAATTTCACGGGGTCCGTCCACCAAGCGCTGCTCCCATAGAAGTGAATGGGAGCGCACGCGCGGCCCCTGCTCCCGTTCGTTTCTATGGGGCAGACAGAAATAGCCAAGCTAGCACTTGGCTATTTTCGGCGCTCGTTAGAAATGAATGGAGGTCGGCTGCGCATGCGCAGTGCGCCCTTCGTTCATTTCCCTGCTCTGTTCTCACTGTAGGTGCGGGTCCCAGAAGTGGGACCTGCACCTATCAGACAATGTGGGCATATTCTAGCGATATGCCCCCATTGTCTGTGATGGGAATACCCCTAGAACCCCTAGAACAGAATACTCTGATTGAGGCCTTTTTAACCTCAATCTCTTCTGAGGTGGTGGTGGTGAGTCCATGAGACCTCTGTGTTACTATTGGAAGAGAAGTTTGGAGCCAGAGATATGTTTACTTTTTTTTATTCAGTTTGAACAGGACCTGCTCCTAATATCTTAGTGCTCAGTTTCTTCCATAGCAGATCCCTGCCCAACTAATCATATTTATTAGTCTATAGCGCTGCCACAGATCTAAAACAGCCTAGGGCAGCACTATAAGTCCGGCCATATGTGCTGGTGACGTCACTGTTATCACTGCTAGGTGGAAATTTATGCCTAGCATAGTATGGAAAGCCCAGTACGGTAGTAAAGAAAAAGCCCTTGCCCTATGCAGCGCAAGGCAAGGGGGAGCATTGGAGCACAGATCACTCTGCAGCACTATGTCATGTCTGAGTTCCGCTCTGAACCCAGACAACCCCTTTTAGCCACTGCACAATCCAATTAAAAATGTCACATAACTACCTAAATACATGAAAAACACATTGACCAAGATTTACTTATGTGACAGTGTCACGGACGCACCGAGACATACGGACGTCCCGGGGACAGTGAGTGGCAGGAGATCGGTGCGACTGGCAACACGTGGTTTGATCTGACAGGTTTTCCTTGTGGATCAATAGATGTCTGTGTTGTTTCTGGTAATGGCCACACCCATTGCCTCCAGGAGTTGCTTATGTGATCATTTAACCTTCCTTATTTATAGTTGCTTCTCCCACTATGCTGTGCGGTTTATAGCTTCTGTGCCTGTGGATTATTTGTGGTTGGATCTCGGCTGAGTTCCTGGTGCCTCCATAGCCTTTTTGAAGTTAAGTCTTTCCTTTCCCTTTTGTATTTTGTTTGGGTTCCATGTGCTGCATTTCCCTATTGTTTGTATTAGGCCTGAAGTAGACTCCTGTTCATCCTTCCTATTGGAGGAGCAGGTAGTCTCGTCCCTGCCATTAGTACCAGGGTCCTATAGGGCTAGATAGGACTCTAGGTATTCCTGCGTATGAACTCACCTACCTTTGGGGTCTGTTCATACTGGTAGTCAGTCAGGATTTTGGTTAGGGTTTTCACTAGGAGAAGTCCATCTTTCTTTCCTAGTTCTCAGGCCTGATTCCCTGTTTCCCTATTCCCTTCTATGCTTGGTGTGGTGTTTCCCTCCCACACCGAAGCGTGACAGCCAGCAACTAAAATCTGTGTAAAAAGTGTGCAATTTGGAACAAGTAGGGTTCTACGCTTTTTTCTCCAACTTACTCGAAAAGGAGTTGGGGATTAGTTGGAGGAGATTCACTGGAAAGAGTGTGGCCTATGATGCACCATTTTGCACCTAAATTGCACTTCATTTCTGGTCAGAGTCGTATCAAAGTAGATTTCCCTTTCAAAGATTTTTGCCATTTTGGCAAAATCTGATGTCATGTGTGTAACATGCCACCCCCCAGGGCCGATCATGTCCCAGGTTTATCGGAATGCCATGTGGTGCGGCCTCAATAGTTTTCTGTGTGTGTCACGGTGCTCCTACTTGGATACCATCGCTTCCCAGGGTTAGGCTCCGAAGCAATAAAAGGGAGAGTAATGGTGGAGGTAGAGAAATAGTCGAGTCCAGACTTTTATAAAGTTCAACAGCTTTATTTGAATCAACTTACATCTGTACAAGAAGTGGTGTTTCTCTTGGTTTTGTCATAAACTGGCAGGCAAACTTAAATATTCTGCTTTATGGTGTGCTAAACTTATGTAATGTAATGTAACGTAACTGATGTGTGAACAAGGCCTTACTGTGGTGGGAGCTCCGATGCAGACGGAAACACCGAAGCTAATAACATAGGATGTACGAGAACTGTTGTAGTAAATCCGCTATCCCATTAAGGGGAAAACAGAAAGATATACAGAGTAGTAAAGAGTGGATTGGTGATATGATACATAGCAATAATGATAAATGTTTTATAGATTTTATCTGTCACTGTTTATGCTAATGTAGAAGGAAGACACAATGTATTTTAATATAGAAGTGAATACCGCTGACACTATTTATTTGAGAAAAAATTACAGCTTTTTATTGATGGTGTTTTTTTGATAAAACCAATGCCAATGCTTTTATACTGCAACCCATATGCAAATGTGGAAGGCGGGAGTGATGTATTGTAACATAAATACCGCCCAATTTAAGAAAGTAGATGCCCCTGATGAGGCGCCGCGGTGGACTGGATTGAATGTATGTGTGAATGATAGTCTCCTTTCCGAGTTCTCAGAAACCCTGGGAGTGTCAACATATTGATTGCATTTTTTTTTCCTTTATTATATGTGGAAATAATATGTATTGAAATGCAGATGACAGAAATCTCTGTGATTTATGGATATTGTGAACTCGGATGTTGAGACTGATGTTTTGTTCTCTTTCTGTACTACCTTATATTGAAAATTACAAATAAAGCCTTTAAAAAAAAAAAGATGCCCCTGATGAAGCAGAGTAAAACCTAGGTCGGACAGGAGTTTGTTTTACACGTGATACCATGTATATGATCCTGCAAGTAGAATAAAGTGTTTTATTTTAACTCTACTGGTGGGTCTGCGCTATATCTATGTTATCTTTAAAGGTCTGACAAGAAAACCCTTTTTCTGCCCATGAGTTAAAAGATACGGAAACGATTCTGGCGTGGGAAGGAGATGTGAATAAGGGAGACCAGCAGTGAGGAGAAGAAACACGCTACCATCTTTATCTACTAACTGTTCACAGAGCGCGGATCAAAACAGTTTGTGGACTTTGGCTTTCGTCTGGTCGCTGATCTTTAGGGCTGTTCTAAAACCTGTTAGAAGCACACAATTTTTGATTCTTCAATTTTTTCACTTTTTCCATTTTATTTCAGAAACGCTAGAAGAGGGGTGGGAGAACACTGAGTAAGGGAGGGTGGAGGCCGCTGTGTGACTGAGTGCCCTCCCACCCCTCTTCAAATAACTTGCCACAGTATTAGCAATGTTAAAGAGCAGCATGGCCATCAATTTTAACCTCCTAACAGTCACATTAAAATTAGAAAAACCTTCCCAAAAATGTCACCTTTTTATTGTAGATTTTTAATATGTGTCTGCAGTAAATCTTGTTGACGCACAACTCAGGGGACACAATTAGATTGTGCGGGCTCGGCCGGCACACGTTCGTGTGCATTTGGCCTAATGCTGCCTACACACTGCAAGGGTTTCCCAGTAATGTCTCCTCCAGATTACAACACTTTCTTGGGTTGCCCTTTCACCAGATTTATCTCCAATTAAACATTTATAGGACTGGCTGGGACGCCAGATTCGGCAATCTACGTGTGCGCAGGATCTACAGGACCATCTGCAACTTATGTGTGCAAATGTGCCGCAGGATACCATACAGAACCTGTATACCTCCATGCCCAACCATATATTATCTTGTATCCAGACTCGAGGTGGCCCAACAGCAGGGCCGGATCCAGGTTCATGTGGGCCCATTAAATCTCAGTGGGCACCTTTACACAGTGATAACTCTCTAAGTACAGTTAATAAAGTAGATATCCCCTGCAGTCCTATGTAAAACCACAGATAACACTAGTGTAGATCATGTGGTAGTGTTCCCTACGTCCTTAGTGTGCTTCCCAGTACCTCTCCCATGGACTCTATGCTGGCAGCGCCTTCTCTTCCTTCTTCTTTTTCGTCCTGATGCAGCTGTGTCTAGGCATAGAAACACTGTGGGCATGGTGATGGTGACACACAGGGACAGACACAAACACAGGGACAGACGGACACACACACAGGGACGGACAGACACACAGGGACGGACACACACACAGGGATGGACACACACACAGGGATGGACACACACACAGGGACAGACACACACACAGGAACAGACACATACATATGGACAGACACACACATATGGACAGACACACACATATGGACAGACACTTATGTGATGGTGAGATCGTCAACCAACTTCTATCTAAGGCTACTTTCCCACTAGCGTTTTTTGCGGATCCCTCATGGATCTGCAAAAACGATTCCGTTACAATAATACAACCGCATGCATCCGTTATGAACACCATTGAAAGTGAATGGGGGACGGATCTGTTTTCTATTGTGTCAGAGAAAACGGATCCGTCCCCATTGACTTGCATTGTGTGTCAGGATCTGTCTTACGCCGCACCACATTGTGGACAGAAAAACGCTGCTTGCAGAGTTATTCTGTCCGCGATGGGGATGCAACCAAATGTAATGGAATGCATTTTGGAGCATTCTGTTTCGTTCAGTTCAGTTTTGTCCCTATTGACAATGAATGGGGACAAGATTTTCTTCCGCTATTGAGACCCTATGACAGATCTCAATAGCGGAAATTAACACGCTAGTAAGTAGCCTAATGTGCGTGGCCACCTTTAGGGGACATGAAAAGGGAATTCCACCTTAGTTATGCTCCAAACTTTTCTTACATTCTAATATGACTCCCACTAATTTCCAGTACTGAAGAGACATGGACTGGGGTTTAAAAGGGAATTATCAACATGTACCAGAAGGTGGTCTAAACTGTAACCCATTAGGCACTGGCTAGACTGTGGTATGGAGTCTAAGCAATGCCTTAGACACACACCCACAGGGGTACACACAGGGACAGACACACACACAGGGTCAGACACACACACATTTGTGTGAAAGGGACACTTTAAATCTCTGTATCTCTGTATAAAGTACTGAATGTATGGTATTTTCTATTTATCAGGCTGGCAATGTCATTTCACCCATTCGTCTCTAGGTGGTGCTGGCACCACTTATTTATATAGCTGGGGGGGTGTCTAGCTCAAGAGATCAGAATGAGTCAGTGTTTCAGGGTAGAGTGAAGAGGAGAGGAGTGTGTATGGAGGAGAGAAACAGGCCCAGACCAATATGTAGCTGTTTTCCTTTCCTCTGGGCCCTGATCAAGCCTGGAGAAGACCAATACAGCAACCAAGCACCAGACAGGGAGTCTATGTATAAATATGCAGTAAGCCTAGTGAGGATTAGAGCTGAACCCAGACTATGGACTTCATCAGCACAAGTGCCTGAGAGCAACTCTAGAAGTGCGGGGATACGTATGGATAATTTAGTGGCCAGAATTATCTTTCTTCACTATTTAAGCCTTCCGGCTCATAATGAAAACCCAAAATCCAGAGCATCCTGCAAATAATGAAGCAGAAGACTGAGGCCTGCCACGAGGGAGATCGCCCTTATAGAATAGCTCAAGATAAGTAGAAACCAGCATATTTAGTACCAGAGTGCTATAGTTTTGGACTTTGAATAATTGCAGAAGTCTTGCCTGTAAAGTGTCACTTTTAAAGGGAACTCCTCAACTGACAATTGCTTAAACCTGATAAATGGAATACAGTTGAACCTATTGCTGAGTCATCACTTATGCCATACCAATGAACTGTATCTGTATTGACTGCCTGAAGACAAGAGATTTAGTAAATGTTCAACTGTTTGATAACAACTGACTTCTCATCATCTCTACTGCTACACTCATCATTTGCACCTTACAGTACTGGCGTCAAGAAAACACAGGGTCCCAGCCACCAAAGCACCCTAAACACCAAGTACCATCAAGGGCACCTCAACCAACATCTGGCTGGTGTTCCGTTCGACCAAGAGTGCCCCGGAGAATTTCGTGCTGTCTTCCTAATCACTGCACTGCCAACCAGAGAGGCATCTGCTAACCGTGATTAACCAAAATGAACTATTACCTACATCAGCCCACCGTAGCCTCACGTGTTTTCCCCTGTGGCCTGGCATGCTGCAACTGATTTTGGCGTCACGAACAGGATCAAAATCCTTTGCGCCTTATGCGAACTATATACGAACAGGATAAGGACATTGTATAACTGTGTGCCATATTGCCATTGCCTTGTGAGAATAAGCCCTACTTGCTTTATTGGGGAACTTTTGTTATACACGCTTTCTTGGGCTGCAGAACTGTTCAAATTGCTTAAAATTGCATGGACGTATGATACAAGTCACTTGCTACAGAATCGCAGTTTTAAAAGTGGAAATATTGCATGTTTCTGTGTTACGTCCACTGTTTGCTGTCAGTGAATGGACTTTTACATTGAACCTAAAATGGCCGCTGGAGGCCTTCTTGATTAATTTACTGCATGATTACTTTGAGCTACGCTCTGCTAGCAGTGGGAAAAATAGAGGTCCACCCTCTCAACAGCGGGAAAGTTTGCTGTGCCGCCCCCTTTATGCAAAGTAATAAAGGATATGCCTACCTACAATGCTTTATTGCCCAATTGCCGGCACCTCCCCTATGCAAAGAGGATCCAGGGGGTGGGTCATACACCAGAAGAGCGTGGTGTACGTGCGCACACTGAGCATGTCAGGAGACGCAAAGCTGAAAGAAGTGAGCAGCATGGCTGAAAAGCAAACTGATTCTGCCCCGGGGAAAGGGAGCGAAAGCAACCTCTCCACCGCGCAGACGGTAACCCGTACGCCCGTCACCCTGGAGCTGGAGGCTCGCATCCGGGATCTTTGGGATCAACATTGGAAGGACCGCCTACCACCGCAGGTCAGAACGCCCCTGTTATAGCCGAAAGGTCCAGTCCGGACCCAACTACAGTAGATTGGCCAGCGACTTCTCATGCCGAGTTGTGGACTAAGTTGTCAGCTGAAATAAAAGCTACCTCGCATTCATGCATGCAAGAAATATAACAAAGCCATCATTTGTAAACTCCTGGAGGAACCCCTGAAGCATACTCCAGTCCCAGTACGGAGACTGGGCTGGGTCCTCTTGTTTTGTAATCCACGAGGCTTTGGCTTTATTAGGGATCTTGAGACTGACCGGGACTATTATGTAAATCAACCTTCTGTAAAAAAAGAGAACTCCCCAGCTGGCTCCATAGTCTTTATGCAAATGAGGTTGTGGAATTCACCCCAGCGGAGGGCACCCGTGGTCCGTATGCCATTGCCGTCAAACGACCTGGGCAACCATCTGAGGTTCAGGAACCTGTGGAAGACTCTGAGCTACCTACCTCCCCCATGCGGCTGACTGCCAGCTATGTGCCGCCCCAGGCCCAGAATCAGTATGCCACTGGTTTCGCGGGCACCAATATCTTATGGCAGCCCGCCATTGCAACGCGAGACCCTGAAGCTCGTGCCATCGCGAGACATCGACACCTTAAGGCCAAATCTGAATCGGCACTCACAGAAAGAGCCATGTGGGAGTGTACTCGACTGATGCAGCAGGTTAAGATGCCACATCCTGCTTACCCTCAAGAAACGAGGCCTTCTTCATATCCAGCTACTGAGGTCATTCCTGTCACTACCCTAAGACCAACAGCTACACTCATACCAGCTGCAGTAGAGAATGAGTTACTGTCTATTAAACAACCCTTGGTTGGGCCGGAGCCCAGTGTGCAGAAATTGGAGGAGAATCCTTCCATCTTTGACGAGGTGAGGAATTACTTACACCTACCCATTGCATCTACCAAACGCCTGCCTGACGGTGTTGGAGAAAGGTTGTCCCAACATTTGTCGCACCAATGTTGCGCGACAATTTTTATAATGATAGTCTATGGTGTTGGACTGTGACATGTGACGCGACAGTCACAGAAAAATCCATTCCTATGTGTCGTTCGACAAATGTCGTTGTGTAGACCTAGCCTCATGTCCTGCAGAATGAAGGAGAACATAACCACTGAAACCTGAATCATCAGACCTGGTCTGTTGGGCACCACTGGTGTCATATGCATTTGGTGCTGCTGGTTTGTTTTTCTGTACCATTTTTCTATTGTTTGACCACAACAAAAAATTCACTAAAAATATACTGGAAATGTGAACCTTGCCTAATCTGACATAGGGCTCATATGCACACAGCCGTAAGTGTTTTGCGATCCACAAATCGTGGATCCTGTGTATTCCACCATTTTTTCTGCACTCGTCTAGAAGTGTTCTATCCTTGTCTGCAAAACGAACAAGACTAGGACATGTTCTATTTTTTTTTTTTTGCAGGGCCACGGAACGGACCTACGAATGCGAACGGCAACCAACTGTGCTGTATGCATCTTTTGCGGCCCTATTGAGATGAATAGATCCGCATCCGAGCCGTCAAAAAAGCGGTTGCGGACAAAAACTACAGCCGTATGCATGAGCCCATAGTGCTGTCATTGTAATCATAAATAGAAATGTTATATAAAATGTGTAGCAACATTATTAAAGATATTATCTATATCATAACAACATGTGTGTATCTCAATATTATATATACATATATGTTGGGGAGAAAGATGGCTAGAAGGTTGGAGGAGTGTTTAAACTAGGGACTGGGGGGGAGGGAAATTACATTATAGGAGGGGAAGATGGTGCAGATAGAGACCGGGGGCAAGGTAGTGGGACTGGGGGAGGAATGGAAGGAGGGACTAGAAAAGTTCAGAAGGAAAGGTGTAGGGCAAAAAATATGCATAAACCTCTCAAATGTATGTATACTAATGCCAGAAGCCTGACTAACAAGAATGGTGAACTGGAATTAGTGATGTGTGAGGAGGATTATGACATAGTGGGAATAACTGAGACATGGCTGGATGATAGCTATGACTGGGCTGTTAATGTACAAGGTTACAATCTGTTCAGAAAGGATCGTCAAAACCGGAGAGGGGGAGGGGTCTGCCTTTACATAAAGTCCTGTCTAAAGCCCACACTCCGGGAAGACATCTGTGAGGGACACGAAAATGTGGAGTCATTGTGGGTGGAGATAAATGGAGCCAAAAACAATAATAAATTACTAATAGGAGTTTACTATAAACCACCTAATATACCGGAGTCCGCAGAAAATCTATTACTAAACGAGATAAACGAGGCGGCAAACAATAATCAGGTGGTTATTATGGGGGACTTCAACTACCCAGATATAGACTGGGAAACTGAAAGCTGTACATCCCATAAAGGAAACAGGTTCTTGGCAATAACCAAAGACAATTACCTTTCCCAACTGGTTCAGGACCCCACTAGAGGGACGGCCATACTGGACTTAGTATTAACCAATAGACCTGACAGAACAACAGATGTGCAGGTTGGGGGACACCTGGGAAATAGTGACCATAAAGTAATAACCTTCCAATTATCCTTCAAACGAGAGTTTCTACAGGGAGGAACAAGAATACCGGACTTCAAAAAAGCTAAATTTAGCCAACTAAGAGAGGCCATAGGCCCAATTAACTGGGACAAAGTCCTCAAAAATAAAAATACAACCACAAAATGGGAGATTTTTAAAAGCATCGTAACATCTAATTGTGATCGATGCATACCTTATAGAAATAAAAGGCTAAGAAATAAGAAGAAACCAATGTGGATAAATAGAACCGTAAAAAAGCAATAAATGACAAAAAGAAAGCATATAAATCACTAAAACAGGAGGGGAGTCAGGAAGCTCTGATAAACTATAAGGAAAAAATAGAATATGTAAAAACTAATAAAAACTGCCAAACTAGAGACCGAGAGATTAATTGCCAAAGAGAGCAAAACTAACCCTAAAATGTTTTTCAATTATATAAATGGTAAAAAATATAAATCTGAAGGAGTCGGCCCTCTACATAGCAATGAGGGGGGTGTTGCAGAAAGCGACGAGGATAAAGCCAAGCTATTAAATATTTTCTTCTCCACTGTTTTCAATGAGGAAAATAAACTGTCAGATGAAATGTAGAATGTAAAAGTAAATTCCCCTTAAAAAGTGCCCTGTCTGACCCAGGAAGTAGTACAGCAGCGACTTAAAAAGATTAAAATAGACAAATCGCCAGGACCGGATGGCATACACCCCCGTATCCTAAGGGAATTGAGTGATGTCCTAGCCAGACCCTTATTTTTGATATTCACGGACTTCATACTGACAGGGAATGTTCCACCAGACTGGCGTATAGCAAATGTGGTGCCAATATTCAAAATGGGGCCAAAAACAGAGCCTGGAAATTATAGGCCGGTAAGTTTAACATCTGTTGTGGGTAAACTGTTTGAAGGTTTTGTAAGAGATGCTATCTTGGAGTATCTCAATAAAAATAAGCAAATTACACCATATCAGCATAGCTTCATGAGGGATCGGTCATGTCAAACTAATTTAATCAGTTTCTATGAGGAGGTAAGTTCTAGACTTCACAGCGGCGAATCAATAGATGTCGTATATCTGGACTTCTCCAAATCATTTGACGCTGTACCACATAAAAGGTTAGTATATAAAATGAGGATGCTCGGACTAGAAGAAAATATCTGTATGTGGGTAAGTAACTGGCTCAGTAATAGAAAACAGAGGGTGGTTATTAATAGTACACACTCAGATTGGGTCACTGTAACTAGTGGGGTACCTCAGGGGTCAGTATTGGGCCCTATTCTCTTCAATATATTTATTAATGATCTTGTAGAAGGCCTGCACAGTAAAATATCAATTTTTGCAGATGACACTAAACTGTGTAAAGTAATTAACACTGAAGAGGACAGTTTTCTTCTACAGAGGGATCTGGATAGATTGGGGGCTTGGGCAGAGAAGTGGCAGATGAGGTTTAACACTGACAAATGTAAAGTTATGCACATGGGAAGGAATAATGCAAGTCACCCATACATACTAAATGGTAAAACACTCAGTAACACTGACATGGAAAAGGATCTAGGAATTTTAATAAATAACAAACTAAGCTGTAAAAACCAGTGTCAGGCAGCTGCTGCCAAGGCCAATAAGATAATGGGTTGCATCAAAAGGGGCATAGATGCCCGTGATGAAAATATAGTCCTACCACTTTATAAATCACTAGTCAGACCACACATGGAGTACAGTGTACAGTTCTGGGCTCCTGTGAACAAGGCAGACATAGCAGAGCTGGAGAGGGTTCAGAGGAGGGCAACTAAAGTAATAACTGGAATGAGGGATCTACAGTACCCTGAAAGGTTATCAAAATTAGGGTTATTCACTTTAGAAAAAAGACGACTGAGGGGAGATCTAATAACTATGTATAAATATATCAGCGGTCAGTACAGAGATCTCTCCCATTATCTATTTATCCCCAGGACTGTGACTGTGACGAGGGGACATCCTCTGCGTCTGGAGGAAAGAAGGTTTGTACACAAACATAGAAAAGGATTCTTTACAGTAAGAGCAGTGAGACTATGGAACTCTCTGCCTGAAGAGGTGGTGATGGTGAGTACAATAAAGGAATTCAAGAGGGGCCTGGATGTATTTCTGGAGCATAATAATATTACAGGCTATAGCTACTAGAGATAGGTTGTTGATCCAGGGAGTTGTTCTGATTGCCTGATTGGAGTCGGGAAGGAATTTTTTTCCCCTTAAGTGGGGAAAATTGGCTTCTGCCTCACAGGGGTTTTTTGCCTTCCTCTGGATCAACTTGTAGGAAACAGGCCGAACTGGATGGACAAATGTCTTTTTTCGGCCTTATATACTATGTTACTATATATATATACACACACACACATATATATATATGCACACACACATATATATATATACACACACACACATACACATATATATATAAACACACACACAGTATATAACTACATTTGCACACACAGGGGACATTTATAATTCTATTTAAGGCTACTTTCACACTAGCGGAAGGCTGTTACGGTGGGTGAACAGCCTGCCGGATCCGTGCTAACGCTAGCCCACCGTGCCGCGGGAAGTCCGCTCTAGCCCCATTCACTATAATGGGGGCGGGCCGAAGCTCCGGACGCAGCACGGCAAACATGCAGAGAGGCGGCCAGGCAAAAACGACAGCACCCTGCATTATGTTGTCCGGCCGCCTTTTGACTTGATTGCCGCGCTGTGGCCCGGCCCATCCCTATTATAATGCAAGGAGCCTTTTTAGAAGTGGTGAAAAAAGGGGGTGTGATGACGGCAGGTCCACAATATTAAATTTTTATTCACTCAATTTTTCTGGTGTGAATAAAGACAGAAATCTGTGGCAGATAGGAGGCTGCTGCACTGCCAGCGGGAGGATGTGCCAAATCTATAAGCGGCGTACATAAATTTGGCGTATTTCTGGTGGCACTGCAGGTATCCCACCGTTTTTTTTATTGAAAGAAAATACCTTATTAACAATCCTGATGATATGTAGTAATGCAGTGCAGCACTCAGTAAATAACATCATTACAGAGTAACATTCCTATCAATAAACACAACCCAATAGCTTTACTAACAGAATGTAGCCCTTTACTATACACAATGCACATATGTAACATAAAATCCACTTTATCTGTGTGCAATTTGCCTGGCCTGCTGCTCTCACCACCATGTATGAGTCAGTGTGAGATGGACTGTCATCTATTAAACAAAAGGGGTGTTGTCCCTTTAAGTTTCACAAGGATGACATCAGCACTAGGGCTTGGCAGTCGGATTCAATGAGAGTAAGAGAGTAGAGACAGCTCACAGACTGAAGGGGGAAGGAGAGAGGCAGAGCAGCTAGACGCAGCAGGTAAGCCCAGCTCTCCACAATCCCTCGTCATCCTCCCCCCTGCAGCCCCTGGCAGAGGTGACACCCCCAGGAGCAGATAGGGGGGACCCCCAGCATTACACACATACCAATATTGGGGGGATTGTGTGTGTTTATAGGGCTGAAATGAAGGGGGAAACGTCGCACCCCTAGAGCCAGTTTTCTGTGGACTGCTGGGGGATGGGTGTCATACAGTATAGACACTATACAATATTGGGGATATTTTAGGGGGGCTTCTCCCTGTAGACAGTCCTAGGTCCTCTGCTGTCCTGCTAATGTTTAGTTTTATTCTTGGATAAGAGGACATGATGGGGGCAGAGAGGGCAGCTATTTTTTTTTATGATGACAGAGGTTTATATGGCACTTTTGAGGGGTGCTGGGCATGGCCTGGCCCCCCACCCAGACATCTGACATCTGTTTCCTGTAGATTTAATAGATACATTTGTAGCAATCTCAGTAGAAATGTGGCTTTTCATGATGAATCCCTAGTATTTGCAGTAGGTCCATAACCCATGAGACAACCCAGGGACTAGGGGTCTGGAGGACATGTCCAGGGGGGGGGATAGGATGACCCCCCAATATCTTCTGTGCAATACATCATTCAGTCTGTTTTGTATTCAAAGGGTGGGGTAAAGGCCTGGGAAAAAAAAGCAGAGCCCACCCCCTTTGTTCTCTGCTGGACAGAAAATACAGCAAATACATGGAGGATGTGAATTGTGGCTTGTTTATTCTCCGGCAGATCACACATTTCCATGCAGGGACTTGTGAGGAACATTACATAACCAGGGGTGATGCCTCCTGCTCCTGGCTCAGGCAGGAATCATTTGCGGTATTAGGAATATGCTACTCTTGTCACGCTCCAGCTATGTATGTATGTATGTATGTAGGCAGGACATACAAGCTGTGTACGGGGACATGTTATGGGATCACTTGTAGGGATGAGAGGCTTCCAAAACCTGAGGTGCATGTGAAGGAGGACCTATTTTGACCTGTAAACAGAGACGCAGTAGTGTTTTCAAGGCACAGAACTGGAAACATTGGCCAGGGTCCTTCAGTCAGCGTCACCCATCCCCCTGCCCATCCTTACAAATGTTATTAGCATGTTCTGTGATCTATTGCTTTCTGTGTTGTGGCATATGTCCGTGCGCTGTCTGACGGCCACTATCTAGAGTTGTCCTATCACCGGTACAAATCCGTTTTATTCTTCATGTACCGAAGATGCAGAAGCTCGACTGCACCAAATTATCTTACCGATTGCCACAACTGTTCTAAGGGTTTGATCTTTGTAGATCATATCTAGTTCACAATCTTTACTAAAGGACATATTTTCGGTCGTCATGGGGCGTCGTACATTGTAAGTGTATTTGAGATTAGTTTTTAGAGTGGAGTTGCTATGCCATTGATGAAAATGGCGCACAGTAGTAATAAGTGTGCCACGCGTGTAATGTGGTTGTGGCTATTTTATTATTACTATTTATTAAATTTTAGAGAGAGAATGCTTGGTGTGGAGTTGCGACTTTTGTGACTTTTTAAAAAATCAGTTCATCAATGTGACCCAAAAGTGATCTTCTGGCCCACTTTCACTCCAAATCTGCAGGTGGGGCTCAGTCGTAACCACCTTCCCCCACTTACGACTTTGAGGGCTTGATAAATTTCCCCATTGTATATGGAGAATGTTAGTAATGCCTTTGTGGGTGTAAATAGGTGAACATGTATTTGATAGAATATCTTATAAAATGTGAGGTCCTGGTTTTAGTATAGAAAAAATGACCACCACATCTGTGACGCCACCAGACATCTGTGTTGTGTGCCTCTTTAGACCTCTTGGGACACTTCGGATTCCTTGGAGGTTCCATGATCTGAGACCCCCACTAATCCCTAGAATGGAGCACTACATCCCATTCAGTTTGACGTTGAGACCACTAGGATGCTCTTATTCTTGCACTTGGTGGGGATCATGTCTCATGGACCCATCAGTTATATCTTATAATGATAAAAGAACTCGGACATCAAGTCCGCTGTTGGACCTGCATCCTGACCCCCCCCCCCCCCCCTCAAAAATAAAAATAAAAAACCCTGCATTAGATTAAAACCATGCTATACTGGAGAGTGGGAGTGATATGGCTACATGAGTGCGGCAATATGTAACTACACGTTGGTTGCACTTTACGTGAGAAGAATGGAAACTTGATGTGTCACTCACATGTCATGACCCGTGTTGCTAAGCAGCAGACCTGAATCCATGATGCACTAATACAATAAGAAACTCCACTGGAGTTGTCCTTTAAATTCCTAAAAATGTCATTGGGCTGAATTTTTCAAGGTTTCGCTATAGAAAACCTGTGCTTGATGACCCAGAGAGATCTCATGGCGACCTGTGTTCTGTGGAAGGTTTTCCAGGATAGTGTCAGCAAATTATATTCCCACGGCACTGCCCCGCTATAATATGGAACCATTATGATAAGAGGGGTATATTAAGGATTTGTTATATAAAAGATATCAGCCATCATGTGTTGTCCCCCTGGATTTTAGCCACAATCCCTTTAACTGTTTGGGTCTAGGACGTGCTAAGACATGTACAGAGTACTGGCTGTGTTCTGTTTGAATGTGACCATAATGTGTAATATGTGCCCCATGAGGGAAATGTCAAAATGGGTTGTGCACTAATTCCCAGACGCCTCAGACTGACAGAACCCGCATTGGTGATCATACGTCCCCGATCGCCGGTGCTGGGTCCAGCCTCGTTCTCTCCCTAACCTCCGCTGCCTCGGGTCCCTTCTTGTAAAATGCCAGTTTGATGCTGCTGCAGCCAATCACTGGTTGCAGTGCTGCCTTGCTTAACGCGACCATTTGACATGATGCAAGGGGAGAAGCTATCGGTGATTGGCTCCAGCGGCGTCAAAGAGGAATTTTACATGGAGGGAATTTTACATGGTGCTTCCCACAGGACGAGGAAGTGACATGGTCCAATGATCGTTGCAGCCAATCACAGGTTTCAGCTGTCACAACGACTTAGAGGACCTTTCATCAGGGTAAAAAATGTGTACTAAGTATGCTGACATGTAGAGCGGCGCCCAGGGATCTCCCTGCACTTACTATTATCTCTGGGCGCTGCACCGTTAGCCCAGTATAGGCTCCGGTATCTTCTGGGACTTGGTTATACTAGGAGGAGCCCAGTACACTTGGTTATAGGTGTATCCTAGGCTGTAGCGCTGGCCAATCGCAGTGCTCAGCTCACAGCCTGGGAGAAAAAAAAACCTCCCAGGATATGAGCTGTGCGCTGCGATTGGCCATGGCTACAGCCTGGGATACGCCTAGTCTAAACAAATCACAGGAGATACCGGAGCCTATTCCGGGTGAACGGAGCGGCGCCCAGGGATAATAGTAAGTGCAGGGAGATCCCTGGGCGCCGCTCTACATGTCAGCATAGTTAGTACACATTTTTTACCCTGATGAAAGGTCCTCTTTAAACAGTACGTCACAAGGGACAAACTATTGAGGCAGATGTGACTGCTAAGACCAGAGATTGGCTGCAGCGGTCATTGGACCATGCCACTTCCTAGTCCTGTGGGGACTTGAAGCAGGAACAAGGCACAGCAGGACTGTTTTTATTTTATTTATTTTTAAATAATGGGGCACACGATACTATAGAGGTTGTCGGCTCCTAGGTCAGACAACCCCTTTAAGCTTCTTAAACCCATGCAGGAACATGGAAATTCCTGGTCAAAATGTCATTCTTAGGGTGGTCTTGCATCACGTTTTATGCCTCCGTTTGACATATATGTTATAAAAAAAGATACAAAAACGCAGTGCACCACGCTCTTGTACCCTGCAGAGTCTGGTAAAAAAAAAAACATATGCCTTTTTTTTTTTTTTTTTTTTTTTACAATGGAACTCTACGGATGCTACTGAATGGCCTCAGCCTGAGGCATCCATTTAATGTATACGTTAAACGGATCGGAAAAACGTGATGTGAACCCAGCCTTAGGGCTCATACCCACACCTGCATTTTACGCTCGTCTACGTGAGGCCTTAGGCTACTTTCACACTCGTGTTTTGGCTTTCTGTTTGTGAGATCCGTTCAGGGCTCTCATAAGCGGTCCAAAATGGATCAATTTCGCCCTAACGCATTCTGAATGGAAAAGGATCCGCTCAGAATGCATCAGTTTGCCTCCTATCAGTCTTGATTCCGCTCTTGAGACGGACACCAAAACACGGCCTGCAGAGTTTTGCTATCCGTTTGACGAAACTGAGCCAAACGGATTTGTCCAGGCATACAATGCAAGTCAATGGGGACGGATCCGTTTTCTCTGACACAATAGAAAACGGATCCGTCCCCCATTGACTTTCAATGGAGTTCATGACTGATCCGCCCAACCCAAAACGTGAGCGTGAAAGTAGCCTTAACCACTTGACCTCATATAACGCTTCCCCAATCTATGATTCTACAACTAAAAGCTGAGCAGTCTCTACAGGTTGATGGAGAAGTGTAGAGAGCGATAATTATTTTTGCCTCCTCTTGTATTGTCTGCGGAGGGCTGAGAAGCTGTCATTTCTGTGATAGTAATGATCCAGCCTGGAATTGTCATTTTGACATGTTTACTTCAAATATTAGAAAGGTGCAGTTTTCTGCTGAGCTAATTTTGATTGTAATTATGATACCTTTAGGTTCCAGTCACGTGGGGCGGATGCAATACGGTTTCTGCCCAGGGGAACTGTGTGCTGAATATCCGCAGTGTAATACAGCAGCAGCAAAATGGATGAGGTTAAACAAATGTCTCCCATGTGCTGTGTAAAATATCCATAACGGATTCCAGCCTTCAACCTGTCACCACTCCTGATCTGCCTGTTTTAGTAACTACTTGCATTCGCCATGTAATATAAATTCTGGGGCATCTTTTCATATAACTCGGTATCATTCCTAGGTTATTCCTACTAGAAGCTTGTGAATTAATTGCTAGTAGTCTGCAGTAAGGGTCCATCTGGGTGTTACCAGTTGGGGATGGGCCCCTGCAGAGTCTAACACCATCCCCTAAGTGCTGCCAGTGTCAGACTGTGTGGACCTTAGGCTACTTTCACACTAGCGATTTAGTTTTCCGGTATTGAGATCCGTCATAGGGGCTCAATACCGGGGAAAAAAATGCTTCCGTTTTTTCCCCATTCATTGTCAATGGGGACAAAACTGAACTGAACGGAATGCTCCTTTCAAGTCAACTGCGACGGATCAGTTTTCTCTGCCACAATAGAAAACGGATCCTTGGCAATGTTAAAGATAATACAATAATACAACCGGATCCGTTCACAACGGATGCAGATGGTTGCATTATCAGTAACGGAAGCGTTTTTGCTGAATCCTGCCGGATCCAGTAAAAACACTAGTGTGAAAGTAGCGTAAATTACAGACTAGTGGCAATTAGTTTATAAACTTCTAGTAGGAATAATAGAGGAATAGCACATCATACAATCATAAGAATAGATGCTGCAGAATTATCTGTTGCCTGGGGAATGCAACTAGTAAGGCAGCCATGTCAGTAGCCGTAGCTGCAGATTTGGAAATCCACAATGCAGGTCGATTTCTGCACAGAAAAAAATCTGCAAAGTGTACATGAGATTTGGAAGAGCTCATACTGCGCTGGTCCTGTAATATGCTGTGGTATTTCTGCACAGGAATCCGCTCAGAGAACGTTCAAGTATTGTCCATCGCTACAGTGTTGGAATGTATTGGCTCAGATGAGCCGAAGTTATTACTTTGCCAAGTCTCGCAACACTTCAGGTAATAACTTAAAAAAAAAATTAATTTCTGCTGTTAAAAACCTTTTCCTGAACTCCGGTTCGATTCCAAGTGGTACCTCAGAACTCGGAACCGAACCCGAGTTCGGGAAATGTTTTTTTACTGTAGAAATTAATTTATGGAATTATTATGTGAAGACTCGCGAAGTAATAACTTCAGCTCATAGGAGCCAATACATTCTAAGGCCTCTTTCACACTTGCGTTGTGTGGATCCGGCGTGCACTTCTGTCGCCGGAAATGCCGCCGGATCCGTTACAACGCAAGACAACTGAAAGCATTTGAAGACTGATCAGTCTTTAAAATGCTTTCAGTGTTACAATGGCAGCCAGGACGCTACTAAAGTCCTGGTTGCCATAGTAAGTAGTGGGGAGCAGATACTTGCAGTCCGTGCGGCTCCCGGGGCGCTCCACAATGACGTCAGAGTGCCTCACGCGCATGGATCACGTGATCCATGCTCATGGGGCGCTCTGACATCATTCTAGAGTGCCCCGGGACTCGGCAGCCGCATGGACGGTAAGTATACTTCTCCCCTGCCTCCCCACTACACTTTACCATGGCAGCTGGGACTTTAGCGTCCTGGCTGCCATGGTAACCATTCACAAAAGCTAAACGTCGGATCCGGCGATGCGCCGAAACGACGTTTAGCCTAAAGCCGGATCCGGATTAATGCTTTTCAATGGGCATTCATTCCGGATCCGGCGTTACGGCATGTCTTCCGGATTTTTGGACGGAGACAAATCCGCAGCATGCTGCGTTTTTGACAACGTCCAAAAAACATTCACATACTGAACGGAAGACATCCTGATGCATCCTGAACGGATTTCTCTCCATTCAGAATGCATTAGGATAAATCCTGATCAGTATCTTTCCGTCCTAGAGCCCGAGGACGGAAAGGAAAAACGCAGATGTGAAAGGGGCCTAATACTGTACAGAGCGCTCTGTACACTATTCAAAAAGTATTATCCGAATTGACTTCGGATGTTTAATCTAAAGTCTATTCACTCTTACCTAGTGATAAACTGTCGCAGTGTGTTAGTGAGAGGTCCCTCCTCTGACAGGATTGCACTGCATTATACTGATTTATAATGCTGTGTAATCCTGAGATTCCTGGAATGTATTGTATTCGGGCTCATGCACACAAACATATTTTTTTTGCAGCCTGTATGTTGAACCATTCACTTCAATGGAGCCCCCTAAAAAAACGGAAATTACTGTGTGCATTCCGTGTCCGCATGGCCGTTCCATAAAATTTTTTATGTCCTATTGTCTGCATTACAGACAAGGATAGGACTGTTTTACTAGAGCTCAGACATTCTGTTCTGCAAAATGGCCGGTATCTGTGTTTTGTGGATCCGCAATATGTGGACAGCAAAACATCCAATGGTTGTGTGCATGAGACCTGAGGGTCACACAGCATTATAAATGGGTATGCTGTACAATCCTGTCAGAGGAGCGAGGCCAGAAAGGGACCTTTCACTGACACGCGCTGGTGTGTATCTGGCCCTATACCGTTACAGCCTTGTGCAAGCTGTGTAGAGTTAAAAGCCTATTACTTGAGGTTCTGAAGACTGTCCTCGCTCAGGGCTCATGCACACGAATATGTGCCGGCCGGGCCCGTTTTGTGGCCCGCAATATATGGGCCCCAGCCATTTTTGCACCGCATCACTGATGCGGACCCATTCACTTGAGTGTTTCCGTAGGGTCTCTCTCCGTGCCTCCGCACTGCAAAAAAATCTTCTATTTTTTTCCGGTACAGACAGATCGCGGACCCATTCAAGTTGAATGGGTCTGAATCCGTCTGTGGAATCTGCATGGATTATGCAAATTACTGTCTCCAATGCATGGAACGGCCAGAACACGTTCATGTGCCCTTAACCTGAAACCTGGAGGCAGTCGGTGTGGATTTACATGGTCACCAGCGCTGGGGGTCGCTGCTCACTCCCTGTTTTCCTGCTGGTGATTGTACCCGCTAATATGTCCCACTGCCAGCCCATGTTCTAACAGAGGCCTACTGAGTGTATATCAGTATATTAAGACGCTGATGCCCCCCACAGACAGCACACTGACCCATTCCTTTCCTTTCTATACATTTTTGTAGATCCATGTGTCAGATCCACAAATCTCAGCAAAGGTCCTGATCTACTCCTTATTTGCAGATGAGAGTAGCCCCTTTTCTATTGATGTACACACGGACGCGACTGTGCACATGAGGCTTTAAAGGAGTTTCCCTTTCTGGTTATTGTTGACCTATGTGTTTGTGAGATGATTATATGGCGCTTACTAACATAGTCTTTGTTGAAACTGACCTATTTTTTACATTTCATGAGGTAAGTCCCCTTTTTTGCCCGCTCTTTTGTGCTTTTCACAGGGAAGTTCTGTCCATAAAATGGCTGCTGATGGAGGGTCATGTGATGTCTCCTCTGTTCACATACACTGCACCTGCCATCTGTACTTGCACAATTGGGAGTTTAGTGCAGGAGATATCACATGGAGGTGATCTGCCTGGTCACATGACCCTTCATCAGCGGCCATCTTATGGACAGGACCTCTGTGTGAACAGCACAGGAGATTTGCCTAACAAGAGATAATGGCTTATGAAATATTAAATTGCACAGGATATTAACATAGGCTGTATTAGCAATTGTAATATAGTCCTCTTACATACACATTGGTCACAAGTAGCCAGAAAATTGCCAACCCCTTTAATATGTGTTGCTCACTGTTTAGTTTTTAGTTGTGCCCTTTGTTTCATGCTGTGTTTGACACATACCATTGAGGCCTTATTCACACCTCAGTGATTTTCATTAGTGATTGTGAGCCAAAACCAGGAGTGGAGCCTACACAAGGATAAGATGCAATGGAAAGACCTGCACCTGTTCTGTGTTTAGAGCTGCATCCAGGTTTTGGCTCACAATAACTGACTGAACACTGACGTGTGAATAAGGCCTTGGGCTTTGTACACATCACGTTTTTGTCCCTCGTTTAATGTACACACATGACGTATATGTTAAAATTTGGGGGGTTCTATCTCTCCTTGGGGAGCGCGCCGAGACTTATAAGCCCTACATGCTCCTCTGGAATTCTGGGAAGAAAGGGAGGCAAATGAGCTCTCAACAAGCTCTGCCTCTAATGCCTCATTCACACATCAGTGTTCGGTCAGTGATTTCCATCAGTGATTGTGAGCCAAAATCAGGATTGGAGCCTCAACAGACATAAGGTATAAGGAAAATATCTGCACCTGTTCCGTGTTCAGAGCCGCACCTGATTTTGGCTCAAAATCACTGATGGAAATCACTGACCGAACACTGACTGTGTGAATGAGGTGAATGACTATAATGAGGCGGGGGCGGAGCTACGGCGGGGCACGGCCGGAGATGGGCGAACTAAAAGTACTGCATGTCCGACTTTTTCACTGTCGTGCGGCGGTGTAGCTCTGCCTCATTATAGTCAATAACGGAGCGGCAGCACACGGGTACTTGCGGCATGGCGGATCCAGCGGGCTGTTCACCTGCCGGATAGCCATGCCGCAAGTGTGAAAGTACCCTAATGCCACCAGATGTAAGGCAGCTATCCTATAAGTCAATGTTTGACCCTTTAAGTAGGCCTTGAGACATAACTCGGATGTTAAAAGGGTTATCCAATATCATAAACCGCCCCCCATGTGCCAGGTCTCTCACAGGGAGTATACTTACCCTGATCCCCGCACCGCCGCTGCTGCTTCTCCCTGTATACGGATGAAAACATCCGGTGTCGGGAGCAGCCAATGGCAGGTGGGAAAGGGGACGAGCCTCCCTAGCATCGCGGGTGACACCAGATGTTTTCATCCGTGTACAGGAAGAAGCGGTGGTACAGGGAGGGGGTCGGCACATGGGGGGGGGGGGGCAGTTTATAATATTGGGTAACCCCTTTAAATAAGCCAGCACCTCATCTGCAGACAGCTGTTTAGGGGTGATTGCCCATCATCCGTGCAGAGCAGATAGTACTGGGTGAGAGGCCTAGGTCAGAATTTGGGGGGGTACTATCTCTCCTTGGGGGGAGAGAGTGCCTTAGTCAGCGTGAGGAGACCAATAGGCCATACATACACCTCTGGAATTCTGCTCTGCACTGATGAGGGGCAATTATAGGATGCTGCCTTACATCTGGTGGCATCAGAGGCAGAGCTTGTTCAGAGATGCCGTACAGTGGCATTTGTCAGCATAGGAATTCTGTTTTTGATGGAAAAGCACAGTGTACTACAATTTTACATTATTTCTTTTCCCAACGGATATGTTAAATGTGGGACCAAAGGATGTTGTGAATACAACCGAAGATCTTTTGAGGGAGTCCTATTAAAGGACATCTGTCAGCAGGATCAACCCTATTAAACCAGGTGCGCAGGTTGAGCAGTGCTGTATTGTCTTTTCTAAACCTACTTATCATTTCATTGTCTCTCATTACTACGGAGATCACTTCAGTGTCACTGGTGGCCCCTGTGTGGTAATTGCACAGTGCTGCAGCCAACCTGCCTGACCAGTCCAGGACTGGGCGGCCTATTGTCATCTATGCTTTGGTTGCCAGGCAAATGGTGTCTTTAGCAAGCTGTCCTTCCTCCGTGTCGCCCTCAGGGAAAGTTGTCCTCTTGCAACGGGCCACCTCCCAGGGCCCAACTAGATGTGGAACCCAGTTGTAGGAATGGCCGAGTGGTATAGGGTGGCCTATAATGTCTCTTTATGTTGAGTCTGTCACTGCTCCTACCGGGATACGACTGGACCCCAAGCAGACAAAGGGGGTAGTTGAATTGTGGGATGAAGAATAAAGTCCAGACCTTGTGATGAAGTTGAAAAGCAGCTTTAGGCCTCTTTCACACGAGCGTGTCCAGATGCGTTCAGTCAAAACTGTTTGATTTCACAGGCAAAGCCATTCAGTTTTGCCTGCGATTGCGCTCAGTTTTTTCCGCGCAGGTGCAATGCGTTTTGATGCGTTTTTTCACGCGCGTGATAAAAAACTGAAGGTTAACAAACAACATCTCCTAGCAACCATCAGTGAAAAACGCAACGCACCCGCACTTGCTTGCAGATGCAATGCGTTTTTCACGCAGCCTCATTCACTTCTATTGGGCTAGGGCATGAAAAACGCAGAATATAGAACATGTTGCGAATTTTAGGCAACGCACAAGTGATGCGTGAAAAAAAACGCTCATGTACACAGACCCATTGAAATGAATGGGTCAGACAAAACTGGGAAGCCTCTGGATCAATGTAGTTCTTGTAGGCCCATCGCATTGATTAATTCAGATGCCAAAGTGTTGGCCAGCCGGTTATCGTCGATTGTAGGTATGGACCAGTCGGGTTTCATGCCTGGAAAGGCGACGGTCGACAGATATAAATTTGAGACGCCTTTTCACTAACCTTCAAATAACTCGAGATAATGCAGGTAGCAGAGCATTTGCCTCACTGGATAATGAGAAGGCATTTGATTCGGTGGAATGGGGGTTTATGTAGGCGGCGTTGGAGAAGCTGGGGGTCCCCCAAACTTTCCTTCAGTGGCTACATATGTTATATGCGCGCCCATCGTTGAGAGTCTGAGTCAACAGACACTTATCCAGACCCTTTGTGCTGGAGAGGGGCTCCAGGCAGGGGTGTCCTTTGTCACCTCTCTTGTTTGCTTTAGTAATAGAGCCACTGTCGTTTGTATAGGGCGTAGTCCCAGAATTCAGGGGAGGGATGTTGCAGGCATATCAGAAAAAATCTCTTTACGCGGATGACATGTTGATTTACTTGGGAGATGTCGGCCCCTCCCTGGAAGCTCTCTTGGAGACGGTTGACTCCTATGGTTCGTATTCAGGCCTCCGGGTCAATTGGTCCAAATCAGCACTATACTTAGTGGATAATATCCTACCCCAGAATATTTTAACTAAGTCTTCCCTCCTAGTAGTAGATAGTTTCACCTATTTGGGGATAGCTATTCATAAAGATGTTTCCCGATTCAATGCGCTCAATGTGCAGCCGGTAGTACAGTATATCTCTCAGAAGTTGAAGGCTTGGGAATCACTACCGCTATCCTTGATTGGTCGTATTAACATCTTCAAGATGGTTCTCCTCCCAAAGCTGTTGTATCTATGTAGAGCGACCCCTCTGGTGTTACCAAAATCTCATTTTCAGGCCTTGGAACGCTTGTTATCAGAACAACAAAACAAAAATAGGTGCCTAAAACATCACTTTTAATTAGATACGTTAAAAATCCTCTGGATATACATATATAAGTAACAGTGTACAACGTATAGGCGAGGAACCACTAGTATACCAATGATTATATCAGCTGCCCCCTATCTAGTGACAAAGGGGAGGGGTGAGGGAACAGGGAAGGAGGGGACACTGGGTCTATGGCCCTCAAATCTCACCCTATATTAATTCCCTTAAGGACTAGAGAGGCGCCTCCTAAATGCGTACTGGTGCTTGCCCTAACAGTGAAGGACTGCCCAGTTTCGTCATGAGGAAAGGGAAGGAGGTGAGGGGGTCCCTACAATCAGGGAGGCAGTTGATATGGTAACTTATCCGTGTGACAAAATAAAGGTGACTGTGGGGGAGGAGGGAAACACAGGGAATGCCCCCTCACACACAGATACGCCACCGTCAATACCCGACGCGTTTCCCTGGCCAGCCGGCCAGTTTATCAGGCGAAGTAGCAAAGATGGTATGATGAACAGGCACAACCTGAAAACAATGTTTGTATTGGAGTGCTCAAATTCATCAGTGCGCGATAATAAGAACCGGATGACTTAGCTTATAAATGCGACTTTGATGAGTCCAGCCTACCGGAGCGCGGGGCCATAAGGTCCATATGGCACAGTCCGCTATAGTGGAAGCACCGCGTGTGGCAGCAGCAGCCTCCTGCTTGTTATCACCCTTTTTGTGGAACAAACTGGTACGACGTATAGCTAGGAATACTCTACGAGCCAGGGGGGGACTGGCGCTTCCGGACACGACTTATATTACGTGGCGACTCAACTAAATTATGCGGCTTGGTGGATTAGGGCGGACTCGTATAATCCGGCGGTGGTATTGGAGGCGGCCCTAGTAGGATCATATGAGGCCTTGACTAACTTAGTATATCGAGCAGGAAGGTACCCAGTGAATCAACTCACTATGCTGATGACTGGAGTGATTAAGGCCTGGAATGTCTTTGCAATTGGGAAGGGAGAGGGTGAGCAGAGCGGCGTATGGTCCCCAGTGACGCCTTTGTGGAATAATCCCAAATTGGCGGACTTGATTTCTCTGACTTTGTGTTCTGACCGCGGAGTGGTGTCAAATGCCTTACTCAAATTTATAAAGAGGGTTTTTTCAAAATGTTCTCAGCACTGCAGGCAGAGTATAAACTGCAACCGACTTCCTTTTTTAGATTTTTGCAGTTGCGGCATGCCTGTGAAGCTCAGTTTTGGAATGGCCCTCTGCGGTTGGAGTACAGTGCAGTGGAGAAAATCGCCAGAAGAGAGGTTCACTGTAAAATGGTTTCGTCTTTTTATGGGTTCCTTATCTCTTCCCGACCTTCGCCGTTGGCGAGGGCTTTCCTCAAATGGCAGGCGGACATACCTCTTCTGAAGATTTCACATGAGAAAGAACTGACTGCCTCATGGAGAAACATGGTGATCGGTGCACGGGATCAGTTGATTCAGAATAAGTGGTTACATAGAGTATATCTTACACCTGTGAGACTAGTACGCATGCGTAAACTTTACTCTGATGTCTGTACGCGTTGTAATGGTGGTAGGGGGACTCTGTTACATATGATTTGGGAATGCCCGATTATTGGGGAGTTCTGGAGGGAGGTGCACGAATATCTTAACGCTTGGTTGGGGCTCCCAGCAGTGGTAGCTCCGGAAGTTGGTCTGGTTAATGACATTATCCCAACCAAATATGATTGCATTCTCTACAGGTTGTTGTTCTATGCGAGGAAGTCAATATTGCTTAATTGAAAACCCCCAAAGAAGCCAGGGCTGTCACACCGGATCCAACTTATTAACGATGCATTGCTCATGTACAAATTAACGTATGAGGCCAGGGGGGTCTCTGACAAATTCCAGAAAATCTGGGGTGTTTGGCTCGGTGCAGACTCGGTCATGGAGTGATTGAGTCAAAGTACCTGCTGGAGGTTCAGGTCACTGCCAGGGTGAATGTGTGAGTGAATGTTGAACTGACTGTTGAGTGGAGTTCTGGAGAGGTCCCTACGCCAGGAAATATACTGCTTATGATTGATATGTGATTATCCTGTTACTTATTCTGAATGTGATGGTCGAATTCTCATTGTTCATGTGGGGATTTCCCTGTCTATGTTTGATTTTCTCTTTTGAAAATGAAAATAAAGCCTATAAAAAAAAAAAAAAATGAATGGGTCAGGATTCAGTGTGGGTGCTATATAACTCCGCATTTGCTGTATGCTGCACTTTCCTTCTGTAGTCTGTCTCTGAGGTTATACCAGGGAACTTTCTTCCTGGCTTCTGAGGCTTCAAGCTTCTGCCTCCATGGCCAGCTGAGCTTAGCGTGCTCTGGCTGGCTTGGTTTGGGCTTGGGTACGTCCCGAAGAGATGTGGCCCTGCACATCTTCATCTAGCTTGGGGTAAGCTAGGACTGACCTCTAACTAGTCACCACCCTTCCTTAGAGAGAGAGTTAGAATGGAAAGAAGGGTTCTATTTTCTTCTAACTGTAGCTCTGCCATGCTTGCTGCCACCTACTGGTGAACCAGGTACATTACACGATCACATAAACAGTTTCAAACTTTAGTAATGCACAGTGTTCAGAACCTGAAATAAATACACAGATTACATTATATAAGACCATTAGAGATGGTAGCAAGGTATAAAGGTGGTAATGCCACTCTGGGGCATTATACTCTAAACCAGATTCTATGTATAATGGCTTGTATGAAGGGTAATGGCCTGTAGACCTGGGACAACTCTTATCTCGTGATACTTTAGGCCTGTGCTATTCTTCTGCTTTATATAACATTTTAGCCATGGTATGCTTTGCCTGTTCTTGTAATGCCCATCCACCTGCTACATCCATCAGTTAGAGCAAGGATTAGTGTCGACCATGTCTGGTGGCAGATTGAATAGTTCTTTGCTCCTTTTCCTTTTTTTTTTTTTTTTTATAATCTCATCACAGTCAGGCCTCGTTCATACTTCTGTGAATCATAGAAGTGTGCAGTCTGTTTTCTTCAGCACATGGATCCATTGATGAATTTTTTTTCTATTATTTCTTTAAATTTTTAATGTGTTCACATCAGTGGTTAGTGACGCATACCAAACTGACCCACTGAAGTCTGTGGGTTGACAGCATCCGCTTTCTGTCAGTGGTTTTCACTGACTTTGGGTAGGAGATATTTTGGAAGTCCCTTTTTCATCCTAGCAGTGCACGTGGATACCGAGGACATACATGGACCATTCACGGATGAAACACAGAGGTGAAAATTTTTCATTTACCCTATGCCAGTTTCTTGACGTAAAAAGTCTGGTGTTTCAGTGCCGCGCTCGCTGCTTTCCCAAAAAGAGGGAGGGGCCGAGGCCAGTCATTATTATTATTAAAGAGTCATCCATTCCATGGCGGTGTACCTACATAATATAAAACAAGTACAATGTGCAGGAATAAGACTAGTTACAAACGGGTACAGAAGGAGAGGGGATGGGAGGAGGACACAGTAGGTGAAGGTAAAGCTGGTCATGGCGGTATAGCGTCAGCAGGGTTACTGTAGGTTGTACGCTTGTCTTAGGGTTGGGTTTTCAGGTTTCTTTTGAAGGTTTCCACTGTGGGTGAGGGTCTGATATGTGTGGGTACAGAGTTTGAGTATTGAGGATGCACAGGAGAAATCTTGGGGGTGACTGTGGGAAGAGCAGATAGGAGGAGAGTAGAGAAGTTCTTGTGAGGATCAGAGATTACATGTGGGAGGGTATTGGGAGATCACGGAGTACTGGGGAATGGAGAGCCAGAGAAAGGATTGACAGGAATAATGGTGGGAGAAATGGATTAGTTAAGACTAGATGTGTGAGTCTGCTAGATGGGAGGACATAGAGGAGGATGTTACAGTAGTCTAGGTGGGAGATGATGAGGGCATGTACAAGTATTTTTGCACGCTCTGGATTGAGGAATGTGAGAATCCGAAAGATATTTTTGAGTTGGAGGCGGCAGTTATTACAACAGACTTGTCAGGAGAGGTGACAGGTCCTCTTTAAGCCAGAAACAATAAAAGAAAAAGCAATGGGTAAGGGGGCACTAAAAGACAAGCTAACCCCTTGATGACCGAGCAGTGTTACCCTTCAGCTAATAAAATAAAAGTCAGGACTGATTATAGGCTTTGGCTTGTCCTTCTTAAAGCCATGTATTGTGGAAACCCTGTTCCTTCTAAACACACATGTCAGAAACGAGTACAGAGAGCCTGGGGGAACTCCTGAGGCTCCGGCTTTTCTAGCCCTTTCCCAAATATGATTTCTATTACATGTTGTAACTCAAGCACATGTTCTGCTGTGAGAAAATTATATGCGTAACCTCTTCGGGTCGGAGGCAGGCCGAGCCTGAACGGAAGAGCTTCCTGTTGCTCAACTGTCTTCAGTTTTTTTTTTCTCGTCTCCATGAAGTCTCTTTTTAGGCAGAGACATTTGCACTAGATAGTACATGATATAAGACATGAAAATTCATTCCCGGTGTGCGTGTTTGCTAGAAATAATGAAGAATATCGATGGCAATAAAAGATGTCATTTACCCTGCTGTGTTCGCTTGGGCTGAAGGCCTAAGCGGTGATTATAAAAGGAAGCGATATAATAGCTGACAGGAATTAAGCCACCTCACTGGCACGTACTGTCTCACTGCCACAGATGATGACTGGAAAAGCAAGTGGCTCGATATGGCACTGCGCAGATTGCCAGGGCCTGATCTTTCCATGCAAATCTAACCTGACGGATCATGGAGACCGTAAATATGCATGTTCAGGAGATCTGATGAAGTAACGGTGTCGGCATCCTATGTTATATGACAGATCAACATTTTCCACTGTGACTGACCAGACATGGAACAAGCATTGTGTAGGCTCGGTCTGTTAGTATAGCGCCGCCCGTACTGCTTGCCCCGGGTGAAAGGGGACGAGATTTTATATCCTGTCTATCATTAAAATATCACTGCCCTGTGGTTGATACGGGGCACCTATGTGACCAACAACGAATTAGAATAAGATCAATGTCATTTCCTGAGTTGTCCATTTTTGGCTAGAGCTCAGGGGCTACGGTAGAATGCTTAAAGTTTGAAGAGTTAAAAGGGTTGTGCCAAGTTTGAAGTTCTGTGGATAGGGGAGAACAAACTGATCATGGGTGTCTGACCGCTGGGACCCCCACTGTTCCTGAGAATGGCCGTCTCGTTCCCTCAGTCTGATGATGTAGCAGATTGAGCATGCACCCTCGCTTCATTCATTCTCTATAGGACTGCTGTAGATGGCCGAGTACAGCATTCTGATATTTCGGGCGGTCCCTTAGATCCATCAGATTGGTGGAACTGGACCCCCTTTTTTTTTTTTTTTTTTCAGCATCTGGGGGCCCCAGCGATCAGACCCCCACCGATCAGTTGGCACAACCATTTTAAGTTGGATAAAAGTTTGTCACATGGGACAATTTAGGTGGGGTTGGCCTAATAAGGCAAGCATTACTGGACATGGAGCAATATGGTGCAAGTACCATGGGGTGGGGGGCGGGTTTATAATTTCTACTGAGAGAGGGTCCATTCACACGTCCGCAATTCCGTTCCGCATTTTGCGGAACGGAATTGCGGACCCATTAGTTTCAATGGGGACAGATGATGTCCCGGCCGGGTCCGCAATTGCGGATCCGCACTTCCGGGTCCGCAATCGCGTTCCCGAAAAAAATAGAACATGTCCTATTCTTGTCCGCAAATGCGGACAAGAAAAGGCATTTTCTATGAGAGTGCCGGCGATGTGCGGTCCGCAAATTGCGGAACGCACATCGCCGATGTCCGTGTTTTGCGGATCCGTGGATCCGCAAAACACACACGGACGTGTGAATGGACCCATATACTGAGTCTTTTTGAGAAGTTGAAAAGCACACTCCGACTCCAGTGGAGGTAGGGTGGCGTAAAATAAAATGGAGTAACCTTTCTATGCAAAATTGCTATTTGGGAAGATGCACCAACTTTGCGCAAATTCCGTCAACACAGGCGGAACTGACTTCAAAAGTAAATTCCCCTCATGATAACTTCCCGCTGTGTGTTATAGCATGCCCACTAAAAACCCGACATGTTTCAAGGCGAAGCCTACACAACGCTTATGACGTGCTGCAGGGTGCCCCGACCTGACAGTTGCAAGAAATCCAGTCGCCTGCTCCCATTTTGCTTCTTAGGCCTTATTCACACGTCCGTAGTGTTTATGGATCCGCAAATTGCGGATCCATAAACACACCCGGCCGGCAGCCCCATAGAAATGTCTATTCTTGTCCGCAATTGCGGGCAAGAATAGGACATGCTCTACTTTTTT
The DNA here is from genome assembly GCA_033119425.1 of Bufotes viridis. NCBI lineage: Eukaryota > Metazoa > Chordata > Amphibia > Anura > Bufonidae > Bufotes > Bufotes viridis. The sequence goes on from CM065596.1 coordinate 111,450,529, forward strand.
GCGGAGCTGCGGCCGTAAGATCGGCGGCGCGCTCCGCAAAAACTGATGCGGAGAGCACAGTGTGTGCTCTCCGCATCGTTCCGTGCCCCATTCACAGTCAATGGGTCCGCATGTATTCTGCAGAATTGCGGAATACATGCGGACGTGTGAATAGGGCCTTAGAAATGTCACACATGAATGAATTCTTGATCTGACTCTGCATGTGCTGCACCAAGGTTTTTGGGGGCATTAATCATGTGCATTGCCATTCGATGAACCACTTAAAGGGGTTATTCAGGTTGTGTCGCGATTCCGTGTGATGACCACTTCTGGGATCACATCCTGTACATTGGTCAGAAAATCTGTCAGGTAATCTGCTGGTGAAATACAGCCCTTAGATCACATGCCCAATCATTGGTCAGATGGCGTGTTACACACAGATCTTTTGTCATACACCCCAATTATTGGTCTGATTGGACAGATATTGGTCAGATAATCTTTAATACAGCCCTTAGCCTGGGGTTAGAGCTCGCAGCGCATGCGCAAGTTTGAATCTCTTGCCCCAATGCTAGACTTGAGCCCCATAGACATGATTGTCAGCAGATCCTACCAGCAAAAATGTGTAGGTAGCTTTAATTTGTGATGTTTTTCTTGCACTGTTGGTGTGAAGAGAATTGTGGTAAGTTTTCAGTTTACATAAGGTTGTTCCTTGGTGGTTTACGACTCCTACAGCAGAGATCCTATCAGCAGACTGAAGCTTTGAGCCTGAGCTTGTTTGTGCAGCTCTGTTTATACGATTCCGCTGTGAAGTCGTTCACTTACATCTCAAGAAGACGTTTGGGTCTTGCAGGGGAACATGGCTGTTCACTGGTTTTCACATTGCTGCTTTTCAAGTTAGTGTTTACCAGACCATCCGCAAGTCTTATTTTATAAGCTTTCATTTCTGCTTTCCCAATGCACAATGTACCCGGACAGCTGAAGCTTCTCATTTTTGTATTAATAATTTGGCAGCATCAAAAAAAATGATCCGTTGTCAACTATAAAGGGCGCCTGTCAGCAGATCTGTCCCTATGGCACTGTCTGACCTGTTACATGTGCGCTTGGCAGCTGAAGGGTCCCATGCTCAGGTTTCTGAATTGCTGAGAAAAATAGTTATATTTGCAAATGAGCTTCTAGGAGCAACGGGCGCATTGCTGTTGCACCTAGAGGCTCTGCTTTCTCTACAACTGCCGTGCCCCCTATGCTTTGATCGACCAGGCCACACAGTGAAAACATGATCACTCCTAGCTCTGTCAGAGGACACGGCAGTTGCAGAGAGAGCAGAGCCTCTAGATTTATTGGCAACGCCCCCCCCAATTTCTCCTAGAGGCTAATTTGCATATTTTCATATGAACATGGGACCAACACAGATGTCTTCAGCTGCCAAGGGCACATGCAGCAGGTCAGATAGTTTCGTAGGTACAAATCTGCTGACAGATGAAATGTTAATGGTAAGTAGAATATTGATGACCTCAGGTTAGGTGATTGGTGGGGGTCCGAAAATCACCACTGATCAGCTGTTTGGAGAAACCAAAATGCTTCGGTGAGCACCGAGGCTTCTATACCGCTTACCAAGCACAGCGCCATTCATTGTATAGCGGCTGTGCTTGGTATTGCAGCTCCAGCCTGTTCAGTTGAAGGAGACTTGGCAGCAAACGGGCCAGGTGACCGATGAAGATGTCACTGGCCTAACAGAATCTGCAGCATTGTGACCTCTACAAAGAGCAGATCAGAGAGGTGCCAGGAGTCGGACCCTTAATGATCAGCTATTAATGATCAGTATTTTACTCCCGGAATACCCCTTTAAAGATGCTTTAAAATTATTGCATCAATATAATCGTATAGTGAGATGTACACGGTTGTTTGGGATTTATGAATTCTTAGGGTACTTTCACACTTGCGTTATTCTTTTCCGGCATAGAGTTCCGTCAAAAGGGCTCTATGCCGGAAAAGAACTGATCAGGCATATCCCCATGCAATCTGAATGGAGAGAAATCCGTTCAGTTTGCATCAGTATGCCTCCGTTCAGTCACGGTCAGACGTTTTGGCCGAACATAATGCCGCAGCGTGCTGCAGTATTATGTCCGTCCAGAATGCCTGATCAGTCGCCGGAATGCCGGATCCGGCATTCATTTACATTGACTTGCATTAGTGAATTGCGAAACAACTGAAGAATGGATGCGTCGTTCCGGTCTGCGCATGCGCAGACCGGGAAATCTGTGAAAAAGACTGCAAGACGGATCCGTCCATCCACATGACAAGCGGAGAGACGGATCCGTTCTTGCAATGCATTTGTAGATGGATCCACACCGGGATCCGTCTACAAATGCTGTCAGTTGTCACACTGAACGGCGGATCCGGCTGGCAGCTCCGACAACGGAACTGCCTCCCGGATCACACTAACGCTAGTGTAAAAGTACCCTTATCCGTACACATATTTCACTGATCAAGTCTATTGCACTTCACTTTTTTTGCTGTAGCTTCTTTTCCACAGACTTTAGGGCTCATGCACACAGCAGCGTCGCAGGTGCAGACCCTTGTACAGTGGTAGCCTCCCTACATGGGCCTTCTGTGTGCTGCCATTATGGGGCCCCTGACAGATCCTATTATTCCTAGGATTCGGTACTTCCAGGGAAGGATCCCTTAGGAATATCTCACAAATAAGATGTGCGCCCCTTGTACAATCGCCACTGTTTCAGGATCCATGTGATGATCTGAATTTCAGTCTCGACACAATAAACCATTGTGCACATTGGTTTATTTCCTTGGTACACCATGTGAATTGTTAGTTTGAGGACAGTTTGTATTGTACTAGAGGATCTGAGGCCGGCACTTGGATTTCTGCCGTGAATGTATGGTGGATCGGCACAAGGGTTGTTTGAGTGCTGATTTCATGTACATTTTGGCACTTGCGAACTTGGGCTACTTTCACACTAGCATTTTTGCTGGATCCGGCTGGGCTCAGCAAAAACGCTTCCGTTACTGATAATACAACCGTCTACATCCGTTATGAACAGTTCCAGTTGTATTATCTTTAACATAGCCAAGATGGATCCTTCATGAACTCTATTGAAAGTCAATGGGGGGTGGATCCGTTTTCTATTGTGTCAGACTTATCCCAGGACGGAAAACAAACTGTAGCATGCTGCGATTTGCTCTTCGGTATGAGAACAGAATGCATTTTGGAGCATTCCATTCAGTTACGTTTTGTCCCTATTGACAATGAATGGGGACAAAACTGAACCTTTTTTCCGCTATTGAGACCCCATGATGGATCTCAATACCGGAAAATATTAACGGTAGTGTGAAAGTAGCCTTGGGTTGCAAGCATTAATAGCTTTAGTTGTGCCACGCAGGTGGGAACGGAGTGGCAAAACACATGTGGATTAAAGCAAATAGTCACGGTTTTGGACCAATGAAGCACATAAAACCATGCAGAACAACAACTAGTGTGACACACCCGCCACATGTATGGGCACCTTATAAACTGCTGTGCCATTGATGGGTCCGTTATAGACTCCTGGACTGCCTTCCATACTCTGAAGACATACTGCTGGGTTCATTGACGTCTGATGAAATTTGTCTTGGGGTACTTTTACACTAGCGTTAAAGTTTTCTGAATGGATAGAAATCCGTGCAGGATGTCTTCAGTTCAGTCCATCTTACAGTTTTTTTCCGGAACACTTGCCGGAATGCCGGATCCGGCATTATTTTCCATTGCAATGTATTAGTGCCGGATCCGGTACCAAGTGTTCCATAAAAACAGATCTGGTTTCCCGATCTACGCATGCCCAGACCTCTAAATCTGTGAAAAAAATAAATACCGGATCCTGTTTTCCGTATGACACCGGAGAGACGGATCCGGTATTGCAATGCATTTGTTAGACAGATCCGGAAACAAATGCTATCCGTTTGCATACCAGAATCCTCTACTGCTAGTGTGAAAGTACCCTTAGTATGTGAGATAGGAAAAATGAAAAAGTTACATTCGAGACAATGGCACAATGTGAGTTTTACAATCTCTGAGAATCTGCATCTGTATAAAGGCCCCTTGCAGACGAGCGTGAGCGGATTAGGTCTAGATGCGTTCAGTGACAACTGCGCGATTTCGCAAGCAAGTACATTCAGTTTTGTTTACGATCGCGTTCAGTTCCGTTTTTATCGCGTGGGTGCAATGTGACTTAATGCGTTTTGCACACGCGTGATAAAAAACTGAATGTTTACAACCAACATCTCTTAGCAACATCCATGAAAAACGCATCGCATCTGCACTTGCTTATCGGATGTGATGCGATTTTTCACGCAGCCCAAATTACTTCTATAGGGCCAGCGTTGCGTGAAAATCTCTGAATATAGAACTTGCTGCGATTTTCACGCAAAGCAAAAGTGATGCGTGAAAACCATCGCTCATGTACACAGACCCATTGTTCGCATCACGCATTGCACCCGCACGGAATACTCGCTCGTCTACAAGGGGCCTAAGGGCTCCTGCACATGACCATATCTGTTTTTGCGCTCCGTGGAAATACCGGCTGAGTGCTTGCCGTCATTTATTTATTTATTTTTCTCTTGCAGAGAAGTCCTATCCTTGTCCATAAAAACGGACAAGAATAGGACATGTTCTAATTTTTTTTTGCGGTTCAGCGGAATGGAACTACGGATACGGACAGCACACAGGTGTGCTTTTCACCTATTTTGCAGCCCCATTGAGATGAATGGTACACAAATTGACCAAACAATATTAGCATTTTCTTTTTCATGCTACTACCCATTGATCTGTTTAATTTGTGATGTCCAGCTTGATTATTTTATTTTTTTCTTCTGAAGGGGGACTGCGGTATAGTTTCTGTATAACAGATGGCAGTGTCACTTTGGTAAATGAGCAGCTGATCTTTCCTTTGTCTCCCTTGACATCAATTCTATGTAGCATTGAGGTGATGCAAAATGTTTCTTCCCCATTTGCTGCTTGCACAACAGACTGGCTAGACCGGGGCTGGCATCACATCTTGGGTTGTGCTTCCTGTACATGAAGCTATTTGCTTGTGGCATATAAGGGTATGAAATATACATTCTGATGACCTTGTAAAAAGTTTGGCTGGTCTTGAACAAGTGGCTGAATAACACTTAAAGGGGTCGTCTCACAAAAAATATTCTACGTTTTTTAAACCAGCCCCTCAATCTGAATACTTTTGTAACTGCATGTAATTAAAAATGTAGCATAGCCACTGAGTTATTCAATAAAATGTATCAGTATAGCGCCACCTGCTGTTTATTTTCTTCTTTCGTTGTCCTGATCACTGAGAAGGCCGCACACGCTCAGTTTCATCCTGTAACTGCCTCCTGAGCTGTGATAGGGAGATCATGGACACACCTCCTGAGCTGTGATAGGGAGAGCTGAGGCACGCCCCCTTAGCTGCAGCAGAAAAGACCCCCCCCTCCGGGCTCTCAGCTTCATATAATGAATGGGGAGATCTCTGGATCCATGTGAGGTACAGGGCTGGTTAAATGGGAATCTGAAATGGGCTTTGGTACTGGCTGGTACCTTGGTACCAAAACCCACTTTGGATTCCTATTGTAAATGGTTTTTAAATACGCAGATATGAATACAGTATTAATTCCCCAAAGTCTTGCGCGACTTGGGGGAGACGAAGTTTGGCTCGGAGCCAATACATTTTAATGCTGTACGGAAACAGCATTAACATTGAAGTTTTTGAACATTGTATAGCGGCTGTGCTTTGTATTGGTTTTCAAGTGAATGTGGCTGAGCTGCTTCCATGCCATGTTCATGATCGTGTGTCGCTCGGCCTAGGAAAAGCAGAGAAAAGGCTGCAGTGCTCACAGGAGTGCAGCTGCCTTCTCGAACAGCTGATCGGCAGGGTTCAGTTGTCAGACTCCACTGATCAGATACTGTGGATAGGTCATCAATATCAAAATCCCAGAAAGCCTCTAAGTGCACTGGGGCAGAGCTTCTTTTTGAAGTGCTCTCTGCATTGTTACCTAACAACCCCTCCCCTTTTGCTTTGAGTGACAGCTGTATCATCCAACAGGATACCACTATGGCTGTCACTCAGAGCAGAGGGGAGCGATGCTGAGAGTTCTTCAGGCAAGCCCCGGGCACTTGCAGGAGCAGAATGTCAGAGCACGTCGGTGTTTTGGTTGGGGATTGGAGCCTCCACAAACATAAGGTAAAGATCTACACCTGGTTTTGGCTCACAATCAATGATGGAAATCACTGACCAAACACTGACGTGTTAATGAGGCAAAAGTCCTCATGCACATAACCAGGTGCAGTCTGGGAAATACGCCCCGTGGGTCGGCCTCATGTCCTGCGTTGACAGAGGCTTCTCCGACACAAACTCTCTGCAACATGGTAATTTCTGATGCAGTGAGTACCTATATGATCATGGGCACAGTTCATGCTGGGACATCCTGGCACTGACTGTACCCACTATACAGCACCCTGATCACTGTCCCCGATACCAGCACACGTAGCTGGGTTTTCTGTGTATGTGCTGTATGTATCCCTGTTTCCAGGAAACGTTCCATGTTGTGGTTTCCGTGAAGAGGAGCTGTAGTTAGTCTTCATGACCTTTAGGACTGACCTTGTTTCTTCCCATTTCTTAGACAACAGGGTCGTTCTGTATAGACACATGAAGGTTATCCCGGCTTCCAGAAACACACAGTACACACACAAAATAAAAAAAGGTTTGCTTAGGCATAAAAATTAGTTTATTTTCTTACCTTTGTGTAGGCGTTACATGTTGTTTTGTGACAGCATTTTTGTTACCCAGCTAAAGAGCAAACAAATTACCTTCTATACCGATACACGACTCTCCGATGATGTATGTGGTAGACATGTGGTATGTGCAGACAGCCTGTCACACACTATAAACCCACCAAGCCAGCTCGTGACAAGTTCCTTCATGAGCTACGCACTGTCGATGTTGAAAGTAGGAAGTGGGTATAAAAATGTGAACCGACTGTGTAGGATGGTGTGCATTTCCTTTCTACAGGCTACAAACAGGTTAACCGGCCTTAGCGATAGTTGATAGGTGGGGAAATTCTCCAGCCAGCTTGAGACAGAGCCCTATACCAGCCTCTGAGGAACAAACTGAGACTACATCATAGTGTACCATCCACTTAGAAGGGGTAATTGTGTGTGTTAAAAATTCTGTGGCGATAACCTGCCTACCGCTTCTAGACTCCAAAGACCTTTGTCTGATAGAATAGGAGCCCTGGCATGGAGACAGGTTGCCAATCTGCTACGTAACTGCAGCCCGCATTTGGGTACTTGTAATGTATTTAGAAGAGAACGGCGATTGATAGGAATACAGTAAAAGGGAGAGAGAGAGCTGGCTGAATGGAGAGTAAAGGTACAGGTATTGGAAGATTGCAGACATCCCAACCTGCGAAAACTCATTTCAGGGAGGTGCACTTCTCATTTAGGGGAGGTTTTCTGTTTTTACTTTTTTCACGAACTTTTTATTACATGCATCAGCCCCCCAGTGCCTCTGAATCAGCCCCCCCCTCCCCCCCCAAAAAAAAAAAAAACTAATAAAACCAAAGGCACCCTGAAAATTATCTGGCAGGAGGTCTTCCCAAAACAGGGTGCGCTGGCCCATCGCGCTACCGCACCGGCCCAGCGAGAGCTGGAGAGGGATTTTAACTGTGAATACTACAACTGAACCTCTATCCTCCCACGCCTTTCTCTGAGGACCCACTTTACACACAGATGATTTTGTAAATATATGGTTCTGTACTGAAAAATCATAAAACATAATGTCTATCCTCTATTAGCTTTCACTCTTTCTATCCATACTGAAAAAAAACACGGGCCTGTCTGAGCATGCATGTTGATCGTGAGGTCGGGCAGTTCTTTCTGTCTATGGCGGCATTTAGAGAGGTTTTGTATTGCTAGCTGCCAGGCTGTTTTTGTTGGCATGTGGTAATACCAACCTTCATTTACAACTTCCTTCCCATTTTGGTACAGGGGAGTGACTGTTTAAAGCGACTATGGGAATAACATACACAAGACTAAAGGGTCCTTTACACCGGCTGAAAATCGCCTAGATCAGTGATGGGCAATGTGCGGCTCTCCAGCTGTTGCAGAACTACAACTCCCAGCATGCAAAGCCTGTCTATAGCTATCATCCTACTGCAGGGCATGGTGGGGGTTGTAGTTTAGCAACAGCTGGAGAGCCGCACGTTGCCCATCACTGGCCTAGATCATCGCTATCGACCGTTCATAGTAACGCTTGTTAGCGATTATCTGGCGGTGTAAATGTACTGATGATGAACGAGCTAAATGCTCGTACATCGGGTAATTGGATAATTTGTGCGAACACAAAAACCCTTGTTTCCCGACAGCAGATCGCTATGGTGAAGAGTGATGGCATTATCAATCACTCCTCCCCATCTCAGGAGGAGATCACTATATGTAAATGCAGCGATCTCCTCCACCAGTGAGCAGCAGATTGTCGAGAAGGAACGCTTCCTTCCCGACAATCTGCTGTAATATCGTCCCGTCTAAAGGGACCTTTAAAAATTAAAAAGGGCTGAACATAGCAGAGTAGTGATCAGGGGCTTCATCTATTAACTCACTGATGCTAAAGGCTACGTTCACATCTCCGTTCGAGATGATCCGGCATAAATGCTGGCTGGCGGCCGGACAAAAACGGCTGCTGCAGTATTTGTCTGGCCAAAACCCAGTATTTATGCCGGATCACCGGTCAGTAGGGATCTGGCAGCTATTCTCTGCCGCAAACCTTCACTGTGAACATAGCCTAAAAGATTATATTGAAATGGCGTCAGTGTGAGGTCCTGCAAGCAGATGGTCCACCCCTGCTGACAGCTGGTAGGCAAAAGCAGTGCAACAACCCCGAACTCCATTTCTGTGGAGAGGGGTTATAGAATTAGTGCCAGGGCCCTCTGGTCAAACCCTTCATTTACTGCAAATACTGTACATTTGAGATAACGTTTTCTTCCATAAGGTGATAAGGCACATTTGTGAGTTGCGTTTTCGTTCTTTTAAAATGCTGTCTGGCAGCAGATTCTGCGTGTGCCTCTCACGGTGTGCTACCCCCATGGAAATGTGCTTGTTTTGCCGTGTAATGTGGGCAGAGGAATTCAGTAGGTTGCAGAGGGAGAGCTCCTAGAGTATTGCCATTGTGTCACTCCAAGCAGAGAACGGCATTGGTGTCTGGAAACATCAGGGCATTGTGGCGAATTAATTGGATCAGAAGATTTAAAGGTGTATTCAAGCACCAGAAAAATGTTCCAATGGGCTGCACATGCTATAAAATAAATTACAGCGCACTGATCAACCCCCCCCCCCCCCCTTGCCGTTGCTGTTCCAATGAAACTGGGGTCCTCGCTGGGATCCACTTCCTGCTCGTGTCTTGCAGGAAATGGCTGGGGAATGCAATTCAGCCAATCACTGTTTGAGACGGGGCATCCCTGCAGCCAGTGATTGGCCGAGCAACAATCCCAATCCATTTCCTGCTGTGTCTAGACCGGGGCAGGAAGTGGAGCACAGTGGGGACCCGGACACCATTGTAAAGACTGTGACGAGGGATCAGGGAGGCAAGTATATATGTGTGTTTGTGTTTTTTTTTTTTTTTGTTTAATCATGTAATGCTTGAACACAGCTACAATAGAGATAACAACATGATATTTGTACGTAACTGAAAAGCGTCGCTTGGTTTTACAAGCCACAACCTGATATCTAAACATGAGTGTATATAGCACTGAAGTCCGATCTGTAGCTTATGCCTCACTAAAGCACCTTGTTCTTTCACAGGCTATCCTGTTACATGTGTTTTGTCAGTACGCTATACACTGTGACACCCGATGGTGAAGGGGATATCCATTTGTTACTCACAGGACCAGTACTGTATTTACCCTACTACTTACCATGGTGACACTCGCTGCGTGTGGGCAATGGTGCAGCAAAAGAGAATGTGTAAAAAATAAATAAAGAAAAAGCTGTTTTATATCCATTCACTTGTGTACGGGTGTCTTTGGTTCATATGAAATTTATAGAATAATTAGAATTTACCTCTTCATTAAATCATTTATTCATGGAAATAAATATTTTCCACTGTTTGTACTTCAGGAAACAGCCGATCAGTTTATTATGTCTTGCCCATGAATCATAAAGCTGACCATACACATAAGAGTCCTCAGCTGAACACTTGTTTCAGCCATAGACCCCTTTACACGGGCCGAGCATCATGCTGATAATCGCCAAGCGTTCGTAAGAACGCTCATTATCTGCTGGTGTAAAGGTGGCGCCGATTACCCAATGAGCAAGTGAAACACTCATTCATTGGGTAGCAGTTACATGATCATGTGTGCAGTCACCAAAATCGTTTGGCAGAAGTAGATCGTGCCATCTAAAGAGCCTCTGCTGCTGGCAAACAATGATTCTGTATGGAGACGAGTGATGGCATTAGTGATAGCTGCTCCCCATACTGTGGAGGAGATTGCTGCATGTAACTGCAGCGGTCTTCTTCACTGATGAGCAGGCAATTGCTTGTAATTGTTGTGCGGTGTACAGGGACGTTATCTCTCCCAATCCTATAGATGTGCCATAAATGTCCCAGATGGGAATACCCCTTTAAATGCACTGGAGGCAGAGCTTCACCTTTCTCTGCATTGAGCTGCCTCACAGCCCCTCCCTACTGCGCAGTGACAGCTGTAGTGATCCCCTGGTTGGATGCTCTAGCTGTCACTCAGAGCAGAGGGGAGGGGCTGTGAGGCAGCTCAATGCAGAGAATGGTGAAGCTCCACTTCCAATGCACTTAAAGGGGTTTTCCGAGACTAGAACTGATGACTTATCCTCTGGAAACGCATAAAGTAAAGTGACATTTTTCTGCTTTTTTTTTTTTTTTTAACTTATTTTATTTATTTTTTAGGTTTAAAAGATGGAGCTCAGAGTGGGAAACAAGTACAGACTGGGCAGGAAGATCGGAAGCGGCTCTTTTGGAGACATCTACTTGGGTAAGCTGGTTTGTACTGGTATTTAAAAGTGTTTTCCAAGACTTTACAACTGATGACCTATCCACTGGATAGGTCATCAGTATCTGATCTGTGGGGGTCTGACACCCAACCCCCGCCGATCAGCTGTTTGAGAAGGCAGTGATGCTTCTGTGAGCCCCGTGGCCTTCTCCCTGCTCACCACGCACAGCGCCATACATTGTGTAGCGGCTGTGCTTGGTTGGTATCGCAGCTCAGCCCCATTGACTGACTACTATGGAACTGAGTAGCGACTAGGCCACGTGACTGATGATCGTGTCTTCATTGGCCTAGGAAACGCTGAAAGTAAGGCCACTTGTCTTTAGGATAGGTCATCACTATGGAAGTCTCGGAATACACCTTTAACTGTGCTCAAAAGGAAATTACACGAGTCAAAAAGCAGAGGGAATGGACTCTGTTCATCTTTTAAAAAACAAAAAAAACTTTTCTGGTTCCTCAGCTTTCAACTGAAATCCAACATGTCTGAACTTTTGTTTTCATAGGGGATTATTTATTCCCCTCTCCCTATTGAAATTAATAAACTCACCCTGATATAGCTGCTCTTCTATGTGTATAAAGGGGTTCAGGAAACATTGCTTTTGTGCAGGCGGCCATCTCTCCTTGCTCCCCTGGTTAACAGGTTGGGCATGCATGTTTATCTTGGGAGGAAGATGAACTGCTGCCAGAAACCCCTCGTGTTGCTATTCTACTGAGGATACGAAGCATCGGACATGCCAATGTCCATAGTTTGCTCCCACACACATCACTGTGTTGCTGCCCAGGAACGGCAGGTTGTGACGACAATCTAATGTGTATGGGGAGCTCCCGAATCCATGACCGATTATGTCTGGGAAGAGAAAGATTAGGCAAACTGAATTTGTTCGCCTGATCCTTTTTCTCTCCCAGGAGAGGCTGCCACCAGATGATGGGGTTGAGAACAATTGGGCGTGTTGAATTTCAATGTCTCCTGGAAGATAACTGCTGCTGAGGTATTTGGCAGCGGCTTTCTCTCCCCATTTAAAGACATATACACGCTTGGATGGGAGTGTATGTGTATAGGGGAGTCAGGAAAGATGGCTGTCAGCTGAGCAAACCTTCAGGTCGACAGCTATTGAAGGTGTAAGGACCATTTTCTTCTGTTATCCATTAAGGGAGTTTTCCGAGATTTTCATATTGATCATCTATCCCCAGGATGGACCATCAATATGAAATTGGCGGAGGTCTGACTCTTGGCACCCCTGCTTTTCACTTGAATAGGACTGAGCTGTGCCTAGGCCATGTGACCGATGAACCAGACATTACAGGCCTAGGAAGAGGCCGCAGTGGTCATCGGAGCATTGTGAACTCTTCAAACAGCTCATTAGATGGGTGTCAGGAGTCTGCCTGCATCAATGAGACATTGATGACTAGGCTTGAGCGAATCGACCTTTTGGATCATAGATCGGAACTCAATTCGTTCAAATACTTCCTTATCTGTACAGCATTAAAATGTATTGGCTCCATTTCGCCCGAAGCCGCGCAAGACTTCGGTTAATTCCTATTGTATCCATATCTGCGTATTGAAAAATAATTAAAAATGGCAGTCGGAACTAGGCTGTGTTGCGGAAGTACCAGCCAGTACTAAAGCCCACTTCGGATTGCTATCTTACATTTTTTTTAATACGCAAATATGGATAAAGTATGAATTAACCGAAGTCTCGCTTGACTTCGGGCAAAATGAACTTTGGCTCCACGGCGCCAATACATTTTAACGGATACGGCATTAACATCGAAGTATTCAAACGAATCGACTTCAGATCTATGATCTGAAGGTGGATTTGCTGAAGCCTATAGGTGACCTATCTGGAGGATGGGCCATTACTGTGAAAATCTCTGAGGTAATGGGTAAATATCACGACTTTAATGGTAAATATGAGCGGCATTAGGTTGTCCCATATCTGTGGCCAGTTGTAGGGTGGGATCTGTAGCTTGGTGACCTGTATTACATGCACGGATGTTATTCTGGCTCAGACAACCAGGATCAGAGTTTCTATTTCTGGGTGTTCAGGGGGAACATCTGCAGACTGACCTCCATTCCTGGGTACTGGAGGTTTCCTGTGTCTGAAAGCAGCCTGTTCTGCCCTCACCTCCTCAAAAGACGGTCATGAGGGTTACGGGAGTCCCTTTGGGATTACTCAGTCTATGTGCAGACATTGGACTTAAAGTATTGGCTTCTGAACGGGGACAAGTAATGTAAAGACGGCTCAGACCTGACATAATCAGGTGCTTGGCTCATCCCTTCCCAGCCTGGCTGAGTACAGTTTGTTAGGTTCTTAGAAATACTGTTTAGAGATAAGGACTTCCAGTGCCTCCCAGACTGTGTGCTTTTTTTTTAGGGTTTAATTAACCCTTGGGGTCTATCCTCTTTAAGGCTGCATTCACACGGACGTGATTTCCGCGCGGGTGCAATGCGTGAGGTGAACGCATTGCACCCGCACTGAATCCGGACCCATTCATTTCAATGGGGCTGTGCACATGAGCGGTGATTTTCCAGCATCACTTTTGCGTTGCGTGAAAATCGCAGCATGTTCTTTATTCTGCGTTTTTCACGCAACGCAGGCCCCATAGAAGTGAATGGGGCTGCGGGAAAATCAACTGAGGATCTGGTGCGATTTTCCCGCATGGTTGCTAGGAGACAATGGTTATCAGGGAAAATAATAGCATTCTAATTACAGAATGTTATGTAAAAAGGGGGAGAGAGGGTTAAAAATAAAAAAAAAATTGAACTCGCCTCTTCCTCTTGATCGCGTAGGTGTTGGGATCATTCTTCTTTCTTCATTCTGCTGGGTAAAGGACCTTCGGTGAAGTCACATGGTCCAATCAAAAGCTTCCATGATTGGACCATGTGACCCAGTGACATCACCAAAGGTCCTTCAACCAACAGATATGAAGATAGAAGATGTTCCTTGCACCTACGTGATCAATGGGAGGAGGTGAGTTGAATTTTTTTCATTTTTAACCCTCTATTGCCCTGTTAACATAGCATTCTGTATTTAGAATGCTATTATTTTCCCTGATAACCAGGTTATCAGGGAAATTAATAAAGATCGGGTCCCCATCCCGATTGTCTCCTAGCAACCATGCGGGAAAATCGCACCGGATCCGCAGTTGATTTTCCCGCAGCCCCATTCACTTCTATGGGGCCTGCGTTGCGTGAAAAACGCAGAATATAGAACATGCTGCGATTTTCACGCAACGCAAAAGTGATGCGGGAAAATCACCGCTCATGTGCACAGCCCCATTAAAATGAATGGGTCCAGATTCAGTGCGGGTGCAATGCGTTCACCTCACAAAGAATACTTAACCCGAAACCGGACTTCAGTGATAAAGTCCGGCTTCGAGTCTGGGTACCAAACATGCCGATTTTTCGCACGCGCGTGCAAAATGCATTAAAACGATTTGCACTCGCGTGGAAAAATCGCGCATTTTCCCGCAACGCACCTGCCTCTGATCCGGGTGTTAAATATGACGCCCGTGTGAACCCAGCCGAACTAGTCTCGTCCACGTTAAGATGTTTGTAGAACCTAGACTGAAGAAGTGCAGGGATTTGCCTTTTGTTCACACTATGGTTAGTATCTGGACTCCTTTTGAAGTTCTTCTGTTTGAGATCTGTTTCAGTTTTGGGTCCGTTCGTCTTGTCATAGTCAGAAATATTTTCCCCCAACAACCAGCGCCCCCATATTTTATTTCTGTGTATGACTGTGATGCTGTTCAGTAAAGCGGTATACCTACAAACATTTGGGGGAGATGGCTGGCTCAAGGCTTCATTCACACTTCGGCATCATGGTTCTGTGTCACATTCTTGTATTTGGACCACAGGACTGAATCACATCTGGGAAGAGCAGGAAAACTCTTTTTATAAATGAGCCAAGGTAGGATTTACTGTATTCAGGCACAAATGTGAAGGCTTAGGTCCCTATTACACCTACGGATTCTGCAGCCGATTATTGGGAGGGAAGCGTTCCTTCCTGGAAATGGCCTGCTCGCTAGAGGAGAAGACCACTACTATCATATGCAGCGATCTCCTCCTCAGTTACTGCATCATTGTTTGCCGGCAGCAGAGCGCTGATTACAATGCACCGCCGCTGGCAAACTATTATTTTTTAAACATGTTGAAAAACAGTTTGCTTGTTCATCGGTAATTGGCAGCAATATTACACTGCCAGATCATCGCTAACGTGTGTTCATACCAACGCTTGTAAGCAATGGTCTTGGTGATTATCTGCCAGTGTAATAGGACCTTAAGTGCAGAATGAAGGACACCATCTCTTTATCTTGGGTATTTCAGCTCTGCTATAATGACTTGTGAGGAGCTGCCGTACCACACGCAACCCATGGACATATGTGCCACTGTTATTGAAAGAGGGCAGCCATGTCTTTCTAATCTTTTCCGACTCTTTTTAGTGCATTGGCCCTTCTATTTCAACAGAAAAGCACATGTACTGCCCTCTGGCACTGACGAGCGTGGATGATGGCCAGACCACAAATGCTGAGGTGGTCGTACATAAGTTTGCTGTCGGCTGAGGGCTCTTTGACATTGGACTCCCCTGTAATGACAGATTTTGCCTGAGTTTGCATGTTTACTCTGTAGGAGAGAGGCAGACGAGCTGATGGTGTTCCCTAGTACAAGGTATGGCATGTTGTAGTCTAACATGTCTGATCTTGGTCGGGGACAGACGTGATATTCCCCTTTATGAGACTGGCTGACACTAATGCACGTGGACAGCTTAACGCGTACCTCCAGGGATACGCTGCTGCCGGATTTGACATCAGGTGTGGACAGGTACAATTGCTGAGGCAACTCTATGAAGGCTGGGGACTATCATGCACAGATCCTATTATTTTCTACCATAGGACCCATGCAAGATACTGTCTGGACTTCGTGCAGTTACGTTTCTCCATGTCCCTAATGTCCAGTTGAGCTGGAGGTGCACCCTGACAAATACTTCATGAACAGAGCTGTCTGAACACAGTACATGTAACTGCTTTCACTCATGCATAGCCTGGCTGTGTACGAGGAAGGATATCCCGAGTATTCCCCAGAGCTTGTGATCTGTTCAGTGGCTGATTTGCCTGCGCTGCTGCAAACCGAAAACAGGATGTTTCTTGCCATTTAGAGGGAGTGGAAAGGGGGAGACAGCTGCAGCGTAAGGGGTGCTTGCTGGGGGCTCTGCAGCTGCTCAGATTGCCATCTTGGCTGTAGAATGTGGGCGGCTTGTGATGAGCAATGGGTTAAGAAATTGTGCTGTTCATGGACCGTAAGAGACATGACTAGGTCTGTGTATACTGTGTGTGGAGGAGAGCGGCTCCCTGCCCCCATCCTCCGCTGTGGCCTCCTGCTGTGTCCACCCCCATCTGCTGGGCTTGGCCCAGAGCTTCTGGTTTATCTCTGATTAGACATGCAAAGCAGTATCACCGGAAGGGTTCCTGAAGATCCAGCCATAGGGACTTCTGCTTATTCTGATATAGATGTGCCTTATTTGGGTCCCATTGGTGATAGATTTTTATCTGGATCATAGCACATTTTGGTGATGACAACAACCAGATAAAATGTCCCTGTAATCGGCATTAGTTATGTATGAGTGTGGCGTTAGCTCAGTGGCCTTGCTTACCTAGCGCAGTTATCTCTTAATTTGCACTGTTCTGATTCATCCCCAGCTATGTTAACCATACGATTAGCAGGTAGTTTATGGTTATAGTCCAGTGACTCAGAGCGGCCTGTCGTATGACTGTGCTTGCTTAAGGGATAAAATGTCAGTGACGTGACAGAATGTCACCTGGAAGGAACACCGTCCCAGCTTTATGCTCCAGAAGAATATCAGGGCAATAAACAGTGTTCTCCTACCAGTATATGTGAACGCGGCCTAAAGATCACAGCTTGTTGGTCTGAAATCCCTTCGTGTAAACAGGAATTTTCTAGTCGTTGGCAGACAAGACTGGAGTGAATGCTCAGAGCAGAAAAGGCAGAAGTGCTAAAAATGATGTTAAAGTCTCTTACATATAAATGTGTCTTTTGAGCATGGACTCGCCATATCGTCAGTTTATCTATACATTTACCCTAGGTACACACCTAAGCGTTTTACAGCGCGTTCAAACGCGCTGTAAAACGCACAACATGTGAAAAGCCATGCTTCTCTATGGGCATGGTTCACATTTGGGCGTTTTACAGCGCATTTGAACACGCTGAAAAACGCCAAACGCTGTCGCTTCAGCATGAGCTTCTTTGGGGCGTTTTAACGCGCCTCTGGGCCATGCTGAAATAGAGGCGAATCACTAAATCGCGCGTATGATGCGAGTTTCTTAGTTACAAAAACTTAGTTTCTAAGTTAAACACGCGTGATTCAGAAATGCTTAGGTGTGTTCCCAGCCTTAAAGCTGGTTTTACATAGTCTTTTTTTGCAAAAGAAATTTCCTGCGCCAAAAAAAGCCACTGCCAAGACCTTTTTATGGGACGATGTGTTCCAAATGGTATGCTTACCTGATAGGGCGGCCCCTATAGATGCAAGCACTTCCCACCACCCCTAAAATACCCCCTCCGTTCTGCCGCTTTGTTCCCCGCTGCTTTTGGCGTCTGATAGGTTAATTTAGACGATCAGTACAGGGAGGAGGGGACGTTTGGTTTTCTCAATAGGCGTCTCCTTCTTCCTGGCTGTGACTCCGTCCGATCGCAGCAGAGAGCATCACAGCCAGGGAAAATTGCATGCATCTGTAGGGGCCGCCCTATCAGGTAGGGATACCAGTTTGTAACCTACAGTCCCATAAAAGGTCCTCTTTAAGGCAGATTTAGATGGGTAAATTATCTGGCAGATTATCGGTGATTATAGTTCCTGTAAATGCTCGTTCCCGACAATCTGCCTGTGTTAATGTGCTGCTGTTCACACGATGAATGAGCAAAACTCTCTATCATCCGGTGATCCTATCGTTCATGCAGGCACCTAAATTATTTCTGGGCAGCAGATCGTACTGTCTAAACAGCATCTGCTAGAAATAATGGCGCTGTATGAGGGCAAGGCGATTGCAATAGCGATCCCTTGTCCCCATACTGTGAAAGTGATCGGTCTCCTCTGAGCAGCCGACTGTCGGCAAAGCACGCTTGGAACGCTACTGCTCCTCGGCACATGTAACTGCATTTCAAAGGGGGTTCTCCGGGAATTAAGAAACTGAAAATACTTAAATATTAATTTATGATAAATATATTCCCAAATACCTTTCATTAGTTATAATGGCTTGTTTTGTCTAGAGAGCAGTCATTAGGAGAAATAAAATGGCCGCCGTTCTACCAGTACACACAGAACCTGTCCTAATCACACAGGAGGACAAGTTACTTCACAACACTGAGCGCTGCCTCATCCTCCTATTTGCTCTGTTTGTTTTCATTTTTGGCCTTATTAAAAACCTTATTGTGCGACTATTCAATATATAGTGCTCTTACCTTTTTCTGTGACTTAGTTTCTTTAAAAATCGCACTTTTATAATATGTTAATTACTTCGCTACCAGCAAGTAGGACAGTTACTTGCTGGTAGCCGCTGCATCCTCCTTTAAAAAAAAACGCCCCCCCCCCTCCGGTTGATTGACAGGGCCAGCGAGCACTCTCCTCCTCCGGCTGGCCCTGTCTGCATTTCAAATCCTGCGCCTGTGAAGTAACTTGTCCTGTTGTGTGATTAGGACAGATTTTGTGTGTACTAACAGGGCAGCGGCCATTTTTCCATGTTTCCCCTGATAATTGCTCCCTGGACAACATGAGCTATTATAAATAATCAATGGTATTTGGGAATATAGGTGCGGGTCTGCTAGATAAAAATACTAGATCAGCGTTTTCTTACGATTATAGATGTGCCATATTTAACAATCGTGGGATATATGACAAATTTGGCACAAAGTACACCACGCAGACTACTGCAAAACTGACTTCAAATATTACCTTTGTGATAAATTTCCCCTAAACTTTTTTTTTTTTGCATTTTTCTTCATTTGCGTTTTTTGCTCTGCTTATGATTTTTTTTTTTTCTGCTTAGACTTCTATAGGGGAAAAAAAACACTTTTAAAGGGGTTGTCAGAGTTCAGAGCTGAATTTCAGCCAGGCGGCCCCCTGACTTGAGCATCGGAGCAGTTCATTCTCCGATGCTCTCCTTTGCCCTATGCTGAATCGCGCAGGGCAAAGGCATTTTGTGGAGTTCCGGTGAAGTACCAGGCTCTCCTTCGGGCTGCCAGGCGGAGGCTTCCACCCAGCAGAGAGCTCGGTGACGTCATCGGCACTGATGGGCGGGCTTTAGCGCTGCCCTAGCCTGTAAAACGGCTAGGGCAGGTCTAAAGAACGGTGACGTCACCAGACACACTGCTGGCCCTGGGCGGAAGCCTCCGCAACGGCAGTGTGTTACAGTAAATAAGAGCCCTTGCCCTGCGCAGGGCAAGAAGAGCATCAGAGAATGAACTGCTCTGATTCTTATGTCAGGGCGGCCTGCCTGGGTGAAATTATGGGTATGTCCAGGTTCAGCTCTGAACCCGGACAACCCCTTTAAACAAATGTATGTGAAATGTGTGACATTAAAAAAAGCTACAAAACACTTGTTAAAAACAAAGTGTAAATTCCATGATGATTTGTTTTTTAAACGCCCAAAAAGCACCACACAAAAAAAACAAAAACAAAAAAAACTATGGCCCAAAAGTACTAATGTATGTGCACCTAGATTTTGGTGTAAACTGCACCACAAATGGCATAATTTGGCACACCTAGGTTTAGAAAATGTTTCTATGCCATAGGTCTTGAATATCTGATCAGTGGGGATCTGAAAAGGCCGTGTCCTCCTCACAGCTCACCAAGCACAGGGCCATGCCTTGTATACCGGCTGTACTTGGTATCGCAGCCCAGGCCTGTTCACTTGAATGGGACAGCCGTGCCTAGGCCACATGATTGATGAACATGACATCACTGGCCTAGGAAATGGCTGTGTCCTCCTTCACACAGCTGATCGCCAGGGGTGCCAGGAGTCGAACCCCCACAGATCGGGTATGGATGACCTACCCTGAGGATAGGTCATCATTATTCTACTCCCAGAAAACCCCTTTAACTTAACAGGTTTACCTTTTTACATATCAACATATATTCCTGAAGCTATTGCCTTAGATACATCTTGTAAAGTATTGATTGCCACACATGGGCAACTGTTGGCTAGCACTAGTCTCAGAAGTTGGAGATTGATCTGCCAGTGTGCCAAGGCGTATCCGTGTGATTGTGGATATTCTGTGTGTACTCTGCCCACAGAGGTCGCAATAACGCCTGTACAAGCGTCATTGATGCCTGTTCAGGCCATTTTACTCCCTGGAAAAAGACTAAGGCGTACCAATGACTTTTCCCCTAAATTCAGCAGCAAAGGGAACGGCACAGGCAGTCCAGCGATGCTGCCTGTGCCGGAGATCACCAATAGCAAAGCTCCATACAGTAAGAAGCTTTACTATTGGATGGTTTGGGCGGAAAGGAGTAGAGTCCGGCTCCCGGGAGTTTCTACAGTAAGGAGAGGGGTCACGCTGCACAAAGACCCCGGGAAACATGGCAGCGGAGGAGCTGAAGAGGACTCCTCAGAGGTGACAAACAGCCCCGGACATCAAGGTAACGGCACATGTATACATCACACACTGATGCGTGTAGTGTATGTTGTGCACTGTGTAGTGAAGGCAGGCAGGCTATTATAGCCAACTGATAAAGTACAGGGTTAATTCCGCTATATTGGACTGGACTTTATCACTTGGCTATAATTGCCTGATGGTATTTAGTAATGGTCCTCTGCATAAATACCCACCTCTTAGGCCACGTTCACACCACCACTATTTATTTCTGTTCTGCTCCGTTAGATGAGCAGAGCAACAAAATAACAGAAGTGCTGGATCTGGCGTGTAAGGGTGGGTTTTTGTCATACATTCAACATACACAAAAATCGTGTACATTAACGGACGCCTCAGACAGATGCCATACTGTTTTTTGCAGAACTTTTGCAGGATGGGAAAGTGTAGTGTACCACGTTTTTCCATCCTGCAAGGTTCAGCAAAAAAACATGAAGGCTAACATATACTTTATTTTTTACAATGGAACTCTGCGGTGACCGATCCAACAGTATGGCATCTGTCTGAGGCGTCTGGTAACATATATACGTTTTTTGTGTACATTAAATGTATGCCAAACATGTGATGTGAGCCCGGCCTGACTGACAGGGAAGAAGCTGAACAGACTCCGCCGACTATGAAGGATTCCGTTCAGTTTCCGTTCACGAGCCTGTCTTTTTACCAGACAAAAAAGTTCTGCATACAAGGCTTTTTAGTCCGTTTTTTTTTTTTATTTTTTTTTTTTTTACGGAATCTGGAATCTGCAACAGAGGCTCAAAACACAGCCTCCAACGCAGATGTGAGCAAGCGCAGGCCTACGTATTATGTATTTGTATTACTACAGCTTTCTTACTCCTCCTCGAGTAAAAATACTCCTCAAAAATGGTCAGAGGAGTATTTTTACTCTTCTGTAAAAAAAAAACCAAAAAACGTAGTGCGACCTCTGACTTAGTAGGCATAGGTGCAGGGGTTTTCTATTTTGTATAGGTATTTGACAATCGGATTGCTTTCTGATATAGAATATGGGATTCAGATTGCAGGAAAAAGAATGTTGGTTGATCTGCTTACATTTTAAACCTTGTTTCCTTGACTATCTTAGTGGCAGATACACGAATGCACATTTTAGGCATTGAGCTACAGTGCTGCATTTTGGACTGTAATATGCTGTGCGATGCAGAACCGGATTGTCACATTTCAGGCCACCATATCTCAAACTCCATCGCATTGCATTAAAAACCATATTCAGATCCATATAATGCACATTTCAGGGCGAGGTTCCCATTTTCTTTTCTTTCTTTTTTATTCTTTCAAGACCTGATCAGGAACAATGAAAGACTTTTGCCTGATCCTTCAGACCTCAGATATGTCAGTGCAAATAAACCTTTTTATGTAATATTATCTACAGAGTTCCCTAATTGATCTTTACAGGGGATTGTGTGCTTATCCCCAGTGATCATCTGCAGATACATTGAGTTCTGTCTGTGCGAATTGAGCGCTCAGTAGATGGGCTGCAGGATACCTTTCAGGGCAGGTGGTGGTAAAGTTGAGTACACAAGAAGCCGGCTGAAGGGTTTGTTTTCGTTGGTGTTTCTAAATTGATGTCTAGTTAAGAATCCCTCCTTTTGATCTTTGGTTTGCACTGGGACTGAGTGGTAATTATCCTTTGTCTGAAAGGCGTACAGGTGCTTTAGGGCGATCTCATTGGAGGTCTCTTTTGAAGGAACATCTCTGTACTCTGTTTATGGAGGCCTCTATGTATATTGGGCTTCACAATAGCATATTGAATGGGTCTGCTCAGTTGGATATTCCTGAAGATTGTTCCTGATTACTTTGGGGTTTACTCAGAGTAAGGCCTCATGCACACGACCATAGGTGTTTTGCGGGCCGCAATCCGCAGATCCGCAAAACACAGAAGCTGTTCCGCTTTCCGTTCCGCAATTTGCAGAACGGAACGCGGCCCATTGTAGAAATGCCTATTCTTGTCTGCAAAACGGACAAGAATAGGACATGCTATATTTTTTTTGCGGGGCCACGGAACAGAGCAAAGGACGCGGACTGCACACGGGGTGCTGTCTGCATCGTTTGCGGCCCCATTGTTGTGAATGGGTCCGCGCCCCAGCCGCAAAATATGCGTCTCTGACGCGGACCCAATGTGCATGAGGCCTAAGGCTACTTTCACACTGGCGTTTTGGTTTACGTTTGTGAGTTCCGTTCAGGGATCTCACAATCGGTCCAGAACCGATCAGTTTTGCCCTTAATGCATTTGGCTCCGTTCCGCCTTCATTCCGCTTTGCGTCTGACAAAACTGAGCCAAATGGATCCATCCCACAATAGAAAACGGATCTGTCCCCCATTGACTTTCAATGGTGGTCAAGACAGATCAGTTTTGGCTATGTTAAAGATGATACAAACGGATCCATTCTGAACGGATGCATGCGGTTGTATTATCTAAACGGATGCATTTGTGCAGATCCATAACGGATCCGCACCAAACGCGAGTGTGAAAGTAGCCTAAGCATGACGAAAGCTGTGGAGTCTGAAATGGAGTATATTAAAGGGTTTCTGTCACCAGATTTGGGCATCATAAGCTGTCTGACATTAGCTATGTGCCAATGTCAGACCCTCCTAATAATGTTAATCATATGCCCCTCTGACCTTTTATAAGGCTAAAACAGTCTTTATATTATATGCAAATTAGCCTCTATGAGCAGGGAGGGCGTTGCCCCTGCTCCTAGAGCAGGGATGCCCAAGCTGTGGCCCTCCAGCTGTTGTAAAACTACAACTCCCACCATGCCCTGCTGTAGGCTGATAGCTGTAGGCTGTCCAGGCATGCTGGGAGTTGTAGTTTTGCAACATCTGGAGGGCCGCAGGTTGGGCATGCCTGTCCTAGAGGCTCCGTGTTCCCACCTGCGGCCACGCCCTTTTTCTTGTGATTGACAGTGCCGGGCAGTGCAGCTCTTCTGCGTCCGGCTGAAATCCCGCGCCTGCGCCGTCCGCTTGTGTATTGGGCGCAGTGAGCTGAGGACAGCTGTGCCTGCCGTCCGCTTGTGTATTCGGCGCAAACGCAGTGAGCCGAGGACGGCAGGCACAGCTGACCTCAGCTCACTGCGCTTAATACACAAGCGGACGGCGCGGGATTTCGGCCAGAGGCAGGAGAGCTGCGCTGCCCGGCACTGTCTCACAAGAAGAGGGGCGTGGCCGCAGGTGGGAATACGGAGCTTCTAGGAGCAGGGGCAACGCCCTCCCTGCTCCTAGGGGCTAATTTGCATATAATGACGTTTTTTAGCCTTCCAAAAGGTCAGAGGGGCATATGATTAACATTATTAGGAGGGTCTGACATTGGCACATAGCTAATGTCAGACAGCTTATGATGCCCAAATCTGGTGACAGAAACCCTTTAAAGGCTTTGTTTTCCATCTGCACTACAATGCAATCTGAGGACATTTAGCTACTGTAAATCCTATCTTTCTAAAATATTTGCATTAATCAGCTTCAGCATTGAACGTGTCATCCCATTATTATGGGATAGGGGGCAGTAGGCTGTGAACGTATTATAATAAAGCCGATGTCTCGAAATTGAGAAACATCCTTCCACCAACTCTACTCCTGATGGGCCAGTCCCCACAAGAAGGACCTTCCACAAGTCAATGTACATTGTGGCCCCGGAAGATCCTCCTTTAAAGGGCCTGCCCGGGAATGAAATATTGATGACCTATCTGATCAGCTGTCTTAAGGGAGCCTCTTCATGCTATACAAGCACAGCGCCTTACTTTGTGTCGTGGATATGCTTGGTATTGCAGCTCCCTTGAATGGGGCTTAGCTGCACAAAGGTCGTACGTCTGACGGATGCGCCTCCGTTTCATATACCCTATTAGTCTTCTGTCTGTGCAAGATGATTCATGTCTTTGCCAGAGTGAAGAGCAGTGACTAAGGGAGTCTCTCTCTGGAGGACAAACTATTAATTTAAATGGGAATTCTCATGTTTAAAGGGATCCCGAAGCATGTATTACCTATCTGCTAGGTAGGTAACAAATGCTAGTTCGGTGGGGGCTGACCACTGAAAATCACTCTCCTCTTACCTTCAGCACTATACACTTTAAATGCCGCATCAGGGAGCATGTATGACTGTTGCCCTACTCAAACTCCTTTTATCTATGATCTTGAGGCTGGAGGGACCATAGCCCCCTGTTCTGGCTATTAGTGGAGTGTTCCAGCATGTACCACCTATCCAGTGGATAAGAGGTAAATGCTTCAGGCTCATATACCCCTTTAATTTCCCCAGTAGTGGCACTGCGGGAAAATTGAACCCTTTCTGCTAACATCTGATCACTTTGTGATTTTCTTATAAAGGAACCCTTCTAGGGAGTAGATATTGTCCTCTTCAGTGAAAAATTACACCATAAGGCCTTATGCACACGGCCGTGCCTGTATTGCGGCCCGCAAAATGCAGGCACCAGCCGTGTGAACCCCATAACCAGAAGGTCCTGTGTGGAATGGAGGCACGGATCCCTACGGAGTTCTTCCATGAGGTTTCTGTCTGTGCCTCCGCAGCAAAAATAAGTGCATACTCTACTTTTTTGCGGTGTGGACAGATCACGGACCCATTTAAGTTGCATGATGCCTAATTCACAATTATTATTTTTTTATCCAAAGATTCCTTTTAATATAAATCAAATTTGCCCCAAATTCTATGACCCTCCACCCGTGATAAGGAAGAGGAATGAAGAATGTGCTCCTAAATGTTCGACCATCAAAAATACAGATTTATGTCTCCTGTGTACATATGAATGGATTCCGTGTGAAAGTAAAAGCCGATGTGCATGAGAAATGGTTACACTGGGTAATTTGTATCCTTGTCAGAGATTTGTGCTGACTTGTTTTATGTGTTTTACACAACAGGAGACATTTGTTTGTTTCTCATGTTTCCACAGGTGCAAATATTGCCACCGGCGAGGAGGTCGCCATTAAGCTGGAATGTGTGAAGACAAAGCATCCCCAGTTGCATATTGAGAGTAAATTTTACAAGATGATGCAAGGAGGAGGTAAGACCTGTTGGCATACCCGGCCTCGGATATAAAAAAATGAAGGCAGTCTTTTTTTTTTTTTTTTTTTTAATAGTTATGGCATAAAGTTATAAAACGGATGCCTACACCCTAAGGCCTCATGCACACGATCATATGTGTTTTGCGGTGCGCAAAAAAAGGATGACGTTCTGTATGGCATCTGTTTTTTGTTTTTTTGCGGATCCATTGTAATAATGCCTATCCTTGTCCGCAAACTAGAAAAAATAGGACATGCTCTATTTTTTTGCAGACCAGAAAAACGGACATACGGAAACGGAATGCACACTGAGTACCTTCTGTTTTTTTTTGTTTTGTTTTTTTGCGGACCCCATTGAAATGAATGGTTCCGCATATGGTCCGCAAAAAAAAAAACGGAACGGACACGGAAATAAAATACATTCGTGTGCATGAGGCTGGTTGCCGTTGCATCCTACTTTGGATTTATCTTCTACGTACAATTTCTCATCTTGATTGATTTAGTAACTCGTTATCCCAGTGTACTACAGTCCACTGGCAGGAGCTATATAAAACTACCAGTGCTCATATCTGCGTCATGACATTAGGAGCTCAGCGGCTGATGGCAATCTGCTTTTGTGTCTCTTTACATTAACGTCTTGTCTGACAGTGGGGATTCCTTCCATCAAGTGGTGTGGAGCAGAGGGAGACTACAATGTGATGGTGATGGAATTACTTGGCCCTAGCTTGGAAGACCTGTTCAATTTTTGTTCCCGCAAGTTCAGCCTGAAGACGGTGCTGCTCCTGGCAGATCAGATGGTAGGTATGAGCCACCATGATGGATGAATTCAAATGCAAGTGCTTTATGTTTTACAATGACTTTTTATTGTGCAATAAACCTTTTGTTTAGTGAGTTTTTTTTTTTTTGTCCTGCTGGTTCAGATAAAAAAAGCCAGTGTTCACAGGCAATTTATTTTTGATTCCTATGGGTTTAAAGCCTGCGATGAGAGCAGTTTAGCCCTATTGGTCTTTGCTCTTTCTCTAAACCCACCACTGAACGTTGTGCAGATACATTACATGGTTGATATTTGGAGTGCTCCTCTTTAACTTGCGTAGAGTTGTGGATGGTAGGCGAGTATTGTAATTATAAATGTTCTTGGCTCCAATATTTTTTTATTCCAGGTAATGTTGCTCATTTTGGCGATTTTTCTGTCCCAATGGCCTTTGAATACACTGAAGTATCGACCAACCCCCACCCCCCCTCCCCTTCCCCAGTACTGTGAGAATCTAGCCCTAAAGCTTGGGTTCAGATGGGAGTTATGATTACTGGGAACATATGTGAACGCACATTGTGGACTCCGTGTACCTCCATTTTTTTCTCCTGGACCAATTCGTCTTGGATAGAAAATAGATAAGAATAGTGCATGCTGAGAGTTTCCCTGCACGGACAAATGATCCATATGGAAAACAGACTTGAGAATTGCACCATTTAACTTAATGAGTCTGTGTGTTATGCGGGTGCAGTCTGGATAGCGCATAAATGGAAAGCACTGGTGTCTGATTCAAAGGCTCACGTGATCGCTGAGGCTCTGCAGTGATGGGCCGTTCCTGCACATGTGACTGCTGAGGCCACTGATTGGCTGCTGCGGTAATATGAATGGGAACAGAACATCCTCCATTCTGGCCAGCTAGAGCCACTGTGCTGGAACGGTTGAGTGAATGTTTTTCTTTTACGTTGTTTTACCATCCCTCCAGATATGGCTTGTTGCTCATTAGGAACCGGGACACCATTAAAGTGCTGTTCAAGCGGGATCAGCTGAGCAGATTGATATACGAAATCCTTATCTACAAAACTATATATTTTGTAAACTGATTAATATTTTCGAGCTTTGAATCTTAGATCTGAAGTCGATTCGTTAAAAAACTTCATTTGTAACTGTTTCCGTGTAAGTCATTAAAATGTATGTGCTCCACGTAGGAAAACCTTCTCGGCCGAAGACTTTGGTGACTTTGTACAGTGTTCCTATCTGCGTATTTAAAAACATTTTAAAATAGGAATATCAAAGTCTCGTGCATAGCATTGGGGGACACAGCACCATAGGTATATGCCCAGCTGCCACTAGGAGGCTGACACTAGAAACAAAAAAAGGGTGTTGGCTCCACCCAGATGGGCTATACCCTCTGCACAGAGCCGAGACACACCAGTCTTGTTCTAGTGTCTGTAGGAGGCAGACATGTCCTGCGCTCTTTTTTTGCGCAGGTCACCCTGCTCTTTTTTTCAAATTTTTTTCTTTTTCCTTTCTTTGCAGGTTTCAGCCTGCGGCAGGGGTGGCTCCATCGTGTTCCACTTTTGTTGCCCCCCTGCGGGCGCGTACCTTCGGTACCTAAGCACCCACCCGGTCCCCAGTTCTGCAACCGCAGCGGATTTCCGGCAGTCCCACGGTTCCCGTGTAGAGTCCGCCGAAGGGGTGGTAGCTGCAGCGCCTGAAGACGTCTGATGGTGAGTATGGTCCCCAAGCTTAGGGTCCCTTCTCACTGCGGCCCTTCTCTCCCACTGCGGCTGGGTCCCCTCCGACGTGTAACCCCCCTCCCTCCCTGGTCCCTGGGGTCTGTCCATGTCTCCCCTGTGCCCTGCCTGCTGGCACCTTCCTGGGGCCTGCATGGGCTCCTTTTCCCCTTGTCCTCCCGGGGGGGGGGGGGGGGGTCGTCCCTTCTGCGGCCCAGGGAGCCCTCCTGCTCCCGCGGGTTTCTGTCCGGCCGCCCTATTACTCTAGGTCCCAGCTTCGGGCCTACTTCTTTGGAGGCCCGGTTCTCGGCCCCTGTTGCACCCAGCCCTTCCGTTTTTCTTGCCCTGGGGGTCGCTTCCCAGGGCCTATCCACCTCCCCGCTCCCGGTCCTCTAGGTCGCCGGGGGAGGCCGCCGCAATCGCGGGCCTTCTCGCCCGGCTGCGATCATAACTTTAGTCCCCGGCTTTTCGGGCCTACTAGGCCGCAATTCCCCACCCCCTTCCCTGGTTCCCGGGCTTGTTCCTGCCCCCTCCCCTTCGTGGGGGGGCTCTGGGAGAGGTCTCTGGTCCAGCCAATCCCCTCTTGGCGCGGGCTTTTTCTTCCTGGCTACTGGGTGGAGTCTTCTTCTGGATGCCGGCCTTCCTGCCTTCTGGTCGCCATCTTACTGCTCCTCTGCGGTCTGCTGTTGCTGCTTCTGCTGCTGTTGCTGCTTTGGCTGTTTCTGGGACACAGCACCTGGGGTCTGGTAGGCAGCCTCTGGCTGATTTCTTTTTTTTGCAGGCTCCACCCTAGCTTACTATGTCTTCTTCGGGTCAGGACCCCCCTTCCGCCCCTCCTGCCGGATCCTCCACTTTTTATGCATGCTGCCGCTGCAATAAAAAGTTCCCATGCGGCCAATCTAGCTCCCTCTGCGCGCAGTGCCTCGTCCCCAGGCCCGCCCAACCCACCCCGACTGCTCCGTCCGAGTCTGTCCCTCCGGAATGGGCCGCTCCCCTTTCTCAAGCCATAGGGAGCCTTGCCAGCCTTTCCCAATCCCTGGCGCATTCGCTAGATCGCTTGCCGGCCCAAATTGCGGCCGCCTCTAGTGGGCCCCCCTCCGCCGGGGACGTCTGTCCACGTTCTAACACGCGATCCCGCAAGCGATCTCGTGTCCCTTCCGCAGACTCCCATTCCTCCTCAGCTTCCTCGGATCACTCCCCGGATAAGTCTGAGTCTGGAGAGATTTCCTCTTCCGCCCTTTCCGCCGCCCATGGGGACTCCTCTGACTCCGATTCCCAATCAGAGCGGAGCACGGCGATGTCTGCAGCTATGCAGGATCTCATCAGGGCGGTTAGAGACGCGCTCCATGTGCAGGACGACCCTTCATCCTCATCCCAGGAGCCGGTGTCTTTCCGCCGATCAAGACGGTCTGCCCTGGTTTTTCCTAACCACGCGGACCTTGATGCGCTTCTGGCCAAGGAGTGGCGTCACCCTGATCGGCGCATCCACCTGACCAAAACCTCTGACACCCCTTATCCTTTTTCTGAGGAGTCAATCAACCTTTGGACGATCCCTCCTAAGGTGGATCCACAGGTGGCCCGTCTGGCTAAAGCCACCACCCTTCCCCTGGCCGACGCAGCTTCATTGTCAGATCCCTCTGACAAACGGGTTGACTCCTTGGCCAAGTCCGCCTTCATAGCAGCGGGATCTGCTATCCATCCAGCCTTTGCCGCGTCTTGGGTGGCTAAAGCCTGCGTTATCTGGGCTAAACAGCTTATCCGGGCCTTGCCTCCGGAGTCGGCTCAGGGGGACATCGCTGCTCTTGCCTCTCAAATCTACCAGGCGTCCAAATTCCTGTGCGACGCCTCTATGGAATCGGCTCGCCGTTCCGGCCAAGCGGCTGCCAACTCCGTGGCTATCCGCCGCACTGTCTGGCTTCGTTCTTGGGCAGCGGACGCTGCCTCCAAAAAAGCTCTCGTTGCCCTTCCCTTCCAGGGCGGGAAGCTTTTTGGGAAACGCTTGGAAGAGCTCATCTCTGAGGCCACTGGGGGAAAGAGTTCCCTCCTCCCCCAAAATCGGCCTCGCGGTCGCCGCCGTCTTCCTGGATCTTCCTCACGGTCGCAGGGTTTTCAGTCCTTTCGGGCCCCCTCCTCCCGCTCAGACAAAAAGTCTACTCGGCCTTCCTTCAAGGCCAAGCTCAGACCTTCTAGGCCCCAGTCCGCTAAGCCCTCTCCCGCATGACTCGGCTCCCGTCCGCGTGGGGGGTCGCCTGCTTGCCTTTCAAAAGGTCTGGCGGGCGAGTGTGGAGGACGCTTGGGTCCTGGAGGTGGTTTCCTCCGGATACAAAATAGAATTTTCCGACCTTCCGTCCGGACGGTTCTTCCTGACGTCGCCTCCCAGGTCCCCCGCAAAATCGGACGCATTTTTTCGGGCCGTTCATTCCCTTCTCTCTTTAGGAGTCGTCATCCCGGTTCCGGAATCGGAACGCTTTCAAGGGTTCTACTCCAACCTGTTCACGGTCCCCAAGAAGGACGGATCCCTTCGCCCGATCCTGGACCTAAAGGCTCTCAATCACTTTGTCCGGGTTCGCCATTTCCGAATGGAGTCCCTCAGGTCAGTGATTGCCTCCCTAGAGGAGGGCGAGTTTTTGTCGTCCATCGACATTCAGGACGCTTATCTACATGTTCCCATCGCACGCTCCCATCAGCGGTTCCTTCGCTTCGCGGTGGGTTCCGCTCATTTTCAATTCGTCGCCCTGCCCTTCGGTCTGGCCTCCGCTCCGAGGGTCTTCACGAAGGTGCTGGCGCCTCTTGTGGCGCTCCTCCGTGCCAGGGGGGTCGCGGTCCTACCTTACCTGGACGACCTCCTTGTCCGAGCCCCTTCCCTGGAGGACAACCTGTACAGCCTCCATATCACCCTCTCAGTCCTGACCCAGTTCGGGTGGCTAATCAACTACTCCAAATCCTCCCTCACTCCTCTACGGAGGATGCCCTTCCTGGGCATGATCTTCGATACTCGCCTCGGACGAGTGTTCCTTCCCCCGGAGAAGATCGCTTCTCTTCAGGAGGGAGTGGCGCGCCTCCGCGTCCCGTCTCCCCAGCCCATCAGACTGTGTATGCGCGTCCTCGGCAGGATGGTGGCCTCGTTCGAGGCCGTTCCTTACGCTCAGTTTCATTCCCGACCCCTTCAGTCCTTCATCCTCTCCAGATGGAACCGGTCTCCGTCCGGTCTCGATCACCTGGCCCGTCTTCCCCCCCCAGGCTTCGCCGGGATATTTCCTGGTGGATGGATCCTCGTCCATTTTCCTTGGGCCGGTCATTTCTCCCCCCGCGCTGGCGGGTGATTTCCACGGATGCCAGCCTCACGGGCTGGGGGGCAGTTTTCGAATCCTTCACTGCCCAAGGCCTGTGGTCTCTTCAGGAATCCTCCCTGCAGATAAACGTCCTGGAACTCAGGGCGATTTTTCTGGCACTGTTCCACTGGACCTCCCTTCTCCGCAGTCTCCCGATTCGGGTCCAGACGGACAATTCCACCGTGGTGGCCTATCTGAACCACCAAGGGGGCACCAGGAGTGCGATGGCTCTTCGGGAGGCCTCCCGTATCCTTCGGTGGGCAGAGGACAATGTTCCGGTCCTCTCCGCCGTTCACATCCCCGGGGTCGACAATTGGGCGGCAGACTTTCTCAGCCGTCAACGGGTTGACCCGGGCGAATGGTCTCTACATCCGGATGTATTCCTCCAACTGTGTCACCGTTGGGGAACACCGGACGTGGATCTGTTCGCCTCTCGCCTCAACCACCGACTTCCGCGCTATGCCGCGCGGTCCCGGGATCCTCAGGCCATCGCGGCCGACGCTCTTGTCCTTCCTTGGTCCCAGTTCGACCTTCTGTATCTTTTTCCCCCCATTCCTCTTCTCCCCCGAGTGCTCAAGCGCCTCAAGACGGACCAGGTCCCAGCAATCCTGGTGGCTCCGGATTGGCCTCGCAGGGCGTGGTACGCGGATCTCGTGTTTCTGCTCGCCGACGTCCCATGGCGGCTTCCCCTGCGGCCCGATCTCCTTTCTCAGGGCCCTCTGTTTCACCCGAATTTACCTCAACTTCGTTTGACGGCGTGGCTGTTGAAACCGCGATCCTAAGGGCCCGCGGTCTCTCGGACTCGGTCATTTGGACCATGCTCCACGCTCGCAAACCCCAATCGGCCCGTATTTACTACCGCACTTGGAAGGCTTTCTTCGCTTAGTGCGAATCTGCCCGGCTTAGTCCTCTCCGGTTTTCTGTCCCTCACGTCCTTGCCTTCCTTCAGGCCGGATTCGATAAGGGTCTTCGGTTGGCTTCCCTCAAGGGTCAGATCTCGGCCCTCTCGGTCCTTTTCAGCGACCTTTGGCTTCGCGGTCTCAGGTCAAAACTTTTCTCCAGGGGTTGCTCGCCGGGTCCCTCCTTTCCGTGCTCCGGTAGAACCGTGGGACCTGAATATCGTCCTCGACGCCCTTCAGGTTTCGCCTTTTGAGCCGTTGGCGGAGATTTCTCTGTCCTTTGTGTCGTTCAAGGTGGCCTTCCTCGTGGCCATCACCTCCATCCGCAGAGTCTCCGAGCTTGCGGCCCTGTCTTGCCGTTCGCCCTTCCTGGTGTTTCATCAGGACAAGGTGGTCCTCCGTCCCGTTCCGTCTTTTCTCCCGAAGGTGGTTTCCTCCTTTCATATTAACGAGGAGATCGTCCTTCCTTCGTTCTGTCCCAATCCTGCCCACCCTAGGGAGAAGTCTCTCCATCGCCTGGGCGTTGTCCGGGCCCTTCGCCTTATCTTCGCCTCACGGAACCCTTCCGTCGTTCTGACGCTCTCTTTGTGGTTCCTGCGGGCCCTCGTAAGGGTCTGCCTGCTTCCAAGGCCACTATCTCGCGCTGGGTTCGGTCGGCCGTCAAGGAGGCCTATGTGGCGAAGGGTCTTGTTCCTCCTTCCAGAGTGACTGCCCACTCGACTAGGGCAGTTGGGGCTTCTTGGGCGGTACGTCATCAGGCCACTGCTTCCCAGGTCTGCCGGGCTGCCACCTGGGCTTCTGTTCATACCTTCTCAAAATTCTACCATATCCATTCGCTGGCCTCTGCCGATGCCAGTCTGGGGCGCAAGGTTCTGCAAGCGGCTGTGCTTTAGATCGTTTGCATGGCGGCTTTTTTCCCTCCCTCAGGGGACTGCTTTGGGACGTCCCATGGTGCTGTGTCCCCCAATGCTATGCACGAGAAAATTGGATTTTTTGTACTCACCGTAAAATCCTTTTCTCGTAGTATGCATTGGGGGACACAGATCCCTCCCTATTTGGATCAGTCTTTCTTACAAGTTCCGGTTGTTCTCCGGGTTCGGTTGTTGGTTCCTCCGAGGAAGACTTGTTAGCTTTCAGATTTTTCTTGGTTTGATGTGGTGTTCCTACTGCTTTTGTACCGACTGGTGTGTCTCGGCTCTGTGCAGAGGGTATAGCTCATCTGGGTGGAGCCAACACCCTTTTTTTGTTTCTAGTGTCAGCCTCCTAGTGGCAGCTGGGCATATACCTATGGTGCTGTGTCCCCCAATGCATACTACGAGAAAAGGATTTTACGGTGAGTACAAAAAATCAAATTTTTCCTACACGGAATACATTTGAATGCTGTACGGAAATAGCATTACAAACATTTTTTTTTTTTTTTGTCGACCTCGGATCTATGTTCCAAAGCTCAATTCACTCAACCCTATTTAGGAGCCCTGTAGGTTAGGGTTGTTTCGGGTATCGAACTTTCGATACCCAATCGATACTTTTCTCTGGTATCGAGCTTGATACCAGGTAAAGTATTTTATCGATACTGGGCTGCGCTACTGCACAGCCCAGTATAGGAGAGCGTGGCTGCGCCGCTCTGAGCGCGGCCATGTTCTCCTCGGCAGCACAGGGAGAAGGAGGCAGTCTCCCTCCCCCTGTGCTGCCGCTGCAACCAATAGAGGGAGAGGGGGGCGGGCGCACTGGCCACCACTGCAGAGTACCGTTTCATATATAAATGCAGGCAGAAGACACAGGCTGCCGGCACATGCCTGTGACCCAGCACTGCGATCTGCGGCAATTAACCCCTCAGGTGCGGCACCTGAGGGGTTAATAGCCTCTGATCGCAGCGCTCGGTCACAGGCAGGTGCCGGCAGCCTGTGTCTTTTGCCTGCATTTATATATGAACGTTATTAGGCATTGCTAGTCAGTGCGCCGCCCCTCCCTAGTATTAAAACATTGGTGGGCAGTGTGCCCCCCCTGTCCCCAGTAATAAATACAGTATTGGTGGCCAGTGCGTGCCTCCCCCATCCCCCCCCCTTCCCCCCAGTAATAAAATCATTGGTGGCAGTGGCCACAGGGTCCCCTCACCTCCTTCTCATTGGTGGCAGTTGCCACAGGGTCCCCTCACCTCCTCCTCATTGGTGGCAGTGGCAGTGATCGGAGCCCCAGCAGTGTAATGCTGGGGCTCCGATCGGTTACCATGGTAACTAGGACGCTCCTGAAGTCCTGGCTGCCATAGTCTGCTCCCTGCTGCTGTGTGCACAGAGCACAGGGCAGCAGGGAGAGGGTGAGATCCTATTCACCCTGATAGAGCTCTATCAGGGTGAATAGGATGAGAATATCCCAGGTTCTAGCCCCTAAGGGGGAAAATAGTTAATAAATAAACTGTAAAAAAAAAAAAAAAAAAATTTAAAGTACACCAAAATATTAATTATAAATCACCCCCTTTCCCAATTTTACATATAAAATATATAAACAATACATAAATAAAATATTACATATCGCCACGTCTCAAAAGTCCAAACTATTAAAAAATCCAATTTTATGCGGTGAACGCCGTAAAAGAAAAAAAAAGAAAAAATGCACGATTCACCATTTTCTTTTAGTCGCCTTGTCCCCACAAAAAAGTAGGATAGGACTGTTGTATTATGAGCCGGCGGTTTCATAAAATGTGGAATGCATGCGGATTTTTTTGGAGTTTTTATTTTTTTCGCGTGGTATCGAATGGTATCGAGTATCGCAATACTTTTTTATGGTATCGATACCGAATCAAAATTTTGGTACCGAAACAACTCTACTGTAGGTGTCAGGAGTCCAGTGGGTGGTCAAACTTGGTGAATAAGCATAGAAAGATCAGGGATTTCAGTCTGTTAAAGGTACAAGTTATGGTGTTACACTACCAAAATTTCTGGTGGGATGACAATCGATAGATGATAAACGCATTGATTGGTGTTCGTTTGCATTGGACTGTACACTGGCTGGAACAATTACTACCACGGTCCTTCCTCCCTCATTCAGTTGTATTGATCACACTGATTACACAGGAGATGTGCTGCTTGTAACTGGGCATCTTTCATTCTGAATGAAAGATGCAGTCAGCTGATAAGCAAGCATTTGCTGCCTTGTTGGCTGGTTAGAGGCACAATTATGCAGGCCAAGTATTGGGCATAAGCATTCCGATAAACGTTTGTTCCTGATTATTGCTCAAAAAGTGGATTGTGTAATGGGGGATTTCTGCTGAACGTTTTCCCACAAAACTACATATTAATCGGCTCAGCGTCGCCTGTGTATAACGTACTGTTGGCAGCTCGGACTGCATATTCAACGTGACCGGATCCCTTTAATTATAAAGCTGTAGTATATATGTCATATTTAGATGGTTATATAGTTCTTGCATCATTAAACATATGACTACTTTGTGATCTACTATAGATAAGTCGCATTGAGTACATTCACTCCAAGAACTTTATTCACCGGGATGTTAAACCAGACAACTTTTTGATGGGACTTGGAAAGAAGGGGAATTTGGTGTATATAATTGATTTCGGCCTAGCCAAGAAATATCGGGATGCTCGGACGCATCAACACATACCCTACCGAGAAAACAAGAACCTGACTGGAACTGCTAGATATGCCTCTATAAATACTCATCTGGGCATAGGTAAGTGATGGTAAAAATCGAGTAGAAATAAATGCCTGTCAAGTGTTCTCAAACACACATCTCCTGGATGAATGCCCTCTCTAGCCCGCCATTGAAGAATTATTCCCTTCCCAGCCTTTCAAGGCCGAGATTGTAAATCAGAGTAAGCGCCAGCTAGAGGTTGGCTGAGTGGGCTACTGTCATGGCGGAGCAGGCTGCACTCTGCTGTTTTTAAAACTCCAATAGCAGTGAGTGAAAGTTATGTATAGGCACAGCTAGTCCCCATTCAATTCTAATAGAGTTAAGGTAACAGCGTTGCCCTACCATGTTTCCGTAACTCCGGCCACCTGGGGCTTGGTCAGGTTATTCCCATGTTGGCCAAGTGAACACCAGAATTGGATCTTCACCATCCAAATGCTAGGGGACAAATGGCCTGATGAGAAGTTCAACTACGTATCTTCTCACCCCTTCCCTAAAAGAGAGAGACTTTTGGTGCTCATTATTGGCCTGTTTCTGCCTGTGTATAAGGGCGCGTTCATACGACTGTTTTTTGGCCCGCGGATCTGCAAAACAGGGATACTGGCT
The DNA here is from genome assembly GCA_033119425.1 of Bufotes viridis. Taxonomy (NCBI): domain Eukaryota; kingdom Metazoa; phylum Chordata; class Amphibia; order Anura; family Bufonidae; genus Bufotes; species Bufotes viridis. Next base: position 111,487,207 of record CM065596.1, read on the forward strand.
GTGTGCATGCCGCATTGACCTTATAGTGCAGGGGTGCACAACCTGCGGCCCTCGATACCATTCGGTGCGGCCCCCAAACTTCTGGTAAAAGACATCAAGGTCTATGTCTTATGACTTCTTACATGTATCTTTCATGTATTCTCCTATTAGATGGGAGTCCTAGAACTGTAACTAGACATTTATAGTATATACTGTATGTTCAATATGACAAGAATACAGTATTTCAGTTGGTAATACCCCTTTAGGTTTTATTTTCGGCCCTTGGAATTGGCACACGCTGACAATGTGGCCCCCAACCAGAAAAGGTTGTGCACCCCTGTTATAGTGTATGTGTTGCTATTTGTTTTAATACGATATTCAGAAATGGTCTATACGTGTACTGGTCCTGCTACAGTCTGCTTTTGGAAAAGCCTTCTTATTTGCCACACTTCTTCCATGTAGAACAAAGTCGCCGGGATGATTTGGAGAGTTTGGGATATGTTCTTATGTACTTTAACCTCGGGTCGCTGCCCTGGCAAGGACTGAAAGCTGCAACCAAACGGCAGAAATATGAACGTATCAGTGAGAAGAAAATGTCAACCCCTATTGAGGTCCTCTGCAAAGGCTACCCCTGTAAGTGTTTCATATTGACGATCTCCATTATTAACCACTGGAAAAAAATCACATGTACACCCCTCTCCCCTCAAAAAACTTATGTAATGTTGCGATTTCTGGTCAGTCACTTAATATTGTGATCTATCCTAAGGTTATCCATCGGTGTCTAAGTCCCGGAAATCCCCTTTGAACAAAAGGATTAAGAATGTTTTTATTTTTTTTCAAAATGTATTATGCAAAAATACATTAATACTATATATAATACTATAATATAGAATGCCGTTCTAGCAATTGCCTGGTGATGCTTAACCCCTTAAGTACGCATGACGTACCGGTATGTCATGATTCCCGAGTCCTTAAGGACCCATGATGTACGCCATATCTTTAAAGGTACATTGCGGCACTACAGTGGTTAATCGGAACAGGATGCCTGCTGAAATTATTCAGTAGGCATCCTGTCGCAATGCCGAGGGGGGGTGGGGGGGGGTCTGAATCAGAAGTCTGATCAGACTATGTAAAGTAAAAAAAAAAAAACCTGTACACTATATAGTGTACTGTATTATACTGACATCAGACCCACTGGATCACATATTGGGTATCGCTGTGTCAGTAAAAACCTGCTCTATAAAAATATCACATGATCTAACCCCTCAGGTAAATACTGTAAAAATAAAAATAAAAACAATGTAAAATAAAAACATTTGTCACCTCACATTACAAAAACTGTAATAGCAAGCGGTCAAAAAGTTATATGCACTCAAAAATAGTGCCAATCAAACCGCCATCTCATCCCGCAAAAAATGATACCCCACATAGGACAATCGCCCCAAAAAATAAAAAAAAATATGGCTCTCAGAATATGGAGACATTAAAACATGATATTATTGTGTAAAACTTAAATAAAAAGTATGCATATTAGGTATTGCCACGTCCGTTAAAACCTGCTCTATAAAACTAACACATGATCTAACCCCTCAGGTGAACACAGCAAAAAAATAATACAAATACCGTATCAAAAGCCATTTTTGTCACCTTACATTACAAAAAGTGTAATAGCAAGCGACCAAAATGTCATATGCACCCCAAGATAGTGCCAATAAAAGTCATCTCAACCCACAAAAAATGAGCCCCTAGTCGCCCAAAAAATAAAAAAATATGGCTTTCAGAATGTGAAGACACAAAAAATCATTTTTTCAAAAATGCTTTATGAAAAACTGAAACAAAACCCCCCCCAAAAAATTTGGTATTGTCGCGTCCGTAACAACCTGCTCTATAGAAATAGCACTCGATCTAACCTGTCAGATCAACTATGCAAATAAAAAAAAATGTTGCTGTCCCAAAACAGCAATTTTTTTGCAAATTTGTCATTTTAATCCATTTTTCCAGTAACAAAGCAAAGGTTAACAGCCAAACAAAACTCAATATTTATTACCCTGATTCTGTAGTTTGCAGGAACACTCCATATGTGGTCGTAAACTGCTGTATGGCCAAACGGCAGGGCACAAAAGGAAGGGAACGCCATATGGTTTTTGGAAGGCAGATTTTGCTGGACTGGTTTTTTGACACTGTCCCATTTGAAGCCCCCCTGATGCACCCCTACAGTAGAAACTCCAAAAAAGTGACCCCATTTTGGAAACTATGGGATAAGGTGGCAGTTTTGTTTGTACTATTTTAGGGTTAATATGATTTTTGGTTGCTCTATATTACACTTACCTTGCCTCAAGAAAACAAAAAATAGAAATTCTGAAATTTTATCTCCATTTGCCAGTAACTTTTGTGGAACACCTAAAGGGTTAACAAAGTTAGTGAAATCGGTTTTGAATACCTTGAGGGGTGTTGTTTCTTAGATGGAGTCACTTTTATGGAGTTTGTACTCTAGGGGTGCATCGGGGGGCTTCAAATGGGACATGGCGTCAAAAATCCAGTCCAGCAAAATCTGCCTTCCAAAAACCATATGGCGTTCCCTTTATTCTGCGCCCTGCCGTTTGGCCATACAGCAGTTTACAACAGCATATGGGGTGTTTTTGCACACTACACAATAAGGGCAATAAATATTGAGTTTTGTTTGGCTGTTAACCCTTACTTTGTTACTGTAAAAAATGGATTAAAATGGAAAATTTTCCAAAAAATCGAAATTCTGAAATTTTATCTCCATTTGCCATTAACTCTTGTGGAAAACCTAAAGGGTTAACAACGTTTGTAAAACCAGTTTTGAATACCTTGAGGGGTGTAGTTTCTAGAATGGGGTTATTTTTGGGTGGTTTCTATTATGTTAGCCTCACAAAGTGACTTCAGACCTGAACTGGTCCCTAAAAAGTGGGTTTTTGAAAATTTGTGCAAAATTTCAAGATTTGCTTCTAAACTTTCTAAGCCTTGTAACCTCCCCCAAAAATGAAATGGCATTCCCAAAATCATCGATGCATGAAGTAGACATATGGGGAATGTAAATCAATAACTTTTTTTGGCGGTATCACTATGTATTATAGAAGTAGAGAAATTGGAACTTGGAAAATTGCTAATTTTTGGTAAATTTGGCATTTTTTTTTTTATAAATAAAAATGACATTTTTCGACTCCATTTTACCACTGTCATGAAGTACAATATGTGACGAAAAAACAATCTCAGAATGGCTTGGATAAGTAAAAGCGTTTAAAAGTTATCACCACCTAAAGTGACACTGGTCAGATTTGCAAAAACTGGCCGCGTCCTTAGGGTGAAAGAGTCCTTAAGGGGGTTAAGTAGGTATAACAATTAAAATATAAAAGCTACAATATTCAGGTAGAATTATGCAAGATGGGCACAAAAAAACTAAAAAAAAATATCAAGATCTGCCAGTCTGAAAATGCGTATACAAGAAGACAGGCTGCTCATAATTATGGAAATGATGATTAAATCCGTGCAGAACTTCTCAAATAATGCTTTAAAATTGTTCCGGAAGCATAATATCCACAGTGGACATTAATATGTTGTGTGCTTTTAGAATAGAGGAGTTGCCTTTGATCCTTTTACTAGGCCCCTTGAGTCCTTTCCATGCTCAGAGATACGGGAACTGTGCTCAGTGTTGATGGTAACAGTTTACATACTGGGCACTGATTTCCATATCTCTGAGCATGACCTGACTCAAGTGGCATTGTGAACCGATCAAAGGCACTCCTTTATTCTAACAGCACACACTACAGTAAAGCGAGGCATGATTATTATGTTTCGGGCACTATTTAAAGCATCATTTGAAAAAGAAAAAAAAGAGGAGAGAGAACACCCTGTGTGATCAATAGGAGGTCTCTGCATCAAACCCCCATGATCTAAACCTTTTGCTATCTCGCTATGACGCATCTAAAGTTTTGTGAAAGCTCAGTGATCCTTCAAAAAAACAAAATATTTAAACATTCAAAACGCCCCACTCCCTCTTTTTTCCAATTTTATGTATAAAAAAATAAAGATAATGGGTATCGCCATTTCCGAACTATAAAAATATGAAAGTATTTAACCGGCATGGAGAACCCCATAATGGGTAAAAATGTATTTTTTATTTTTTTTGTGACCTCACGGTCATATGTACCCCACGGTTGCAATAAAAGCTATAGCTTGCTCCAGCAAAAAAAACAAGCCCTCACATAGTTCTGTAGATGAAAATATAAAAAAGTTATGTCAGAATATGACAAAGCAAAATAAAAAGTAAAATATAAATGGTATAAATGTGGTTCGGCCATAATTGCACTCATTGGCCCACAGATCTTTTTCCAGTTTTCAGCACAAGATTTAAAAGTACAAGACATCCAAAAATATGGTGCCAATAAAAAAAAATTCAACCTGTCCCACAAAATACAAGCCCTTGTATGGCTATATGAATGGAAAAGTAAAAAACTTATGGCTCTTGGAAGGCGGGGAGGGGAAAAAACAAAGCAAAAATGAAAAGTGGCCAGGCCCTGTTATATTGGGGTGATGTATGTTAATACTTTTTCTCTTTTAGCTGAATTTTCCACATATCTGAATTTCTGCCGTTCCCTGCGATTTGACGACAAACCAGACTATTCGTACCTGAGGCAGCTTTTCCGGAACCTCTTCCATCGACAAGGTTTTTCATATGACTACGTGTTCGACTGGAACATGCTCAAATTTGTGAGTTTTTAATTAAACTATTGGTCATCATACCATAGGGCCCCTCAGTTTTCTTTTTGCTGACTAGAAACACACAAATCCCTATTTCTGTAAGTTTAAATTCTAAAAATTATGTTTTTAGAATTTGATTTACATTTACTTTTTTTTTTTTTAACATGTACCATGATTATTGGTTCTGCTGAAAGGTATTTTTCTTCGACCTCCTATAACTTTTGTGTGAAATATAACGTAACCTAGCTCCTCAGGACAGTATTCTTCATGATGTGCTTAGATTTTTTAGCAACTTTACCCGTTTAGTAACGAGTAGTGTTCTGGCCCTTCAGTCCAACCTTAGCCAGGTTCACAAGTTGTACATAAAGAAATAAATATTTGCTTTGCTATTCATAGATCTGATCTAGTTGTGTTTGATTTGCAGGGTGCAGCTCGGAATCCAGAAGATATGGACAGGGAAAGAAGGGAACATGACCGAGAAGACAGAATGGGACAGCTTAGGGGATCCACCACTCGAGCACTACCTCCTGGCCCTCCTGCAGGTGCAGCCCCTAATCGGTTAAGGAATGGCGCAGACCCTGTAGCCTCCACACCAGCCTCAAGGATTCAGCAGAGTGGTAAGTACTTGCCAGTTACACTTCTGCTCTGTATGATAAATGAATCCATCTAAAATGAGGCATTTTCCTAGAGACTAACCAGTTCCTACAATGTTATTTACCTTGGGTCCTAAATTGTTACGGTATCCAGGCGTGGCTTTGCTTAGTGAAAGCAGTTTGACCTCATCAGTGGCTGAACCTGTGTAAAGAAATAGTTTAAGACTAGTTGTGAACTTAAAAGGTTTGCTTTTAAAAAAAAAAAAAAAAAAAGCTTTAAGGATCACAAGTAATAATCACATGTTATAATGTTCAGTGTATTCTGGATGCAACGACCCCACCGATTACTAGAATAAAGGGTAAGGCTGGTTTTCTTCCAGCCGATTCTCAGCATATTTGTTGAGGCTGGATGTCTGCTGGTCCCCATTAGAGCGACATTTAAGCTTCCGGCAATGCCGTAATACAGAGAGATCCCACAGGCTGTTCCCTACTGGAAATTATCCTAAGATTGCTGGAAGTTGAGTCCCTTTAGCACTTTTTTAAGCACTTGGCTAATCTTTCCTTTTTAATATGTAAGAGCTATAGACCTGCTATAAAGACCCAATGTCATTCTCCAAAAAGAGGCCTTAGAGGCTCCAAGCCAAATGGCCACTAGCTGTGTTCTTAAAATTATCAGGGTCATTACTTGAGGATCCCTCACTTTTCTGATGTTACACATGACAAACTGGGGCAAAAACTGTAGGGATTGCAATACACTGCCAAAAACACATGTTCAAAGGGACTGTCCATCTTTTTAGGATAAACCCTCCAGTGGAACAGTGCATACTTGCCTGCCTCCCACTGCTTGGTCCCAGGTCTTTCAGTCCACCGCTGTGTTTGTTGTATCCGGTCTCTGCTTGTCAACTTCCGGAGTGGACGGGGATCACTTCCCACTACAGGTAGCAACTGGCCGCAGTCCTCTAAGAGGCATGTCACATGCCACTTGGGAGACTCTCCACCGCAACAGTGGCACACATGACCCCCCTCCACTTCAGTAGTTGAGAAACTGGACTGGAGTGCAACGAATGCAGCAGTGGACTTAAAGGAGCCAAGGAACCAAGCGGCAAGGAGCAGGCAAGTATGCTACTCTTCACGGGTGTGGCAGGACAGGGGGCTGAACAAAAAATTAATACAAAGCTGGACAACACCTTGAAATAAAACAAGAAAAAAAAACCTTAAACAAAAAAATCTAAAATGAGATGTATACATCCGAGCATGCTTCCTTATTGCTGACTGTAGCTAAGGCCCAATGGGTAGTATTTTAGTAAGGCCTTTATGCACGCGACTGTAGTTTTGGTCTGTTTCAAATCCACATTTTTTGCGGATTGCACTCAACCATACATTTTATTTGGGTCCATTAAAAAAAAAACAAATAAAAAAAACAGTAAGTACACAGATTGTAACATAGTTTCTAAGGCTGTAAAAAGACATTTGTCCATCCAGTTCAGCCTGTTATCCTGCAAGTGAAACCAGAGATGTCATCTACGTGCTGCCCACATCCGTATGGCCCTTCTGCAAATTAGGCTTCTTTCAGACCTGCGTCTGGTGCGGATCCGTTTTGTATCTGCACAGACTGATCCGCACCGATAATGCAAACGATTGTATCCGTTCAGAACGGATCAGTTTGCATGATCTTGAACAAAAAAGAACAAAGTCAAAACTGATCCGTACTGAACACAATCGAAAGTCAATGGGGGACGGATCAGTTTTCAATTGCACCATAGTATGTCAATGAAAATGGATCCGTCCCCATTGACTTACATTGTGTGTCAGGATCCGTTTGGCTCCACATCGTCTGCAAGCAGTGTTTTGGTGTCTGCCTCCAGAGCGGAATGGAGGCGGAACGGAGCCAAACTGATACATTCTGAACGGATCCTTATCCATTCAGAATGCATTGGGGCAAAACTCACCTGTTTTGGGCCATTTGTGAGAGCCCTGAAACAGATCTCACAAGCGGACCCAGAAACGGCAGTGTGAAAGTAGCCTTATAGAACATGTCCTATTCTTGGCAGATTTGTGGAGAAGAATGGCCAGTTTTAGGGAAAAATGTGGCATGCAAATGGCTGGTATGCACAGTTTGCGGAACCCAAAATGGATATGGTTGTCTGCATGAGTCCTCATGGTTTAAAGTGGTGCCACAGTTCCATCCAGACTCCCTTAGGGCAAACTGAAATAATGATCGTTCTATCGATTCAACACTATTGCAACCTATTGACACTGAGCTAGACACATTAGCTTAGCCTCATTACCAATGTCTACAAGTGGACTGGTTTTGAGATGGAACGGGTACATTTGAGTCTTGAAATGAGATGCAGAATTCTGATCTTTAATAATTTCTCTTAATGCCTCTTGTTGTTCAAGGTAACACCTCTCCTCGGGCAATCTCGCGGGTGGACAGAGAACGCAAGGTCAGCATGAGGTTACATCGGGGAGCCCCAGCAAATGTCTCTTCCTCTGATCTCACAGGGCGACAAGAAGTGTCACGGATTTCAGCATCACAGGTGAGACTGCCCTCGAGTGACTCGGTGAATTAGGAGATGTTGAACATCAATATTTAAAGGCGTTTTCTAGACAAGTCTAGTAAGTGTTCTTGGACAGGCTCTTGGCTTCACATCTTCCCCTTCTACAAACGCTGTAAACCCTGCATAGAAGCAGCGGCGGCACAGGACCTCTAACAACTAATTTCATCACACTCTGGGTCTCAATGTCCCCCTTTTTTTGGGTGGGGTGGGGATTGTCTGGGTTAAACAAAAAATGTGAAAGTATTAAAATAATTAAAAATAAGTGTTATACTCCTTGTTCACACCCTCCATTCAAGCGCTGTGACTGGGATTCTTCCTGCCAGGCTTTTTCATGACTGTAATTGATAAATTACACCCTGTCAGTCCAGGGATCTACAAAGTAATGAGTTGTCTAGAATTCACAAATATATCCATATCCTAAACGTTTTGAATATATTCACAACCATCCTTAAAGAGGACAATGTAGAAAGAGGCAATGGTGGCACTGTCTAACCCCCGAACACAAAAAGGGGCTCCAAAATCAGCCTTTTAGACCTCCACGGACCGGGGTGCCTAGCGTGTGCAGACAATGAACATCCAAACAAAGTGAAAATAGATCCGCGGCACTCACCATCCGATTTTAATGGTTACTTTATTGCAGAGTTCTTGTTACACGGGGGTAAAGACTCACATGGATAGTAATAGACAACTATTTTCACTTTGTTTGGACATCCTTAAAGAGGACCTTTCACCGGTCCAAAGTTTGTTAGTGAAAGGTATGTACATGCAGAGCGGCACCCAGGAATGTCCCTGCACTTGTATCCCTGGGTGCCGCTCCGTTTGCCCGCTGGAGCCCCCGGTACCGCCGCACGCACTGCTGCTAGTTTTGCCTTGGATGGAGACATCCTCTTTGGCCCTGGGTGTCTCCTTCTCCCAGGCTGGAGCGCTGGCCAATCGCAGCGCTCAGCTCATATCCTGCAACCTCCCAGGATATGAGCTGAGCGCTGCGATTGGCCAGCGGCTCCATCCTGGGAGAAGGAGACGCCCAGGGCAAAAGAGGATATCTCCGTCCAAGGCAAAACCAGCAGCAACGCGTGCACCGGTACCGGGGGGCTACAGCGGGTGAACGGAGCGGCACCCAGGGATAATAGTAAGTGCAGGGACATTCCTGGGTGCCGCTCTGTATGTACATACCTTTCACTAACAAACTTTGGACCGGCGAAAGGTCCTCTTTAAGGGGATTCTAATTATTTTTTTTGTGTGCCCCATATACTTGTTTTTAATGCCAGCACTATTCTTCCCCTATTCTCACTGCTCCTGGCAGGATGTTTACATGCAGAACTTCCTGTTTTCATCAGCTTCCTGTTGGGTTTTCTAACCAGACCCAGCATGCTTTGCGCTGTAATGTCTCACAGGGCTTGCTCCTCCTAGCTAACATGGAGAAGGGGGGTGTCCTCTGAAGAAGGAACAGTGTAGTACATTACAGAGCAAAGCTTGCTGGGTTTGTGCAGAAAAGGTCTCGTCCGCTTTCGCCACTTACCCAAAAAGGGGGCAGTGTGGCCAGCTGGCCCACCACATTTATCTTCTTTTATGCCAGTTTTCTTGCATAAAAATCTGTAGGCAAATGGACTGCCAGATGCTGTGCCCAGTTTAATAAGGTATACGCCTTGTCATAAATTTGGGCTAAGCCTTCAGCAGTGCACACGGGATTATCATAGACTGACCGCTTGCGGCTTAATTTTTTATTTTTGCAAAATGCTCCGGGAATAGTACAGCAGTGTACACTATTCCGTACTGCTGAAAGAAGCTATACCAACATGTAGCAGCCAGATAGAGGTCAAAGGACATTCTGTTGGCGTTTGCTGGGTCCCTATGGACTTGGATACATAAAACTGACACTTTCAGCCTTAATAAATGTTGTTGTTTTTTTTGCAAGTTCAGTTGAAAACCTATAAGGAATTCTTGCACATGACTTGTGGAGCTGATTGGTAATTGATGTTGTCTTACTTTTAGGCCAGCGTACCATTTGACCATCTTGGAAAATGAAGGCTGTCACTGGACCAATGTTTGCTTAGGTGAGATCCCTTTTAACCTACTGCAAAACTGATATGAGAAGGCTCTTGTGAGGGTACATTCACACGACCGTGTGTATTCCGTTTTGCTGTCCGCAAATAACGGAACAGTGTGTCCGCATTTTGCAGACAAATTACTTCCTTTTGTGTTCCGTATGTCTTCCTTTTTTTTATAGTCCACAAAAAGGAAGAAAAAAAATAAAAATTATTAATTCATAGTTGTCAAGGAAATGCGTAAACAGATCCTCAAAAAAACGAATGACATACGGAAACCATTCCGTATGTCATCTGCAATTTGCGGATCCATTGACTTGAATGGGGCTGCGGACCGATCTGTGCAGACAATAGTAGTACAAGAAATGCGGACAACATACTGAATGTTGTCCGCACATTTTATTCACCCCTAGGAATGAATGGATCCGCATCTATTCCGCAAAATGCGGAACGGATGCGGATAGGAAGCGGATAAAATTATACGGTCGTGTGAATGTACCCTAACAGTGACGTAAATAAAAAACATTTTCAACCTATGTCAAGAGGGTATACTGTGCTTTAGGATTAAAGGGGTATTCCTTTCGGCCTCATGCACTCGGCTGTTGAACATATTGCCCGCATTCACTTGAATGGGTCCGCAGTCTGGAGCTGCGGTGCAGAACGGAGGCACGGAAGCACTACAGAGTTTTTCCGTCAGGTTTCTCTCCGTGCCTCCGCACAGCAAAAAAAAAAATAGAACTTGTTCTATTTTTATTTAAATTTTTTGCGGTGCGAATGGATCACTGACCCATTTAAGTTAAATGGGTCTGCATCCGTCGCGGCAGCCACACAGATGGTGCCCCTGCATTGGGGACCGCAAACGGCGATCCCCAATGCACTGAACGGCTGAACACCAGCTGTGTGCAAGAGGCCTTAGCTACACGATGGGTGTCTGATCAATGGGAGCCCGACCACTGGGGACCCCACCTATCATGAGAATAAGGACCCAGTTTTCCCTGAATGACACATGTGCACTGCCACTCTATTCAACTTTTTGAGGCTGCTGGAGATGGCTGTCTACAAGAATACGGCTGTCTCCGCCAGTCTTATAGAGATGAATAGAATGCATGTGTGACTGCTGCTTTATCCAAACAGGGAACGCGGGATCCCCATTCTTATGATTGCCGCAAGTCCCAGTGGTCAGATCCCAGCCAATAAGAATGTATCCCCTATCCTGTGCATAGGGAATAAGTCTTTTATAATGGGACAACCCTTTAACCTCCATATTCTGGCAGGCAGATAAGAAAAGCTTTCTTCGGCTCTGGTTTACTTGCTTACAATGTAGAAATATTTGGACGATGCAGACTAAACATACAGTACAGCCATGTGAAGGTGCAGTCACTGCATGTTTGAGTCGATTCTTGAGATGAGGGGATTGCAGCCTTCCTATATTCTCAGGAGATGGCTTGTTCTATTCTGTTTATTGCATATAGGGATTCTCCAAAAAAATAATCATTTTGAAGCCACAGTGTCACCCCTTGCACTTGAGGCAAAGGATTTTCAGTCCCCTCGTGCTAGAAATTACATTGATTAGTAACTGATTTATATAGGAAGCAAAACATCGGGGGTAACCTTTCTAGTAGGCTTAGTTTATGCAGCTTATTAAAGGGGTTTGCCGCCAATTTTTGCTTCAGTGGAAGTGGAGTCAGGGTGGCTTGAAGGGGTCGTCTCACTTCAGCAAGTGGCATTTATCATGTAGATAGAAGTTAATACAAGGCACTTACTAATGTATTGTGATTGGCCATACTGCTTACTTTACTGGCTTGATTCATTTTACCATTGCATTATACATGGCTCATATCCAGGGGTTACAACCACCCTGCAATCCAGCAGTGCTGGTCATGCTTGCACACTATAGGAAAAGGTGGCGGCTGGGACCATGGGGGCTCACATAGGCATGCATGCTCAGCAGCTCCTGTCTCAGCCACCTTGTATCAGTGCTGTAGAGAAATGAGCAGTGTATAATGCGATGGAAAAATGAATCCAGCGAAGGAAGCAATATGGACAATCACAATACATTAGTAAGTGCCTTAAATTAACTTTCTCTACATGATAAATACAATTTGCTGAAGTGACACAACCCCTTTAAAACATATAAGAATAGATACCCAACCTTCACTGATTGCCTGCCTGGGTCGCCTCGGCTCAATTCCGGTTCCCATCTAGTCACACTGGAAATGCCTTCCTCATGCTTGGGCGAAAGGGGCCTAAGGGCTCACGAGCGTGTGTGCCCCGTGCTGCGGACCACAAATGGCGGTCTGCAGTGCAATGCATGCTGTTTGTGGATGCAGACCCTTTCACTTAAATGGGTCTGTGATCCGCAAGATGCGTTCTGCACCACAAAAAAATAGACCATGTTCTATATTTTTTTTTTTTTGCAGTGGGGAGGCACGGACCGAAATCCCATGGAAGCGCTTCATAGTGCTTCCAATCCGTGCCTCTGCATCTTGGGGATTTTGGACCCATTCAAGTCAGTGGGTCATATCCGTGATACAGAGCGCACACGGCTGCTGCCCATATATTGCGGACCCGTTGTTTGCGGTCTGCAATATGAGGGCGGAGCACACGTGCTCGTGTGCATGAGACCTTAGACTGTGGTACAAGTAGAGAAGAAAACATGAAGGATGATGTGATATAATATTGACACCATTTTTTTTTTCTTTCTTTTCAGTGTCTTCACTGTATTTCATTTTCTTTTAAAGACGACAGAATTTAATTTTTTTAACTTTTATTTTCTGCCAACGAAGAGGGCCATGCTGAAGATGCTGGTTCCAGCGCAGACACAAGAACTTTGTGCGTGAAGGAGGGATTTGCCTCTCCTCTTTCCTTCCAGATATACTGGCAGTCCGGGACAGCAGAAGTTCTTCCTGCTTCTTCTGAACTGAACACTACATATAGATATATACTGTATATATTCTTTTTATTTTTTAGCTTATCTCCCCCAAACCCACCCCCTGAAAAAAAAAGAAACTCCAATGTTACTTTTTTCAAAATGTAAGATTTTAGCTGTACATTTTTTTTTTCCTATGACCTTTAAAGATGAGAAGATTTAGCCAGCTGCGGAAAAAGGACTGAAGCCTTTCCTAGGTACGGGAGCCTGGGTTGGGCGCTATTTCCCCTTCCAGCCTTCTCTGATTTAACAACAGGAGAGATAGAAGGGGCCTTCCTGACATTAAAGGTCACCGAATACTGAGGGCTGGAGAGAGAGGGGCAGGATCGCTGCCTAATTCCCTAAGCTGTTCCACAGTGGAGGCCTAGCTTGCTTTTAGTATGCACCTGCTCCAAAGTACCATGCAGATTTTGGAGGAAAAGGTGGAGTTGCCTGAACGGTGGGTGATCCCAGCTGTTACTGGCTGTTTTATTTATAGGTTAATAGTATTTTAGTAGTAGGTTTATTGTTGGGTATCTCCCACTGTGGCTGCTAGTGGCTTGTGGTCTAATTCTTTTTGAAACAAAAAAAAAAAAGAAAAAATCCCAATGCACATTATTCTGCACCCCCCCCCCCCTCGCCCTTCTACAGTACCGAGAGACTAAGATGGCTGCTTTTTTGACTTTCCTGATGAAGACTGTGAAGGTGCATATACAATATTTAGTGAGGGTTGTAAATGTTAGGGACGGTCCTGGTCGGTGGGATACCGAATGTTTGAAGCTCCTATTTCTCACCATTTCCTGGACATTCTCCACCTGTACCACCAGATGGCGCCATGTAACTCTTACCCTCCAAACTGTTTCAATATTTAACAATGTTTGGTTTCCTAATTTATTTACTATATATTTACGTTTTCTTTTTTTATTTGTGGTAATTTTTATTACTTTATAATTTTAAAAAATGCAAAAAAAAATCCAGTTTTGGGGGGGAGGGGATACGCAACTTTTTTGGGGGGTTTTTGTACTTCCTGTGTAAATATAGACTTTTTTCAGCTTTAATGTGTTTGTTAATTTGAGGTAATAAAGTAGAAAATGATGAAGTGATTAAAAGGTGTCTTGACTTTTTTTTTTTTTTTTTTTTTATTTTAACGGCAAAGTAAATGATTTGCTCACCTAGGATACAGTACCCTGAGATTAGGGTTATTCACTTTAGAAAAAAGACTGAGGGGAGATCTAATAACTATCACAATACATTAGTTAGTGCCTTGTATTAACTTTCTCTACATGATAAATACAATTTGCTGAAGTGAACCAACCCAACCTTCACTGATTCCCTGCCACTGCCTGGGTCGCCTCGGCTCTCCATTCCGGCTCCCATCTAGTCACACTGGAAATGCCTTCCTCGTGCTTGAGTGAAAGGGGTCTAAGGGCTCATGCACACAAGCGTGTGTGCCCTGTGCTGCAGACTGCAAATAGCGATCTGCAATGCATGGGTACTGGCCAAGTGCACGCCGTTTGTGGAAGGGGGTCTGTGATCTGCAAGATGCAGATGCGTTTTGCACCGCAAACAAATAGACCATGTTCTAAAAAGCAAGAGGGTCTGCGGCATTTAAAGCGTCACTGAGCTTTCAACATACTTTGCATTAATAGTACAGTGTGTACATGAGCAATAACACTTTTTCTGGCCATTATAATCTCTTACAACTGGCCTTTTTTAATATCTTTTTTTGCTGAATATCTGGTTTGCAGTTCTCTCAGACTTGGTGGGTGGAGCGTAGCTGCCATCCACTGCACACAGAAAGTAGAGGACAATCTCCTTCCTAACCTTCTCTTACACGCCCAAAGCAGATCCAGGATAATGTAGGCCATTACGGAGAGGTACTGACCGGTGTACTGTAGGATAACCTTACTATGTAGCTGTGCAGTCTGTCTTCCTTTAAAAATGTCTCGCTGATGAAACATATTACAAAGTTTCTTGTGGTCACTTATACTATTGATTTATGCAAAGTTGTGTGAACAGTCTGTGACCATTTAAATTGAAAAACTGGTAGAAACACCTAGTGGAAAAGCTGCCATGTGCACTAGTCTTCTGGCCAGTTTCCCCCCTCTTCTTTCTCTCCTCAGTCCCACCTACCCAAATAATAAAACATGAAAACCGGACTAGGATTAAATCGGCCACCGCAGCCATTTTTTGTTAACAAATAAATGCATAAATAACAATTTAACCCAGGCGAGGGAGGTCCTAGAAGCTTCAAAGTTAATTAAGCCACAAACATTGCAAATCCACCTTACCTCCAGCCGTAGAACACCAGCCAACAGATGTCAACTGATGGACGCCTCACCGAACCAACCATGAGAGTCCAGCCTCACCATTGAGGTCCTCCCATTCTCAATTACCAACCCATTCCACCAGCTTCGAAGACCTCCCACCGCCAAATCATTGTGATGCTGTGAGGTCAGTGTTCGGTCCGGAAAAGGCAGCCATCACATGAAACGTGTTTCCTGGACCCGACTTGCTTGTGTGAAACTGCCCTAACTAAGTTTTTAAAGGGGTTATCCAATATCATACAACAGTCCGTCACTTCCCTCCCCCCATGCGTTGGGCCCCTCAGAGGGAATACACTTGCCCCGTTCTCTGCGCTGCTTCTCCCTGTACACGGATGAAAACATCCGGTGGCGGGGGAGAAGCCAATGGCAGGCGGAGACTAGTGTCACCCGCGATGCTAAGGAGGTGACGGGGACGAGCCTCCAACCATTGCGGGTGGGGAGCAGCCAGTGGCAGGCAGGGACAAGCCTCCCTAGAGTCACCCGCGATGCTAGGGAGGCTCGTCCCGTCACCTCCTGCCATTGGCTAATCCCCCCGACATTGGATGTTTGACATTGGATAACCCCTGTAAGGCATCATTTTATCTTTAAAGGGATTGTTTGAGATTAAGCAGAAGATTACATAAACTAAGGAACTAAGCGTTAGGGCTCATGCACACTAACTTATTTCCGTGTCTGTTTCGTTTTTTTTCTTGTGGCCTGTATGCGGAACCATTCACAATGGTTCCGCAAAAAAAATGGAAATGACTGTGTGCATACCTTTTCTGTATGTCCACATGTCTGTATGTCCGTTCCGCAAAAAAAATAGATGTCCTATTATTGTCCGTTTTGCAGACAAGGATAGGCATTGTTACCATGGATCCGCAAAAAAAGATGCAATGCGGATGTCACATGGCTGTCATTTGTATTACTCGCTGCTCTGATGTATCTTTGATCGGTCATGTGTTGCAAATTCTGTCATGCAGAGCTTTCCCCTCAAAGCAACTAATACAGCGACTGAACAATCATTGACCCCATTGTAAGTTCTAAATGGAAGCCATGACAGTGTAAACATAGCCTAAAAAGGCTATCAGGTAAGTGCCCTGAGGGTGGGCCCAAGCCACTTTATCCCCCCGCCCCGGTCCTCCAGACTGCCAAAACACCAACTCCTTCTGATTAGATGACTATGCAGAAACTTAGACCTGTCATTGGGTCCGCCTTTGGTGCACTTAACTGATCCTTTGCATATGGATTAAAAGTTTCTCCAGAATGAAGCAACAGACTGCTAAATGAAAAGTATCATTACATTAGGTTGAGCTAGCCCTACATGGTACTGTGTCTGCTTTATCAGTGAATTTCCTGATGGCAGGCTCCCTGGAAAGGGAATCTGTTGGCTCCATAACAGGCTGAGTTCACATCAGCGTTCGGCCTTTCCGTTTTGCTCCGTTATAGGAGCAGGAGAACGGAAAGGACGGATTTGGCACAAAACTGAGCCGAACGGAAACCAAATAGAGCCTACGGACCCCATGCACAACTTTTGTCTCTGCTGCAAAATCATCTTTGGAGCGGACAACTAACAGACCCTATTATAGTCTATGTCAGGGCTGGCCAACCTGCGGCTCTACAGCTGTTGCAAAACTACAACTCCCAGCATGCCCAGTCTGCCTACAGCTATCCGCCTACAGCAGGGCATGGTGGGAGTTGTAGTTTTACAACAGCTGGAGAGCCGCAGGTTGGCCAGCCCTGGTCTATGGAGTGCGTAGGCTCCATTTGGCTCCCGTTCGGCTCAGTTATGTGCCGAATCCGTCCTTTCCGTTCTCCTGCTCCTATAACGGAGCAGGAGAACGGAAAGGCCAAACGCTGATGTGAACTGAGCCTAAGCGGTGTGTAATGTATGGGATGCTGGGTCCGCTTATGTAATTTTTATCTTCATACTCGCATTCCGACACAAGTGAGTGTGAAGATTAAAAATAATCGGACTCGGCACCCATATACTATTTATAGCTTACTCTAGTTTGGGAGGGCTTTGGAGATTTGCAGTGCTGTTGTTAAACAGGACCTGTCACCTCTCCTGACTTGCCTGTTTAATAACAGGAATTCTGGAGTATCTAGCCTTATTACTCTGTGCTGTGTCATTCCTCTATTATTCCTGCTAGAACTTTGACTAAATGTCCATCTTTGACTAAATGTCCCTACACAGTCTGGCGCTAAGCAGCACTGATTAAACAATATCAAACTGTACAGGAACATGCCCCCAACTGGTAACACCCAGTTGTACATTTATTCATAAACTTTTAATAGGAATAATAGAGGAATTGCACCACAGAGTCATAAGAATGGATGCTTCTGAATTGTGATTTACATTGGGAATGAAAGTAGCTACTAAAACAGATGTTGGTTTTCGTGACAGGTCTGCTTTGATGTGTAAGGAAAACACACCTCGTGTAATAAACGGATGCTTCGGAAGGGGTGGCTCCTCGAGTGATGACCTTTCCAGTTTTTACTAGTGTTCCAATCATTTGAACTGGCAAAACACTTACAATCTCGTTTAACAAATGTAATGTCTGACGAACAGGAGCGCAAATGCGAAATCTATGAAAAAGGGATTTCCAGGTTAAGAATCTAAAATATCTGCTTTTTATTACAAGAGCGGTAAATGTCCCGTTCAGCACTGTCCCCTCTGCATGGTGCTCATTTCTCACTGCTCGGGGTGTGCACTGCTGTCCATGTTAAATTTGGAATAGTCCATATCCTCAGCCTGCTACTGATATGCAATCTCCAAGGCGAAGCGTTGTCACATGCTCAGACACACGTGCCCGGCTGTACGCACAAAGGCATCACTATTTTTAAACCCCTTCTGTCGCCATATGCCAGCTGAATGTCTTCTCCATATCTGGTCCCTGAAACTGAACATCCAATTTGAAATTGGATGTCCACAGTCCCTGATATGGAAATCCTATTGTTATGCTGTTACTTTTCAGACTCTGTATGGCTGCAGGATGACATTTGTCGCTGTGTAGCCGTACCCTTACCCTAGGTACACACCTAAGCGTTTTACAGCGCGTTCAAATGCGCTGTAAAATGCACAACATGTGAAAAGCCATGCTTCCCTATGGGCATGGTTCACATTTGGGCGTTTTACAGCGCGTTTGAACGCGCTGAAAAACGCCAAACGCTGTCGCTTCAGCATGAGCTTCTTTGGGGCGTTTTAACGCGGCTATGGGCCATGCTGAAATAGGGGTGAATCACTGAATCGCGCGTATGATGCGCGTTTCTTAGTTGCAAAAACGCGCATCCAAAAATGGCGTAAACGCGCATCATACGCGCGATTCAGAAACACTTAGGTGTGTTCCCAGCCTTAGGGTGGTCATTGGTTTTAAGTGAATGGGGTTTGGAATGTTGTATCCAAACACAATTTGTTTGTAAACTTCATAAACAATATCGCCTCCGTCCTACCGTAAAATGTATGAGATCCGGAGGTCTTAGCGTACTGCGCCAAATATCGCAGGACTTGCTTTGTCTTGCGTCTATGACGTGACGCTTCATTTGTTCGCCTAAATTACAGTGTCAAAATCTAAAGTTGGACTCTGCTTTGTTAATGAGGCAGGAATCAGAGCTCCGCTTCGGATTTTGACGCTGTAATTTATGCGAATAAACGAAGTGTAACGTCATAGACACAAGACGAAGCAAGTCGCAGTTCAAAGACCTCTGTGGAGTCCATACATTTTACAGTAGGACGGAGGCTATATTGTTCACGAAGTCTACAAACGAATCTGGTTTGGATACAGCAATCCAAACCTCATTCGCTCAACACTAGTGGTCATGCGCAACAGTGAAAATTTTATCAAAATGGACAATTTCAACCAAAACAATCATTTGTTGGGTGAAATTTAACAGCGATAGATGGTTTTAGCTGACTGATGACAGACCATTATTATCTGAAAAGAAGTTGGCCGAGTTTGATATTTTTGTCCGGCTGTTGATGAAAGATCTTTCTTCTAAAGAGGTTCCCAGAAAGATCTTTTGTCCGTCGCTCGGTTTCATTAAACATGTATGGCCAATTTGAGCAGCTGTAAGGGCCAATATGGACTGAAAGGTCATCCACCAGTTGGTTGGTTGTTCAGCTGCGGTTCAACCATCTTCTATGGAATAGGTATGGTCGTCGACCAGATGGTGGTTCAACCATGTTCTATGAAATGTGTATGGCTAGCTTACGTGTCAGTCTTCCTTTTAGTTTTGGAAGATGGTTAGATGTGGCCCCTCACTGCAAAGCAGCACTGCCAGATTTTTTTTTTACTGCCAGTTGAAAGCAGGTAAAGTCAATCAGGATCTTTACCCCCGTAATACAGGCTTCAATAGAAGTATAGCTCCTGCACTCGCCATAGCCTGAGAGTTGCGAGCCTTCTTCTGTGACCAGGGAATAGCAGGTAGTGCCAGTTGTGTCATGAACGATGTACCAATTATGATGACTACATCTGACAACCATAAATACATTTTCATTAAGTCAGATCAATAAGACATATGCATGTTAATGTAGTAATAGTCTGAGTTGGCAATTTAAACTATAGTTTCTGGGCAGCAGATCATACTCGTGCCGTCTACACAGCACTCTTCTGCCCAGAAACAATACAGCTGTATGAGGAGTAGTGATCGCTCAATCTCATACTATGAAGGTTATCTCTACATGTAAATCCATCACTTCACGTCCACTTATTGAGTAGCCAGTTGTCGAAAAAAAGCGAAAGAACGCTTCCTTCCCAATAATCGGCTGCTCCTCTGGCGGTGTAAACCCACCATTAGTTCACATGGCAAAATCAGCGGCAGGAAAACTAGTAGCAGATTACTAGGCTGTTTTTTTGGTGGCAGATTTGGAATTTGGTGGAGTTTTTACAAGAGTATTTAGTTGAATTCCCTCTACTTCCCCATTGACGTCTATGAAATCCTCAATCAAATCTGCTACCAAGAAGGAACATGTCACTTCTGAAGAACTTTTCAAATCAGCTACTGAAACATCTTCTACCATTTTACAGTGTGTGCATAAGATAGATTTTTTAACATTAAAGTCAATGAGAAAACTGTTGCTAGCTTTTGAATGTGAATTTAGCAGATAAAAATGCCTGATTTCTGCTGCTGAATCGGTGGCAGATTTTAGCAGTGTGAACATAGCCCTAATCTGCTACCTTAGCTTAGGTGTAGGTTGCTGTGGCTGATAATGAAGTGGCCAAGTTTCTTTGGAATTCCATATTACAGACTGGAAAGGATATACTATATTTTCTGTGGTATGTTGCGTATGATTCTGCTACCCAGCAGGTTAAATTTGCCTCTGAATGGCCCTCTCTACCACTGCCAGACACTCTTTTTGGCTCAACCCATGGGGACAATGCCTCTAAATATCATCTATATGTCCTCCTTTACTGAATCTGAGCTTGAAAAGAGTTCTGAACATCAAAGATCCCAGTTTCACAAAGGCTTGAAGTCCCATAGAAGGGGTACTCGCTGCCACAGAGGCAATAACAAGGAGAGAAGAAATTAATTCTCATACCAGATTCTCTAATTTAAAATTAGTGGCCAGTTGGAATTCTGTAGGAGGTTGTCTTTGCTTTTTCATTGATGCTCAGATCTCTTCAAATCCTTGGGTCAGAATCATCATTCACTTTAGCTACTTAAGTCTTTAGAAGAATGGGGGTCATTTATTATATACCAGCGTTTTATGCCAGTCTTTGATATCCCCTGCAGGGAACATGCTTAATTTATGACGAGGTGCAGGCTTTGTCATAAAATGGGCGTATCCTCTGGCAGTCTGTGCACCTAGATTGAAATCTATTCCAGCCCTTAGCTGGAGTAGATTTCAGTAGTCATTTACACCAGAAAACTGGCATAGATAATAGTGAATTTGCCAGGGCTGATGGTCCAATTTTTGTTTAATTCTCTCCTTTTTTAAATCAGATAATGTTTATTGAGGTTTTACAATTGTTATGGCTTACAAACCAAAGAAAGTTCCTCCCCTCACAACTACATCCCGTGTGCAGTCCATAATAAACTAATATCGTCCATCACGTGGTCTTGTAAACATAAGAGTGGGTGGATGAGTATATGAACTTCTGGAGGTATTATATTCTATATCCAACAATAATATGCTCCTGTCACAAACTTACCTGTCCGGGCTCCAGCGTAGCGGTCTCTGGCTTCGGTGCGGGTGAGACGCACTGCCAGGCCATGTCCCCTGTTGATGTGGTCCTCCCTAGCAATAGAGCACAATGCTTTGTTTCTACCTGTAGCCTGCATGCTCTGGGGGAGAAGGGCGGCGTGCTCAGTAACAGCCCAGCTGTCCACTTACTTTGAAGATTGAAAAGTGTCCTATGGAGCGCAGAGTCCAATGACCTATCGGCACTATTTAAATCCCCTCCTGGCAATACACCTTTACCAGTGATAGTCCTTGACTCCTTGGCAAAATTATTTGTTCCTTCAGACTTTCGCCTTAAAGTTTTAATTGTTCTGTTCTGGCAGGTCATCCAGTCTCCAGAGCCTACTGGTGGCCTACTTGGTCGCCCAATGTGAGTGCCTTTGTCTCTGCGTGTGATGTGTATTCTAGGGCCAAGGTACCCAGGAGACGTCCTGTGGGTTTACTTTACCGCCTGCTAATTTCACAGAGACCATGGACCCACACCTCTATGGACTTCATTACGGACCTTCCTTCCTCCCGGGGTAGTTGGTCATCTGAGTAGTCATAGATAGTTTCTCGAAGATATGTCATATGATGCTATTAAAGAAACTTCCTAATGCAAAAGAATTGGCTTTGTTTGTTGACAACCTCCTTAGATTACATTGGCATACCTGAGTCCATTGTCTTGAGATTTTGGAGAGAGTTTAGCAACAAACTCAGGATCAAGATCTCCTTCTCATCTGTGTTCCATCCCAAGACAAATGGACAAACCAAAAGGGTCAACCAGGTCTTGGAGCAGTTTTTAAGGCGTTTTATTTCTGACTGCCAAAATGGGTAAGGTTTTTACCTCTAGCGCAGTTTTCTATTAACAACCATGTCAGCTCCTCTAGTGGCATCTCACCTTTTTATTGTAACTATGGTTTTAATCCGCATTTTTCTTGTTTCTGGGTCCAGTTCTGTGAATCCTACAGTGGATGCTATAGTTAATAATCTGTGAATAGTTTGGGCTCAGGCTCTTAAGAACCTGAAAAAAGCTCAAAGAATTTAATGTAAACAAGCTAATCGGAAGCTTCCTGTAAATCCAAACTTTGTGTTGGGTGAGCTCATCTGACTTTCTACTAAAAATTTGCGTCTCAAAGTTCCATCTGGCAAGCTTGCGCCTAAGTTTGTTGGACCATATGGAATTATGTCTGTGGTTAATCCAGTATCTTTTCGTCTTCAGTTGCCCTTCTTATTCAGGATACATGATGTCTTCCATAAGTCATTGCTTAAAAAGTACATTCCTCCTGTGATTTCTCCACCTAAACCTCCTGATCCAATGGTAATTCTGGGCGAGATAGAGTATGAGGTGGAGAAGATTCTTGACTCCTGGAAGGTTTGGGGTCCGTTGCAGTACTTAATCCATTGGAAGGGGTATGGTCCTGAGGAGAGAACATGGGTGCCGGCTCAGGACATTCAGGCTCCTCGCCTAATTAGGAAATTCTGTTCAAAATTTCCATTAAAGCCTTATGTTGAGGGTCTGGTGGCCCCTCTTAAGATGGGGGGTAATGTCACAAACTTACCTGTCCAGGCTCCAGCGTGGCCATGCCGGGTGAGACGCACTGCCAGGCCATGCCCCTTGGTGATGCGGTCGTGTCCCTACCAACAGAGAGCAATGCTCTGTTTCTTCTGGCAAAATGCATGTTCTGGGGGAGTTGGGTGGCGGGCTGAGTTACAGCCCAGCAGCCCAGTTACTTTGAAGATTGAAAACTGTCATATGCACCGCCGAGTCCATGGACCTATCAGGTTCTTATACAGGGCGCTCTATTTAAAAGGAGTCTGTCACCTAGTCTGAGCGTTTTATACCACTCAGATCACGTTATAGAACATTTGCCCCCATTAAAATAGTACCTCTGTTGTGTCTATCCGAAGTAAAGATCCTAAAAAAAAGTACTTTATTAAGTTATGCAAATTAACTGTCACAAGTGTCCAGGGGCAGAGTTACAGTCTCAAGTGCCCAGGCCCCTCAGCTATGTGCCCAGACAACCGCTCCCCTTGCGGTCCCGTCCTCCTCCTCTGGCTTGCAGATCTCATACGAGCAGCGGTCACCACCGGGCCTGCGCATGCACACTGTGCGGTACTGGTGGTGGCCGGCACTCGCGTGAGATCTCCAAGCCAGAGGAGGAGGAAGTTGTTTTTGACCACACTCTGCCTCGTGATTTGGTACTGTGTTTACCGATTGGTTCTGATTTCCGCTTGGCTATTTGGCTAACCTCCGGCTATCGTTTTGGTACTGTATCATCCGAATGGTTCTGACCCATTTCTGTCAGACTCTGCTTTTGTGCTGTTTTTGTCTCTGTGCGTCATCTGTATTGTACCTTAGTAGTGTAGGCAACGTCGACCAGTTGTGGACTTACCGCTGGCAAAGCAGCTTTTAATTAAAGCCTTTAAGATACACTCTGGTGCTCCAAAGCAAGGTACCCCCAAGGGGTTAATATCCACGCGTGGCTGCGATAGTAGACGCTGACACATAGCTTGTCAATGCAATCTCTAAATTTCATTACAAAAAGTAAAAGCAATTATACATCTTCAGAAGAGGGCGGTCCCCTTTGAGGCTCAAGCATTATGTCATTGGGTAAGAAGGAAAAGGAGATAACACTTAGCTTCTGCGCAGTATGCACTAGCTCATAAACTTTGGAATGTAAACATCTGGTTATCTCCGCCATGTTGTAATGGCGGTCTTAGTAACACCAATACTACATACATCATATGTGACACCTCAAGAAGGTGCTGTTCTATAGGCTGTGAGTAATATGTGTGTATCATATTCATCCAGCTACGTTATTGGCGTAAGCATCCTTAACGGTACACACATCTTTAAAAGCACCTGTGGGAGATGGAAGACAATCACTGCCCACACTGCCCCCCCCCTCCCCCTCTTCTCCTCATAGCCTTGCCTAGCGATATGCCCCCATTGTCTGTGATGGGAATACCCCTTTAAGGCTTATTCCCAATTATTGTTAAGAAAGGCCAGGTGATGCAAATTTCAAAGCTTTATAAATACCCAGACTCCTCTAACCTTGTCCCCAAAACAGCATCCATTGGTTCTCCTAAGCAGCTGCTACTAGGTACTAACCATGCAGGGTGCCCAAAGTTTTGCTTCAGGCCCTTTTTCTTTTTTTGTTAATTCGAAAATGTAAAAGATGAAAATAAAAAATTGTTTTTGATTAAAATATGCAAACCAACTAAATCAGCAAGTTAACTCTAGAAATAAGCTCTTGTTTCGTAGGTGGATCTGGATCCATCCAATAAAACACAATCAATTTAGGAGCTTGATACAGCAGGCTGCAGAGAATAGACAGCTGATGACCCACCTTCTCCGTCATTGGCAGTGCATTGACATATCCAAGAAGACAATTCAAAGGATTACAGTCTAAGTTAGGCCTCTTTCACACTTGTGTTGTGAAGATCCGGCATGCTGCGCTTTTGTCAACGTCCAAAAAACGTTGACATACTGAACTGATGCATCCTGAACAGATTTCTCTCCATTGAGGATGCATGGGGATAAAACTGATCAGTAGCTTTCCGTCCTAGAGATCCGAGGACGGAAAGCTAAAACGCTGATATGAAAGAGGCCTTACATTGAAATACCATGTTCAATAGAGTGACAACATCTGACCAGTATCTTCACAGCCTAGGACAATTTCACATCATATGTATTAAATCTGCTTGTGCAGCTCCACATCTAGAACAGATGTCATCTGACCATAGCCCATCCAATCAATGTTTTAGATTGTGTAACAGGTATAACTGTGACACCCTGTGTGCCTCACTAACAGCTGCATCTGGAAACCTCTGTAGTACCTCCAACCATTGTTCCTCTGTTAAGTCTGGGACATCTGCATTCAATTTATGAAATAATTGAATAAGATGCTTTTTAAAAAATATGCATCCATGAGACACCCATAGTTGGTAGAGATAACTCCCCCTGTACTCTTATGAGCCTCTACTACCTCTGTAATAGGATGTTGAGCTGTTTTTAGGATGGGGGGGGGGAGAGAAATTCTGCTTCTGAATAGCATGTCTTAATTGTAGATACTGGTAGAAGCTAGTTTTAGGCAGACCATAATCGTGCTGTATCTAACTTAAGGGTCCCTTCCTCAAACAAGTGTTTCACGTGAGTGACCCCATGAAGATCCCACACATGGAATTTAGATAGTTTCTGCAATTCAGCATACATATAATTAGGCCAAAGGTGTAATCAGAGAAGCCACTGATACCTATAATTTGTCAAACCTTTTCACATACCTTGTGTATAGCCTGTAACGTAGGATACATGCACCCCAAGGATGAAAGGAATAGTGACTCCATCGACATTAAGTATTTCACTATTTTCCTTGTCCCCTGAGATGTTGCATCTGAGCAGTAAATACATCTACAGGTTTGGTAGGGCTAGCCCTCCTTGTAGTGTTTCCAATTAAATTTTCTTCCGAATCAAATCTCTATTGATGGCATTGAATCAGAATCCACACTGGAGCCTTATGAAGAAGGTACAGCAGCTGGGGCATAAGTGCCATTTTTATTAAATTGACTACGATCAGAGTAATGGGAAGCGTAATCCAGTCATGAATCTTTTTTGAAATTTGACCAGCATAGGTTGCAAATTCAATGATGCAGAATCCATTGGGGGTCCCACCTCTGGTCAGGATTTAGATACCTAAATACTTAAACTGAGTGACTATTTGTAGGGGAATATCTAGAATGGTAACCAAATCAGACAAGGCATGCAATGGCATCAACATAGATTTCATGCAATTGATAACTAGGTCTGACAATTTACCAAAAGCATCAATAATGGACATGGCTACTGGTTGTGACCACTCATCCAAAAATAATAGTTGGTAGTCTGTATATAACGCCACTTTTTCCTTGACCTCACCATAGCAAAAATGCTTTACTACCTCTGATGTCCTCAGGGCCATAGCCAAAGGCTCCACCGCAAATAATAGCCGTGACAGCCTTATGAGCTTTGAATTTTTCAATTGAACTGCCATCGATCCCAGGAACTTTATCGGCCATACCACCTAGATCAGTGATGGCAAACCTTTTAGAGACAGAGTGCCCAAACTAAAACCCAAAACCCAGTTATTTATTGCAACACTTGCTAACACAGCAAGTTAACCTGAATACTACAGTCCAATATAGTATATCTTCCATGAATTTTCTCATTTAGCTATAATAGCCTGCCTGCATTCAATGCGCTGCATGTGCCGTTCATAGTGCGTCCTGCGCTGATGAATGGCAGGAAAAGTCTAAGGCATATTGGTACATTATAGGTGCCATAGGTTTGCCACCACTGACCTAGAGCAATCTCTAATTCTCCTAGCGAGAGGGAGCATCCAACATCTTTCTTTGATCAGAAGTTAGCCTAAGGAAGGACAAATCAGACAAAAATGAATGCAGTTCTTGGTCAATTGGATGAGCCTTAGTATCATACAAATTTTAATAAAATGCTTTCAGAATATGCAGTATGTCGTGGTAATAGGTAAGAAGAGACCCATCCCTCCCTTGAAGAGCTGCATTATAAGTCGAGCCTTACTGAGCCCTAGCTACAAGGGCCAACAGGTGACTGGCCTACTCCCCTTCCTCATAGTATCTTTGCCTCTGAAAAAACCTTTACGTTACGCTTAGAGAAGTAGCTGATCACCCAAATGCTTTTGAGATTCCTTCCATTTATTTGTGTTCTCCTCTGAGGAATTTAACACATACACAGCTTCAGCATTTTGAACTTCCGTCATAAGACCATCTAAGCTCTGGAGTTGGCCTTTACCTTATTGACCTCTGCAATCAATAAGTTCCTGTAAAATGCATCGTAGTGTCCCATACTACCAACTTAGACACCGTATTCTCATTAAGCTTAAAGAACTCTTTGAGCTGGTTCAAAATATTACCAGACCCCTTAATGACATTTAACCAGTAACCAGGTTTAAAACACCATACTGTTCTTCCCTACTGGTACAAAAAGTTGGCTGTCAGCACTACTGGAGAGTGATCAGTTGCTTAGGAAGGTACTGAATGTATTATACCAGTCTACCAATGTCTTGATTACCCAGAAAGAGATCAATTTTAGATAAAGATCTGA
The DNA here is from genome assembly GCA_033119425.1 of Bufotes viridis. Taxonomy (NCBI): domain Eukaryota; kingdom Metazoa; phylum Chordata; class Amphibia; order Anura; family Bufonidae; genus Bufotes; species Bufotes viridis. The sequence continues at coordinate 111,514,605 of CM065596.1, forward strand.
AGGTGCTTGAGCAGCATGAGTATTGTTTAACTCCTGGGTTCCTCACTCTACAACAGTCAAACGGGAACATGTCTTGCAATGTTCTCCCAAAAGAAGTAAGTCCGGTACTGACAGAGATATCATCTGAGTGTAGTTTTTCTAAAGCAGTTTCAGCATTGTTTTTAAAGTCTCCCATAAGAAGTATCAGAACACCTGGTGTCTGCTTGCAAACAATAGTACTTTTTGGAAAACTGTGGGATCATACTGGGGAGGATCTTACACCCCAGCAATTACACATGGGACGTTAAATAACCGATCATATAAGCAGACATATCAATCCCCACATTTCTTTAGATATATATTCAAAGGCTATATCCTTGTGAATAAATATTCTGATTCCCTGGGAATGTGTAGAGCAGGTGGCATGATAACAGTTACCCACCCAGTATGGAGTCTATATCTGTACCCTTTCATGAATAAGATGGGTCTCCTGAAGACAGCATACCAAAGGCTGATATTGTTTTATACTGTCAAAGATGACCTTATGCCCATATCCATCCTTAACCCCTGCACATTCCAGCTAACTAAAGTTACTGATTTAGCCATGGCCTATACTCACAAAATCTATTGAACAGGAGCTGACACCAACATCTCCTACCATTGGGAGCCCACCAACAAGCCACAAACTCGTCTGAGGGACGTCATACAAGCAGACGTTCCCCAAATTAGTCTTATAAACATATCCCAAAAAAATCCTGTCTCCTGGTTAACAGAACCAGAAGTGAAGAATCCAATCAAAACAGCCATTCACTCCCCCGACTCTCACATGTACTACCTACAAGAGGGACTGTGATTATTGAACCTATTAGTCAGAGTTAATGGGCTGTTTATCCTGCAAGTAGGGGACTTGACTTAATATAGAGCAGTGGGTTACTAGCAACCCCCGCTGATTGAAAATGTCCAAAAAAGAAAAAAAGATTGTAAACTGTGAGGATTCAGATGTGTAGCCAGTCGCTCAAAAAGGCTTTTGAAGTTCATTACAGACTCCCTAAATATGCCATATCCTTAAAGGGAGTCTTTCACCTCAAAATTGCAATATCTAACACTTACACCATTGTGTCCAATACAGCCCCCACATTAAAATGCATCTTACCATATTGTTGTCCATTCGGTAGGTCGTCCAAAAAACACTTTTATTCCATATGCAAATCAGTGTGTGAAGGTGCCCAGGAACCGCGCTGATTTTCATAAGCAACCACTCCCCTTTCACCCATTCAGCCTGCCCTTTGACTGGATCTTCACCTCCTTCGTCCGTAGCCAAATCGCGAGCCTGCGTCGTCGAACGGGAGGCGCCGGCCCGTACGTCACATTACAGCAAGTGCCGCACAGTAAGGACAGACCTCTGATATGGCGCTTGCTGTAATGTGACATACGGGCCGGCGAAAAAAAGTATTTGATATAGCCATCCTGGACCTTGTTGACCATTGATGAATGCATGTTAGGTTGGGGAGCCAACTTAAATGGAATTCTTGTGCAGGGTACCTGGACTATGCAGGAGAGAAAACTAGACTCCAATATCAGGGGACTCAGACCTAACGTCCTAGTCCTGCTACATTTTGCACCTCAGATCATCGGGAAGTCTGTCAGGATCAGGTCAGATGATATAACCTCTATCTTATACATTAACTGAGAAGGGCATGCGATCTCAATCTCTTCTAAGAGAAGTGGGAATGATCTTGTCATAGAGAAAAACCTTCCCAATCTTTCTGGAGTTTGCATTTGAGGAGCCCTCAATGTGTTGGCAGACCAGCTGAGTCGGGGGGCACTCCCAGGCGAATGGTCATGGAGTCTGACGATATTCAATCAGATAACTCTGAAGTTTGGAGTGCCATAGATCTCATGGCAACAAGTGCAAAACCAGGGTGGAAACGTTCTGCTCCCTGTATCGGGAGGACCATTCCTTGGAAGTGAATGTCCATTCCTGGGTGCAGAAAAGGTAAGATAAGGGAGAACAGAAAGATTTCAAGATCATTAGGGTTATTGAGTGCAGAAACGCACAGAAATACGTGCGGATCTTCTGCATGTTGACCTATTCCCATGTTCAGGTACACTTAATAGTCTGTTTTGTACAGAGGCATAGTAAGGCTTCCAAAAGAGGTGTATGAGCTCTTCCACATGGATGTGTATGTGTGGCATTCTCCATTGGTCTTTGTATCTATTCAGGTCTTCTAGAAGCAATGCTTGTAGAGAATATCTCTGTACAAATGGCGGTCAACTGACTCTTATGGAAGAGATTGTGAAAAATAATTTGGCATACTCCATCACATGCTTTATTATGACAGTATTCTTCACTAGATTCCTTGCTTCTAAGGTACAGTGCATCTGAGGTTTTCTTCCAGGTACAGTATGGACACAAGCAATGGATGCAGTAGCTATAGAAACCACAGAGAGGATGGTTGCATCTTAATGTAACTCACAAATAACTTTCTGCTAGCGGAGGAGGGAAGTGTCATATCTCATGGACATCATAATTAGCAGTGAGACACAAGCAGATACCAAGAGGAGAAGGCAGACATGATTTTAATGGTGTCTAATGTTTTGACTATATTCAGACACAACAGTTTTGTTGCAGAAATTTTTGTGACTTCTGCAGCAAGAACACTTATGTCTGCAAGCCCCATTCAGATTACATATATATTATATATCGTTATGTGCAAAATAATAGCAGTCAAACATCACTAATGTGTTTAATTACGGTTTTTGGCAGAAAAGATAACACAACATAGGAAAAAAATGCATGACTAGGTGTAGCTGAGTAATGGGCAACCAACAGATCAACAGTCATGACATGCCCGCTGCTGAGTTCAATTGACTCATTTAATGAAAGGGGGTGTTCAAATTAATAGTGTGGAGTTTAATAAGTGAGGTCATTCATTCTGTGAAGAAACAGGTGTCAATTATGGCCCTTATTTAAAGAAGGAGGGAGCAAATGTTGTATCTGCTGGTTTTAGCCCTTGCTCAGAAAGTAAAATGGGTCTTTCCAGGTTTTGTACTGAAGAAGTAAGAACTGTGATCAAGAAGCTGATTGGAGAGGGGAAAAAATATAAAGAAGTGCAGAAAATAATTGGCTACTCAGCTAAAATAATCTCCAATGCTTTAAAATGGCAATCAAAACCTGAAACATGTGGTAAGAAAAGAAATACTGCCATCCGTGTGATCAAAGAATAACAATAATGGCAAAGAAGCATCCAATGATAAGATCCAGGAAAATCAAAGAAGATCTTCCCCTACCTGTGAGCACTGCAACAATCAGAAGACGCCTACGTGAAGCCAAACTATTTAAAAGAAACCCTCATAAAGCATCATTTCTGAGAAAAAGACGTGTTGAAAAGGTAACAGTTTGCCAAAGAACCCATTGACTGGCCTAAAGAGAAGTGGTGCGCCATTCTATGGACAGAGGAGAGCAAGATTGTTCTTATTGGGTCTAAAGGCCGCAGACAGTTTGTGAGACGACCCATAAACACTGAATTCAAGCCACAGTACACTAGATTGTAAAACATTGAGGTGCAAGCAGAATGGTTTGGGGATGTTTCTCATACTCTGGAGTCGGATCCATATATCACATACCAGGCAGTTTGAATATATAAAATACTGGAAGAGGACATGTTGCCTTATGCTAAGGAAGAAATGGCCTTGAAACGGTTGTTTCAGCAGGACAACGACCCGAAACTCACCAGCAAGCGGGCAACATCCTGGTTCCAGACCAACAAGATTGATGTTATGAAGTGGCCAGCCCAATCCCCAGACCTCAATCCGAGAATTTGTGAAGTGACATAAAAAATGCTGTGTTTGATGCCAAACCCAAGAATGCAGAAGAAGTGTGGAATGTGGTCCAGTCAGCTTAGGCTGGGATATCTGTTCACAGGTGTCCAATGTTAGTTGACTCCATGCCACACAGATGTAAAGCAGTTATCAGAAATAAAGGTTATACAACTAAATATTAGTCCAATGATTAACAGAAAAGCTACATCTGTAAACAAATTTCAGTTTATGGTGGAAATATTCCAGTTTGTAACTGAAAATGCAAACACTGCTATTTTTTTTAACATCCTATTATTCCTTTTTATTCATTTTTTGTTTAAAAATTGATATTTTGTTAATGTCTTCATTTAGAATTGACTGTGCAGCGCTCCCAGTGCCTTTGTGTATATGAGTATTTGTTTTGAATATTTTCAGTTGTGGATGCTGCATTGAAATTCTGCAACAAAGTACAGTCCAACATAGTAAAATAGGCAAATTAGCTTCCTACAAAATTGACCCTAGTGTGCGCTGTGTGTTGGGGTCGAGCAGCTATATAACACCAAAATAGTCACACACACATACAAATAATAATGAATTTTATTAGATATCATATAAAAACATGATCGTACAACACATAATTAAAGAGTACAATGGTAAGCACAATAAGGATGTGGAATGAATAGTCGTAATGGCTCACGGGAGTAAAGCACTATTCAAATATAAATGTAACAGTGACAATGCTTACTCACCTATCCCTATCACCCACATTCACCTATATACCTAAGATGGGTAACAGGCAACATTACTATCTGTATAAATGGGGGGGGGGGGGGGTGGCATCGAATGGGATTTTACAAACCCCATTCAATCCCAGAGTAAATAAAAATGCCCTATTTGTAGGGAAGAGCAAACATGAGTTTTCAAGTTCGCAATTTTCAAGGTGCAATCACATTAGAAAGTTTGCCTGCTTTGCCTCAGGATATCAAAAATGGAGGCGGGTCCAAAAAATAGAAGAGATATAAATCTTTCCACTGTACCGCTTCTATGTGTCACTCCTATACTGGACAAATACTGATGCAAAATACACAAATGTGTATGTCCATGCCTCCGCACCGCAAAAGATAAGACATGTCCTATCTTTTTCTGTATATTGAGGATCGCAGACTTATTCAAGTCAATACGTCTGCATCTAAGGATGGAGTGCATACGGCCAGTGCCTGTGCATCGCGGACTGTAATTTGGAGCCCTTATATTCACGTGCATGAGCCCTCAGGCCACCTGCATACGGGCGCAGGTGAACACACATAAGATCCACACAAATTTCCATGCTGGAGCCCATCAGAACAGAGCCTTGCTCGCCCTCACCACCTCCATGCCTCAGTAACATCATCAAAAGTCAACTGGAAATCTTGCACAGGCGCACAACTCTTATGTGTTTGGCTGCGCCATCCAGGGGCGAATTGGCCATACACCTTACAAGGAAGTTTCCCAGTGGCCCGAGGCCCAGGGGGCCGCCTGAGCCCTCCTCACGGCCAGCCAGTGGAAGTTCTTGGGCATGTATTTTGTACTGCTGGCAGTATTTTGTGATGGGCTATAGTATTTGGCTCTGTTGGGGTGGTATAATGTGCCACAATATGGTATTGCTGGCCCTGTCTTCCATCAGTTTGGACCCAACAACAAAACAGGGCCAATTTTAGCATTTTTTCCAGGGCCACTTTAAGTTCCCAGTCTGCCCCTGGCGCCATCTGTTAACTGCTTTGGGCAGAGGCTTCAATAACTAAACTGAATCCTGCTGGCGCATGCACAGAGTTCAGTTATTGAAGCGGCTGCCTGCAGCAGGTACAGCACAGGCGCACTCTTAGGCCTCTTGCACACGACGTGGCGCCCCGCCCGTGCTGCGGGCCGCAAATTGCGGCCCGCAATGCTCGGGCACCGGCCGTGGGGCAGCCGCAGCGGATCGCGGACCCATTCACTTGAATGGGTCCGCGATCTGCCCGTTCCGCAAAAAGATAGGACATGTTCTATCTTTTTGCGGGACGGAAGTACGGAACGGAACCCCGCGGAAGCACTCCGTAGTGTTCCGTTCCGTCATTCCATTCCGCACTGTTCCGCATCTCCGGATTTGCGGACCCATTGAAACGAATGGGTCCGCATCCGTGATGCGGAATGGCCACGGAATGGTGCCCGTGTATTGCGGATCCGCAAATGCGGTCCGCAATACGGGCACGGGGCACACACGTTCGTGTGCAAGAGGCCTTAAAGGGGATGTGCCTGTCAGAGATTTCCAGCAAACTCATGATAACATCACTGAGGCAGGGAGGAGGAGGAAAGAAGAGTAGGGGAAGAATAGGGCTCCGTTTTGATGGGCACGGGAGGGCTCCAGCACCTAATTAGCATTTTTGAGCCCCCCAAAAACAGGATTGATTAGCTCATAAAGGTATACTTGTAATAGACCATAGGAGAGCTACACTGCCATTAAATTATAAATGGTCCTGGTTTGCGGCAGACTCCCTTTAAGAATTATGGAGGCCATTGTGCTCTTGGGAACTTTCAGTGCAGTAGAAATGTTTTTGTACCCTTCTCCAGATCCTCCACACAATCCTGTTTCTCAGCTCTGCAGGCAGTTTTTTTTCCTCCTAAGGTGCATCTCAATAAATAAGAATATAATTGAAAAGTTAAATTTAAGTAATTCAATTCAAAAACTCAGATATTCTATAGATTCATTACACATAGAGTGATCTATTTCAGACTTTTTTTTAACTTTTAATGTTGATGATTATGGCTTACAGCTAATGAAAACTCAAAAGTTAAATATTGTAGACTCAGAATATCACACTGTATACAGCTAATTAACACATAACATCTGCAAAGGTTTCCTAAGACTTTAATGGGCCCTCAGTCTGGTTCAGTAAGCTACACAATCATAGGGAATACTGCTGACTGGACAGTTGTCCAGAAGACAGTCATTGCCACTCTCCACAAAGAGGGTAAGCCACAAAAGGTCATTGCTAAAGAAGCTGGCAGTTCACGGAGGGCTGAATCCAAGCATATTCATGGAAAGTTGAGTGGAAGGAAAAAGGTGCACAAGCAACAGGGATAACTACAGCCTTGAAAGGCTTGTCAATAAAAGGCCATTCAAGAATTTGGGGAGATTCACAAGGAGTGGACTGCGGCTGGAGTCAGTGCTTCAAGAGCCACCGCACACAGACGTATCCAGGACATGAGCTACAACTGTTTCATTCCTTGTGTCAAGCCACTCCTGACTTCTGCTTTCAGATAAATGTACATTTTGTATTTCATTTGAAAACCAAGGTCTCGGAGTCTGAAGGAAGAGTGGAGAGGCAGACAGTCCAAGTTGCTTGAAGTCCAGTGTGTTTCTACAGTCAGTGATGGTTTGGGGAGTCCTCTGCTGGTGTTGATCCACTGTGGTTATATCAAGTCCGACGTCAGCATCGCCGTCTACCAGGAAGTTTTAGAGCACCCTATGCTTCCTTCTGCTGACAAGCTTTATGGAGTTGCAGATTTCATTTTCCAGCAGGACTTGGCACCTGCCCACACTGTCAAAAGTACCAGTACCTGGTTAATAACCATGGAATCACTGTTCTTGACTGGCGAGCATACTCACCTGACCTAAACCCCTCAGTGAAGCACCAGACTCAACAATGCAGACGAGCTGAAGGCCGATATCAAAGCAACCTGGGCTTCCATAATACCTCAGCAGTGCCACAGGCTGATGACTTCCATGCTATATTAACCCCTTAGTGACGACCAATACGCCCTTTTACGGTCACTAAGGGGCCTTAGGCTGGGACACCGCTTTTTTAATGGCGGCCCAGTCTAATCGCTGCACGGGTCCCCCATGCAGTGGAGGCCCAGCTCTCACAGCCTGGACTGGCAGGAGTGCCGATCCGAGCTAATTAACACTTTACATGCCGCAGGCAATGGCACCCGCTGCTTGTAAAGTGCTGACAGAGCGAGCGGACTCCCTCTGTCTCCCATTGGCACCCTGCATGTGAAGGCTGGCTGGGGTTTCGTGTAGGCCCCAGATCAGCCTTGGGTCATTTCCAGCAGGCTGCTTTCACGGTTTCTAACGTGACAGGTGTCAGAAGAGCTAAGAGACTGGCTGCACGTGATGTGATCTGACAGCCTCTTTTGGTTTCACTTGTTTCAGTGTTGTTGCTGGTAATGACCACACCTTCACTTTGGTATCGGAAGTGCTGGTGTGTGGTCCTCTTCTGAGTTCCTGCTCGTCCATTTACTTCAGAAGTTAAGTGTTACTTCCCTTTTATATTTTGTTGTTTCCCCTCTGTCTTTTGTTACTAGGCCTCAGGGGATGCTGGTTCTTTTATATGGGAAGGAACAGGTCGTCTCAAGCCCTGACACTATTCCGGGCAATTCAGGGTTTCCAGGGTCATAGGTTCCAGTGTAAGAACATTCCTACCCTCGAGGTCTGTTCATATGGATAGGAGTCAGGGCAAGGATTAGGGTTTTTATAGGTGGTGTCCGTTTCCCTTTGCCTAAGGCTACATGCACACGACCGTTGCCTGCCTCCGTGTCCGCTCCTCCTTGAAATTTTGCGTCCGTCAAAAAAAACACGGAATGAAAACACGGATCACGGATGCGGAACAAAAACGGTTGACCATCCGCATTTTTTACCGGACCGATTGAAATGAATGGGGAAGCATCCTATCCGTGAAAAAAAACGGAACGGACGCGGAAACAAACAACGGTTGTGTGCATGGGGCCTAACTTTGAGGCCTAGTTCCTTTTCCCTTCCCTCCTGTCGTCGGTGTGGTGTTCCCTCCCACACGCATAACATGACAGCTGCGCCTCTCTGGAGCAGCCTGCTGGTCAATATCAGAATAGCACTGATATTAAAATGCAATGCACTATAGGCATAATGCATAGAATTTTAACCCTTTAACCCATAATGCCAAATATATATGGCATTGTGGGCCCGTGGGTGTATGGAGCAGGCTCCTGCGGTGACCCTGCTCCATACGCGCCGTGTGTCGGCTGTATCATACAGCCGGCACCTGGCCGCACTGACAGGGAGCGGCGATGCAGTTCCCTCTGCCTTCTGATTGGAGCCTCCGCAGTGAAATTCCGGGGTTCCGCTCAGTTGCCATGGCAGCCTGGAAGCTTCTGAAGCGATCCAGGCCTGCCATTGCATTCTCTATGCTGATCTATGCACGAGGCATAGCTCAGAATGGGGGAAGTAAAAATCCTATTCACCCTAATAGATCTCTATTAGGGTGAATAGGAGAGGGGATCCAAAGATCCCATGTATGAGGCTCCTATGATGGCTAATTTTGCCACACACAGAATTTTTTTCCTGTTTTCTAATACAAGACATGGTAAATTAAATGGTGGCATTAACTCCTTGCCGACCACCTAACGCACGGATGCGTCCAGGCGGCGGCAAGTTTGCTCCTCCTGGACGCATCCGTGCGTCATCTCGCGAGAGGCGAGATCTGCTGTGAACGCGCGCACGCGCGCGAGTTCACAGCAGAGCGCGGCTCTGCAGTTCAGTTATACTACAGCCTGCCAGCGATGATCCATCGCTGGCAGGCTGTAAATGTAAAATAAATTAGATCAAACAGGTACATCAGACGCTGTTTTGTTAACAGCGTCTGATATACCTCCTACCTGGTCCTCTGGTGGTCCCATTTACTGGGATCGACCACCAGAGGACCAGGTAACAATGTAAAGTTGCACCAAACACTACACTAACCCCCCACCCCCTCACTTTATAACCACTATTAACCCTTTGTTAACCCCTGATCACCCCCCTGTTACTGATCACCCCCCTGTAAGGCTCTATTCACATGTCCATATGTGTTTTGCGGATCCGCAAAACACGGACACCGGCAATGTGCTTTCCGCATTTTGCAGATCCGCACATTGCCAGAACTATATAGAAAATGCTTTTTCTTGTCCGCAATTGCGGACAAGAAAAGGACATGTTCTATATTTTTGCGGAACGGAAGTGCAGACCCGTAAGGGCGGATCCGCAATTCCGGATCCGAGCGGGACAAAGTCTGTCCCCATAGAAATAAATGGGTCCGCAATTCCGTTCCGCAAACAGAATTGCGGACGTGTGAATGGGGCATAAGGGTCTCTTATCACCGTCAGTTAGTTAGCTACTTGTTAGGTAGCTAGCGCCCACCGCACCGCAGTCACTGATTTTGGCAGAGATTTTTTCATCCACATTGATCGATGCGAATGAAGAAATCTCTGCCGTTCATTTTTTTTTCTTTTTTCAGCCCAGAGGCTGAACGGAAAAAAAAAATCTCATTACCCATATGCTCAATATACGGAGAATCGCAGAAACTCCTAATGCTGGCCATACGTGTAATGATTGCGGAGACCCTCAAATGCCAGGGCAGTACAAACACCCCACATGTGACCCCATTTTAGAAAGAAGACACCCCAAGGTATTCCGTGAGGGGTATGGTGAGTTCATGCAAAATTTTATTTTTTGTCACAAGTTAGTGGAATATGAGACTTTGTAAAAAAAAAAAAAATATCAATTTCCGCTAACTTGTGCCAATTTTTATTTTTTTTCTGTGAACTCGCCATGCCCCTCACGGAATACCTTGGGGTGTCTTCTTTCCAAAATGGGGTCACATGTGGGGTATTTATACTGCCCTGGCATTTTAGGGGTCCTAAAGCGTGAGAATCCAAATGCGTAAAAATGCCCTGTGAAATCCTAAAGGTACTCATTGGAATTTGGGCCCCTTTGCGCATCTTGGCTGCAAAAAAGTGGCACACATGTGGTATCGCCGAACTCAGGAGAAGTAGGGCAATGTGTTTTGGGGTGTATTTTTACATATACCCATACTTTGTGTGAGAAATATCGCTGTAAACGACAACTTTTTAATTTTTTTTAATGCAAAGTTGTCAATTTACAGCGATATTTCTCACACAAAGTATGGGTATATGTAAAAATACACCCCAAATACCGATACCGTGATACCACATGAGTGACACTTTTTTGCAGCCTGGGGTGCGCAAAGGGGCCCAAATTCCAACAAGTACCTTTAGCTTTTACATGGCTGCTCACAGTTTAGCCCCACCCAAAATGCCAGAACAGTAAACACACCCCACAAATGACCCCATTTTGGAAAGAAGACACCCCAAGGTATTCGCTGAGGGGCATAGTGAGTCCGTGAAAAATTTAACTTTTTGTCAAAAGTTAGCAGAAAGGGAGACTTTATGAGAAAAAACTATAAAAAATCAATTTCTGCTAACTTGTGCCCAAAAAAAAAAATCTTCTGTGAACTCGCCATGCCCCTCACAGAATACCTTGGGGTGTCTTGTTTCCAAAATGGTGTCACATGTGGGGTATTTATACTGCCCTGGCAATTTAGGGGCCCTAAAGCGTGAGAAGAAAAATGCGTAAAAATGCCCTCCTAAAAGGTACTCATTGGTTTTAGGGCCCCTTTGCGCATCTTGGCTGCAAAAAAGTGGCACACATGTGGTATCGCCGTACTCAGGAGAAGTAGGGCAATGTGTTTTGGGGTGTATTTTTATATATACCCATGCTGGGTGAGAGAAATATCTCTGTAAATTGACAACTTTGTATACATTTTTTTTAAAAGTTGTCATTTACAGAGATATTTCTCACACACAGCATGGGTATATGTAAAATACACCCCAAAGCACATTGCCCTACTTCTCCTGAGTATGGCGATACCACATGAGTGACACTTTTTTGCAGCCTGGGTGCACAAAGGGGACCTAAATTCCAACGAGTACCTTTAGCTTTTACAGGGCTGCTCACAATTTAGCCCCGCCCAAAATGCCAGAACAGTAAACACACCCCACAAGTGACCCCATTTCGGAAAGTAGACACCCCAAGGTATTCACTGAGGGGCATAGTGAGTCCGTGGGAGATTTTTTTTTTTTTTGCCAGAAGTTAGCAGAAATGGAAACTTTATTATTTTTATTTTTTTACTCAGAAAGTGTCATTTTCCGCTAACTTGTGAAAAAAAATGAAACGATACATGAACTCACCATGCCCCTCCGCGAATACTTTGGGGTGTCTTCTTTCTAAAATGGTGTCATTTGGGGGGTATTTATACTATCCTGACATTCTAGCACCTGAAGAAACATGACAGGTGCTCAGAAAGTCAGAGCTGCTTCAAAATGCCGAAATTCACTTTTTTGCACCATAGTTTGTAAACGCTATAACTTTTACCCAAACCAATAAATATACACTTATTGGATTTTTTTTTTGATCAAAGACATGTAGAACAATAAATTTAGTGAAAAATGTATAGAGAAAAGTAGTTTTTTAAAAATTTTACAACAGAAAGTGAAAAATGTCATTTTTTGGGCCCCTTTGCGCACCCAGGCTGCAAAAAATGTCGTTAAATTTTTATTAATAGCAAAAAAAGTAAAAATGTCAGCAACAATGAAATACCACCAAATGAAAGCTCTATTAGTGAGAAGAAAAGGAGGCAAAATTCATTTGGGTGGTAAGTTGTATGACGGAGCAATAAACGGTGAAAGTAGTGTAGTGCGGAATTGTAAAAAGTGGCCTGGTCATTAAGGGTGTTTAAGCTAGGGGGGGCTGAAGTGGTTAAAAAATGCATCTTGTCCCGCCAAAAATAAGCCCTCATATAGTTATGTGAACGGAAAAAAAAAAAAAAAGTTATGGCTTTTGGAACATGAGGAGGAAAAATCTAAAATGTAAAAATGAAAATAGGCCCAGTCTTTAAGGGGATAAAATCAATCAGAATGTTGTCCGTTAGGCTGGGTTCACACGGGCGTTGTGGGAAAAGATGCTCGTGCGTTGCGGGAAAATGCGTGATTTTTGCACACGCGTGAGAAAAATCGGCATGTTTGGTACCCAGACCCGAACCTCTTCACAGAAGTTCGGGTTTGGGATCGGTTTTGTGTAGATTTTATTATTTTTCCTTATAACATGGTTACATGCAAATTAGGGATGGAGGGGTTAAAAAAAAAAAAAATTTAAACTCACCTCATCCACTTGTTCGCGCAGCCCGTCTCGTCTTCTTTCTGCAGGACCTGGGAGGAAAAGGACCTCTGATGACGTCACTGCGCTCATCACATGGTCCATTATGGTTATAGAACATGTGATGAGCGCAGTGACATCATCAAAGTCCTTTTCCTTCCAGGTCCTGTAGAAAGAAGACGAGCCGGGCTACGCGAACAAGTGGATGAGGGGAGTTTAATTTATTGATTTATTTTAACCCCTCTATCCCTAGTTTACTTAGCATTCTGTATTGAGAATACTATTATTTTCCCTTATAACCATGTTATAAGGGAAAATAATAAAGATTGGGTCCCCATCCCGATCGTCTCCTAGCAACCATGCAGGAAAATCGCACCACATCCACACTTGCTTGCTGATGCTTGAAATTTTCCCGCAGCCCCATTCATTTCTATGGGGCCTGCGTTGCGTGAAAAACGCAGAATATAGAACATGCTGCGATTTTCTCACAACGCACAAGGGATGCTTGAAAATCACCGCTCATGTGCACAGCCCCATAGAAATGAATGGGTCAGGATTCAGTGCGGGTGCAATGCGTCCACCTCACGCGTTGCACCCTCGCGGAAAACTTGCCCATGTGAAAAAATAAAAAATACGCTTTTTTCCATTGAAAATACGCTTTTAAATGAAATAGACTGCAAAAAAAAAAAAAACACAACTCTCCCATTTACTCCAAAATGATGCCAATGAAAAATACAAGTCGTCCCGCAAAAATCAAGCCTTCACACAACTCCATAGAAAGAAAAATACAAAAGTTATGGGTCTTGGGAAGCAGCAATGCAAAAACATTTTTTTCTTTAAAACAAAAAGGGGTTTTATTGCAAAAAAGTAGTAAAACGGAAAAAAACTATATGTATTTAGTATCGCTGTAATCGTAGTGACCCAGAGAATAAAGATATTATGTTATTTATACAGAAAAGTTTACGCTATAAAATTTATAACGGAAAAATGCAGTGGCAGTATTGCTGTTTTTCCCCCCATCTCCCTCCCAGAAAGAGTTAATAAAAGTTAATCAGAAAGTTATATGTACCCCAAAATGGCGCCATTAAAAACTACAACTTGTTCCGCAAAAAATAAGCCCTCATAAGCCTATATAGATGAAAAAATTTAAAAGTTATAGGTCTTGGAACGAGACGATGAAAAAAGGAAGAAAAACACTTGGTGAGTAAGGTCCACAACAGGCTGGTCACTAAGGGGTTAATGCAGTAATTCATGCAAAAGGAGTCCCGATCAAGCACTGAGTGCATATACTGGACATACCAGTAGGCCAACATTTCTGTATTAAAAATCATTTTTCTAAATGAGACTTATATAATATTGTAATTTTCTGAGATACTGGCTTTAGGGTTTTCATTAGCTGCAAGTCGTAATCATCAACATTAAAAGAAATTGATATCAGGGGTGCACCTAGCCTTTCTGCTGCCGGAGGCAAAAATTGAAACGGTGCCCCCCCCCCCCAATGCTAATTTCTTAAAGGGTTTCTGTCACCAGATTTAACCCTATTAAAGGAATTCTGTCACCAGGTTTGACCCCTGTCAGCTAAACATATGCTGACGCTCAGGGTCTCATCAGGATTCCTAATGTGGGCTCATCAATGCGATCAGTAGCTTTATTTTGGCAAAAAAGAGGTTTTACTAACCTGTTAATCAAAGAAATAAGGTGCCCAAGGGGAGGTCCAGGGATGCAGCGTGCCCAGCCGCACCCATCGCTAATCGTGCCAAGCGCCGCCTCCTACTCTTCTGTGCCACCTCTCCCTCTCTCCCCCTCCTCCTGCTGCTGTAAGATCTGGCGCATGCACATCAGATTGAGCCCTGTGCTCATGCACGGACTTCTTGGATCGGCTTCTTCAAGCGAAGTGCGCATGCGCACTGTGCGCACGCGCCAGAACTTACAGCAGGAGGAGGGAGGGAGAGGCGGCACAGAAGAGTAGGAGGTGGCGCTGGGCACGAACAGCGATGGGTGCGGCCGGGTACCCTGCATCCCTGGACCTCCCCTTGGGCACCTTATTTTTTTGATTGACAGGTTAGTAAAACCAGTTTTTTGCCAAAATAAAGCTACTGATCGCATTGATGAGCCCACATTAGGAATCCTGATGAGACCCTGAGCGTCAGTATATGTTTAGCTATATATATAACTGGTATAGTGATCACGGCACTCTGTCTATCCTATTCACCGTTATAGGGTGCACGTCTTGTTGGGTTCTCCCTCCACCTGGTGGAACCACTTCAAAACTTGCAATAGATAAGACAGCACTGCAATTTTGTATGCTGATTAATTTTTATTATTATATTAGCCGGACATGGTGGTGCGTAGTAGCAACGTTTCGGGCAATTAGCATGCCCTTCATCAGGCTGATGTACATACAAAAAAACAGAGCAGAACATATATTCAAAACGTACAGAAGGCATTAAGGTCTGGTATACGGAAAGTATAACCTGGTACATCAGAGGTTCAAGTCACCACCATGAGAATCAAGGAAAGAAAAGGGTGGGGGGGGGGGGGGTTGAGAGGGAAATTAGGGTCAACAGTGGAATATACAGCGTGCAACATCGTTGTAATTGTCATATACATTATGTAAAGTATAAATCATGAAATTGGTATGCGGAAGAAAGAGTCTGTATGTATAGGGGATAATTAGAGAGCATAATAATAGGTCTGCGTTGGTAACAGGTGTAGTGTGAACCAGCCACAGGGTAGCAGAGGCTGGAGGAAAAACAGGCAGTACGTGCAGCTATGTGCATATGTGGGAAGGTACAAGTACAAGACCTCCTGATGATTGTGCTAAATAAATGTATGGGCAAATTATGTATACATATACATTACTATATGCACCAATTACTTGTGCATAATTGTGTAAGAGCTGGAGGGGAGGCGCAATGGTATGCGCACCAGAGAGGAGTAATGTGCCGGCAGGTAAAAAATGAAGTAGGTAATGAGCAGAGAGTAAAACAGAGCGTTGGTATTGTATAGTGGTGGAGAGCACTTACCGAATTATGTGCAGGCAAGGAAGCGCAGGACCGGCATATGGCAAGACGCCATATATAAATGCAGGGAGCAGCGTCAGGTGTGTGCGCACAGAGCGCGTTAGCGCTCCAATTGTCGCGAGATGATCGCGTATGTGTTGGGCGATATCGGGCTCGAATAAACGCGACAATAATCGCGGAAGCATGAGGGAGATGAGTGGAGGATGGCGCATGCTCAGAGGAGCTTGGCAATAGCGGAGGGGCAGAAGCAATGTGAGGATATAGAAATGTGTGAACAATAAATGAAATGGAGAATATAGTGGACTATTCGGGGCATGCATAGATGATCTCTGTTGTGGGTGGTGTGCCCTAGTGTTGGGTAAACGGTCGGTACTACAGGGTAGCTGTCAGACCGTAATATCTGGAGATGAATGTGTGGTTGTGAATGATACCCTAACACAATTTGCATAAATACAACAATCTCAGGAGAGAGGACGTCAATGAGCAATATACCCAATTGCGGACCAATATATGCAGATAAGTTTGATGGTCAGAGCAGCAGTAGTGGACCAAGGAGCGTGCTTCACGGGTGTCGCCACCCGCTAGTAGACGACATTGGACCCTAGAGAGGGTAAAAATGAGACATATGATTAATAACAGTGATATAACAACAACGTATATGGTTAATCAAATACATATTCTTTGTTGAGTCTATTGGGTTGTAACGTGTTGAGGCGACGGATCCATGCCATCTCTCTCTCTTGTAGTAATGCTTCACGATTACCGCCCCGTCTAAGTGGGGGTATCCAATCAATAATTTGAAATCTGAGTTGACTGATGGAGTGTTGAGAAGTATGAAAGTGTTCCACTAGAGGGGCTTCAAATTTACGGGTCCGTATGTTGGATTTGTGTTGGGAAATCCTGTCTTTAATCTTCTGAGTGGTTTCTCCTACATATCCAAGGCCACAGGGGCATTTAATAAGGTACACTACGTAGTTGGATTGACACGAGAAATGTCCACATATTTGAAATGTTCTGCCTGTAGAGGGGTGTGTGAACGTGGGACCCTTGGAGACATTACCGCACTGTGCACAAGAAAGACAGGGGTATGTCCCTTTAATTGGGGTACCAGTGATGGTGTGTTGAATACTTTGTGGCTTGTTGGATCCGATATCTGATCGGACTAGTTTATCTCTCAGGTTGGATGCTCCCTTATACGACATCAATGGTTTTTTGCCAAAGATTAGTGGAAAACCCCTGGACAGAATAGGCCAGTATTTGTGGACCACCTTCTTAACCTGTGGGCTAAGGTGGGAGAAGGTCGTTACACATGGGATGAGGGTGTTGGGCCCTTGGGTTTTGGGGGGTTTGGGTTCAAGGAGTGTGACTCTAGGGAGATTATGAATCTTTTGGACATTGTCTCTACAATGTCTTTGGGGTAACCCCTCGTAAGGAATTTTTGTGACATTTCTGACAGCCTAGAGTTAATGGTATCAGGGTCTGATACTATGCGTTTGACGCGCATCAATTGGGAACGTGGAAGGGAGTGGATGAGTCCAGGGGGATGGAATGAATTATATTTAAGGAGACTGTTTTTGTCTGTGGGCTTCGAGTATAAGTCAGTGATGATGGAATTAGCCTTTACCTTAATGAGAACATCCAAAAAATAGATTTCATTTTCGTGATACTCCAAGGAGAGAGAGATGGATTCCGTGGCTGTGTTTATGCTCTGGTGAAAAGACAGGAGGTCTTCTTTGGTGCCCTGCCATATACAAAATATATCATCGATATATCGAAACCAGCATTTGATAGATTGTTGAAACATGGGGTGAGAATATACAAAACGATCTTCAAAGTCATTCATGTACAGGACTGCAAAAGTTGGTGCGACATTACATCCCATAGCAGTACCAGATACCTGAAAATAAAATTGTTCCTAAAATAAGAAATACAAGAGAGTAAAGCCAAGATGAATTCCTGTTCAGCGGTTGAGTATTCCGCTGCCTGGTGAATGGTGTTTTTAACGCATTCAATCCCTGCCTCTGTGGGGATGTTAGTATATAGGCTAGATACGTCCATGGTGACAAGAAAGCATTGACTGGAATTAATGGTGAGGTTGGAGATTTTATTCAGAAAATCAGTGGTATCTTGGATATAGGATTTACCATTTTGGGCATAATGTCTGAGAAGGCCATCAAGTAATTTGGCCGCTGGTTGGAAGATAGACTCACAACCATGGACTATGGGTGTTCCCGGGGGATGTTCCCTATTTTTATGGACTTTAGGCAAAGTATATATGACAGGAATGCGCGGGTGATTAGGTATTAGAAAGTCAGCAGTTTTTTGGGGGATAATGCCCTTTTGGAGAGCTGAGTCCACAATGGTGGACAATTCCTTGGAGCACTCTCCAGTGGGGTCATAGTCTATAGGGAAATATACCTCACGGTCGCTCAGTTGGCAGAGGATTTCCTCCCTATAGTCCATTTTATCCATGATCACAATCCCCGAGCCTTTATCAGCCGGCTTGATGATTGTGTCTTTGTCCTGGCTGAGTGTCTTGATAGCCAGGGAGTGTCCCCTGGGTAAGTTGTGTCTTACCTTGATAGTTGCAGCTCGGTCTTCCAGTTTCTTAAGATCCTGTTGGACGTGTGAGATATATTCCTCAATGAAGTCATATCTCTTAGGAGGAGAAAAGTTGCTTGGTGGTTTATATAATTTAATGCGATTTTGGAAGGGGGAGAGACTTGTAGTGGTATCGGTGGTCCAGGTGGGTTTCTCGATTGCAATGTAGGCACGAAGTCGGATGGCCCTGAAGAATTTGGACATTTCCTTGTCCAGAAGGTAAGGATTGGTAAGGTTAGTGGGGACAAATCCAAGGCCTAGGTTGAGTGAAGAGACCTCTTCATCTGTGAGGGTTTTGCTGGATAGGTTGATGAGTAGATTATTAGAGATCCCTTGGTTCGTGCTGGAGTTCATCTCGGCTGGGTTGATCTTGTGCAGATCGGATCCCGCTGTGATTGGAAGGAATATTGGCCTCTTCCCCTTGTGTTTCTTCCCCGCCCTCCTTGTCGGCCACCTCTTCTGGGCCTTATTGTGCCTCTGTCTAAAAAAATCAATCTCACTACTGGCGGTGGATGATCCTGAGGCAAAAGTTGTTGAGGGGCCGGGTGCCGGAGGGTTTTGGGTGACTGTACGGTAGACCTGGTTGGTGGCGTAGTCTTGGACGTCTCTGAGGTATTTAGATCTCTTGCGGTCTTCAAGTGAACACCTAAAAAAAATATTTTTCTGTATAATATTGTTTTTGATAGATGTTGCTTCTTCTCCAGGAATTTGGTTAAATAATCTTTGTTCGAGAGTGGTAATTTCTGCCTTGGTCTTATCAAGTTCTTGGCTGGCCCGATCCAGGGTCAGGAGGATAATGTCGAATGATGCCTTGTTTAAGATTCTTTCGAATTGAAGGCAGAAGTCTGGATCCTCGGAAAATAATGTAGGTCGCATCGGTGACCTCTAGGGATGATTTTCTTTTTGTAATATTCAGCCAAGGTGGCTGTATGTAGTTCCAAGGAGATGGATTTAGCTGACAGGGGTCAAACCTGGTCACAGAATCCCTTTAAGCTAGCTGACATTAGTGATGTGCTAATGTCAGCTAAACCTAAGTAGCCTATTCCTACTTTTATCAGTGCCCCTGTTATGCCAAAAATCTAACTTTTATAATATGCTAATGAGGCTCTAGAAGCAGGGGGGGGGCGGGACATTGCTCCTGCTCCTAGAGCCTCCGTTCTCCCACCTTGGTCTCTTCCCTCCAAGTCCTGATTGACAGGGCCAGGCAGCGCTTGCGTCCGCCTGCCAGCCCTGTGCTCTGGTGAAGTCTCGCGCCGTTCATTATTCGGCGCAGTGATTATAGCTGGCAGCCAGCAAGCGCCCCTCCCCTTACTGCGCCTGCGCCGAATAATGAACGGCGCGAGACTTCACCAGAGCACATCACTAATGTCAGCTAGCTTAATAGGGTTAAATCTGGTGACAGAAACCCTCTAACCTAACCCCTTTGCCACACTGAAAGCACTCATTGCCCATGGCCCTTCCGCTGTCCCCTTCTTGCCCCTACCTGGTGCTGCCTGGGGCGATCGCCTCTCCTGGCCTCATTGGTGGTGCACCCCTGCTTCACTCTGTGTGTAATGAGTCTATAGAATATATCAGCTTCACTTTTTGAATAGAATTACTGAAATAAATTAGCTTTTCGATGATATTCTAATTTATCGGGAAGCTCCTGTCCAGCGGTGAGACATTATATAGGCAGGGCTATGTCTCTCCAACTCATGTGCAATCAACCGAACTCTCCACAGGTGGACTCCAGTAGAGACATGTAAGGCCTAATTCACACGTCCGTATTTTTTTTTCCGCAAAAATAATGCGGAAGATATGCCGACCCATTCATTTTAATGGGTCCGCAAAAGATGCAGAGCGCATTCCGTATGCTCTCCGCATCCGCAAATACTTTCATTTCCGCAATGCGGAACCGTAAAAAAAGTAGAGCATGTCCTACTTTTGTCCGCAAATTGCGGACCGTAGCCCCATTGAAGTGAATAAATCCGCATGACATGCGGAAAGGTTACAGAAGTCATCCGCATGTCAACCGTAATTACGGATCCACAGGAAATGAAAAATTACCCTGGAAACATCTTTTTTTTTTCTTGTTCTTCCAGATTTTTGCGGAAATACAGAAATACGGAAGGTATACAGAGACACTAAAAAAACAAAAACGGAAGAATTTTGCGGAAACACGGATCTGCAAAAAAACGGACCACGATTCTGGAAAGAAAAATTACTGACGTGTGAATAAGGCCTTAATGATGAAGAGGAATGAGAGGCCAACAGAGCTAAAGTTCAAGTGACGTAGCAAAGGGTCTGAATACTCATGTCCGAAATTTTTGCTTTTCCTCTTCAATAAATTATCTAAGGTTTTAAACATTCCGTTTTCACTTTCTCATTATGGGGTTCGGAGTGCAGACGGATGGGGAAAACTTGATTTTCTTTTAAATTTTAGCCCAATGCTGCCACATAACACAATGTGAGAAAAATGAAAGGGTCTGACGACTATCAATTCTTTCCATGGTTTCTGTGTGGAATAGCGATAAGCGAAACGAGCTTCGGATGCCACATCGGACAAATACTGTACGGAGATTCGTCTCCATACAGTATTAGGGCTCGTTCACACAAACCTTCTTTTTGCTTTCCGTATACGGGCCGTTTCTTGTGTTCCGTATACGGAACCATTCATTTCAATAGGTCCGCAAATCCCCCATCACCGCCCACCTGGGATGTCAGAGGAGGCCAGGGAGTACGGTAATGACCTTTTACGACCACTTTCTGAAAACCAAGTCTGCCTTAAAATCTTGGTATTGAAATATTTTTTTCGGGTATTCACCTTCGCAATTTCATATTACCTCCATCCACATCTCCCGCACACGTGCGTACCAAACATGGCGGAGGTAAGGGCGGGGAAGATGGAGTTATCTAATTGCTCCCTGTTACTGAGCTGGGATCGATTTGACTTTGATGCCGTACATTCTAATACTGTACGGAGACGGATCTCCGTATTATTCTGAAGTTGGCCCAATCTCTGTCTCTAAACTAAGGATGCATTCACACATGGCAGATTTTGTTGGAGAAAGTTTCTATGACCGGAAGACAAATGTTTTCTACAAAATCTACAGCGTGTGAAAGCACCTCAACATCTGCGCCTCCGACTCTTTCCGCACAATCCGCCCCCGCTCTAATCCACATCCACGACACTAGCTCCTGACCACACTAATCTAGTTACAGGTCGCCGCGCAACGTGCACTTCCCTTTAAATAGACATCTACGTCACCTGCTAACCACGCCCATCCAAACCGGTGGGCGGAGACTGCAGGGAACCGATGACGTCCGCACCTCTCCCTCTTCCCCTGACGTCGCTGTGTACACAGAGCCAAGCAGGCACGGCTAGGATGCCAGCTTGTGGCGCATGCGCGGAATAGCGGATCTGGAGCAGCACATCACACAGCTGCCTGCCTCCTGTATGAGCTGTCCGTGGCCGGTACCGCAGTGCGATTACTGCTCCGTGTCAGCCCGCGACTGTGGAGCCGGATGCCCGGGGCTTCTGCTGGAGAGGGTGAGCACACAGACATTACTACAGTGCGGGCTCAGGTGAGGGAGCAGTCCGGGGGACGGCCGCTGATTGGCTGCTGTGGGCGCACGACCTCTTGGCGCTCTTATTTGGGGTCTGTAGGAGCCTGGGTGGCCTGGATACTGGGCTGTGATTGGCTGGGACAGGTGACCCCGCCTGTTGCGCTGCCGTGGACGGCCTAGTCCGGCGCTCACACCCGTGCACCGCAGCTGGAGCGGGACCGAGCCTTCATGTCTATGAGGAGCCTACAGGGAACTTGTATCAGGAGCTGCCACTGGTTAATAAACTGTTACCGAGGTACCGGAGGCCATAGAGAAGGCCGGTCTAAGAGAGGCTTCTCTTCTCCTATACATCTCCTCTAGTCCCCTATAAATCCTGCAGGTGTATCTTCTGCTCCAGTCACCTATAAATCCTGTAGAGGAGGCGGCACAGGTGTATCTTCTCGTCTAGTCACCTATAAATCCTGCAGAGGAGACGGCACAGGTGTATCTTCTCCTCTAGTCACCTATAAATCCTGTAGAGGAGGCGGCACAGGTGTATCTTCTCTAGTCACCTATAAATCCTGCAGAGGAGGCGGCACAGGTGTATCTTCTCCTCTAGTCACCTATAAATCCTGCAGAGGAGGCGGCACAGGTGTATCTTCTCCTCTAGTCACCTATAAATCCTGTAGAGGAGGCGGCACAGGTGCATCTTCTGCTCTAGTCACCTATAAATCCTGTAGAGGAGGCGGCACAGGTGTATCTTCTCCTCTAGTCACCTATAAATCCTGTAGAGGAGGCGGCACAGGTGTATCTTCTGCTCTAGTCACCTATAAATCCTGTAGAGGAGGCGGCACAGGTGTATCTGCTCTAGTCACCTATAAATCCTGTAGAGGAGGCGGCACAGGTGTATCTTCTCCTCTAGTCACCTATAAATCCTGCAGAGGAGGCGGCACAGGTGCATCTTCTTCTCTAGTCACCTATAAATCCTGTAAAGAAGGTGGCACAGGTGTATCTTCTCTAGTCACCTATAAATCCTGTAAAGAAGGTGGCACAGGTGTATCTTCTCGTCTAGTCACCTATAAATCCTGCAGAGGAGGCGGCACAGGTGTATCTTCTCTAGTCACCTATAAATCCTGTAGAGGAGGCGGCACAGGTGTATCTTCTGCTCTAGTCACCTATAAATCCTGTAAAGGAGGTGGCACAGGTGTATCTTCTGCTCTAGTCACCTATAACTCCTGTAGAGGAGGCGGCACAGGTGTATCTTCTCCTCCAGTCACCTATAAATCCTGCAGAGGACGCCGCACAGGTGTATCTTCTCCTCTAGTCACCTATAAATCCTGTAGAGGAGGCAGCACAGGTGTATCTTCTGCTCTAGTCACCTATAAATCCTGTAGAGGAGGCGGCACAGGTGTATCTTCTCCTCTAGTCACCTATAAATCCTGCAGAGGAGGCGGCACAGGTGTATCTTCTGCTCCAGTCACCTATAAATCCTGTAGAGGAGGCGGCACAGGTGTATCTTCTGCTCTAGTCACCTATAAATCCTGCAGAGGAGGCAGCACAGGTGTATCTTCTCTAGTCACCTATAAATCCTGCAGAGGAGGCGGTACAGGTGTATCTTCTTCTCTAGTCACCTATAAATCATGCAGAGGAGGCGGTACAGGTGTATCTTCTTCTCTAGTCACCTATAAATCCTGTAAAGAAGGTGGCACAGGTGTATCTTCTCCTCTAGTCACCTATAAATCCTGTAGAGGAGGCGGCACAGGTGTATCTTCTCCTAGTCACCTATAAATCCTGCAGAGGAGGTGGCACAGGTGTATCTTCTCTAGTCACCTATAAATCCTGCAGAGGAGGCGGCACAGGTGCATCTTCTGCTCTACTCAACTATAAATCCTGTAAAGGAGGTGGCACAGGTGTATCTTCTGCTCTACTCAACTATAAATCCTGTAGAGGAGGCGGCACAGGTGTATCTTCTGCTCTAGTCACCTATAAATCCTGTAAAGGAGGTGGCACAGGTGTATCTTCTGCTCTAGTCACCTATAAATCCTGTAGAGGAGGCGGCACAGGTGTATCTTCTCTAGTCACCTATAAATCCTGTAGAGGAGGCGGCACAGGTGTATCTTCTGCTCCAGTCACCTATAAATCCTGCAGAGGAGGCGGCACAGGTGTATCTTCTCTAGTCACCTATAAATCCTGCAGAGGAGGCGGCACAGGTGTATCTTCTCCTCTAGTCACCTATAAATCCTGTAGAGGAGGCGGCACAGGTGTATCTTCTCTAGTCACCTATAAATCCTGCAGAGCAGGCGGCACAGGTGTATCTTCTCCTCTAGTCACCTATAAATCCTGCAGAGCAGGCGGCACAGGTGTATCTTCTCCTCAAGTCACCTATAAATCCTGTAGAGACGACGGCACAGGTGTATCTTCTCCTCTAGTCACCTATAAATCCTGTAGAGGAGGCGGCACAGGTGTATCTTCTGCTCTAGTCACCTATAAATCCTGTAGAGGAGGCGGCACAGGTGTATCTTCTCCTCTAGTCACCTATAAATCCTGTAGAGGAGGCGGCACAGGTGTATCTTCTCCTCTAGTCACCTATAAATCCTGCAAAGGAGGCGGCACAGGTGTATCTTCTCCTCAAGTCACCTATAAATCCTGCAGAGACGACGGCACAGGTGTATCTTCTCTAGTCACCTATAAATCCTGTAAAGGAGGTGGCACAGGTGTATCTTCTTCTCTAGTCACCTATAAATCCTGTAGAGGAGGCGGCACAGGTGTATCTTCTCGTCTAGTCACCTATAAATCCTGCAGAGGAGGCGGCACAGGTGTATCTTCTCCTCTAGTCACCTATAAATCCTGTAGAGGAGGCGGCACAGGTGTATCTTCTGCTCCAGTCACCTATAAATCATGTAGAGGAGGCGGCACAGGTGTATCTTCTGCTCCAGTCACCTATAAATCCTGTAGAGGAGGTGGCACAGGTGTATCTTCTGCTCTAGTCACCTATAAATCCTGCAGAGGAGGCGGCACAGGTGTATCTTCTGCTCTAGTCACCTATAAATCCTGCAGAGGAGGCGGCACAGGTGTATCTTCTCCTCTAGTCACCTATAAATCCTGCAGAGGAGGCGGCACAGGTGTATCTTCTCCTCTAGTCACCTATAAATCCTGCAGAGGAGGCGGCACAGGTGTATCTTCTCCTCTAGTCACCTATAAATCCTGCAGAGGAGGCGGCACAGGTGTATCTTCTGCTCTAGTCACCTATAAATCCTGCAGAGGAGGCGGCACAGGTGTATCTTCTCTCTAGTCACCTATAAATCCTGCAGAGGAGGCGGCACAGGTGTATCTTCTGCTCCAGTCACCTATAAATCCTGTAGAGGAGGCAGCACAGGTGTATCTTCTGCTCTAGTCACCTATAAATCTTGTAGAGGAGGCGGCACAGGTGTATCTTCTGCTCCAGTCACCTATAAATCCTGTAGAGGAGGCGGCACAGGTGTATCTTCTGCTCCAGTCACCTATAAATCCTGTAGAGGAGGTGGCACAGGTGTATCTTCTGCTCTAGTCACCTATAAATCCTGCAGGTGTATCTTCTGCTCCAGTCACCTATAAATCCTGTAGAGGAGGCGGCACAGGTGTATCTTCTGCTCTAGTCACCTATAAATCCTGCAGAGGAGGCGGCACAGGTGTATCTTCTGCTCTAGTCACCTATAAATCCTGCAGAGGAGGCGGTACAGGTGTATCTTCTTCTCTAGTCACCTATAAATCATGCTACTTGCATAGAGGAAGCAGTGCAGATGTTTAGCTCTGTTAATGGTGGTCTTAAAGGGGTTGTCCACGATCAGTAAAAACATGTCTCCTTTCTTCCAGAAACAGCACCACCCCTGTCTGCAAGTTGTGTGCGGTATTACAGCTCAGCATTAGTCACTTCAATGGAGCTGAGCAGTAATACCAGACACAGCCCATGGACAACCTCTTTAGGTGACCACTATAGGTGAGGTCTAATGGTCCCTGGACATTGTGCTCAGATGCTGGGGCACTGCAGAGATGGTGGACTCTGGACGTACTTGATTGCAGCAAGTTATTAGCCACAAGCCTCATGATATTCCTGTGTCCTAAAGAGAAGGAAAGAGAAATGGCTGCCCTTTGTGAACAAGACCCCAGAATGTCGGATGTCCTCAGTAGGCACCCCGGATAGTGTACATCTGGTTATTTGCAAGGACTCTGTTTCTGGAGAAGTCCTTCAGCGAGGCACTGGTTCCTCAGATCAGCCCAGGGCCTTCATGTGACATTCCCATTGTAGAAGCTAGGAGAACACAACGTCTCCACAGCATGGGAGAGCCTCATAGAACCGTTCTCCAGTCCAGGACACTCTTGAGGGACCCCCCTAGGACTACTGCATTGCCTAATAGGACACCTGGATAGGGGTTGTCCAGATGTGGTATGCTCCTTCAATGGAAGAGTGTTTTTTCTGGTGGGTTATGGGGGGGGGGGGGGGGCCACTACACCTCTTAGGGTGGGTTCACATCACCGTTATGGATTCCGTTATGGCTTTCTGTTATAACACGGTTCTAACGGAATCCATATGACGGAAATCAAAATGGAAGCCTTTAAGGGGCATTTCGTTTTGATCCGTCATAATACAAGTCTATGGGCAGAAGAACGGATCCGTTCTGGTTTCCATTATGCAGGAGTCCAGTCCTGCATAACAGAAACCAGGACCGATACGTTCTTCTGCCCATAGACTTGTATTATGACGGAATGCAAAGCGGAAGCCTTTAAGAGGCATTCCGTTTTGATCCGTCAATATAGAAGTCTGTGGGGATCATAACGGATCCGTCCCTGGTTTCTGTTATGCAGAACGGACAAAAAAGTCCTGTCGACAGGACTTTGTTTTCTGTCTTGCTTAACTGGAACCAGACGGATCTGTTATGATTCCCATAGACTTCTGTTATAACGGAATGCCTCTTAAAGACTTCCGTCTTGTGGATTCCGTTATTTTCCGTTATAACAGGACCCATAACGCTGATGTTAACCCGCCCTCACCTGATTATGCTGATCTTCAACAGAACAACCTCTTGTGAAAAGGGAAGGGCCTGGTGGGGATCAGTGACCCTTCACCTCCCACAGGTCAGGAGGTTGCAGTGCTTGGATCTGTTCCTTTTTTTGATTGGTGGGACTCTGCCGTGACCTTCCCTGCAGACCCCGTTCTCCAGACTCGCATGCCATTCCTGAAATGCCATTGTGTCAGCCCAACTTCTCTAAAAAGCTTTTTAAAGATCTTTAACTTTTTGTATTTTCTCGTTGTAGGTACCGAGAGCAGCTTCCTGAAGTAAGGGGGATACTCTGGCCCCCAGCGATGGGGCCCCGATGTACTTAAGACGCAGAATCTGCTCTCGGCAGGGTTAACTGATGCTTTTCCTGCTTACTTTGACGGAACGGGCTGGGCACTCAGAATCACAGGTAAGAAGCTCGACAGAAGACATGTTATCCATGCACGCGGCGCCTCAGCCTCCTTCACGTGTAGCTCTGTGTATGTGTGGAATATGCCAATGAATTGACCCCGGATGGCCGTGCTGTATTTGCTATTGCATCTTGAAACCACAGCAAGCAGAGGTGTAAGATAGCAATTTCCAGCCATCCAAATGTCGTTACAATGTGTACAGGCCCCCTAGAAGCTGAGACCACCTCTTTCCCAGTCAAGTACCCATTGACCCCAGTGATAAACTGATCCTTATGGAGCTGGTACCACACGGGCACTGATGTATTTTGCCATGGGTTGGATTATTTCCATCGCACCAACCTAATTTCACAAAAAGTACCTTTTATTGTTTTCTGCAATTGAGCCATCAGAATTTTTCTATAGTGCGTCGAGAACGCAGAAGGCTCCGACTCCCTCCTAGGGCCCCGTGCTCCAAGGCTGCAGTGTTCCTCTGTATAGTGCCCTGTGAGTGTTGCTTGAAGTATTGTTGTAGGTGCCCTTACGGAGGAGTTGCACGCCCTTCTCGGTTATCCAGGACGGCTACTACTTGGAGGAAAGTGCTTAATGTGCATTTACTTCAAACGGCATTCCACTTGGAAGAATAAGGTGTCCTGCACTTTGTATTAAGGATGACCTTCCTGGCTGAGCCCTTCACATCATCAGAGGTTGTCACTTCCACCTTGTTGCTTAGGAGAAGAATTGAAATGTGCAAAACCCTTCAAAGCCACTTGTCGTCAAAGTAAAAAAAATCTTCTTGTCTTTTCACTCGGTGTGAGTTTTGAGCAATTTTCTGTGTTTGGGGGAAGGCTGCCTGGAGGCACTGAACTAAAGATCCGTGTCTTTGTCTTGCCCCGGCGTCAGCTAATTGTCCTGTAGCTTCTATTACCTGGCAGCCGCAGCGGTAATATGGAAGCCGCCCGTGTACTGTAAGTTACACCAGTGTTGGTGTAAGCACTGAGCAATCAGCTGTGACAGAGCTAGAAAGCGTCCTTGTGTACTTAATACTCTGTGTGGATAGCGGTTTATTATTTACTCTGCTTTTTCCGCTATAACTATATGATGGGGCGGTGAACCAGTGCTTACGTTATTTTATTTTTTTTTAGCCTTAGGCTCATGCACATGAACGTATTTTCTTTCCGTGTCCATTCGGGTTTTTTTTTTTTTTTTTTTTTTTTTTTTAAATGGAAGTTACTCCGTGTGCATTCTGTTTCCGTTCCGCAAAAAAATAGATGGGATTCCGGTTGTATCTTCCTGTAGCTTTTGGATCCGACCATGAAGCGACTGGTCGCGGCAGTAGATTCTGTAAGTGGTCGACTCCCTGCACTTTTTTCAGGGCGCAGACCTGTCAGAGAGCTGGCGTATGTGGAGATGAATAAAACGTAATAAGTTCATTATCCTAAACGGCGATCCAGCAGCTGAGACATAAAAAACTGGTTCCGTGAGTTCGGGGGTAATTTTTGTGGCACTTTGCCCTGTGGTTAGTAGCTTGGGAACGTTGTCTCGAGACGAGGCGGTTCTGAGAGATTTAGGTGGCGTGTTAAATGTGGGTTTGCATGCTGTAAATCTGCAACGTGTTTCCAAAAATCATCTACATGTTGCAGCAATTCCTGACCCGCAGTGTGAATTGTAAGGTGCGTTCACACGCGGCAGATTTTGTGGCTGAAAATCAGTTCCATTCATTTGAATGGTGCAGCAAGCGCATGGATTTCTGTAAGCCCCATTAAGGTGAAGGGAACTGGTTTTCAGCCGTGGAAATTTCTGCGGCGTGTGAAGGTGCCCTAAAATCTGCAGATTGTGAGTTCTTTTTGCATATTTCACCTTTAGCAATGCATCGGGGGAACCCGGGGCAAATCCGCATGTAACACACGCACTGAAATCTGTGTGCAAATGGAAAATGTGCATCAAGTGAATTCCCGTGTGCAGGGCAGCCTTAGTGAGAAGTCGCTGCATGTCCGCCAACAAACTCAAGATTTTCAGTATGTCCGCCCATATGTTTTCACTACCTATGGTCAGGATAGGTCCCTCAGTATAAGATCGACGGGGGTCTGACTCCCGGGACACCCCCGCCTATCAGCTGTTCATGACAGCAGTGTAATGACAAGTTCTCATATTGTAACGAAGAGGAAGCGGCGCTTGCATGGAGCGCCTCCTCCTCATCATACAGCAGATCGCTGGGGGTCCCGGATGTCGGACCCCTGCCCATCTGATATTGGTGAGCTATCCTAAAGGATAGGTCATCAGTATTTACGGTCTGCACAACCCCTTTAAGTTGCGCTTTCTTTCTCTCCCTTCACTATTGTCTGTAGTAAATATATTTACGTTACAGTGATATAATATCCTCTTGCTGTTGGACCGAACACAACACCGGTCTGCATCCTGCATCTTGTATCCTTTCTCAAATGTAAATTTGCCAGCAGTATAGAACAGCATCAGATGCAGGACGCAAAAAATGGCAGAGCATTTGGTTCTTGGCAGGCACGCTATAGCATCTTGGTGCTTGGCAATGGCAAGGCTGAAGAATACGGTTTAATAATTCTGTGGCAGTGTGCCCTCTCGGGATCTATTTTATCCTACAGCTCAGACGATACAGTGCCCTGGTTCTGCCAGTCGTGGTCCCAGGCTTAGCTGGGATGTGTTGTGGCCCAGGGCTTAGGACCTTTATGCATAGCGTCAAGTTCCATTAAAGGTATTTTCTAAGATTTTTTTTTTTTTTTTGCACTAATGACCTATCCCCTGGTTAGATCATCAGTATCTGATCAGTGGGGGTCTGACGCCCAGGATCCCCATTGATCGACTGTTTGAGAAGGCACCAGTGCTCCCAGTAGTGGCCTTCTCCCAGCTTAGTTTAGGCCATGTGACATCACGTTCATTGGTCACGTGGCCTAGGAGCAGCTTTAGCCTCATAGAAGTAAATGAGGCTGAGCTGCGATGGCAGGCGGTGATGGGGGCGATTCCCCCCCAGTGTCACCTGCTATACTAGGGAGGCTCCTCCCCGTCCCCACCTGACATTGGCTGCTCCCCCCGACACCGGATGTTTTCATCCGTGCACGGGGAGAAGCAGCAGTGGCGGTGCGGGGAGTCGGGTAATATATTCAATGTGAAGGGCCCGGCATATGGGGGTTATCTTGGATAACCCCTTTAAACTACAATTAGGCCTCATACACACAACAATAAGTATTTTGTGGTCCACAAATAGCGGATCTGCAAAAACGGATACCGTTTTTTTTTGCATCTGCATTTTTTTGCAGACCCATTGACCACACTCTTTTAGTGTATCCATGCGCTTTCCACATCCGTATGTCCATTCGGCAAAAAGACAGAACGTGTCCTATATTTGGTCACAAATTGCTGACCACAGACCCATTTTATTGACTTCTAAGTGAAAATGCAGATGCAGCACAGACGGTATCTGTATTTTGCGGATCCGCAAATTGGTGTACCACAAAATACTTATGGTTGTGTGCATGAGGCCTTACTATAATACTTGATCGTGACTTCTTTGAGCTCATCCTGCTTTTCGGTACTTCTGAAATATGGCCATACGGTATGTGGGGTACCACCCTCCTGGCTGTCCACGGATAAGGGGCTCCAAGTCCTTTCACCGGAAAGCCTGACCGCGCTGCCAGTCTGTGAGGGGCAGATCTGTCATGGCTGTGCTCAGCTGGCCGGTGACTGTTCATCCTCTGCGTACAGTAGACTGATACTAGAGGAATTCTTCTGCTGCAGCCACATTTTTCTCTCGAGTACTGAACACGCCTTGAGTTTCTGCCCAGCAATGTGACTTACTAACGCTATTACTCGGTCGGATCCCTGCATCGCTCCTCTGGGGGGATGAGTCACGAAGCCTTCACTAGTGCTGGCCTAAAGAGCAGGTGACATTTTGTATCTTAAGACACCGATGGTCTTCTGATTGGTCATGTAGGGGATGCTGCCGTGATACTGATCCCTCATCAAGTGGACTTGTAAGCACAGTTTCACACATTTTACGTTTCTGGTGTTTTGTGTGTTTTTTTTTTTTTTTTGTTGTTCAATATCACTGTAGCCAGATGTCACTTTAAAACCAGCAGAAAATCGCTTGTCCGAGAGAACAGTAGATAAAAATGCCAAAAATGCATGTAAAAAACCTCATTTTCACCTCTGTATGTGGATGGTGCTTTCAGAGCCCCATCCGCATGATCTGTAATTTGCTGCAGAGTTTTTTAAATGAAAGCTGCATTTAAAGGGGTTTTCCCATCTCAGACAATGGGGGCATATCGCTAGGATATGCCCCCGTTGTCTAATAGGTGCAGGTCCCAGCGGGGAGCACTGTAGCTGGAGGCACCCAAATTTCCTGGGGTCCGTCCACCACCAAGCTCTGCTCCCATAGAAGTGAATGGGAGAGCACCGCGCATGCGCGGCCCATGCTCCTATTCATTTCTATGGGGCCGACGGAAATAGCCGAGCCGGCGCTCGGCTATATTTGCCGGCCCCGCATGCGCACTGCAGTGCGCCCTCCTTCACTTTCGGTACTCTATTCTCGATATAGGTGCGGGTCCCAGCGGTAGGGTCCTAACGATATGCCCCCTATGTCTTAGATGGGACAACCCCTTTAACAACCAAATTCTGTTTGAAGCGCATCTGTCAGCATGTTTGTACCTATGACCTGTACGTGTGCACTTGGCAGATGAAGGCATCTGTGTTGGTCCCATGTTCATTGCTGAGAAAAATGATGTTTTAATATATGCAAATGAGGCTTTAGGAGCAACGGGGGCGTTGTCGTTACACCTAGAGGCTCCACTCTCTCTGCAACTGCCGCACCCTTTGCATTTTGATTGACAGGGCCAGACACAACATTTTCACTACCTGGTCCTGTCAATCAAAGTTGAGGGCGTGGCAGTTGCAGAGAGAGCAGAGCCTCTAGGTATAATGTCACAGCCCCCATGGCTCCTGGAGGCTCATTTGTATGTAATAAAGCATCATTTTTCTCAGCAATACGAGCACATATGAGAATAGGACCAACACAGATGCCTTAAAGGGGTTGTCCGAGTTCAAAATATTTTTTTTTAAGTGTACTCACTATTAACAGCTGAATTAAGGTCCCCCCCCCCATATGTTTTTAGGTATTTTCGGCTGTCCCCCACGCATTGTGTACATCTATGTTTATTTTTGCCTAACTTCCTGCCGCACTGCACTGTGGTTCCCAGCGCGGCATCATGTGGTTTCATTTCCACCGTGACTCCGCCCCCTCATTAATATTCAGCCTCCTGCCGCACATTGCCACCTCCTCCATGCCTCCTTCATTCATAATAAAGCGCGATGCCCGGTGACGTCACCGGACCAGAGGGGTGTGGCTTGGCTCCGTTGGTTGCCGCCTTGTTACCGCCCACCCAGGCACTTTGAATAATTCATGTGGCTGAGGGTGACGTCACTGGGCTCCCTGCGAAGCGGAAGAAGAGGCTTCGCTCGGCAGAAAGGGACCCGGTACGTCACTGAGTCTTGGAAACACAGCACTTCCGGCTGAGAGTTGGAGCTTTGAAAACTGGGCATTAGAAATGTTGGGTAAAGGTAGGACAGGCACGACTGTAACCTTTAGGGCATTGTTGTACACATACTCCAATCTTCCCAATCCCGGACAAGCCCTTTAAGCTTCCAAGTGCACGTCCAACAGGTCAGTCAGTGTCATAGGTACAGAACTGCTGACAGATGCCATCCTGCCCTATATTAACAAACATGGCCGCCTATTTACCATTGCTCATGTGTCCCTACCAGGGGCTTATTCCCCTCGCTATAGAAAAAACCATTGCGAGGAGGAGATCTAAACAGATTGCTTTATAATAGAGAGTCTTTTCGGATCTTCTTATTGCATACCAGGATTCCAGAGGGCACGAATAATACACGATCTCATCTTTGAATATTGATTTATATTCTGTCCGGCTGTATGTGATTGTTGATTTAGTTTTCCTTTTGTAGAAGCTTGTCTTCGCAGGTAGTTTTGTATTTTATGATGCCACCAGATCCCCCCCCCCCAATTCCAATTTGTTGATTATTCACACATGGTAATGGAGGAGTGTCTGAGGTGGGTGACGGTTTTTTTTAAACCAGAAAATTTGGCTACACAGTATGGTCATGAATAAGACGGATTGTCAAAACGCGTAGACCATAAAGTTTTCTGATCAGCTCGTGGAATTTTAAAGGATCATAATAAAGAGATTGGATTTTATCCGTAGTCCATGTGCTGGATTTTTCAGTTTTTTTTCAAGAAAGAAATGTGAAGGTACGTTGGGATGATGGTGTTTTCTTTAATTTTTTTTTAAACCGCATCAAACCCTCTATCTCCGTGATAAAGACAGCCGCTGACTTAGAAATAACTAGCAGGGTTTTTTGTCGTCGCAGCTCATTCATGTCCTCTCCCAGCCTTTTTGTTAGCCTAGTTCAATGCTAACAAATGCTTGCAGCAGCGCTTATTGAGGAGAGAGCCTCAAGCATGAGGCTTGTTAAGACCACGTACTGAAAGCTTTCTGAAGGGGGGGGGGGGGGGCTTTCAATTGGATTTAACTGAATGGCGGTGTTCATACATGAAGATATCACCTGTGAAATTATTTATCAGGGTAAGAACAGACGGCCCGGATGCTGACAAAGGCAACGGGTTTTACGGTAATACCTTGGATTCACCTGCAAAGTCATACAGCGATTAGTTCCTGCATGTGGCTGGGGTTTCGGCCGTATGCAGCATACAGACTGCCCGTATTTACCGTCATGGAGAGACGCCTTATTATAAATAACTGTATGATCTTCCTTTTGATGAGTTGCGTCTCAAGTGTGGATGGGTCACCCACTTAGCAGTTTTATTTCTCCCCCTCAGTAAGGCCTTATGCACACCCGTTGTTCGGGTCCGCGTCCGAGCCGCATATTTTGCGGTTCAGGCGCGGACCTATTCACTTCAATGGGACCGCAAAAGATGCGGACCGCACTCCGTGTGCTGTCCGCATCCGTTGCTCCGTTCCGTGCCCCCGCAAAAAAAATATAGCATGTCCTATTCTTGTCCGTTTTGCGTACAAGAATAGGCATTTCTATAATGGGCCGCGTTCCTTTCCGCAAATTGCGGAACGGAACATGGATCAACTTCCGTGTTTTGCGGATCCACAATTTGCGGACCGCAAAACACCAACGGCCGCGTGCATGAGGCCTAAGGGTGTGTCTGCCTGATTTAGGGTGTATTTACCCAGGCTGGTATTGGGCTGTAAAAAAACAAAAGAAATAAACTGTAAAGGCTTTATTACACCTGCGGATTAGCAGGCGATTGTTGGGGAGGGAAGCTTTCCTTCCCGGTTAGCGGAGGAGACTACTTCTATTACATGAAGCGATCACCCCACGTGAAGAAACTATTGCTAGTGCAGTCGCTCATCCCCATACTGATCACTGTTTGCCAGCAGCAGATCATGATTAGTCAGCACGATCTGCCACCGACAATGAGGTTCTTTAAACTTGATGAACGAGCAGCAGTATTACACTGCCTGATCATCTCCAACGAGCATTTCTACGAATGACATTACTATAAAGTAACTTGTCCTCATGTGTGATCAGGACAGGTTTTGTGTGAACTGATGGAACAGCGGCCATTGTTTGCTCCCCAGACCAAACGAGCCATTCTAAATAATGAAAGGTATTTGAGAATATTGGTAACTATTAGGCCCCTTTTCACATGGGCGAGTTTTCGCGTGGGTGCAATGCGTGACGTGAACGCATTGCACCCGCACTGAATCCTGACCCATTCATTTCTAGTGGGTCTGTGTACATGAGTGTTTTTTTTTTTCACGCATCACTTGTGCGTTGCGTGAAAATCGCAGCATGTTCTATATTCTGCATTTTTCACGCAGCCCTAGCCCCATAGAAGTGAATGGGGCTGCGTGAAAAACGCATTGCATCCGCAAGCAAGTGCGGGTGCGTTGCGTTTTTCACTGATGGTTGCTAGGAGATGTTTGTAAACCTTCAGTTTTTTTATCACGCGCGTGAAAAACGCATCAAAACGCATTGCACCCGCGTGGAAAAAACTGAACAACTGAACGCAATCGCAGGCAAAACTGAATGTCTTTCCTGTGAAATCGCACAGTTTTCACTGAACGCATCCGCAACGCATCCGGACACGCTTGTGTGAAAGAGGCCTTAGTGATGGCTCATCCGGTTTGTGTATATGAAAGGAAGGGTGCCACCAACCATTATAGACACACCTAATCTATAGATAAATAATAAAATCAAAGGAGTGGTTGGGCATGTATAGTGTCTCAAAAAATACTTGGATATAAGTATAGTGGTATATTATTGGCAGGATTATTTATAGTACATTAATTTATTATATATACTGTAAAAACATAGGAATAGTACAAATATTGGACATGGACTGAAGTACACCTGATCTATTTACACCGTATATATTAGGTGTTAGAACAGTCCATGCAAACAAGTGTTGTGGCGCCACAAGATGTAAGTAACAGACGGGACACTCACTTTGTGAACAGTTGAATTTGTGAGCAAGGACCTAATCTATAATTGACTGATTTTACTATATTTTGCATTTTTTCCCAATTTTTTTATTTTTTTTATTCTCTTTTTAATCCTCATTGGATCTCATAATCTGGACTATTTTAAATCTTAGTCTGATACAATTTTCTTTTTGGTTATATGCTCTGATAGAGGTTGAGTGATACATTTTTAAACATTGTTACTTACGGTACATCTTGTGGCGCCACAACACTTGTTTACATGGACTGTTCTAACGCCTAATATATACGGTGTAAATAGATCAGGTGTACTTCAGTCCATGTCCAATATTTGTACTATTCCTATGTTTTTACAGTATATATAATAAACTGATGTACTATATATAATCCTGCCAATAATATACCACTATACTTATATCCAAGTATTTTTTGAGACACTATACATACACCTCCTTCCTTATGAGGTGTGCCCAACCACTCCTTTGATTTTATTATTTGAAAATATATTTAAGTAATTTAATTTTCTTGGTTCCCGGAGAGCCCCTTTAAATCAGATATTTGGAAATGATTGTTTTCTACAGCACGCTGCTATCCCCAGGTTCAGGCTGTTGTTGCGACACCTAGATCCTGCTAATGTGACAAGGGACAGAAATATGATGTCCTCCAAGTAGACACTTTATAAAATGTTCACACCTTCCATTGACACAGCAACACTTCTACCATGCAATGGAGGCCCATAATGCCATAGCAGGACTACATCATGCAGCACGTAGGCTTCTCAAACTCACAAAAAGGAATTCTTGCCGAGCTGCCCCTATCTGCACATGCAATTAACCTAAAAAAATGTTTTACCTGATTATTTTATACCCATGTACAGATGCCAAATACATGCCAAGCGAGTGGGGCAGGCTTCAAACCTTAAAGACAACCTGGCAAGTCTGAGCTGCAGGCAGCGTGTTATAGAGCAGGAGGAGCTGAGCAGAGTGTTATATAGATTTATGGGGAAAGATTCAGTATATGACTGTACATACAGAGATAGCCGTCCATCACTGATGGGAACGTCTCCTCGACTTCAAAGCTCGGAATGAACAGGAATTGAAATGATCAGTGTTTTTTCCCCACAATGCTGTATATCCGTCTGCTCAGCTCCTCCTGGTCTATAACATCCTGCCTGCAGATTACACTCCATTATCATGGTTCCCTTTAATTTCCTCAAGAGGGAGGAAATGTGATAAAACAATACATGAAGCATTCAGGTACGTTCGCATATGCGGCAGCAGATCCCGCAAGCTGTTTCGGCAGAGCAACCTGCCAGATTTCCCCTTATCCGACATCGCCAGATTCTACAATGCACTGCCGAATCCCAGTTTACTATAATGGAGTTCTGTGTTGATCCGGCCACTTTCCAGGTTAAGTGCAACTGTTTTTGTCCGGCTGGCCTTTGGGGCTGGATCATTCATGCCGCAGATGGTAACGTACCCTTACTTACCTATGTACGCCGCTGGTCTCTGTTCTCTTGACCGCAGCGATATACGGCATAGGTACATTTGATGCTCTGAGAAAAGCCAACATGTCCTAAAAAGAAAACGGAAAAATGGTGAACTATGAAATTAAAATATTCAGCTATTCTAAAAGGCGTTAAGGACTCTTCATCCTGAAAGGGATCACTTGTCTTCACATCTGTGGGCGTTGTTTAGCCATACATAAACATTGGCCCTAAGATGGACCTTGTGGCCCAACACCCGATAGCTGACCTCATTTTCAAAGTATACAATTTATCTCTGTTAGAGTTTAGGACATCTGGAATACAGGTCCACTCCCTACATTCCAGTCAAGTAACACTCTGTATCGTGAAGCTTTCTTTTGAGAAAGATCTCTGTGCATAGGATCTGATTCCATCATTGGTTCTGAACAG
This sequence comes from Bufotes viridis, assembly GCA_033119425.1. Classification (NCBI taxonomy): domain Eukaryota; kingdom Metazoa; phylum Chordata; class Amphibia; order Anura; family Bufonidae; genus Bufotes; species Bufotes viridis. Next base: position 111,552,373 of record CM065596.1, read on the forward strand.
GTAGGTCCTACAAGGAGCCATAATACACCTATGTGCATGAGCCCGAAATGCATGAGCCCCGAAATGATTATTTTGTGAAGCTCTGTGCCTGATGTGTTATTTGTGAATGTCTTCGCTTCCTTCACATTTAAATATCTAATCCTTCAAAGTGTAGTTCCCTTTACATACAAGACCTTGAGAAACCAGTGGGGTGGACTGAAGATGGCTGCATCCTGTAAATTGGGGTGTTGTCTTTGTAGTTGGTGGTTTCCTCTTGGTCGGGGCTTGTCTGTGTTTGCTCGTCATTCAGGCTGTGACAGCAGAGAAGTTCTTTGCAGAGGAATGTGACTTTTCAGCTTGCTTTTATTCTGTTTTCTTCCACCAATGCACCTTCTCATGGTAGGCATTAGGGGCCTTATTCTGGAGTGCTGTCTGACCGTGTCCTGTGCAGCTGTAAGTAGGGTACATCGGTATCTGATCGGTGGAGGTCCAGCATCGGGGACTTCCACCGATCAGCTGTTCGTGAAGGCACCAGCGCTCGCAGTAGTGCCACGGCCTTCTCACAGCTTCTCCTAGGCCAATGATGACATGTTCATCAGTCACGTGGCCTAGGCGCAGCTCAGCCCCATTCAAGTGAATTGGGTTGAGTGCGATACCAAGCACAGCCACTATACAATGTACGACACTGTGCTTGGTATGCTCTGAGAAGGCAGTGGCGCTCACAGGCAGCTGATCGGCAGGGCTCCCAGGTGTCAGACCCCCGCCTATCAGATACTGATGACCTATCCAGAGGATAGATCTCCAGTATTAAAGTCCTAGAAAACCCTTTAAAAAATGGAGCGCAAACCTGACCGTGTGGCCATACCCTAAGAGCCTAGCTCCTGCTCTAACTCCTGGGATCAGAGGAAACTCCTAGTCTGCCCATTGATCGCAATGGTCAAGAGTGACCACTGCGCGATCAAAGATAACTCCTTTCCATTGGGTCATTGGGTTTCCTAAAAAAAAGGCCAAAAGGCCCCCTATACAATAAGCATAGGGCAGCACTTTAAGTGCCCTCACAGCAGCCTGTGACAGGGACTAATGCAGGGATCTCAAGTCTCCCGGACGTTCAGGGAGTCTCCCTGATGCCCGCATGTAAAACAATATATCCCGAAAATGGAGAGGCACTGGGGGGCTGATGGGGGGCTGATGAATGTAATAAAAAGTTTGTGAAAAGAAAAAAAAGAAAACCTCCCTGAAATGAGTTTTCGCAGGTTGGGATGTCTGCTAATGTAACTAGACTATAGGAGTTTGCAAACACATTACAGATTTGTCCTGCATAAAACAAGTCCAGCCACACTAATGAAGAAAAAATTAAAAAGTTATTCCTACTGAAATGCGGTGAGGCAACAGGCGGGTCATTTAAGGCAGTGTTTCCCAACCGGTGTGCCTCCAGCTGTTGCAAAACTACAACTCCCAGCATGCCCAGACAGCCTTTGGCTGTGCAGGCATGTTGGGAGTTGTAGTTTTGCAACAGCTGGAGGCACACTGGTTGGGAAACAGTGATTTAAGGGGTTGTCCGGCTGGGAGGAGTTGCCCACCTGTCTGCAGTCCTGACTTTCCAATTTCACAGCCGCTTTAGGAGGCCGGAAGTGGCATGGTCCCAAGACCACAGTGGCCAGTCACGGGAAAGGGGCCACAGTGCGGGAACGGCAGGACTGCGGACAGGCGAGTGTGTGTTTTTTTTTATTTTTATTATTTTTGTCTATGTTTAGGGAATGTATTTGTAATGCATTTCATTTGTGCGCCCGTCTTTTTGTTTGTGCCGTAGCAATAAGGAGATGTGAAGGACCTGCGATCCCTTTTGTGTGTTGTGTTTCTGCTCTAATAATTCTGGTTTGGTTGTTTTGACCCATATTTTGTGAGCACTGTAAACCCTGATCAGTGCTGACACAAGGCAGGCTTTCTGCCTAATCCCCTCATGCTGAGTCTCATTCACAATGTGGAGAGCTCCTGTTGTGTTTGCTTATTTTTCAGGTTTACGAAGGAGATGTAGTTAAAGCCTTGTGTGCGACTCTTATTCGTGCTCCGAGCCATAGGGTTATGTTGTGCTCATACATTAGTGTGGAGAAACCTGAAAGGAACATCCAGTACATTACAGTTTTACAAATTAGGGAATTGCTCTTTAACACTTTCAGCCCCGGAGGTTTTTTGTGTTTACGTTTTTCACTCCCTGCCTTTCTGGGGCCTTAACTTTTTTTTTATTTTTTTTTGTGTTCACATAGCCATATGAGGGCTTGTTTTTTGCAGGACATGTTGCAGTTTCTAATTCCGAAAAAACAAAAAGCAAGCAGCACTACAAATCCTGATCCAGGTACATACCAAGGTTTGTATTTAAGTCGCGGTATTGGTGCACGCAGATAGGGAACATGGCCATCGGTCCCATTGTAGACATCATTTTCAAAAAGTCTGCAGCACTCGTCCATATAGTGAATCAATCCAGTTTAATGAAGTTACAACATGGTAGCAGCGACGTTTTGACCCCACGAGTCTTTTACCACATTGAAAAGAGTGGATTTCTATGCTTAGAAAGCTAATATGTATATAGCTGCTTTATTCTTTTCCATACTTTTATTTCTTCTGGTCCCATGTTCCCCAGAGGCATGCCTGCTAGGACTACTGGAAGAGGAAAATTGGCCTCATGACATGCTCATTTTCATGGCACACAGTTGTATAGCACTTAGGTGGTATATCCCGGTCAACCCCACTATAAGTGTAAAAATTACAAATAAACCAAATACTGACTGTGTAAGCACTGAAAATGTCCTTCCATTTAAATGTACTGTTGCAAGTAATTCATAGTAAAACGAGTTTTTAAAAACTGTTTCACCATTTGTCTTCCCGAGCCTGGTTATGTTCTCATACTATCTATTGCAGGCTGCTGAGTCCCATTCAGTGTAAAATCCATCAGATGACCTCTCGGACAGTTCAATCTGTAACACTTCTCTGATCTCCTGTAGGCAAAGCTGGCATGTTTATAACCTAATATAACCCTCAACAGGGATGTCAGCTTTATGAGCCTTCAGGAGATGAGAGAGATCAGGACTGCAGACCGAGCCGTCGGAGAGCTCATCTGACGGATTTTAACCTGTTAGGCCTTATTCACACGTCCGTAGTGTTTTGCGGATCCGCAAAACACCTTGCCACCGGCCCTATAGAGATGCCTATACTTGTCTGCAATTGCGGGCAAGAATAGGAGGACATGCTCTACTTTTTTGCGGAGCCGCCGTCCGGAAGACCAGCGGCACGCTCCGCGGATGCGGAGAGCACAGTGTGTGCTCTCCGCATCCATCACGTCCCCATTCAAAATGAATGGGTCCGCACCCGTTCCGCAAATTTGCGGAACGGGTGCGGACGAACATTGCGGACGTGTGAATAAGGCCTTATCCGGCCATTGCATTAGAGAACATTTCCAAATGAGTCTGTAGAAGATGTACTTTCAATTGTGGATAAGATGTTGCAACTAAGGGCTCGTTCACATCAGAGTTGATCTTTCCGATCTTCTGTATCATCAGAGGACTAGCAAAATCAAAAGTTTTTGTGCCCTATTTGCTTGAACTGGTGTTTTAGGTCAGTGGTTCTCAGCCTCCAAAGGTGCATGTGCGGCAGGGTGAGGGGGTACGCGGGTCTGCCCTAGCATTTAGGTGGTCTTTATTACTCATGGGAGACTGCGAGGAACATGATTACTAGTATAGTATGGGCACTATTGGGGGCACTGTAGGCGCACTATTAATACTAAGGGTGCTCTGGGAGAGGATTATTACTATGGACAGTATTAGCTTAGCACTATTATTTTTGGGGGACGCCATGTTTATGGCCTTATTACAGTCATGGACACTATTTGCTGGGTGCAATTATTTTTTAGGGAACTGTGTGCCAGTAGTTATTGAAGAGGGCACTTTCTGTGTGGTAGCAGTATTTTCAGGGGTTTTTCTGTTACTGCAGTATAGTATTGGGGAGCACAGCGGACACAGTATGGGTGATAGCAGAATGGACTCCTAACAAACCTGGGTTGAGGGGGAACCACCTCCTTGCAGAGTGTTCACATTCAGTTTGCTTCGTCAAGAGGTTGGTAACGCCTTGTTTTTGTCAGAGGATAAAATTCTGTTTTTCCCTTTAAAAACAAAAAAAAAAAAACACAATCCCTTTCTCTGCACATTTAAAAGCTTCAGCTAAATCTCTCTGAAGGATTAATTAATAGCAGATAGAATTCCTCCGCTGAGATTCCTGTTGTATTAATCTCTGAAGAGTGAATGACCTTTCTAGATCATTGATTATTCCCCTTTCCAAATGGTATTGTAGTAATCTCCTCACTAACGCTGGCTTCATCTTCACCACTTTCCTGCAAATAGCATTTATGAGGCTGTAAATATCGCTCCTAGAGGCTCTCCGTGCAGCCTAGTCAATGGGGACCAGTGTGATTTACATAGTAACCATGTGATCAGGCAAACCAATATGGAGAAACGTTTTGTTGATTTCATATTACTGGGGTCAGGGATATGTTCACACTGCGTTCAGGACGTGCACAAGCGTATACTGGTGTATACTGGTCACACATGTGCCAAGAAGAGGCTCTTTTAGCATGCACTTAGCTAGGAAGTCTAGGTTTACCCCTTTATCTGCTAGGAGAATTTTTTTCCTCACTTTCGGCAAAAACAAAACCTGCATTTTTAAATAACTCTAATTCTGCCCCTATGAGAAGGCACCTGGGGGAACATGAAACTGGTGCTTCATTGGGTTCTCCAGGATTTTACCACTCATGGCCTATCCTCAAGAAACGCCATCAGTATCGTCGTGGCGTGACGCCTAACACCCGGTCCGATCAGCTGTTCTTCAGTAGCTTCAGCATCAGAAACTACACAGCTCTCCATATTGTGTAGTGGATGGAGCCATTTACTGCAGCACTGTTCCCTTTTACTTCAGTGGGAGCAGTGCTGCAGTAACCAGATCCGTGCACTAGACAGTTCTGGGTAGTTCTGTCGCTAACGCTAGTACAGCTGATTGGCAACGTTGCGGGTTGTTGCTATGGTGGCCGGACAGTCCAGTTTCCTAGCTCCCTGTCCTCCATCTGGTGCAGGATGGACGCAGGGGTGTCCTCCTTTTTAGTGGCTCCACGCTCAGACAGCAGCATTGCGATGTCTGAGTCTGAGCTGCAGCCACAAATGGACTGACTGAGGCTTCCCTTCCCCCAGTCAGTCGCTAGAGCTGGCGGACATGTCACTCTGTCACTGACTGAAGGTGAGAGAAGTGCTCAGTGCTGCACGGATCACCTTCAGATCTTCAAGGCCTTTTTTTTTTCTTTCTTGCTGGCAATGACGAGCGTGGCTTAGTGGTATGGGGACATGGCCCATGCTAGGGTGAAGCAAGCAGCCACCCTAGGTGTCAGGCCCACGCTGATCAGATATTGAAGGTCTATCCCGAGGCTGGCCCACAGTGCACTAAAACCTGCATAAAAATAAAAAGAAGCATTTCTCGGGTTTAGAGGACCCGATTTTCAAGGTATGGTTCTGTTTAGGAGCACCTGTCCTACATTGTAATGCCTACTTTGAAACTAATTTTGGAGGTGACAGACTCGATTTAGCACAAATTCGGGACCTTTCAACAAGTGCAGCTGGACCTTCACCGCGTTGCCTTCTGAGAAATGTGCTGACCGCTGTATTGCAGTTCTCCTAGTAGTTGGTGTAGATGTATCTACTGTCTGCATCATTGTTCGGAGGTGTCCTTTACCTTCATTTTATCGATCACTTAGAATTGTGTCACGTAAAAACCACTCCTAACGTCCGTAAATGATTGTTGATGGTATTGATTGTACCAGAGAGGTCCTGGTGTAACTGTGCGGTCAGACACATACGCATCAGGAGAATGGATACCTCGGATGTGGCAATTATATGTCTATGTATGACTAACAGGATTAACGTGGGCGTTTGTGTTTTTATTCCATCTGCGTCTTCTAGTCACTGAGCAAATACTGAGAAATGTTACCCACTGTATGTGCCTGGGACCCAGTGTTTGCCCTGCCTGCAGCATGAGCTCACCAACCTGCGTATCGATTAGGCTCTTGTCTGCCATGACGGCTCCTATTTATTAGTCTGTGAGCAACGTGTATCCAGTGGCCTTTGATTTATGGATCGGGGATGTATGACTCGAGACAAGTACTTTTTACGTTCTACTTACTACCTTTTTTTGCTCCCTGCAGGGCACCATGACAATGTCCAGCTTAGGTGATCTCTCTCAGGAGGGGACAGGCATGATCACAGGTTTGCCGGCTGTTACAATTCCTGGCACAGAAGCCTCTGTAAGTCCCAATCTTTCCAGGATGCCGGAGGAAGAGCCTTTCACCTTGGAGCAGCCCATGTTCCTCATGACCACCACAGCTCAGGCCATCTCGGGGTTCTTTGTCTGGACTGCATTACTGATCACCTGCCATCAGGTAAGTTTTGTGTATGTATGTGTGTGTGTATATATATATCAGCATACCAGCAGTTCTAGGGGAACCTGTCAGGAGGTTGTTTTTTATTTGATAGAACATTCAAATTAAGGGCTCATTCACACGGTCGTTGCCCGGCCATGGGTGTGTTTCGGCCTACTATCAGTGGGTCTGCAATACACAGGCACCGGCCATGTGCTCTCCGCATCACTGATGCAGACCTAATCACTTAAATGCTTGCACTACTTTTTTGCGGTGCAGACAGTCGGATTGTGGACCCCATTCCAGTGAATGGGTCCGAGATCCGCATGCGGCGGCCCCACGTGCATTGCGGACTGCAGAACGGATCCGGCCGGCACACGTTCGTGTGCACGAGGCCTAAAGGTTTTACACACAGCTCTGCAAGGAAACCAACAACAAGGAAACCAAAAAAATGACACCTGAACTATTACATGACATTTATTTTATTAGATATCCTAGCAACAATAATTTATTCCTCCTTCCGTTTTGTTTGCGGATTCGCGAAAAACGGATGACATACGGAGTCTTCAGTTTTGTGCGTAAGAACGGATGCGGATGTACAGTTCCAACAGAATAAAAACTGAATGAATTGCCGAACAAGGGATCCGTAGAGAACGGACCTCAATTCCGGAAGTGTGAAAACACTGATGTGTGAATGGACCCTAAAGGTTTTTTTCAGGAGTACAGTACCGATGATCATTCCTCAGGATGGGTCATCAGCGTCAGATCAGTGGGTTCCACCCCTGCCTGTGGAAAGGGCCTCCTGACAGCACTATATATTGCTCGTTGTATAGCGTCTGTGCTTGGCATTGCTCTTTGACGTCTATGGAGCTGAGCTGCCCATAGGCCATGTGACCGATGAACGTGACGTCGCTAGCCTAGGGAGAGGCCGCAATGCTGGACACAGCACCCCAGCCTCATCAAGATCAGCGTGCGTGCCGGGATTCGAATTCCCACAGATCAGATATGGATGACCTATCCTGAGGATATATTGTACATATTGAGGCAGTAAAATTAAAGATCAGAAAAGGATCTCTATGTAAGTATACGTGTCTGTTTTCGGACTTATTTGTGCGCCATCTCTCAGTACATCATTATCTCGTCTGTATTTTCCATCCCTGTAAACACCTTTATTTCCACTTGCTCTTTAGACAGCTACTTCTTTGTATCATCTGACACTGCTGCCTCCGTAGCAACATATTGAGCACCCAGCAACAGCAGACAGGTGTGGTGGAGGTGACGTGCCTTAACCCTTCCTTTGCTGACTATTTCTCTGAAAGAGGAGATGTAACCACCTGGAGATATAACTGGATATCTCTTGTCGCCTGCCACGATTCAGCACAGGTTGCTGACACAAAAAATTCTTCAGGAATAGGAAAAATAAATATTAAAAGGGTTCTTCAGGAATTAAGAAAAGGAAAATACTTAAATATATATATATTTAGAGGTCGACCGATATTGATTTTTTTTAGAGCCGATACCGATATTCGTGAACTTTCAGGCCGATATTTTATACCGATATTTTGCGCATTTAAATTTTGGGATTTTTTTTTTTCTGTTACAGCGTTCAACGCTTTTTAAAAAAAAATATTCTAATAGTTTGGACTTTTTGGGCACGGCGATATGTTTTTTTTATTTATTGTATATGTAAAATTGGAAAAGGGTTAATTTATACTTAATATTTAGATTTTTTTTTTTTTTTTACTATTTTAATTTTTTTTACTTTTCATTTTATTACCATTTCCCCCTTAGGTGTAGAACCTGTGCTCTTTACATCCCTTGTCCTATTCACCCTAATAGAGATCTATCTATGAATAGGACCTGACACTGTCCCTGCTGCCCTGTGCTAGGAGCACACAGCAGCAGGAACCGACCATGGCAGCCAGGGCTTCAGGAGCGTCCTGGCTGCCATGGTAACCGATCGGAGCCCCAGCATTACACTGCTGGGGCTCCGATCAGAAGAGAGATGGTGGGGGACCCTGTGGCCACTGCCACCAATGATATTAATACTGAAGGGATGGGGGGGCGCACTGGCCACCAATGTTTTTTATACTGTGGACAGGGGGGCTGAGGGCGCACTGGCCACCAATGATAATAGCGTTTAAGATATTACAAACGCAGGCATTAGAAGCACATTGCCCAGACCCTGCCTCTGATAGAGCGGTGCGGCACCTGAGGGGTTAATTGCCGCAGATCGCACCGCTCTATCAGAGGCAGGGTCTGGGCAATGTGCTTCTAATGCCTGCGTTTGCTATATCTTAAGCGTTATTATCATTGGTGGCCAGTGCGCCCTCAGCCCTCTCCTCCTCTTCTCTCATTGGTGGCCAGTGCGCCCTCAGCCCCTCCTCCTCTTCTCTCATTGGTGGCCAGTGCGCCCTCAGCCCCTCCTCCTCTTCTCTCATTGGTGGCCAGTGCGCCCTCAGCCCCTCCTCCTCCTCTTCTCTCATTGGTGGCCAGTGCGCCCTCAGCCCCTCCTCCTCTTCTCTCATTGGTGGGCAGTGCACCCTCAGCCCCACCTCCTCTTCTCTCATTGGTGGCCAGTGCGCCCTCAGCCCCACCTCCTCTTCTCTCATTGGTGGCTAGTGCACCCTCAGCCCCTCCACCTCCTCTTCTCTCATTGGTGGCTAGTGCACCCTCAGCCCCTCCTCCTCCTCTTCTCTCATTGGTGGCCAGTGCGCCCTCAGCCCCTCCTCCTCTTCTCTCCATTGGCAGCGCGGCACAGGGGGAGGGAGAGACACTGCCTCCTTCTCCCCTGTGCTGCTCAGGGAACATGGCCGCGCTGAGACCGGCGCGCTCATGTTCTGTGATAGCACAGTTATCGGTATATCGGCCTGGTTAGGGGCCGATACCGATAACTGTGCAAATCATGAATATTGGACGATAATATCGGCCAAACCGATAATCGGTCGACCCCTTATATACATATAATCTCCAAATACCTTTCATTATTTATTATGGCTCATTTTGTCGGGGGTCAATCATCAGGGAAAACAAAATGGCCGCTGTCCTACCAGTACACACAGAACCTGACCTTATCACACAGGAGGACAAGTTACTTCACTACTTGTCAGGGATTATGATCCTGAATACAGCTGATAAGAATTTTAGCTGAATCTCTGGGGAATTTAGTTCAGAGGAGACATGAAGTACAGAGCGGACGGACAGGACAGACTGTGGTGATGTGGAGCTGTGGTAATGCAGACTGCATACAAGTGCTGCTGCGCATTACCCCCACCCTCCTCCTCTGTACTTCATGTCTCCTCATTATTTCTATTCCCATAGAGCAGAGAGGAAGATGAGGCAGCTCTTTAGCTCAGTGCTGTGAAGTAACTTGTCCTCCTGTGTGATTAGGACAGGTTCTGTGTGTACTGGTAGAACGGCGGCCATTTTATTTCTCCTAGTGATTGCTCTGTAGACAAAAATAGCCACTCTAAGGCCTCTTTCACACGAGCGTGTCCGGATTAGGTCATTCAGTTTTGCCTGCGATTGCGTTCAGTTGTTCAGTTTTTTCCGCATGGGTGCAATGCGTTTTGATGCGTTTTTCACGCGCGTGATAAAAAAACTGAAGGTTTACAAACAACATCTCCTAGCAACCATCAGTGAAAAATGCAACGCACCCGCACTTGCTTGCAGATGCAATGCGTTTTTCACTCAGCCCCATTCATTTCTATGGGGCTAGGGCTGCGTGAAAAACGCAGAATATAGAGCATGCTGCGATTTTCACGCAACGCACAAGTAATGCGTGAAAAAAAACGCTCATGTACACAGACCCATTGAAATGAATGGGTCAGGATTCAGTGCGGGTGCTATGCGTTCACGTCACGCATTGCACCCGCGCGGAAAACTCGCTCGTGTGAAAAGGGCCTAACTAGTGAAAGGTAATTGGGAATATATTTATTATAAAGTAATAAAAGTATTTTCACTTTTTTAATTCCCGGAGAACCTCTTTAAGCTACACACCCAGTTTGTGTGGATTTTATTGTTTTGTTTCCAAAAGAAGTTGGTTTTTGGCAGAATTATGATTTTAATCCTTTTAACCCCTAACTCTTATTTCAATATTTCAACATATTGAGGAATATCCCTGTCTGCTGGAGTGAGATGTGCCTAATTTATTAGCTCGATAAGCTTTTTTTTTATGACCGGATAGTGGCGTTAAACACTTTAGTAAATGCCCCTCATTGTGACTGACGGAGGAATGGTACAATACAGAGTTCTAAGAGGCAATGCTCCAGAAATATTTTATGTAAAATACAAATATTTTGTAAAATGTGTACATTGGATACTGTTTTAAGAGGACCTGTCGCCTCTCTAGTCGTGTCCGTTTTACTAAATACTTGTATTCCCCATAAGATAACACATTTACTGCCTCCTTTCTAAGAACTGTGGGCAGATTTATTAATGCGTTAAGGTCACCTTGTGGTGTAAAGAATGTGCAAATGATGGTGCCTGACAGTTCTGTGCCATACCTTGTGGTATTTTGAGCTTCTTGCAGTTTTTCAATGGTGGCAAGAAGGGCAGGACCAGCCATGACCCCCCAGCAGGAGGGGCAGGACCAGCCATGACCCCCCAGATTTATCATACTTTACTCTAGAAATTGTTGTAAATGATACTTCAGTTCTACTCCAGCTCATAGATGCGCCAAATTTATTAAGAGGCCCTGGGTTCTTATTAAATTTGGCACGTTGTATTCCGGTTGTCCTTCTACAAAGACTGCTGTATAAAACGCCAGTCTTTGTAAATCTGTCCCGCAGTGTTGTTCCGTTCCTCGGTTATTCCTAATCCAAATTTGTGAATAAATTACCACCTGCGTGTTACCATTTGGAGTTGTCACTGCACACTGAGGGTCCATTCACACGTCCGTGTGTGTTTTGCGGATCCACGGATCCGCAAAACACGGACATCGACGATGTGCGTTCCGCAATTTGCGGACCACACATCGCTGGCACTACATAGAAAATGCCTTTTCTTGTCGCAATTGCGGACAAGAGAAGGACCTGTTCTATTTTTTTTTTTCGGGAACGCGATTGCGGACCCGGAAGTGCAGATCCGCAATTGCGGACCTGAGCAGGACATCGTCTGTCCCCATTGAAATTAATGGGTCCGCAAATGCGGAACAGAATTGCGGACGTGTGAATGGAGCCTGATCTATGCTGGCAGTGTCGGACTGTGTAGGGACATGACCCTCTTACAAGGAAAATGTTAACGCCCCGTTGGCAATTTTTTATAATAAATATCTGTACAACATACAGTTATAAGAAAAGATGCTGGAAATAGTTATTATATGGGGAATATCTCCTAAAACGTGCATATTTTTCTGTGCTTTCAGATAATAGGACATCTGTGGGAGATGAAAGCCTCTTATTGTGTATTCACATAACTAGGTTTAGGAGATTCTGATTAAAATCCATGTGGTCAGCGTCACTTGATCTCTTCTCAAGCCTGAAGAACGGGCTGCAATGAGAACAGTCAGTTGGTTCAGAAGATATAATGGAGAGTAACTTAGACTGGCATTTCATACTCACAATGCAACAGCGTTCTGCGGACATAGGGTATATAACCTAATGCTGTATTCACTATGAGGTACTAAGCAAATCTAGGAACCTGGTGTGAGATGCAGAGCGTTTATTTAGAGACGCAGGCCTCTTAATAAATGTATTTATGTTGGAAGTCCGTGTCAGAAAATCAAATCTATGCCTGCTATGATGTCCTCAGAATTGCGCCATGATGTCAAATGGAAAAAATATCAATGGTGAAGCCCAGCTTATCCAAAAGTGATTTACTTTTATTAAATAACAAATGTGCAAATAAAACCCATACTCTCCATGAAGCATCTACGCATTTCGGACCTCCATAGCTGGGTCCTTATTCATGACTAGATCATTTCAAATGATGGTAAATTTGATGCCCCCCACCTTTTTTGAAAAGTCACCAAAAAGTCATAATCTTTTGCAGAAATCTTCAAAAATGTTTCAAAAATTGATCTTACAAATTCCCCGATTCTTGATATGGATTATAAAAAACCTTTCCTGTGGGAAGAAAAAGAAATCCCGTGTATTTTTAATAGTAAAAGTTTTTCACAAGATGGTGGATTGTGGAAAAAAAAAACGAGCACTCAAAAAATAGGTCAGTACCGGTAAATGCTTTATTACAGTGTATAAAAGAAAGGTAAAGAGAAAATTACTTTAAAAGTACACCTGGTAATTGACTGGGAGAAGGACCATGATATATCCAAACCTCAAAAACCTCCCCTCCACAAAAGCATAACAAGTACTAGGAGAAATAATAATATAAAGTATAAGGATGTGTGTGTGTAGATATATAATAATAGCACCTTACACGAGTAATCACAAATAGTTAAAGGGATTTTCCGACCCTTTGTAACTGATGACCTATCCTCTAGGTCAGGAATGGCCAACCTGCGGCCCTCCAGCTGTTGCAAAACTACAACTCCCAGCATGCAGACTGCCTACAGCTATCAGCCTACAGCAGGGCATGGTGGGAATTGTAGTTTTACAACAGCTGGAGAGCCGCAGGTTGGCCATCCCTGCTCCAGGTCATCAGCATCTGATCGGTAGGGGTCCAACACCCTCCAGTCATCTGTTTCAAAAAAACTTGGGTGCTTTTGTAAACCCTGTGGTCTTCTCGTTGCGTACCCTAGGCTCGTGATGTCATGACCATTGGTCACGTGGCCTGGGCGCAGCACTTTCTGTAGGAATAATTTTTGTAATGCAGATTTTTGGTATACAATATAGTTACCCTAGATTTAGTCTGCTGTCACCCCGCTTTATTATATGTAGGTCTTGAGCAGCGTTTGCGTAACTTATATAGAAAATAAATATTCCTTCTGTTGATTTTCCCTCTTTAGATCTATATGCATCTGCGCTCCTACAGCTGCCCCAATGAACAGAGACACATTGTCCGAATCCTCTTCATTGTTCCCATATTCGCCTTTGATTCTTGGCTTAGTCTCCTCTTTTTCACCAATGATCAGTACTATGTGTACTTTGACACAGTGCGGGACTGCTACGAAGGTAAGTGTCTTTAGAAATACCCACCACCAACACACGATAAGATTTCAGTATGAGTCGCACTTACATTTGGCTAAAAAACACACAACCTCAATATAGAAAGCTGTGATTATTGTAATGATGCTGTATAGGGAGGAGAGCACACGGTTTCATGTGCCTGCAGTTTCTTGATCGCCGATGATTAGAGAATGGATTTTTGTGATTTGCTGTGGTTTCCGCTGGTAAAATTTTGGCATTTATCACCTTGATCAGCTGCAGTCTCATGTAGAACATCCGGGCAACCATTTAAAGGGAACCTGTCACCAACTTTATGCAGCCCATACTAACGGCAGTATAAAGTAGAGACAGGTGAGTTGATTTCAGGGGTCTGTCATTTAAAAGTAAGTGGTTGCTGAGAACCAGCATCACAATCCTTGCAGACTGGCCCTGGAAAAGAGTCCCGGCCCCCTGAGAAGAGTCCTGGTTATTCATGAATTCCTGCTCATGACTGACAGTCTTTTACCTAGTTATCTTACTAGAACTGCCAATCATCAGCAGATGGGCGGGAGGGCAGGATATTATAATACCCAGGACTCTTCTCAGGTAGATCTGACTCTTTTCTAGGCCTGGGCTGCAGTGATTATGATGCTGGTTCTCAGCAACCACTTCCTTTTAGCTCATGAGTGACACACCACTGAGATCAGCATTTCTGTCACTAATGTATGCTGCCCTCAGTGAGATCAGCATAAGGCTATATGCACACGACGGTGTTTTTTCTCGGCTTCCGTTCCGTTTTTTTTGCGGATCCCATTCATTTCTATGGATCCGCAAAAAAAACTGATGCCTCTTCCGTTTCCTGTCCGCGTCCGCATTTCACGTCCGCAAAAAAAATATGGCATGTCCTATTCGTGTCCGCAAAAAACGGTTTGCGGACCCATAGAAGTCAATGGGTCCGCAAAAAAAACGGAAGCCACACTGAAGCCTTCCGTTTTCCATCTGCATTCGTTTTTTTTTTGCGGATGGTTGCTTGGTAACCAGTGAACTTGGCCAGGAAGTGTAAAAACTAGTTTGGACCAGACAGGAGTGTGTGCCAAGCTGTGAGGGGAAGTGTGTCTGGAAAAATGCCCTGCTGGGATACTGAAAAGCTGATAACTTTGGTCCAGGACCACCCTGAGTTGTGGGACACTCGCACGAATCAGTATCATGATAAGGTCAAGAAAGATGCTGCGTGGGAAAAAGTGGCCCGAAGGCTGAAGCCACCAAACAATCAGAGCAGCAGGATATATAGATGGATCCAGGGTGGGGTTATGTAAATTTTACTTTGGCCATCCTTCCGTTTTTTTCACGGAACACGGACCGCAAAAAACCGGAAACCACACGGAAAGAAAAAACGGAACACGTTATCCAGTTTTGCGGACCGCAAAAAAACACTGTCGTGTGCATATAGCCTAAAGCTGATGACATGTTCCCTTTAATACAAGGTTGCTGGTTGCAGCAGCCCTGCATGCAAGGTAAAGGGGTTGCCCAAGATTAGAAAAACATGGTTACTTTTTTCCAAAATCAGCACCTGTCCATGGGTCATGTCTGGTAATGCAGCTCTGCACAATTGGAGTCAACGAGCAGAGCTGCAATACCGCACACAACCAGCGGACAGACATGGTGCTGTTTTAGGAAGGAAGTGGCCATGTTTTTCTTACCCTGGACAACCCTTTTAATCAGTGGTGTAGCTAACGGCTCATGGGCCCAGGTGCAAGAGTTCAGCTTGGGCCCCCCTTCCCTCAGTGCTTTATGTGTCTTCTTATGCAGCACAAGGGTCTTTGGGCCCAGTAGCGACTGCTACCTCTGCACCCCCTATAGCTACACCCATGCTTTTAATGCATAGTGGTCCCACGTTAAGGATCTTCACTCTATATCCTCCAGTTTTGTTACTCATGAAATGTAGTGAATGATGTCCACACCTCCCCTCCATGACTGCTCTGCAGGCACAGATTTATTCATATGTCGGCCCCTTCTTTTTTTTTTTTTTTTTTTTTTTTTTTTCTCACATAAACTTGAGTTGTCTTTGGAGACGCCATCTCTTGTTAGTTCTATAATTGCAATTTCATAAAGTAGTAATCCTTTCACGTGTTTACATCTTTACCATGGCGTTCGTTTCTTGTCTCCTTCCTTTAGTAGTTTCCCACCTCGTATGTTGTCTTTTCCTCTCTCCAGCACAAGCCATGTTCTCGATCTTGTGCTGTCCTTGCTTTGTGTTGTGCGTCTTTATTTTTCTCAGCGGCAATCAGTTGGGATAAGCAGATTATTACCAAGGGAGAGGGCAGTGAGTTTCCGTGTTTAGCGTTCTGCTGATCTTGCTGTCTTCGTCCACATGTAACATGTTATTGTACTGTGTAAAGAGGGACTGAATGGACGTGGTTCTCCTCTGATCATCAGTTGCATTTTATTAAAGGGGTTGACCAAGTGAATCTTTTTATTTACTTAATAAAAAGGCAAAAAACTTATTAATAATAATAATAATAATAATAATAATATTATAATAATAACAATAATTAATTTAAAAAATAAGTTATACTTGCTGTCCTGAACCCCCTCAATTCTACTTGCGTTGCTCCGTGATGCGCGCTGTTGCAGCCATGACCTCACTGGCGTCAGCTGTGTACGGCACGAGACTACGGAGGCCAGTAATTCACTGCAGAAGTATACGGACACATCGCCACTGCAGTCAGGAAAACAAAGCCCCACAGGGGGGTTCAGGACGGTGAGGATCGTTTTTTTTTATTTATTGCTTTATTATTCTAATAACATCCTTGCCTTTAAAAAAAAAATACAGCATAACCTCTGACAACAGCTTTATGAGGGCTGACAACTGTATCTGTTGAGATGGCATGACCTGTCCCTGTGATGTAATGAATGGCGTTTGCATGTTTCCTGCTTTTCCTTTGTGTATTTATGGTTCAGCATATGCATTTGTTCTGAGCACGTCTTGGGTGGAGACCTTCTTCATTCGGTGGATTTCTATTTAGTTGGGTTGAATGAAGATGCCTTTCTATTTACAGCGTTTGTCATCTACAATTTCCTGAGCCTTTGCTATGAGTATCTTGGGGGTGAGAGCAATATCATGACTGAGATTCGGGGGAAATCTATTGAGTGAGTATTGTGCTTTTTTTTCCTTTCAAGAATGTCCTATTTCTGTCTACAGTATTTATTCCAGCGCTGAATAAGAATGACCGGTCGTATCACTAGCCGATGCCCTTTATACACCGAGTGAAGTGCCTTATATATTTATATATATTATGCTCTTTGTCTCTATTTTTTTCCCTTTTTTTTCAAAGTACATATTAGCAGTACACGGAATAACCCGTATAACGCTGTAGCGGTAACAGCAAAATTGCATTTTAGACGCATTGTTGTAGACAGAGCATATCAAATATGTCTTTATAAGTCTAAATAAGTTATGCCGAAATCATGGAGGCAATATATTTTTGGTATTTATAGGAAGACTTATCTGTGTATTGGATCGACAGCTATCATTGCTGAGAGAGCCTCCCCCAATAGTCTACATCCAATATGTTCACTGAATTATATAATGGTTAGCTCTTGTGAAGTCTGTAAGGTACAGTATATCTGTGATGGTTGACGTCCTAAAAATCCAATTTGAGCAAACGTCATGAGAAACCTGGTCTGAACCGTACACTGCTCACCCTACAACACGGAATAATCGCCCCGACAGGATGACGTACCTATGTACAGAGCGGTATAGCGGTATCTTTAGTGGGGAATGCTGGCAGCATTATAGTGTCATTGGGAGTCTGTCGGGTACTTTTGTCTTCACCTTTTAGACGTATAGAAGTCGTAGAGCGGCATTTGGTAGAATTGGCGTACCTGCCCACGTTGCGTAATACAGTACCTGCAAAGTGAATGGGATTTGACAAATCTCATGTACACTTTGCGTATCTTTTCACCTACCGAGCAGATATTAAAATCTGCAGCATGTCAATTGTTTGCGCAAATTCACACCTTAGATAAAGTGGTTTTCCCAATAGGCTTCACTGGGGTTGTTCATTTTAACAAAACAAAGACATTATAAAAAAAAATAACACACCAAAACCATGGCTTTATGTGGTTTTGGTGCTGATGTTATACAGATATTGCACACCGTTTGCACGCCCATTCAGCTGACAGCCATCTCCCCCACCTCGGCTGGACTGGGCACATGTATATGTTATCGGTGGCGAGCAGCTGACGGCAGCTTATCTCCTGGGAGAACAAGAGGATCAGGGGTTGAAATTCATTGTACCAGATGTTTATCTCCCTTGATATCCTCTGTCGGGGAGAGTCAGGAACTCCCCGTACACTTTACCTTATCGGCGGGTTCAGCTGACAATAGTTTAATCTGTAATGAGGCCTTAAAAGGGTTTCCAGTTTGTCTTAACGTCCGTTAAAATAATCATTTATGAAGGTATTTCTTTTACTATTTCGCTCCTATCTTCTGTTCTGGACTGGGGTCGCATGACCGTGTCCATGCAGCTCTTTTTTATTTTATTTCCTGTTATTTTATGTCCATGGGCGTGTCAACGCAGTGACATGGGAGTGTCTATGTACCTAGCTGGGTGGGAGGAGCTATAAACTAGCGGCATTGTTAGGGCGGAGCTAGATCTGTGGCAGAGAGAGTAGAAGTACATCATGGGCTTGGTTGAATACAGGAACAGGAAGTGCTCCATAAATGATGGGAACAAACCAGAGGGATGGCTTTACCAGGGATCTCAAGTCTCCCGGACGTTCAGGGAGTCTCCCTGACGCCCGCATGTAAAACAATATATCCCGGAAATGGAGAGGCACTGGGGGGGCTGATGATGAATGTAATAAAAAGTTTGTGAAAAAAAAGAAAACCTCCCTGAAATTAGTTTTTGCAGGTTGGGATGTCCGGTTTACATACTGAAAACTGGTCCGAAGTAAGTAACTGCATGAGCACTAGTGATGAGCGAGCATGCTCGGCCGAACTGGTGTTCGACTTGAGCATCGCCATGCTTGTGTTCAGCCGAGTATTCGGCCGAACACTGCATGTGCTTGTGTGCCATTGAGCACAATGTAAGTCAATGGGAGAACCCCAGGCACCTCCTGCTCGGAAGAGGAGAGGGTGTCTGGTTCCCAAAAAAACAGCCCGCTTTTTCCGGGAACGATCGTGAAAACTCAGATCTGATGGTATATTCTAATTTCGAGGCGTTCCCAAGGTGATGGGGACCCTTGAAGTTAGAATATACCATCGGATCGGAGAAAACTCCAATCCGATGGTATATCCTAACTCCAAGGCATTCCCATAGTGATGGGTACGCACCTCTGACAAGGCGCTGCCACCCGTGGCACCTGAGGGGTTAATTGCACGGACAGCAGCTCATTGTCGGAGGTCGGGTGCCCGGAATGTTTCTACAATGTTTGCATTGGTGGGCAGTGCGATCTCCGATCCGATGGGGTTAGAATATACCATTGGATCTGAATTTTCACGATCTGAAAAAGCGGGCTGTTTTTTTGGGAACCAGACACCCTCTCCTCTTCCGAGCAGGGGGTGCCTGAGGTTCTCCTATTGACTTGCATTGTGCTCGGTCCAAGCACACGAGCACTTTGGTGCTCGCTCAACACTAATGAGCACATCTGTTAAAAATAAGTAATCCCATAAAACCCCTTTATAGGGGTTGTCTCATCTCATGGACGGATGAAATAAAGCCCTGATCACCAGGCGCCCAGGACACAGCAGAGGAGCCTGGCACTGCACTATTTTCATAGCTCACATTGCAGTGCATGAGATCTACGGAAACAGTGGAGAGCCGCAAACTATGCTGTTTCCATGTTAAAGAAATGGCGTGGCATACTGTAGCTCTCTGTGCTACGTGGTTTCCATAGCTATCATGTACTGCAATGCGAGCTATGAAACAGCGCTGATCCCCGGCCACCTGGTGCCACGGCTGAAAGACCTTGAAGTAATCTTCAAATGTTAATATGTCTCTAAGAACGAGGCTCCAAATTGTGCGGGCAGCAAGAAAAACAAACCAAAACCCAGCTGGGTGCCCCATAATAAATTCGTTCCAACTCATGGGATTTAACCATGTAAACTTAGTACCTGTGCTGACAGCCGCATGCTCCCACGGTGTAGCTTTGTTTTTTATTTAGTTTTTTTCTCCATACGCCCTCATTTGAGATATGTTCCTCCATAGATTATGTTGCCTTATAATTGATGGTGGTTGGCCACAAGGGTTGCGTATTGAATTAAAAAAATGTAAATAATAAAAATAAGAATGAGTTGCTACTCTCCGGGAGTATACAGCTGTCAGCGCAGGTACTTCGTTTACGCATTTTAATCCCTTGGCAAAAACAGTATAACAGAAGAATTGGCCTCGTTGTAACCAATCAGAGCTCACTTTTTATGTGTCCAGTGTTGCTACAGGTAATTGTATTTACAGTTTAGATTTACTTAAAGGGGTTGTCCACGTTATAAACAAAAATTCCCCCAGGCAGAAATGGTCAGAAAATAATAAAATCACATATAAATACGCATTTCCCGACACTTCCAGTGCTGCAGCTCTGATTCTCACTGTCAGGCGTTGTTCGTTTGTGACTAGGCTGTAAAAATCTTCCTCCTAAAAGTTGTGGGTACTGATGATAAAACACTCCTTTAAAGTTTTTTTTTCCTTACATATTTTGCCGTTGTCTCCTCTTACAGGTCTAGTTGTATGTATGGTACTTGCTGTCTTTGGGGGAAGACGTATTCTATAGGCTTCTTACGCTTTTGTAAACAGGTGAGTGCTCAATAAAGTTTGGACTTCTACTATTCACATCCCATTGTGCTCTGCCTATGTATACGGGGACTGAGGAAACAGAGGTAATCCAGCGACCATAAAAACACAGCCTTTATTAAATGCAATTTAAAAAGTCCATCACAGGAATAAAACCAACTGCTGTCGCGTTTCAATCTGATCTAGGTCTTAGTCATAGCATGATGGTAGCTTACAATGAAGAGATTAAAACAGATGTGTTCAAGGAGCAATTCCCGATATGTCATGTGACATATTCACAAGCTGATGTACGTCGCACACCTGGTTCACATAAAGCTACTTTCACACCAGCGATTTTGTTGGATCCGTCATGGATCATCAAAAACGCTTCCATTCTGATAATATAACCGCCTGCATCCGTTATGAACAGATCCGGTTGTATTATCTTTAACATAGCCAAGACGGATCTGCCATGGACACCATTGAAAGTGAATGGGGAACGGATCCGTCATGGAAATCATTGAAAGTGAATAGGGAATGGATCTGTTTTCTATTGCTTCGCACCACATCGCGGACAGAAAAACGCTGCTCGCAGTGTTATTCTGTCCGCGATGGGGACGCAACCAAACGGAACAGAATGCATTTTGATGCATTCCATTTTGTTCAGTTTTGTCCCCATGAATGGGGAAAAAACGGAAGCATTTTCCCCCCGATATTGAGATCCTATGATGGATGTCCATAGCGGAAAGGGAAAGCACAAGTGTGAAAGTAGCCGAATTGTAAAAATATACAAAAAAGCGAAGTAATGCCACATACAAAATCTTCACCACACAATAGGCGTATCAAAGTAAATATCCTGGTACTATGTTTCATGACTAATCCAAAAGTATTAGACTAAAGGAGTCTTGCAGTGTGTGTCAGCATCCGGTTTACCTCCGTTCAAGAGGGCGGCCACCATTATAAGCTGTAATAGTAATATGCATCATTGCCTCAGGTTACTGATATGCAAGGAAAGAAAAATATGAACTCTGATATGATGCCAGACAGGTTATACCAGGGATGGGCAAGCTGCGGCCCTCCAGCTGTTGCAAAACTACAACTCCCAGCATGCAAAGACTGCTTACAGCTATCAGCCTACAGCAGGGCATGGTGGGAATTGTAGTTTTACAACAGCTGGAGGGCTGCAGTATGCCCATCCCTGGGTTATACAGTATGTGGCAGGAAACAAACCAAACGGCAAGAAAGTCAGCGCACTTCACCACCACCAGTCGACGTCTATGCGTACAAACTTATTTTCTAATGGTCGATATGTCGAATCTGTAGAGTACAGGCATCTGCTACATAACTATTCCTTTTCTCCCTCACAGGCCACCCTGCAGTTCTGTGTGGTTAAACCATTAATGGCAGCAATCACTGTGATACTTCAAGCTTTTGGCAAATATCGGGATGGTGATTTCAAGTAAGTGTTGGCTAGATGTTCATTCTTGTTGGAACCTATGGTAACTTTTTCCACAGCGAGGAAGGTAAAACGGCTCTCTCCTGCTCTTCATCTGCTTTGGGCACCGAAAAACCGCACTTGGATGCGGGCAAGTTAGGATCCAATAGAAAAACAAAATCCAGCTCCATTCGCAGACGGTGCAGTGGTACTTATTTCAGCGATAAAAAGTTGAACATCCAGTTTGACAAATCCTCGTCTACCGGTTTCGGGCTATTGTGATGTCAGCCCTTACTCATGACATGGTAACTTCTTGCAGTCAGTACTCTGCCAGGGAGAACATGGTCATGTCTTGGAGCAAAATGTGCTTTATTTTTATACAGATTTTACCATATGAAAATAGATGATGATGATTATTATTATTATTATTATTATTATTATTATTAGTCACCCCCCTTTGAAAAGCACATTGTCCGTGTTTGAGATCCAAGTGATCTGGACCCTGAGTACATTTATGTGCCCCCCCCCCCCTAACTGCGTGTGAGCGCGTAATGCTAAGAAACCTGTTCTATAGGATTTCTGCATCACTGCAATGCAAAGCGGCATCTATTGAACCTAGAAGTGCTCGGATAAGATGGTGTCTTATTTCTATATATCATTGTGTCTGCAGGTGTGCTACTATCTGAAAATGGATTATGGGGGCGGCCATCTTGCCCGAGCTGCTGTTAACAGCATTAAAAAAAAGACTTTACGGCAGCCCCAGACAGGCTAGACGTGATCTGTGACCTGTGCAGAGGTCATTGTACAAGGAAAGAATAGATGAGATTTGACAATTGTCCATTGTGAATGGTGGATGCTGTCTTATCTGTACACAGAGGTGATATCATTACAGGCAGGGTTAGAATGACAGATAAGCAGGTAACTGCAGTAAAGTGATCTGTACAGACCAAGAAGTGGTGCCTATTATAAGGCATTGTGGCCAGTGCGAAAACTGCAGGATTTTATCTTTTGTTTAACCACTCCCGGACCGCCGCACGCAGGATCGCGTTCTCGCGGCGGCCGGGCTCTTCTGATCCGACGCATCGGCGCGTCATCTCGCGAGACGCGAGATGACGCGAGCACGCGCCCGCACATGCGCAATGCGCGCCATCGGCGCGCTCGCATGTAGTTATACTACAGCCTGCCAGCGCCGATCGTGCGCTGGCAGGCTGTATATGGCAGAAAAATCGCAGATCAGGCGTTGTTCTGTGAACAGCGTCTGATCTGCTGCTACCCGCTTCTCTGGTGGTCCCTTTGCTTGGGACCACCAGAGAAAAAATATCAAAGTGCACCAATCACCACACAACCCCCCACCGCCCCCACCCACCCACCACCCCCACTGTCACTGATTAACCCCTGATCTCCCATGTCACCCCCTGATCACCCCTGTCACCCCCTGTCACTGATCACCCCCTGTAAGGCTCATTCAGATGTCCGCATGTGTTTTGCGGATCACGGATCCGCAAATCCGCGGATCCATAAACACGGACACCAGCAATGTGCTTTCCGCATTTTGCGGATCCGCACATTGCCAGAACTATATAGAAAATGCCTTTTCTTATCCGCAATTGCGGACAAGAATAGGACATGTTCTATACTTTGCGAGATCTCCAATTACGGATCCGCAATTATGGATCCGAGCGGGACAAAGTCTGTCCCCATAGAATTGAATGTATCCACAATTCTGTTCCGCAAAATTTTGCGGAACAGAATTGCGAGCGCTGAATGAGGCCTTAGGGTCCCTTAGCGATCGCAGCTTTATAGCTTTTCCCTCTTTTTTTGCACATTTTTAGAGATTTTTTCATCCACATTGATCAATGTGAATGGAAAAATCTGTGACGTTCATTTTTTCTTTCAGCGCAGAGGCTGAACGGAAAAAAATTCTCATTACCCGTATGGTCAATATAAGGAGAATCGCAAAAACTCCTAATTCTGGCCATACGTGTAATGATTGCGGAGACCCCTAAAATGCCAGGGCAGTACAAAAACCTCACAAGTGACCCCATTTTAGAAAGAAGACACCCCAAGGTATTCCGTAAGGGGTATGGTGAGTTCATGCAAAATTTTATTTTTGTCACAAGTTAGTGGAATGTGAGACTGTAAAAAAAAAAAAATAAATAAAAATACCATTTCCGCTAACTTGTGCCAAATTTTTTTTTCTGTAAACTCGCCATACCCCTCACGGAATACCTTGGGGTGTCTTCTTTCCACAATGGGGTCACATGTGGGGTATTTATACTGCCCTGGCATTTTAGGAGTCCTAAAGCGTGAGAATCCAAATGCGTAAAAATGTCCTGTGAAATCCTAAAGGTACTCATTGGTTTTAGGGCCCTTTGCGCATCTTGGCTGCAAAAAGTGTCACTCATGTGGTATCGCCGTACTCAGGAGAAGTAGGGCAATGTGTTTTAGGGTGTATTTTTACATATAACCATACTTTGTGTGAGAAATATCGCTGTAAGCGACAACTTTTTAATTTTTTTTATTCAAAGTTGTCAATTTACAGAGATATTTCTCTCACCCAGCATGGGTATATGTAAAAATACACCAGCACATCGCCCTACTTCTTCTGAGTGCGGCGTACCATGAGTGACACTTTGCAGCCAAATGCAAAGGGCCCTAAACCAATGAGTACTCTAGGAGAGCATTTTTACGCATTTTCTTCTCACGCTTTAGGGCCCCTAAAATGCCAGGGCAGTATAAATACCCCACATGTGACCCCATTTTGGAAAGAAGACACCTCAAGGTATTCGCTGAGGGGCATAATGAGTCCATGAAAAATTAAACTTTTTGTCAAAAGTTAGCGGAAAGGAGACTTTGTGAGAAAAACAATGAAAAATCAATTTCCACTAACTTGTGCCAAAAAAATCTTCTATGAACTCACCATGCCCCTCACGGATTACCTTAGGGTGTCTTCTTTCCAAAATGAGGTCACATGTGGGGTATTTATACTGCCCTGGCATTTTAGGGGCCCTAAAGCGTGAGAAGAAAAATGCGTAAAAATGCCCTCCTAAAGGTACTCATTGGAATTAGGGCCCCTTTGCGCATCTTGGCTGCAAAAAGTGTCACACATGTGGTATCGCCGTACTCAGGAGAAGTAGGGCGATGTGTTTTTGGGGTGTATTTTTACATATACCCATACTGGGTGAGAGAAATATCTCTGTAAATTGACAACTTTGAATAAAAAAATTTAAAAAGTTGTCGTTTACAGCGATATTTCTCACACACAGTATGGGTATATATAAAATACACCCCAAAACAGATTGCCCTACTTCTCCTGAGTACGGCGATACCATATGTGACATTTTGCAGCCAAGATGCGCAAAGGGCCCTAAACCAATGAGTACCTTTAGAATTTCACAGGCCATTTTTTTGCATTTGGATTCTCACACTTTAGGAGCCCCTAAAATGCCAGGTGAGTATAAATACCCCACATGTGACCCCATTTTGGAAAGAAGACACCCCTAGGTATTCTGTGAGGGGCATGGTGAGTCCACAGAATTTTTATTTTTGGCACAAGTCAGCGGAAATTGTTTTTTTGTTTTTAATTTTGTTTTTACAAAGTCTCATATTCCACTAACTTGTGACAAAAAATAAAATTTTACATGAACTCACCATACCCCTCACAGAATACCTTGGGGTGTCTTCTTTCCAAAATGGGGTCACATGTGGGGTATTTATACTGCCCTGGCATTTTAGGGGCCCCTAAAGCGTGAGAAGAAGTCTGGAATCCAAATGCGTAAAAATGCCCTGTGAAATCCTAAAAGGTACTCATTGGTTTTAGGGCCCCTTTGCGCACCCAAGCTGCAAAAAGTGGCACACATGTGGTATCGCCGTACTTAGGAGAAGTAGGGCAATGTGTTTTAGGGTGTATTTTTACATATACCCATACTTTGTGTGAAAAATATCTCTGTAAGCGACAACTTTTAAAAATTTTTATACAAAGTTGACAATTTACAGCGATATTTCTCTCACCCAGCATGGGTGTATGTAAAAATACACCCCAAAACACATTGCCCTACTTCTCCTGAGTGCGGCGATACCACATGAGTGACACTTTTTGCAGCCTGGAGTGCACAAAGGGCCCAAATTCAACGAGTACCTTTAGGTTTTACATGGCGGCTCACAATTTAGCCCCGCCCAAAATGCCAGAACAGTAAACACACCCCACAAATGACCCCATTTCGGAAAGTAGACACCCCAAGGTATTCACTGAGGGGCATAGTGAGTCCGTCTGAGATTTTTTTTTTTTTTGCCAGAAGTTATCAGAAATTGAAACTTTTTTTTTTTTTTTTCTCAGAAAGTGTCATTTTCCGCTAACTTGTGAAAAAAATGAAATGATACATGAACTCACCAAGCCCCTCCGCGAATACTTTGGGGTGTCTTCTTTCTAAAATGGTGTGATTTGGGGGGTATTTATACTTTCCTGACATTCTAGCTCCTGAAGAAACATGACAGGCGCTCAGAAAGTCAGAGCTGCTTCAAAATGCCGAAATTCACTTTTTGCACCATAGTTTGTAAACGCTATAACTTTTACCCAAACCAATAAATATACACTTATTGGATTTTTTTATCAAAGACATGTAGAACAATAAATTTAGAGAAAAATTTATATAGAAATGTAGTTTTTTTGAAAAATTTTACAACAGAAAGTGAAAAATGTCATTTTTTGCAAAAATTTCGGTAATTTTTGATTAATAGCAAAAAAAGTAAAAATGTCAGCAGCAATGAAATACCACCAAATGAAAGCTCTATTAGTGAGAAGAAAAGGAGGTAAAATTCATTTGGGTGGTAAGTTGTATGACCGAGCAATAAACGGTGAAAGTAGTGTAGTGCGGAATTGTAAAAAGTGGCCTGGTCATTAAGGGTGTTTAAGCTAGGGGGGCTGATGTGGTTAAATATATCGAATACATGGAAAATTGAAAACATCATCAAAAAATGTTAAATATAAAAAAATTATTTAAACAGCAGGTCATTTTCTGATGACCTATTCCCTTTAAGATGGCTGTAACCTGTTCCAAGGGTATCCTCATCTCAGGAGCAGGCTGTGCACTCATGCAAGTGAGTGCGAGTTACGGAAGCAGGGTACCACAGCCGCATCTATCAGACGCTAGTGGATATCCCACGGATAAATGGGAATAGGACAATAATAATTGCTGCTTGTACATGCAGATGTTGCATATAGTGTCTGTGACTTGTAACCAGCGCTTCTCTCGTTGCAGCGTGGCCAGCGGGTACCTCTATGTGACGATTATCTACAACATCTCGGTCAGCCTGTCCCTCTATGCTCTGTTTCTCTTTTACTTTGCCACACGAGAGTTGCTCAGTCCCTACAGCCCCGTATTGAAGTTCTTCATGGTGAAGTCGGTGATTTTCCTTTCCTTCTGGCAAGGTGAGATTAAGAACCCTGATGCCTCGCACGTCCAGAAGAATAGTCTAATACACTTATGAGTGTCCACATGAATGAACATGTGGTCACGACTCTTCAGATTCACAGATTTTGGCTGACTGCAAAGAGGCGTCTGTTTTGTTTTAGATTTTTGTTTTTATCTTATTTTTATGCTCATAAACCGACGAATAAGCCCCATTTGAAAAAAACGATCACACCGTACCACACCAAACCAAAAAAGAAAGTAATAGACCAAAAAGAACACATTATAGAGGTTATCCTATGATTAATGTGAAAAATGAAAATCAGACACCACAAAGTACATGACAACCTTTTTCTAATTGCCTGATTGGAGTCGGGAAGTAATTTTTTATTCCCCTTAAGTGAGGAAAATTGACTTCTGCCTCACAGGGGTTTTTGCCTTCCTCTGGATCAACTTCCAGGATGACAGGCTGAACTGGATGGACAGATGTATTTTTTTCGGCCTTATAAACTATGTTACTATGTAATAAAGCTAGAACCAGCCCTCTACCTCACATGGATCCAGAGATCTCCCCATTCATTGCTCCGCTACATATATATATAAAGCTGACAGCTCAAGGGAAGTGTCCTTTCTGCTGCAACTCAGGAGTTATATGTGATTTTTGGTCTAGTACCTTCTTTTTTTTGTTTTTGGATATTACTTTTATGCCATAGTAAGCACTGTACATTTCAGAGGATATAGAATGATTATGCTTGCAGTGTTGCTGGGTTGTGGACTTTTATCTTTTATTCAAATTAGGCAATTGGAGCACCAAGGGGCTGGAGTTAGGCCTCTTTCACACGGGCGTCATGTTTGACGCCCGGATAAGAGGCGGGTGCGTTGCGGGAATATGCGCGATTTTTCCGCGTGGGTGCAAACATTTGTAATGCGTTTTGCACGCGCGTGTGAAAAATCGCCATGTTTGGTACCCAGACCTGAAGCCAGACTTCATCACTGAAGTCCGGTTTCGGGTCTTCTGGAGAATTTGTTATTTTCACATGGTTATAAGGGGAAATAATAGCATTCCTAATAACGAATGCTGTGTAAAATGAAGATGAAGGGGTTAAAAATAGTAAAACTTAACTTACCTTTGCCACTTGATTGCGTAGTTGCGATCTGTCTTCTCTCTTCAAGCTTCAGCTACCAGCTAAAGGACCTGTGAAGACGTCACATCACATGGACCAATCACATGGTCCATCACCATGGTAAGATGGACCATGTGATTGGACCATTTGATGTGACCTCATCACAGGTCCTTTAGCTGTTAGCTGAAGCTGGAAGCGTTCCTCCTCTACCTTTGAAGCCACCAGTGCCTACACTTACTTCCGGGTGGAACAATGTCGTCGGCGCCTGTGCAGTCTGAATCTGCATTGTTTGTGCGCAGCAGTGCAGGTGCGAGAGCTGCAACTTCCTAATTCCTGGAAAAAAGAGAAGTCTGTGTAACTCATCAACTCTGCAAGCTTCAGAGAAAAGAAATCAGGCAATATGCCTGGCCTAATAGGGTTGATCATGCTGATAGAGGCTCTTTGAAGGAGTCGACCAGCAAAAGTGGTACCTTGGTTATTGGATGATTGTCAGAAGACCTGCTGCTGACACCCCCACTGATCAGCTGTTACCATGGGGAATGATTTCAGGACAATTGTCCTGTAGTCGTACACCAGGGCAAATTTACTAATTGACAAATCTATAGATAAATGTGGTGAAGGGTTATACTCTTTGTCTACCTTCACACCTATTGATTGGCTTCGGTCCCATGCTCACGACCATTTCCGTTTTGGAGGTGCTGAAACGTTGTTGCATTATAGTTGCCTAAAACTTGCATAGAAGCAAGGCTGCAATATGGGGATTTGTGCTGCAGCTGATATAGGTGACAGAATGCTGCACAAAGTGATCCATTGTAACAAAACGTGTGACAGGAGGAGTAGGTCCGGATGTTCCATGCAGAAACACCGCCGTTTTCCCCCATGCATTGAAAGCGTTGCCAAAAGATAACGAGCATACGATAAAAGTGAACATTTTGCAGCATGCTTCTTTTCTTTTGTTTTCCACACTGACCTTTTACCACTACGTGTGCTTGGGATGTTATAAACCCGTCCACATTTATTATACTGTAAATTGCTGCAAATTTGTAATGTGGAATCCGCATTCTGTAAATGGGACACGTCTCAGCTGCATGGTCTAGATTGTGAGAAGATCATATTTCCCGTGCTCTTCAACTTATCCCAGTAATCGTTTACATTGTATTGATGGTTTTGCTTCTGTCCTGCAGGGATGCTATTGGCTATACTGGAAAAGTGTGGAGCCATTCCAAAAATCCATTCAGCTGAGGTTACTGTGGGTGAGGGCACGGTAGCTGCCGGGTACCAGAACTTCATTATCTGTGTGGAAATGTTCTTTGCAGCTATAGCTCTGCGTTATGCTTTTACTTACAAAGTATACCTAGACAAGCGGTTGGATGCCCAAGGTGAGTGCGGCCATTACTCATCTCCATTAATCATATCCATAGGTATCTCTGAGTATTATTAACAACACTTAAAGGGCTTCTGTCACCCCCATTTAGCAATTTTCAGTATCGGACATTAGCTATTTGCTAATGTCAGCTGAGTCCATATATATCCCTCTTACCTCTCTCTGTGCTGTAATTTCTTTAAAAATCGTACTTTTATAATTATGCTAATTACTTCACTACCAGCAAGTTGGGCGGTTACTTGCTGGTAGCCGCCACATCCTCGGACTGTAAACACGCCCCCTTCTCCACTTGATAGACAGGGTCAGCGAGCGCTCTCCTCCTTCCGCTGGCCCTGTCTGCCCATGAAATCCTGCGCCGTAACGGTCCTCATTTGGCGCAGGCGCTCTGAGAGTGGGACGCGTGCTTGCCCGCTCCTTCCTCAGTGCGCCTGCGCCGATGACATCAGACTGCACCCAATGACGTCATCGGCGCAGGCGCACTGAGGAAGGAGCTGGCAAGCGCGCGTCCTTCTCTCAGAGCGCCTGCGCCGAATTTCATGGGCAGACAGGGCTAGCGGAAGGAGGAGAGCGCTCGCTGGCCCCGTTTATCAAGTGGAGAAGGGGGCGTGTTTACAGTCTGAGGATGCGGCGGCTACCAGCAAGTAACCGCCCAACTTGCTGGTAGTGAAGTAATTAGCATATTATAAAAGTACAATTTTTAAAGAAATTGCAGCACAGAGAGAGGTGAGAGGGATATATATGGACTCAGCTGACATTAGCAAATAGCTAATGTCCGATACTGAAAATTGCTAAATGGGGGGTGACAGAAGCCCTTTAAGTGTTAAATATTGATAATCAGTCCTCAGGATAGGGCATTGATATCTGATCAGTGCCTGTCCGATCATCCATCAGCTATTTGACGAATGCTCATCGCTCAGAAAACTCTGCCCCCTTATGCTTCCCTGTCCTGTTCACTGTAGCTTAATGGGGTTGTCAAAGTTAAAGAAAGACTTGGACAGCCCCATGTAAAAAAGGTAAAGTATTAAAAGAATCAATACTTGCCCCTTTTCTCCCTTCCACTTCCAGTCTTTCCCATCGCTGATGTCATATTCCTGGCTGCAGCGGTGATGTTAAATGTGCACAGGTCACCACTGCAGCCAGTCAGTGGCCCCAGCAGTATATGAGCCACTATCCTGCAGCCAGGAAAACCAACAGCGGCAGAGAGTAGTGGGGCTCAGCGCTGGAAGAAGCAGGGGTGATAAAGGGATGAGTACCTTTTCTTTTATTTTGTAACATGTACAGAGGATTCCCAAGTTTTTATTCAACTTTTAATGCTTTCAGCTCCAATGTTGAAATACACTCATTTGAACACGACTATTATGTGTACACAGAGGA
This sequence comes from Bufotes viridis, assembly GCA_033119425.1. Classification (NCBI taxonomy): domain Eukaryota; kingdom Metazoa; phylum Chordata; class Amphibia; order Anura; family Bufonidae; genus Bufotes; species Bufotes viridis. Next base: position 111,583,338 of record CM065596.1, read on the forward strand.
CACAAGTTCTATAGTTGGCACATTTTTTTCTTTTTTGACAGTACTATGTAATAGAAGCACTCTGCCACCTAGTGGCTGTCATCAGAATGACATAAATTACAACATTTTTGTTTTGTTCACCAGCACTTTACGGTCAAAAAGAAAAATAATAGTGAAATTCTATAAGAGGGAGGATCCTACCTGTAAGCGCTAATGATATAAAGATTATTGCTTATTACTCAGATTGGGGACATACCATTCAGCACTTTCTCTGGATTAAATGTGAACCTGTTCGGATTTGGCTATTTTTCAGCTCTAGGTTGTTTAGTTGGTCGCCTGGGGGCTTAAAGCGTTCTCAGCAGCTCTGGTAATAAATGTGTAATCCCTGGGAGTATGTAAAGAATTTGTATATCTGACGCTGGCCATATCTCCATGGTTTTGGCGAAGTGCTGACATATCTCGGTGGGCGGACATGAGGGTCTTATGATCCGGCCATTTCCAACATACGAGCCTCCTATGATGTGCACTGAATTCTCCCACTTCTGTATAACCTCTGTATTTCTTGATCCTGTCCTTTCTCTCTTTTGTTTCCCTTGCTTTTGCCCTGCAGCTTTTCCAACCTACGGTCCATATGGTAGGTACAGCTCTGTCTGCGTCATCATTTTCCAGCTTGATGAAGCTGCTGTTTTATATACTACTTTCTTTCCTTCTTATTGGCCATATTGCATTAATTTTCAAATGTATTGTTGGAAAATGAAATGCATGAAAAGATGCTTAACGGCCGATCTTAGCCGCACTTCACCTGATCTGTAACTGCAGTGATGTCATTCTGTTAGCATTGTATTCATATGCCTGTACACAAGAAAAGTGGAGAGGATGGGGCCTCCCATAGACGACAGGTTTTCTGTTTACACCAGAAATTGGCGCAAATTATAGCGTAAATCTATACCTGCTTCTAACAGGGGTTGATCGCAAATTCTGTTGCATGGGCAGCCAAGATGCACCTCTTTTAGAGCTACTTACCATACTTTTTGTACTTTTTGTTTTAAGGTGTTTGCCAGGAGTTCAGTATTGATGGCCTATCCTCCGTTTGAGCAGGCTGGAGCACTGCGGCCTCTCCCGGGGCAGTAACATCACCTTTACTGGTCACGTGGCTTGTTTGCAGCTCTGTCCCATTTAGGAAAGTAGGCCTGGGCTGCAGTACCAAGCACAGACACTATACAGTGTATGGCGCTGTGCTTGGTAAGCTGTGGGAAGGCCACGGTGTTCACCATTATATTCCAAACCAGGGGACTAGAACTATAAACTAAAATGATTGATCAGGCCAAGTACGTACAGCTGAATACATGTATAACATACCACTCCCCCAGGGCAACACAAGGTGTAAACCCAAGGCAGATGTCGGAACTGAATATATAAAGCTGAGTACATAGATAGCAATTCCCTCCATTAGAACATACGATATAACTCAGAACGGAAGATATCAAACTAAGTATCTATTAGCTGAGTATATAGAATTGAGTACATAGGTGATATAAGACGCCCTATAAAGCTGAGTATATAACACTGAGTACATAGGTGATATAAGACGCCCTATAAAGCTGAGTATATAACACTGAGTACATAGGGGATATGAGACGCCCTATAAAGCTGAGTATATAACACTGAGCACATAGATGATATGAGACACCCTATAAAGCTTAGTATATAACACTGAGTACATAGGTGATATAAGACACCCTATAAAGCTGAGTATATAACACTGAGTACATAGATGATATGAGACACCCTATAAAGCTGAGTATATAACACTGAGTACATAGATGATATGAGACGCCCTATAAAGCTTAGTATATAACACTGAGTACATAGGTGATATAAGACGCCCTATAAAGCGGAGTATATAACACTGAGTACATAGGTGATATAAGACGCCCTATAAAGCTTAGTATATAACACTGAGTACATAGATGATATGAGACACCCTATAAAGCTGAGTATATAACACTGAGTACATAGATGATATGAGACGCCCTATAAAGCTTAGTATATAACACTGAGTACATAGATGATATGAGACACCCTATAAAGCTGAGTATATAACACTGAGTACATAGATGATATGAGACGCCCTATAAAGCTGAGTATATAGAACCGAGTCATAGATGATATGAGACGCCCTATAAAGCTGAGTATACAACACTGAGTACATAGATGATATGAGACACCCTATAAAGCCGACTATATATCACCTATGTACTCAGTGTTATATACTCCGCTTTATAGGGCGTCTTATATCGCCTATGTACTCAGTGTTATATATGCAGCTTTATAGGGCGTCTTATATCACCTATGTACTCAGTGTTATAAGACGCCCTATAAAGCTGAGTATATAACACTGAGTACATAGGTGATATGAGACGCCCTATAAAGCTGAGTATATAGAACCGGGTCATAGGTGATATAAGACGCCCTATAAAGCGAATATATATGGGGACAATGTTCGGATGGATATGAGGTTGTTGCAGGTTCTTATCTCGGTGCTCACCATGTCAGGAGTCAGACCTCCACCCTTAAGATACTGATGACATATCCTGATGATAGGCTATCAATATTGAACTCCTGGAAATTCCCTTTAAGCGCAGGCCTTCTAAATCTCCCCCATTGTGTATAATTTTACTCACAAACATGCTGTAGATTATTGCATGCTTAACCTGCTTCAAGACAATGCTACTTCTCTATGCAGGTCTATAGCAGCCTGACATGCTGGGGGAACATGGGACACGTTAGATATTTTTAAATTAAGTGGTGCCGGGAGTGTCAGTAACACTAAGACTACTTTCACATCTGCATGTGTTGTTTTGTTTACGTTTTTTATTTTTATTTTTCTGTTTTTAGTTTTGGGAGCAGAAAAGCAAGAAAAAAAACATTAGTACCAGATCAGACATATGACTGAAATCAACAGTGCCTAGTGGACCCCCATGATTAAAATGGGGTCCACTGGGGGTCCCTCATTGTGCTGGACAATATAGCACAGTGTGCTCCATTATTTTGTAACTCTCTTTTTAACAGTACCTCCAATGCAAATGTGACGCTAGTGTAGATCTATATCTCAGTAAGTAAGTCGGGGTATATAGCTCAGCCAGCAGTCATAAGGCTGTATTTAAAGGGGTTGTCTCATGAAACATTGGTGGTCTTTTTCATACAACCGCATGATCGGCCATTGTCAATAGCTGCCCACGCGGCTGCACAGAAAAAGCGGAGCCAGTAAGGGGCGAGGTGACTAGGGGGTGTCCTTGTTGTACATATTTGTAAATGCATCTTCTATTATTTTACTTTATTTTCCACGTCTGATCTCTAAATGTGTGTTTTGTTGCTTTTCAGGCCGCTGCGCCCCAATGAAGAGCATCTCCAGTAGTTTGAAGGAGACCATGAATCCTCATGACATTGTCCAGGATGCCATCCATAACTTCTCACCAGCCTATCAGCAGTACACACAGCAGTCTACCTTGGAGCAGGGCTCAAACTGGCGCAATGGACAAATTATTTCTCGCTCGCAGAGTCTGTCGGGCTCTCGTGACACAGAGAAGACCCTGCTTCTGAGTTCTGATGATGAATTCTGATCAGAGAGCCTGACTAACTCCTAGGGGCGAGGACTCGGCCAGGGTTTACTTTCACCAAATTCTGTGCTGCCTTTTTTTTTCTTTACAGAGTCCATTTCAAGCAGGCGATATCCATATAGAGCGGAGTCATAGAATTATTTTTTGGTGATGAAGGTTTGTTGCAGGTTGTGATCATATTTTTGTATAAGCTTAACAGATATTGTGTGTGACAATAATTTCATATATTTTATTAGAGATTGGAAGAGGCTGGATTATACTGTCGCTGAAAGTAGCTGAATTATATTCCTATAGTACTCTGACAACTATGGATGCAGTGTGGTTGTCTGGTTCTGTGTGACGCTGAATGAATGATTACATTGGTGTGTTCATATATGCTATAGAGGTCCATGGAAATGTTCCAGTATAGGTCTAGATACCCTTTAGACTTGTACGCTGAGAGATGGATCACAACCTGCAGCAAATCTAGAAATTCAGAACACTTGTCCCCCATGCAGTTCTAGTGTCGCCGCTTTGTACTCTGTGGCTTCCATTACAGACAGCCGATCCTATTCTGTCCTTTGACGCTGCAGTCAGTGGGCTATTTCCCAGTGTGATGTGACTATTGAACTCTTTTGTTATCTCGTGGTGCTGATCATAGCATTTTTTTCTTCTAAGTACTGCCCAAAAGGAATGCTGTCTAAGAAGCCACTTATTTCACATATCCCATTTCATTTACTTACTCCCCTGATGCTTGTTTTTGGGTTGGACATCTCATTTCCCTTCCTCATAATGAATGGTGTATGAATTTTTTTCAGGGGTTTTCCAGCTGCAAAGCATAAATCTTATATTGTATACTGGGAAGTTCCGCAGTTTTCTATTACTATGTTTTTGAGATCTTTGCGGGTGCACAGTTCGTTACAGTACAGTTACGGTAGGTTCACATCTGCGTTAAACGTATCCGTCAGGCTGTTCCAGCAGAGAACAGCCTGCTGAGGTTGACCAGATCCGCCCTGGCTGGATACGGCTGTTCATCTCAGATCCCCATTGACTATAATGGGATCAGACTGCTTTCCGCCATGACTGCAGTTTTTTCGCTGAACAGAAACCATTGCAGCTATTGGAGCATCCTGCCGGATACATTTATCATAAATGTGAACGTACCCTAAGTGTACTCTAACGAACCATGCACCCGCGTGTCCATTTAATGGCCAGCACAGGTTCCCATCCTCCGAATGTCAAAAAAAAAATAAAAAAAAAAGGTTCCTATGCAGTGACTACAAGCAAAGATCATGAAAACCATTGGGAATTTAACAGCTGCAGAACTTCATTTTACGATGATGTAAGCATCTTTGTAGTGTTTAATTTTCATTGGCGCTTTCAGAGTTTTTTTTTTTTCTTTTTTTAAATTCTAATTATGTTCACAAGGACAGATGATTTTGGGGATAAAAAAGGATTGGGGGTGTTGAATTTTAACACCCGGTCCTTTGCTCTCCCAGGAAATAAGCTGCCACCAGATGTGACGGCCGCAGCTTTCTCCTCTCTCCCTACTGAAGGCAAACGCACACCTGGCCAAACCAAGCATGTATGTGTATGGAGAAGGCTGTCAGCCGAACAAACATTTGGCCAACAGTTATTGAATGGGTATGGGCAGCTTAAAGGGAACCTGTCACGATGAACATGGTGCCTGAGCTGCAGGCAACATATTATAGATCAGAAGGAGCTGAGCAGAGTGATATATAGTTTTGTGGGAACAGATTCAGTATAATTTTATATTCCATTGATTTACATTTCTTCTCTTTCTGAGCTTTGAGGTTAAGGAGTCGGTCCTATCAGTGACTGACGGCTATCTCTGGATACACAGTCCTAGAGGGAAGGCTGTCGATTACTGATAGGATCGGCTCCTTGACTTCAAAGCCCAGAATGAGCAGGGATATAAATGAAGTTATACTGAATCTTTTCCCACAGAACTATATGTCAGTCTGCTCAGATCCTCCTGCTCCATACCATGCCGCCTGCAGATTACACTAGGTTTTCATGGTGACATGTCCCATTTAACTGCACCATCATATAAAGAACGCATGGCTGCTGTGCCTTAATCACATTTAAGGGGTGTTATTGGGAAAGACTAGTAGTATGTCTTTATTTTTATTACAATTGTGTTATCCAGATTTAGGCCGCTTTCAGACGAGCGTATTCAAATCCGTCAGTATTCTGGCTCAGGATCCTAATGATATACCATCAGTATTGTCATCAGGATTGCTTCAGGATTTCATCTGGCTTTACATGTGTATTTCTTTGTACTTTCCTTCATTATTTATGCACCGCGCAGACTGTAATGTGCGTATTTGGAAAAAAATCCGCACAAAACTCGGACATGCTGCGGATTTCAAATACTGACGGAAATTATACCCCCATGTGAATAGCTCCATTCATTAACATTAGCAGCGGATTCTGTTACATTAAATCCAGACTATATACGCATTGCAATTACGCTCATGTGAAAGCGGCCTTAATGGAGTTTTCTGGGTGCTATATATTGATCACCTGTCCTCAGCATAGGTCACCGATATCAGATTGTTTGGGAGCCGGCACCCCCACCATCAGCTGTTCGCACAGTGGATGGAGGTGGAAGCTGAATTACTACAGCTCAGCTTCTATTCACAGCTGCCGCAAACAGCTAATTAGTGGGGGGTGCCAGGTATTGGCCCCCCACTAATATGTTATTGACAGTCCATACTAAGAATATGTCATCAATATATAAAAAGTGGGAAAACCCTTTTAAGGACCATAACATAAATAAGGCTGAGTTCACATCTGTGTTGGTAATTACGTTCTTCATTATGTGAGCAGAAAAATTGAATTTAAAAGGGTTTTCCGACATTTTACTACCGAAGACCTATCTCTTGGATAGGACATCAGTATCTGATCGGTGGGGACCCGACAATCAGCTGTTTCAAAAGGTACTGGCGCTCCTGTGAGCACCACGGCCTTCTCCTTGCTCACCAAGCACTGTGCTTGGTATCACAGCTCAGCCCCATTCACTTCAATAGGGCTGAGCTGTGTCTAGGCCACGTAACTGATGGCCTAGCAGAAGCTGTGAGAAGGCCACAGTGCTACTGCAAGCAAACAGCTAATTGGTGAGGGTCCCAGGTGTCGGACCCCCACCAATCAGATACTGATGACCTATCCAGAGAACAGGTCATCAGTTATAAAATGTTGGAAAATCCCTTTAAGGATCTATTAGATCAGGCATCCTCAAACTGCGGCCCTCCAGCTGTTGTAAAACTACAACTCCCACAATGCCCTGCTGTAGGCTGATACCTGTAGGCTGTTTGGGCATGCTGGGAGTTGTAGTTTTGCAACAGCTGGAGGGCCGCAGTTTGAGGATGCCTGTATTAGATGATGGACACAGTTGAGTAATAATGGGGTCTCTGGGTTCCATCATGTTGTCCAACATTGTACCACAAAAGATACGGCTCTATGCTTGACTATTGTTTTTGGGCAGGTGTGAACACAGCCTGTGTCTGGATCATGCTGTGAACAGAACGATGGTCCAGGCAGGTTTTGTGCCTTTTCTAGTGTTTCTGTGTAGTAAGCTCCTAGGCTTGCAGTTAGCAAGTGGACAATATATATATAAATATGTCATTTTCCATTTTTATGTTTGTAAACCCAGGCCACAGAGACAAAGCGGCACAAAGTAGATTTGCAATGTTGGGTGTTTTTCATTTCATTGGTAAGATGTATAACCCCATCAATGGTCCAGGAGTGCCGATCACAGGACAGACTGAAAGGCTAACGATCTCCCTAGGATAGATCATCAGTATCAGACCGGAGGGAGTCCAACACCCAGCATCCCCACCGATCAGCTTTTACCTGCAGGCGCCAGCACTGGAACTACTACTGAGAAAGAAGCTGGAAACACGGCTCCATTCAGAATGTAGGGTCCCTGGCGGGTTACCGCACCTCAGCTGACCTAGCACGGCCACTATACTTTGAATATGAGCTGTGTTTCCAGCTTGTGTCTCAGTAGATGTTCTAGTGCTGGCGCCTGCATGTAAAAGCTCATCTATGGGGATGCTGGGTGTTGGACTTCCACCGGTCTGATACTGATGACCTATCATCAATATTGTTGGTTTGGAAAACCCCTTGAAGAATCAGGTCTGCTGCATAGTCTCTCCTGTGTTCATCCTGAATCTTTCAGCCCTTCTCAATGGGAACTATACTGGACAAATGCTGGAATAGTGGGACCACTGAAGAGCTGAGAATCTGGCCCATAACGGATGCAAACCCTACAGCGGGCTGTCTTCCTGCATCTTTCATTCGCTTTTGTCTGTTAGAAATATTTATATTTATTAAAAAGTGGCGAACAGACATAAATGACCTATTATGCCCTTTCGCTTATCCCCTGCTATATTTAACTCTTTCACTGGCAAAACAGACTGCAGCACCTGTCTGCTCTGGTGGTGGAGGGGATAAAAAAAAAAAAAAAAAGCAGGTATATTTTTATAAATGTTTGTAGATATTATTTTCTCTTCTGTGTTGCAGTGATAACTGTTCAGTCATCGCTGCAGACACTTAATCTTCCTATACATCTGTAAATGCTCTGTGATTACTGTAGCTTGCAATAAGCTTTCTGCAGCGAAGGAGAAACATTGTATGCACCTCAGGATTTGTGTATCCTAGCAAAATGATTATGTAGGACACTATCCCTTTAAAGTAGAGATATTGTGGAAACTGCTTGGGTCACGGGGTCCTTCTAGGATCCCATTTAGGTGCAATATCATGTATAAGTCAGGACTGGAAGATGTTGGTGATTGTGTGGAGTTTTATTTTTTGTGTTTCCTTAAAAAAAAAAAAAAAAAAAGTTTGGACTATTATAATTGAATGTGTGTGGCGGTAAATTATTTACACTGTTTACATTGTAAAAATCCATGTGTTTTTTGTTTTTTTTTAATATATAAAGCACTTTAGCAATTTTTGGGGACATTTAAATGATAACTCATAAGCAATATTGTAGCAGTGTAATTTGTTTCTTCCCAACTCAGTGGCATCCATACATCTTGAACTCTTTATTCATGGGAATATGGTCCCATTCTGACCACATTTCCAGAGCTTGCTCTTCTGTGTGGCTGACATCCTGGGACCTTCAGCATCCGTCATCACCAATGTAGTTTCAGACCGCTCCCTACCTTAGGCTTTGTTCACATATGCAATATGAACTCCGACAGCCTGATCTTGTGGAGGAACAGACTGCAGAGGTCTCCTTTACCCGGCATAGCCCTATGACCATAATGGGATCTGGCGGGGATCCGACTGCTTTCCAGCATAAATGTCGGTTTTCTAACGGACAAAGTCATGCATGCAGGACTTTTTGTCCTGTTGAAAGCCAACATTTATGCTGGAAAGCGGCCGGATCCCATTGTAGTCTATAGAATTCTAGAATTGTATGGCCCTAACCAGCCATGCCAGATATGGTGAACTCTGGCAGTCTGTTTCTCTGCCAGAGTTCACAGCACAAATGTGAACTGAGCCAGCTCCATTTTCCTTATTCCTCTGTAGGCGAGTCTATTAAATGATTAGCTGTAGTTATAAAACTTCCCTAACACTGTCTATACCAGGGCTCCAGCTGTTGTGAAACTACAGCTCCCAGCATGTACATTTGCTTAATTGTTCTCTGAACGCCTATAGATATGATTGGAGCCTCCTAGGTAGTCTGGTTTCATAACAGCTGATGTACTGCAGGTTGCTTGCCCTTGGTCTATACTATCTGTGTGTGCAGAATCTCCAGTGTATTGTGTAAGGCTTTGTTCACATCACTGTTCAGCCTTTCCATTTAGGAGCAGGAAAACGGAAAGGACGGATTCGGCACATAACTGAGCCGAAAGGAGCCTAAGGACCCCATAAACTATAATGGGGTCTGTTAGGTTTCCGCTCAGAAGAAGATTTTGGAGCAGAGACCAAAGTAGTGCATGCAGGATTTTTGCCTCCGCCTAAATGGAGCAGGAGAACGGAAAGGCTGAACAGTGATGTGAATGAAGCCTTAGCTGCAGCGTCACACAACTCTATTTCTTATATAATAATTTGACAGCTCAATTTAGCTTGGATGCCAATTGTGCGGCCACGGATTTTGCTGAAACCGTGCCAAGAAAAGATGTCCTTTGAGAACAATGGTAGACAGCTTCCACACGACCACCTATTAAATTTTTGGTGAGGAATCTATGCCACATTGAGTTATCAGAAGATTCCACGTGAACAGTCCCTAAGAGCTGATGAGCAGGAGGCACATGCTGAAAGTGAGTTAGGCCTCTTTCACACGGGCGTCATGTTTGACGCCCGGATAAGAGGCGGGTGCGTTGCGGGAATATGCGCGATTTTTCTGCGCGGATACAAACGTTTGTAATGCGTTTTGCACGTGCGTGTGAAAAATCGCCATGTTTGGTACCCAGACCCGAAGCCGGACTTCATCACTGAAGTCCGGTTTCGGGTAGAGTATTCTGGAGAATTTATTATTTTCCCTTCTAACATGGTTATAAGGGGAAATAATGGCATTCTTAATAAAGAATGCATTGTAAAAGGTGGATGGAGGGGTTAAAAATAATAAAAGTTAACTTACCTTAGCCACTTGATCACGTAGTTTCGATCTGTCTTCTCTTTTCAAGCTACAGCTAACAGCTAAAGGACCTGTGATGACGTCACATCACATGGTCCATCTTACCATGGTGATGGACCATGTGATTGGACCATGTGATGTGACGTTATCACAGGTCCTTTAGTTGTTATCTGAAGCTTGAAAAGAGAAGACAGATCGAAACTACGTGATCAAGTGGCTAAGGTAAGTTAACTTTTATTTTTTTTAACCCCTTCCACTTCATTTTACTATGCATTCTTTATTAAGAATGCTATTATTTCCCCTTATAACCATGTTAGAAGGGAAAATAATAAAGATCGGGTCCCGTTGCTAAGCAATCACGCGGGAAAATCGCACTGCATCTGCACTTGCTTGCGGATGCTTGCAATTTTCCCTCAGCCCCATTCACTTCTATGGGGCCTGCGTTGCGTGAAAAACTGACAATATAGAGCATGCTGCGATTTTCACGCAACGCAGAAGTGATGCGTGAAAATCACCGCTCATGTGCACAGCCCCATAGAAATGAATGGGTCCGGATTCAGTGCGGGTGCAATGCGTCCTCCTCACGCATTGCACCCGCGCGGAAAACTCGCCCGTGTGAAAGGGGCCTTAGAGGACAAAAGTTCAGTATCACTGAAATAAAGGAACCATTTTCTGGGGAAGAAGGAATCAAGATAGCCCACAGCTCATAACTGACAACTACTTAAACAGTTCTACGCAGGGCTGGCTGCAGGAAGGGGACACAGGCATATGAGTGAGATACACCCAATCCTAACTAAAGAAACAAAAAGGAAAAACTGAATAAAAAGAAACAAAACCAAAAGGACAAACTAACACGCAATCTGCAACAAAATTGCAGTCCTGTATTAGGTTCACTAATTGCGCTGCGGTCTTTGTTGTGAGGTGGGCACCTTTCACAATTAACTGAAAACCAAACAAAAAGAGAAACTGCGCTGCTCAGAATAGGTATAAGTTCACATTTAGGAGTAAAAAAGAAGCGTCTTTGCGATGTTATACCTCAGTATCCTGCGTGGATTATTACAAAAGTCGATGTTCTAATCTAGAGAACAGAAGAAATCGCTCGACATAGTGAAGTACTGCCAACTGAGTTTTTTTTTTCATAAATCTCTTTTTATTACATTTCAGAGAAAAATACAACATTGAGCATATTTAGAGACAAACAAACGGTCCGCACGCAGGAGGACCCAAGGCATGTAAAGTGAACATATATCAAGTATTACAAGTGGTGCAATAAGTAACATAGCGCACCGTTCAAGGTGCAGTATAAAGCTCTCTTCCCTAAAAAAAAAAGAAGCATCATTGAGCCCGCTAGTGCATTCAACTGCCCAATTACCCATATTACCGAAACCAACTGAGATTTTAAAGGGAACCTGTCATCAACTTTAGGGTCCATTCACACGTCCGTGTGTGTTTTGCGAATCCACAGATCCACAAAACACGGACATCGGCGATGTGCGTTCTGCAATTTGCGGACCGCACATCGCCGGCACTATATAGAAAATGCCTTTTCTTGTCCGCAATTGCGGACAAGAATAGGACATGTTCTATTTTTGTCCGCAATTGAGGACAAGAATAGGACATGTTCTATTTTGTTCAGGAACGCAATTGCGGACCCAGGTGGGACATCGTCTGTCCCCATTGAAATTAATGGGTCCGCAATTCCGTTCCACAGTGCTGACTGTACTGAGGGCAGTACAAAGTAGTGACAGAAATGCTAATTTCAGCGGTGTGTCACTCATGAGCTAAAAGTCAGTGGTTGCTGAGAACCAGCATCATAATCACTGCAGCCCAGGCCTGGAAAAGAGTCAAATCTACCTGAGAAGAGTCCTGGTTATTCATGAGTTCTTTCCCTCCTGCCCACCTGCTGATGACTGACAGGCTTCTACCTAGTTTTCTCTGTGTCTTTCTAGGAGAGAACTGCCAATCATCAGCAGATGGGGGGAGTGCAGGAGATTATAATAACCAGGACTCTTCTCAGGTAGATTTTACTCTTTTCAAGGCCTGGGCTGCAGTGATTATGATGCTGGTTCTGAGCAACCACTGACTTTTAGCTCATGAGTGACACACCGCTGAGATCAGCATTTCTGTCACTATTTTATGCTGCCCTCGGTGAGATCAGCATAAAGTTGATGACAAGATCCATAAAACAACAATCATAAAATGTGCACGTCCTCTCATCAAACGCCTGACCCCTGTTTCACCTCTGCGTCATCAGGGGCACCTGTGGACTCATCTAGATTGTTTCTTTTTCAAGGTAATGTGGACATTACCAGAACCTCGATTCACATGATTATAACATAGCAAAAATCCCCTTTTCCCCATACCGGTTATAAAATTCCAATAGAATCATATTTACATACATAAAAAAAACAATACTGTATTTAAAGGGAACCTGTCATCAGCTTTATGCTGACATCACTGAGGGCAGCAAAAAATAGTGACAGAAATGCTGATCTCAGCGGTGTGTCACTCATGAGCCAAAAGTCAGTGGTTGCTGAGAACCAGCATCATAATCATTACAGCCCAGGCCTAGAAAAGAGTGAAATCTACCTGAGAAGAGTCCTGGTTATTATAATCTCCTGCCCTCCCGCCCATCTGCTGATGATTGGCAGTTCTAGTAAGATAACTAGGTAAAAGACTGTCAGTCATGAGCAGGAGAGGAGGAATTCATGAATAACCAGGACTCTTCTCAGGTGGCCGGGACTCTTTTCCAGGCCCAGTCTGCAATGATTGTGATGCTGGTTCTCGGCAACCACTTACTTTTAACTTTTAAATGACAGACCTCTGAGATCAACTCACCTGTCTCTACTTTATACTGCCGTTAGTATGGGCAGCACAAAGGTGATGACAGGTTCCCTTTAAAAACGATTTTTCTGACATAAAAAATACCCCCGTCTCCTCCTCTTTTAGTCATATGGTTGACACCCATTCATCTTCTACTCCATTATTCTCTCCTACACCACAAAGATTTTACCTGCACTCCCCCACCGTCATCTCAGCTCCACTTATCATTTACCACGCCAGCGTCAATTTGGACTTTAATTTTTACATTTTGTCCCCTTCTAATAGATATCCAAATATACATAACCCCACATAAAATATACATAACCCCACATAAAATATACATAACCCCATTTTTTTTTCATTACATAAAATAACCCACATTATAATATCTATCTTCACAATTCTTGAATGGGCTGCACATCAATGGCAAACCCATATTTTATTTATCTATTATACAGGCCTTTATGTCAAATTCAACATTCAATCCATTAGGGTACAAAGTCCCCAATTTATAGATCCATTCTATTTCTTTTCTATTTTTTCTATTCAATGGATCACCCCCCTCTCCAGTTATTATGGACCTGTTCAAGTCCAATAAACCTCAAACCTTCTGGGTTTTTGTTATTGTATTTTTTTTTAATGTGCAGAAACACTGTTTGTATCTAATCCTTTTTTTATATATTTCGTACATGTCCTTGAATTCTGACTTTTAGTTTCCTAGTATTCCGTCCTACATACTGGAGGCCACATGGTCACTCCAGCATGTAGACAACACCGATATGTTCACACAAAAGTTCTCCCATTATTTTATGAGTGGTACCACTGCTCCTAGCCTCTTAAGGACACAGGGCGTAAATGTACGCCCTGTGTCCGGTCTTTAAAGATGGCGCCCGCTCCTGCTCCATGCGGGCGCCTTAGCCGCGGGTGTCCGCATGGTTCCTGTAGCAGACACCCGCGGCTAATGTCCGCGACCGGCAGCGATGCCGATCGCGGACATTTAACCCCTCAGATGCCGTGGTCAATCCTGACCATGGCATCTGAGTGCGCACAAACCGAAAGTTTTACTTTCGGTTTGCGCTCCGGCTCCCCCGTGTGGCGATCGGAGGAGCCGGAGCGTGCCTGTAGTAGCCTGGGTCTCTATGAATGAAACCCAGGCTACTTTGTAGTATTTCCTGTAGTATACGATTTTTTCATATATTCCAATGCTATTGCATTAGAGTATATGAGAATAGCAATAAGATCATTGATTGTTATAGTTCCCTATGGGAACTATATAACAGTGTAAAAAAAAAAAAAAAATGAAGTTAAAAAATAAAAATAAAAAACATAAAAGTTCAAATCACCCCCTTTTGCTAAAATAAAAATAAAAAAACTAAAAAATTTTTAAAAATACACATCATGGGTGTCGCAATGTGCAAAAACGCCCATAGTATAAAAATATAAAAAAATATTCCCCATACGTCAAACAGCAAAACGGAAAAAAGCGTCCAAATGGCGGATTCGCCATTTTTGGTCGCTTCATTTTCCACAAAAAATTACATAAAAGGTGATCAAAAAGTCATACACACCCCAAAATGGTATCAATAAAAAGATAAGAGTATGACGCATAAAATGAGCCCCCATACAGCTCCGTACATATAATTACAAAAAAGTTATAGGGGTCAAAACATGGTGACAAAAAAGTAAAACTGATTTTTTTCCCACTTTTGAATTTTTTTTTCACTATCAAAACGCAAGAAAACCTATACATATAGGGTATCGCCGGATTCGTACTGACCTGTAAAGTAAAATTAACCAGTCAGTTTTATCGCACATCGAACGTCGGAATTTAAAAAGCCGCAAAACTGTGGTGGAATTGCTTTTTTTTTGCAATTTCACCCTATTTGGAATTTTTTCCCCGCTTCCCACTACATCATATGCAATATTAAATGGTGGCATTGGAAAGTACAACTTGTCCTGCAAAAAACAAGCCGGTCCTTAAGGGGCTAGAAACCACTGTCTCTTTTTTGCACTGTTTATTTTCTTTCAAACGATTCTTACATGGTAAGCAAAAACCGCACCATGTGAAACAATGTTTATTAGTTTTTCCAGATAATGTGAATATAAAACTATGTACAAGTTTATTCTTTAGATTAGGTGCTTTTTTGAAAATAACTGTAGGATTTTTGGGGATAATATCTCCTAATATGGGGTCATTTTTAAAGGGAACCTGTCATCAACTTTATGCAGCCCATTCTAACCGCAGGTAAAAGTATGTGGTTGCTGAGAACCAACATCACAATCATTGCAGACTGGGCCTGGAAAAGAGTCACAGCCACCTGAGAAGAGTCCTGGTTATTGATTAATTCCTGCTCTCCTGCTGATGACTGACAGGCTTCTACCTAGTTTTCTCCCTTTCTCTCTAGGAGAGAACTGCCAATCATCAGCAGATGGGCGAGAGAGCAGGAGATTATAAAATCCAGGACTCTTCTCAGGTAGATTTGACTGTGTTGCAATGATTATGATGCTGGATAATGGATTATGTGGAAAAGATATATTGACGATTGCCTGCTGATATGGAAAGGAGATTGTGAGGGATTAGAAGAATTTTTGTGTTATATCAATACGAACGAATGGAACTTGCGGTTTACAGGAAATGTGAGTCACAAGTGTGTTGATTTTTTTGGACCTTACTATTTTTGTTGTTGAAGGGAGATTAAAAACAAAAACATATTTTAAACCTACAGATACAAAAGCATATATTTCCACAACCAGTTGTCATTGCAAACCCTCGATTAAGAATATCCCTAAGGGACAGTTTAAGAGAGTATATAGAAACTGCACTAATCTGCATGACTATGAGATGCAGAGTAGCATGATAAAAAAAAATAGTTTTTTGGAAAAAAGCTGTAAGAAGGAAGAACTAGAGAGAGTTTTGCAGAAGGTGGTTGAGGAAAGTGTTAATTCGGAACAGGGTGAGATTGCAGCAAATTAATATGCGAAAGAAAAAGACTTTCGCTTGAGTTTTATCATACAATTCAACAGTAATGCATGGCAGGTGAAGGAAGCTGTAAGAAAGAATTGGTCTGTCTTTAAAAACGACCCCATATTAGGAGATATTATTCCCCAAAATCCTAGGAGCAGTGGTACCACTCATAAAATAATGGGAGAAATTTTGTGTGAACATATGGGTGTTTTCTACATGCTGGAGTGACCATGTGGCCTCCAGTATGTAGGACGGACTACTAGGAAACAAAGTCTGAATTCAAGGACATATACGAAATATTAAAAAAGGATTAGATACAGTTGTGTTCAAAATTATTTAACCCCCACTGAAATTGAGTGTTTTGGCCAGTTTGACATTGATTTTGATCATTTCAGTCATCTTGTTTACAATTAAATCAAAGAGGCACTTGTAAGTCAGACAAATATAACATAACATTTAGAATAAAATAACCACAAATGTCTTTTCTGTGCTCACATCATTATCAGTTTTATTCAACCCCCAAGTGACATTCAATCTTAGTACTTAGTACAACATCCTTTTCCAGTTATAACAGCTTTTAAAACGTGAAGCATAGCTTGACACAAGTGTCTTGCAGCGATCTACGGGTATCTTCGCCAATTCTTCATGGGCAAAAGCCTCCAGTTCAGTCACATTCTTAGGCTTGCGCGCTGCAACTGCTTTCTTTAAGTCCCACCAGAGGTTCTCAATCGGATTTAAGTCTGGTGACTGCGATGGCCACTTCAAAATGTTCCAGCCTTTAATCTGCAACCATGCTCTAGTGGACTTGGAGGTATGCTTGGGATCATTGTCCTGTTGAAAGGTCCAACGTCTCCCAAGCCTCAGGTTTGTGACGGACTGCATCACATTTTCATCCAATATCTCCTGGTACTGAAGAGAATTCATGGTACCTTGCACACGCTGAAGCTTCCCTGTACCTGTAGAAGCAAAACAGCCCCAAAGCATGATTGACCCACCGCCATGCTTCACAGTAGGCAAGGTGTTCTTTTCTTCATAGGCCTCCTCCAAACATAGCGTTGATCCATGGGCCCAAACAGTTCTAATTTTGTTTCATCAGTCCACAGAACACTATCCCAAAACTTTTGTGGTTTGTCCACATGACTTTTGGCATACTGCAGTCGACTCTTCTTTTTCTTTTGAGACAGTAAGGGGGTGCGCCTGGCAGTTCTGGCATGGAGGCCTTCATTACGCAGTGTGCGCCTTATTGTCTGAGCTGAAACTTCAGTACCCGCATCTGACAAATCTTTTTTCAGTTCCTCAGCAGTCACACGGGGACTTTTCTCCACTTTGCGCTTCAGGTAGCGCACAGCAGTCGAAGTCAGCATCTTCTTTCTGCCACGACCAGGTAGCATTTCAACAGTGCCCTTTGCCTTGAATTTGCGAATGATGCTTCCTATGGTGTCTCTTGGTATGTTTAACATCTTTGCAATCTTCTTATAGCCATTGCCCTTCCTGTGAAGAGAAATCACCTCTTCTCTTGTCTTACTGGACCATTCTCTTGACTTCACCATGTTTGTAAACACACCAGTAAATGTCTAGAAGGAGCTGAGTATCACAGTCATTTTACATCTGCCTAATTGGTGCTTATTATGCTTAATTGCTGTTCCTTGACATCCACAGGTGTTTTCCATACCTGATCGAAAACACTTGAATGAACCTCTGTTCTTAAGAGTGGTAGTCCTTAAGGGGTTGAATAATTGTGTCAATGAAGAAATCACAAAAAAAACATTTAATACTGTATTACAAAAACAATTGATGTAATTTTAGTTGCATTTGGTTCTTTAAAAAGTCCTTGTAAGATTTCATTCTGAACACAATTATAAATGTACACTAAATTCCCTAAAACCCTTTACAGCATTGGGGGTTGAATAATTTTGAACACAACTGTAACAGAACAAGGTGTTTCATCACTAAAAATGGAACAAATAATAATAATGTAAAAACAAAGGTGCAATGGCACACTGCAGATAGAGCTCCGTCCTGCCACTATGCTGGATGTTAGAAGAGGCATTAGTTTATATTTTGGCCAAATTATGTAAGCCACCCACCACGTCACGGTTGCCTCTATGAGTGGTCCCTAACATTAATTCTTACCTTTTATGGGCCATATCAGCCACACAAAATCCAGGGAGTGCAGGTGCAGCATGCATGCCAGATACACTCTGCTTGTAACCCCGTCTTGTAACCCCGTCTGGTGCCATACAGCGTTCATCAGATCAAGGGATGCAAATACCAACATGCATGCTGAGCCCACTAGTACTTACCTCTTCTAACATCCAGCATAGTGGCAGGACGGAGCTCTAGCTGCAGGGTGCCATTGCACCTTTGTTTTTACGTTTGTATGTGTATTTCACCATAGCAACGTGCACCTGCGTATTGGGTTGTGCTGACTGCAACCCGTCTCTGGATGTTTTCATCCGTGCGATGGGGAGATGCAACTGCAGCCGTGTGGGCTTCAGGAGCGACGCGGGTGCCAGGGAGTGAGGTAAGTGCAACCTTTGAGGGGCCCAGGCATATTGGGGGGCATTAAAGGGATTAACCATTCCTAGAAAGACCACCCCATACACCGGGCCCCCACGCTGAATATACTTACCTGGGTCTCCGGTCACTGCGCCACTCCTGGTCCTCGCACCGCCGCTTCTCCCCGTGCACTGATGAAAACATCTGGTGTTGGGGGGGAGCCTCCCTAGCATCGCGGGTGACGCTAGGGAGGCTCGCCCCCGTCCCCGCCTGCCATTGGCTGCTTCCCCCAACACTGGATGTTTTCATCCATGTACAGGGAGAAGCAGCAGCAGCTGTGCGAGGACCCGGGTAAGTATATTCAGCGTGGGGAATTTTCTTTTTTTAAGGACGGGATAACCCCTTTAATGCAAAAATGTATTACACTGATTCTGCAGTGCTTACTGATATCTCATAGGTTGCCCAAGAGTGCTACTTGATTAAAATAACAGCCTTAGAATTGAAGGAGCACTTTGTGAATTTTGGGGCCCCCATTTTTTTTAGGAAATTTTTCAAACACCATTTTAGATTGCAGAGGTCCTTGGGTTGCTAAAACATAAGATAAACTCCCAAACGAACCCATTTTGGAAACTGCACCTCTTATGGAATATATAGGGTTGCAGTTTTATAGAATTTATCAGAATTGGGGCAGAAAAATCCAAAAATACATAGTAACAATAATATGTAGTTTCAGTTAAAATGCTTTTTTATAGAAGGGTTAACAGAAGAAAAAGCAACTCAAAAATTGTTACACCATTTCTTCCAAGTATGGCTATACCCCATATGTGGTGGTAACCTGCTGTATGGGCACACAGCAAGGTTCAGAAGGGAAGGAGCACCATTTCGCTTTTGAAACCCAGATTTTACAGAAATGGGTCTGTGTGCCATGTCAAACTTTTAACACCCGAGTTACCAGTACAGTGGAAATCCCAAGAAATAACCTCATTTTTGAAACTACTACCCCCCCCCCCCCAAAGAAATATTTGTGGGACTGGGGCTTAAAGTGAAACATTATAGGGGCAAATGAAACAAGCATGTGAAAGGGACAACAGTGTTAGGAAGCTAAGTTGTGTGTGGCGTGGTGAGTGTAGGTGAAGGTAATGCAAAGAAAAGGAAAGTGAAAAAAACAGAAGAGAAGGGAAAGGGAGAATAAAGAAAGAGAAAGGGAGAACAAACACAGAGGGGAAAAGAGAGGAAAAAAGGGAAAGAAGAGAAAAAAACAGAAACAAAAGGAGAGAAAAAAAGAAAAGTAAGAGAAAAAAGGGGGGGGGGGGAAGAAAGTGAGAAAACAAAGAGGAAATAAAAGAAGGGGTGCAGTTAAAGGAAGAGAGAAGAAACAAGTGAGGGACCGAAGGACAAGAATAATATGCCAGTTAGTTGCTTAATACTGCTTCATTAATGTACCAGTTGATTTCATCATATTATACTGCTGTGCTGATATATTGTTGCTAGTTGCATTAAGGACTACTGTATGTACACCTTTGGGGGGCAATTTTTTCCATACGCCTCCCCAACAGCACTAAGCAGGAGGTTACCCCTCCTCCCAGGGACAGGAAACAACATGGAGAACAAACCTTTAAAAGCTTCCTCCCATATGCCTTCTCCAGTTGTTTTCTGTCCCTCGGGATGAAGTAGAGAACGGAGCGGGGGTTCTCTCCTGCTCTGCACCAGCCTTCCAGATTCGCGCAGCCTTTTAAATTTCCACTTACTCCTCTCTGGCCCCGTGTCAGGAGGGCTGCAGCAGGACGCCGGGATCCAGGGCAAGATAAGGGCCCTTCCGGCGTCTAGGTGTAAGTCCTGCGGATCGCAGGCAACCCCGGGCGATACAGCTTCCTATTACGGGGCTGCGGAGGAGGATGCCGGCATCACGAGTACGTGACCCGGTAGTATGGATAAAATGCCAGCTGGCTCGTCGGCGTGCAGTATCTGAAGGCGGAAAGCCATGTCTTTACCTGCAGAAATGCCCACAGATCCTCCAAAGGCCCTGAGCCCGGTAAGCCTCCTCCTTATAGGAGTTCTTTTCTATTTTTTCACAGAATGCCCTATTCATTACACTGGGTGTCTGTTCTAGGTGAAGGTTCCTCTCCTAAGAAAATTTTCCTTTATGATCTCTTCCTAAAGAATTTTTTTTCTAATTTTAGGGTAAACCCAGCAAAGTCGGGGAACCTTCGTTAACAAGAAACTGCGCCATTTGCAAAAAACAACTTGCCGGCCATTCTAAAAAACCTCTTTGCCAGAAGTGTACAGAGAAAGTTATGGCGAAAGAAAAGCCGTCTTTAGTGGACAGCTTAAGGGCTATAGAAGTCACATCAGCCATTGAAACTAGAGTAGCGTCTCTCCCTCAGGCTCCCTCTACCTCTAAATCTATTCCTGAAGTTCTTCTGGAATATGGGTTTGACTTCGATGAAGGTGAAATCTCCTCTGATTCAGATTCAGTTTTGTCAGATGATAATTCAGGCAGGCCCCTATGTTCGGTCGAGGACACCGACTCACTACTAATGAATATTGAACAGGCTAAGGAACCACAGTCTATCCAGGATCAGATGTTTAGAGGCCTGGCGGATAAAAAGAGGCGCGTTTTTCCTGTGCACGAGAATATATTTTTTCTTATTGCTAATGAATGGAAATACCCTGAAAAGAGATCGGGAGTCTCCAGAGTATTTAAGCGTAAGTATCCCTTTAGTGAATCAGATTCTGCCCATTGGGATAAGACCCCTCGGGTTGATGCCCCAGTCGCCAGAATCTCAAAAAATCCTCTCTCCTCTTTGAGAACGTGGGCCTTCTAAGGGACCCAATGGAAAAAAAATGTGAATCAATCCTTAAATAATCATGGGACACTTGTACCTCAATGTTAACGCCCAGCATTGCGGCCACCTGCACTGCCAGAACCCTTTCTCTTTTGCTTTCCCAGTTAGAGGAGCAATTACTTGCTGGTACTCCTACCGAAGATATACTTGCCTCCCTTCCAATTCTAAAACAGGCCACTAACTTCCTATCTGACGCTTCTGCTGACCTTGTTAAACTCTCAGCCAGGTCAACGCCTTATCTAACTCAGCCAGAATATCCGTGTGGCTGAGATCATGGTCATAATACCTCAAAAAATAAACTATGCAATATTCCCTGTGAGGGCGACAGGCTTTTTGGCTCAGTGTTGGATGACATCCTAGACAAAGCCTCAGACAAGAAAAAAGGTTTTCCATCAGAGTCCAGGTTCCTTCAAAATCGCAGGTCCTTTCGCTCTCAAAAAAAAGGCAGACCAGATCGGAGGAAAAAAGACATTTCAGGTTCCTGGCAACCCTCTAGAGGCAGAGGAAGAGGGTTTCTTTTTAACCCGGATAAATTCACCAAGCAACCTGGCCAATGATGCCAGAGATTCGGTGGGGGGAAGACTCCAAAACTTTTTTCCAGCATGGGAAAGGATTTCAAAGTCTGGGTTCTAGACCTGATATGTTCAGGATACAAAATAGAATTCTCTTCTCCCCCTCCAAGAAGATTCATTCTAAACAAAAGACTATGCAAGAAAAATCAGTCCCTACTAGAAGCTCATGTTCAGACCCTTCTCTTAAAATGGGCAGTTCTAGTATCCACGGATCAGGAGAGAGAAGGCTTCTATTCACCAGTCTTCCTAGTCAAAAAACCAAATGGCACCTACAGAGCAGTCATAAATGTGAGAGACTTGAACAAGCATGTTTCTTACAAAAGGTTCAGGATGGAGACAATCAAATCCACAATCAACCTTTTATTTCAGGACTGCTATATAAAAACTCTAGACCTGGCCGACGCCTAGAGATTTGCAGTCTATCTGGGAAACCATCTCATACATCTGCAGTTCCAGGTTCTACCATTCGGTCTTTCATCCGCTCCTCGAGTATTCACGAAGATTATGGCAGAGGTATCAGGATACATTCATCTGCAGGAGATCCTGTTCATCACCTATCTAGATGACTTTCTGATAGCAGCCCATTCCTCAGAAGACCTCCTGAGGGATCTGCAGGTCGTCAGAAATACCCTTCGGTCTCTGGGATGGAAATTAAATCTGGTAAAATCAGACCTGGTCCCTACCCAGAGGAAAGATTTTTTGGGGGTTCTCCTGGATTCTCAGTTGATGACAACTTTTCTCTCAGAGACGAAGATCCAGGATCGGAGAATAAAAATCTTGACTTTCTGGTCTTTACCAAAAGTATCCTTCTAACAAATTATGGCTGTTTTGGGGCTAATGACCTCAACCCTTCCAGTGGTCAAGTAGGCGCAGTTCCACAGCAGGCTACTTCAGATTTTTCTATTATCTACCTGGGACAAAAGTCCCCTGTCCCTGGACAAGAAAGTATCTCTTCCTCTACTGGTCAAAACAGCACTAAGTTGGTGGTTAAAGAAGGAACATCTAACCCAGGGAGTTCAGTGGAGACCCTCAAATCCGGTAGTAATTACTTCAGACGCAAGCAGCTTAGGGTGGGGGGCTCACAGCGGAGACCAAGTTGTTCAAGGAGTTTGGGATCACAGACCTCTCCCTCTATCCTCGAACATAAGGGAACTTCAGGCAGTATTTTTGGCCTTAGAGGCTTTTCAGTCATCCATCCATCCATCCATCCATCACAAAGATGTAAAAATCTTGTCAGACAACAGTACAGCAGTGGCCTATATAAACAGACAGGGGGGCACAAGAAGCAGAAGTTTTAGCCAGACAACTTTCTGTTTATTCACCTGGGCACAAGACCTGATAAATTCAATCTCGGCGGTCCATCTCAGAGAAAAAGAAAACCAGGTTGCAGATTACCTGAGCAGACAGCCTCTTAAATCAGGAGAGTGGTCCCTGAACAAGAGGATCTTTCTGCTGCTATGCAAAAAGTGGGGCGTACCAATCCTGGACCTATTTGCCTCCAGAGCGAACAGGCAAGTAGAACAATTATTTTCCCTGTCCTTCCAGGACAACCCAAGGGGGTGGACGCTTTCTCGAATCCCTGGCCAAAGGGCCTGTTATATGCCTTTTCCCCAATATCCCTAATTCCCAGAACCCTAGTGAAAATAATGGAGGAAAAATGCAATGTAATCATAATAGCTCCATTCTGGCCAAGAAGAACATGGTTCCCCCTGTTGTTGAACCTCGCAAAAGGGAATTTCTGTTCTCTTCCACAAATCCCAGATCATCTTCTTCAGGACCCAGTCCAACATCCGGATGTCCGTCAACTAAAACTGAAAGCCTGGAGGCTGAGCATTCCATTCTAAAAGCTAGGGGCCTATCAGACACAGTGATCAACAATCTACTAAATAGTAGAAAGCCGGTCACTTAAAATTTATCTCAGGGTCTGGAACACTTTTCTGTGTTTTTCAAAAGATTCCTGGGATCCCACAGCAAAACAAGTGATAAAAACAATTCTGGAATTCCTGCAGAAAAGTCTAGAGGACGGATTAAGGGTCAGTAATCTAAAGGTTCAAGTAGCGGCCCTTAGCGCTTTTTTAGAGATTAAATTAGCTGATGTACCTCTAATCAGATGCTTCTTTAAAGGTGCCAATAGGTTAAGACCAGCGATTAGAACCATGGTTCCTCCGTGGGACCTTAATCTAGTCCTTTCAGTACTTCTGGACCCTCCTTTTGAGCCCCTCTCTGAGATCCCTCTTAGCCTGCTCTCCATGAAAACCGCTTTCTTAATTGCAATTACCTCTGCAAGGAGAATAGGTTAAATCCAAGCCTTATACTGCCGCCCACCATATTTGACAGTACTGGAGGATAGGATAATCCTGAAACATGAACCTTCTTTCCTACCTAAGGTATCTAAATTCCATTGCAAACAACAGATCTCATTAGCTACCTTCTGTCCACAGGCCAAGTCTGAAAAAGAAGCCAAATTCCATAATGTTAGAAGATGCGTCCTGGACTATCTAGAAGCTACCAAGGACATAAGGAAATCTAATCGCCTGTTGGTCCAATACGCGGGGATAAATAAGGGCCAAGGAGCTTCAAAAATCACTATTTCTCGCTGGATTGAAACAGTTATTACCAAAGCATATAGAGAAATAGGTTCTTGTCCTCCATCTCAGCTAACGGCCCATTCAACCAGGGCTGTCTCTACCTCCTAGGTGGAAAATGCTTCTGCCTCCTTGACCCAAATAGGTCAGGTAGCTACCTGGTCCAGTCCAAGTAAATTTTTTAAACACTACAGTTTGGACGTTATCTCCAACAAGGACCTCTCCTTTGGTCGTAAAGTACTGTCTGCTGTTGTCCCTCCCTAGGGGCTTCTTTTGTTTCTCTGATAATCCTCCTGCCTAGTGCTGTTGGGGACGGGGAGGTGTATGGAAAGATGATAATTACTTACCGGTAATTAGATTTTTGTGTGGTGCTCTGTCTTCTTTTTTTTTTTGTTAAAGGAGTCATTAATAAACTATACTATGCAGCATCATCTTTTTGAGTTTCTCGGATACTTACTGGAGAAGGCATATGGGAGGAGGCTTTTAAGGGTTTGTTCTCCACATTGTTTTCTGTCCCTGGGAGGCGGGGTAACCTCCTGCTTAGTGCCGTTGTGGAGGCTCAAATTACCGGTAAGTAAGCATTTTACTCATTTTGGGCTAAATTGTGCAGTCGCTGCCGTATCACTTAGTGGGTTCTGCTGCCTTTAGGGAACTGATGCAGATCCATGCAGTGGATCAGTTGCTAAAGTGCATCAAGCAGCAGCTATCCTGCTGGGTGTCTCCCCACCAACTCCAATTGGGCAAAGAGGTTAGTGACAATGGCAGGAACTTTATTGCTGCGCTGCACTTGGAAGAATTAACATATACTGTGAAGTGGTACAGAGAGGGCATAACTACTGTGAGGGGGGTGCAATGAAGACATAACTACTGTGAAAGAGGGACAATGAGGGCATAACTGCTGTAAAAGGGGCACTGAAAGGGCATAACTACTGTGAGGAAGGCACAATGGGGGCATAACTATTGTGAATGGGGCACAATGAAGGGACAGACAGAAGAAAACAGATGTGAAACCACTATTTTGGCGCTGGCAGTAAGAACATCGATCTTGGTAAGTATAATAGAATGTTTTATTGGGGTCAACACATTTCAAGATCAGATAGCCCTCTTCTTCAGGACAATTACATGGCAACTGTGACACAACATGTGGATTTAAAACAGGTTTTTGGGCGCACAGGCCTTGGGCATCCAGGGCAGGACTGGCATGATTGGTAAGGCAAAGGAGAAGATAATGATACTGATAAAAAATGCTATTTTATTCACTACTATTTTAAATACACTTGTCAGATTGAGTCCCAGACTAGAAAAAAATTCATCTTAGTCACATGCAGACTAAAAAGTTTTTTTTTTTAAAGTATTTATTTATGCAGTTTTAAAGTCAAAACAAAACATTGGACAATGACCAATACGACAGTCCACACAGACTCGTCTCAGTATAGAATGAGAATAAAAGCAGTATACAATCACAAGGATCATGAAGAACTTCCCGCCTCCATAAAACATATTATAGCATATTCCAATAATCAAGAGTTATCATCCAAAAACAATTAAGACTGAGACAACACACATACACACATTCAACCACCCTGTAGTCCCAGTACTATGGGCCCGAAGCCAAAGCCCCCAAATAAGATCAAACCGACCCGGAACCCCTCTGGCAGCGTACGTCAATTTATAAAACTGGAGGTCTGCGTTAATCAGTTGCACCCAGGATTCCAAGGAAGGGATTTTGGGAGGCTTCCAATACAACAGGATCGTTTTCCGCCCATAAAACATGAGAAGACGTAAAAGCTTCCTTCCATATTTAGATGGATCAGCATCACGCACCAATCCCAGCAAACACACTGATGGCGATAGTATCCCAGGGAGTCCCAGTTTGGACACAATAAATTCACATATTCCCTTCCAAAAGCTTTGCAGTATTGGACACTCCCAAATCATATGGAAAAAAGTACCCTCTCCCCCGCATCTAGTACAGAAAGTATCCGGAAGTTGACGCATGTGGTATAAACGCACCGGGTAAGGTATACCCTATGTATCCATTTCAACTGAATCACCTGATCTCGAGCACTAATTACTGATGATTTCCACCCCACCGACAATTCCTCCAAGTGTGCCGCTCAAGTTCTGGAATATCAGCTCTCCAGCGCTCAAACGAGCGATAGAGTGGCGATTCCTGCAATGTTAAAATCTCCACGTAAAACGAGGAAATGGGCTTGTATAACTGAACCCTTCTAGCCACAGACTCCAGCGGGCCACACTGTAGAGTAAGAGTCAGAGATTTAAATTGACTTGCACATGCATGGCGCAACTGGAGATATCTATAGAAGCACGTATTGGGCAGGTTCAATTGCTGCCGTAAAGCATTGAAATCACTAAAAACCCCATCTACATACAGCTGGGTAAGATATTTGAGACCCGCTTTAGGCCAAAACTCAAATTCCGACAGGTGGAACAGCTCCTTCAGACGGCTATTCTTCCACAAGGGCATGTACGGAGGCCAGGTGTCACCCCCATCATTCTCCAAGTGCGTCACCACCCACCGTTTCCACACCGATACTACCACCGCCATAGCCTTAGTATAATGCAGAACCAAGTCACCACCCCCCCTATACACCAGATTGGCCAAAGACTCGAAAGATCCCGCCAGGGCAGCCTCCAACACTACAGCTGGATTATTCGCATCCGCTCTTATCCACCATGCGGCATACACCAATTGTGCAGCGGCGTAGTATACACGGAAATCCGGGAGTCTCAGGCCACCCCGCCTGTACAGGGCTTTCAATGTCTGCCTCGCCAATCTAGGTGGTCGGCCTCCCCACAAAAAGGGAGATATCAATCTATCCAAATGGTCAAAGTGGAACTGCGGCAAAGCGACAGGGGCCACCCTGTACAAATACAGAAGCTTAGGCAATAACGACATCTTCACCAAGTTTACCCTGCCCATCAGAGTGAGAGGAAGATGGGTCCAGACATCCAGTTTCCGAGAAACCTGTTGGACAGCGGGCACAATATTCAATTGATAAAATCGGTTTGTATCTCTATGGATCTTCACACCAAGATATACAAATTGATCCACCACCCTTAAATTAGATAATGGAGAAATCCCCATCCCCGCTTCATCATCCACCAAGCACAAGCTGGACTTACTCCAATTTACTCTAAGTCCGGAGAACTTTCCAAAACCGTCAATAATCTCTGAAAGGGCCTCCAAAGACGGACCCGTATCCGCCAGATACACCAGCAAGTCATCTGCGTATAGTGATATCTTTTCTTCGATCCCCGCAATTGTCCACCCCTCTATTAACTGTGAAGCGTTCACTAATCTCGTCAAGGGCTCCATGACCAGGGCAAACAACATTGGGGATAAGGGCACTCCTGTCTAGTCCCCCTATGGAGGACAAAAGGTTCCGATAAATATCCATTCACTCGCACCCGTGCCCTCGGGGCCTGATATAACAACCTGACCCATTTAACGAAGGAGGACGGAAACCCCAAATGTTCCAACGTCTGCCATATAAAATTCCATTCAACCGAATCAAATGCTTTCTCGTTATCCAGAGAAGCAATAGCCCGAGACCCCGCATTATCATGAGTAACCTGTAGGTTGGTAAAAAGTCTCCGAAGATTAATATCTGTAGTCTTCCCAGGCATAAACCCGGACTGATCCGGATCAATCACAGATAAAATAACTTCCCTCAGTCTCCTCGCCAGAAGCTTTGCTAATACCTTCGCATCCACATTAAGCAGGGAGATCGGCCTGTACGAGCTGCAGCTCTCCGGAGGACGCCCCAGTTTATGTAAGACCACAATAGTAGCCTCCATCATGGAGTCAGGTAACTTATTGCACTCAAAGGAGTGAGTGAAAAGCTTATGCAATCTCTCACTTTGTTGCTCTAAATTCGCCTTATACCATTCCACCGGAAACCCATCAGGCCCAGGCGATCTCCCCACCGACATACTCTCAATTGCAGCCCGGACTTCAACAACATCCAGAGGCATGTTTAAATAAGCCTTATCCGTCGAGGAGAGAGGAGTAACCGGGATAGTCCTCAAATAATCCCTGATATCCAAGTCACTAAAGACCGACTTGCTATCATATAGATTTGCGTAATACTTAGCAAATTGTGAGCAAACATCCTCCGGTCGAGAAAAGGACACCCCCCCACCGTCAGTGATACAAGTCACTACCGTCTGCGGGGTCTCAGTTTTTGCCAGAAAAGCTAAAGTCCTCCCATTCTTGTCCCCTTCAGAAAAAACTACCTGCTTCTGACACAGCATTTTCTTTTGAGTATAATCGACTAAATGGAGACGGAGATTACGCTGCGCCTCCTCCCATCTAGTGCGAGTATCCTCCGTAGGATCCTGAGAGAAAGCCACTTCAGTTGATGTCACCTCGTTCTCCAGCTTATTCCTAGTAATAACCAGTTCCTTCCTATGAGTCGCAATCGCCTGCACAATGACCCCCCTCTGAACTGCCTTAAAAGCATCCCACTCTGTCAGCGGATCAGAGGACCCTCCATTAATCTCCCAATACTCCTTTGCCCCTTCTGCAGCGGCCCAAGCAACCGGAAGGACCTCTAACCAACGCGGGTTAAGGCGCCAAAGTTTAAAAGGAAGCCCAACCGGGAGCCTCAGGGTCACCAACAGAGGGGCATGATCAGAGACGCCCCTGGGAAGATATTCTACCTTAGATATCCACGGCAGTAAATCCCTATCTGCAAATATCAAATCGATTCTAGACAACGAATTAAAGGACGCAGAGTGGCAGGAATATTGCCGCACCCTGGGATGCAAGTGCCTCCAGACCTCAGTGAGAGCATGCCCCTCCGCCCACTGAAACAACGCATTACTATGCGAAGCAGGGGGGTGCAGTCTATCCAGCAGAGGATCCAAAACAGAATTGAAATCACCCATGATGAGCAAGGGAGCAACAGGAAAAGTCGCAATCTTACCCATAAGGTCATCCAAAAGCCGCCCTTGGAATGGAGGAGGGACATACACCCCAGCCACTACATAATCTCTGCCTCTAATGGACGCGTGCAGAATTACATACCGCCCCAACGGATCAGTCTGAACCGAATGTAACTGGAAAGGGATAGACCTGGCCACCAGTATCGACACTCCCGCGCCCGGTTACTATATATCGCATGGTAAGACCAACCAATCCAGGGCCTCTTCAACGCCAGAGTTTTCTGTCCCATCAGGTGCGTCTCCTGCAACAACAGTACATCTGGAGAGAATTTCTTCAGAAAGTTAAAAACGAGAGAGCGTTTAACTTTATCATTAAGCCCCCTAACGTTCCAAGAAATAAATGTACAGTTAGCCATCACGTAACAAAACCTATCTCGGAGGGCGGAGGGCGCCCAGGACCACAAGACCAATCACACTCACATACATCCCACAAGACAAAACGTACACACATAAACACTGAGAAAACAGGTACAAAAAATCTGGCAGTAAACTCCTTTAACATCAATCCCCACCCTGCCCAGACCACCCAACCTATCTGAGCCCAAAACCCCAAACTAACTAACAGTTAGCAATCACGTTGCTAAATCAGGAACGTGGAACAGTCCCAAAACCGCACTTCAAGTGCAACTGAGCCGAAGTAACAGGAAGGGGACGTAGAACCCCAACTCCGGCAATACAGAACCAGGAAAAGAAACATAACGGCATCCGTGGAGTCAATGGCAGCAGGACCCCACCATTGGGAGACAGCCTTCACCCCAGACCGTCCAACCACTCCGATGCCTCCTCCGCAGCGGTGAAGAATCGGACAGTTTCGCCATCCTGAACACGAAGTTTCGCCGGGTATAACATGGCATAACGGATCCCTTTGCCTCTCAGACGGGCTCTCACGGCTGTAAATTGTCTTCTCAGCCGCTGAACCTCAGAAGAGAAATCCGGGTAGAAGGATAATCTAGAGCTCTCAAACCGGATTTCCTGTAATCTACGAGCAGCCGCCAGAATTGCATCACGGTCCCGATAGTTCAGAACTTTCAGGATAAAAGGACGCGGAGGGGCCCCTGGTGGCGGGATCTAGTAGGAATTCTGTGAGCACGTTCCACCACAAAGGTAGAGGACAATTGAATAGGATCAAGACACTTCTGGATGAGTTGTTCAGCAAAAATTTCCGGTGTAGACCCTTCAGCTCTCTCAGGGATCCCCATAATGCGTATATTATTCCTTCTGTTGCGGTTTTCCGCATCGTCCACTTTCGCCAGCAGCGATTTAACCTGTTGTTGCAAGGTTCGCACCATATTACCCCGGAGTGGGCCACATCTTCCACCTCGCCTAGCCGCCTCTCACTTCGGTGGTTCTTTCTCTGATTTTATCAATGTCATGCCTAAGGCAGGTGATATCTGACTGCAAGTGGTCAATTTTAATCGTAAGGGTAGACTGACATTTTGTAA
Organism: Bufotes viridis; assembly: GCA_033119425.1. Classification (NCBI taxonomy): domain Eukaryota; kingdom Metazoa; phylum Chordata; class Amphibia; order Anura; family Bufonidae; genus Bufotes; species Bufotes viridis. The sequence goes on from CM065596.1 coordinate 111,614,232, forward strand.
TGGCCGCCATTATTTTACTCAAATCGATCTGATCGACCTCAGGATTGCCACCGACCCCCTTGTCTTCCGTTTGACTCATCGCGTCTGCAAATACTTTAACCAGTTGCGGGCTACAAGCACCACCCGTTTTCCGGCCCATGAAGAGAAATATTTAGAGGCCACCAGAAGTTAGGTCAGAACCGTAGTCAGACTGTCCAGATAAGTGCTGAGAAAATGCGCAGGGCTAAAGGAGGGGCACCAGAGGTAATACAGAAATGCAGGAGCCACAGAGCACCACAAAAGTACCTTTCAGGGGTTAACAAGCTGCCTCCACTCCAGGCAACTTCCACAGCCAAATCGCCAGGGGAGATCCAGGGTCCATTCACACTGAAGATCACTGAAGGGGAGCCGGAGCAGCAGGAGCCAGGAGGAGACCAGCGCAGGGAGCCGCACACCCCGACACTTGCACGCCGGTCGCAGGAGCAGAGAGCCGCCCACAAAGTCCCACAGCCGAGGCAGACTGGAGGACTCTGCCGACAGGGGCTGACTGGCAACTTTTGGCCCAGGGCAAGTAACGCCAGAGGCCCGCTGAGCCCTCCTGCTACTCGATTGCCTTCCTGCCTCCTGGGATCCTCCTTGCCACTTTCGTCAGCCATGAATTACCACAGGAAAACAAAATAAACTAGGGATGCTCCGATATATCGGCACTAAAGATATCCAGCCGAAATGGCATTTTTGTCTAATGCCGAAAGTGTCATTTTCTGGCTGATCCAGTGTTGTATCAGTGTATTCCCTCCTCCACGATGGGCGGTGCTCTGTGTCCCAGCAGGGAGGAGAGAAACTGTGTCAGCCGGTCGAGCGCTGTGGGAGGAGAGCGCAGCGAGTGGCTGACGTCTCTCCTCTCCACAATGCTCAGCCTCTTCATGTTATGAATGAGCAGACAATCTCAGTATAGAGGATTCCTGTTCATTTGTAACAGGGGATGTTGAAATAGAGATTGAGGACTTTGTGTCCTCTATTGCTTTTCTATTTTAAAAGGAAATATCAGGGGTCACACTAAGACTTTTTAAAATAAATAGAGAACTTTAATTCGCTATACATAAGCAAACATAAATTAAAAGGACATGCATTTCTTGAATTTTTTTTTTACACTAGCAAACATGAGAACACAGTTTTTCAAATAGTTAAGTGAATATTACAACTGCTTAGTGCAGGAAATATTATGATGTATTGCATACACCATACTAACATTTGGAGAGGTATCTTTTTCTGTAAAATTTCAAACTGTTAGCAAAGACCTCATCAAAGGAGAGGTCTTCCGAATTTTTCAAGAACATCTTGAAATTGAACAAGTTCCAAAAGATCTCTTTCAACTGACATTATCATAAGTGCATCAAGAAGTTCTTGCCCCATGGTGGCTCTTAGGCGAGTCTTTATAAGTTTTAACTTACTAAATGCTCTTTCACATGCCACTTGGGTATATGATAGTGTTAGCAGGTATTCATAAACAACAGAGAGATTTTCATAAGCAGATGAAAAAGATTATATTTTACAAGAAATCGGTGACAGCAAAGAAAACATTTGTTACAGGACTTGCATTTTGTTTCTTGTTCCATGCTATCAACTGTACAGGAGCCCCAGTCATCATCATCAGTATTAACGGGATTATTATCCAGATAATCATCGTCATCATCATCTTCTTCTTGCTGACAGCTAATAGGAACCATGTCTACCTTCCCGCTCTCTTGTTCTCTAAGATGTGGGAACAAGTTGGCAAAACTCTGTAGCTCAGTTTTCAGACCTGATTCATCCACGTTTGACAATTGAGAAATTCTTTGTAGTGCTCCTGCCTCTAACACATTTGGATCTTTTCTGATTTTGTCAAAGAAACGAGGATCCAAGTATTGGGAGTCCTGAACTAATTGTTTGTTTTCAGAAAATCGCTCATCCAGGCTTCCAATTATCTGATCAAGAATTGGTCTAAAAACTTCGACTCGAAAACGTTGGGTTTCACTAATAGGACGTTCATCAATTGAGGATTCGCCAGGCATACGCTTTTTCGCCCAATTCTTCTCTCTTGGAGCTCTGACTCAACTTCCAGGGAATCAAGGCCCTCTCTTTCTGTTATTAGGTCATTTATCTTTTTGGCAAACTGCTTTGCTTTCTCTTGTATATAAGAAAACTCAATTTTTTAAGTTGGTCGACTGTACTTTCCACCATTCTCCATGCAACCATATAGTCAAGACCACTTGTTTGAAGATATCTAGAAACGGGGCCAATAACATCAAAAATAGACAAAAATAGATGTGCAGTCAAAATGGTCTTAAACAAACATAGGTTTTCTGACAGAGAAGCAGCCTCTGAAGTAGTCTTTGAATCAGACTGTTTGAACTGTGAAATCAACAGTAAAACTTCTAAAGTGTCTAAAAATAGTGAGTGTTTTTCTCCAAATAGCCAGTGGAGGGCTTTATCTTTGGCCCACCATCTTGTCTCTCCAATTTTTGCAGCCTGAGCAGTTTCTCATGCCCACATCTCTTATCAAGCTGATCTCTCCAGACATTCATTCTCTTGTGCGAGTCCCCAATAAATGTTGCTAGGCGATGTAGGAGACCAAAAAATTTTTGCCTCTAAAACATCACAGCAATCAGATATGCACAGGTTTAAAATGTGGCTATAGCACCAAATATAGACAGCATTAGGCACTTCCTTTGCAATCTGAGCACGCAACCCCACATAAGCACTTCTCATGTTTGCTGCTCCATCAAAAGACTCTCCTGCTATTTTTTGTAATCAAGTCCAAGAATTTGAAAACTTGACATTAAAAGTTCATTGAGTCCTCTTCCAGATGAATCTTTTACTGGTAAAACAGAGATGAGACGTTCCTTAACAGATTCTTCTTTTACATATCTAACAACCACAGTAGCTTGGTCAACTACTCCAACATCTTGTGTAGAATCTACTTGGATGCTAAATCTCTTCTCACCAATTTCAGACACTATTGATGACTTCATGGTCTGAACGATTGCCATAATAACTTTTTACTGTGTTATATGACAAAAATGTCACAAGTGATCCACGGCCAGCTGTCTGTTTTCCCAGGAGTCTTCTCTGTTTTTACGCCTTTCACTTTCAGAAATGCATTTCGAATGTGATTTTTAAGTGGAACGTCATAATTCGAGAGAAATAAAACCATTTCTAGAAAATTTCCATGGTTAATTTCAGCATTGCTCAAATTATATAATGATTCATTAGTTCCATGGGCACGAAACGGTAATCCTTGTTTTGCTAGCAGTTTTACAATATCAAAGATTCGTTTCATTACTTCTATGTTTTGAAGTATCTCCTTCTTTCTTTTTGAAGCATGTGCCTGGTTTATCAATGTATCAATACCTCTGCTCTTTGTTATAGTAAAATATGTGTTCACAGCTTCACGGTGAGTTTTAGATGTCTCATGTTTGTTAGCAACCTGATAACAATGCCTAAAATTAGTACACCCACTAGTGAACGATGAAGTGGAATTTGAAAATGCTATGCAGATACTGCAAAAAAAGCTTCAATCTTTCTATTGTTTACTCTGCAAGTAAGCCATGAACGCCTAATAAGATCTCCATTTGGATTTCTACGGAAATAAAAATCGATTTCTTTAAAGGGAAGGCCTTCACAATCGGTAGTGCTTGGTTGCACTGGATGCATTTGCACAAATGCAATTTTTCTGCAATAGAACATATGGAAGGAAGACTAAAGACAGTTTTGGTGGTGTCAAACTGAACATCAGAAGATGAAGACTCTTCTTCTGTTCTACCACTTTCTAAATCATGAAGGCTTGTAGCTTCAGAGCAAGGAATGGGTGATTTTTCTATAATAGTCATTTCAGAACTGCTTTCAAAGTCCAACTCCTCTATTAAGCTATTTGGACTATGTGTTCTTAACTCCTCTTGAACTAGCACATCTTGCCTCACTGGAAGCCTATCTTGGTCTGTGCAAACCTCTGTTGGTCTTTCTTTGGGTACTGTTGCACCATGACCCTACAAAAAGTCATATCAAAATTAGGAGCATTATGAACAGTGCAGAAGGCTGCCTACCCCTGCTTTAGAACTTCTAAACTTCCAACTCACCACCGCAAACGATAATTTCATTTGCTTAGGATCCTTTCCTGCTATGTCAAGCTCTTTAGCTAGCATATCTTGTCTTACTGGAAGCCTATCTTGGTCTGTGCAAACCTCTGTTGGTCTTTCTTTGGGTACAGTTGTACCATGACCCTACAAAAAGTCATATCAAAATTATGAACATTATGAGCAGTGTAGAAGGCTGCCTACCCCTGCTTTACTTCTAAACTTCCAACTCACCACTGCAAATGATAACTTCATTTGCTTAGGATCCTTTCCTGCTATGTCAAGCTCTTTAGCCCTTTTCTCGCGTATTTTTGAGCTCCACCTCTTTCCTTGCTTTTTGATGGTATGCTCTCCATGTTTATCAATAAGGAATGAACTAAACGGTTTGCTAGAGATCAAACAAAGGGAGTAACATTTAGGACAGTAATAAGGGCTGTATAGTACATATCCAGAATACAAATTTAAGCTTTATATATGGTAATCATCTTAGGAGAACCAAAGGTGATGGCATGCCATGCCAGTGTGCTCCCACAGGTGTAAGGGCACCAGGCACCGCACAAGCATAACTTACTGGAGCATTGGGCATCCAGAGCAGGCCTTTGCAATGGAACCCTAAAGCTTAACACACACCTTACTATCTGATTGTAGAATTTCCTTTAGATCTACTAACAACAAAGTTTGCAAACTAATGTGGCATACAATGTGCTCTTGTCTCTCTCTCTCCTGGTAGTTGGGGCCTGGGGGTAGATCAGCAGTCTCCCTCCCAGCCATTAGTAGCAGAAATGGGCGAAGTGAGCTGCAGTGGCCGCACAGGAGCTTGATCAGTGACATGGGCATTTGGGAAGGCATGTTCTCGTCGGCCGCTGAAGTAGCAGAGCAGCCAAGAGGAGCTGGGTGACACTAGTGTTTGCGCCAACAGGGGCCATTGAAAGAGGCAACAGTAGAGTGACCACATTTCCCAACTGCCATTCAGGGACACTTATGTTCACAAGTGCACGGTCATGCTACTCGGCCGCGCAGCAAGACAGGGAGGAACCACACACACAGGACAGTACTATGCGATGCTGATCTGATTCAGAGATCGCATAGTATAGTAAGATGCGACTGTCACCAGGGCCGGTTCTAGGTGAAATGGGGCTCTGGAGCGCAAAAACAATAAGGACACCTTCCCCCAATGACACTTGATGACTGTTGCAGAAGAAACTGTATATTGTGAGGATCAGTATATGCTATATGTGTATAATATGAATATATTTCCTATGAAAACTTACGATTACTTGGCTTGACCCTTGCTTATTTCGGACACCACTGCCACACTTTGGCCGGGGCTCAGCGGAGCTGATGTGTTTTCTCTTCTATCCTAATGAGAAATATTTCATGATAAGGATTTGGAGAAGTGGCAGAGGGATAGCAGAGCAGGGAAAGGCTGGGGCTGATATCATGGGGGGGTAATAAAGTCCAAATAAAAAAATACCCCTTGTAATGTCCCCAGTTGAGCTAATGTCCCCATAGTGCCCCCATAATGTGTCAGTATAAAATACCCCTATATAGTGCCCCCAGTAAATGTCATCATAGTACTCCTCTCCCCCTCCCAGTGCCCCCATAATGTACCAGTATAAAATGCCCCATATATAGTGCCCCAGTAGATGCCCTCAGTGTCCCCCATAATTTGTAAGTATAAAATACCCCTTCTCAGTGCCCCTGTAGATGATCCCATAGTACTCCGCTCCCACCTTCCCCATAGTACCCACCATAATGTGTCCCAGTATAAAATGCCCATATACAGAGCCTCCATATAAAATAACCGTTCTTTGTGGCCTCAGTAGATGCCCCTATAGTACCCACCAATAATGTGCCAGTAAGAAGTGCGCCCAGAGATGTCCCTCAATAATGTGCCAGTAGCCAGAGCCCCTATCACGTGCCAGTAGCCTGAGTCCCCCATCATCAACATGTGCCAGTAGCATAGGCCCCCTCTATAAGTTCCAAACTGCCAGTAGCCATAGGCCCCCTATAATATGCCAATAGGAGCCCCCATAATGTGCTAGTAGCCATAGCTCCCCCTACATTGTGCTAGGAGTCATAGGCCCCCTATAATATGCCAGAGTCCAATCGCCTCCCTATAATGTGCCAGAGTCCAATAGCCCCCATATAATATGCCAGAGTCCAGTAGCCCCCTCATATAATGTGGCAGAGTCCAATAGCCCCCTCATATAATGTGCCAAAGTCCAATAGCCCCCTATATAATGTGTCAGAGTCCAATAGCCCCCTATAATGTGCCAGAGTCCAATAGCCCCCATATAATGTGCCAGAGTCCAATAGCCCCTATAATGTGCCCAGAGTCCAATAGCCCCCTATAATGTGCCAGAGTCCAATAGCCCCCTATAATGTGCCAGAGTCCAATATCCCCCTATAATGTGCCAGAGTCCAATAGCCCCCTATAATGTGCCAGAGTGCAATATCCCCCCTATAATGTGCCAGAGTCCAATAGCCCCCATATAATGTGCCAGAGTCCAATAGCCCCCTATAATGTGCCAGAGTCCAATAGCCCCCATATAATGTGCCAGAGTCCAATAGCCCCTCATATAATGTGCCAGAGTCCAATAGCCCCCATATAATGTGCCAGAGTCCAATAGCCCCCCATATAATGTGCCAGAGTCCAATAGCCCCCTATAATGTACAGAGTCCAATAGCCCCCTATAATGTGCCAGAGTCAATAGCCCCCATATAATGTGCCAGAGTCCAATAGCCCCCATATAATGTGCCAGAGTCCAATAGCCCCCTATAATGTACAGAGTCCAATAGCCCCCCATATAATGTGCCAGAGTCCAATAGCCCCCCTATAATGTACAGAGTCCAATAGCCCCCCATATAATGTGCCAGAGTCCAATAGCCCCCCTATAATGTACAGAGTCCAATAGCCCCCTATAATGTGCCAGAGTCCAATAGCCCCCTATAATGTGCCAGAGTCCAATAGCCCCCTATAATGTGCCAGAGTCCAATAGCCCCTCTATAATGTGCCAGAGTCCAGGCCCCTCATATAATGTGCCAGAGTCTAATAGCCCCCCTATAATGTGCCAGAGTCCAATAGCCCCCTATAATGTGCCAGAGTCCAGGCCCCCTCATATAATGTGCCAGAGTCTAATAGCCCCCTATAATGTGCCAGAGTCCAATAGCCCCCTATAATGTGCCAGAGTCCAGGCCCCCTCATATAATGTGCCAGGAGTCAATATAGCCCCCTATAATGTGCAGAGTCAGGGGGCCCCCACAAATAATGTGCATTGTGCAGAGTCCAGGGGGCCCACTTATGATGTGCATTGTGCAGAGTCCAGGGGGCCCACTATGATGTGCATTGTGCATGCCCCATATAATTAGGGAATTAGCCATTGGCATAATTGTGTAAGGGAAAAAAAAATAAATGACTTACCTCCTGAAAGCGCGCCTTCCTTCAGCCCGGTCCTCCTCTTCACTGCAGCGCAGCGGCAGTCTGGCGGCAGCGATGACGTCATCGCGCCGCCTCGCCGGTCCGGCGGCCTCTCTGATAGGCTGCCGGCCGGCGGCATCTCAGACGTCACATATCTTCCTCCGCGCGAGCAGCCCGCCCTGACAGTTTAGGTAAGGCGGCGCGCTCCTGAAGATTTAGTTAATAAATGATTCCGGCCGCGGCCGCGGCCCGCCTGACACACTTACAGAGAGGCCCGGGGGGCAAGTGCCTCCCTGCCCCCCGGCCCAGTCCGCCCCTGCCCGCCGAGGACACCGCAGGGACCCCTCTCTAGGTAAGTGTGGAGCCGCACCAGCGTTCTTCCTCCCTGCCGACACAGGGCCTCACCACCGCCAAGATGGCGCCCGATCACCGCCGCAGCCCAGCACCTAGGCCGCACCGCCACCAACACGAATGAAGGGGGACACCGGAGCGCAAATAAGCACAGGAGGAGACCGACTACTGCAGGACCCCACCGCTCGCCAGCAAGAAGGAGAGTAGCCATGGATGCCTAGGATATCCACAGGATGAAGCCGGAGCTGAAGGGAACCGCGTCTTCACTCCATGAAGGTTAGGCCACGCCCCCCCGAATAAAAAGGTTTTTAAAAATATATATATGTATTTATGTCAAAAATTATTTTATAAACAGGGAAACAAGATAAAACTTAAAAACAAAAGTAAAACTTATACTGTATATAAACCCTGCCTATGGGAGCACATTATGGCTGAAGTTGAATATCCATAGGTAGCTACTATTAAAAAATATGTAAATAAGTAATATACACGTATTGAACATATCACTGCATATCATCAAAGTGCATATCTTTACTTAAACACATACATATCATATGCAAGCTGTTTTAAAACCACCCATATAAAAGATAGAAGATATAAAATAAAAAAATTCACAATAGTAGAACTAGTAAATCGCTTCAGAGGATGGTCTCGCTAATTTCATTAAGCCCATGAGTGGTAAGTGTGTCAAGTTGATATATCCAAAACACTTGTTTTTTGAGTTTATCAAATCGATTGAAGGGGTTTTCTGGTATATAATCGATTGGGGTTATTTTTAAAGGATGTTTTACTTTTTCTGGCATCAAGGTGCAATGTCTAGTGATACTATGCAAGGCTTAGTGTGGTGCAGCCCACATATTGGAGTCCACATCCACATTCTATTAAATAAATCACATACATGGACTGACACGTCATACGATGTTGTATAGGAAATGTAATTCCATTATAATTAGAGGAGAAGGTGGTTTGGTTATGTGTAATAATCTTGCAGCACAGACAGTGGTTTGATCCGCATTTGTAATTCCCTACCTTCTGGGGTAACCTCAGCTTATTATGCTTTATAGCATGTTGTTTTAATTTACTTGGAGCTACAATGCTCTTAATAGTTGGTGCTCGCCTGTACGTTATCCTACGAATTTGAGGGAGGTGTTTTGCTAGACAGGGATCCTGTAATAGGATATGCCGATGTCTTTCGAAAGTTTCGAGGGCTTTTTTTTATGTACTTATTTGATATGCTGTATTGTGTAACTAAATTTATATTAGTTATTATTTGTTGTTCTCTAGTTGAAACTTTTAAACAATCTTCCTGTGAGAATTGAGTACTCTATATTATTGCATTCTTTATGAGTTTTTTAGGGTAGCCCTTGTCCATAAATCTTTTTTTCAAAATTTGCGCTTGTTGTTTGAAATCATCATTATCAGTGGAATTACGTCTAATCCGTTTGTATTGACTGTAGAGTATATTCTGTAACCATTTTTTATGATGAAAGCTAGAAGAGTAGATGTAGCTATTAGTATCCACAGATTTAAAGTATGTTCTAGTGGAAAGGCAGTTATTGTATTGGTGATGATAATATCTAAAAACTCTGTGCCCTATTGTATTTAGAGTGAAGGAAATCCCCCTCTCTGTATTGTTTAAAGAGTCACAGAAAGTTATCGCTGAATCTTCATCTTCATGCCAGATGATGAAAATATCGTCAATATATCTTTTAAAAAATTTGATCTGCTCTTTTTCTCCCATAAATATGTTAGAGAAAGAGGGCGCTACTAGCATACTGGCATACATATTTTTAAGAATAAAATGTAAGCGCTCTAATAAAAACTCAGTTTGGGGTGGTTTCAGTGTGACATCCTTTTCCAGAGTTGTCTTTAGAAATTGTATTCCTAATTTGTGTTGTATGTTGTGTAACTTTTGTACATCTGAAAAGAGTTCCAAAGGGTTAATTTTATTATATTTTATTTATTTGTCATACCTAATTTATCTTTCCTTTTTTGTTTTCTGCTTGTTCTAATTTCCTTTTTGTGGTTGTTGGTTTGAAGTATTGAGTGATCTGAGTTTTTTGAGGGGGATCCTGGTTTGGCATAGTCTCTAAAAAAGGCATAGTTTGTTGTTTGTGTATTTTGGCATGATCCAAAAAAGGTACCAAAGCCTCTGTTCCTGCCCATGTTATCAATAGTAATGGTATTATCATTTATATGTGGCAAAGGAGAGACACAAGGTTGTGAGGGTGAAAGATGAATAGTGTAGTCGATCCCATTAGTGGTATCAGTAGGATCTATATCGACTACACTGGTGTCTGATACTGATTTCTCTAGAGTATGGCTAATAAGACTGGCAAAAGGAGCTGTGTCACAAGGTTGCTGTGTTTGGTGGAGGATTGTATTTCTAGTTTTATATTCAATAGATTTGGATTTGAGGGCTCTAAATTTATCTAAAAGCTCATCTGTGGAAGAATTCTGTGGAGTATCAACATGTCCCGAATGTACACTAGAAATGGCTGCTGTACTAATCTGTTTATCATATGTACAGGTATTATTGGTCTGGATAGGATTTACTGAGCTTGTGGATGCATGGAAATTGGGGCTGGTGTCAGGGTGGATGGGTACTGTAATACATATATTTGTTTTTATTATTAAATATTTTATTTATTTACAAAACATACATGTATAAAAAAAGATACAATACAATTAATATTGTTCAACCATTTTTCCCCCTTTTCCTTAACCAACCCCCACCCACCCCTGAGACAGAGGGTGTCTAATTATTCAACCAAAAATTCCATATTCCAAAAAAACAATCCTCCTTACCCCTATTATTATAGACTATACTTTCTATCTTGAGCATATTATCAATTGATCTCCCCCAGTCTGATACCAAGGGTGGATCTTTATCTGTCCATTTCTTTAGTATGAATAGTCTTGCTTGAAACAACAATCTACAAAGTATCTGTTTGTCCATTTTTGAAACTCGCAGATGTATCATACCCTCCAATATACAAGCCAATAGATCATCTTTTATTTTCACCCTTTAACTTTTTAATAATATTTGGTCCAATATCTCGGACCAATATCTAAATAGCTTGGGACATCTCCATACTAAATGAAAAATGCCTGCTTGTTCCATACCACATCTGTGGCATTCATCCATTTTAAACCCATCTTTTTCAATAAGAAAGGTGAGCGATGTAACCTATGGATAATGAAGAATTAAGAGGCCCTCATCGAAACCATTGACCTATTCTTCAATACATCCAACCACTGCTTATCTGATAACCCAGCAATTTCTTTCTTCCATTTCTCTTTGGCCACTATTTTGTTCTTAGCCTGTTAAATTTTCAACAGTAGTCTATATCTTCTTGAAATACTCCCTTTTATCTTTCTACCATCAAGGAATTGAGTGATATTATCCATGGGGGCCTTTTTATATCTCTGGGAATCAACTTTTACCAAATTAATTACATCCCTCAATTGTAGATATTTTAAAAATTCCCTATTCGATTTCCCAAATTCTTTTTTTAGTGTCTCAAAATCTTTAAGTTTATCCCCATCAAACAATTGAATCATTAAATAAATCCCTTTATTTTGCCAATTTACATAGTGTTTCATTTTCTGAATTTCTCCCAAAATAATATTACTCCATATAGGGGTGAAATTTGTGTATCCTTTAATACCCATGATTTTTTACATTTCCCTCTAAGGGTGATCCATTAAATTAAAAAGGTGATTTTCATTACTTGTGCTCTCCAATGTACCGGATTCTAATATTTGCATCATATTAAACTAATTTTCTTTAAAACCCAAATTCTTAAGATGCCAAGCCAAAATATGTGATATACCACCCCCACTCATCAACCCAAACTGTGCAGCCAAAAAATGTAAATACCAATCTGGAAGTGCCATTCCCCCTTCTTTAATCGGTAACTGCAAAATCTCCTTTCTTAACTTAGAATTCCCTCTCTTCCAAACTAATTCCGTCATCAATCTATCCAAGTTGATAAAACCCTAGTAGACAACCAAATTGGGTCACAATGTAATACATAAAAAATTTTGGGAAGAAAAATTATCTTTATTAAATTGATTCGTCCCATCATCGAGAGAGGCAACAGTGGATAGACCTTTAACTTCACATATTAACTCAGATTTCTTGAAATATTTACTCCCAAATACTTAAAACTATTTTCCCTATCCACCCAGTGTACATCAAAACTCCTCACCCCTATCTCTTCACCTAATAACATCAAATGTGACTTTCCCCAGTGTATCTTCAATCCTGAATAATATCCAGATTTATCAATTACCGCCATTACTTTAGCCAACTCCGGATCCGTATTATCTAGAAATAATAAAACATCATCGGCATATATCGTTTTTTCTCACTTACACTACCATATTGAAAACCCTTTATATCTTGATTCTCTTTCACCTTTGTTGTGTCCGTATTCGCAGCGCGGACACTAAGAAATAATAATAATATAATATTGGTAATTGTTCTATTGCAATTGCAAATAGCAGTGGGGATTGGGGACATCCCTGCCTAGTGCCCCTAGAGAGGGCAAGGGGCAGGGACATCACCCCATCCACAACCACCCTCGTTCTAGGATGCTAAAAGAATGATAAATCAATTTAATCCAAGCAATAAAAGAGTCCCCAAATCCAAAACGCTTTAAGACCTCCCATAGATATTTCCACTCTATGCAATCGAATGCTTTAGTCACATCCAATGACAATATCATTTGTTTTTTAATTTGTATCTTTATTTCCTTCTACATTCATCTTCTAATATTATAATAATATATCAATCGCCCCGGAATAAATCCTGTTTGATCTTCATTTATTATTGCTTTTATAAGGCCTCATGCACACGACCGTTGTTTGATTCCGTGTCCGTTGCTCTGTTTTTCGTGATTTTCTGCGGACCCATTGGTTTTCAATGGGTCTGTGGAAAACTCGGCAAATGCACCGTTTGTCCTCCGCGTCCGTGGTCCGTGATTTCAGTCCGTCAAAAAAATATAACCTGTCCTATTCTTGTCCGCAAAAAACGGTTCGCGGACCCATTCAAGTCAATGGGACTGTGAAAAAATGCAGATGGCCATCCGTGTGTCATCCACGTTCCGCGTCCGCATTTTTTTGCTGATCCCTTGGCAGGCATTTGGCAAATTGTCAGCCCGTCTTTTGGTAATATCTTTTGGGTCATGTCCGCTAAAAAAAACGGAAGACACACGGAAATACAACGGAAGCAAAAAACGAACATGGATCACGGAATACTGGAACTCCATTTTGCGGACCGCAAAAAAATACTGTCGTGTGCATGAGGCCTTACTGCTAATACCTTAGCTAGTAACTTAAAGCGAACCTGTCATCTGCATTTCACTTAATAAACTATCAAAAGTACCTTATAGATCATCCTCATTGTGTTATCATACAGTCTTGTCCCGCTTTTCTGCCATGTATATGCATGAAAAAATCGCCTTATAAAGTTCTCTTCTCCAGCTCCACAAGTCACGATAGAAGTCAAGGGGGCAGCCCTTCCCTCACTCCAGGCTGTAACTCCCCTGCCCTAACCCCGCCTCTATGCAGTCTAATTGACACCGGCTCAGTCGCCGGGACCGCGCTTGTACAGGCGGCGCATGCGCCGTCGGCATCAGTAGCAGCGCAATCCCGTCTATCGCGCAGACTCAAGCGCGATCCTGTAACTGATTGTCCCTAGTTGATTTCAAAGCTCTCACTAATTCCTCCAGATGTATATCCTTCTCCAACTGATTCCTCTGGGCTTCCGCAAGTCTCCTGAAGTGAATGCCATCCAAGTATTGACACAAATGTTCCTTTTTATATGTAATTTTTGATTTATATAGTTCTTGATAATATTCGGAGAATACATTACTATTATCCTCCGGGGTCTTAACAATATACCCTTTTATTCTTTATTGCCCCAATCCAACTTTTTTTCTTTTGTTGATTGTTGATTAAATTTACCAAAAGCTTACCCACTTTTTCACCCTCTGCGAAGATCCTAGCTCCGTGAAAAAACATAGACGCTTGCGATTTTTCCATATATAATTCATTCACTTTTTCATTTTCCTCTTCCCAGCCTCTCAAGTTTTCCACTGAGGGATCCTCAGCAGAGAGTTTTTGAAGTTCTTTTAATCTCTGTTCCCCATTTTGAATTTTACTATTTATTTTTTTCAAATAACTTACTTGTTTAACCACTTCCCATCCGCCCATAGGATATAAACGCCCTATGTGTGGTTGTTTATCTCTGAATGGACATTCTGGAACGTCCATTCAGAGATGGCAGCTGCACGCTAATCGTGCAGCTGTCGAGCGGGGGGCCCACTGTCAGTGATAGCAGGGAAACCCAGAGAGAAGGCAGGAACAGTTCCCAGGTGTCCCTGCCTTTTAGATCTCTGTATACACAGCGCTCAACGAGTGTACAACGAGTGTATAAAGATCATGCACTTCCTGTCCTGGCCCGGTGGTCATAGTTGACACAAGTTGGAAAACACAATCTGATTGGACTGTGTACCTTTTCTTCTCTGTCTCTGGGATTGCAAGGACTTTTACCACGCAATGTGATAAGTATTAGACTTTTTCTCCTTTTTATGTCATAATTATCTTTGCACATGTATGTATGTTTATTTCTTTATTTTTGTAATTAAGTTCTGTACCTTTTGCACACTGATGCCTAAGACTTTTAATGGTTGCCCTTGTTGCCCTAACGACCCCAAGCTTTCTTTATGGAGTATAAGTGGAGTTGGTGTTACTGTGTGCCTGCTTGTGAGCGCAGTGTATGTTTAAGTGTTTGATGGCAGCAAGTGTGTTTGTGGGTGTGTGGACTGGTTGGGGGTAAATGCTTTGCTCAAGTGGTAGCCTGAGTGTGGGGCAAATGTAAAATTGAGCTGTGAAGTAGCATCAGGAGTGGACTGGGAACTTAAAGTGGCCCTGGAAAAAAAAAAACTAAAAGTGGCCCGATTTTGTAAACAGGTCAAAATTAACAGAAGGGGGCAACACAAATAGGCGGGGTCAACAATACCATAGTGCAAGATACCGTCCCATCAGACCCAAACCAGAGTGCAAGATACTGTCCCATCAGAACCAAACCATAGTGCAAGATACTGTCCCATCAGAACCAAATAACACAGTGTAGCACAATATACTACCCCAAAACCTCTGTGGTGGCCATCAATAGCTACCATCCTCCAGTTGTCTATGGAGCAGGGGGCTTAGGAGGTGAGATGCACCCACAGCAGTTGAATTCAGAAGGGCATGTGCCGTCACTGACTGTGTACATGAGTACCTGATTCTCACAGAGTTAATTACTGTTGAGGGCTCATTATGCATATGGTCAGCGGCAGAGAGGAGGACTTGGGTGGCCCCCTGGGGCATCAACCCACCGGGAAATTTCCCTGTAGGGTCTATCGACAATCTGCCCCCCTGAGTGACATTATCCCTTAGAGTCACACCCTGGTCACTGTGGTTGATGGCCCTTCCCTCGAACATGACAAAAATGTCATCCCCTGATATTTATATTAGAGCAAACAGTCATGCTGATACAACATGGAATGGTGAAGGAGGAACAGCTTCCGCATCTTTCTAGCTGCCCTGTAGTTGTTGGGGACCCACATCTACAAAGTCCCATGGCAGAAGAAGTGGAGGAGGATGAAGAAGCTACCACAGGTGGATGCGGAGTTAGGGGTGGAGCCAGAAAGAATTGGGATGATTACTGCAGCTTTTAGACTGTTGCTAAACTGGAGGAAAAATTGTTGTATTACCAGGATACATTGTGTGCACAGCATGCCGCAGCTTATGGCAAGCAAGCGCCTGTTGCCCACATGTCTGATCAGGAGGCTCCTCTATGTCCTCTGCTGAATCATTGACCTTCCACCGTCTCCAACACCACAAGCGGCAGAAGCTACAGTAACACCAACAGCGTTTAGTTCAGTCTCATGCATATGAATGAGCAGTTTTTTCAGGTGCCACACCAGACTGATGCTAATCAGCAAATATGTACTACCTGAACAACCAGGTTCAGTCCAACCTGGCTTTTCTTCAACACATACTCTCCTTGACCCCACGGATTCGAACAGTGGCTGGAACTGGCCCTGTTTGCTCTTGTCGTACTGTCTTGTCCAGTCTGTAGTGTCATCTCAGAGAGGGTTTTCAGGGTGGCAGGTGCCATTGTCATACCCAATGGACAAAGTTGTCCTCTGCAAGTGTACAAAGCATCAAATTTGTCAAAATGAATGATACGTGAGGATTTTCATACACTTCTAGCAGGGGCTGATAAATAGATCTGCCATTGCTGATGGTGGCTATTTATCACCAGCTCGATCATGCCACTGCTGCTGTCTGTCTGCCTACCACCATGTTATGTACTGCCACTACCATTACCACCACACAGCTACAAATCTACTGCCTTGCCACTAGTACTACTACCCCTACACAGCCACACATCAACTGCCTTGTCTGTTCCATGCTGTGCTGCTACTGCTGTGATTACTATTGCTGCCACTATTACACCTACACAGCTTACCCTATCCACATTTACACTGTACTGGTGCTGCTTCCAAATCAAATCAGACCGAAACCTAATTTCAAGAAATTCTCTCATCTCTTTTTGTCTGACAATATTGTTTAAGTAATAAACATTAGGAAAGGAGCATCAACAGGATTTACAACATGAGACAACAACTTACCTAAGGACAACCATGAAACTTGTATATATAAAATGAATAAAAAGAGAAAGGGAGAAAAACAAAATGCACACCTCGAAGGTCTGTTATTGTGCCAAGGAGCAGATCAGACTTATATGTAGGAATGCAGTGCACCTGGCTGGATTTTGCTATGTTATTTAAAATTACTTCAAAATTGCATATTGGCAACACAAAAATATTATTTTTTCAATAAAATGTAACTTTTTTGGCCCCCTAAAAAAACAAGGGGCCACTTTCTACGCCTGGAGAAAAAAAAAAGATTTAGTCATAAGAGGCGACAAGCATTCTTTACATTAAGAGCTGTGAAGCTCTGGAATAGCCTGCCACAGGAGCTGGTAACGGCAAATACAGTAGATGCTTCAAAAAAGGTTTAGATTACTTTTTAGTTCAAAATAACATTTTTACAATGGCTTATGACAATTCATAGAAATAGTGTTCTACACACCCTTTCCTTTTGGCCCAACCCCTTTTTAAAAGGAAGTTGGACATTGATCCAGGGATTTGTTCAGTGGATCAATATAGCAGGATTACAGGTTGTACTTGATGGACTTTTGTCTTTTTCAACCTTAACAACTATGTAACTTCATGTGTAAAAGTAGGTGTGATTCCACAATTAATTAAAAAACATAAAAGGCTAACCAGAATTTTCATAGACTTTAAAAGGTCTCTAATCTGGATCAGACTAGTGAATAAAAACTAACTGGGTCCTAGGACTCTGAAGAGGCCAATATTTTAGTGAAACGTCAGGGGGCTGTAATAGAAACACTGGTTTTAATATAGTGATGAAGCCTAAAATATCAATAACAATATGAATTAGTGGTGCATATCCACAGAGGTGCTGCTCTACATCTAATTACTGTACTATAGGCACTAGTGGCCAGTAAAAGTAACTGGCTGTACAATTAGTGTCTATGTGTCGGTCTAATTCCGATTGTGTGTTATCCGGTTACCAGTATGTGTTTTTATAATTCATTGTTGAATCTCTGTAAGGAAACTAAAAAGGTCACCATCTGGAACCACAGCCAGCAAATACAAAAAAATTGTTACCAGTCTTCCTTTACCACTGTTTAGTAGTGATGAGCGGCATAGGCAATATTCGAATATGTGATATTTTGCCAATTTTTGGCTGAATATTCACCATAAATTCGCAAATTCGACAATTCGTGATCTCCAGTCATTATTTACTTGATTGCGAAAATCGGTAATGTAATATATTTGCGATAAAAATTTGCAATTAGAATATACGCAATCAACACTAAGGGGTACGCAACTTTCCTATTGGTTGCTAGGGATGTTGCGAAGTGCCGATATTCGCAATAAATTTGCGATTAGAATATTCGCAATCCACACTATTCACGAATACGAATATAGCACTATATTCTAAATATTCACGAATTCTCAAAGTGGCGATATTCACGACTAAAATTCGCAATTCAAATATTCATGCTCAACGCTACTGTTTAGTAGACTAAGGCTACTCCTACATTCTTCACTACAGCCCACCACAAGACCAAATGGACTTGGTTTTTAGGGACCCAGGTTATGTCTGCAGATTTAGGTGGCAGAAAACAGGTGCAAAATTACTGGTGGCAAACCTACCAGAAAGACCAAGCAGTACAGAAAAGTAGTCGGCAAGCAGGAGAGTCAGTAGGAGCCAATTCAGTAGACAAGGGGTTAATCTAGAGACAAGCCAAAGTCAGTTCACCAGGAGAGTCAATAGATACCAAATAAACTGATAAGAGGTTATTCCAGACACAAGCCAAAGTCAGTAGATGGAGGAGTATTAAGCAGGAGTTGAGAATAGCACAAAGCACAAATGAAGTAACAGGATCCAGGACACATACAAAATCACAAGCACTGATTTAGAGTCAGTGCCTAAATTAAGTTGCCCGCTCAGCCTTCTGTTTGAGCACTGAGCCAGATTCCTAATTGGCTTGGTACCCTCCTCTCGGATAGGCGGACCAGCAAGAGCTAGTCTGGTAGGCATGGCAACTTTCTATAGACAGTTGTATGACTGGCACATGCCCTGCTCCTGTTCTCTACCAGCCCCAACAACCCAGAGCGGCGGCTGCTGGGAGGAGAGGACTACACTGCAGGATCATGGCTAGGTAAGTTCATAACAATCACATCAAACATGTTAATACATTACTAATAAAAGTTACATTTTTAAGTTACATTTTAGGGGGGGCAATACACTTTTTTTTCAATGTTGCTAGTAGGCAGTTTCAAATTAGGGTATTTTAACACCTGTGGCTGGGCATTGCGGCAGGTCTGGCAGAAAATAAGGGGAATCAGCCGGACAAACTCTGCTGCCGGATCCCATTATAGTCAATGGAGTCTGTCGGGAAGGAGGTAGTATCTGGCAATGCCACATCCAGACAACTCTGGCAGGCTGTTCTCTTCTGGAAAGGAAAATACTTAATCACCAGTCCTCAAAAATCTGCTGCAGGTCCGAGGAGTGTTGTGGGATCAATCACACTTTCAAGAAAATGTACATATAAGGTTCGGACCGCGCGTGTATAAATAGGCGGTATAAAACAGTTTTTTTCCTCCCTTCAGAAAGGTATCGAGGTCTGCAGATGTCCTATTTGTGGATATCCTGCAAATTGGTGGAAGAATACAATAGTGTAAATCCGTATGGTTATGCTGCCCTGCAGTGCACAGATTGTACTTACACGGCACTTTACTGACAACAGGCGTATCTAAGGTGTCCTCCGTAGTTTGTTTAATTCCTCGTGGCGAAGGTCCACGTTCACACGCCGGTACACAGGGCTCAAAAGCGGACTTGACTGCAACCAACACCAGGTGGGTCAGCTAGTGTTCCCAACTTATTTTCATTCAAAAATTCCTGTGGATACAAGTGGCT
Organism: Bufotes viridis; assembly: GCA_033119425.1. Taxonomy (NCBI): domain Eukaryota; kingdom Metazoa; phylum Chordata; class Amphibia; order Anura; family Bufonidae; genus Bufotes; species Bufotes viridis. The sequence goes on from CM065596.1 coordinate 111,633,672, forward strand.
CCCACCGTAGTGAAGCTCCGATAACTGTTTAAAAGGTTTATTCAGTACATACAAACATGCACTTTAAAATCGCGTTATAAAATCCCAGTGTCTTTTTCCTTTGCCCGACCCAGGTTTCGCTCCTTGAGCTTCGTCTGGGGCACACGTCATCTCTCCCTCCCCCTTCTCTTTTATTCATCAGGTTAGCACCAATCAAGCACCTAATGTGTCACTCAAAAAGCCTCCTCTTTTTTCTTTTTACTTCACCCTACACTTGTATCTCTTTAATGGGAAAATGCAGATCTCTAAGCCCAAATTCACATGGGGCTAATTCACTTCTGGGGCTAATTTAAAACTGCCTGCAAATCAAAATCTAAGTTCAGGCCCCCGGGTTGCAGCGTACTCAATTCATATATCCACCTGCTTTCTTTTTTGTTGATTTTCTCTAAAAAGCTTCCTCCCCTCCAATGGTTTTGCACCAATTCTACCCCATAAATTTAAGTCCCCCCTTTGGTGGCATTTTTTATAGTGTGCCGAGAAGCCATGGCTTTCAAGCCCTTTCTTAATATTCCTTATATGCTCCTGTATCCGGACCTTAAGGGGTCTGATGGTACGTCCTACATACTGGAGGCCACAAGGGCACTCCAGTACATATACGACCCCTTTACTATGGCATGTCATCTCTCCCACTATTTCCAGATGTTTTTCTTTCACACCGCTATATACTTTGGTGCTGTTTTGTACTCTCTCTGTTCTTTTTCTATTTTTGCAGGCAATACAGAAACCACACCAATTGAAACTATTTTTTCTTTTTTTACTTGTCTCCTCAGGTCGGATGGCACTGTGTACTAATTTATTTTGTAGGTTGGGTGCTCTTTTATAATTGACCAGTGGTTGCTCGGGAATTACAGGTCCAAGTACTGGATCATTTTTCAGGATGGACCAGTTTTTTTTTATTGCGTTTTTTAATTCCCCAGAACATTGTGTGAACTGGGTTATGAACGAGAAACGAAAATCTGTTGTATTTTTCGTTATTTTTTGTTTCTTTTGAGTTTCCTCTCTTTGTTTTATTGTATCAATTATGCATCTCTCCGATTTTTCGCTTTCATATCCTTTTTCTAGGAAACGTTCTTTAATTATTTTACTTTGTTCTTTGAACATTGCTGTATCAGTGCAGTTGCGGTGGATTCTCTGGACCTGTCCCTTGGGGATATTTTGGAGCCAAGGGGCATAATGGCAGCTGGTTAGGTCTATATACCCGTTGACATCAGTGGCCTTAAAATAGGTCTTAGTTTTAAGCAGTCCCTCATCTACATAGATAGTTAGGTTCAGAAAATCCACCGAAGCCGCACTCACAGTACTAGTGAAACTTTAGTTCCATTCCTTGTTTTCCAATTCTCTAATTAACGTCTCCAGCTGATTTTTTTCTCCTTCCCATATCACCAAGCAATCATCTATGTACCTTTTCCAGATTTTTAATGTCCCACTTTTTCCGCATTTATTCACCTTAGGGTTGATATAATATTTTTCCCACATGGTCATAAAAATATTTGCAAAACTGGGTGTCGAGGTGCAGCGGCGCTTCCAGGAGACTGCACGTGTGGCGTGCGGTGTGTAAAAAGCGCGAGCTGTCCAGTGGTTTAAGGCGGGGAAGAGGGAGGGGACATAATTCTTACCTAACGGCGACTTGGCCCTTGCCCTAGGCTTTTGAGGACATCACACGGCAGCACCAACCCAAAAGACTTAAAACAACCCTCCCTCAATCCACCGGGACTGCACCACACTGAAGTGCAAACCCTTCAGGTGAGTACAACGGGCTCACCTGGGCAGGAGGGAGGCTATACTGTCTATTGACGCAACTTGAAGCAGTGTCACTTATGAGCGCCTTCTCTTTCCTCTCTTTGGCCAACTAATTGCTTTCGACCCAGTGGCAGCTTTTGGGTAGAGATCATGGCTAGTTGAGTTCATAACAATCACATCTACTAATTACTAATAAAAGTTACATTTGGGGGGGAGGGGATGAGTTTGCTTTTGTTGTTGCCCGTTGGCATTTTTAAATCAATGTTATGTAATCAGCCCTAACTGCACTAAAGTGCTGTTATTTGGCACAAGTCAATAGTAGGCATATAGAGTCAACTGGATTCTGTAAGGGTATTTTTAGAGAAATGATGGCTGCTAACAGAATCAAAATGTCGAAGCTATGTGTTTATATTTAACCCAGAATCCTCAGATGGGTTAGGTTAAATCTAGAAATCTGCAGTGGTTTCAGCAAAGTGTAGTTTGCTGAGACAGGTTTGGTTAGATTCTGTTCTGGGCTGGATTTTATTGGACTGGTTGGTAGGTGGAAATGAGATCCGCCAGTCTACACCCTTATTCCCGCATGGCTATTTCATCTAGCCTGAGATGATCTCAGGTGTAAATGCTGGGGAATAGTGTTGAGCGCGAATATTCAAATCGTGAATTTTAATCGTGAATATCGCCACTTTGAGAATTCGCGAATATTTAGAATATAGTGCTATATATTCGTATTCGCGAATAGTGTTGATCGCGAATATTCTAATCGCGAATATAGGCACTTAGCAACATCCCTAGCAGCCAATAGGAAAGTTGCCTACCCCTTAGTGTTGATTGCGAATATTCTAATCGTGAATTTTTATCGCGAATATATTACACTGCCGATTTTCGCAATCAAGTAAATAATGACGAGATCACGAATTCTCTAATTTGTGAATTTATGGCGAATATTCGGCCAAAAAATTGACATATATAAATAACTGGTAGACATATATTACATAGAAAAACGAGCAAAAATTATATCGCATCAGCTTATATAAGAAAAACTGGTATACATCGCATGTAAATATCTAAGACTATAAGAAAAGAAACATAATAAAAAAGGGGGGAAGGAAAAGGGCACAGAAAAAAAAAACTATTCTCTCCTTCGCTCTTTAAGTGAAGATCAGTATGGTAAAGATCCCAAAGGGACCAGATCCCAAAGGGACCAGGGACCAGATCCCACTCATATGTACCGGGGCTAACCAGAGTCGTTCTGTCTCAGTCCAATTACTAAAGGAATGTAGTGTAGACCAGGAAGGTAAATGTCTAAGATGCGTGGCATAGTAGTAAAGGGCTATATCTGGGAGCGAGAGGCTGCCCTGGGATTTCTTGGAGGATTTCTTGGAGGTCAGGACCGACTTAGCAATATGATGTTGTTTATTATTCCACACAACTGTGAGAAAGGCAGACTGGATCTGGCGGAGAATCCCCGCATGCACCCTGACCAGAAGCGTCTCAAAGAGATATAGGAGTCTGGGCAGAATAGACAGCTTAATTGCCGCTATTCGGCCCAATAAGGGATTCCCATTTGCGTAAAAGCGTAGTGATATTGGTGAGCACCGGGGTGAAATTCGCTCCATATGAAGTAGAGTAGGAAGAAGTGATATTAACCTCTAAGTATTTTATAGAGTGGTTCTGCCAAGAGTAGTTATAAGAGTGTTGTAAGGCATATAATGTTTGAGGTGGGATGTTGAGGGGTAGTGCTTCTGTTTTTGTATTTTGTATTATTTATCTTAAAGCCTGAGAGTCTACTGTAACTGTAAATGGTGGCATAAAGATTAGGTAGAGCTGTAATTGGGTTAGTTAATGTTAAAAGGATATCGTCAGCAAATAAAGATATAAAATAAAAGATCGGTCCCGTATTTGAATGCCCTTGATGTTCGGGTTCGACGGGATCGGAGCAACAAGGGGTTCTATGCTTAATACATATAGAAGCGGTGATAAGGGGCAACCCTGACGGGTTCCGTTTTTAATATAGAATACAGAGGAGCATGCATAAGACAGCGTTACTTGGACTTTTAACCCCTGAAGTCTGAGAGTCTGTCATTGCCGACTCTACCGCAAGTACATGATCTCTTACAATTGGTGGAGGTATGCAAAGGGCAACAGCTTACCTTTTTGTTGTAACCTTTATGTCCTGGGTAAAAGCTGCTGCAACTTAGTAAGGTCCATCGAGTACAATGGAGAAGGCAGTTAAGCAGCTTGTGTATGCCAATCTGCAGAAGAGGCATGAAGGATAAAAAGCATGAAGAAGCTTTGCAAGCCCAGCAACAGGCCAATGCACAGCAACAGGTGATGAATTGTCTGTTGATAGAGAAAATAACTGCATTGAGAAAAGCCAGAACTGTGCACAGAGTGGAAGAAAGGCCTATAGAAACTATGAACGTGAGGAGAACTGTGCAGCAGGCGTTGCAAAAGATGACACTCAATGACGATGCTGAGGCCTTCCTCATTGTGTTTAAGAGAGTGACGTAGAGGGAGAGACTGCCAGTTGCGGAATGGGCAGAAGTGATTCCACACTTTCTAACGGCTGAACTGCAAAAGGCCTACTATAACCTTAGGGAGCTGAAACTGAAATTGGAGATCCTTACTCGCTTTGGGGTTACCCTGACTGTATGTGCTTGGTCTGTCCATAACTGGAATTACTGCATGGACAAGCTTGCCTCGTCCTAGACTTGCAACAAAATCTCTGAGTCAAAACCTGAAATAGTAGGCCGAAATATTTTACAGGGTATCTCCAGACAGTCCAAGTGTTGGTGTGGGGTGTAAAAATAGCAATACAAATTGATGTGTGTCTTACAATCCAGAGGGTATCATTTTAAATCTGTGAGTGAAAATACCTGAATTAGAGGTCCGAAATCTGTGACAGGGCATCTTCACACAGTTCAAGTGTTGGTCTATGTGTGGGGGGGATAATCTCATAGTGTGTTGACAACTTGTTTTACACTAAAGAAAGCTTTTTTTTTTTAATCTGCATATTTGAACGGACATAAGACATTATGCCCAAATCTGTTAGTGGCACTGATACTGCATTACTCACAAAGTAAATTGTTAATAGCAGGGTTTTCAGTATGTTTGAAGAAAGGGAATAACAATTAATTGCGTCTCTCTGTCTTTAAGTTCCATACTTTGTACGACTGTGTACATTAGGCCAAATGTCTGGAATACGGAAGGGTTTCAAACGAAAGACCCAGGCCTTGTCCTCCCAGAGTCAGGGTAGTGGGTAGTGGGTAGTAGCAGCACCAGCTATCCACCCAGAAGTAATAGTAGTAGTTCTCCCTGGCTTTGCAAAGGCGCAACATTATTATTGAGGAGAAAGAGGATGAGATTGTGGATTGAATTGATCACTCCACCTCTCAATCACAGCAGGATGATGTGAAGGTGACTTCTGAGTCTGACACTGTGCCTTGGAGCCAGGGGTCACAGCATTCTTTCTGCTCTTCTTCCTTGCAGCCCCAGAGAGGCTTTTCAGTGCCATCCTGTCTTTCTTCAATGCCCCTTCCTAGTGGGGTGCCTTCTTTATTCCTAAGAAGAGGCAACAAAACCCCACCACAGCCATAGTCAAGAGAGTCTCCCTGTTGATGACTTGTGGGAGAGCAGTCAGTGTTTGGACTGCCCTTAGGAGCAGTGTCATGGGAAGGTAGGGGACTCCATGCATAGCGGTGTTGGTAGCAGTTGTAGCGGCACCCATAGGCATGGTAGCAGTAGGGGCAGTGGTAGCAAGCGTGGCACTCTGGGTAAACACAAAGGTGGAAGTTGGAAGGGGGACCAAGGAGCCCACCATGAGATATTGAAGTCTAAATAAAATGTCAAGGAGGGTTAGGACTATGATGATCATGACTGTATGCTGGACAGGACCTGGGAGCTGAATTGGGGTGCTAAGGAGGAGTAGTCATCAGAGGAGAAGGGTGGTGGCCACAGTGGCAATAAAGAGTGGAGACAATGTATGCCCAAAACCTCCAAAAGAACTATTAGGGCCAGATTTGCTTCTATTGTGGTCAGTTCAGGAACTAGTGCTGCCACTGATACTGTAGTGGCAGGCTCAAAATGTTCCAGTCCTAGGCCAAGTTTGGCTGCCTCTAGCTCTGTGCAAACAACTTCCATATGCATTTTTTTCTCCACAAAGCCAACACATATAACAGCAGCCTTGTGCAAGATCTGCAGAATTAAAATAAGCCATAGACATTCAAACACAAACATAGGTACCATAGCTATATTGCTGTACATGAGACAATGTCACCGGATCCAGTGGAAAAATAGAACTGGGCAGCATTCTCAGTCTTCTTTGTGGCAGCCAGCCCGCATCCCCAAGTAGTACAATGTCCTTGTCATAATCATCAGCTGCTTTTTCTTCTGCTCAGACTTCCTTGTCCTCTGTTCTATCATGAGATGTCCATAACGGAATGGGTGGCCATGAAAAAACTATTCTTGATTAGCAATTAGCTTATGTCCAAGCTGAACTTCCACCTGACCAAGCTGCTGGTGGTTCAGTTGCTGCCATACCACTTAGTTGTGGTAAATGTGGCACACTCCGCGCCTTCGACTAAATATAATTCTTCCTGGCACTGTCCTGGGTGGTGTTGGTGTGAGACTTCTTGCCAAGCGAGAAAGGGTTCTGCTGCTATATGTAAAATTTAACTCTCGTCGGTCAACACATATGGCACACTTCGGCATCTTTGCCTAAATTTAATATCACCTACCCTTCCCCGCCAGAGCCCATTGACTATAATGGGACCCGGCAGGGATCCAGCCTGTTTCCGGCATTAGTGTCGGGTTTCGGCTGGACAAAAACACTGCTGGCAGTAGTATTTGTCCAGCAAATCTCGGCACTAATGCTAAAAAGAGGACGGATACCCACCGGGACCCATTATAGTCAATAGGGCCTAACGGTGCTGTGGCAGTTTCTGGTTATGCCAGATGCAATGAACTCCAGCAGGCTGTTCCTCTGCCGGAACAGAGTTGTAATTGCACCTGCTCACCGCTGCAGTTGTGACGGCGAGCAGGTAAACTTGCTTGTTGGACAAAGAGAGTAGCCAGCATATCCACCAGAGTAAGCTAGACAAGGGTATAAAATGGCCTATCTTTCTTAACCTATCCACAATGACTCAAATTTTATCCCGTTCCCCAACTTGGCAACTTGACAATTTGACAAGTCTATGGATCTGTAAAGGTCTTAAAGTGGTTGTCCAGACTACAAATATCAGTGACCTACCTTCATTATAGGTCATCAATATCAGGTCAGTGGGAGTCCTACACCCAGGATCCCCACCATTTAACTATTTTGGGCAGCTGTGGTGCCAGAAACTATACAGTGTACAGATTGGAAGCAGAAGGTGCGATACACTTAATAGCTTCCTGCTCAGGCAGCTGCCTGAAAAAGCTTATCGATGGGGGTTCTGAGTGTCCAACCCCCACTGTTCTGATATTAATGACCATTTCTGAGGATAGGTCCTGGAAAACCTCTTTAACTGACCAAAAGTTAAGGCACTAGAGTCTAATGGTGGACACGCCACTTGTCCCAATAAGCCTCTCCACATTTTACACATTTTAGTGATACCCAGATGACCAGACAACTTGCTACCTTCAAATGGGATCCCGGCAAACGTCAATTGCTTCTCAGTATGCTTTTATTTATTCATTTGTCATAATTACATGACGCGTTTCGGCAGAATAGCCTTTATCAACAAGGGTACATGCTTGGGGTTAATGCTATTCTTATATAACAAAATTCAAACGGAACACAAGTGACGTCAGACGATGTGTCTATGAAACAATGTAAAGCAATAATCAGAACACAATAAACTATAAGCGCGCTATCTCATAATCACGGTTCAAGCCTCTAGGATGAATAAATAAAAGCATACTAAGAAGCAATTGAGGTCTGCCGGGATCTCCTTTGATGTTACATGTGGAGTTCGCTCCTTCTCGCTGCAGCGCGCACACCGTGGTCGAGTACCGGCTGATTTGAACTATTAACTTGCTACCTTGACACTCAAAAAGAACAGTGCACCTAAAATTTCCAGGAACATTACCCTGCCACAATTTTATCAGGAGGATTGGTAGAAGAAGGTACAGGAGTTTCCGCGTGTTGTTGTAGAAAACCACAAGAAAGGTTTTTTGAACCTGGATGGAAGATGATGACAAAATCAAACATATAGAAAAAAAGGTCCATCTAGCTTCCTGGGGTTAAAGGGGTTGTCTCACTTCAGCAATTCGCATTTATCATGTAAAAAAGTTAATACAAGGCACTTATTAATGTATTGTGATTGTCCATATTGCCTCCATTGCTGGCTTGATTCATTTTTCTATCACATTATAAACTGCTCTTTTCCAGGGGTTGTGACCATTCTGAAATCCAGCAGCAGTGGTCGTTCTTGCACACTATAAAAAAAAATCCGGCCTATACACACTCCCGCAGTCCCCACCACTAGAGAGGCCTGCACCTTTTCCTATAGTGTGTAAGCATGGCCACTGCTGCTGAGAACTTGGTGCCCTCCAACCAGTCCTTTCTCTTTTCTAAGGCCCTTTTTGCAAACAACTCACAATTACCCACATCATACAGTAGTTTAATTATGCAGTAGAAAACTTTCTTAAGAAGAATGCACATGTATGCAACTTAGTGTCCTCAGAATCATTTTGCGAATGTACAGCCTTTGCTCCCACATCAGAGGAGTCTAACTTAATGATAAATAAAAATAACTTAACATCTGGATGTCTCAGGATAGGGCCAGAAGAGAATAAATTCTTGAGGGTAGAAAATTCTGTTAGGTTTGAGGCTACTCCTGATTGCATTATCTAAGTAGCTCCCCAGGTAATCACCCTTTATCCCCTATACAAGGATCTGGACTTCGCTGCAGGGAAACAACCTGGCCACTACCTCTTAGAGTAGTCTCAGTTCAAGTGACTGCTGACCTATGGGAGTCAAGGAACACAGGTGCAGGGCAAAACCATAATAAGTGAAGGACTGGTGTCTGGGCAGGCAGAGTACTTGAAATCCAATAAACAGACCAAGGTCTGAGCAGGCAGCTCTGGTGAAAACAGGAACAAGCCAAGGTCAGGTTCATGGAGCAAGCAAACAAACATAGCATACCTTAGCATTAATCTAGCAAACTAGAAGCTATTTCTCAGGCATCTTCCCCCCTCAGATGCCTAAAGTACCCAAGGTAACCATTGGCTGGGGAAGATTAAAGTGCATGCACACTGGCCCTTTAAGAGCCAGAGGGAGCACACGTCTGCCAGCAGGAAGCAGGCCTCAGTCTGCGTGGAAGGAGCATAGCTACCCTCGTGGCTTGGACTGCCAGGCAAGAAGAGGAAGACACCGGGAGGATCGAGCCAACGGAGACCTGCAGCTATGGAGCAAGTGAGCAGGCGGCGACTGCCAGCAGGAGAGGTGACTGCCAGCAGGAGAGGAGCGGCAGTGGGCACAGACTGCTGCCATAACAGTACCGCCCTCCTTATGCCCCATTTTCTTTGGTCCAGATTATTGCAAAAACTTCTTTATTAGGATTGGTGTATTAATATTTTCAGCAGATTCCCAGAATCTTTCCTCTGTGCCCTAACCTTTCCAATTCACCAAATAGTAGTTTTTACTTCCCTTCTTCTTAACATCCAGGATGCTCTTAACTTCAAATTCATTTTGCAACAACAGATGATCTGGACCATCAAAAAAGCACTAAAGGTGAGACACACACAGCATATAACAGATCAAAATTGTAGGAGGGTACCTTAAAACGAATATTCTTAGAAGACAACCAGACCTTGTCCCCAGGAGAGAAGAGCCGCAGCACTGCATTTCTTGTCTGCAGATTTTTTCAAAAAGCTGATGCTTTTAGGCAGTTTTAGTCTCTTACCATATCTGTAGAAAATTTCTGAAAGCATCTTCTGCAGCTGGTACATCAGAGTAGATGGCAATGGGCAGAGGAGTATGTAGGTGTTTGTCATAGATAATGAACAATGGTGACTTGCCTGTAGCTTTACTTGAGTGGTTGTCGGAAAATGTAGCTCAAAGAAGCAGGGATACCCAGTTGTCTAGAACAAGTTGTCTTTGTCAGTACAAAGTGTTGAGGCAGGACGTGTAGCCGTAAAATGTGTTCAACCAACAGACTGGCAAGTTTTCCTGTAGAAGGAAGCCCAGATAACGAAACAAAGTGTTGGAAAAGTGTCTACCACCATCCAAAGATGGAGGTAAATCAGTAAAAAAGTCCATCCTTCTATGTTACTATAGAGCATCTGGTATGGGTAAAGGAAGGAGTAGACCTGCAGGCCTCTGTCTTGGAGACTATTTTTGAACACATATCACACAGGAAGCAACAAAGTCTTGGATATCTTAGAGAAGGGTAGGCCACTAGTAGTATCTGCAAATGTGTGTCTTAGGAAGACCTGAATGTCCCTCAAGTTTAGCTTTATGCACCTAGGTAAATATCTGCTTTATTTTGGCCAAAGAAATATATTTCTTTCCAGGACAGGTGGCACGGAGATAATTCTGGTGGGATCAGTAATATGCTGGGACTTTTCCATTCTGTCAGCAGAAGAGTCAAAAGAATGAGAGAGGGCATCATATGCTGTAAGGCTAGATCAAAATGGGCAAAAAAAAGTGAGCATCTGTCCTGGCAAGGATTAAGTCACTGAGCGTTGTATTCAAGTAGGTTGGCACTGCAGGTAAGATCATGTGGTCGCGTCATAGGATCAGCATCCCATGTAGCACTGGTAATAATGGACCGCCACTCACTTCCAGTAATTTTCAATGATTGCCTTTATTGTTACATATATTCCCCTGTGACGCGTTTCAACACTTCCCGTGTCTTTGTCAAAGACACGGGAAGTGTCGAAACGCGTCACAAGGGAATATATGTGACAATAAACACAATCATTGAAAATTACTGGAAGTGAGTGCCGGTCCATTATTACTAAGTCCCTGAGCTGTCTGGAAATGGGTGAAGTTCTTGTGATCCGTGTATAAGACGACAAGGTGAGACAGGCACCCTGTAGTAGATGACATCACTCCTCAGAGCGAACTTGATGGCAAGCGGTTCTCTATCCCTAATAGAGTAGTTCCGTTTTGCTGGGCAGAAGGACTTGGAGAAAAAAACATAGGTGACCATCTTCCTAGAGGGGTAACACAGGGGTAATGTCTACTCCGGCTCCCACAGAGGATCCATCTACTTCCAAGAAAAATTATTTGTAGACATCTAGATGGTGCAGAATCTAAGTAGAAGAGAAGGAAAGACAAGAATAAGCTTAAGTCCTTGGTGTTCATTCCTTACCGTTCACCCCCTTCTGGGTAAGAGCAGATATGGGGGCAGTAAGGGTAGAGAAGTGAGGGAAAAGTTGCATTAGTAATTGATGAAACCTAGGAACTGCTATACAGCACACATGCCTAAGGGACGAAGCCAGTCCAGAACTACAGCCAGCTTCTTAGGCTACTTTCACATACACAAATTCCTTTCTGGTTTTGAGATCCATAAGAGGATCTCAAGACTGAAGGAAAACACTTCAGTTTGTCCCCATTCATTGTCAATGGGGACTAAACTGAACAAACCGGAACGGAGTGCATCAGAATGCATTCCGTTCTGGTTTGTTGCAAGCAGCGGTTTTGTGTCCGGCATGGGAAACTGAACAAGCCGGATCCAAAAACCATGTAAGTCAATGGCGTCCAAAAAATATGGATCCGGCGCCAATTGACTTTGACAATGGTTTTAGTGCGAGATCTGGTTTCTTCATTTTCGATGTAATACAATAGAGTTTGTTCTGAACTGATGCAGCTGATATTTTTCTAACAGAAGCGTTTTGCTGTGGTTTTGAGATCCCCTGACGGATCTGAAAACCGGACAGCATAAACGCTTATGTGAAAGTAGCCTCAGGGCCCATTTCAAGACCGAAATCTGAAATTATATAGCCCAGGAAGGGTAGGGAGGTCTTTTCAAAAAGACATTTCTAGCATACAATGTACTTTCCTGTAGACATTGTAATGTAGAACAGTGAGAACATGTCTCTGATGCAATATCAGGCCAGGATAGAAAATCAGCATATCGTCCAGGTAGACCACAACACAGACATAAAGCAGATTACGGAAGACATCATTGATGAATTGCTGAAATACAGCAGGAGCACTACAAAAGCCAAAGGGCATGACAAGATACTCATAGTGCCCATTACAGGTGTTAAAAGTGGTCTTCCATCCACCCCCCTCAAGTAAGTCGATCAAGTTGTTGTAAGTCCTTTAGAGATGCAGTTTTGTGAATACCCCCATGCCACAAAGCCTATCAAACAGTTCAGGGATAGCTGCAAAGGATTTTATTCAGTTCACTGTAAACAATACCCAACCATAGAGAATCATCCTTCTTCTTGAAAGAAAAAAGTGTCCCCAGCCATTGAGGAGAATTTATAGACGAATCCCCTCTCAAGGTTTTCTTTAATATAGTCTATCATAGCCTGGATCTCAGGCAAAGGTACCTGTAACAGGTATACACAGCCACGTTGAGGTGTGGTGCCAGGCAGATGGGACAGGCATATTTGCAGTTCAGTCCTATTCAAGTAGGGCTGATACTGAGGCAGGGTCTCTACTTCATTGTTGTCAAATAGTATAAAACACTTAATCACCAGTCCACAAATGATTGTGCTGCGAGTCCGATGGGTGTTGCGGGATCAAACACACTTTCACAATTTATACATACACAAGTTCGGAAAAAAAGCAGTTTTCTTTTTCCCTTCTGAAAGAGACCAGAGGTCTGCAGATATCCTGCTGCTAGATATCCTGCTGCTAGATATCCTGCAACTTGTAAAAAGGAAACTAATAGTGAAATACCGTAGGGCTACACAAACCCCTATTGCACAGATTGTACTCACAGCAAGTCTGGTAATTGCAGGCCTATCAAAATATCATCCGCAACTCTGTTTGTTCCCGGCATTTATATTATCGCTTCCACACTTGCATGCAGGGGTCAGCCACGGACTTTACAACACCAAGCACCGAAGGGAAGTATTGTTTCTCCAATCCTTCTTTTACTCAAAGGTTTCTGCAAACACAAGCCGCTCCCACCATAGTGAAGCTCCGGTATCTTTATAAAAGTTTTATTTTGTACATACTTACAAACATCTTCTTTTAAAAAAGCATTAAAACAATCCCAGCATTTTTTCTCCTGCCCTGTTGTCAAATAGGTCTGCAAAACTCGCATAAGACAGAGACAGACCTACTAGATTCTGTAGAACTTGTTCTATTAGGACAGGCCGAACCAAAGCCAGACAGCAAAATTGACATCTGGGACCCCAGTGCAGAATCTGAAAACTGTCCCAGTCAATCACAAGAGTATGGAATCAAAGCCATTGCAACCCCAACAGGAGAGGACACGTCTACTCAAAATGACCCTTGCTCCCACAGAAGAGACATAGGTTACATCTGTGCTGACACTCCCCCTCGGACAAATTGACTCTGTCCAGTTTCATAGGTCCTCTAGTAGAAACAGAATTAAGGACTTCTGAAATGAGGGTGCCAGTCTTGTGGTTTTCCTCTCCAGTGCAGACTACCCGAGACGCTCACTGAACCGAATATCAATGCAAGTGACAAGAGTAATCAGGTCATCCAGGGTAGCTGGCACATCTCATGATGCCAGTTCATCCTTGATGGGATGTGCCCAGTCTGTCCTAGAAGGCAGCCACCTGGGCCTTGTTCCAGGATAGCTGGAGGTGAGGGTATGGAACTCTATGACATACTTTCCACAGTTAGATTGCTTTGACAGATTCGCAGCAAACAAGAAGTAAGGGTACTTTCACACTTGCGTTTTTCTTTTCGGGCATTGAGTTCCGTCAAAGGGGCTCAATACCGGAAAAGAACTGATCAGTTATATCCTAATGCATTCTTAATGGAGAGAAATTCATCCAGGATGCATCAGGATGTCTTCAGTTCAGTCACTGAACGGCGTTCTGGACGGAGATAATACCGCAGCATGCAGCTTCCGGTCTGCGCATGCGCAGACGTTTAAAACTGTAAAAAAAAAGCAGAGAGACGGATCCGTTCTTGCAATGCATTTGTGAGACAGATTCGGATCCGTCTACAAATGCATTAAGTTTACATCCAGATCCGACAAGTGTGAAAGTACCCTAACAGAAGCTGTCTGACCGGGTTCTTCAAAGACCTTGCGAAAAGTTGCTAGAAAGTCACATTGATTATAGATTAGATGATTGCTCCATTCCCAGAGAGGAGTGACCCAGTCTAATGCTTCTCTGAAAAGAAGGGACACCAGGAATGGTAATTTAGATTATTCTGGAAACTGATGAGCAAGCAACTCTAAGTGAATGGTACACTGGTTCAGGAACCCATGGCAGGACTTTGGATCCTTCTCAAAACATGGCGGCAGAGGCAGGCTGGAACCTCTAGAAGCTGGCTGTGGCGCAGATGCTGCAGCTTGAGAAGGCAGAACCGGAAAGGAAGCTTCCAACAAGCAGAGATAGTGTTCAAGTATAGTAGGAGTTGCTCCTAGTGACCAAGTTGACTAGAGGGATCCATGGCCTGAGCAAACAATAATGAAACGCGTGTGGACACACTGTTTCACTTAAACAGATTTGGCTTGGGGCTACTGCTAAGAGCATTATCTAAGTGGCTCCCTAGATGTTCACCCTTTAACACCTATACAGGGATCTGGACTTTGATGTAGGGGAACCACCAGGCCACTACCTCAGTTCAAGTAACTGTTGACCCACTGGGGTCAAGAGACATCATTCCAGACATTGAGGGATCAGGCAAAACTATAGTCAGGGACAAGCAGAGGTCAGGGCAGGAAGAGTACACGTAACACAGCTAGTACAATAAAAATGTCTCATAATTGTTTAGCTATAGGACACACATTTGTTTTTTTATTTGTCCCTCTATGATGTTCTGATTCAGCATCCGAATGGCCTACATGGAGAAACTCTTCCTCATTCTCTCGGTATTAGCTTTCAAAATGCGGTAAAGTTTCCCAGATCACAGGAGACAAAACAGACCGTTATTTGGGTGTCTGTGGTCTTTCACCACCTTCATGGCCATGGTCAAGCACCTCTCATTATAAATGAGCTGCAAATCAGGAAGGTGAGGGCGGATTATTCGCTCGGCCGAGCGCATCACCCTATGAAGTGCCCTGCTGTCCTGTTTTTGGCTACTACCGAACCTGGCTGTAATGTTTCCTATTGGGATACTCTCGGTGACACAGGTGTATACGTTTTTTAGTATCCTGAGGGGTAGTCTGAAATCCCTCAGGCGTCTGAGATGATAAAAACGCAGACGAAACTTCTTTAACAAGAAGTTGATATGACTACCCCAAGTTAATTCTTGTATAATATGCACACCTAGGTATTTAAAACTGGCTCCATGCTCCCCATTAATGCTACAGGGTGAAAGATCCTTTTCCGCTTCTTGCTGAAATTCACCACCATGTCCATTGTTTTGCTGACATTCAGACTGAGATGGTTACCTCGGCATCAGGTTACCAAGTGATTGATCCCCTCTAGTTAGGCCGCCTCGTGCATGTTAGAACACCCTACAGGCAGAGAGAGGCATTGCAAGGAGGAAGAAGGCCTCAGACTGCGTGGAAAGTGTATCGCTATTTTGGCAGCTGGGACTGCTAGGCAGGAAGTTGCTACTTAAGCCCTGCTTCTCTGAAGCAGGTGAGCAAGTTGGCAGATGTGCCTACCTGCAAGAGAGGAGTGGCGGTGGGCCTTGACCCTCACCATTACAATTCCATGCATCTCCCTCATGAATCCTGATAAGAATAACGGCTCCCATAAGGTACATTTCAGAGATGATGACTGAATTTGAGTACATCACGTAATTATGAGATTAGAGTTAGAGGATAGCAGTTATGTATGGTGATTCTATTAAGTCATCTGTAGTCAATACAAGGACAAAAATTTCCACCTTTCTTGTCCCAAAAAAAAGTTCCCAGCAGGGAACTTGGGGGAATGAATAAATCCCTTCTTCAGGTTCTACTTGATATACTGCTCCATCGCGCTGATCTCAGGAGCAGTCAAGAAGTAAATCCTCTCCTTGGGAGTCTTAGAACTGGGAATTAAGTCAATGGAACGGTCCTATTCTCTATGAGGGAGACAATATTGGCCGCCTTTACACAAAAAAAGCATAAGCAAATTCACAATACTCTGCAGGCAGTCCAGGTAAACTTTATTTATATGCCTTTCCCTATTGTATTAATTGTCCAGAACCCCAATCCATTACTGAAAATTGGTTAAGAAGGAGAACGTACTAAGAAAAAGAAATTGTCTCAAAGCCAATAATTCTGCCAACTTAAAAGGGATGTCCGCTTTTTAATATTGATGACCTATCCTCAGGATAGGTCATCAATATCAGATCTGCAGGGGTCCAACTCCCGGCACCCCCACGATCAGCTGTTTGAAAAGAAGGCAGTGCTCGCCATATCGTCTCTGTTTACTTGCTCGCCACACCAATTGCAGTGGTGAGCAGGTGTAATTACAAGTATGGCGTCCCCATTCACTTCTATGGGTCTGTTCAAGTGAATACTACAGAGTTGTCTCATAGAAGTGAATGGGGACACCATACTTGTAATAACACCTGCTCACCATTATAGTCAATGGGGCCGGAGCGGACTTCTGCCAGCATGGTGGACTTGAGGTAGCACGGATCCGGTTGGCTTTTCCCCCGCGGAAAAGGCTGCCTCAAGTGTGAAAGTAGCCTTACACACACAAATTATGCTGCAGTCGCAACACAATAAGCAATAATGTACTCAGTACATGCAGCTTGAATACAGTGAGACTTAAAGGGCTTCTGTCACCCCCACTGACGAATTTTCACTAGCTGACATTAGCTACTTGCTAATGTCAGCTGAGTTCAAACATATGTTTAATATCTTTTTTTCTTTTTTCAATCTTCTAAAAAACTTACTTTTGTTATATGTAAATTAGCTTCGCTACCAGCAAGTTGGGCGGGTACTTGCTGGTAGTCGCCGCATCTTCATGGCCTTGAACGCCTCTTCTTTTGATAGACAGGCGCTCCTCTCGCTGCCTGCTAGCTGCCTGCGCTGGCCGCTGGTCTTTAGTCGGCAAGTGCCTGAGTGAGGACGCTGCTAGCGCTCGTCCTCAGTGCGCCTGCCGAGCGTCAGCGTCAGAGAGACGCCGCATCCCAGGATGCCGGCGTCTCTCTTCCGGGTGTAGCGCTGACGCCATCGGCGCAGGCGCACTGAGGACGGAGCGCCTAAGCGAGCGTCCTTCACTCAGAGCGCCTGCGCCGACTAAAGACCGAGACGGCGCAGGCGCGGGATTGCAGCTGCAGACAGGGCCAGCGAGAGGAGGAGAGCGCGCTGGCCCTGTCTATCAAAAGAAGAGGGGGCGTTCCAAGGCCATGAAGATGCGGCGGCTACCAGCAAGTACCCGCCCAACTTGCTGGTAGCGAAGCTAATTTACATATAACAAAAGTAAGTTTTTTAGAAGATTGAAAAAAGAAAAAAAGATATTAAACATATGTTTGAACTCAGCTGACATTAGCAAGTAGCTAATGTCAGCTAGTGAAAATTCGTCAGTGGGAGTGACAGAAGCCCTTTAAGCATGCGCACTGCAACTCCAAGATTGACAAGTACAGTACTCGGCTATTTCTGGTATTCCCAAAGTGTCCATGAGTGTCAGTACACATACCTGGCTCCATTCAAACATGGGGCAAGGGACACCCATGCTTGTGATTAGTGGGGCTCCCAGCTGTTGGGCACCCACCAGAAGTTGTGAATTTGGTACAAGCCCTTTAGAAAAGGTGTATTTCTATTTCTATTAGGAAAGATAAAATGGCTGAACACTTTTCTAAAGATAGAACATGAAGGCTAGGGAAATTTGAGGAAAGGCTGGTGACTATCTGGAATTACAGTTAGTAATTGTAGACGCAGGAGAGACTGTGAGAAACAAGATTTGCTCGTCTGACAAAACAAAGAATGGACATTTTGGCCTCAATTCTAAGTGTCATGTCTGGAGGAAACCAGGCACTGCCCAATACTATCCCTACAGTGAAGTGGTGGCACCATGCTGTGGGTGTGATTTTCAGCATCTGGGACAGGGAGACCAGTGAGAGAGAAAGCTGAATGGAGCAAAATACAGAGATATTCTGAACAAAAACCTGATCCAGAGTGCTCTGAACCTCAGACTGGGCAGAAGGTTCACCTTCCAAAGAGACAATGACCCTAAGCATACAGGAAATACAACACAGGAGGCAGTGGCTTAGGGACAACTCTGTGAATGTCCTTGAGTGACCCAGCTAGTACCCTGACTTGAACCCAATAGAATATCTCTGGAGAGATCTGACAATGGCTGTCCACTGATGGGCCCCCTCCATCCTGACACAGCTTGAGCAGATCTGCAGAAAAGAATGGCAGAAAATCCACAAATCCAGGTGCGCAAGCCTTGTGGCATCATACCCAAGAAGACTGGAGGCTGTGAATAAAGGGTCTGAATACTTATGTCAATGCAAAATTTTAGTTTTTCCTTTTAAATAAATTAGCAAAAATTGCTAATATTCTGTTTTCACTTTGTCATCATGGGATATTGGGTGCAGAATGATGTGGGAAAATGTGAACTTTTTTAACTTTAACACAAGGCTGCAATGTAACAAAATGTGAAAAAGAGAAAGGGTCTGAAGACTTTCCGAATGCACTGTAATGCAAGTATAACAAACCTAGTGCCTTAGACCTTTCCACTCTGTTAATAAGAAGCCAAGAATAATGACATCAGAATAGGAAGTCATGTTTACTTGTTAATGGTGGTGACATTGTGAGCGAATGCAAAAACGTTCACTGTCCGATGAATCATCAGGTCCAGAATTTTACAGATAAAACTGATTATGTGCAATAATAAGAAATCATCTAAACTCCTGCCATGTGACTGTGAATTTGGGAAATTTTACGATGTTTTTGATGTAAATAACAACACGAAGTATTGCTGATCATTTCCGCTATTCCATGGAGACACTTCTATGTCTTCTTGGAAGGAATGGGGCAGAGGGTTGCAGACCACACAGTCACTGTGATACAGCAGCTTTGTGATAAGTCCGGCCCTCCGTCTGTGGGTGTCCTTATGCTGTTTACTAGTGAAAGAGGAAGTAACTTTTACATAGAAAATTGAAGTGAAAGAGCCCTTACTCAAAAGCACCTCTTCCAGTCTATAAATAAGCAACGGGGTTAGGAGACGTTATTATAAGACACTAAGAAGCATGATTAAAATAATGCGGTTCCCAGGTTATAAGTGGCATTGTGGTTTTAAGTGTTTTTTTCAAAGTCAAGTTTGAAAAAATTAAATCAACCATTAATTTGGTTGCAATATTGTGGACAATACTTACAAAACCAGTATACCAGTAGGAGGTTTTAGATGTAGCAATAAAAGCAGGCAGTATGACACGATAGGGAATTGACAGGAATAAGTGAAGTCAGTTTACTTAACTCTACATTACTGTAATTTTCTGTAAATTTACCAAATGTCACACTGTGTTTGAAAAATTTGTTGCATCTCTGAACATAATTTTATCGAGAGATGTTACTCCAGTTTTTGTATGCCTACCCCTACTGGACTAGATTGTGACATTAGTAAAACTGATATGCACCTAATGAACTTAACAAGCCATGCTCATGTCACGCTCGTGTGTGGGAGGAAAACACCACACCAAGCATAGGAGGGAAAGGGGATACCAGAATAAGGAAACTAGGGAAGGAAGATAGACACCTACTAGAGAAAACCCTAACTCCAGTCCTGACAGGCTACCAGTATGAACAGGCCCCCCCAAAGGTAGGCAAGTTCATACACCGTATACCTAGAATCTTATCTCACCCTTAGGACCCTGGAACTAATGTCAGGACTGAGTCTACCTGTTCCTCTAAAGGGAAAGACGAATAGGAGTCTCCCTCAGGTCTAATGACAAACAACAGGGAAAGGCAACACACACATATATAATAAACAAAATACAAAAGGAAAAGGAAACACTTATCTTTAATGAAGCTTTGGTAGCACCAGGAACTCAGCCGAGAACCAAACACAAGCTAACCACAAGTCCAACAGAAGCTATAAACTGCATTGCATAGTGGGAGAAACAACAATAAATAGAGAAGGTAAAATGACCACAATAACCACACCTTTGGAAAATAAGGTGTGGAAAGCACCAAAAACAACACAGGCGTCGCTTGATCCAAAAGGAAAACATGTCAGCTCAAATCATGTGTTGCAAGTCTCACAAATCTCCTGCCACATGTCGCAGAAACATCCGTATGTCTCGCAACGTCCGTGACAGTACCCCCCCTTCTAAGGGTGAGCTCCGCGCACCCAGGACCAACCTTATCCGGATGAGACCTGTGAAAGGCTTTCAACAAACGACTGGCATTCACGTCAGATGCCTACATCCTCTCCTCTGGTCCATAACCCTTCCAGTGAACAAGATACTGAAGAGATCTTCGGAAAACTCGAGAGTCAATAATCTTGGCGATCTGGAATTCCAAACTAACGCCATGACAGGAGTGGGTTGCAAGGGGGACGACTCCAAAGGTTCAACATATCTCTTCAACAAAGATTTGTGAAACACATTATGAATTTTCTGAGCCTGAGGAAGTTCAAGACGAAAAGCTACAGGATTACTAATGGCAGTGATCTTATATGTACCAATAAACCTTGGACCCAACTTCCAAGAAGGAACCTTCAACTTAATATTTCTTGTGGACAACCACACAAAATCACCCACGCTTAGGTCAGGACCATGCATATGTTTCCTGTTTGCCACACGTTTATACTTGTTGCCCATATTCATCAAGTTATTTCGAATTTTCCGCCATATAGAAGACAATGATGATGAAAAACGTTCCTCCTCAGGGATACTGGAAGTATCCAAACCAGAGAATGTCCCAAATTAAGGGTGAAACCCATATGCCCCAAAAAACAGCGACTTACCAGTGGTCTCCTGTCTACGATTATTTATGGCAAACTCTGCCAAATAATAATGATGGAGGTACACTAACATAAAATAACAAACTTTATTGGTCAATTTTATTAAAACACTGGGGTAAATACACTATACCAACTAACCCCTAATGCTCACTTGTGTCAGCAACTTGCCCAGGGGCTTATGGTCAATATAGTGTGTGGCTATTGGATAAAATTGTTCAAGAGACCACACTTGCCCCACAAGAGCAAGTCACTCACTGTATCACTAGCAAAGGGATGGATATTAAAGGCAGGTAAGTAAAGCCCAGAACAGCACTGGGACTAACACACTGAGCAATGGACAGTGGCGCGCATAACTGTCCCTGCAAAAAAGGTGCTCAGTGCAAACTAAAAAGGACCTTCTGACCTGATGTTAGCCAGCCTCTTGTCAGTACCCTAAGTTACTACCGTAAAATATAACTAGGCTTGACGCGTTTCAATGCAGCTGAGCTGCATTTCATCAGGAGCCAGAGCACAAAACCATATAATCAGCACGTGGGTGGCAAAATTTATCACACAACCATGTGCTGATGAAAATGAGCCTGCCACGGTCACCGCAGGAAGTGTTGGATGTGACCGTAAAAACTGCCCAGGACAGAAGGCAAAAAGCTACCTGATGCCAGGGTCTCTAGTGTGAGAATTGGCACATTAATTGATTTCTATAGCCCTACCTGAGCTCACCACCTCTAGTATTGAGGGGCAGAGTGCTAATGTGCAGCAATTCCGCTATGTGATGGCCGCGAAGCAGCTCACAGAACGCCGAAAGTAATAGGTATAACCCCGCCCCTTAGGACCGCCCACCGTACTGTCGGCCAATCAGCGTCTCCATGAACGATTCGCCGGCAGAGGGATTGAGCCAGGTGAGTCGCAGGGGGAAGCGCATAGCGCCCAGGATAATACAGGGGACATATACAGCGGCTATAGTAATGAAACATCAGCACAATAACCACATGCGGAACCAAGAGACCCAATATAGTAGAGGGACATCAAATTACTATTGAACATAAAAATGACATAGGAACATTACGCAAAGAGTATGGAAATCACAGTCATATACCCTGGAATGGGACCAGACCGCACTATAATCACAGAGGTTAAAGGTGCCAGATCACACAAGCCATATACAGGCCTGATCGTAAAGTGCCCAAATATTAGGTATATGATAGTAATCAGGGCCCCAAAACCACCCAAAATCAGGGGCAAAACCCAAGGATTGAAAGAATTGGCAAATTCCCATGAGAGAGGGGTATCACGCCATCAGTCTGCAAAGTTATTGAATGAATGGAATGAAAGATATAGCGTCATTCAAACCATGGGGTTTGATTGTATTTAATGTAAAAATCCATCTTGCCTCTTTTTGCAGAAGGATACGGTCCCAATCACTGCCCTTATATTCATCTTAATAAAATCAATTCCTTGAAATTTCACAGACAATGCTCTACCGCCATGGTATTCTGAGACATGAGGAGCGACAGGTGTATCTTTTGCCTTCATAATGTCGCCAATGTGTTCACCGATCCGGCGCCTCAGCTCCCGTTTTGTCTTACTGACATATTTAATGCCGCAGACACAGGACAGCAAATATATCACGCCTACTGATTTGCAGTTGGTGAACAACCTGATATAGAAAGTTTTATCAGAGGAGCTGTCAGTGAAACTTTTTGATCGATCAATGTAGGCGCAGAATTTGTAGGAACCACACGGGAAAGTTCCTGCAAGTGAACTGCGTAGACAGGTATTTTGTACAGGACCTTGGTATAGGCTATGTACAAGCATGTCTCTTACATTCTGGTTACAACGGTATGTAACGGCTGGGCTAGATGGAATAAATTTGCCAATGTCTGGGTCCGATTTCAGAATGTCCCAATTGTCAGCCAGGACTTGACGCACAGCCGTGTGTACGCTATCAAATGTCCCAATGATCCTAATAGTATCCTGACCAATGTCCTTACTCTTACGAGGGATAAAAACTGAATGCAATGATGTGGAGGTGCCAACTTCTAATATTTTATTCAGAATAGAACACATATCACGGAACAAAAGTTTAAACTGAGAAAATGTACCATTTTAAGGGAAAAATATGTTGATTCAGAATTTCATGGTGTCAACAAATCCCAAAAAAGTTGGGACAAGGCCATTTTCACCACTGTGTGGCATCTCCCCTTCTTCTTACAACACTCAACAGACGTCTGGGGACCGAGGAGACCAGTTTCTCAAGTTTAGAAATAGGAATGCTCTCCCATTCTTGTCTAATACAGGCCTCTAACTGTTCAATCGTCTTGGGCCTTCTTTGTTGCACCTTCCTCTTTATGATGCGCCAAATGTTCTCTATAGGTGAAAGATCTGGACTGCAGACTGGCCATTTCAGTACCCGGATCCTTCTACTACGCAGCCATGATGTTGTGATTGATGCAGAATGTGGCCTGGCATTATCTTGTTGAAAAATAAAGGGTCTTCCCTGAAAGAGATGACGTCTGGATGGGAGCATATGTTGTTCTAGAACCTGAATATATTTTTCTGCATTGATGGTGACTTTCCAGACATGCAAGCTGCCCATGCCACACGCACTCATGCAACCCCATACCATCAGAGATGCAGGCTTCTGAACTGAGCGTTGATAACAACTTGGGTTGTCCTTGTCCTCCTTGGTCCGGATGACATGGCGTCCCAGATTTCCAAAAAGAACTTCGAATCGTGACTCATCTGACCACAGAACAGTCTTCCATTTTGCCACACTCCATTTTAAATGATCCCTGGCCCAGTGAAAACGCCTCAGCTTGTGGATCTTGCTTAGAAATGGCTTCTTCTTTGCACTGTAGAGTTTCAGCTGGCAACGGCGGATGGCACGGTGGATTGTGTTCACTGACAATGGTTTCTGGAAGTATTCCTGAGCCCATTCTGTGATTTCCTTTACAGTAGCATTCCTGTTTGTGGTGCAGTGTCGTTTAAGGGCCCGGAGATCACGGGCATCCAGTATGGTTTTACGGCCTTGACCCTTACGCACAGAGATTGTTCCAGATTCTCTGAATCTTCGGATGATGTTATGCACAGTTGATGATGATAGATGCAAAGTCTTTGCAATTTTTCGCTGGGTAACACCTTTCTGATATTGCCCCACTATCTTTCTGTGCAACATTGTGGGAATTGGTGATCCTCTACCCATCTTGGCTTCTGAGAGACACTGCCACTCTGAGAAGCTCTTTTTATACCCAATCATGTTGCCAATTGACCTAATTAGTGTTAATTGGTCTTCCAGCTCTTCGTTATGCTCAAATTTACTTTTTCCAGCCTCTTATTGCTACTTGTCCCAACTTTTTGGGGATTTGTTGACACCGTGAAATTTTGAATCAACATATTTTTTCTTTAAAATGATACATTTACTCGGAATAAACGTTTGATCTGTCATCTACGTTCTATTACAAATAAAATATTGACATTTGCCATCTCCACATCATTGCATTCAGTTTTTATTCACAATTTGTTTAGTGTCCCAACTTTTTTGGAATCCGGTTTGTATTTTATTTTACCGTACCTCCATCATTATTATTTAACTTTGTCTAATTGAGGACGCATACCACAGCACCGTTATCTTCGTTAGTTTCAAACTCTGCTGAAGACAAAAACGAGGACCATTCCTCTTGGTTCTCAGAGACAAACATCTTAAGTAAGTCTCCAAACTCTGATTAGTGCGCTCCGTCTATCCAAAGACAGTTGCACCCCCAGCCAAGTACAGAACGCCTTCCAGAATCTGGACATAAACTGAATCCCAGGATCCAAGACCACGTCAGAGGGAATGCTATGAAGATTCACAATGTTGTCAACAAACACTTGTGCAAGTGTTTTAGCATTAGGTAGGCCAGACAATGCTATAAGATGCACCATTTTACTAAAACGATCAACTGCCACCAGAATAACTGTCTTTCCAGACTAATAAGTCTACTTTCATACTCGAAAATATACGATGGAGAGGGACATTAAAACAAAAACATTAAATATTTTATTTATGTATCATAATTATAAAATTGGGGTAGTATGCGCTAAAGGCCAACTACAACCTAGGTAAATAATTATGACTAATATGGGGGCTTCGCGTGGTGAATGTATGTTGTGACACCATGACAGATCAGATGAGTCTCCCACACTCAAGCAACTAGCACTACGCATTCACTACACATAGTTACAACATAGGACCAAGTGTGTGATAAACGCAGAATGAACTGGCAAAAAAAGGGGGCTATTTTGTCAGCACTACTAACATGAACAGGAGATGGCAGCACACATAGCCATCCCTGTACTAGTCACGATAAAGGATAGGGTGCTAAGCTGAAACACTTATAGTAGCCTTATGGTGCAGTTGGAAGCACACCTATAGGGTGTATTGACTCCAGCTAAACCTAATACAAATGCTCAACACGTTTTCATGCACGAATAGTGCACTTCATCAGGTGCAAAGAAGCACCGCTTGTCTATTGTCAGCTAGCGGTGTGAGCTCATAAAATGTCACACAGCTAACACTTGATAGAACTGTGGTCTTACACAGACACGCGCCTTCAGCGTGTGTAAAAATGAGGAACTGTAGCTAACGCTGAGCCAATTTTCATCCTAGTGTGGATGTGGCTTTCCGTTTGGTTTTACGTTTGGGAGATCCATTCAGTGCTCTCACAAGCGGTACAAAACGGATCAGTTTGCATTGTAATGCATTCTGAATGATAAAGGATCCGCTCAGTTTGCATCAGTTCAGTCTCCATTCCGCTTTGGAGACGGACACCAAAATGCTGCTTGCAGCGTTTTGGTGTCCATCTGATGAAACTGAGCAAAACACAATGTAAGTCAATGGGGACGGATCACGTTTTCACTGACACAATCTGGCACAATAGAAAACTGATCCGTCCTCCATTGACTTTCAATGGAGCTCATGACGGATCCGTCTTGGCAAAGTTAAAGATAATGCAAACGGATCCGTTCTGTTCATGACGGATCCGCACAAAATGCAAGTGTGAAAGTAGCCTTAGTGAGATCAGGAATAAAATCCATAGACAAGCGAGTCCATGGTCTGGACGGGATGGGGAACGGAAGTAGAGATCCAGAAGGTCGAGTATGTGTCACCTTAGCGCGTTCACAGATACTACAGGCTGACACATAGTCATCAACACACTTACGCAACTTCGGCCACCAGAATCTATGAGAGATGAGGTCGGCAGTGGATCTACTCCCAGGGGGTCCTGTAAGAACCGTACAGTGATGTTCCTCAAGTACCATGACGCAATTCTTTTTTTATCAAATCTCTTTTTATTGAGTAAAGAGGTGCAGATCTGAATACAGTAACAATCAGTCAGATATCAGATACATGGTTCACATACTGTTACCATATTACAGAAAAGAAGCTTCTGGGGTTAGACCCCGACAACTCAGGGTGGAGAAACACATGTAATATATCATATTATAGTTTGTCTGCAACGCTTTAGGAAAGGACAAAACATGAAAACAGTAGAAGTGTCACCTAT
The DNA here is from genome assembly GCA_033119425.1 of Bufotes viridis. Lineage (NCBI taxonomy): Eukaryota > Metazoa > Chordata > Amphibia > Anura > Bufonidae > Bufotes > Bufotes viridis. The sequence continues at coordinate 111,659,933 of CM065596.1, forward strand.
CGCCAATATAGCTTAACCACCAGCTAACAATTAGAATAAAGATAATCTCTAGTAGGCATCAATGGCAGAGTCAATGTGAGACCATATGAGGAAAATAAATAAAGAATAAATAAATAAAGAAGGAAGTAACCCTATGATTCATTGCCCCATATACCTCATCTATCACCCTATGGGCCCATGCCCACATCCAGTGCATCTCTGCTTTTAACATGAGCTAACTAAGAACCCCATACTCGTAGAAAACTTTCTCTGGAATGGAATGTCCAACCCAATAGTTCTTCCATGCGGCATATGTCATTCATTTTTTCGTACCACAGTTTCAAGGAGGGGGGTCAACGTCACGCCACTTCAGGGATATTAAGAGTTTAGCCGCTGTAACCATATGTGTGGAGAGGTTCATTCTGCTCGGTCTGAAATCCTTGAAAGGTAACCAAAGCAAACCAGGCTCCAGAGTAAGTTTTACCTTATGACACAATTCTGATGGAACAAACAATTTCCCAGAGGACTACGTGACAAGGCATCTGCCTTGACGTTCTTAACCCCAGGGCAATAAGTGACAATGAAATTGAATCTGGTGAAAAACAAAGACAATCTGGCCTGACTCGAGTTCAGTTGTTTAGCCGACTACAGGTAAGCCAGGTTTTTGTAATCTGTGAACACCGTGATTGGATGAATCGCCCCTTCCAACCATTGACGCCACTCCTCAAAAGCCAACTTAATGGCCAGCAACTCTCTGTTACCCACATCGTAATTTCTCTCTGCGGCAGACAGTTTCTTTAGAGAAAAATGCACATGGGTGCCATATACCAGGTGACGGGCCCTGCGATAAAACTGCTTCTACCCCCACCGCGGACGTGTCAACTTCCACAATGAAAGGTTGTGATACATCCAGCTGCACCAATATAGGGGCAGAAGAGAAGCATTCCTTAACTGCAGAAAAGGCTCGCAACGCCGAATCAGACCACACTGAGACATCCGTCCCTTTCTTAGTCAGGTCAGTTAAGGGTTTCACCACTGTTGAATAGTTCTGAATACATTTTTGGTAATAGTTGGTGAACCCCAAAAACCGCATAAGAGCCTTCAGATTTTCGGGTCGATCCCAGTCCAATACAGCACGGACCTTCTCTGGATCCATTCGAAAACCTGAAGATGACAGCAGGTAGCCCAAGAATTGCACCTCATGTACAGCAAAAACACAGTTCTCTAAATTTGTGTACAATTTATTATCTCTTAGGAACTGTCTAACGTGATCCCGATGAGTCTCCACGTCTGGAGAATAAATTAGTATGTCATCCAAATACACAACAACAAACCTAACTACCAGGTGATGAAAAATGTAATTCACAAAATGCTGCAAAACTGCAGGAGAATTGGTCAACCAAAAAGGCATGACCAAGTTCTCAAAGTGACCCTCTGGGGTATTAAAAGCAGTCTTCCATTCATCCCCTTTCTTGATCCTGACCAGATTATATGCCCCCCTTAAATTCAACTTGGAGAACACCTTGGCATGAACAATCTGGTTAAACAAATCAGGAATCAAAGGAAAGGGGTAAAGATCACGGACAATAATCCTATTGAGCTACAGAAATCCAGACATGACCTAAGAGTTCCGTCCTTTTTTTTTAACAAAGAAAAACTCTGCTGCCACTGGAGATTTGAAAGGTCTTATGTGTCCTTTAGCCAAACTCTCGGTAATATACTCTCTCATGGCCGTTCTTTCCGATCCAGAAAGGTTATACAACCTAGATTTGGGCAATTTAGCTCCAGGAATAAGGTTGATAGGACAATCATATTCCCGATGCGGAGGTAAATCCTGGCATCCACTTTCAGAAAATAAATCGGCAAAATAAGATATAAAAGAGGGTAATGTTTTACTGGTTAAAGAGCAAATGTCATATTTTTTTATTTGCTAGTTTACTAGAGCTAGGCATGTATACCTGAGTTAGTCTGTCAATGATTGTCAAAAGATCTTTAATTTCCTTATAATAACAGCTTTCATTAATGTCCCCTGTCCCTTTCCACTGCTCCCTTAAAAGACAGTTGATAGGGCTTGTCTGTCTCCGGCTAAGAAGACAGGAAGACGGAGGGGCGGTCCTTCACACTGCATGCCTGCATTAGGCTTCAGAGGAATGAGGAGGCGTGTCTCTCAGTAATCCAATCTGTTTGGCTGGCAGGGAGCTGCTGGCTACAGCAAGTGTGTATGCGTAATACCCCAGAGTGCCATTACTACCTCTTATGGACTCTAACTGTCTTTGTTGGTGCATCCTGTGTCATCATTTGTATTCATTGCCATTTCCTGCATAGGGTATGTATTCCTTTCATTATGAATTAATGTTCACATGTAATGTGCCTGGTTCACCAGCAGATGGTGGCAATCTGTGCAGAGATCGTTTCCCTGGAGAGGAACCTTCTAGTTCCACTCCAGCCCTCTCTAGAGAGGGAGGAATTAGTTAGTCAAGGTCAGTCTAGTCTACCCCTTCCTAAGGGAAGGTTGTGTGTCGGCCAGCAGAGTGCTGCCTGCTCTGCTGGGCCTGCAGGCCCTGCCTGCAAAAGTTCTATATGGTTGCTTGTCCACTCCTGGGCTTTTATTGCCTTAATCTGAAGCTAAGAGAGCTTGATGCCAGGAAGAAGTTCCTAGTATTAAAGATAAAGTAAGAGACAGACTACAACCAGCTAAATTCTAGCAGAAGAGGAAAAGTTCCTACTTAACCCAGCCAGCATAGCAGAGCTAAGAAAGCTACCGCATAGCAGAGCTGAGATTGTTGCAGAAGTGTTTGCCTGCCAGAGTTAAGCCAAAACCTGCTGATGACCAAGATAAAGTCTGAAAATTGATTGGATTACGGTTTATGCCAAGTAAAGCTGTGTTCAACGTTACTACAAAGTCTGGACTCCATTTATTCTACTTATTCATCACCCAAGTTCAATAACCCCTTTTTGCTCTTGCTTCGGACTACACCTCGTCTGGGATCCAAGCATATCCAGGTAGGAGCACCGTGACACGTGCATACAACATCTACAGATACATTGTAGGCCACTCTACACAACACTGGCAATCCTACTCCTGGGTACCAACACTACCATCTACAAAGGGGACTCCAAGTCCTCATTGCGTAACTGTAACTGGCATCACGACTACTTGCTCTAGCAGAGGGACATATAATCGTAAAAACCTCTTAAGGGGCAAGGAATCCCCAGGTGCTGGCAATGGGCCGCTGCATATGTGAAGTGAGGGAAAGCAGTTTTGGCCTCAGAGAACTGGCAGAGGAGCCATCTTGAGAAGGTCCTCATATTGTAAATGTTTAAATAGCCGTAACTAAGGGAAAAACTCAAGGAAAACAGTGGTATGTGAAGAAACTAAAGATTGCTTTATGCATAATGCTGCTGCAGCAGTAACATATTCTGAAATAGATTTTTTGATGAAAACATGACGGTTACACTTTAAAGCAGAAAATGATGTATTCAGACAATTGTCAACGCAATAATCACCCTAATCCAGAATCTGTTTAGCTTGCCAATCAATGGTTGGATTGTTCCTGCTTAACCACAGTAAACCCAGGACCAATGGAGCAGGGAGACTCTCCAACACAAAACACGAGATGAATTCCTGATGAAAGTCACCCACTCTTAATCCGATGTCATGCACCATCTGAGATAAACACTTCTGAGTTAGAGGTGCAGAATCAATAGCAAAAATTGAAATGTTTTTCTCTAATGCACTTGGAGACAACCCATTGTCATGGCCTGTTGTGGGCGCCATGACATGGTGGCCACACATGCTGTTGCCTGCGGCAACGTGGTGTTGTGGATGCATGTGGGGACAATGTCAAGTGGCGTAACTAGAAATGACTGGGCCCCACAGCAAATTTTTGAATGGGGCCCCCTCCCCCAGTAATTTTTTCACAACCACTTACTTTCATGCCGCCCCCTTTCCTGTGGCTAGTAAAGATCGCTCTCTCAGACCAGGCCCGGCAGCTGCTCCATCTGTTTTCTACACTGTCTATACTGCCACTGTATATCATTTCATTGTGTAATACTGTTGAGGGGCCCTAACAAAATCTTTTAGTACTTCTCCTCCTCCTCTTGGATGGGCCCCTTCTGGCTCAGGGCCCCAAAGCAGCCGCTTCCCCTGCTTCCCCTATAGTTATGCCCCTGTCACCGCCCACTTTGTTTGTGTCGTGACACGTTTGCCACTCATGCAGTGGCAACGTGTTGTTTATGCATGTGTGAGCGATTTCCCTTTAAGTTGTTTCCCTTCCCTGTCTGGTGTGTGTGGGGTTAATTCTCTGGCTGGTGTGGAGAAAAGTGGTGAGTTGGGAGTGGTCTCAGATCTCTTTATATCCTTTGGCTTGGAGACTGAGATCAGTTGGTTTGTCTGTCTTGCATGTGAGACGCTTGCTCTGTGCATGGATGAGATCTGAGGGCCATCCAAGTTTGACATCGATGTTCTCAGCAATGTCATCTGCGATGTCATACTGTGTGTTTCCTCCTTATCTTCCTTCCCCTCCTGGTGTTGTTTATGTTGTGGGTTTGAGTTTGAGGTTTATTACGTCTGGGTGTTTGTTTCATGTAGGTGTGTACTGGCCTGCATGGATGTTTGATGTTTTCCCCTTTTGTGGGTCTGTCCTCCGGCAGGAGGTTGGTTCCCTGGAGGGAGGACTACTCTACAAGACAGTGTGCTGTTCTGCCTGGAGCTTCCGTCCATCCGGTGTTCGCATGGAGGTCCGGGTAGATGTTGGTGCTATCTTTCCATCTCAGCTGCGGCAGGTAAATGTTGGTTGTTTCCAGTGTTCTGTTGTTACACTGTGTACTTACCTGCCGTGCAGTTGCTGCATTCTGTCTTTCTCCCTGTCAGCTACTGGGCCTCTGGAGATGCCTGTCATCCGTTGCGGGCGATGCAGAAATTCCTAGACTTCTAGGTTCGTGGGTATGAGCCCCCTTACCATTGAAGGTGGCTCATACAGCCAGGAGACTAGGGCGAGTTGAGGGAAGCTTTAGGAGGTGACCAGCTCCCTTTTCCCTGCCTATGGCCTAGTAATTGGTGACATTGTACGGTGGGGAGTTTCCTCCACTCCCCAAGTGACACCCGTGCATACAGATGAACTGAGCATCAATTAGGTTCACCCCTGCCCCACTGTCAATAAACACCTCAATCCCCACAGTCTTGGACTCTGGTGTCACCTCAGCAGTCAGGAGAAATCAGGTACTACCAGGCAAAGACAAACGCACATTTTCTGACTCTCCTCCCACCCCTCCAAGAGTCAGATGGGAATTAAATGTCCACTTTTTTTTTCTTTTTGCGGCTGAATGCATGGACATACATCGATAAAATGTCCTTTCTGTGCGCAGAAAAAACACACTCCCTCCCTACAGCCAGAATGCTTAAAATTGGATCTGGGAGTAGCTCCCCCTAACTGCATGGGTTCGTCCACAGACATAAACCCGGCGTATCTTCACCCAAAGTGTCAGAGGAAGACGTTACGTTATGTGATAGTACGTCCTGAGAGTGGGGGCCCCTAGATCTCTCTCAGGCGTCTATCAATGTGTACTGGAAGGAACATAGCAGCTCACTAAGACTCAGGATTCTCATGAAATGCCAAAGCGTCTTTTAACCCTTTCTGATAATCTCTGACAAAACTGAATACGGATAGCCAGATTGTTAAACTCAGTATCCGTAGCACACCTCCTAATCTCAGATTAATAGATCTCAGCAGAACGCTCTCCCTGACAAAGGCCACGTAGCTTGGTCTAGGTCAGGAAGGTCCGAACCGGGTCATAGATGAGACCCAGAACTTTGAAAAATTCATCCACCGACCAGAGAGACTGAGATTCGGTCGGCAGAGAAAAAGCCCATGACTGAGTGTCCCCATTAAGCAACGAAATAACCACACCAACTCTCTGATTCTCATCCCCAGATGATTATGGATGTAGCCTAAAATACAATTTGCATGCCTCCCTAAGCAAAATAAAATTATACCTTCCCCCAGAGAATCTGTCTGGGAGGGCAACTTTAGGCTCGAGACAGGCCTGGTAACCACCACCACACTAGGACCAGCAGCCTGTGGTTTCTGGATCTGCGAGACAGTCGTGTGGAGGTCAGCTACCTCCAAAGACAGCCCCTGCAGCTGTCTGGCCAGTGCAGCAATAGGATCCATGGCTGTACTGAAAGGGAAGGACGAACAGGAGTCTCCCTCAGGCCTAATGACAAACAACAGGAAAAGGCAACACACACATATAATAAACAAAATACAACAGGGAAAGGAAACACTTATCTTCAATTAAGCTTTGGTAGCACCAGGAACTTAGCCGAGAACCAAACACAAGCTAACCAAAAGTCCAACAGGAGCTATAAACCGCATATCATAGTGGGGGAAACAACAATAGAGAGGGTAAAATTACCACAATAGCCACACCTGGGGATAGAAGGTGTGGCAAGCACCAGAAACAACACAGACGTAATCTGATCCAAAGGGAAAACATGTCAGATCAAACCACGCGTTGCCGGTCTCACAGATCTCCTGCCACTTGTCGCGGGAACGTCCGTATGTCTCTGTATGTCCGTGACCAGCTCACTTCCCAAGCACGTTTTTAAATATATCAAAAGTGACGTAAAACTTCTACAAAAAATAAAAGATATAGTAGGGTTCTTTATCTTGTGTCAGAATTTTGGAGGAAAAAAAAATCTAAATTTGATGCATAGCATCTTTATAAAAAATGTACAAGTACAGTATTTGTGCAAAGATTGTCTTCATCAAAATGTTACTTTTTTCCCTCCAAAATTCTGGCAAAAAATGACATGATAAATGAACCCCTAAAGATTTTATTATTTTTTAGAGACTACTGAAGGGTACAGAATTCATTCCCTTATTAAAGAGTGGGCCCATCTCACACATTGGTGGCATATTGCTAGGTGGGACCCACACCTCTCTAGAACAGGGCCCACAAAGTGATGGAAAGTGGACCACGCATGCATGGGCGCCCTTCATTTATTTCCATGGGAGTGCAGAAAATAGCTGAGCGGGGTCCATTTATTTCTATGGAAATAGTCGAGCCAGCGATTGGCCGCTTCTGTCAGTCCCTTAGAAATGAATAGAGGATAGCAGCATATGCCTGGTCCACTCTCCATCACTTCTTTTTAGAGAATGGGACCCACACCTATCAGACATCAGCGGCACATCCTAGCAATATGCCACCAATGTCTGAGATGGGCCATCCCTTTAAAGAGCTCATGCACACGGGGGCGTGGCTTAGCTGCCGATTGTGATGGACGCGTGAAGCACTAGCAAAAGTGGACCTGACATCACTGACCAGAAACTATCCACGACTCCTGTGGAGATGGGGAAGCCACGGAGGCCATTTGCCAAACTCGGAGGGGACAGCCTGGAGAGATACTTTGAGAGGAGCAAGACCCAAGATGGCGCCCGGAGTCCTGACCACACAGCTCCTTCCTCTCCACCGAGCACTCTGAGCAGCTGAAAATTAGCGAATTCGCAGCTTCCCAAAATGCTGTTATAGACGCCCATAATGACCTATCTGATGAGGTAAAAGCTATAAAACGTAAATTGTCCGATTTAGAGGATCGCTCACGCAGAAACAACATCAAATTTCGTGGGATCCCAGAAGAGATAAATGGATCTGAGCTGACCCCATATATCCAAAAGCTGTTTACCACTCTATTGCCACAGCTGTCACCACGCAATCTCATGATTGACAGGGCCCATAGGGTCCCGAAACACTTGGGGCCGGAGACGCCGAGGGACACCCTAGCCCGTATGAATTTTTTTCTTCACAAAGGTGGCGGTCATGACGGCGGCACGGAAGCACGCTCATCTACCTACACTTACACTTCTGTCTGCCTGTACGCAGACCTCTCTGCGGTCACCCTTCGCCAACTCTGCACCTTATTACCTGTCACAATTGCCCTCAGACAACAAGGTATTGCCTACAAATTGGGGTACCCTTTGAAATTACTGGTGCACAGAGAGGGACACAATCATGTGATCCATACCCTAGAGGAGGGAAAGAAGCTGCTGAAGGAATGGCGGATTCCGCTGGGTAATGTTGAGCCCAGAAACCACGCTGTCGGAATACGACCTCTACATGGCAAAGATTACCACAATACTTGAACTGTTTCTCTGTTGCTGGAGACATATGCTATTCCTTTCCTGTCCTTGAAGCGGGACGGGGGTTCTCCAGAGCACATATATACTCAGCATCTTCACCCAAAGCCATGGGATTGAAGATGTCAGGGCCTAAATAGTCCACAAAAATGCTTGTTTCTGTGGGGAGAGGCGACCTCCAGTAAGGAAGACATACTTTGCATACAGGAGTCTCACCTCCTAAAGAAAGACGTTTCCCGCTTAAAACAAAGTCTGTTCCCGATTATTGTTCATGCACATCATAAGAAAAAGTCTAAGGGTGTGTTTGTTGCTATTATATACTCTGTTTGTTTTTCCCTTATCTCCCAGACAATTGACCGACTGGGCAGATATGTTGTTCTGGTCTGCAAGGTGAATAATATCGTGTACACGATGGTGAATGTGTATGCCCCTAATGAGCGACAACTCTCCTTTCTCAAAAAAGTGATGAAGCACGTTCAAAAGGTAAAGCAGGGGAAATTTATTTTATGTGGGGATTTTAACACGGTAACCGACCCCTCTCTTGACTCCACTAACCTTTCCAGACGAACCTCCTCAAACCTAGCAGCATTTATTCACTCCCAAGGTTTGATTGACGTCTGGCGAGCTCAGTATAGCCAAGAGCGGGACTACACGTTCTTTTCCCCCATACATTCCTCTTACTCCCAGATAGACATGTTTTTAGTGGACAACACGGTACTTTTTCACACCCTGGAGACGCATATCGGTCTAATTCAGTGGTCCGATTACGCGCCAATTATGCTCCATTTAGAGGAGAGGTACCAGTCTGTCCTCCCCTTCATTTGGAGAAATAACACCTATATCTTTTCCCATCCTAAATATCGAGTGGAAATCTCCCAGGCCATTCAGGAATATTTAAAAAAATTATGTAGGTTCAGTGGTGGATCCTCTGATTGTTTGGCAGGCCCACAAAGCCTTTGTCAGAGGTCTTTTTATTAAAATAAACCATGTTGATAAGAAAAGAAGGAAGGAGGAGATTAATCTTGCTTTGTCAAATATTTCTAAACTAGAGGCAGTCAATAAACTATGTCTATCCGCCGACACGGCGGCAACCTTACGCAACGAGAGGGACAAATTTAAAAATATCTTAACCAGAAATTTCAATAAATCATTGTTATACCTAAAAGCTAGGTTTTATGCGCAGGGAGACAAGGCGGGCAAACTCCTTGCAAATAAACTCAAGCAACAAAGGACGAAGTCCAGAGTACCCTATTTGAAAAACTCCACCTCTGAGGCTAAACTGTTTGATCCTAGAGATATTGCTAAACAATTCTGCCTATTTTATAACGACCTTTATAATTTAAGAGATACGGTACCCCTACCAGACAATTATGAGACCCTTGTTAGTGACTTTCTAGATAAAGCCCAATTGCCATCTTTAACGCAATCCCAACTATCCTCCCTGAATGCCCCAATCTCAGATCTGGAATTAAGGAAACTGGTGGCCTCACTCCCAGCGGGAAAATTGCCTGGCCCGGATGGCTTGTCGAACGAATATTATAAGCAATTTCAATCCCTACTGGCCCCTCATTTATTGGAAAATTTTCAAAAAATAATGTCAGGCTCCCCTTCCCCCCAAGACATGTTACAAGCAGTGATAGTCACTCTCCCGAAACCAGGTAAAACTCCAGATTCTTCCCAAAATTTCAGACCTATATAACTCTTTAACACTGACATAAAACTTTTCGCTAAATTGATAGCCTGTAGACTGTCCTCTGTGCTTCTGTCACTGGTGAAGGACGACCAATCAGGGTTCGTGAAGGGAAGGCAAGCGTCGGATAATACACGCAGAGTATTCAACATCCTCCATGTAGCGGAATTGGATAAAACCCCACTTGTTGCGGTAACCCTTGACCGCCTCCGCTGGTCATACGCCTTCTCTGTACTTACTAAGTTGGGGTTCTCTGGTCCGATTAGCCATGCCATTCATGGCTTATACGCCAGTCCGTCAGCCAAGATTCTAGTTAATTGGGCACTGTCCGATAGCTTCCCTATTACTAATGGATCGCAACAAGGATGCCCACTATCCCCCTTAATATTTATCCTTGCCCTCGAGCCTCTGGCGCAGCATATCCGTCTGTGCGACTCAGTTGAAGGGTTGAGGATCAAAGATAGGTCTTATGTTATCTCCCTAGGAAAACCGAACTATACTCGTCAAATTCATGATCTGATTGGGGACAAAACCACCTTCGTTAAATCATCACCGATGATACATTGGGAACGGGAACTAGGGCAGGAATATTTCCCGGAAGATTGGGCTATGGCGACAAACTACATAACCTCTGCCTTCAAATGCGTATCACATTATGAGGCAAGCATCAAAACCATCCTCAGGTGGTATTTCACTCCCAACAGGTTAAGCCTCATGTACCCAGGGACCACAGCATGCTGTTGGAGAAGGTGCGGACGCACGGGTACCCTGTATCATATTCTATGGGCATGCCCGAAACTGAGGGAATACTGGCAAAAGGTTTTTAGCCTAATCTCTCATTATTGTTTATCGGAATTACCGCTTATCCTCATGATCTTAGACGATTGATTGGCCACATCCTTATTCACTCTAAACTTGTAATTACGAGATGCTGGAGGTCGTCTGAGCCCCCCGTCCTGGGCGAAGTTATTTCTGCCTTAAACACAACATGCAGATATGAGCGTCGCCTTACAGCCTCGTTGATCAATGTATCCCTCAGGGATAAAACATGGGACCCTTGGCAGAAAACTAAGCATTATGTTCAATAATAAGTCTAATGATATCTCATATATGCAATGCTTTGGAGAAGATACTGGAACCGCTCCGTTCCTTTTGTTTATTTGACGGTTTTACACTTGTTATAGTTACTGGTTCTTGGCACTACCAGACCAAGTGCATTGATAGCACATAGTTACCATATTCTAACTACATCACTGCTCATTTGACGCCAGGTAGGCAGCATCCGTGCGGATGCCCTGGAGTCTATTACTTGTATTCTAACCAGGTTATTGCTGCTCATGTGGTGTATCATGAACATTACATTTGAACGTGGTTGTGCCCACGCACGTTTGCTATCTATTCATTTGAATGTGGCTGCGCCCACGCAAGTTGCCATTTACATACTTGTCATTTGTCAAAAATTAATAAAAAACTATTACACATAAAGAGCTCATGCACACAATGCTAAAAAAACAAAGAGCTACACCTCCAAAGAATGAAGTAATCATAGCTTATATGCAAAAGCAAACAAACATTACATGCAGAAGCACACTGCTTTTAAAAGGGGTTGTCCAGGATTTTACAATTGATAGCTCCTACACAATGGATGGAGCTTTGTAGTTTTGGCAACAACTTCCAGCGCCAGATCTACCCCCAAACAACTAATCAGCAGAATTGATTAATGTTGAGCCCCCGCCGATTAAATATGGATGGCCTATCCCGATAGTCCATCCACAGTATAATCCTGTGCAATCCCTTTAAGTACTAAACTATCTGCAAACATTGGGGTCCTTGATTTAGATGTGTTCATGCCAAAAAGCGATGCAAAGTGACACATGTAGGGTTTCTACACTTGTTGAAAAATGTAAACGCTCAGATTTCAATGCTACAGGATACCTAGGATCTCATTTACGTATATCAACACATATTTTAAACAGGGAGAATCATTTATGTTAAAACTTAACTTTTAATACCTCAAATACATAAATCAAAATATAACAAGTGTTCCTAAAAATACGACTCAGTGATGCTGTAGACACATTTCATATGACTTTCCAGTAGCAGGGACAAAGATATTTGTGTCCCCCGTCTGTGGTATAGGGTATGATGGGTCTGGATGAGGAAGTTTAATATCTGATGTAGAGGATACTACACAATGGGGGGTCTCAGGGTCAAAAAATGTCTCTCCCTTCTCCCAGCCCTATGTAGCCTCGGCCCAGGGACAACCCCTGATGGTGGGGTCTCCCTGTCCTCGAACCTTCCCCTCTCTTGCCCTTCACTGTCCCTATACCCTATGATAAGTTAGTACATTAAAACAATGACATTAAAGACAATGGCTCCTACTCCAACGCGTTTCACCCACTTAGGGCTCTTCAGGGGGGTGATATCAGTTAACATATGTAAATGCCATATACAACAAGATAAATGGAGACCTACTGTGTGGTGGTCTCCACTGGAAGATGGCACATACTTTTGAAGGGTCACATGTATAAATCCCCTCAAGGGACACCGATGCCACAGATAGTGTGGCCTGGATTGGTCCGTACACCACTACCTCCTGTCCTGATACTGCAGGTGGCAGTATCAGTTTCTACACTTGTTGACAAGGGGGACAGGCTTAGAGAAAAGAGCAGGGCCTTCTGGGAAAGAGGTGTGTTATTTTGCGCCAAAATTCTGGCATAAAAATCTGTCTCAAAGCAAACCAGTAGTTGTTATAAAGTCAGAGACAAGTGTCCATCCCTGCACCAGATTAATCATCCAGCCTGAGCCCCTGTGATACATCTGGTGCAGGTCTAGACAGTCTGTCTAAGCTTACGCCATCTACAGGATTAGTAAATCTGGACAACTGAAAATACTGTATGAATTACTTTGAATTACAGAACTGTTACATTTACTTACATAGAAATCTGAGGTTACACACCATGATTCAATTGTGTAAAGTTTTTTTTTGAATGTGTATATACATACCACATCATAACTTTTTTTATAATGGAAGTCAGTGGCATATACATCCAGTCTGTGCTACATCACAAGCGTACCATGTATAGAGCCTAAAGGGCCCTTTACACTGGACAGTTATCGGTCTCGTTAGCAGTTATCTGGCGGTGTAAAAGCGATGCCGAAAAAGTGAAATGCTTGTTCATCGCGTAATCCCATCATTCATGCGGTCACAAAAAAAAAAGAAGTGTTTGGTGGCAGCAGATTGTGCAGTGTAAACAGCATCTGTTGCTGGCAAACAATTAGTCTGTGAGTGGACGAGCGATGGCATTAGCGACCGCTCCTCTCCATACTGTGGAGGAGATCACTGCATGCAAATTGCAGGGGTCTCCTCCGCTGAAGGAAATGCTAGTTTGTTGTGTGATTGCATCTTATACGCAAGACCTAAAATCCTAATTTCTTCACAGCACATCTCCCTGGATAACGGGGATGTGCTACCAATAAATAATTAAACCGTATGTAATGGAGGGGGGGGTGTCAAACGATCACAGCGGTGATCGTTTATCTCCATAATGAATTAAAGTCAAATCTATGAAATAAAATAGATTAAATAAAAGAATAGATGCAAAGTAAAGTAAAATAAAATGGATTAAAATGATATCAGGTAGATGAGACATAAACTTGAGGCAAATACATAATTTACATGAAAAAAATGCTTTATTCGAACAATATAAAATACACTTATAAAGGGACTTTAAAATGCTTCAGAAAAATAAATAGCATTCACTATATTTATATACACACATATATTAGATATATGAAAATGTTCAATACATGTGACTCGTAATACAGAATAAGTACTGTGCACTTGTATCTGACCCACACACAGATACTACACCTGAAATATGCCACACGCCTCGGCTGGTAATAGGATTGATAAAGGAGCTGGGTAACCACCGAGTGACCCATGGGCGGGTGGCCCACTGTTAAAAAATGAGCAACTGATCAACTAAAGGGTCAGAAATGGAATTATTTAACCCTCATCTTGCCAAGAAAGCCACATCTGCTAGTCAAAATAAGAGTAATGGATAGAGCAGACAGGTACACCAGCTGGAATTTGCAGAATGGCATTAGCTATATTCATTATCGAGGAGCATATCTTCTGGGGTATATGTTTAATACACATATTGGCTTCGATTGCTTTCGGGTATGATTAAAAAAAGCAGCTCTGAATGCAACATTGCAAAGTTCTAATGTATTCAAGGCCAAATACGGTGCAGAATACAGACTGCCAATGGGGACAACTACAGGGAATTTGAAATTCTATATTTTTTTAATTGCTCCAGATGCTACTAAGAACAGGGGATTTCCTAATAGACATGGCTTCAGAGGACACATGGAAACAAGGATGCCTGACAGCAGAGAAGCCCTTCAATTACAGGGCTATAGACCAGCTATGCAGAGCTAAGGCTTCACAGCTTTCGTTAAGGTTCTGTGATCTGATAGTAGTACATCAAGGATATGGACGAATTATGACTGTCCTTTGAAGGGGTCATAAAGGAATAGAAAAACAAAAAAGGGGGCTGCTCTTTTTCCAGAAACAGCGCCACTGGCGTGTCTAGCACTGCAGCACCTCTCTGGTCAAGAGAACTGCGATCAGGGACAGCCCATGGACATGAGCGGTCCTGTTTCTGAGGCAGATAAGACCCTTTTTCTAATCTCTGACAACCCCTTTAACTTTTTGCAGTGTGGCTTTCTAATAAACATAACTGGCTATGGCAAGTAGCCTCAAGTGTTTCTGTGAATGGCTGTCAATAGGTGAGCAGGTATAGAGTATCTGCTTATGATGGAAAGAATGGTACAAAGCGTCTGGACTTGTGCCTGTCAATTACATTGAAATTTACGAATCCCACTAATTCTACGCTCAAGTAGTAATGCTATCATTATCAATTACCATTAACAGAAATCAATCGTCCTATGAGACATAGCAAACATTTAAAATAAGCATTTCCCACCCTTTACCCTAAATTCTTTAAAATAAAAATATATAAATATGCAGAAAAATAAAACGTCTCAAACATAAATAAGAAAGCAAATAAGGGCAACCGGGATAATCAGAGAGAAATGGCCTGGAAAATTGAGGTCTGTGACTCGCCCCCTCCCCAGCAATGTGAATTTCTCTGTCCCATATTTTGTCAAACTGATTTTTATTAAGCAGCTAATAGGGTATTTTTTTTTTTTTTTTTAGAGTTTCTCCGAAAGAGTGGAGCAGACCCATCTCGCCGTCAGTAACATCACACGCGGGAGCGGGGTACTTGTCATATGCTCAAAACTGGCCACTTTAAAACTTACAGTAATATTACAGCGTGATGTCAGAAAGACATTAAAGTACCTTGCACCAGTATGCATCAGCATGAGTCCCTAGCCGGGACGCCGCACATGACCTCACACATTGCGGTTAGGCTTCACATTGTTTTGCAGCATTTTGCAGCGTTTTTTTTTTTTTGCTTTTTTTTTCTGGCTGCTGCCAGATGTTACTTTTTAAGTACTATATTTATATTTTACTATAAACTTTAAAGCATTTTTTGTCATCTGTGGCTTTATTTTCCTCCATAATGCAGCTTGTTCTAGGTATGGATTTTTTCCATTTTTTTCCCATAGGCTTCTCTATAGGACGTAAAAAATAGACATGTTTTAAATGTTATACAAATAAAAAAAAAGCCACCATAAATGCTTAAAATGCAGCAAAAATTGTAAGCATGTGAATGAGGCCTTAAGAAGGATTTGGGTTCCTGGTGGAGATTGCTTGCAGTTTTGTGTCCCATAGGAATTTTGGTCCTACTCACTGTCCACTCGCTTAACAGTTCCTTCCTACTTCCTACATTAGTAGGAGCCACTTCCCCTTATTCCTGCATTTATTATCCAAACATTAAGTCACCCTTGCTGAGGCCATCATCATCAATACATCATGTTGTGTTCTACTTTATTTCCTTTCATATTTCTATGCTTCCTGCCCTGTCCAGCATCCATCATAGGTGAATCAAACACGTATGGCATTGCGACGCGGCCGCGCTGCATTCAAGTCCCATGCGGCAGTACAGGTTGCAGCGGACTCTAATTAAACTAATCAGACTGCACTGTTTAGTGGGCCTGTATTGTAAATGACCAAGCAGTATTGAATGTTCCGTGTGGCCATTAGGAATACAGACCAACTAAATAATGGGGCCTCATGGTCATGCCCTGAATGTCTTCTCGGGGGTTCCTAGAAGCAGGGTTCCATCTCCTCCTGGGCTGTAAATGCACATAATTGCTGAAAGCAGTCACAGGTAAGAACATACAGATGACACATGGAGGCGGTACATGCACACCATGTCACTGCTGCAACCAATCACTGGCCTTAGCAATTACATCACATGTTATACAGCTGAGGCCAGTGATTGGCTGCACAGTGACTTGTGTGGACATCACTGCTGTAGCCAGGAGGATAAATTTCACTCAACCAACTCTTTTAAGGAGTCTGGATTTTTATATCTTTCGGACCAATATACTATAGACTTTATAGCTTTACTGACTACTTGCCATTTTTCATCTCTGAAATAAATATCTATCTATCTATAGATACATCTATGACCCCAGGGATTTCCAAACGTACTACCATGGTGGGACCCCTCAATACTCATTGCCATTTCCCGGAACCCCTACTTCACCGCACTTAAATCCCTGCCTATAAACTCTCAGCATAGATAGAGTCACGTGCGCCGATGCAGCAGGGAGCAGATAAGTGTGTGTCTCTTCACAGGTCCTGTGGGGTGGGGGTGGGATTTAAAAACTAAGGCAATCCTTCACAACCCCTTAAAAAAAAGCTTGGAGCAGGGGCAGGTAGAAGATGAACTATATTTCGTATTACAGTAGCTGGGTTGACTATATTGGCATCTTTGAGCAGAACGGTTATCATCGGTTTGCTATATCTACTGTAAAAGGGACAGCTTCTCCTGGGGGAACTTCTGACCTGATTCAGTAGTCCCATCCCTCTCAAGGTGCACATTAGAAATGTCTAACACATACATGATCACTCTTTTCCCCTTGAATTAACATTCGCTCTCTCCGACTTCTACATCCTTTACTACATCTTGATTTCTCTCTCGTTTCACATTCCCTTTACCTTTGTACAATTTTTCACTCAAATTCCTTTTTTTTCTGTTAACCCAAAATCCTGAGGATTAGAAATCCTGAAGCAAGCTCCACAAGGACCAGCATAGCCTATGTAGAAAGGTTCATTTACCATTCATGGAAACAAAGCATGTAGATTGTTTCTTAAAGTAAACCTGTCTTACAAGTAATCTGTAGCATTTTATATTAGAATAAATATTGTGAAAATAAATTAAATATTAACTTAATGTTATATAATATATGACTTTGGGGTTTATAGATCCTCTCCGAGATGGAATGTTACATGTTCCCATACAATGCAGCTAAACAACCAGCACACAAGATAATCAGAATTATAGTTGACATAGGTTGTGTTAGGTTTACTTTAAGACAAATCCCACCGCTTTCCTTAATTGAAATATTTCCAGATGTGTGAAACCGACATCTTCCTGTTGGAAGGGACAGGTTCGGATTGGTAAATTATAGAAGTCTCATACTGATGAATATGTAAGTCTTTGGGAGACCGCTATCTGGTGCGTGGCTTGTAGGTCTTGTCAATGTGAGATGGGATTTGGGTTCTTAAGCAATGTTCTATTGCCTGTGTTAAGAGTAAGAATTCCCAGAGGACTTCACAATGGTGATTACACTGGTGGCAGCCACTTTAGCTGGAGTGACGGAGCCTCTGGACACTGAGTGAGCAAAGTTTTGCAGAGCCTCGTACTTGGCCCTCAATGCGTCCAGTTCCAGTTTTATTGTGGAATTCTCCTGCGCCAACTTCTCTACTTCCTGCTGAAGGTCATTCTTTTGCTTCTCCAGTTCCTCTTTCTGCGACACACGCTTGACACGGCAGCTGGCAGCATAGCCCCTATTCTTTAGGGTTCTCCTCCGCTGTTTTAGCCGGACTACCTCCTCTTTGGATAAACCACGTAAATGGTGGTTAAGCTCTCGAACAGACATAGACATTAATTCATCGTCGGAGAGCACTGGTGTATTTTCCCCCATTTCTCTTTTCACCTAAAAAGGAAAAAAGAATAGTAGTTTTTACATTTTATTTTATAACTTTATATTCTATAATGCAATGAAAATGCAACGCTTTTGATGTCAGAATCAAAATACATCAATTCAGTGAATCTAGGTCCAGAGAAATATAACCAGGGCTGCAGTTACTGACTACTAAAAGGTGATTAAGGGGAACCTGTCACCTTCAAAAGTCATCTGGTTTCTAATGATGTCCTTGGCTAATACCTCTGATGGGCAAGATCGCAGGAAAACAATTTGCATTCCATCGCTTGCTGTATGTAAGTGAGGATCTTGAAGTCAAGGGGGCAGCGGCCTTGATGCTTGAAGTCAAGCTTGCCACACCACCTTCCTGCCCATTCATGTTTGATTGATGTCCTTTTTTACCCTTCACTGGCAATTCCCCAGGAGAACCCGTGCCATTAGATCTTGTTTTCTGCGCCTGCGCAATGATCCCCACTGTAGTGTACTAGACTTGACTTGCGCACAGGGAGGTTACTGCGCAGGCACAGAAAACAAGATTGACGAGACAGGCGCAGGATCTCCTTGAGAATCATACATGAAGAAGAAAAAACAAATAAGGACATCAATCAAAAGCGAATGCGCAGGAAGGGGACGTGGCAAGCTTGACTTCCATAGTCAAGGCCAATGCCTCCTTGACGTCAAGCTTTTCATTTGCATACAGCGAGTGACGGAGCAAAGGTTTTTTCCTGCGATCTTGCACATCAGCTCAATTATCTGAGGAGATCATTAGAAACCAGATGACTTCAGCTGTGAGGTACTGCAGGCGGTTCAGGGGGCAATTTGGCAGTGACAGATTCCTTTAACATGGTCATTGTGCAGGGAGGGGGAGTAAATTACCTAATCTATCTAATCTATCTATCTCTGTCAATCTCCATCTATCTTTGTAATTCATATCATTAGACTTAATGGCCAGTGCAAAAAGTGCAGGATTGTAGGATTATTTTCAAATATAACTAGTAACATGGAAAATTTAAAAACAAAAACACAAAAAATTCTTTCAAAAAAATATATCTCACATAAACCCTTGATTTAAACAATAGGCTATTTTAGAATAACACATTTCCTGTAAGTTACAGTGAAAATGGGAATTAAAAGAAGTTTTCCAGGAATATCCATCCTAAAGACAGGGCATAAATGTCTGACTGTGGCTGATCAAGTGAATGGTATTAAGCCAAAGTTTTGTACAAAAAAAAAGTAATGTAATAAACCATAGTGAATTATAAAGATTATAAGTGACATATGTTTATAGCTCAATATATTGATATGATAATAATTTGGCAATTACCATCGCCTGTGTCATAGAAATCATGCATGCCTCCAAGGAATTTACATATGATTGGAAAACCTAGGTGGAGCTGCGGTAAAAGACATGACCGCATGTACCAAGGCGCCGCTGTATTGGTAAGAATAGTCGAAAGGTCATAGCTCTCCGGCAAGCAATGAAACCACTTTGATCTGCTCACTGCTGGAGTCGCAGGGGCTCAACCTTTACCAATCCAACGGAGAGATAACCAATCAATACTCATTGAAATCCCCTTTAAGTACAATATTGTCATCTACCAGTATTAGAATGGTTTTCAGAACATCAGACAAACTCTTCTAGTACTAAATATAATATCAAGTTTATCAGTATTTATTTCTTAAAAGAGTATTCCTGAGATTTTCTAACTCATGACCTATAGTGTTGTGTTTCAAGTTCGACAAAGTTCGGGTTCTCTAAGAATTCTGTTCTGGATTCCGCTACCACGGACCATAAGTTATGGTGAAAGCGGAATCCCATTTACTTGAATACCAGACACAGCTTATGAGCAGGACTGGTGCGGTTTCTGGGACAAACCCCACACGACCTCTTTTCATAGTAGGCGGGTGCCAGTTGTGTATTATTCTATTGTTGTTACCATGGCTAGTGCAAGTGTTATAACCCCATGGGCAGAGAGTAACAGAGGACTTGATGAAACAAGTAAACCTTCATTTATGCTGACAAGAGTCGATTTGCAACACTTGGGCCACTCCATGATAAGAGACAGGAATGTTACCTGTGACTCCACACCCACGGGTCTTAACGTACCTGATAATTATGATCATTCACATGCCCTGCCCATGTAAAAAGAAACCAGATAACAGCGTGAGATAAGGCACGGAGCTGGCACATGCCTCACTAGTCACAGAAGAGCTCTAGTATTGCCGCTGTGTGAAAATGAAACAATAGATGAATTAGGCCCAAAATCGACCCCTTCCTGATGTTCTGTGCAGGATAATGGCAGCTCACTGCATAAAAAGGACTTTAGAGGAATTTTGTATATTTTTTGTGCCGATAAATGGTGTATATGTTCAGCATTATTGTAACTTAGTTCACCTGCTGGCGGTATTCTTACACTACACTGAAGGAGCAGTATCCCACTGCAGAGAATATAAAAAGTATATGTATTCACCTTGTACAGTATATATATATACACAGATAAAGGGGGGCATTTATTAAGGCCGGCGTTTTAGACGCCAGTCTTAATATACCCCTATAGCTGGCGGTGGATGAAGAGGCGCTGGACTCTACATAACTTCAGCATATCTTGCACTAGTATAAATCTAAGACCGCTTCCTTGCGGTCTTACATTTAGACCATTTTCTATGCCTAGTCGTAGAAAATGATGAATGAGATGGGCCTGCGGCCTGTCCCCTTCCGCGTCCACTTTTTTTAGTCATGGCCTAAGCGGGGCAGATTGCAGTGGAAAGGTTGGTCTTTTATAGGCGGAGTTCTGGATAGTTAATGACCCCCGAAATCTACATAAAAAATTTGAGTAACTTTGCAAACACGGGGAAGTAATCAAAGCTTTCCAAAGCACTTCATATTTGCAACATAAAAGTTTACATTAGAAACTGGCATAAGTTATAGATCCTAGCTGGCGCAGACTTCAGTTTCTGGCGCAAGGCAGGGCATCTGCCTCATTAAATTAGGGGCACCTTACCCCTGCACAGGGAGATCAAGACGCGTATGGAAGCACCAGTCTGGATAAATCTCCGCCACTGCCCTGATCCCGAGTTACATCCTGTATTCTAGTCCAGATCAGCAATGCCTACGCAGTTATCCTGTGTTTAGACAGGTATTCTGATCTCTAATGTTATGGCGCAACACTATGAGGGACATTTATCATATCTGCTACGCCAGTTTTG
Organism: Bufotes viridis; assembly: GCA_033119425.1. Taxonomy (NCBI): domain Eukaryota; kingdom Metazoa; phylum Chordata; class Amphibia; order Anura; family Bufonidae; genus Bufotes; species Bufotes viridis. The sequence goes on from CM065596.1 coordinate 111,681,074, forward strand.
TGGCGTAAAACATTTGGAACAGATTTTTTGTGACTTTTTTTGGTCAGGATTTCAGATTAAAACACCTTGAAGTCTCATTTATGACGTGCGACTTAAAAAAAAAAGTGTCTCATCTCCACTCCAGGCCACCCCTGGTGTAGTAACAGATATAGGCGGACACCACATTGCGCTTGCGCCACATTTAATATTACTGTGTGCTATTTCAGACTTAAACGGACACCAAAAACACTGCAAATGATGAATTCTCCCCTATGATCTCACCTGTGGCACCCGAGATAATCCCAAGAGGAAGGGACCTAGATCCTTTTGGCATTTCTCAGTGAGTGTTTCCTATACACTAGGTATCTGAGAGCATCTCTTTGAGGAAAAAATCTATGAAGGGTTGGCTTCATTCTGAGGTTCATGCCAGTGAGACTGCTACCGATCAGGACGGGACCATGTATCCTAGCAATATACAAGTCCATTTAATATATTCTATGCGGTTTAACTGTTAGTTATTGGAAAATTGTTTCAGGAAAAACTGATAACTAGAGCGATGCAAAAATCAGAGGGACTTCTACAGTATTCGTGTTTTAGGCTCTTCAATCGTGACATAGCTGTATGTTGAGGTTCTCTTTGCACACCCTGACATATGTTGCGTTATCACCCATCTACAGGTTGGATGATAAATACATGATCGCTGGTTGTCTCGCCTCTGTGAACCTAACAATCCCAAGAATGTGGCTCCCCGAGTCCCCTGTGTGAATGGAGTGGAGGTGCACTTGCGTGACCACTGCGCCATTCACTTCTACTGGATTGCCGAGTACAGCACTTGGCCATTTCCTTCAGTGCCATAGAAGTGAATGGAGCAGTAGTTACAGATGCACACCACCACTCTATTCACATTTGTTATCGATGGGTGTGGGTCAAAGCAGTCGATTATGCATTTTTACCTATCCTGTGAGTAGGAAATACAGGTTGTTAAGGAAAATCCCCTTTAAGAATTTTAACAGAGGTAGAGAGCTTGCTATGGTACCCCATTAAAACACCCATAAATGCGATTGCAGGATGCTGATGGGATGACAGTATACTGCTACAGAGGGATCTGGATAGATTGGAGGCTTGGGCAGAGAAATGGCAGATGAGGTTTAACACTGACAAATGTACATGGGAAGGAATAATGCAAGTCACCAGTACATACTAAATGGTAAAACCCTTGGTAAGGGTGCTTTCACACTAGCGTTTTTACTTTCCGTCCTAGAGTTCCATCCTCGGGGCTCTAGGACTAAAAGATACTGATCAGGATTATCCCAATGCATTCTGAATGGAGAGAAATCCGTTCAGGATGCATCAGGATGTCTTCAGTTCAGTCTTTTTGACTTTTCAGGACGGAGATAAAACCGCAGCATGCTGCAGTTTTATCTCCGTCCTGAAAAGCCTGAACACATGACTGAATGCCTGATCAGGCCTTAAATCCCATTGACTTACATTGGGGCCGGATCCGGCATTAAAAAAAGACTTGAAGGACAGATCCGTCCTTCAGGTGTGCGCATGCGCAGACCTTTAAAACAGTGAAAAAAATACAAGACGGATACGTCTCGTGCATTGGCAAACGGAGAGACAGATCTGCACTTGCAATGCATTTGTAGACGGATCCACAATCCGGATCCGTCTACAAATGCTTTCAGTTGTCATGCGTTGTGACTGATCCAGCGGGACGGAAGTGCACGCCGGATCCACACAACGCAAGTGTGAAAGGGGCCTAACACTGACATGAAAAATAAATTTTAGTGAACAGCAAACTAAGCTGTAGAAACCAGTGTCAGGCAGCTGCTGCTAAGGCCAGGGTTGCATCAAAAGGGGCATAGATGCCCGTGATGAGAACATAGTCCTACCACTTTATAAATCACTAGTCAGACCACACATGGAGTACTGTGTACAGTTCTGGGCTCCTGTGAACAAGGCAGACATAGCAGAGCTGGAGAGGGTTCAGAGGAGGGCAACTAAAGTAATAACTGGAATGAGGGATCTACAGTACCCTGAAAGGTTATCAAAATTAGGGTTATTCACTTTAGAAAAAAGACGACTGAGGGGAGATCTAATAACTATGTATAAATATATCAGGGGTCAGTACAGAGATCTCTCCCATCATCTATTTATCCCCAGGACTGTGACGAGGGGACATCCTCTGCGTCTGGAGGAAAGAAGGTTTCTACACAAACATAGAAAAGGATTCTTCACTGTAAGAGCAGTGAGACTATGGAACTCTCTGCCTGAGGAGGTGGTGATGGTGAGTACAATAAAGGAATTCAAGAGGGGCCTGGATGGATTTCTGGAGTGTAATAATATTACAGGCTATAGAGAGGGGTCGTTGATCCAGGGAGTTATTCTGATTGCCTGATTGGAGTCAGGAAGGAATTATTTTTCCCCTTAAGTGGGGAAAATTGGCTTCTACCTCACAGTTTTTTTTGCCTTCCTCTGGATCAACTTGCAGGATAAAAAGGCCAAACTGGATGGACAAATGTCTTTTTTCAGCCTTATATACTATGTTTCTATTTCCTCAACATGGTTATGGGGGTGGCCATCTTGGCTAAGCTGTTTTTAACAGCATTTAGAGATACGCTTTACGGCAGCCACATGGGCCATAGACAGAATGGACTGAGGGGGACCTTAATGACTTCTATGGGGAGAGTTCTAGGCATGCCCTGTGGGCAGAGGTCAGGAGGGAGTAGATAAGCTGTGATAGCACCTATAGTGAATGGTGGATCCTGTGTTATCTATGTAATAAATAGGTCAGGGATCAGCAAGTTTTGGCACTCCAGCTGCTGTGAAACTACAACTCCCAGCATGCACACTTAATCGGCTGTTCTTGTAACTCTCATGGAAGTGAAACAGCTGGAGTGCCAGAAGTTGCTGATCTTTGTAATCGGTAAAATCTGTCATTTTAATCCAGCCTGTGATAATAATGAGAGGACTGTTGACAAGTAATCTGTACAGACCAAGAAGTTGTGCTTATTACCAGGATAAGTGAACAGTGCAAAAACTGCAGGCGTTTAGGATATTCTTTTTAAATATAGTGACATGGAAAATTACAAAATAACATCACCAAAAATTTCCTAAAAATATGTTTAACATAAAAAACTTGATTTAAACAATAGGTCATTTTCTGATGACACATTAAATGCAGTACCTTCAATGCCTTGGATGACAGTCCATCAGACGACATTGTCACCAGGGTTCACAACTTGTCTGGAAAATTGAAGAATTTAAACGCTAGGTAAGTTAAATCCAGAACATTTTAAAGCAAATCCTAAATATATAGCAGAACTATTCTTGCAAATAATGGAAAGAATTATAACTGAAAATTAATTTATACCCGAAGCCATATAATATTAGTAAATCAGAAGTTAGAGCAGTAGCCAGCTTTCACGGTGTCGCATTTACTTACAGAGCCATTGACATTTTGTCATGTGTTGCAGTGCCCATTTTTTTTTGTAAAGTGACAAGAAAAGTGCAGCCATATTGGTTGGTAATATTACATTTTGGACTAGGACTCCACAGTTTCTATGACAATAATCCTAATTGCTGGACCACCATACTACCCATCCCCATGTAAACACTTTCAAGGTAAGTTTTTTCTGTTAAGGGCCTTTTACATGGGTGATTATCAGGACTGAACAATCATAGGAATATTCGTTTGGCTGATCATCGTCCCGTCACAACACCCCACCGATCAGCCGATAAACAAGCAAATGGTTAAACAAATCTTTGATCCAGCCATAAAAAATCATAGTCTGCAGAACATTCCCCGTGCAAACAATGGATGTGCTGCTGAGAACATGCAAATTGTAAGGGGGATGAACAATCGTATGAATGATCATCCCCCATGCGGTTTACAGTGGCCTGTGTAAAGGACTGATTGACTTGTTATATTGCCAATTGCTGCTCGGTATGGCCCTCATCAGGCCATGTAAAACAGACACTTACTGGCTACTCTCAATGTATCGGACGTGATGTACAAAGCAGTGAAGTCACTGCAATAGGTTTTCACAATGATAGTGTCACAAACCAGCAGGTGTGAACCCACTGTGCCACGTGTCCTATCTCCTCTAAGAGCGTTGTCTAAGTGAACCCCTGGCTCTTCACAGTACCCCTGATAGTGGGGATAGACTTTCCCGAGGGGAGCACCAGGTTGCTAACTCTTGAGGAGGATAGGCACACAAGGCAGCTGGTCCAGGCGGACCAGGAGGTACCTGTGAAAGGTACCAGAGGTGCAGGATCGAAGGATGAGGCAGAGGCGTAGTCAGAAAGGCAAAAGGTCAGGGCAGACGGCACAGGTACAGGTCAGGCAATCTGAGTCGGCAACAGGAGAATCAAGACAAGCAAATAGGGATCTAACAGGTAGCATAGTCCAGGAATACAGATACGAGTCAGGAACACTAGCGGAAAACAGGAACCTTAGAAGGACACAAGGACCTTGATACTGAGGCATCTGGGAAGGGGCTGAGCCACTGACATATGCGCAGGAGGGCTAGGATAGGTCAGTGAGGTCACATGACCTAACCCATAAAGCACAGGAAGTGACGCGAGCCGGCTCTTAGGCGCCTCTTTCACACGGGCGTTCCGGATTTGCTCCGGATGAGTCCCGGGTGCATTGCGGGAAACCCGCGGAAGTCGAACGCAATTTCGGTCAGTTTTGACTGCGAGTGCGTTGTTCAGTTTTTTTCTGCGCGAGTGCAATGCATTTTACATGTGCGTGATAAAAAATGAATGCGGCACCCAGACCCAAACTTATTTACTGAAGTTCGGGTTTGGGTTCAGTGCTGTGTAGATTTTATTATTTTCCCTTATAACATGGTTATAAGGGAAAATAATAGCGTTCTTAATAGAGAATGCATAGTAAAATGTGGATGGAGGGGTTAAAAAAATAAATAAATAAAAATTAACTCACCTCATCCACTTGATTGTGCAGCCGGGCATCATCTTCTTTCTTCTTCTTTCAAAAGGACCTTCTATCTTCATTCAGCAGGACCTGCGCTGACGTCACCGCACTCACCACGTGGTGAGCGTGATTACGTCATCAAAAAGCAGGTCCTGAAAGAAGAAGAAAGAAGACGATGCCGGCTGCGCGATCAAGTGGATGATTTTTTTTATTTTTTAACCCCTCAAGCCATTTTTTAGTAAGCAGTCTCTATTAAGAATGCTATTTTCCCTTATAACCATGTTAACTAATACAGTAAATAGACTTTAATGGGGTTGCTCATCCCTATCGTCTCCCAGCAACCATGCGTGAAAATCGCACCGCATCGGCACTTGCTTGCGATTTTCAAGCAGCCCTATCTATTTCTATGGGGCCTGCGTTGCGTGAAAAACCCAAAATATAGAACATGCTGTGATTTTCATGCAATGCACAAGTGATGCGTGAAAATCAACGCTCATCTTTACAGCCCCATTCAAGTGAATGGGTCCGGATTCAGTGCGGGTGCAATGCGTTCACGTCACGCATTGCACCTGCGCGGAATTCTCGTCCGTGTGAAAGGGGCCTTAAGAAAGTGCAGGAAACAAGCAGCAAGCATGCTGTGGCCAGGGCTGAGAGCAAACTGTGGAGCGGATCCCAGAACAACAGCACCCACACAGACAGAGCACGGGACTGTAGCGGTGAATGGAAGGCACCGGCCGCAGATCACCACCGAACACAGCGCCCGGGACCGCGGCGGTAAGTAGGGTGCACAGCAGCCACCATTACAGATGGCTTCTGGCACACAACTTCACATAAGAAATCTGTCCATATAATTTCTTGTGTTTTTTTGGGGGGGTGATATTTCAGGCAGGGTGAGCGCTGAAGGATAACACATCCATTGGCGTTCGTTTGCACTGGCCTTACCACACCTCCTGTCCCTTCCAGTCAGCTTATCCAACATACAGTCCCATGTAAATAACATTACTTCCTTCCCTCCAGCATAGGGTTAATAACTCCCGGGGAGGGGTCTGGAGTGAATGCACAGCAAGGTATTATAGCCAAGTGACAAAGTACAGTCCAGTATATTGTATCTTCCCTGTACGTTATCATGTGGCTGTAATAGCCTGCTTTGCATTCACTAACGAGCGTCACCCCCCACCCCCGCCGGGGGCTTAGGATCCCGAGGCAGGATACATTTAAAAGCTACAAAGTATTGATCGGCGGGGTCCCAGCGCTGAGACCCCCGCTGATCTCTAGAATGAGGAGTCAGAAGCGCTCAGCCAAGTGCTGCTTCTCCTCACTGCTGAGGCGCAATACTGAGGATGGCCCCATAGACTTTCTATTGAAGCCGCCTTTACTAACGCGCTCAGCAGTGAGGAAAAGCTGAGCTTCTGACTCCTCATTCTAGAGATCAGCCCAGGTCTCAGCGCTGGGACCCCGACGATCAACACTTTTGATATATCCCTATGGCATATCAAAAAGGTACAAAAACTAATGCCCATTGCCCACCAAGGCTGCTGACCCCCCCCCCCCCCCACGAAGATCGCATGCCGCTGCATGAGCCTCCCTCCGCAGTTTCAGAGCGGTGCACCAAATGCTCAGGCAGCCTGCCCAAACAGACCAATAACAAAGGTCCGTGCTGTACGGAGCTTTGTTATTTCAGGCACACCGCTGTGCTGTCTGTGCCACCTGTGCTGATGAATGGCAGGAAAAGTCTACGGCGTGTTGGTCCACCTTAGGGTGGGTTCACATCACGTTTTATGCCTCCACTTGACGTATACATTAGAAAAAGAAAGGATCCAAAAACGCAGCGCACCACATTCTTGTATCCTGCACAGTCTGGTAAAAAAAAAATATATATGTTTTTTTTTTGTACAATGGAACTCCATCATGTCTGAGGAATCCGTTTAACGTATATTTTTGTTGTATACGTTAAAAGGATGGGAAAAACGTGATGTGAAACCACCCTTAGACTTTTTTAAAGAGTAAAATGGCCAGAACAGGCGTCTATGACCCTCGTACAGGCGTTATTGCTACTTCTGGCTGATCGATTATACGAGCATACTTTTGGGAATGATCGTTTGTACTCCCGATAATTGACCCGATATCGTGCAGTGTATTAACGCCCTTACATTAATTCACTACAAGAACATTTAGACTAGAGCACTCAGAATCCCAGGTGCATATCCATCAAGCAAACGTGGTTGATAAAAAAAATGGCTGCACACCATAATACATGCAAACAATAGAGCTGAGAAATGGGGATCATTCTCAATAAAAGTGGTATTATACCTGCTATAAATGAGTCAATGGAAGCTTTTAGCGCACATTTTTGATCCAACCTGTGTCGGGCCCATCTACCAGGCTTCATTATTACATTAATGCATTTAGTCACTGATAAGAATCTATTAGGAAATCGGAAAGATAAGAAATCCCAAGTAGATTTACTGTACAAATCGGTAGTCTTTAAAGGGCTTCTGTCACCCCCACTTATGCAATTTCCAGTAGCTGACATTAGCTACTTGCTAATGTCAGCTGAGTTCAAACATATGTTTCATACTTTTATTTGAGTTTTCTATCTTCTAAAAACCGTACTTTTATTATATGCAAATTGTCTTCGCTACCAGCAAGTTGGGCGGATACTTGCTTGTAGCCGCCGCATTCTCATGCTCTGGGAACGCCCCCTCTGCTCTTGATAGACAGGGCCAGCGCGCTCTCCTCCTCCCGCTGGCCCTGTCTGCAGCCGAAATCCCGCACATGCGCCGTAACGGTCTTCAGTTGGCGCAGGCGCTTGGCTGCTTCTTCTCTCAGAGTGCCTGTGCCGACTGTAGACCGATACGGCGCAGGTGCGGGATTTCGGCTGCAGACAGGGCCAGCAGGAGGAGGAGAGCGCGCTGGCCCTGTCTATTAAGAGCAGAGGGGGCGTTCCCAGAGCATGAGAATGCGGCGGCTACCAGCAAGTATCCGCCCAACTTGCTGGTAGCGAAGACAATTTGCATATAATAAAAGTACGATTTTTAGAGGATAGAAAACTCAAATAAAGGTATGAAACATATGTTTGAACTCAGCTGACATTAGCAAGTAGCTAATGTCAGCTACTGGAAATTGCATAAGTGGGGGTGACAGAAGCCCTTTAAGGCAGGGTCAGTCTGTTCCGGCAATGGGATCCGGCTGCTTTCAGGCATATATGCCGGGTTTTGGCCGGACAAAAAAATGCCGTATACAATGACCGGATTACAGTGCTGGAGTTCCCAACGCAGATGTGAACCCAGCCTAAAGGACCTATCCCGAATCCACAGGGGGACAGGGGATAAGCTGATAGGGACCAGGAGGTTTCACAAATTCTGCATTAATACATAAGATCAGCTCCTAACTACTGAAGAGGATTTATGCAATCTTACTTCCTCAAACTGTCACCTGCAGGACTTCAGCTTCCCCATTGCATGTTATGTAATAAAGGAGACTTATACAGAGGAATAGAACTGCTGCAGACCATAGAGTTAGGCGATTAAAGGGGTTTTCCGGGTTATAGATATTGATGACCTATAGGTCAGCAATATGAAATCAATGGGGGTTGGGAAGCTCAGCTCCATGCACTGTGTAGCGGCTGTCACCGAAGTGCAGCCACCATTCAGAACTATAGGTATAGTGACACTGCGATGGGCAGTACGGTATAGAGACATTTTAGAGGGACAGTAATAAACATAACCATGCTGGTGGTGGCCAGTATCACCCAGGACCAGTGTCTGGTATAATGGGCAATTAGGTGGGTCCCCGTCCCTCTAGACAAGTTTCAGACTTTCCCCTCAACCCTCCCCCCAAATATATTTTATTTTCTAGGATAGTTACAATGTACATTAGAGATCTGTCATTCAGTTTAAAAGAAATGAAATACTGCCTGTATTGGCATGCAGCAATTATATCTTGTGTGTTTGGGGATGAGTGATCGCTACTGGGATTGTTCATCCCCAAACAGATCCACTGTTTGCCTTCCAGATCCCCTATTGTCATCAGTTCATTGGGTAATCAGTGGCACCTTTACATAGGGCAATTATAGGGACAAGAGCAGATGCCATTGGTGTAAAAAAAAAAAAAGACATGACGTCATTTATAAATTCCAATCATGGTCATAAAACTGATTACCTATTGTGGTATACTAGCGATGGATCCTTTTTGGGGTGTGATCTAGTACTATGGCTACGAAAAAGGGTCATTTATTTCAATTAAATTATTTTTTTAATATACATTTGAGGGCTTTTCATTCAAATGATTCATGAAACAAGCAATTACAATGTATTTCTGCCCATAAGGAGTTCTGGAATGGGCGCAAAACCCCTCCAATGCTATAAAGCTGTAGTTGGGGCTTCCTTATAATATTTGCTAGCTCATCCTGTACCTGCGCAGTGGTTCGTATTTCCTGCCTCCTCTCACATCGGTTGGTCACCTTTCTGCGATTAAACATTAACTTACAAACAGAGCGGTTATAAATTCTTCTTCTAGAAAGGAAGTTACTAGACCAGAGGGAGAAATGAAAACTACAGAGTATGCGGAAGTAAAATCTATAGTTTACAGTTCATGAGACAAGATCAATGTTCATAACAATATAAAGAAGAACTCTACTGGCTCAGTGATCAAAAACAGAGGGTGGTTATTAACAGCATGTACTTAGATTGGGTCACTGTCACAAGTGGGTTAACACAGGGGTCAGTATTAGAGGGGGTCACTGTTACAAGTGGGTTACCACAGGGGTCAGTATTAGAGGAGGTCACTGCTACAAGTGGGTTACCACGGGGGTCAGTATTAGAGGAGGTCACTGTTACTAGTTGGGTACCATCGGGGTCAGTATTAGAGGAGGTCACTGTTACTAGTGGGGTACCACCGGGGTCAGTATTAGAGGAGGTCAGTGTCACTAGTGGGGTACCACAGGGGTCAGTATTAGAGAAGGTCACTGCTACAAGTGGGTTACCACAGGGGTCAGTATTAGAGGGGGTCACTGTTACAAGTGGGTTACCACAGGGGTCAGTATTGGAGGGGGTCACTGTTACAAGTGGGTTACCACAGGGGTCAGTATTGGAGGGGGTCACTGTTACAAGTGGGTTACCAGAGGGGTCAGTATTGGAGGGGGGTCACTGTTACAAGTGGGTTACCACAGGGGTCAGTATTGGAGGAGGTCACTGTTACAAGTGGGTTAACACAGGGGTCAGTATTGGAGGAGGTCAGTGTCACTGGTGGGGTATCAGAGGGGTCAGTATTGGAGGGGGTCACGTCACTAGTGGGCTACCACAAGGGTCAGTATTGGAGGGGGTCACAGTCACTAGTGGGGTACCATCGGGGTCAGTATTAGAGAAGGTCACTGTTACTAGTTGGGTACCATCGGGGTCAGTATTAGAGGAGGTCACTGTTACTAGTGGGCTACCACAGGGGTCAGTATTGGAGGGGGTCACAGTCACTAGTGGGGTACCACAGGGGTCAGTATTAGGCCATATTCTCTTGAATATATTTATTAATGATCTTGTAGAAGGCCTGCACAGTAAAATATTAATTTTTGCAGATGACACTAAACTGTGTAAAGTAATTAACACTGAAGAGGACTGTTTTCTGCTGCAGAGGGATCTGGATAGATTAGAGGCTTGGGCAGAGAAATGGCAGATGAGGTTTAACACTGACAAATGTAAAGTTATGCACATGGGAAGGAATAATGCAAGTCACCTGTACATACTAAATGGTAAAACACTGGGTAAAACTTTGCAATCAGTGTCAGGTAGCTGCTGTCGAGGCAAGATGGTGGGGTGCCTCTTAAGGGGCATAGATGCCCGTGATGAGAACATAGTCCTGCCACTTTACAAATCACTGGTCAGACCACACATGGAGTACTGCGAAAAATAAAGACAATAGCAGAACTTTAGTGGCTTCAAAGGCGGCCGGCAAAGTAATATATGGATTTGGTGAATTACAACATCTAGGAAGATTATCAAATGTATGCGTTTTTAGTTTAGCCAAAAGACTGAGGGGAGATCTAATAACTATGTATAAATATATCAGGGGTCCGTACAGAGATCTGTCCCATCATCTATTTATCCCTAGGACTGTGACTGTGACAAGGGACATCCTCTGCGTCTGAAGGAAAGAAGGTTTGTACACAAACATAGAAAAGGATTCTTTACGGTAAGAGCAGTGAGACTATGGAACTCTCTGCCTGAGGAGGTGGTGATGGTGAGTACAATAAAGGAATTCAGGAGGGTCCTGGATGTATTTCTGGAGTGTAATAATATTACAGGCTATAGCTACTAGAGAGGGGTCGTTGATCCAGGGAGTTATTCTGATTGGAGTCAAGATTTTTTATTTTTTTCCCAAAATGATAAAAAGTTTTTTTTTTTGCCTTCTCCTGGATCAACACTGCAGGTGGACTTGTGTCTTTTTTGAGCCTTATGGCTCATGCACGCGTCCTTTGCCGTTTTTGAGGTCCGCAAATTGCGGATCCGCAAAACACTGATACCGGCCATGTGTGTTCCGCATTTTGCACAACAGAACGTCCTGCCCTCTATAGAACTGTCCTATTCTTGTCCGTAAAACGGACAAGAATTGGACATGTTCTATTTTTTGCAGGGCTGTGGAACGACATATGGATGCACACAACACACGGATGAGCTGAGCGCATCTTTTGCAGCCCCACATAAGTGAATGGGTCCGCATCTGACCCGCAAAAAATGCGGATCGGATGTGTACCAAAAATACGTTCATGTGCGTGAGCCCTTACTATGTTTTACACTTTGTCGGGTCAGTTTTCACAGCCAGCTATTTGTAATAGAAAAGAAGACTGAAGTATTTTCATATTCTGTTTGGTTATTCCTGGGAAAGCTAAGTGACAACCAATGTGGCCACCATTACAACGGAGCAGTACAATGGGGTGAAGATGGAAGAATGCAGGAAAACCTGCAAAATCTGGAGTTTTGGAAAGTGACAAAACTTTCTGAGGGAGGAGACTCACGTAAGTAAATATGCAGAGAGGGTTTTACAGATATTAACAGTTTAAATGGGTTTTCTGATCAGTATCTGATCGGTGGGGGTCTGACACCTGGGCCCCCTGCATATCAGCTGTTTGAGAAGGCACGGGTGTTCTAACAAAAAGCCTTACCCTCAGTTCACACTTGCGCGTTTTACAGCGTGTTCGAACGCACTGTAAAACGCTCAACAGGAGAAAACTCATGATTCCCTATGGGCATGGTTCTCACCTGAGCGTTTTACAGCGCGTTTGAATGCGCTGTAAAACGCCCTCTGCTCAAAGAAGTTCTTGACCCTCACCCTGGGTTCAGACCTGAGCGTTCTTGACAGCGCGTTTTTGCAAATAGGAAACGCGCGTCGTACGCACGTTCTTGTGATTGACTACTGTGGTGTCAATCACAATACGCGTGACAAACGCCCCAAAAAAAGCTCAAGTACTTGTTTATGCGTAGGGCGTTTTACAGCGCGTTCGAACATGCTGTAAAACGCGAAAATGTGAACCAGTCCCATAGGGAAGCATTGGTTTGCATGTGTTGAGCGTTTTACAGCGCGTTCCTACGCACTGTAAAACATTCAACAGGAGAAAACTCATGTTTCCCTATGGGCATGGCTCTCACCTGAGCGTTTTACAACGCGTTTGAACGCGCTGTAAAACGCCCTACGCTCAAAGAAGTTCTTGAGCTTCTTTGGGGGTGTTTTGTCGCGCGTTTGCACCGATAGACTTCAATGGGAAAGCGCGTAAAACGCGCATTTAACACGCGTTAAAGTGTAGATATGCCTTTTTCAATTGGTCTCCAGAGTCACGAACGCACGTATGACGTCTCAGAAACGCTCAGGTGTAAACCCAGGGTTAAGCCTTGAAAAAACCTTAAGTCGCGTGGTGTGCGCTCCCGCACATGCGCAGTGCACTGCTAAAGAGAAATTACAGCCAGCGCTCGCTTGGCAAAAATCCTTAACCCACGTGACGTGGTGGGTGTGTCGGCCCCTCCACGCAAGCGCAGTAACATCGTGCAGGTTAATGTAAAATTACAGTCAGCGCTGGCTGACTCGTGCAGGCGCGCGCGTGCGCCCAACCGCCCTCTGGGGTAAGAAGACCTTTTGTTTTGTTGTCTCACACTGCGCACGCGCGGAGCGGACTTTAAAGTCTCATTACACATCGCACTTCACACACAGATTTTAAAGTCCGCTCAGCGCATGCGCAGTGTGAGATAGCAAAACAAAAGATCTTCTTACACCAGAGGGCGGCACGTGACTTAAGGCTTTTTGTTAGAACACCGGCACTCACAGTAGCGCCGCTGCCTTCTCTCAGCTCACCAAGCATAGCGCCATACAATAGATCGCGGCTGCGCTTGGTATCACGCTCAGCCTCATTCACTTCTAGTGACGTCACTGGCCTAGATAAAGCTGAGAGAAGGCTGCAGCACTACTGTGAGCCCCGCTGCCCTCTCAAACAGCTGATCGTCGTGGGTCCCTAGGATAGGTCACGGGTAAAAACTCTCAGAAAACCCCTTTAATATGTACATTAGGTGGAAATAACGTCTCCGGCACTCATACATATATAGTTTGGCTCCGGGTAAAGGAAATTATACTTACTAATTGAATGATAATCCTAAGTGCATGATTTTATGAGCCCAGTGACAATGGAGAAGCAATCTGCACTTGTGTAAGAGCTAGGTGTAACTGGACGCAGTCCACATTCTAATCACAGTCCATTACTGGCTTCTATTAAACATTTCTGCGGCATTAAAATGACGACAATTCTGCTGTTATATGGCTCAATCTGTGATTTCTCAAAGCACTTGGGAGGAGAGTTATCAAACTGGTGTAAAGTAGAACTGGGTTAGCTGCCCATGGCAACCAATCAGATTTCATCTTTCATTTTCCAAAGGCGCTGTGAAAAATGAAAGGTAGAATCCGATTGGTTGCTATGGGCAACTAAGCCAGTTCTACTGTACACCAGTTTGATAAATCTCCCCCTTGGTTTTCACTGCAAAATGTCTATACATTACATCTGCACTCACTGTATTTATAAAAGTGAGCCATATAATATTTTTATAATGTCCGACTGACAAGCAATTATCAGGACTGAGCCATTCATTCCCAATAATTCCCTTCATTTACATGCAGTAACCATCCCCTCTGTATGACGGAGAACAGTTTCTGCTGCGATCGCTCGTCCCGTACAGATAGATTTCTCGTTACTGGACAGCACATATCTGTTCAGGCCTTATTCACGTCCATGACAAGACGGTCAGCCTTTCATTCGTGAAGGCTCTGTTATTGTTCCGTGTGTCCGTTTTTTGCTCTCCATGCCTCATTCATATTCCATGCACACTGCTGGGTTGAAAAGCGATTTCAAGAGCATCTCCTACCAATGGTCCATGGAAACCACTGCTACCTGTGTTCTGGCAGTGGTTTTCTTGGACACGTAAACTGCAATGGGCATGTTTGGTCTGCGTCGCCCAAAATAGTGAATGTCTCTGCTGACCCGCAGTCAGTCAAAAAACAAGGTCGTGTGAATAATACATTCAAATCAATGGATACATGTCCGTGGAGAACATGGATAGTACACATCTGTAATTCACCGACGTCTGAATGAGGCCTTACACAGCCCAATCTCCTGCCCAGAAATGTTGATTCTAGGCGCCACAGGAAAGATGCGATCTCGTTTGCTTATTCATCAGGTGATCGCTGGCACCTTTAGGGCTCATGTACACAACCACGCCATGTTGTGTGGTCCTCAAATTGCGGATCTGCAAAACACAATTCCGCCGTGTTCATTCTGCAATTTGCAGAATGGGTCGCCCATCATAGAAATGCCTATTCTTGTCCGCAAAACGAACAAGAATAGGACATGTTCTATTTTTTTTTGCGGCCCCACAAACTGGAGCAACGAATGCGGACCCCACACGGAGTGCTGTCCTCATCTTTTGTGACCCCACTGAAGTGAACGAGTCTGTATCCGAGCCTCAAAAAATGCGGTTCAGATACAGAACCAAACAGCGTTCGTGGGCATGAGCCCTTACACAGGGAAATGATCAAGAACAAATATTCCTAAGAACAAAGGGGGTCATTAATTATTAGATATACGCCAATGTTTAGTGTATATCTGTTGCAGATTCGGTTGCAAAGGGAATATGTGGCTGAATCTGAGACTTTTGCCCGCTCATGCCAGGTCTAAAAAAGGGGGCCCGCTTTATATTTTTGATCTAAATGTACGCCAGCATGGGAACCAGTGTAGATTTAGGCCGGCAGTGGATCCACCTAAGTTATGTAGAGGCGGTCGCCTCTACAGAACTTGGGCGCATCAAGTGCCAGCGCAGGGGTATTAAGACCGGCATCTAAAACGCTCATCTTAATGAATGACCCCAAAAGTTTCCCGATAATTACCCTGCTCACCAGCCCGTGTTCCATTGGATGTGTGATAACTAGTGTAGTAACATATCTTTCATACAATATACATAGAAAACAAATCCAGTGATGCAAATAAACATTTTACCGAGGCTACGAATGGAAGCTTTGGATTTTTTTTGCTTTGAAAGTGTTAACAAACCGGAAAGAGAAGGGTCCTGGAGAAGACTTCTTGTGAATAATGGGGTCTTCCTGAATGAGCAGAATCTCAAACATGACCTGATGTATAGATATGTAATGAAGGAACACTTTGCGTACATCCAGTTACTTCACCGTCCAATACGTATATGATAGAGGAGTCCTCAGTTATAGGACCCTTCCCTTTAGGCCGGTCATGTATTGGGGAACAGGGGGATGCCCCCAGACTGAATTTTATGATCTGTGACTTTGTAGACTGACCCTAAATTCAAACGTCTTCTTGCCAAATGGTACCCCATCATCCCCATGATGTGACAACCACAAGGACACGACTGGTGTCACGTACAGAGGGAGAACGGCTTCATACAAAAGTGTCATACATTTTTTGGGACCCTCAAAGAATTCAGCACAAAAGACCCTCAGTATAAAATCGGAGCTATATAGAGGTACAGCAGGCAGTTCGGTGTGTCCTATTAGGTCTCTGTACAAAATGGAGCCATAATATAAAAGTGGGTATGGCTTTAAAGGGGTTTGTTCACCCTTGGTGACAGTTTCTTCAGATGATGCCCCCAGTCTGGCTGGAGCCCTGGTGGTAACCATACTTACCTGATCCCTGCAGATGCGGGGTCTCCCCCACCACCTCAACATCTTTGATGTAGGTCACATGATCGCTGCAGTGTTGACATGTCCCCTGTGCTACCAGATGGGGGTATGTCCTTGGAAATCTGGACCAACAATCCTGCGGATTTTCTGGCAGAATTTCCCGTAACGTGTGACGGGTTTCGTAGACAGACCGGGCAGCATACTGCTAAAAACACTCCAGAGAACTATAGAGTTTGTCGCCTACAGAATCAGGGGGTCGGCGTTTGTAGCCGCCGACCCCCTGAACCTGGCGTCAATATGGCTATGAATGTGTTCTAGTTTCTGCCTTTCTGGGACAAAACCTAAAGACACCGTCAAGCCGTATGTTACAATTATAGCAGAAAAAGGGACCAGTGATGTCATCAGACAGTTCACGGCACAGAAGAGGTTAAGAGCCACTTCATCTGTATACCACGGGATGGACGGACTGCGCCAGACGGGATCTAGAGGACTTCCCGGTCATATACTCCGATCGCTCTGCTCAGAACGTGGCCATTTTCGGTAACAAAACAAAATATGGAAGGGGATAGGAATGTGACAACCTCCTGGACCTCTCTGCAGATGTGAGACTGCTCAGAACCCTGCCACCAAACATCCACGCCTCCTGCATGTTACAATAAGACAACACCCAAGGAAAAACAGGAATGTTACGTAAGGAATGTTACACACAGCCCTCTCCGGAAGACAACATGACTTCATCTGGGAGCAATCAGCGAGGAAAACACAGCACACACAACCCTCCCTCCGCTCATGTTACACAATGCTGAGCGTGAACGCTCGTCACCGTACCCACCTGTGGCACGGGTACCTACCTACTAGAGTACACAGGGGGCCATGTGTCAGTATAGATCCAGCGTCGTCACCAGCCACAGGGAGGACCCACCAGAGCTGTCATAGACACCGGAGAAGGGACTATGACTGGTCACTATAAATACGGCACAGCGTGGTAAATGTGGTAATCACGCCCCTTCCTAACGTCACATTTCGAAGTTGTCGGTGGGTTGTCAGAAAGTGTTGGAGTTCCTCCATAAGCCCAACCAATGTGTTATGGGGTGTAACACAGGAGACCTCACTCCAGAGGAATTCTTATCAAGGCCTTCCTGACATGTCCACACCACATACCCAGCCTCCACTGGCTGATACAGGAGAACACCAGCATTCACCCCCCACCAGTCACCAAAATAGCCTCCCCCAGGCTGGGGGACTACAACTCCCAGCACGAGCCAGCAACAGCTGGAAAGCCACAGGTGGCGGCTCCCGGATGTCCACAGCCGCCCCGCTCCCTGTAAACACAAAGCGCCCGCCCGCACGGTCTTTACTAGGACACAATTGATCGCCCACCCGACGGCGTGGAAGGGCGGCACACGGGGGGCACGGAGCCGACTTACCTGCACTGCTGCGGGGCGAGGGGCCTGGAGGTCCCTGGAGCTGCTCGGCGCCTGACGGAGGGAGTGCTCAGATCTGCTGAGTTGTAATGTTACTGTTTCCTGGAATTACTCACTCACAGATTCCTTTCATTCATAAAAACACAGTCATGCACTGACGTCATACCGAGGCGGGGCCTGCGGCCGTCACATGATGGGAGCAGTGATGTCATTTAGATGCCTGACTGAGTTTTAAAGGGGCAATGGAAAGTGAGGCGTGTGTTCTCCACATTGCTGATGCCTATAGGCAAGGCATAGCAGCCTGTTCATATACTCTGCTGCAGTGACGTCACTGCCAGGAGGAGCAGATTAATAAAGCCAGGGACAGACCCTCCCGATTTAAAAAAAAAACGTAAGGGTATGTCCACACGGTCAGGTTTCTTTATGCAGGTTTTGAGAAAAGGAGAGAACAACCCCTTTAAGTTATGGTCGTGGGTAAACTGTTTGAAGGTTTTTTGAGAGCTGCTATCTCGGAGTACCTCGATGAAAATGAGCAAATAACGCCATATCAGCATGGCTTCATGAGGGATCGGTCATGCCAAACTAATTTGACAGCGGCGGATCTATGAATGTTGTATATCTGGACTTCTCCAAAGCATTTGACACTGTACCTCATAAAAGGTTAGTATATAAAATGAGGATGCTCGGACTGGGAGAAAATGTCTGTATGTGGGTAAGTAACTGGCTGAGTGACAGAAAACAGAGGGTGGTTATTAACGGTACATACTCAGATTGGGTCACGGTCACTAGTGGGGTACCTCAGGGGTCAGTATTGGGCCCTATTCTCTTCAATATATGATCTTGTAGAAGGCCTGCACAGTAAAATATAAATTTTTTGCAGATGACACTAAACTGTGTAAAGTAATTAACACTGAAGAGGACAGTTTTCTGCTACAGATAGATCTGGATAGATTGGAGGCTTGGGCAGAGAAATGGCAGATGAGGTTTAACACTGACAAATGTAAAGTTATGCACATGGGAAGGAATAATGCAAGTCACCCGTACATATTAAATGGTAAAACACTCAGTAACACTGACATGGAAAAGGATCTAGGAATTTTAATAAACAGCAAATTAAGCTGTAAAAACCAGTGTCAGGCAGCTACTGCAAAGGCCAATAAGATAATGGGTTGCATCAAAAGGGGCATAGATGCCCGTGATGAGAACATAGTCCTACCACTTTACAAATCACTATTCAGACCACACATGGAGTACTGGGTACAGTTCTGGGCTCTTGTGAACAAGGCAGACATAGCAGAGCTGGAGAGGGTTCAGAGGAGGGCAACTAAAGTAATAACTGGAATGAGGGATCTACAGTACCCTAAAAGATTATCAAAATTAGGGTTATTCACTTTAGAAAAAAGACGACTGAGGGGAGATCTAATAACTATGTATAAATATATCAGGGGTCAGTACAGAGATCTCTCCCATCATCTATTTATCCCTAGGACTGTGACTGTGACGAGGGGACATCCTCTGCGTCTGGAGGAAAGAAGGTTTGTACACCAACATAGAAAAGGATTCTTCACGGTAAGAGTAGTGAGACTATGGAACTCTCTGCCTGAGGAGGTGGTGATGGTGAGTACAATAAAGGAATTCAAGAGGGGATGGATGTATTTCTGGAGTGTAATAATATTACAGGCTATAGCTACTAGAGAGGGGTCGTTGATCCAGGGAGTTATTCTGATTGGAGTCAGGAAGGAATTATTTTTCCCCTTAAGTGGGGAAAATTGGCTTCTGCCTCACAGGGGTTTTATTTTGCCTTCCTCTGGATCAACTTGTAGGAAACAGGCCGAACTGGATGGACAAATGTCTTTTTTCGGCCTCATAAACTAGGTTACTATATAAAGGATAGATAGGACGTCTCTTTTTTTATTCACTTTTGGTTTTGGCTTCCAAAACTACATCAAGAAACCTGAACATGTGCCCGGAACCTAAAAAGAGGAACAACCTAAGTAGACCCGCCAAATGTTCTTTTACATTATGACATTAGCCATGTACCTCCCTATTCCACCCAGTCCCCTATGTAGCCCCCACACACTATGCATGTGCCCAGGGGTGCACCACCAATGAGGCCAGGGGAGGCGATCGCCTCAGGCAGCACCAGGTAGGGGCAAGTGGGGGGCAGCAGAAGGGCCATGGGCAATGAGCTCTTCCATTGTGGAAACGCTCATCTCATTTTCAACAGCATCGCTGTACTCAGGAGAGCAATACAGTTGAATGCTGTGACGGGAGTGATTTCTCCCTGGCCCACCGTTTCCTCTTATAGGTTTTAGGCCTCTTTCACACGGGCGTCACGTTTGACGCCCATATAAGAGGCGGGTGCGTTGCGGGAAAATGCGTGATTTTTCCACGCAAGTGCAAAGCTTTTTAATTCGTTTTGCATGCGCGTGCGAAAAATCGGCATGTTTGGTACCCTTCATCACTGAAGTCCGGTTTCGGGTTGAGTATTCTGTATATTTTATTATTTTCCCTTATAACAAATATATATAAAGGAAAATAATAGCATTCTCAATAGAGAATGCAAAGTAAAAAGGGCAATAGAGGGCTAAAAATACTAAAAAAATTAACTCACTTCCTCAATTTGATCGCGTAGCTGCCGGTCTCCTGTTCTGTCTTCAGTTGGTAGGGGGGGGGGGGGATCGGTGAAGGACCTTCAGTGACGTCACTGACGTCACATCATTGGACCATGTGACCCATTGACGTCACCAAGGGTCCTTCACCCCCCCCCCCAGCTGAAGACAGGGCAGGAGACCGGCAGCTACGCGATCAAATGGAGGAGGTAAGTTTATTATTTTTAACCCTCTATTGTCCTTTTAACTTTGCATTCTCTATTGAGAATGCTATTATTTTCCTTTATAACTATGTTATAAGGGAAAATAATAAAGATTGGGTCGCCATCCCGATAGTCTCCTAGCAACCATGCGGGAAAATCGCACCGCATCCGCACTTGCTTGCTGAGGCTTGCGATTTTCCCGCAGCCCCATTCACTTCTATGGGGCCTGCGTTGCGTGAAAAACGCAGAATATAGAACATGCTGCGATTTTCACGCAACGCAAAAGTGATGCGGGAAAATCACTGCTCATGTACACAGCCCCATTGAAATGAATGGGTCCGTATTTAGTGCGGGTGCAATGCGTTCACCTCACGCATTGCACCCGCGCGGAAATCACGCCCGCGTAAAAGGGGCCTTAGTCCTAATTCCTATAGCCCTTCAGAGGCCGGTGTCATCAATATCGCGGTGCCTGAACCGGGCGTTTCAGTTTTCGCCTCAGGCAGCATAAAGGTTAGGTGCACCCCTGCATGTGCCATAAGTGCCCCCACAAGGTATTGATTGCCCTTAGTGTTCTAACACTATAAGAATGTCTCCTTAATGCTCCCTCACAATAGTGATCCTCCTCTAGTGTTCTACACACAGTAACGGTGCCCTCATAACAGTGATGGAACCCACACAGTGTGATGCCCCCTTAAAGGGGTTCTCGGACTTTTACTATTGATGACCTATCCTCAGGATAGTGTGATAGATGGGAATCCATTTTGTCTCTGAGTACAAAGGGTCTTGGGGGAGAATTACAGAATACTGACATGGCACTCACATGCCCCCATTATCTGTGTCCTGTTCCCTGAAAATAACATTTTGTTTCAGTTTCATGTCCTTGTATAATAACTTTTCTTGAGTTTGGTTTTGCTGACAACGTACGCAAGCTGTCTTGTGCCTTTGGATGACAGCCAATAAACTTTCTATAAGAAGTGTATGTTTTGAAACAATAAACAGACTATTTGATTCAGCCAGTTTGACTGTGTCAGTTTTCTTTGTGCGTACATAAATGGGTTTGGGGTTTGGACCCCAATAATCATAGATGAAGGGGTAATTGCCCCAAAAAACATCATCAATATCAGATCAGTGGGGGTCCAGCATCCGGCATCCCCGCCAACCAGATGTAAGGGAGATGGTGCGTGCAGTGCACACGTGTCGTCTACTTTGCTGCTGCTTTGTCTATGGTCTTTGCCAAAAACAGCAGCAGCGGACAAGAAGAGAGATGGGAGACGGCATGTGTGCACTGCTTGTGCCTTCTCTTCATACAGCTGATGGCTGGGGTGCCGGGTGTCCGACTCCCACCGATCTCATATAGATAATCTATCCTGAGGATAGGTCATTAATAGTAAAAGCCCAGACAACCCCTATAAGCTATGGTTAAGACCATACTCACTGAAACGCGTAAACTATTTTACTAGAGCGTTTTTTCCTCACTCAGCTGCTCTCAGTGTAGGGACACGTTGCTGCTGGTGCTCTCAGGAAGTGATTAGGGAAGAAATCTGTTGAACTTGGTGGTGTTAAATCTTCAAACTACAGCAATTATTGAGGGTGCTATGATACATATTTACACATTTGCATACATCGCTGAAAAACCTATTTTAAAATTTTGCGGTGACATAGTGCATTTCCGTAGTCGGTAGAATAAACCTGTACTGTAGTACCACAGATCACGTTTGCATACACTGCTGAAAAACCCATTTAAAAATTTTGCGGTGACATAATGCATTTCTGTAGTTGGTGGAATATACCCGTACTCTCGTACCACAGAGCACAATTGCATACAACACTGAAAAAACTCTTTTAAAATTTTGCGGTGAAAAACAGCATTTCTGTAGTTAGGGGAATAAACCCGTACTGTCGTACCACAGAGCACGTTTGCATACACCGCTGAAAAACCTATTTTAAAATTTTGCGGTGACATAGTGCATTTCTGTAGTTGGTGGAATAAACCCGTACTGTCGTACCAAAGATCGCTTATGCATACACCACTGAAAAACCTATTTTAAAATTTTGCGGTGAAACCCTGCATTTCTGTAGTTGGTGGAATAAACCCGTACTGTCGTACCACAGAGCACGTTTGCATACACTGCTGAAAAACCTATTTTAAAATTTTGCGGTGACATTTGACACCTGAGATAAACCATCTGTTAGTTTGGTGGGTGAACACAAATAATGAGGAGAACATTAAATAGGGGACGTGGACATGGTCGTGGTGGTGTTGGCGGAGCTCTTGTTGCTGGGAGAGGACGTGGCCGTTCTGCGCCAGCTACAGGTCCAAGTGAAACACCTTCTTCAGGTGCGAGTAGGCAACAGAACCTGCAGTGTTATTTGGTAGGCCCAAATGCCACTCTACGGATGGTGAGGCCAGAACAAGTACAGGCGATAGAAGATTGGGTGGCTGACAGTGGCGCCAGTATCTCCCATCCAGTCCTCTGCAGAAAGCTCAAAGTTGGCACCTGCAGCCCATGCCCATCAGTCTTTCACCTCACCCCCTTGGCAAAGCAGCCACGCAGCCTGAGCTCCAAGTCATGCAGCAGACTCTTATGCTTTTTGATGACTCTACTGGCAGGGTTTCCCCAGGCCATCCACATAGCCCTGCCTCAGTTGGCACTGATGCCCAACCACTTATGTTGCAGGATGAGGACATGGGAATACCACCGCAGCACATCTCTGATGATGACGAAACACAGGTGCAAACTGCTGCGGCTTTCTGAAGTGTGCAGACCGACGAGGAGGGCAGGGGTCAAGAATGGGTGAAAGATGATGTGGAGGACGATGAGGTCCTAGACCCCGACTGGACTCAAGTTCATGCTAGTGACGTGTGCAGTTCTGAGGAGAAGGCGGTGGTCGCACGGTGGTCGCACAGAGGCAACAGCACAGCAAAAGAGGGAGCAAGGTTGCGTCCCCGAGACAGTACGCCTGCTACTGCCCACCGCACCCAGGGACCGAACACACCAAAGACATCTCCAAGGAGTTCATTGGTGTGGCAGTTCTTCAGACAATGTCCTGATGACAAGCAGGAGTGGTTTGCACGCTGTGCCATCAGAGCCTGAAGCGAGGCCTAAACGTTCTAAACCTGAGCACAACCTTAAACAGCTGATGGCGGCAGCTGTCCCACAGTACGTCGTTCCCAGCCGCCACTACTTTTCCCTTCCATGCACAATCAAGTGGAGGATAAAATCAAGTGTGCACTGCACAACGCTATCTGTGGCAAGGTCCACATAACCACAGATATATGGACCAGTAAGCACGGGCAGGGATCTCCCTAACTGCACACTGGGTAAATGTAGTGGCGGCTGGGCCCGAGGCAGATAGCGGTTTGGCGCATGTCCTTCCACCACTGAGGATCGCAGGGCATTATTTTTTGCCTCCTCCTCCGCTTTCTCCTCTAACACTTCCTCATCCGGTCAGCGAAAGGCCTTCACCACCAACTTCAGCACAGCCAGGGGTAAACGTCAGCAGGCAGTTTTAAAACTCATGTGTTTGGGGGACAAACCCCACACCGCACAGGAACTGTGGAGGGGCATAGAAGAACAGACCGATGAGTGGTTGCTGCCAGAGAGCCTCAAGCCCGGCCTGGTGATGTGCGATAATGGGCAAAATCTCGTAGTAGCTCTGGGACTAGCCGGTTTGACGCACATCCCTTGCCTGGCGAATGTGCTGAATTTGGTGGTGCAGAAATTCCTTAAAAACTACCCAGACATGTCAGAGCTGCTGCAGAAAGTGCGGTCCGTCTGTGCGCACTTTCAGCGTTCTCACCCTGCTGCTGCTCCCCTGTCTGCGCTGCAGCGTAACTTCGGCCTTCCCGCTCACCGCCTCATATGCGACGTGCCCACCAGGTGGAACTCCACCTTGCATATGCTGGAGAGACTGTGCGAGCAGCAGCGGGCGATAGTGGAGTTTCAGCTGCAGCACACACGGGTCAGTCACTCTGCAGAACAGCACTACTTCACCACTAATGAGTGGGCCTCCATGCGAGACCTGTGTGCCTTGTTGCGGTGTTTCGAGTACTTAACCAACATGGCCAGTGCCGATGACGCCGTCCTTAGCATTACAATATCACTTCTATGTCTCCTTGAAAAAACACTTAGGGCGATGATGAAAGAGGATGTGGCACAGGAGGAAGAGGAGGAGGAAGAGGGGGCATTTCACAGGGTTTCAGGCCAGTCATTCAGAAGTGGCTCAGAGGGTGGGTTCCTGTACCAGCAGAGGTCAGGTACACATGTGGCCAACCAGGGCACAGTTCTGGAGGAGAAGGCGGATGAGTTAGAGGAGGAGGAACCGGGTTCACAGCAGGGTGGCACCTAACGCAGCTCATGGCCATAACTGGAGTGTGGCTGGGGTATACGGAGGACACAGATGATACAACACCTACAGAGGACAGCTTATCCTTACCTCTGGGCAGCCTGGCACACATGAGCGACTACATGCTGCAGTGTCTTCGCAACGACTGCAGAGTTGCCCACATTTTAACTTGTGCTGACTACTGGTTTGCCACCCTGCTGGATCCCCGTTACAAAGACAATGTGTCTTTAATTCCTCCACTGGAGCGTGATAGGAAGATGTGCGACTACAAGCACACGCTGGTAGACGCGCTCCTGAGGGCATTCCCAACTGACACCAGGGGACAAGTGGAAGCACAAGGCAGAGGCGGAGGAGGAAGAGGTCCCCAACGCAGCTGGGTCACGGCCAGCACCTCAGAAGGCAGGGTTAGCATGGCGACATGTGGAAAAGCTTTGTCACCATGCCACAGCAACCGGCACCACCAGCTGATATGGAACGTCTTAGCAGGAGGCAGCATTTGAACAACATGGTGGAACAGTACGCGTGCACACGCCTACACGTACTGACTTGGGGGAGGTCAGCCCCATTCAACTTCAAGTGTATTGTCTGAACGTGTATTTAGCACGGCAGGGGGCATCATTACAGACAAACGCAGCCGCCTGTCCACAGCCAATGTGGACAAGCTCACGCTCATTAAAATAAACCAGGCATTGATCCCACAGGACTTGTCCGTACCTTGTGCAGAATAGACATTTATACCCCCCTCAACCGTACATTCTTGTACTCACTACTCAAGTGCACTTATTCTTTTATTTTTATTTGTCCCATTATTTTGGGGGCTACCCCAATTAAAAAAAAACAAAAAAAAACATTGTTAGCTGGCTACCTCCTCCTCCATCACCGCTTCCACCTACAACACCACATTCACCGCCCCCTTAACCTCCGACTCCACATCCACCTCCTCCGAGTTGCAGGTTAATAATTTTTCATTTTTATTTATTTTCTTTTAAGTTATTTCCCTATCCACATTTGTTTGCAGGGCACTTACCCACATTTCACTGCCTTGTGCAGCCCTCTAGCCCTTTCCAGGACTTTTTTTACAGCCATTTTAGTACCCAAAAGTTCGGTCCCCATTGACTTCAGTAGGGTTCAGGGTAAAGTTCGGGTTCCGAACCAGAACTTTTTTGTGAAGTTCGGCCGAACCTGAACTTCCCGTTGTCTGCTCAACTCTAGTTAATACCTTTCTAAAGATGTCATATACCTCAAAGGGGATACCATCCGACCCCGGGGTCATTTGGCTCCCATACCATCTCTCATAATTATCTTCAGTAGGATTTTCAACGTATTCCCTTTCTTTATTTTTCAAGTAAGTAACCAGTTACTTAGAGTACTTTGCTGCCATCCAGTGGCCATTGCTATATTTGGTTTATATAAGTTATCTATACTGTAATTTCCATGGCATTCATCTTGTAACTCCAGCTTCCTGCAGTGTGTTCATGTTTATCAGTAAAGCATTGGTTGCGTTAAACTCTATGTGCTGTAAGTAACTTGTGATGTCACAGGGTTACGTGACTAAAGTCATGTCGGTTTGAAGTAGCAGTGGGATGTAGCAATAGGGTAATGCATACATCCTATGCACTGTTGTAATAAAGGTTAGCAATATAATACAAATATAATAAATAACCCTAATTATTGTGTTTAGGTTGAGGCACATGGCCACTTTGAAACTGAGGCTTTGAATGTCCCATGACCCTGTGACTTCACAAGGTTATCACCAATGGCGTAACTACAACTGACTGGGCCCCACAGCAAATATTTGAATGCCCTTCTCTCCCTTTAGTCCCCTAAGCCACCTCTCTTCTCCTCCTTCAAGTGCATTTATTCTTTGTGTAGTACTCTGTCTAGGCACACACTACACTGTGACCTGACGTAGCACAGATAACCTATCCTCAGGATAAGTTATCATTATCACATCTGTAGGGGTCCAAGTCCCGGCATATCCCCTAATCAGTTGGGTCATGGAGCCGCTGTGCTCACTGAAGCTCTGGAGAGCGATGCTAGCTCCTGGCAGTGCCGTATATCATATAGTGGCAGTGCTTGGTATTGAAGCTGAGCTCCATTGACTTGAATGGGGAAGAGTTGCAACTAGGCCATGTGACCAATATACAGTGATGTCACTGGCCTAGGAAGAGGCATGCAATGTCTCTTCTATCAGCTGATAAGCAGGGGTCATGATTGTTGCAGCTCCGCAGATCTGATACTGATGACCCATTCTGTGGATGTCATAAATATCTTTTCTTGGACAATCCCTTTAGGCTGTACGCTGCCAGGACTTAGTGCAGTGCAGGCGCCTGGAGAAGATGATCAGGTAACGGTGCATAATTCCAGTGCTAGGACTAGGAACACCATACTAACCACTCCCTGGGTCCTGAATATAAATCTATTTGTCCTCCTCCTGGGCTCCTTCCTGAGTTCAGGCCATGTAGCAGCCGCTTCCCCCGCTTCCATGGTAGCTACGCCCTGGCGATTATGGTGCATAGAGTTTAGACACTACCGAAATGCATCACAGATCTGCAGAGAAGACATTGACATCTGTCATCATTTTTTAAGATACAGTCCAATAAATCACCTAAAGCATATCAATTGCATTTTCCTTACTGGAATTTTACATGCATCGGGTGCTGCTAGGGGAATCATCATAGCAAGTTCACTATCTTCCATTGCTGGTACAAGAGATTGCCACTCATACTCATCAAAGACTTCTCTAACATGCATCGGTGGCAGAAAGAATAGACTTGGTGAATATAAATCTCCACTGCGCCTGCTCTGTTACCTTGGCCACGCAATTGTAAAAGTGGGTGGGTTATACTCCAAGTGATGTGGAGTACTGAGCTGGAACCAAAATGCAGACCATAAGGGTTGAGGGCCCAGTGGTTTAGAATTTTCTCTGTAGCTCACTCTCACCCCCAAAAGTAGCAAAGTCAGGGCTGGACTGGCCCACCAGAGTACCGGAAGATCCTCTTGTGGATCCAGGTTCTAATAACATAATGGGTGAGAGGTTTAGGACAAAAAACAAAAACATGTCGCTGCATTTTGAGCCAGTCACATGCCACTAACGGTCTTTTTCTTTCATTGAAAATCTATTAGACTTTATTGATGATAGAGGGGTTGGGCCTTGAGAATAACTTCCTCTAGTGAGCAGCAGAAACAGATCGGCGTGTGTCGGGTGTAATGGGGGATCAAAAAGACAATAACGATACATAACTGAGGTACATAGCTTTATTACAGCAAAGTATAATAATATAGTTTTTTTCTCCCATAATAACCTCTTTTGAACATAGCCTAAGGGTACGACCACATTAGTTTAAACTCTGTGGGAGAGATTTATCAAAACTGGTGTAAAGTAGAACTGGCTTAGTTGCCCATAGCAACCAATCAGATTCCACCTTCCATTTTCCAAAGGCGCTCTGAAAAATAAAAGGTGGAATCTGATTTGTTGCTATGGGCATGTAAGCCAGTTTTTCTTTGCACCAATTTTGATAAATCTCCCCGTGTATCATCTACAACATATCTGACTAAAATCCACACCAAATAGGGGAAATGCTGTAGATTTTAAAATCCGCACCCCATGTCAAGTTATGTGTGGATTTTAATGTGGACACTTCATTCAGCGTGTGGATTTTTTTTTGGGCGGGCTATCTAAACAGGCAGCTGCTGGCCACCGTTGCCTGTGATTGGTATTCCTGGCTCACAAGCTGGTTTTGTGTCTGTTATTTCGGATTGTTGACCTTTTCCCATTTCTCGTTGTCACTATATTCTGATATTGTCTCTGACATGACCTACTACTATTTGACTTACTTTCACACTAGCGTTTTGGATTCGGTTTGTGAGATCCGTTTCAGGGCTCTCACAAACGGTCCAAAACGGATCAGTTAAGCCCCAATGCATTCTGAATGGGTAAGGATCCGTTCAGAATGCATCAGTTCGGCTCCGTTCCGCCTCTATTCCGTTTTGGAGGCGGACACCAAAACGCAGCATGCAGCATTTTGGTGTCCGTCTGAAGAGGCGGAGCCTAACGGATCCGTTTTTTTTTACAATGTAAGTCAATGGGGATGGATCCGTTGTGAATGACACAATATGGTGCATTTGAAAATGGATCCGTTCCCCATTGACTTTCAGTGTAATTCAAAACGGATCCGTTTTGGACTTTGTCATTTTTCTTTAAACCTAATGCAAATGGATCCTTTCTGAACGGATACAAACGTTTGCATTATAGGTGCGGATCCGTCTGTGCAAATAAACAGACAGATCCGCACCAACGCAAGTGTGAAAGTACCCTCAGCTTGTTTTTTTACCTTGCTTGATATTGTGATCTCACTTTTGCCTGCAGACTTTGTCTCTGACGTTATCTCCTGGTTTCACTCTGCTGTGACTTAGGTTTAAGATTCTGATCTGGTGCTGGTTTTGCCCTCTTTCTCTTTGACTACACTTTAGGTTTAGGTCTCTGCAGTTAGGCAAGTCAGAGTCCGTCACCAAGTTGTGGGCCGCCATATAGGGTCGGTGTATTGTGGAAGTAGGTAGGGACAGTGGAGGGGAAGGAGTACAGGACCGCACCGTTCTTTACCCCTCATGACACCTGTTTAAAATGGACTTCTGTATCACTGTCTGTGACTGCATTTGATCCCATTTTGCCTAGGGTTACAGTGCTAATCCCCACAATATATCCCCTGTAGCAATGTATATGTTTGATTTTCATGTATGATTCACAGTAGTTCCTGTGTTCATAATCTCTGGTCAGCTGTCATTCATTTACTTTTATCTTGAGATACAATTTATTTATAAAGATTTACTGTTCTTGCATATTGCTGTGCATGTTAAAACACAAAAAAAAATATGTTAAAAAAAAGTGCTGCTGTCACAGAGCGCAGGGGACACCCCTCCATGACATCCATTTGTCGTAATATGAGATAACGACAGTGGTTGTCCTGGAGTGACACCACTAGATGGAGCTCATTGCATACTGACTATTAAGTTTAATTTTAATTTTTTATTTTTATTTAAAGGGGTAATCCCATTTTATACATTTATAGCTTATCCACCTGCACCTACAGTATCTTCAGAATACGGGTCCTCCAACATCTTCCATGTGAATAGAGAGACTCTCCTCCATACCTTCCAACCGTCCCGGACCTGGGGGGACAGCTCCACATTTTTCCTGCAGTCACGAGCTGTCAGTGGCAAGTCCCAATTTCATCTGTATCTGTGTTCTGAGGACGCAAGATAGAGTTGACTACAGTGCTGAAGCATGGGGTTATCAGCTCCCTGCTCCACCATTCACCAGCCTGTGAACTTCCTTGAAGGCATGATGCAGTGACGTCATCTGACCTACTGAGCTGAGCAGGCAAGGGCACAGGCCAGGGAATGATGTGCTCTCTTTGTTGGGGAAATAGGGCCAGGTGAGTATTACGTTTTTATTTTATTTAAACTGCAGGGGCTTCACTAATGGGGGGGGGGGGGGATGCGGTGGGGGCTCTAAAAGGGGCAGAACCATTTTAAGGGGGGCACTTATGGGGCATCAATATTGTGAGGCAACAGGACTACTGTAAGGGGGGCACCAAAGGGGTAGCTCTATTGTGAGGAGCCACTAAGGGGGCAGCACTATTGTGAAGGAGCACTAAGGGGGCAGCAGTACTGTTAGAGGCAGGGGCGTAGCGATTGCGGTCGCAGAGGGTGCCACCGTGACCAGGCCCAGTGGGGGGAGGGGCCTGCTCTGACAAGGCCCGGCATGAAGTACAGTGACAATGCCGGGCCCCGTCAGAGCGCTCTCAAGCCTGTATATTATGCGTGCCTCCCCTTGTGCACATAGAAAAGGGGGGCAGAGGCGCATACTCACCCGGCAGTAACTGCCAGACTCTCCTCTCCAGCGTGAAGCAAGGAGCTCTCTCCACTCCCTGAGAGCTCAGAGCTCCCCCTGCTGGCTGCACAATGAGCTGCTGGCTGTGGCAGGAGCCTCCAGCACAGCCAGCCTGCAGGATGCAGCATAATCTGTACATAACTGCTGTGAGGGGGCACATAATCTGTACATAACTGCTGTGAGGGGGCACATAATCTGTACATAACTGCTGTGAGGGGCACATAATCTGTACATAACTGCTGTGAGGGGGCACATAATCTGTACATAACTGCTGTGAGGGGGCACATAATCTGTACATAACTGCTGTGAGGGGGCACATAATCTGGCATAACTACTGTGAGGGGCACATAATCTGTACATAACTGCTGTGAGGGGGCACATAATCTGTACATAACTGCTGTGAGGGAGCACATAATCTGGCATAACTACTGTGAGGGGCACATAATCTGGACATAAATACTGTGAGGGGGCACATAATCTGGCATAACCACTGTGAGGAGGCACATAATCTAGTATAACTACTGTGAGGGGATACATAATCTGGCATAACTACTGTTAGGGGGCACATAATCTAGACATAACTACTGTGAGGGGGCAGATAATCTGGCATAACTACTGTGAGGGGGCATATATCTGGGCATGACTACCGTGAGGGGGCAAATATCTGGCTAAAACCACTGTGAGGGGGCATATATCTGGACATAACTACTATGAAGGGGCACATATCTGGGCATTACTACTGTAAGGGGGCACATATCTGGGCATAACTACTGTAAGGGGCACAACATAATATGGCATAACTACTGTGAGGGGGCATATATCTGGGCATAATTACTGTGAGGGGGCACATATCTGGGCATATCTACTGTGAAGGGGCACATCTGGGCATTACTACTGTTAGGGGGCACATAATCTAGACATAACTACTGTGAGGGGGCAGATAATCTGGCATAACTACTGTGAGGGGGCATATATCTGGGCATGACTACCGTGAGGGGGCAAATATCTGGCCAAAACCACTGTGAGGGGGCATATATCTGGACATAACTACTATAAAGGGGCACATATCTGGGCATTACTACTGTAAGCGGGCACAACATAATATGGCATAACTACTGTGAGGGGGCATATATCTGGGCATAATTACTGTGAGGGGGCACATATCTGGGCATATCTACTGTGAAGGGGCACATCTGGGCATTACTACTGTGAGGGGGCACATATCTGGGCATTTCTACTGTGACAGGGACAAAGGTCGGCATAACTGTAGTGAGGGGCCACAAGAAGGACATAACTATTGTGAAGGGACCACAAGGTGGGCTTCATTACTGTGAGGGCCACAATGTGGGCATTAGTACTGTGTGGTAGCACTTAGGGGAAATGTCCTAGATTACCCTGCTATACATTGGAATGGCTCAGTCTTACAGGTCAGCACAGCGCCCCCTGGTGGTGATTTCACAGGGGCAGTCACCATCCCTTCCTGATGTGATTATTCTTTTTTTCTCCCCACAGGGACCTTGTTCTGGATCCAGCGGACATCACGCCGATGCCAGCGACACCCTGCATGAGGTAGACCAGATTTTATTAGTTAGACTCGGTGAGTGTAGCCATGCATTGGGTATAGTGTAGTAAAAATGTGCCGCCTCTATGAGGGGGGGGGGGGGGGGTTCATTCAACTGAATGGTTGTGTGAAGTGGAAGCTCTGTATCTGATAATACTTTTCTTAAATACAATTATATTATAGGTATCCAGTTATATTATAGAAACATTTTCCTATCTGGGACCAACAATGTTAATCCATTCATCATCCTAAATCATATAATTATATAATATTGAGATTGAGAGATTATGAGTTAAAGGGGTCGTCCCACAAATAATATTCAAAATTTTTCAAACCAGCACCTGGATCTAAATACTTTTGTAAATGCATGTAATTAAAAATGTAGTATAGCTACCGAGTTATTCACTAAAATATCTGTAGCGCCACCTACTGCTTGCTGTTTTTCTAATTTCTCTGTCATGCTCACTCAGATGGAAGCACATGCTCAATTGCATCCTTCAACTGCCACCAGCTGCAGCAGACAGGACACGCCTTCTGAGAAAAGACATGCCCCCTAATGCCTTAGGCCTCATGCACACGACCGTAGGTGTTTTGCGGTCTGCAATCCGCGGATCCGCAAAACATGGAAGCTAACGGAATGCGGCCCATTGTAGAAATACCTATTCTTGTCCGCCAAACGGACAATAGGACATGCTATATTTTTTTGCAGGGCCACGGAACGGAGCAAAGGACGCGGACAGCACACGGAGTGCTGTCCAAATCTTTTGCGGGCCCACTGAAGTGAATAGGTCCGCGCCCGAGCTGCAAAATATGCGCTTTGGACGCGGACCCAAAATACATTTGTGTGCATGAGGCCTTATTCACAGTGAGTCAGTGTTCGGTCAGTGATTTCCATCACTTAGGCCTTATTCACACGTCCGCATATATTCTGCGGAATACATGCGGACCCATTGACTGTGAATGGGGCACGGAACGATGCGGAGAGCACACACTGTGCTCTCCGCATCAGTTTTTGCGGAGCGCGCCGCCGATCTTACGGCCGCAGCTCCGCAAAAAAGTAGAGCATGTCCTATTCTTGCCCGCAATTGCGGACAAGAATAGACATTTCTATGGGGCTGCCGGCCGGGTGTGTTTAGGGATCCGCAATTTGCGGATCCATAAACACTACGGACGTGTGAATAAGGCCTTATTGTGAGCCAAAACCAGGTGCGGCTCTAAACACAGAACAGAAGCAGATCTTTCCCTTATGCCTCATGTCTGTGGAGGCTCCAATCCTGGTTTTGGCTCACAATCACTGATGGAAATCACTGACCGAATACTGATGTGTGAATAATGCATAAGTCTGAAATAAATCTAGCAGAACAATTGGAGCAATAAATGTGGAGATCTCTGGATCCATGTCAGGTACAGGTCTGGTTCTAGCTTTGTTAGAAAGACGTTGTCATGTACTAGACTATATATGATTTCCATTTTTTACATTAATCCTAGATAACCCCTTTAATGACTTATTCTTAGGATAGGCCATGTATGTATGGTCTGTTTGAACTCACATTGATCCCCATCTGTAAGTGATGGTGGAAGGAGGGGATGGGGGTAAACTTTATAGTTTCCTACCTGTTACATAAAAGACTGAAAATGTCTATTGGTGCTTTGCTATTTTTGTCATGCACTGTGCTGTGCCTCACCCTGCTATATATGTATGTCTGTACACTTATGTAACACTGTTTGCTTGTTTCCTCTATTATTACATGTATAGTATCAGTCAAAGGTCTGGACACAACTTTTCATTCTATGTTTTTTTCAATTTTTGTAAATGAATATTGAAGATTAATATTAAAAGCGATTTAGGAATGTGTATGGAATTAAAATATAAAAGAATTAATGGGCATCTGTCAGCAGACCTGTACCTATGACACTTGCTGACCGTGGCAGCTGGAGGCCTCTGTGTTGGTCCCATGTTCGTATGTGCTCGCATTGCAGAGAAAAATGATGTTTTAATATATGCAAATTATAATTTAGGAGCAATGAGGGCGGAGAGAGCTGAGCCCATTGCTCCAAGAGGCTCATTTGCATATATTAACAGATCATAGGACCAACACAGAGGCCTCCAGCTGCCAAGTGCAGATGAAACAGGTCAGCCGTGTCATAGGTACAGATCTGCCGACAGACGCCCTTTAAACAAACCAGCATGTGTTTTGCTCCCCGCACTTTTCTGTCTATACTATGTTTTGTTTTTGCAGAGTCCGCATCTTTTATTGTACCCATACAAATGAATGGGTCTACGTGCGGACACAAAATATGGTCGTGTGCATGAGAGCTTATATTTTATATCCTTCCCAGTTGCTCCCTTTTGCTTTGATGACAGCTTTAGATACCCTTGGAATTCTCCCAGTCAGCTTCAGGAGGTAGTCACCTGAAGTGGTTTCCATTTAAAGGGGTTGTCCAGGTTCAGAGCTGAACCCAGGCATACCCCCATCTCTCTCCACTCAGGCCCTCTGACATGAGCATCGGAGCATGCTCTCAATTGCGCTGCGCTGAATCGGAAGCTTCCGCCTAGTAGTGAGTTTGGTGACGTCACTGGGACTAATGTGCAGGCCTGTAAAATGGCTAGGAAAGTACTAAAGTCCGCCCATCAGTGCTGGCGACGTCTTCAAATACACTGCCGGACGGAAGCCTCCAAAAAAGAAAATGCTCTGATGCTCATATCAGAGGGCCTGCCTGTGTGAACACGGAATATGTCCAGGTACAGCTCTGAACCAGGACAACCCCTTAGGCCTAATTCACACGTCTGTAGTGTGTTGCGGATCCGCAACACACCTTGCCACCAGCCCCATAGAGATGCCTATACTTGTCCGCAATTGCGGGCAAGAATAGGACATGCTCTATATTATTGCGGAGCCACCGGCCGGAAGATCGGCGGCGCGCTCCGCAGAGTGTGTGCTCTCCGCATCCATCACGTCCCCATTCAAAATGAATGGGTCCGCACCCGTTCCGCAGATTTGCGGAACAGGTGCGGACGAACATTGAGGACGTGTGAATTGGGCCTTAGTTATGCCTTGTCAAGAGTTAAAGGCAATATTTGGGAAATTATATTGATGAGCTATCCTCAGTCACAGACCCATTCAAGTCAAATGGGTTTGCATCTGTCTGCGCCACTGGGGACCACAATGCGCAGTCCAAACCAGGCGCAGATCTTTCCATTATACCTTATATCTGAGTAGGTTTCCTGTCTGGTTTTGGCTCACAATAACTGATGGAAATAACTGACCAAATAACTAAAGTGAAAACTCATCCTAAGTAAAAAAAAAAAAAAAAAAAAAAATGTTTTTACTTTATTACTTTAAAGACAAGGAGGTGAGAAATTTCCCAGAGCTTTGAATGTATCCTCAAAGGTATTCAGTCACGAAAACAATCAAACGCTATGATAACAATTGGTCTCCTAAGGACTACCCCATTAGCCTCGGAAACCGCAAATTAGACAGATCTGAGCAATCATTGGTCAGATGGCCAATTACACACACAGATCTTTTGTTAGACACAACTATTGGTCTGATTGGACAGATATTGGTTAGATAATTTGTTGGTGTCATACAGGCCTAAGAGCCTACATAAATGCTTTACAGAGATCAAGCACCTGACACATTTTAACTTCAACTGTTCAGAGAAGACTGCAAGAATCAGGCCTTCATGATATAATTGCCATGAAGAAGCCACGACTGAGGAACAAGAGAACTGCTTGGGCCAAGAAACACAAGAAATGGACATCCGACCAGTGGAAATACGTACGTTGGTCTGATGAGTCAAAATTCCAACCGCCATGTCTTTATGAAAAGCAGAAAAAGTGAGCGGATGGTTCCTACATGTGTGGTTTCCCCGTGACGCAGGGAGGATAAGGGGTGAAGGTGTGGCAGTGGTTTGCAGGTGACACTATTGATGACTTAGGCCTCATGCACACGGCCGTTGTTCGGGTCCACGTCCGAGCCGCATATTTCGCGGCTCAGCCGCGGACCCATTCACTTCAATGGGGCTGCAAAGATGCGGACAGCACTCTGTGTGCTGTCCGCATCCGTTGCTCAGTTCCGTGCCCCCGCAAAAAATATATAGCATGTCCTATTCTTGTCCATTTTGCGGATAAGAATAGGCATTTCTATAATGGGCCGCGTTCCGTTCCGAAATTCGCGGAGCAGCTTCCGTGTTTTGCGGATCCGCGGACCGCAAAACACCAACGGTCGTGTGCATGTAGCCTTATTCAAAATTCAAGGCAGTGATAACTATCATGGCTACCACAGCTTTCTGCAGCGACAGGTCATCCCACATCTGGTCTGTGCTTAGAGGGACCATCATTTATTTTCAAACAACACAATGACCCCAAATTCCATGTGTTCCTTCATCATTTTCATGTCTTCAAAACCATGGAATGAAACGGAGTATCCAAACTTTTGATTAGTGCTAAATTTAATCTCTTAAAGGGAACCTGTCACCATGAAAATGCAGTGCAATCTGCCATCAGCACGTTATAGCGCAGGAGAAGCTGAGCAGCTGACATATAGTTCTATGGGAAAAGATTCAGTATAAGGCCCCATTCACATGACTATATGTATTTTGGGGTTCGCAAAACACGGATCTGCAAAAAATACAAATGACGTCCGTGTGCATTCCGTATTTTGCTGAACGGAACAGCTGGACCCTAATAGAACAGTACTGTCCTTGTCCGTAATGCAGACAATAATAGGACATGTTCTATTTATTTGCGAAACGGAAATACGATCATACAGAAACCTTCCGTTTTTTTAAATCAATGGTCTGCAAAGAAAAAAAACGGAAAGAAAATACGTTTGTGTGTATGAGGCCTAAGGGTACATATATAATTTTATCGGTGTGCGCATTGCATTTTGCGGAATAGATGCGGATCCATTCATTCCTATGGGTGAATAAAATGTGCGGACAACATTCAATATGTTGTCCACATCCGTGTTTCTGCAATCCTCGTTAGCAAAAATATGAAGCTTGTACTACCATTGTCCGCACAGATCGGTTTGCAGCCCTATTCAGGTCAATGGATCCGCAAATTGCGGAAGACTTACGGAAACCATTCCGATCTGTTTCCGTGTAATTGAAGTCCCTGCTCCCTGACCTTGGTGAAAAATATTCTGATATTACTACTGCAAAATGCGGTCACACGGAACAGATGTGGAAACAAATTATGGACACACGGTTCCATTATTTGCAGACTGATAAACGGAAAAGGATTACGCACGTCGTGTGAATGTACCTAACTTGTACTTTATACATTTAAATTCCTGCTCATACTGGTCTTTGAAGTCAAGGAGGGGTCCTATCAGTGATTGACAGCCTTCCCCTTAGGCTAAATGCACACGACAGTTGTTTTTCTCGGCTTCCGTTTCAGTTTTTTTTGCGGATAGGACAGGAACCCATTCATTTCAATGGGTCAGCAAAAAAATGCTGACCGTTCATCCGTTTGTGTTCCGCGTTCGTTGTCCGTGTTTCCCTTCAGCAAAAAAAGTAGTGCATGTCCTACTTTTTTCTCATTTGCGGACGAGGATAGGCATTTATTACAGGGGATCTGTGAAAACAAAGGAATCCTCCAAAAAAAACTGATGGACCATCAGTTTTTTTTGCGGATCCCGATTTGCGGACAGCAAAAAACAACTGTCGTGTGCATTTAGCCTTATTATACTGATAGGACGCCTCCTTAACCTCAACGCCCAGAATGAGCAGGAATGTAAATGAACGAAATACAAATTATACTGAATCTTTCCCATA
Source organism: Bufotes viridis (assembly GCA_033119425.1). NCBI lineage: Eukaryota > Metazoa > Chordata > Amphibia > Anura > Bufonidae > Bufotes > Bufotes viridis. The sequence goes on from CM065596.1 coordinate 111,718,991, forward strand.
AAGCTATATACCAATCTGCTCAGCTCCTCCTGCTCTATAACATACTGCAGCTCAGACACCATGTTCAACATGACAGGTTCCCTTTAAAGCTCTGTTCACATCATGTTTTGAGTCCTCAGTTGGAGGTATACATCAGGAGGATTCCCAACATATACAGTGCACAAAAAAGTATTCATACCATTTAAATTTTTCTACTTAAATGTATTTTATTAGGATTTCATGTGATAGACCAACACAAAGTGGCAAGTATGTGTGAAGTACAAAGAAAATGATATTGATGTACAGTTTTCAAAATGTTTATATATGAACAGTTCTGTCACTGGAGCTTCTCTAGGCAGCTCTAATGATGTAACGCACCAAATATGGACACTGTCGTAAGGAAATATGAATAAATACGTTTTCATATTTCCCAGTACTGGCCACAAGAGGGCGTTAATAGTAAAATGTGGTCAGGTCAAGCAACCTGTAAGGCTGGGTTCACATCATTAAACGGATGCCTCAGACAGATGCTACACAGTGGTTTTTTGCTGGACTCTGCACTAGTTATAAAGATTTACAGTTAGGGCCCTTGCACACGACCGTATGCCCTGCGAGACATGGGGTCCATGAGCAGGCCATGTGTCCCGGAGCGGCATACATCGGACGCACGGGAGCGCACAGCATCATAGGTTACTATTGTCCTGCACTCATATGATCTTATGTCTGCGGGACAATAGTCCCCCAGGCGGCCCGATGCGCACAGCATCATAGTAACCTATGATGCTGTGCGCTCCTGTGCGTACGATGTATGCCGCTCCGGGACATATGGCCTGCTCACGGACCGTATGTCTCGGAGGGCATACGGTCGTGTGCAAGGGGCCTTAGGGTGCCTTCACACATGGCAGATTTTGTGGCAAATCAGTTCCCTTCATTTGAATGGTGCAGCAAGCGCATGGATTTCTGCAAACCCCATTAAGGTGAATGGAACTGATTTTCAGTCGCAGAATTCTCTGCCACAAAATGTGCCGCATGTGAAGGCTCACCTACAAAGAGGCTCGGTGTGAGGAACGGCTCCGCTGCGGGTGCTAATCCCTGTATGCAGCATTGGATATAACTGTTAACTCTAAGCTAGAACTATATAATTTAGTGAATGAACATAGGGAGATCACTGACCCACTCCTTAAGACATGCCCAAATGGTGATACCTTGAATGCATAGGTCTTTCCATCCTGGTCCTGTGGAGGAGTGAGTACATGGTGTGTATATTGTGTATAGTTTCCTTCAGTACCAATGTTATTTTACCAATTTCCTTCTGTTGTGGTATTTGCTGTCCTGATACTTTGTCTGTACAGTGTAACTAGTGCCACCTAGTGTGAACTGCAACCAGTAATCTGTGTCTTGTGGAATTGTAACCAAAAAACCCTAAGTTCACACCTGAGCGTTTTACAGCGCGTTCAAACGCGCTGTAAAACGCTCAACACATGAAAACCAATGCTTTCCTATGGCCCTGGTTCTCACTTGAGCGGTTTACAGCGCGTTTGAACGCGCTGTAAAACGCCCGACGCATAAACAAGTACTTGAGCTTTTTTTGGGGCGTTTGTCGTGCGTTTTGTGATTGACACCACAGTAGTCAATCACAAGAACGCAGCATACGAACGCTCGTTTCCTATTTGCAAAAACGCGCTGAAATACGCGCGACAAAAACGCGCGTTTTAGGAACGCTCAGGTCTGAACCCAGGGTTAGGGTGCCACTGTTTTAAAGGGTCCCTGTCACTAGAATTTTCACTATTACACTGGCTGACATTAGCGATGTGCCGTGAGCTGCACCTAACGCTGCTATTCTTTTAATTATTCATGCCCCCATTACTGCAGAATTCTTACTTTTATAATATGTATATTAGCCCTTAGTTGCGGGGGGTGGCGCGGGGCGTTGACCCTGCTCCTAGAGGCTCCGTTCTCCCACCTCATTACACGCCCTCCGAGCTTTTATTGACAGGGCCAGGCAGCGTTCGCATCCTCCTGCCGGCCCTGTGCGCTGGGGAAATCTCGCGCAGTTCAGTATTCCGTGCAGGCGCGGTGAGGAAGCTGGCGTGCGTCCTTCCCTCACCGCGGCGAATACTGAACTGTGCGAGATTTCCCCAGCGCACAGGGCCGGCAGGAGGATGCGAACGCTGCCTGGCCCTGTCACGGAGCCTCTAGGAGCAGGGTCAACGCCCCCCCCCCCGAGGCAAATTTACATATTATAAAAGTAAGAATTCTGCAGTAATGGGGGCATGAATAATCACAAGAATAGCAGCGTTAGGTGCATCTCACAGCACATCTCTAATGTCAGCCAGTGTAATAGTGAAAATTCTAGGGACAGAGACCCTTTAACCAACATGGGCTGTTACTTTTCTTAAAGGGGAACCCTCTTATTCACAGATCCATGTACTTTATTGATCCATTTACAACAATGTCTCTTCTGGCACAATACAGCACAACATTAGAATAATTAGATTTTCCTCCTGACATCAGAGGCCTGCCGGGGACAGCTATTCCAGTAATGGAAGTGTTACTTCAGCAGCTCCCTCACATTCACTCCCGCTTTTTATTCCTCCTCAGTGATGGACAATATAATGCTTCCATGCTGTATGTGTTTAATAACTGAGCGGTGTGAAGAATAATGACACCTTGTAGGAGAAGCTCAGTTGTGCCCACAGTAAAGATGGCGTTCGTCGTTTTCCCTACGTCTTCCACAAGATGGCCGCTCTTACGCTGCTTCCCACCCACCACCTGTCAATATGGCTTCTTTGCTTCCAATGTAACATTTCTAAACCTAACTCACACAAGAGACCACACCGAACATCCAGAAAAAGTCCAGCACCTACCTACCTCAGACTCACATGACCTGGTCATGTGACCTAAACCTCTCAGGCGCCCGTATATTCTAGGCTTTACCCTAACATTACAACCAATTGGGTCTGAACTGAAGTGTTCGCTGTAAACCTGGCTACTGCGATGTCTCCGTCCATTGGCCCGCGTCTTGAAAAGTCCCGCCCTCTCAGACCGCTGATTGGTTAGCAGTTGCCTGAAGCTTAGACAGGAGAGCCAGGATTGGCTAAGACTCTTCTCAACTGTAAATCTGCACGGAAGCGTGTGACAGCCTGTGGATGGTGGCGGCTTGTCTGGAAGGACAGCATCACGTGAGTGACTTCAGGGAATGGCGCCTGTGCCCAGTGGAAATAGATGCTGCTGGGTTTTCTGGCCATTTCTAGGTTATTCTGTGGTCATTATATAATACAGTTCTTTATTATCCTCCATTGATGCTGAAGGGGCCAGAACACAAATAAATAGTAAAATAAATTGGGCTCCAATGCTAGAGCGCAGTATGTCCATAGCAGGGAGGTATGTGACCAGTATAAAATGTCTATATTTATAGCCTGCCCCTTAAAATATTGGTCACCCCCAACTTAACATGCCAAGCACAGTGCCCCCAATACATGACAGTGACAGGGCCTTATCAGAGGTGACAGCGGGCACCGGCAGGTGGGTACCTGCGCATGCACACAAGACTAGGGTTGAGCGAAATTGTGTTTTAAGTTCTGCGTCCAAAGTTCGGGTTATCGAAGAATCCCGTTATGGATTCCGCTACCATGTTATAAGGAAAAATAATAAAGTTTGGGTCCCGTTGCTTAGCAACCATTGCGGATGCTTGCGATTTTCCCGCAGCCCCATTCACTTCTATGGGGCCTGCGTTGCGTGAGAAACGCAGAATATAGAGCATGCTGCGATTTTCACGCAACGCAGAAGTGATTTGTGAAAATCACCGCTCATGTGCACAGCCCCATAGAAATGAATGGGTCCGGATTCTGTGCGGGTGCAATGCGTCCCGCGCGGAAAACTCGCCCGTGTGAATGCAGCCTTAATGTTTTTTGTTTTGACTTTTCAGCCAACCAGTTGTGGCAGTTATGGGACCCACTGATCTCTGGGACCCCCTCCAAGCATTTACTTGGTGGTAAAGTCTGCCCCTGTACATGCACCGCTGGGCAGGGACAGATGCCGGTCCCCGCTTCCGTCATTGAACCTGGTAGGATAGCCAACTCCTCTAGGAGTCCTTGCGTTTCAGATATAAACCCATTCATTTTAGTGGAGCTGCAAAAAATGTGGACAGCACACCATGTGCTATCTGCATCCGTATGTCCGTTCCACGGTCCCACAAAAAAATAAAATAGAAAAATAGACCCACCCTTTTGAAAAAAATAAGCCCCTTTGACAACTCTTTTAAATAATATCTTTATGAAATGTGCACTGCTTAAAATATCTCAAGACCATCAAGAGTGATGCTTCTTGTATGTTTTAATCTGTTTGACCTGCTTCTATGAACTCTGCAGTGCTTAAAGGGGACTGCTCACCACAAAATTGAACACAGTCTGAAAGCAGCATGTAGAGCAGGAGAAGCCGAACAGATTAATATATATTTTTGGGTGAAAATGTTTAGTAAGACCTGTAATTTTTACATTTATATCTTAGCATTTTCCACCTCCTGTGAACACCTATTGGTACAGGGAGGAGGTGTTATCAGTGACTGATCAATCACTAATAACTCCTCCCTCATGTACCGATAGCTGTTTATGGGAGGTGGAAAATGAAAGATCTAAAAACTACAGGTTTTACTGAATCTTTTCACATAAAAATATATATTAATCTGCTCGGCTTCTCCTGCTCTACAACATGCTGCTTTCAGAGTGCGTTCAATTTTGTGGTGACAGGTCCTTTTTAATGTTGGGTCCTCAAAGTGTTATTTGATTTGTTGTGTGGAGGAGGGGAACGTCCTTATGGATGGTATGAAATTGCCTTCTCTGACTATTTGAGGTATGCCTATCTTTTATTACTAGCTACTTACCTCTGATGTTTCTTTTCAGTGACTTTTTCATGGACCTCTTTGGAAGAATCTTCAATACTGTGAGCGCTGTGAGCAACCTTTTTACCAATCCTTATCGTGTGCGGGAGGTGCCACTTTTGGACTATGCTGGCTGCCAAAGACTTAAGGAAGATGGGCGAATCTTACTTTACAAGAGCAAGACATCAAAATTGTGGGACTGTCTCTTAGTAAACCCAATGGCACCACAAAATGCCTTTCGGTTAGTATCTGCTTGACCTTCGTCAGAGCAGGTCACTAAACTGTTAAGTTAAGGGGGGTTGTCTGGGATACAGATATTGATGACCCGTCTTGAGGATTGTTCTTCAATATCAGATCAATGTGGGTCCGACACTCAACACCGTTTCGGATAGCGGAAACTATGCAGTGTACGGAGCTGGAAGCAGACATACACTGTGTAGTGGCCGTGCTGTGATACTGCAGCTCAGCTCCTATTCGGCTGAAAGGGAGCGAGCTGCCGTATTCTAGAAACTGCACATTGTACAGAGCCTTCTGCTTCTGCTCCATACACGCTATTGTTTCTGGTGTCACGGCTGCCGTGTCGGACCCTCATCAATCTGATATTGATGTCCTATCCTGAGGATAGGTTAAATATATATATATATTATCTCCTATCCTGAATAGCCCCTTTTTAAACATTTAAGGGATCCAGTCTAGGTAATCCTCTATAAGCTGAATTCATCAGCCGGAGCATAAATCTCTCCTCTCCTGCTAGTTCACTATACTAATAATAATCTATAATATATGAATTGATATTATTTTTATTGCCAGGATATTTTGCAGCGCAAATCTAGGGATCAGAACAGATGACCAACCGATGAGACAAAAGCAGAGAAGTGCCTGACCATAAGAGCTTGCAGTCTAAAGGATAGCGACACAATTGGTTCATGGTGCATACTTTGTCCAAGCCCCTTGTATTGGTAGAGGGAACATAAATAGAATTGCACAAACCCATCACCAGCCGGTATTTGGGCAAAGGATGAAGTGCTGACAAGGGCAGCTAACTGAGCGCATTGGAGATATGACAAGTCACATTGTGCACAGGATATGAACTATGGTCATGGATTTAAGTCTCCTTGAAGAAATAAGTTTGGTAATGAGTGCCAAAGAATGGGCACGGAATGCGAGAAGTCCTGGAGAGGGGAGCGAGAGCATATACTAAGGGAAGGGTCATATATCATTTGCTAAGCTAAGGGGGCAGCAGACCAACACAATGGAGCAGCAGAGCAATGAAAATGCTCCAAGGAACTTCTTATTCCAGTGTAAAGCTCCATGCAAGCTCTGGGACTCCTTATGGGCCTGTATGGGACGCCCTCCTGCCTCTCAGAGAGGCTGTTCTATTTAAAAAAAAATATATATATATAAAAAATTCCGTATCCGCTTGGCTGTGCCGGCTGCAGCCTAACTTCCCCAGATCCGGCGCTGGCCACGTGCAGGTTCCCCATCTGTGTGGACCTTGCCCTCTTCCAGGATACGGTGCTGGCCAGGTACATGTCCCTTTCCCGCCCGAGTACAGAGTCGGCTGGGTGCGTGACCCCATTCCTATAGGCGGAATCCGCACCCTCACTGGTTACGGTACTGGCCTGTGCATGACCCACTTCCTAGGTGGCTTTCTGCACTCTCTCTGACTGCGGGCTGGCTATGTGCATGACCCCCCTCCGTAGGTGGATTACTGCACCCTCCCTGGATACGGTTCTGGCCGCAGTCATGACCTCCATTTCATACGCGGAGTACCGCACTCTCACTGGATGCGGCGCTGGCCATGTGCTTGACCCCCCCCCTTCCATAGGCGGTATACTGCACTCTCACTGAATATGGTGCTGGCCATGTGCATGACCCCCCTTCCACAGGCGGAATACTGCACTCTCACTGGATGCGCTGCTGACCATGTGCATGACCCCCCCTTTCACAGGCGGAATACTGCACTCTCACTGGATGCGCTGCTGGCCATGTGCATGACCCCCCCCCCCCCCCTTCCATAGGCGGAATACTGCACTCTCACCGGCTATGGTGCTGGCCATATGCACGACCTCGTTCCATAGGCGGACGCTGCACTCTCGCTGGATCCGCTACCAGCCACGTGCATGACTCCCCTTCATAGGCGGCATACTGCACTCTCACCGGCTACGGTACGGCCACGTACACTACCCCTTCCTAGATGGTCTTCACTCTCACTGGATCTGCTGCCGATCTTGTGCATGCCTTCCCCCTTCCATAGGCGGAATACTGCACTCTCACCGGCTATGGTGCTGGCCATATGCACGACCTCGTTCCATAGGCGGACGCTGCACTCTCGCTGGATCCGCTACCAGCCACGTGCATGACTCCCCTTCATAGGCGGCATACTGCACTCTCACCGGCTACGGTACGGCCACGTACACTACCCCTTCCTAGATGGTCTTCACTCTCACTGGATCTGCTGCCGATCTTGTGCATGCCTTCCCCCCCACCCCCCCTTCCATGGGCGGAATGCTGCACACGATGCTGGGTACGCACACTACTTCCTTCCATAGGCGGAATTCTACTATTTCGCTGGATTCGCTACCGGCCATGTACATGCCTCCCTTCCTGGCGGCATAATACGCTCTCACTGACTGTATTTGTTCTCTCGCAGGTGTGCTGCTGGCCATGCGCATGAACCCCTTCTTCGGTGGGGTGCTTGCACTCTCTCTGACTGCGGTGTTGGCATTGTGCATGCTCCCCCCCCCCTCCTTAGGCGGAATCCGCAATCTCACCAGATTCGTTGCTGGCCTTGAGCATGTCCCCCTTCCTTGGGAGGAATGCTTGCACCCCTGACCATGTGCATGAACGCTCACTGGACTCAGGGGTGATGTTGTACTCGCTGAGCTGGCCTCGCGCATGTCCCCATTTTTTGGCGGATTAGTCGCGCACTCGCGGGTCTCGGTGTTGGGTGTATTATTGCACCATCGCTGATGCAACGTACCCACGTCCATATCCCCCCTTCCCTAGGCGGACCTCCTGCATTCCTACTGGATACAGGTGTGGCCCCCCTCTTAGCCGGGCCTTTACTCTCTTGCCGATGGCAGTGCCTGCCAGGGCATACCCCCCTTCTCCAGGCGGGCTGCTGGCGTTCTATCGCATACTATACTAGTCTTGTGCATGACTCCCTTCTAGGCGGCATATTGCACTTCTGTAGATGGGGTAGGGCACTGCAGAATTGTTTTGAAGAAGGTGGACATTTATGCACTCTGTGCATTGTATGGGCCGTATATGCCTTCTCCTACAGTACGTGGGTTGACATTCTCACTACTTATGGTGTTGCCCGTACGCATGTCCCCTCCTTCCCGTGACATACTTGTCGGGGTTGGACAGTATTCTGCCGTTCCGCTTGTGACGGTACCCTCCATGCTTGTTGGTCCTTCCACCGGGGGAGTGTTGGTGACTCCTGGATGTGTACCCCCTTTTTTGTCCTCCCGCTGCATTGCTCTTCTACGCAAGCGGTCACATGGACGACAGGGCCGTCGGCTACGTCCTTCGAATTCTACAACGGGACTTTGGTTCTCTCACCTACTACCACTCCCTCCTCTTCGGATGTGGTGTGGTATGAGTCCTTCCTATGGGTGCCCTCCGCACTTGGTGTCGCTCTGCTGCCGGTTCGAGCCACTCTCCTCTGGCGGGTCACCCGACTTCTCTTGGGTGCTTCGGTTATGCCTGGTCCACGGGACCTCCGCCTTGGGTGTCTACGGTTTTCGCTTCCGTGAGGCAGTGAGTCAGGCGACACACAAAGTGTTGGGTGTTCTGCCTCGAGCTGTCCTACCCTGCTTACCCTGTTACCCACTCCCCCCTTCGACTGGAGGGGTTATGCCGGAGTCTGCCTCGTCATCTTCTTCTCGCCAGCTCGGTTTTGGCTCCCGCTCAGGGTATATCCCTCCGATTGTTTTTTGCCCCGGCTAGGCTTCAGATTCTGTTCCTTCACTGCCCTCTCCTCGGGGAAGTATGGTTGTTGTCTTGGATGTTTCCAGGGTCCCTCATTCACACTAGCGGTACTGGTCGTATGCCACTTACCGTGCCTACCGCGTCTGTCCTCCTGCTTAGGTGACAGTTTGCGTTTTCCGTTGTTGGCGGTGGTCCTAATGTACCTTGTCTTCTCAGTCGGTTGACCCCTGGCCTTGGATTTGGGTCTTTACGGTCAGTAACTGTAGTGCTTCCGGCACTTGCCTTTCCTTGCCATGTCGGCCCTTGACTGGTAGGCCGTAACCTCTTACTCCCTCTGCTGGTGATCCCTTCGCTCGGGTCTGAGGTAGGGATTGTGTCCTCAATTACCTCATCCGCCTTGAGGTTCGTTATTCTCTACCTTGCCTGCCGTTGGCTTCGCAACTAATATGTTCCGGTTGCACTGTGGGTAGCGACATTGCATTCTACAGCCAGGCTCTCTTCACGTTGTTACTTGAGGACCGTCTTTCGGTCCTCGATTGTACTTGAATCTCCCTCACCGGGACGGTTGAACCTCTTTCTCCGGTGGCATCATCGGCATGGACTTTAACCTGATTTATCCGGGCATCTGTCGGATGTTGGACGGACCCATTCGGTTTTTTCCGTCCTCTCTTCTGTTCCCCCATCCCGGGTGGCTATGGGACGCAGTTGCCTGTGGGCCGATGGGACAACCTGCCAGACTCTTCCGCCTGTGCTGCTGGTCTGCGTCTGATCGCGCTGGTTTCCGCTACCGGCCGTGCTTCGTCCAGGATTTATTCTCGGACTTGGAGATCTTACTTGCGGTTCTGGGGGAAGCTGCTTTCCCCCACTCCGCCTTCTCTCCCCAAGGTTATGTTTTTCTCCGGTCCGGCCTGGACCTGGGACAGGGACTCTTTCCCTGAACGGTCAAGTGTCGGCACTTTCCATCCTCTTTCAGCGTTCCCTGGCCCTTCTCAGGCTTGTCCAGACCTTCGTCCACGGTATGGCTCATTGGTGCCTACGTACCATTCCCCGGTACCGCCCTGGAAGCTAGATACTGCGTTCCGAGCTTCCCCCTTCGAGCCGTTACAGGAGATCTCTCTCTACGCCTTCTTCCTGTAGGTCGTATTCCTTGTGGCCATCCTGTATGCCTTATATACTGTAGGTCGTTTTCCTTGTGGCCATCATGTCTCTCCGATGGGTGTTCGTCTTACCGGCCTCTCTGGTTCTGGCCTTTTTTTTCTGTCCTTCTCTGGACAATTCCGTCCGTTCCTCCCCTTTGACGGTGGTATCTGCCTTCGTCTCGACGAGGCCTTCGTCTTTCCCTTCCCACCCCTGGGAACGGACTCGGTGCCGCTGAAACTTTCTTCGGGTCTGGGGTTTGCCTTGGAGATCACCAGTTCCTTCGGCGCTTGAACTCTCCTTTTAATCCGGAAGGCCTTGCAGGCCTCCAAGGTGGCTTCGCCCGCTTCATCAACTTGGCCATTGCTGAGGTTGCCTCACCAGGGGCGAGGTTCCGTCTTTCGGTGTCACCGCTCGTCCCGCTGGAGCGGTCGGTGCCGCTTGGGCCTAGAGCCGTCGGGCTCGGCCGAACGTTGTGCAAGGCGGCCACCGGTCTTCTTGCATTTCTTTGCCAAGTTCTACGGGGTGCATTCTCATGCATCGTAGGCTGCTGCCTTGGGCCGCCTGGTTTTGCAGGCGGCAGTTCCTTGCTGCCTACGGGTGCTTTGCCTTGGTGCTGTGGTCCCTCCCTTCTTGGACTGCTCTCGGACGTCCCAAGGTCTCCTGTGTCCCCCAAGGAAGATGGGCGAGAAAACGAGATTTTTGTATAACTTACCAGTAAAATCTCTTTCTCGCTCTTCCTTGGGGGACACAGCACCCACCCATTAATTTGGTTTTTTCTATACTGTTAGACTTGTTTTACTCCGTTGGGTAGTTGGCTTGTTGTTTCCACTTGTTGGACTTTGCCTTTTCTCACTACTTGGACACGCAACTGGCAGTCTCTTACTCCAGGCTGGGGGTATAGCTGATGGAGGAGGGGCTTAACAGTTTCTACTTAGTGTCACGCCTCCTAGGGAGCTGAGCTATACCCAGGGTATCCTGTGTCCCCCAAGGAAAAGCGAGAAAGAGATTTTACTGGTAAGCTATACAAAAATCTCGTTTTTAGGCATATGCATTGTCACACTTTGCTTGAAATATTACCACTGTGGGTGAATAAACTTCATACTTCCGTTATACATTGGCCTGATGCGAGGTACCAGGGTAGATAAAAGATCAGCCTGAGTTCAGGTTTGATAGCTCACATAGGATTGCTTAAAGGAAGTCCTTTTACCCCAAAATATCTAACTCTTACACCATTGTGTCTAGTACAGCCCCCACATTAAAATGCATCTTACCATATTGTTGTCCGTTCCATAGGTCGTTCCAAAAACACTTTTATTCCATATGCAAATCAGTGTGTGAAGGTGCCCAGGCCCCGCGCTGATTTTCATAAGCAACCACTCCCCTTTCACCCATTTGGCCCGCCATTTGGCTGGATCTTCACCTCCTTCTTCCATAGCCAAATCGCCCGCCTGTGCCGACGAACGGGAGGTCCGCGCCGGCCCGGATGTCACATTACAGCAAGCGCCGCACAGTAAGGACAGCCCTCTGATGCGGCGCTTGCTGTAATGTGACGTACGGGCCGGCGCACTGCATACTCCAATGCTTCTGCCAGTAATGGATAAACCAGTGCGCAGGCGCGGACCTCCCGTTCGTCGGCGCAGGCGCGCGATTTGGCTACGGGCGAAGGAGGTGAAGATCCAGTCAAAAGGCGGGCCGGATGGGTGAAAGTGGAGTAGTTGCTTATGAAAATCAGCGTGGGGCCTGGGCACCGGCCGTTTGAACGCCGCCCCTGGGCACCTTCACACACTGATTTGCATATGGAATAAAAGTGTTTTTTGGACGACCTATGGAACGGACAACAATATGGTAAGATGCATTTTAATGTGGGGGCTCTATTGGACACAATGGTGTAAGTGTTAGATATTGCGATTTTTGGGGTGAAAGACTCGAGAGACCTCCTGGGACTAAAATATTGATAGATTATCTGTATATGTAATGCTGCTGGCAGATTACACTGCATTTGAGGGGGCTGGTTCTCTTTACATATTAATTTACTCTATTAGATCCTGGAAAGAAAATAATTTTTTTTAAATTGTCATTGAAAAGAATGCCTCTGTGTCTAGATATTACTGTTAGATAGTTGTTATGGTGCCCCCTGGTGGTCACAAATGCTCAGTATTTCAATTTCACTGGCCAGCTCTTCTCTGTAGTGTAGTTCAAACGATAAGAATCTGCACGCTAGAAGCAGCGACCTCTCACCAGCACTGGACGTACAAGTGATAACGTATCATAGCAATCATCTGCCATCACTTCTAACAGGGAGAATACCCCTTTAGGAGTGGCTCCCTCTCTTGCAGATCCAGTGCATCGATATGTTATATGGATGGCTGTTAATTTGAATAGCCAATATGTAATAAATAATCTCTGCATCAGCTTCCTCCACGGATAAGGGTAATCACAGGGGATTGAAACAGACCTGGCTTCATTTTAAAGGGCATCTGTCAGCAGATTTGTTGTTTGTTAAAATGGTTGTCATTATTATTTTTTTATGATAATTTAATAAAGACCCAAATCTCCTTTCAGTCTATTTCAGTTGGATTCAGAGACAGAAGCGTTGCATCAGTTCAAAGAATATGCAACCAAAATGCGTCCATTCTATGAGAGCTCCAGACAGGGTCTCCAGCTGAACACTGTCCAGCTACTTACAGACTGTCTGCGTGGGCACCCCAACTGGTCTTTGGCGCACGTGGCAGTAGAGATGGGTCTTCAGGACAGTTTTAAACACAACGGTATTTTGAGGTGGGCAGAAGACGATGCACAGTGTGCTCAGTGACTGTCTGTGTTCACAAATAAGTCATTTTTAGTATCGCTTATTAGTGATTATGTACAGAGATGGCATGAGACCATAGAGCTTTCTATATTGTGTGCTTATTTCTTTATGATTAAAGAGAATCTGCCAGCTCCGAAGCACCTCCCAAACTATAGTAAGTGATGCATAGCCTAAGTGACGCAGGTCTGGGTATGTAATTTTTATCCTGATACATTTTGAGGCTGTGTCCCTCAAACCAAGAGAAAAATGCATTAAAGGGGTTATCCGACCCCTAAAATTCCCCCCCATATGCCCGGGCCCCTCACACACAATGTACTTGCCTGGCTCCCCGGCAACTGTGTCGCTCCTGGTCCCTGCACGGCCGCTGCTGTTTCTCCCCGTACACTGATGAAAACATCCAGTGTCGGTGGGGGCAGCCAATGGCAGGCAGTGACGGGGACGAGCCTCCCTAGCGTCACCGCCTGCCATTGGCTGCCTTCCCCCGCCCGACACCGGATGTTTTCATCTGCACATGGGGGGAAGCGGCGGCAGCCATGCGGGGACCATGAGCGACACGGGTGCCGGGGAGCCAGGTAAGAACATTGTGTGTGAGGGGCCTGGACATAAAGCGGTTATCCGACCCCTGGAATTCCCCCTATAAGAGGACTCCTGTGCTCATGCACATAAAGTAGAGTACTCAAGGAGGAGTCCTTTCAATGCATTTTTCTGTTGGTTTGTTGGAGCACAGTGTCAGAATGCAAGTAAGTATGAAGATAAAAATTACATAATCGGACTCAGCATGTACACTATACACTGCTTATTCTAGTTTGGGGGTGTTTTGGAGCTGACAGATTCCCTTTAAAGGGATATTTGAGTAGCATCAGGTTCTCCCCTATCCAACAAACAGACCTTGCGTGATGCAGCACATGGCAAGCGGAGCATCGGAGCAAGGAGATGTTCTGATGCTGCACTCGTACATGGTAAAGGAGTGAAGGGGAACTTATATTCGCATTCAGCCCTGAACACGGACAACCCCTTTAATGGGCTTTCTTTGCTGAAGCCATAGGACTCCTTTAATATTTTACATTATAAACGTAGTCAGTACAGACTTTTGGAACGGACATTAGATACACAGAAAATGTCGCCTTTCCAAGATTTTAAGTCAAAGGGTTTTGTTGGAAGCTCACTTACATGTAATATGTAATGCAGATATTTTTATGTGTTTTCTAGAAGTGTGAATAGTACAGAATGTGACGTGGGCTGTACCCCACTGCACCTGGCCTGCAAGAAAGGGGACATCGAATGCATTAAGGAGTTGGTAGAAGAGTGCCAGGCTCGGGCGGATATTGCTGACTTCAATGGAGAGACCGTGTACCACTATGCTGCCCATCAAAACAACCCTCGTGTTATTGAGGTTATTATTTTTGCACTGTATTGTCTTTCCTTTAGCACACATCATTAGTATATAAATGTGGATACAGCATACCTTTGTAGGGTTCCTCATCATTAAGTTTTGTGCACACAGTGCAGATTTGGTGCGTTATTTGTTATAAAGTGTAAAGGAAATAATAAAATTACCCAATAATGGCTTTGGCTGCTACCGTGCCCTGAATCTGCACTGTGTGAACAAGGTTTTACACCTGTAAATGTACTGCTTATTACAAAAGAATGTGGGTCCTGAGCCCCCAATTCCTTCTTCTTGCATGGCCGAAGCGGTAATTGGGCATGTGCAGCGGTGCTTCTCTATTAAGTCTATAGAACGGCCACTCTATGCCTGTTCTCCTCACTGCTCGATCGAGGGACTTGGGACTAGCGGTCGGGCCCTCGGCTCCAATGTCCGTTATTAGAAAACTAGTTTGTGTATGTATCAGCCTCTGTGTACACCCATGTGTCATCACGTCTTACACATGTTCTGGTTTATGTATTTTTACGTGTCCAGATCCTGTGCTCTGTACCTTCTCTTGGTATTAACCACCTGAGCAACTCTGGAGAGACTCCATTGCATGTGGCTTGTCGCATGGGCAAAACCGAGGCAGTCCTAGCCTTTTTGCGCTGTCATGCACGCTGTGATATCCTTGGAAGGGATGGATACCCCATTCACACGTCCATGAAATACTCAATGAAAGGGTGAGGCAGTCACCATTTTCTTCATACAGCAATCAGTATAGAGGTTTGATTGTCCTCAGTGTCACAAGCACCCTTCTGTTACATGTAAGTTATTCACTGTTTTCATTGGTAAACCGGTCACTGCAAACCTAATGGCCATTTGGTTGCAAGCTTCTCGCAATACATAGTTGTATAATTACTATTTTGAGTCATTTCTGAGTTATCTTGGATGCTGGATTTCTAAAAGTGACCACCACTGTTGAAGCTTGTAGACCACATTAGTCTCCATCCAGGTAATCATACAGTATGGTATACAATATTGTTTTATAAATTGAAAACTGTAAAAATGTATTTCTCATAGAGCTTTTAAGAGCAGTCATAGCTTTACTGACATCAGACTGGGAGTTAAAAAATAAATAGCAATTTACTTGTTTTTTGCCTAGATGTGCTGAAGCAATACTGGATGTTTCTGCAAACCAGGTGCATGTTGAAGATCCTAAATATCTGGCAATCCCTTTGCATTGGGCAAAGACCGCTGAGGTATGACATTATTGAACATGAAATAATATAGCTGAGCTAAGATTGTATAATTATAGGAAGGGTGTGGAAATGGCTGTCTGCTGACTGCTATGTTGTGTGTATGGCTAGCTTAAAGAAGTTGGTTACTTCTTTAATATTGATGGCCTAAGCCAGGAGCAGAAGCTATATCCGCTGCCACAGCACCATTGTACCGGCCCCTTTCATCAATATTAAGGGTCCTTAGGGGTTGAATTTTGGCCCTGATTTTGTATTTGCGGCCTACTCGCCAACCTGCTACACGAGGCCGACTGGAAGTGCAGACAGTTCGCGGAAGAACAGGCAAAGGCAGCGAGAGCCGGAAAATAACCTGTGCTCATTGCAGGACATTAGAGGTACCCTTCAACTCCTCTCTCCCCTCCTGCCTTCCTACATTTATACCCCAAACTGAGGGCAAACTCTGTGAGGACTGCCTGTGGACACTGTACTATAAGGGGCATCGCTCTAACATCTCCCCACCAGCGCTCATCCACAGCTACCTGTACACTGTGATATATCTCATCCTGGGCGAGCCCCTGTATGCTCCTGAGGATTGCTGCCACCCTATGTATATACCTTTGTTGCCTGTAGCAGCCACCCATTAACTAGGTAACTACTATTGAGACTACTCCTCCATCCCAGAGGCTCATGTGCGTGTAATGCGTAGATGTGCTCCCGGTACGCCTCGCTCCAACAATGACATGACAATCAGAATTCTATTCGCAAAGCTATTAACAGTAATCTTCAGCACTCTGCTCCTCTCTATAAATATGCCAAAATACTGAAAGCATCCTAAGTCGAATACTACAACCGCATTGTCGCAGTCCCTTCCCGCACTCTTTCGTAATCGCCAATCCTCGGACATGGCTGGCACAAATTCCCAGCCCTCATCCCTGCCTAACTCACCAAGGGACCCGAGCAATACAACAGCCCCATAAACCACACCGCCCAGGAGCAGCGCAGCTCCCGAATAGCCCGTCTCTCCTTTGCTAATAGGAGATGGATGGCCCTTAGCAACGCTCATTTTAGTGATTGCTGATAAGGGACATTTCGGCTCCTATTTTCTACTAAAAATAATCGTTATGCCTAATTAAAGTATATTACAAAAATGTTACATATCACTTGCCCTACACGTTGGCAAAATAAAAATTTAAATGGCAGC
This sequence comes from Bufotes viridis, assembly GCA_033119425.1. Lineage (NCBI taxonomy): Eukaryota > Metazoa > Chordata > Amphibia > Anura > Bufonidae > Bufotes > Bufotes viridis. The sequence continues at coordinate 111,735,536 of CM065596.1, forward strand.
TACACTTTAAGTATGACCTGGATGCGAACCTTAAGGGAGCACTACTGGGATTCCAGGCTGATTCAATACCAGGTTTTTAGACTACATATTGCTGTCACGGTTTACCATGTTTCCTTATCTGGTTATACATACTAGTTTGGTCATAATGCTTGACTATCTATTATCTACAGGTCAGTTTTGACCCCACGTTGGTCATATTAGATGTTCTATTACTATCACAGTTATGTTGTTACCTTTTTTTTTTTTTTTTATCTCCTTGATAAAAATATACAGACTCTTATAATTCCACATATTTTGCAGACACTAGCACCTATGCTAAATGCTCCTATTTCACAACTCCAGCATTTACCATCCTGACATTATGTGTAAGATTATAAGCCACAACATTAGGGGGTTTAATTCGCCGCCTAAAAGAAGGAAAGCCTTCGCGGACTACGAGAAACATAAATCGGACATTATTTGTCTCCAAGAAAAAAAGGTGGGGGGTTCAGTCAGCACAACCATATATGCAGGTGCGCATTGCTATGGTGAAATACACATACAAACGCAAAAAGAAAAATGCAATGGCACTCTGCAACTAGAACTCTGCCCTGCCTCCATGCTGGATGTTGAATTAGTGTACATTTTGGCCAAAGTGTAATAAGCCACTCACCACGTCAAGGTCGCCTCCATGAGTGGTCCCTAACACTAGTTCCTACCTGTTATGGGCCATGACAGCCACACAAAATCCAGGGAGCGCAGGTGCAGCATGCATGCCAGGTAGACTCTGCTTGTAACCCCTCTGGTGCCATAACAGCTTCAATCAGATCCAGGGATGCAAGTACCAACATGCATGCTGAGCCCACTATATACTTCTCCTGACTCCGTTTTATACTGACTTTAAAACCAGCCTCCAGGGCCGACTAACTAGTCAGGTGTGCATTTTTCTTTTTGCGTTTGTATGTGTATTTCGCCATAGCAGTGTGCACCTGCATATAGGGTTGTGCTGACTGAACCCCCCCGCCTTTTTTTCTTTGTAGTATATATTGGAGGCATGACGATCTCCATGCAGTCGTGCACACCTGACTAATTAGTCTGTCCTGGAGGCTGGTTTTAAAGTCAGTATAAAACGGAGTCTGCTTTTATAGCGCCTACCAGTAGCCATCTGGCTCCAGGAGAAGTATATAGTGGGCTCAACATGCATGTTGGTACTTGCATCCCTGGATCTAATTGAAGCTGTTATGGCACCAGACTGGGTTACAAGCAAAATGTACCTGGCATGCATGCTGCACCTGCGCTCCCTGGATTTTGTGTGGCTGTCATGGCCCATAACAGGTAGGAACTGGTGTTAGGGACCACTCATGGAGGCGACCTTGACTTAGTGAGTGGCTTATTACGCTTTGGCCAAAATGTACACTAATGCCTCATTCAACATCCAGCATGGAGGCAGGGCAGAGTGCTGGTTGCAGAGTGCCATTGCATTTTCCTTTTTGCGTTTGTATGTGTCTCCAAGAAACCCATTTTACTGACTCCTCCCTCTCAAAATTCTTTAACCTAAGATATAGGGTGAATTAGGGGTGGGACGATATGGCGATATAGACGATATGCGATATGAATTTGTGCCACGATATCGATTTTGTCTATATCGCCATATCGCGGTAGAACATGGTATGCGCGCTCTCGGCACATACCATGTTCTCCTGAGCCGGCACAGTGGAGAAGGAGGGAGTCCCTCCCTCCCACTGAGAACCGCCAATGAGAGAGGAGGAGGGGGAGGGACTGTAGCCACTGCTACCAATGAGAGCGGAGGAGGGGAGGGACTGTGGCCTGTGGCAGAACGTCACAGGCAGGGAGAAGGAACGCCCAGGAGAGAAGCTGATGTCTCCTCCTGGTGTTCCCCACCATGTGACGGGGGCCAGAGCGGGCGACGGAGCCCCGCACATACATAATAGTAAGTGTCCCCTAATTAAAGGTCCTATTTGCCTGCATGTACCGGCCATATATCATACCTGCTTCTATGACTGCCTGCTGCGATCTGCCGCAATTAACCCCTCAGAACCTGAGGGGTTAATTGCTGATGAGTCGCAGAGTGCAGTCACAGAGGCCCAGTATGGTATATGGCCGGCACATCTAGCTACGTTTCTATTCACTCATTGGTGGCACAGTGGCCCCCATCATTGGTGGCAGTGGCAGTTGTGATCGGAGCCCCAGCAGTGTAATCCTGGGGCTCCGATCGGTTACCATGGCAGCCAGGACACTACTGATGTCCTGGCTGCTATGGTCAGCTCCCTGCTGCTGTGTGCACAGAGCACAGGGCAGCAGGGACAGTGTCAAGTCCTATTTACCCTAATAGAGATCTATCAGGGTGAATAGCACAAGAGTCCTAGCCCCTAAAGGAGGCTAAATAGTTATTAAATAAAAAGTTGAAGGAAAAAAAAAATAAAAGTTTAACAACCCCCCCTCCAATATAGAAAATTTATATCGCAATATATATCGCATATCGCACATGCTTCATATTATATCGCAATATAAATTTTAGGCCATATCGCCCACCCCTAGGGTGAATTACCACTCAGTGTTCCAAACTAAAAGCAGCGGAGTCTCCATATTTATCCAAAATTCCCTCCCATTTCAGGGTACTAAAACTATTACCGACACTCGGGCCGCTATCTAATCCTACTGGGCGAACTATACAATGATAATCTCTGTCTTGTCAGTATTCATGCTCCCAACGTCAACCCAATAGAGTTTTTCCTAACCGTATGCGATAAATGACTCTCATTGGAATACACGAGACTAATCTCCTGTGGTGATTTCAATTTTACATTGAACCCTTCTATTGATTTTATATCCGCCCCTTACCAGACCAGATCTGAAAGGCATTTAAAACCCTCGCACTCTCCGATACATGGAGAGAATTTAACCCTTTAGCGAAGGGTTATACCTATTTTTCACCGGCATATCGCCATCACTATAGACTAGACTGAATGCTCACTAACTCGATCACACTCCCATATTTAACAGATTCTAGACATCTATGTGACAATATGTGTATGGTCTGATCGCTATATGGTTTTACCCAGCTAAAAAGTCTGAACACTAAAATTTCTTATACATAGAGACTTAATGAAGCATTACACGCTAAAGTTCAGGAAACCCCAGAGGAATATTTCCAGCTAAACCCCTCATCTGCCGTTACCCCGGATAACTAATGGCTTGCTCATAAACTGGTCATTAGGGGGGTTCTCATCTCATAGGCGTGGTCCAAACCACTAATTTAGAATACAAAATATCGAAACTGGAATTAGCATACAGGAGACACCCCCTCCAGATACTTACAAAAAACTATTAGAAACACCATGTTTGAACTTGATGTTTTATTGACACACACAACCGAATGAGCCATGGCGTGAAACGCAAGCCACATATTTTCAACTAGCCAACAAACCTGAAAAACTATTAGCACGTAAATTAAGGGAATGACAAACATTAAATACAGCCCACAAAATTCAGATCCGACCAGGATACACCTCCTCCAATCCTAATAAAATATATTCCTCCTTCCTCAAGTAATATCAAAATTTGTATAAAACCAAAGCAGTGCCCCCCGACTCCGTCTCCCGGTCTTTCTTGGAAAACCTTCACCTACCAACCATATTAAGAGACGCGTACAATCAATTAAATGCTGAAATGACGCGGGATGAGATAGAATGGACGATTAAATGGCTCAAACAGGGCAAAGCTTCAGAACCAGACGGGTTGACTGCCAAGTATTACAAGAAATTTGCGCACACTCTTACCCCCCAATCTTCTCAAACTATACAAATACATTATGCAGGGGCATAGGGTCAACCCTGACTTCCCTACAGCCTTAATCACTACCATTCCAAAGCCTGGTAAGGATGCTACCCTGGTGACAAATTACCGTCCCATATCTCTTTTAAATAGACTTGAAACTTCTCATCTCTATTCTAGCCTGTAGACTCAACACTTTCCTTCCCTTGTTTACAGAGACCAAGTTGGTTTTATTCCGGGACGACCGGCCCCGGACAATGTACGTAAAATATTAAACGCAATCCCATACTCCCCTATAAGTCCTGGCGTTGGACATATAGAAAGCGTTTGATAGCTTATATTGGACATACCTGCAAGTGATACTCCAAAAGATGGGGTTTGGAGGTTTCTTCCTTAAAACAATTTGCGTCCCATTGTCTAACCCCACTGCTTACCTGAAAATCCCTTCTACTATTTCACCTATACACATCAATAGGGGTACGAGACAGGGCTGCCCGCTGTCCCCCCACCTTATTTGTTCTTGCTATGGAACCCTTGACAATAGCCATCCGAACAAATCTGAATATCCCTAACCTTATGAAAGTTTTGACTCAATTTGCTAGGATGTCAGGGCTCAGAATTAATGCGTCCAAATCTGATGTTCTCTTCTGTAACACCGCAGAAAATACCCAGAAACTCATCAAGCTAAACTTTGGCTTTAAAAACAGAAATCACTATATACCTTATCTTGGTATTAAAATTACTGAGAACATAGATCAGCTATACAAAACTAACTATGATCCCATATTTAGGCAACTACACTCTGACCTGCATAAATGGGACTGCCCGTTCCTGTCCTGGATTGGCAGTATACATGCGGTAAAGATTTGGTCGTTGCCTAAAATCCTTTATTTATTTAGAACCCTTCCGATACCGGTCCCACAACAAGCGATTCAAACCCTGCAGAAACAAATCTTTTTTTTTTTTTTTTTTTTTATTATTATTATTATTATTATTATTATTATTTTTTTAAATCTCATGAGTTTCCACACATAGCTAAAAAGATTATGTTCCTACATAAAAAAGTGGGAGGAATGTCTGTACCTAATATAGCAGCGTACTACAAAGAGGTGAGACTTGCCCAGCTGGCACCAATATTAGCAGGCTCTAATGCACCCCTATGGGTCTCCCTTGAGACTTCACTATTCCCAGCGGCTTCCTGGCCAGCCCTCTTTTGGACTGAAGTTTCGCTCCCGGCCCACATGAAACAAATGGCTCCTTTTACCTTCTTTTCAATACTCAATGGCGTCAGGTGGGATTCAAATATAAACTACAGTCAAAATCCTCTATGCTGACACCTATATTCTCCAATCCAGCATTCCCCGCAGGAGAAACCTCCTCTACATTTACATGGTGGTACTCGCAGAAACTCACTACGTTACATGATTTCATCCTTCATCCATCCAAATTGAAATCAGTCTCTTATTTTAATACCCTATACAAACCCCCACCTGAGGAGTGGTGGAGAAAACAACAGATATTCCACTTTCTATCATCCTTGACGAGCCCTTTCCCTACGCTAGGATTGTTATGGAATCCATATGCAACTTCCACTCCACTTCCCCGGGCACCCCCTCTCGATTATATGGGGAGATCCTAATATCGAGATAAATTGCCATTTACGCTACAGTGGGACGCCGATATGAATATTGCCATGTCTATAGAACGCTGGCACCACTGCTGTACTCTTTTGAGCAAAAATAGCTGGTAAGTTTCATTAACTGAAACGTCACTTAAAGTTTTGCATAGAGCAGGTATACTCAACCTGCGGCCCTCCAGCTGTTGCAAAACTACAATTCCCAGCATGCCCTAATAGCTGAAGGCTGTCCAAGCATAGTGGGAGTTGTAGTTTTATAACAGCTGGAGGGCCGCAGGTTGGGCATCCCTGGCATAGAGCATATATGGTCCCTGCCAGACTACACACAATTTACCCGGATGTTCCGGATCAGTGTTTTAGGGGCTGTTTGGAAAGAGGCTCACATCTACATATTTGGTGGTCCTGCGCGTTAGTAAACAGATTTTGGAAAAGGATCCGCCATCTTATACATTCACTTATAGCTGCCCGACTAACTTAACCTTATCTGTATTGCTACTAGGGGACAAACCCCCAAAACTCAATAATGCTTCTTCTAAAGGGAACCTGTCATCAGCTTTATGCTGATCTCACTGAGGGCAGCATAAAATAGTGACAGAAATGCTGATCTCAGCGGTGTGTCACTCATGAGCTAATAGTAAGTGGTTGCTGAGAACCAGCATCATAATCATTACAGCCCAGGCATTGAAAAGAGCTATATCTACCTGAGAAGAGTCCTGGTTATTATAATCTCCTGCTCTCTCACCCGTCTGCTGATTATTGGCAGTTCTCTCCTAGAGAGAAAGGGAGAAAACTAGGTAGAAGCCTGTCAGTCATCAGCAGGAGAGCAGGAATTCATGAATAACCAGGACTCTTCTCAGGTGACCGGGACTCTTTTCCAGGCCCAGTCTGCAATGATTGTGATGCTGGTTCTTGGCAACCACTTACTTTTAACTTATAAATGACACAGTGCTGAAATCAACTCACCTGTCTCTACTTTATTCTGCCGTTAGTAAAGGTGATGACAGGTTCCCTTTAAACTTCTACAACACATCCTTATGACAGCCTGTATCCATATAGCACAACAGTGGAGACAATCAACCCTCTGCTTCGAAGCAGTCATTAGGCGGGTCAATAAAATAATGCTCTATGAAAAACTTGCAGCCATTCGTATGGATATGGAAAACTTTAAAACTACACATGGTTTTGTGGTGAATTTGCATGGTTCTGACAGTGCAGCTCACCGCCACCAAGTGTACGGGGAGAAAGAAGCATGACAATAATACATTATCCTTACGTCATCCGTTGTATGTACAGTGTTTGGTACAGGCTTTCTATACTGTTATTAGCAAGCCGAATGATTTATTTTGTATCTATTCTTTTTGTCTGTAGATGGCTGTACTTTTGCTGGAGCGCGGTAGTAAAGTGAATGCTTTAAGTAGAACAGCAGAAACTCCTTTACACATTATGGTTAAGAAGAACAGATTTGACTGTGTCATGGTGCTCTTGACCCATGGAGCAAACCCAAACACAAAGGGTGAACATGGAAATTCAGCCTTGCACCTGGCTATGAAGGTAAAAATATTCTGGACACTGTCCTTCAACCAACTTTGCTTAAAGGACATCTGTCAGCAGATCTGACCTATGAAACTGACTGACCTGTTACATGTGCACTTGGCAGCTGAAGGCATCTGTGTTGGTCCCATGTTCATATGTGTCTGCATTGCTGAGAAAAATGAAGTTTTAATATGTGCAATGAAGGCGTTGCCATTACACCTAGAGGCTCAGCATTCTCTGCAACTAGCCTGATTGACAGGGCCGGGCAGTTAAAACATGATCACCCCAGGCCCTGTCAATCAAAGTGCAGAGGGCGCAGCAGTTGCAGAAAGAGCAGAGCCTCTAGGTGTAATGACAACGCCCCCATTGCTCCTAGAGGCTCATTTGCATATATTAAAACATAATTTTTTCAGCAATGCAGGCACATATGAACATGGGAACAACACAAATGCCTTCAGTTGCCAAGTGCGCTTCCAACCAGTCAGCCAATTTCATAGGTACAAATCTGCTAACAGATGCCCTTTAAATCAATACTACAAGGATATGTTGTAATGCACGATATTTTAGTAGAGAAAAATATCTCTTTCCACACTTTTCAGCCATTTCTTCTGCTCTCCCCTCTATCCAACGGTAATCAATCTCTCTCAATTCACTGGTGAAATCTGCCTTGAAAAAGACAGAGTGTTTATTTTCTGCTTCTCTGAGTGATTAGGTTTTAGCTGCTACTCATGCAAGTCTATGGGGAGGAGGAAGTTGCTGCAGTGAATTCTTTCTTTCCTTCTTGCTTTCTTGTTTCTTTCTTTTTCATTCGTTTAATTTCTTTCTATCTTCTCTTTTGTGTCATCCTATTATGGGTTGACAGCTACTCCGCTTACTTTCTGTATAACATCCTCCATGCTGCTTCTGTGTATGTGACAGATAGAGATGGGCAAGCAGGATCTTCACTCCTTTTGTGTGTGCTATGCATTGGAGACATCATAACGGCCACCTTCCTGGCCCTGAGCTCAGGAAAAACTGACAATTCTAGATGGAGCCTGCAAAGAGGATAACTGGTGATAAATCCGGGATACAAGTCGTATAATGGTCAGATAAATTGTTTTGTTGTGTCCTAGGGAGGCATCATTAGATGTATCCTCAGTGTTCCCCTAAGGCCCCTTTCACACGAACGAGTTTTCCGCGCGGGTGCAATGCGTGACGTGAATGCATAGCATCCGCACTGAATCCTGACCCATTCATTTCAATAGGTCTGTGTACATGAGCGTTTTTTTTCACGCATCACTTGTGCGTTGCGTGAAAATCGCAGCATGTTCTATATTCTGCGTTTTTCACGCAGCCCTAGCCCCATAGAAGTGAATGGGGCTGCGTGAAAAACGCATTGCATCCGCAAGCAAGTGCGGGTGCGTTGCGTTTTTCACTGATAGTTGCTAGGAGATATTGTTTGTAAACCTTCAGTTTTTTATTATGCGCGTGAAAAACGCATCAAAATGCATTGCACCCGCGCGGAAAAAACTGAACGCAATCGCAGGCAAAACTGAATGGCTTTGCCTGTGAATTAGCACAGTTTTCACTGAACGCATCCGCAACGCATCCGGACCTAATCCGGACACGCTCGTGTGAAAGAGGCCTAAGTGTTTTAGGGATTGTAATGTAATGAATATTTGGAGGGAGCATGAGAAGGAGATAAGCAGGTTCTGCATTAAAATGTGTAACTTTATATATTCTTTAAAGGGGTTATCCGGGATATTAACATTTATGACCTATCCTCAGGTCATCAATATCAGATCGTTGGGGTCCGACATCCAGCACCCCCACCAATTAAGGAGGCTGCACTCACACGGAGCATGGCCCTCTCTTCAACCAGCTGATCGGTGGGGGTGCTGGGTGTTGGACACCCGCTGATCTTATATTGATGACGTATCCTGAGGACAGGTCATCAGTATTAAAATCCCAGAAAACCCCTGGGAAACATCTGCAAATCTTAAGAAGGCCCCAGAGCAGATAATTGCATGTTTTTGACTTTAAGGCTTCCAAGGGTATTAAGTAGGGATGAGTAAACGTGTGTTTTCAAGTTTTACGTACAAGGTTCGGGTTATCTAAGAATTCTGTTATGGATTCCGCTACGGTCCGTGGTAGCGGAATCCATAACGGAATTCTTAGATACGCCGAACTTGAAAACACAAGTTCACTCAACACTAGTAATAAGCAATTTATGTTTTAGCAGCAAAAAATATGATTTCTAGATCCTGAAGGAGTCCTGCTCTAAGTTTTGATTTATTAAAGGCGAAACTCTCTTGGATTATGATTAATGATATAAGCTTTCCAGTATTCTTAGTTACAAACAAAATATATTCTTGGCAGTTTAGGATCCTTTGATTTCATTTTCTCAATGTCCATGATACATTTGTGATTCATAAGTCGTTGGTTGCAGATGATATTCATTTTTTATTTCCTCATTTTTGTGTTTGCTCCTATCTACCGCTCTATATTTTTGTATAATATTGCTTTTTGGAATGGATTAGTTGCTGGGATCTGTTGATGGTAAATCATCATTAGAGGTGAGCATAACGGCAACGGGACGGATCCGTTCTGCAGCCCATAGACTCTAAAGGCATTCCGTCATAGAATTGCGTTATGGTGCGTGATAACGCAATTCGCCTTTTACCAGCAAACAACGTGTGAACAAATATCAAAATATGAAATTCGCTCATCTCTAATCATCATATTGGACAACATATGTGATACAGGGGGTTTTGTTTTATTGGATTTCCAGGAGAGACCTCGTGCTATATGCCAGCAATAGCTGAGCGATCCTTGTATTTATTTGGCTGATATGTGACTTTGCATGTATTATTTTTTTTCTTTCATTTGAAAAGCTTCTACAATTAAAATCTATTGAGAATGGACATGTATAGAAAGGATGTTAATAGGAAGGAAGGGATTTAGCACACACATACAGCCTGGGATCTGATGTACAACCCCAGAGTGCCTGATGCTGCCGCTGCCAAAATGGATAAACACGGTAGAAATGGGACATTTTCACACAAATCATTTTACATAAAAGCGGATAATGAAGGCGCACATGTTGTGAATATTGCTCATGAACTATACCTTTTGTGATCGCAGTTCTGCCTCTGGCCAGATACATAAACTGCACCTGCCAACAAAACCTTTAAAATCAGACTAATATCCACAGTAGAAAAATCCCCGACTTGTGACTCTCCCCTATAGCTGCCTGCATTGAATAGGAGCACAGGTGCCACCGAGAACAGGATTCCGATTTTCTATGATGTATCAGGAAAATGAGGCTTTAAATGGTTGTCCGGCCCCAAAACCAATTCTAGTTATGGGCAGGAAAGTGTTTAGCATAAAGGAAAAAAAGGCGGTTGTCTATTCAGCGACACTCTATTCCAGTGCTGAGTCTCCCATCCCCGCTGGCGGACTGGAGTACAGACGTTCTGTCTATGCTCTTGTGCACTGCTGCGGTCAGTCACTTGCCTTAGAGGTGACGTATGCCCAGGTGGCATATACCCTGATATCCTTAATATTTAAATCAGTAAAACTTCACTTTTATTAGTAGTTCTCTAAAAATGTTTGTGAGTTTTGACACACTTGTTAAAACTACTGCTCGAATTTGCACACTGCTATCGCACAGGTTGCTAGTGGTAACGGAGGGTGTGCACTACCCTCCTAACCTTCCCACAAGTTTGCAATCAGTGTATAACTACCTGCCTGACTAATCCTGCAGGGTACTCGGTGCTGTGAACATACACCCTAAAGTAAATAACTGTTTCCTACTGTTTCCTACTCAGTGTTTAGCAACTCGAGCAGAGCTAAAACCAACAGATTCTGTCCCCCAACATGTTTCACCAGATAAACTGGCGTCTTCAGGGAAAGGACAGACTTGAAACACCATGCTGAACACTCCTATTTATAGTTTGTAATCCTATAATTGGCCAATAGTACCATTGGCATTAGACTGACAGTTTAAAGAGCCAGTGAACTGGTCAGGTTTAAATTTATTGGTTGAATCATTGGATGCCTGCCAGATAACGTGCTGCGCAGACCCAAGCTGCGCAAACACTTATTCCACACTCAAGTTGGATGACTGGTTATTGAGTAACTACCAGATAATGTGCTGCGCAGACCCTTGCTGCGCTAACACTTATTCTGTAGTCAGGTAAAAGCTACTCACTATATATGAATCACCCAGCAGCCCCTGCCAAGTCTGCCACACTGCGACTACACAAGCGCTGATACCACTAGTTCTTACATACTACCAACATGGACGATCCCCTGTTTACACACATATAATCAGGGGCAAAGCATGTAGAGGATATAAAAAAAAAAAAAAAAAAATTGAGAAAAATTTTTTTAAAAAGAGAAAAAAAAGAAAAAAAAAAAATTTTATATCCCCGTCCATAGTACTAAATGCACCAGACCTGGTTGCAAAACATTGTAATGTCGGAGTATATCATCCTTAATAGGTACAGGCTTAATTACCAAGGTATCAGACACAAGGGGCAACATAATAACCAAGCGCATCTAGATACATCAAGACGCGCCTGGGTCCCTCAGATAGTGGGCACAAGCTTAATTATAAGCAGTGTCAAAATATAGATAGTAACATGTTGAACAAACGCGCCTCGATGTATACAGACGCGCTTGGATCCCTCAGGTAATGTATATAAGGGGTTCCGAGTCCCCTCTCTCTGTTCCCATGCATACATTAATACCCAAAACACCAGAGCCAAAGAGTGTCACACTTCCACCTTGCTAGACAGGTACCATGTTGGCCTTAGTGACTCATATATATTATGTCATAATCTATAGTTTACGCTAGCTCAGAAGTTTTTTTGTTGCTATGGAACCCTCCCTTAATAGGGTCTCTAGTTTTTTTGTATTAGATTAAGTTTGGGGTTTATCGCCCCTGTTTGTCTGACCCATATACAGCTATTTTTGTTTAACACCTATTAATTGTTAATCCATGGCAGGTTTTCTCTCTCATAAATTTACTCCCAGCACGTTTACTTCCGAGGCAGAATATGTGTTCTCTAAAGAGAATCTACCTATAAATACTACGGATATTAACTCTGGGTTCAGAGAATTGAATAAGACCTATAAACAGTACTTGAGGTCTGTGTGGGAAGTTGCCAGCCTTGATACGTATATTAAACAGAGACTAGTTTATAGAGGCATGAGAATAAATATTGTCCCTAATTCACACCAAGAAGACCCAGAATTTATAAAAGGGTGGTACCAACTGTTGACTGAGAACTCACTACGTATGTTACAATATCTATCAGACTATGAGAAAGGAGTACTAACAAAAGTGAGTGCACAATTGGAAAAAGAAATTTCCCAGGTTCAGCAATTTAATACCTCTCCAGAGTTTGCTGAATGTGAACAGAAATTGCAAAAAAACATTGAACGATTGCAGACAGAGATTAAAGAGAGGAAACATAAAAAATATATTCGCGACAGACGTGACTTTGAAACTGGACAAATATATACTGGTAGAAATACTAGTTACTCCAATACTAATAGGAGAAATAGGTATACGAACTCACAGGTGTCTAACACTGATATTTCTGAATCAGATATTTCTGGCTCAGAGGAATCTGTATCTAAATCTTATAATAATAAGTCAGCGGCTGTCAAACGTAAAAATAGATACCGTGCACCCACCCAGCAACGAAGGGCACCAGCACCTCAACAACAATTGCAATCCACAACTGCTCATCAAACATGGACAAATACTTCAGGCTATATAGAGCAAAACCGTGCATTAGAGCCTGTGAAATACAAGCAGACACCAGTAGTAACATCTATGGGTCTTGGAAACATACCTACTCCAAGTATGTCCTGCACATCCTCCTTTTTCTCTGGGCCTCCACAGTCCAGCTTGGATATGGGAGCGAGTGCAGGCAACCCACAGCCTTCTTTTTGGCCCCGGGAGTGACGCTACGGGACAGGGACAAATGGGTTTACAATACTCAGAATTAAATGCAAATGATAATATGCAGGTTATTAATCTGTCAGATTTCCCACTACAAGAGAGACATTATAAACTCCTCAAAAAGGGATTGTCATTTACCCCTACTCCGGGGTTTGATTGTTTTTCCTGGGTCAAGGATGTCAACTGCTTTGCTAGGAAACTAGCACTTCATAAAGTACATAAACAGAAGGAGCGTGATCCTTGTAGACAACAAGAGAATGAAAAATTGCTTTGCAAATTTTGGAGTCCCTGGATACAAATAACCCTCTAAGTGAGGATATGATGGAACCCCCATTGTCTACACTTAAGCCCAGATCCATGTACACACCTCCGTTTTCGCAGTATGCAAATATTGAAACATTTGTGAATTTAGTCACGAGAGATCTTAAAACTATTCGGACACCCAAGACAGTAGTTGACAACCTTGACCCGGATGAGGCAGTGGCTCTGGAGGAGCTGAGAACCAATGATGATTTGGTTTTTAAACCCTCAGATAAGGGGGCAATATTGTGGTGATGAGGAGACGTATGTACGAGGATATGGTCATGCGTCTCCTTAATGATTCGATAACGTATAAGAAATTGGACAGTAATCCAACAAACCAGTACCTGGGGAACTCAGAGAAATTCTAGCAGAAGCAAAAGGAGATAACCTTATCTCCAAAGAGGAACATAGGTATCTTTTGAACACCAAACCTACAATAGCGACTATCTACGCTATACCGAAAGTACATAAACAAAGAGTGCCAATACCAGGTAGACCGATCATTTCTGGTAATGGAAGTCTGACAGAAAACATCAGCCAATATGTTGATGAGTTTATCTCACCTTTTGTACCTACGTTACCATCTTATATTAGAGACACTAAAGATGCGGTCACCAGACTACAGGAGATACAAGTCACTAAGGGTACGTTTCTTGCCAGTCTGGATATAGAGGCGCTATATACTAATATACAACATGAACTGGGAATACAGGCAGTTCACTCTTACCTCACTACTAAGGGCACTCAATTTCACTTGCACAATCAATTTATTTTGAAACTTTTGCGGTTTCTACTTACTCACAATTATTTTTTATTTAATTCACGTTATTATTTACAGTTAAATGGGACAGCTATGGGAAGTAAATGTGCACCGAATTTTGCAAATCTCTTTTTAGGATGGTGGGAAAACACAATTGTCTTCACTGAGCAATATGAACACTTCACTAATCACGTTTTATTTTGGGGACGTTTTATTGATGATGTTTTGATTTTATGGGATGGCACTGAGACACTATTTCAAGAATTCGTACAGAATCTTAATCAGAATCATATAGGTATGAGCTTCACTTCAGAAATTAATTCTGAAACCCTCACTTTTTGGATCTTAGAATCTCCTTGTCGCCAGGTGGCCGCATCGTCACTGAGGTCTATAGGAAACCTACCTCTACTAATACGCTATTACATTGGCAAAGTTATCACCCACCGCCCCTTAAAAGGGTATTCCGGTAGGCCAATATATTAGGGCGCGCAGAAACTGTTCGGATGACTCTGGGTTCCTCAAGGAATGTGAGACCTTGTATTCGAGGTTCCAAAATAGAGGTTACCCTAAAAAAATACTGCATAAGGCCTTTAAAAGGGCTAAAGATACTGATCGAGTTTCATTACTGCAATCGAAACCAATAAAGGAATCCACAACAATCAGATGTATAGGAAACTTTGATAACCGTAACAAACAAGTGTATAATATCCTGCATAAGCATTGGCATGTTCTGCAGGCTGACCCTGATTTTCAAGAGGTATTGGCTAAAAGACCCCAGATTACGTTCAGGAGGGAAAAATTTAAAGGACCATTTGGTCCACAGTTTTTACAATACTAACCCTGCGCCACTTACCTGGTTGAGATCTACAGTTGTGGGAAGTCACCCCTGTGGGAGGTGTAGCTTCTGCCCATACGTCCAAAAAAGAAATTTTTCATCAATCCTAAAGATGAGAGAAAATATGACATAAGAGAGTTCATTAATTGTCAAACTAAAGGAATAATATATATCGCCCAATGTCCGTGCCCTAAATTATATGTAGGCAAGACTATACAGGAATTTCGTAGGAGAATTTGCCAACATGTAAGCAGTATTAACACAAAGGCTGATACAAGCATCTCAAGACATGTTAGAACCTTTCATTCTGGAAATCCATCATGCCTGCAATTCTGGGGATTATGTAAGAGAAACCTAGGACCACGCTGTGGAAATTTGGATAAAATCCTATACCAAGAAGAAGCCAAATGGATATATCGTTTGGAGAGTTTGAGTCCACATGGACTCAATGAGGGATTCACATTTTCGTCGTTTTTGTAATACGATCTAGGTGTATTTTCAATAAATATGATCACACTATTTCAATTGTGAGTAATATAGGCTGAACACTCTGGGATCTTTTGAGCTAGCGTAAACTATAGATTATGACATAATATATATGAGTCACTAAGGCCAACATGGTACCTGTCTAGCAAGGTGGAAGTGTGACACTCTTTGGCTCTGGTGTTTTGGGTATTAATGTATGCATGGGAACAGAGAGAGGGGACTCGGAACCCCTTATATACATTACCTGAGGGATCCAAGCGCGTCTGTATACATCGAGGCGCGTTTGTTCAACATGTTACTATCTATATTTTGACACTGCTTATAATTAAGCTTGTGCCCACTATCTGAGGGACCCAGGCGCGTCTTGATGTATCTAGATGCGCTTGGTTATTATGTTGCCCCTTGTGTCTGATACCTTGGTAATTAAGCCTGTACCTATTAAGGATGATATACTCCGACATTATAATGTTTTGCAACCAGGTCTGGTGCATTTAGTACTATGGACGGGGATATAAAATTTTTTTTTTTTTTTTCTCTTTTTTTTCTCTTTTAAAAAAAAAATTTTTTCTCAATTTTTTTTTTTTTTTTTTTTTTTTTTATATCCTCTACATGCTTTGCCCCTGATTATATGTGTGTAAACAGGGGATCGTCCATGTTGGTAGTATGTAAGAACTAGTGGTATCAGCGCTTGTGTAGTCGCAGTGTGGCAGACTTGGCAGGGGCTGCTGGGTGATTCATATATAGTGAGTAGCTTTTACCTGACTACAGAATAAGTGTTAGCGCAGCAAGGGTCTGCGCAGCACATTATCTGGTAGTTACTCAATAACCAGTCATCCAACTTGAGTGTGGAATAAGTGTTTGCGCAGCTTGGGTCTGCGCAGCACGTTATCTGGCAGGCATCCAATGATTCAACCAATAAATTTAAACCTGACCAGTTCACTGGCTCTTTAAACTGTCAGTCTAATGCCAATGGTACTATTGGCCAATTATAGGATTACAAACTATAAATAGGAGTGTTCAGCATGGTGTTTCAAGTCTGTCCTTTCCCCTGAAGACGCCAGTTTATCTGGTGAAACATGTTGGGGGACAGAATCTGTTGGTTTTAGCTCTGCTCGAGTTGCTAAACACTGAGTAGGAAACAGTAGGAAACAGTTATTTACTTTAGGGTGTATGTTCACAGCACCGAGTACCCTGCAGGATTAGTCAGGCAGGTAGTTATACACTGATTGCAAACTTGTGGGAAGGTTAGGAGGGTAGTGCACACCCTCCGTTACCACTAGCAACCTGTGCGATAGCAGTGTGCAAATTCGAGCAGTAGTTTTAACAAGTGTGTCAAAACTCACAAACATTTTTAGAGAACTACTAATAAAAGTGAAGTTTTACTGATTTAAATATTAAGGGTAAAAGTGGTGAATTGAGCTCAATTGAGCAAAGTTTTTTTTGTTGCTATGGAACCCTCCCTTAATAGGGTCTCTAGTTTTTTTGTATTATATACCCTGATATGACTCCTGTGTCCGGAGAGGAGTCACATTTTCTGAGCGCAGCACCGCCCCGCATCCTCCGAATCTCCTCCTTGCTGGCTGACGTCACAGAGCTGGAGCGCCGAAATCTCGCGATGCACGAGCTAGCGCATGCGTAGTTCGTTCCCTGTGCTGAAGCCAGCACAGGGAAGGAACATGATGCCGACACTGCGCATGCGCTAGCTCGCGCATCGCGAGATTTCGGCACTCCAGCTCTGTGACGTCGGCCAGCAAGGAGGAGATTCAGAGGACGCGGGAGGTGCTGCGCTTAGAAAATGTGACTCCTCTCCGGACACAGGAGTCATATCAGGTTCATTTGCATATCTCTAAAATCCTTTTTTTGACGCAATAAAAGCACATAGAGCTATGGGGACTGGATATTGCGGATGTGCTAGCGGCCGTCTAGCAGCCCATGTCCTCAGCTCTGTACACAAAATCCCGGTGACGGGTTCCCTTTAAAGAGAATTTGCTTCTTAATAATTTTGGCTCATCTTTGGGAGGTTTGTGCGCCTAAGAATGGATTGTATACCAGCAAGCAGCTGGAGTACATTTCTGGTGTCCGGTGTGCCAGTTATTAGGCTCCCAGTAAATATGTCGGGCCCTGCAGATCCCACCTGCGACCTGACCACTTTTTGTAAAAAAAAAAAAGTAGAATTTTAGTGCAAAACGGTTCCAAGCTCCTCCTGCTACCTCTGTCAGCTCCACTCCCTCCTTGATTGACAGGTCCTGGTGACATACCATGCAGGAACCTGGCCCTATAACAAGGCATTACCCCTGGTTTAACATTACATTTTCTGGTGACGGATTAGCCTTCTGTAGTAGTTACCACAGGTTGTCCACTAGGTGGCATTGCTCTTTTACTTTTCTCCTTCTAGACAAGGGACGTCTTTAGTTGCTCTTATAACGGTAGTAGAGCATTGTTAGGATGATGACCACAGATCTGAGATGAGCAAATGATGGCCATGGCCGCCATCCTAGCTAATAGTCTGAGGACTTTTGAATGTAATTTTTTGGTTGGATTAACTCAACATTCAAGGTCAAACAGTGCGAAGAATGATCATCCATTTGGTTTTTCAACAGAAAGATCACCTGGAGCTTATTAAAGCCCTTATGGTTTTCGGGGCTGATGTGGAGCAGGCTAATGATTTTGGTGAAACGCCAGGACTCCTTGCAGCCAGATCAAGCAAAGGTAATACATTTGATAACTGTAGCTGTAAGGTAAAAGTGAAAGGTATACAGTATTTGATCTCTAATACATGTTGTATTGACCTAGTGGGCCCTATCTCTCCTCATATCAAAGGCTAGGAGCTGCATATTTAAAGGGCTTTTCCAAGATCTTTTTACTGGTGACCCATCCTCTCGATAAGTCATCAGTATCTGATCGTTGGGGATCTGACACCTGGGACCCCCGCTGATCAGCTGTTTGAGAAGGCACCGGCGTTCACAGTAGTGCCACAGGTTTTTCCTGGGCCGTGTGACGTCACGTTCATCGTTCACGTGGCCTAGGCGCAGCTCAGCCCTTTAGAATTGAATGGGGCTGAGCTGCAATACAAAGCGCAGAAGGCTGCGGCGCTACTATGAGCACTGGTGCCTTCTCAAACAGCCGATCGCCAGGGGGTCCCAGTTGTCGGATCAGATACTGATGACCTATCCTCAGGATAGGTTATCAATAAAAGGTTTTCGGAAAACCCTTTTAACATAATTTTTTAATGATTATGATTTAAAAAATAGATTCTTCAGTTATCCGTTCCTGGCAAAGCTGAGTAGCAGTCAGTATGGCTGACATTACATCTTCTGTAGGGTTTTCCAGACTCCTGGATGCCGAAGCTGCCGAGCTATCTAGTGATACACAGAGAAATGGCAGTGGAATGGATATGCCAGCACGTTTGCCATTGGAAGCTCAGTGACGGCTACCCAGATAACATTCTCTCTCACTGTTTGTTACCTTGGCTTTTGCAGAAACTGATTTAGCTAATAAACTGAATAGAAATTTAAGGTGACAGCAGAGGATAGCTCGGATACCTCAAGCTGGAAGCTTCCTCCGTGCATTTTCTTTTAGTACACCCCATACACATTGTGCACATACACTTCATTACTGAGCTTCAGGGCTACTATCTTTCTCTTTCTTCAGACTCGCTGTTCAGTTTCATTCCGTGCATTACTGTATTATTCATGTTTTATAACATATTTCTTTCCTTTCCATCATCCGCTCAGTTTCGTCTGTGACAGAGCTGTGATAGATTGTGTTTTCCGTTACCATTTCAAAAGTTTGGATCCATCCATATGATGTTTTTCTTCCCCTCCCCCTTTTAAAGGGTCCAATCGCAAGGTGCTACTCCACATGCTTTGTAACATAGGAGCAGAACGCTGTTTTCCCCCTGACACCCAGCTTCCATCAGCTACGTCCTCCCCCACCACAGCACCCCCCGTGGACAGAACTAGCAGCATAGGTAACCTGCCTGTCTCCTGCACAGATCTTCCTTTCCTCAACCAGTACCGGCAACTCAGAACCTGCTTCTTCTATTCTTAATGTATGGTATTATTAACGGGAATCAAAATGTTGAATAGTTCCTGTGCTTCTGAGTTCCCGGTATTGGTGGTTACGTGACCCTGACCGGGTGTATCGTCACCTATTCCGTTTCCTTCCTTTTATAACCCTCTGCTGCTCTTTCCGTTTTTCAGGTGCTCTTTCTGTGTTTTTCACCCAGTGATGTTGGAATCCCTTCTCTTTTTTTTTGCCTTATTATTGTTTCTTCTTTATAATCACAATCTCAGTATATATGTTATACACAAAAACCTTATTCTTTCCAATATGTAATGTCCCCTGCCGTCTTGTGCACTCCGCTAAATCTTTCTGAAGCCATCCTAAAATACATGATTTTCCGTTTTGTTTTTTTTCACCGCTTTTCTATCTGCTCTTTCTAATGTTTTCTTATTTATCTGCTTATTTGATTTCATTTCTGTGGGATATCCTTCTAGTGTCTAGATTTTTTTTTTTTAGATTTTTTTTTTTTTTAATTCTAGCCCTAATTGTACTTTTTACCTAGGTTTCCAGGACTTGGTGTATGTCTCCACTGCTTTAGGCAGTATACTGGCTTCACATGACTGTGTGGATTATACAAGAGATGACCTAAGAACGTGAGTGACCCTTCAGATGACGCACACAACCCTCTTCCATCACTTGGATGAGCACCGCATGCCTCTGTTTCCCTGCTGTCATTTATTTTTGTTTTATTCCTTTGGGATAGAACTGGAATTTCACTGAACAATGTTAGATTATTGCTAGGGTTGAGTAACATTTGATGGGAAAGTGTTGTGATCTGTGTATGTAGGGCAGGCTGATATATGTATAGATAGGACCTTTACCTTACAACGATCACATGTATACCAAATGTGTATTAAAGGGGTTGTCACACATCAAGAAATGGCATTGATCATGTAGATAAAGTTACTAATGTATTGTTATTATCCATATTGCCTCCTTTACCGGTTTGTTTAATTTTTCCATCACATTATACACTGCTCGTATGCAGGGATTACGACTACCCTGTAATCTAGCAGTGTTGGGCGTGCTTGCACACTATAGGAAAAGGCACCAGCCTATCTGGGAGTGCGTATAGGTGCACACGCGCAGCAGCTTCTGTCCCGACCACCTCGTATCTGTGCTGCAGCGGTGTCTATCCCCCTTGGAAACGACCAGTGTATAATGTGATGGAAAAAGGAATCCAGCCAGCAAAGGAGGCAATATGGACAATCACAGTACATTAGTAAGTGCCTTGTACTTTGTCTGCATGATACTTTACTGAAGTGAGCCAATCACTGTAATAACTTAGAGCAAATCTAGTTTTTTGCTTTCTGTGGAACTAGACACCCTTTTATTTAATTTATCTAAAAACAAGAACCGGTCATTTCAGAATGTAAACTGGATGAGGACATGTCATTTCCAGATGTAAGCAAAAAGCAGCTCTCTCACCGGGATCAACCCTATTAAACCAGACATACTGCCTGTTAGGGCTCATCATGCTGATTAAAACAATACCTTTCTTTTGTCCGTATGCTAAAATATCTGCAGAGATATCTGCGTTTTTATTCATATACAAATGAGCCATTGGAGCACCAGGAGGCGGGGCTGAATATTCTGAGCACTGCTATGTAACGCCCCCTGTGCTCTGAACACTCCACCTTCCACTCGATTGACAGGGCTAGACATGCTGAGGGCAGAGCTGTGTGCTAGCATCTACAGATCATACACTCCTGTACTATAGCATCACCACATTAAGATCTGCTCAGAAAGCTAATCTACATATGACTTCTTTATTTACAGGCACAATGTATGATTAGAACGACACCAGTAATATATGTCAGCTTATATAGGCATAGAGGCATGCTTCTCTATGTGGTAATCCTATGTGTGGTCTGTCATGTATGTAGAAACCTTAAAATCAAGTCCCTTACAGAAACTTTTTTTTTTCTCAATTTTTCCCCCTCTAATTTAACTAATAAAAAAGGCTATACTATAATAAATAATCATATAATAACACTAAAAGGCCTTACTATATTGAGAATAGTGTTTTTGTTTTTTTTTTGCTTAGAAACGAGAAACCTATTACTGGTTTATTCACAGGCACAATAGATGATTATAAACTCACCAGCATTATTTATTAGCTTTTATTAAGCCTAAAAACATTTTTCTCAATATGATAAGGATATAGGGAGTCATTTACTAATCTGAAATGCGCCTAAATTAGGCGTATTTCCGGAGCAGAAGGTGACGCAATGGCTAGTTGTGCCGCCATGTGGGACTTTTCCCCGCTTATGCCAGGTCTAAAAAAGTGGGTGTGGAAGGGGACAGTCCAGCAGTCCCGTCTCATTTACCATTTTCTACGCCTGTTTTAGGTGTAGAAAATGGTCTAAATGTAAGACACCAAGGAAGTTGCCTTGCATTTAGAACTGCAACCGGATGCGCCAAATTTATGTAGAGGCCGGCTCCTCTTCATAACCATAGTTTAGGGGTTTATTAAGACTGGCATCTAAAACGTCTTAACAAATGTGTCCTATAGACTTTTAAATGTGGAAGGAAAAAATATCTGAAGAAAAATACCTGGAAGTCTCTCCCAGGATTCAAACCTGGGATCTCCACATGCACGGACCACCAAGCTATAGCGCTACCGCATGGAGATGCTTATAAGCTAAGACATATTACTGGTGTCTTTATAATCATCATACATTGTGCTTGTGAATACAGCAGTAATATGTAGCTTGGCTTTCTGAGCGGATATCTCTGCAGTTGTTTAGGTATTGTTTTAATCAGCATGATGAGCCCTACCAGACAGTATGTCTGGTTTAACCCCTTAGTGACCACCCATACGCCTTTTTACGGCGGTCACTAAGGGGCCTTAGGCTGGGCCGCCTCGTTTTTACGGCGGCCCAGTCTAAGCGTTGCACAGGTCCCCTGTGCAGCGGGGAGCGGGGATCCGGCTCTCATGTGCCCGGACAGGCAGGAGTGCCGATCCGGGCTGTTTAACCCTTTACATGCCGGGCGCAATGGCGCCTGCGCATGTAAAGTGCTGACAGAGGGAGCGGACTCCCTCTGTCACCCATCAGCACCCCGCAAATGCAATCGCGGGGTGCTTATGTGCTGAGAAGCCTTACCTGGCTTCCGGCAGGGCCCCGAGCCTGTCCTCCAGTAATCTCCAGCAGGCTGTGCCTCTCTGGCGCAGCCTGCTGGTCAAAGTTGGAATAGCACTGCTATTAAACGGTAATGCATTATAGATATAATACATTACATTTTTAAAGCAATCAAAATGCTGTATATTATAGTCCCCTTGTGGGACTATTAAGTGGTAAAAAAAATTAGAAAAAAATTCCATAAAATAAAAAAATATGCTTTTGTATTGGCCTGAAGACGCGCGTGAACTAGCGCGAAACGGCCGTCGCCGTTCCTTTACCGCAATCTTACATGTGTCTCCCGCCCCTCCCGATGCCTTAAGTGACGCTGGTCCGTTCAAGAGTCATGGATCAATAAAGTAGGTCTGTTTGTTGGACTTGGTGAGTGCCGCTCGTCTTCTTTTATCTCTCATTTTGCTATATTCATGATCTATCGTCTGAGCTGAGCAACACCGCTGATCCTTATACTACTGTCACCGGCAGTCTGAATAAACACGGATATACTCGCTAATACGGGACTATTAATTACGGCAGTGCCGTCCGATTTTCTCTCTCTGTAAAAAAAGTTATAGCTCTTGGAACAAGACCATGAAAAAAGGACGAAAAACGCTTGGTCATAAAAGCCCAAACAGGCTTGGTCACTAAGGGGTTAATAGGGTTGATCCTGGTGACAGAGCCACGTTAATCCAGCCATTCACATTAGATAACTGTTGCCTGAACCCACCAATTTTTGCAGGACTAGTTGACTGTCTAGTGTGGATAGGATCCTCCCTGCTCTTCCCCAACAGCAGATGTTGGGTGACATGAAAATTGGGGCGTTTGATTTCAACTGCCCGACCCTTTTGATTGCAGGGAAGGAAGACCAGGGCCAGAGGTGCCTGGCAGCAGCTTTCTCACTGTTTAGGACACATGCATGCTTGGCAGAGCTGAACATGCATGTGTATGGAGGAGTTGGGACCTCCAAGGCCTCAGCCTAGCTCTTCCCATAGCCACAAACAGGCGATTAAAGGTCAGTGATACCCCCAGATATGCGTCTCTGTGATAATGAAAACATTAGATATATTACACAGAGAAGAGGTTAAAATACATTTGTACCTGCAGGCAGGATCGCCTTCTGTGCTTGGATGGAGGTGGAATTCGCGGACTGGTTCTTATTCAGCTGCTTATTGCCATAGAGAAAATTGCGGGCCGTCCAATAAGAGAGCTCTTTGACTGGGCTTCTGGCACCAGTACTGGTGGTATCTTAGCATTAGCCGTAGTACACGGTAAGTTGATCCTCATTTTGCCTTTTGTTTTGCAATATAATAGTATTTTGTGCTTGCTAGATCTGAATTTTTAGACTTGTTCTATGTCAATGGACTAGATTACTGTTTAGAGATAGATTTTCAGCATCCTTGTGCAGTAATGTTCTGTGATATTTCTTTAAAGAGGTATTCCCATTTCGACAAAAGGGGCATATTGCTATGATATGCCCCCATTGTCTGCTAGGAGTGAGTCCCACCTACCCTGAGAATGGAGCGGGGAAGGTGGTGGCTGGAGGACCCCGGGTTTTACTTCACCACTCGGCTATATTCGGCGGCCCCATAGAAATGAATGGAGTGCGGCTGCGCATGCCTCTGGGACCAGCACCTATCAGACAATGGGGGGCATATTCTAGCGATATGCCCCCATGGTCTGAGATGGGAATACCCCTTTAAGTCAAAATGCTGACAAAAATGACTCCTAGGTGCCCTGATGTTCTAATGTCCCCTAGGGGGCAACACAAGCCTATCAAATAGAGCTATGAAGCCATGCCAGATGCTGATCCCGCTTCTCACTTTGCATTTACATTTTTTAAAACTCTGAAGTCGTATGATAAGTCCGAATTTGGAATTAGAACAGCAACCGGGTTGTAAGTAATGTCGTTGATTTTAAAAAAAATCCAAAAAGGCAGCTGCTCTTTACCTCGCTGTGTGGCCCCTTCATTTTAGGAATTTGGGCTGAAAAAGCTTTCTCCCAAAAGTTATCTGAACGCCCGATCATGCATCCAGGATTTGATGAAGACCTTTGTACAGATTCACACTGAAATCAACATGGAATCCAACATTCGGCATCCAGTAAAAACTTCTAGGCATATTTTTGTTCCTATAAGCTAAAATAGTGTATAGGGGGCTCTCGCAGAGGGTGCACTATCTACTGGGTCACCCAATTCCAGTAAATAAGAGAGTAAACGATAGCGGATATATGATAGGCACTCCTCCTTCTGAATTGTATATTTAGCCCAATTTAGTCCAAATATTTATTAGTACAACAAAATTATATACATATTATCTAAAAAACATAATTCAATTAGAAAATAAAACGTAATAAAGAACCATAAAATATATAGCGTGATTCAATTAAAAACATTACATAGTATTCGGGGCCCCAAATCTATATTGCAGTATTTGATGTTTTGTCGACCATCAGATACCTCAATCTAGCATACATTGGTAGAGATATCTCCTTATTCACCTGGAGTAAATATTAGATAATATGTATATATCTGCTTGTACTAATAAATATTTGGACTAAATTGGGCTAAACATACAATTCAGAAGGAGGAGTGCCTCATATTTCCGCTATCATATTTTTGTTCGTCATGTAAAAAACCCATCCCTGAGAACAATGAGCATGATTATTTTTCCTGCGGATGCTGCATGGTAAAAAGCTGAATGGGCATAATCCTTTTTCGGATCCACAACACATCAACTGCACATCCGTATCAGAGTGTGAGCCTGGGATTTTTACCATGGATCCTGTTGTACATGCATGTCACATTTACCACAGGCAAATCAGGCATGTGTGAACAAATCCTTTGTCTATGGCCGGCTTTAGACTCACATGAGAGAATGATCACCCTTAGGTCCCATGCAAATGACCTTATGTATTTTGCCATCTGCAAAATACAGATAGCGTCCATGCTGCATCCGCATTTTTTGCAGACTCATGGATATACTTTGTTGGATCAGTGGTACACATTATGCGGCCAAGTATAGGTTGTGCCCTACCTTTTTGCGGAACAGACATACAGACGCTGAAAGCACATTCATCAGGGGGCTCCATTGTCATACTGTACAGTGGGGGTCTGTTTGGGTTCTGTAGAGGGTTTTCATGGCAAATATAGTACTGTATTCTTGCCACTAAAAGTGCTGCAAAAACCCTGATAGAAACCCAATAGGTTGTCCGGCCTTTTTTAAGTGATAAAATATCCTCCGGATGTTCTGTATAGTTCCATCACCAGAAATTGCCGCCAGAGCACCATTAACATTGTAGTGGACAATGATATGCACTACAATATTGATGGTGCATTGTAGTTCTGGAGCTGGCTTCTGGCAATGGAGCTACACAGAACAGCTCATCCACAGGGGTACGGGGTGTTGGACCCCTGCCGATCGCCTGGGGATGGACAACAAAAAGAGGCACTAGTGTACAGGGCAGCAGCAGTATGAGTGCCAAACTCCTAGGGCTGCTGCCCTGTACACTAGTGCCACTTACTGGGGCTACTGCCCTGTACACTAGTGCCACTTACTGGGCTGCTGCCCTGTACACTAGTGCCACTTACTGGGCTGCTGCCCTATACACTAGTGCCACTTACTGGGCTGCTGCCCTGTACACTAGTGCCACTTACTGGGCTGCTGCCCTATACACTAGTGCCACTTACTGGGCTGCTGCCCTGTACACTAGTGCCACTTACTGGGCTGCTGCCCTATACACTAGTGCCACTTACTGGGGCTGCTGCCCTGTACACTAGTGCCACTTACTGGGGCTGCTGCCCTGTACACTAGTGCCACTTACTGGGCTGCTGCCCTGTACACTAGTGCCACTTACTGGGGCTGCTGCCCTGTACACTAGTGCCACTTACTGGGGCTGCTGCCCTGTACACTAGTGCCACTTACTGGGCTGCTGCCCTGTACACTAGTGCCACTTACTGGGGCTGCTGCCCTGTACACTAGTGCCACTTACTGGGGCTGCTGCCCTATACACTAATGCCACTTACTGGGGTCGCTGCCCTGTACACTAGTGCCACTTACTGGGGCTGCTGCCCTGTACACTAGTGCCACTTACTGGGGCTGCTGCCCTGTACACTAGTGCCACTTACTGGGGTCGCTGCCCTGTACACTAGTGCCACTTACTGGGGCTGCTGCCCTATACACTAATGCCACTTACTGGGGTCGCTGCCCTGTACACTAGTGCCACTTACTGGGGTCGCTGCCCTGTACACTAGTGCCACTTACTGGGGCTGCTGCCCTGTACACTAGTGCCACTTACTGGGGCTGTTGCCCCTTATTCTTGCATCTAATCTTAGGGCGTCTGCCCTACTTATGCGCGTCTTGCATCCTTCCTCCACAGTGCGGCACTCCTGTATCTGATGAAGGTCTGGTAGGCTGTAAATGTTTATAATTGTAATGCAATCCTCGTAATAAAAAGACCTATATCCCTTCCATCATCTGCTGAGTGCAGGAGTCGTCTTGTCTAAATTTGGCTTGAAGCCCATCACCTGCACCACACTTTAGAGTGCCATCGAGCTTTCCTTTTATTCTATCAAGAGGATAGACCATCCTCTTCGGTTACTTTACAGTAAGGTCACTTTCGCACAGTCAGTATTTTACATCTGTATTTGTACGCCAACACCATGAATGGGTCCAGAACATGGAGGATGGAAGAAGTATTTCCATTTTACAGTTTCTCTGTTTATCTTCAGTTTTTTTCCCTCACAAACATTAATGTAAAATACTGATCAAAAAAGTGTCTGTACTGTCCGAGTACAGTACTGGCCTAAGGCGGCATTTGTGAGGGAGAAATGAAGACTTGAGGACTTTGTTCAAGGAGCGCAAGGGCTGAAGAGATTGATTATTAACTGCAGTATATATGACTTTACATTGAATGTAGTTACAGTTTAAGCATGTCCTCTGAGGGATGATGCTTATCATTACATGGTAGCCATTATGAACGTTCTACAAGTGATTCTCAGGATACAATATTTTCAACATACAATGGTCTTTTCTGACCCATCGTGAGTTGAAACCAGACTCGACATACAATGTCTCAGCCTCAGATCCAACCTGTCGAGGCCACTTCTCTGGTAAAATAGCTGGATTAGTTGTTAGTTAGCAGCTATTTCTGACTGTTATCTGTAAGGACGTGTTTTGTCTCTTAGTTATCTGCTTATTTTTCTTAAATTTTCATTTTCTCTTGTCTTGGATTACATTTTTGCGTGTTTTAAACCAATTACTCAACTAAACAATGGTTTCAACATACAATGGCCATCCTGGAACCAATTAACATTGTAACTTGAGGGACCGCTGTACTGTGTTCTGATATGTCAGTTCCCCTCTCCTAGAGGGAAATAGGTTAGTAGCAGAGGAGCCTGGCAGTGGTTTATTCCCCCCCACATTTATAGAACATACATGCTTTTCTGAGCATGCATGTATATGGGGGAGTCACTGTCAGTTCGCTGACATCTGTCTGAACTGCATGCACACCTTTGTGTTCTTGCTTTCCTTCAGATTCATAAGCTGACTAATGATACTTGAATAAGGGGGTCTTTTATCTGACTATTTTCAGTGGATTCACAGGTTGAGACTAATTGTAAACCTGTTAGGAGAAGATCATGTGTGCAAACTTCCTCTCACCCAACAGGACCTGTCGAGGAAAGCATACTTACCTGCTCCTTCATGCCTGGTTCTAGCTCCATGGTCCACTGCTGTCTTCACTCCGCGTCAATCCTGCATGCAAACCTATAGCATAGACGGAGTCATGTGCTGCACTGCAGCAGTGACATGTCCCCAAGCAGCATGTGACGTGTCACTTGGGGGCACACTGCTACGGTCAGTCATTTGCTGCAATGCAGCACGTGACATCGTCCATGCAGGAAGTTTGCATGCAGGACTGAAGCGTAGTTAAGATAGCGGTGGACCTACAGAATCGGAACCGAGCATCAACTAGCAGGTAAGAAGGCTTAGGGGTATTTGAAAAATATATGAAGTTTGAAGACCCTGTTAAGATGTTCATAAACTTCAGACACCAAGCGGCCTAATGCTAGTTTGGCTGACAGCTATTCTTTCTGATCCCCCCCATACACATGCATATTCAGCTTGGAGAATGTTTTTTCAATAGCGAGAGGGGAATAAGTCGCTGACCTATGGGAATAACCTCTGACAACAGCTCATCTTCCCCTGGAAAAATGGGTTGGCATGTAGAAATCAAACCCTACACCAAAACATCTGCCATTGAGGGAGAGGCGAGACACCCCAATGTACATGAAGTAGTAAACTGGTTCAGCCAACGTTCATCAGATGTCTATACTCACCTTTAGTCCACCTTCATACATTGAGTTTATTCTGCAAGTATTCTCGTGCAGAAAAAACACCGCGTAGTACACTACCAGTAAAGTGTATGAAACTGAACAAATCTCATGTACAGTTTGCAGATTGTTTCTGCGCAAAAACTGACCTACAGAGTGGATTTCCAAATCTGCCACATGTCAATTATATTTGTGGTTTTAGCTGCATATTTCCCCTTTTCCAGTGAGAGTCAGATCTGCAGCAAAACCCTATCTAATCCACACCAAAACAAAAAATATTGTGCGGATATGTTGCAGAAACGCACACAGATCTGCATGGAAATTCGTGTGGTCTTATGTGCGGTCACCTGCATTGTGGGCAAGCGGCCTTAGAGCTCCCACAGGACAGGGGTTTTATACCTTTTATATGTAATTTCATCTACTGACAAATAATAAACTGTTAACAATACTGTCTGGAGTTTTGTTTATTCCGATCAGGTTTTTTTGGCTGGGGGAGCTGATTACTTTTGCAAGGCTCTGTGTATGTATACATGTTTACGGAATTTATTATGGCAGGAAAGTCCATGGAATACCTCCGCTGTTTGTACTTCCGCATGAAGAATGAGGTTTTTCGCGGCTCACGGCCATATGAGTCTGGACCATTGGAGGATTTTTTAAAAAGGGAATTTGGGGAACAAACAAAGATGACCGATGTAAAGCACCCCAAGTGAGTTGAAGTCAAATGAAATGTCATAGTTTTATTTTTACTTGTCTTCTTGCTATCTCACGCTGCCATCAGTTATGCCGGTTTGTTCCTCATCGGCCTTGTGTGTGTTGTAGTGTTTTTTTTTTTTTTCTTAATTTTACTTCTCTTTTTTTATTGTCGTTTTTTTTGTTCCCTTTCTCCTATCTTCTTATTTATTTATTTTTTAACAGATTTCTCTGTTTTTCACCCATAGGGAAAAGAGATGGGCTGCAGCATTCATAAGGATAGGTCATCAATATCAGATCTGGGGGGTCCGACACGACCACAGGTCAACTGTCCGACAACGCCCCGGGTCGATATCAAACATCTGATCGACAGGGCTGCCGGCAGTCAGATCCCCACAATATGATATTGATGATCTAGACTGATGATAGGCCATCAATATCAAAAATCAGCTGAGACTAATATATTTCTATATCTATTCTTGTGTCCCAATTCTTTCCAGAGTAATGGTGACTGGTGCAATGTCAGATAGGCACCCGGCAGAACTGCATCTGTTCCGAAACTATGAACCCCCAAATACAGGCCGAGGACCAACATTCAAGAGGCTTGTTTCATTCCGGCCAGTAACAAAACCAGAAGGTACAATATAATGCATTTCAGGTCTGTTGATACTGTTGTTGAATGACAATGGTCTTTACTCATTTTGTACAGCCAGACCATTGTGTTCAAAGTATGGAGTAGTAGGATAGTGACATTGGTTGTAAGTCTTTGGGAGGTAGAAATTTATCACGCCCTTACCTCCAGAATTGCGGCTTCTAAAAGTTGCAAAATAAGACTCTTGCAACTTTTTGGGGCTTATTTGCACAAAAATTGTGAATACTGCAAGTAGCTAGGAAAGTGTTTGTAGTTTGCCACGTTAATTAGTTTCACTCCCGATCTATCACTGCGAATGTTTTTAGAAGTTGCAAACTAACTCTAATGGGGGGGGGGGGAGATGTGTATGAAAAAGGTGGAGTAGAATTTCTATACAAAAGTTTTAGGTTTACAGATTCATCAAATTTAACAAACCACTTGTGACATTTGATTAATTTTGCTCAAAGTACACAACCATAAACTGAAGTAAGACTGATTTCAAATATTGCCCTCATGAAAATTTCCACCTATCTTGCTTTCTTTAAAGGGGATATCCGGATATTAATATTGATGACCTGTCCCCAGGATAGGTCATTAATATCATATTGGCTGACACCTTGGAACCCCTGCCGATCAGCTCCTTTAGCGCCGCGCCCTCTTCGTATGCAATGTGACTTTCACTGCATCGGTCATATGGTCTAGTTGCAGCTTAGCCCCATTCAAGTCAATGGAGCTGAGCTGCAATACCAATCACCGCCACTATAAGATGCACAGTAAGCTCTCCAGTGAGCGCCGCAGCTACCCGAAACAGCTGACCGGTGGGGGCGTCGGGGTTCGAACCCTTTCTGATGTGATATTGATGACCCATCCTGAGGATAGATCATCAGTGTTTTCCCGGATATCCCCTTTTAATGCTCATTAAAAGGAGAGATGAATTGCTGAATGTAAAGAGAGTATCTTGGTTGTCTAGCCGTGCTCCTCTCTCTTGGGGACCAAAATATTACACTGTCCATAAACTGGTAGTCCATACAATACCCTGTTCAGTCTGCTTTACTTGTGTGTGACCCTAATAACTCTGTTAATCAGATGGATTGTTACTTTAGCCGTATATGTTCTATAACTCTGCTTGCTTACCACTTGTAGGTGAAGAGGGAGAAAGTTTAGAGCTGTCGTGGGAAGGTATGAGCAGTGTCTGCCAGCTATTATCAGCTATTTACCCCTCTCAGACACGCTCTAGCTGCTGATTTAACTGGTAGTTTGTGAACAGTAGTATCACAATAGATCTAGGTCATTAAGATGCTTCATTATCCGTAATTTAATACCCACATTTTATGTCCTTACAGTATGCCGAAGATCTTATTGGATTTCCGTCTGGTTTTGTTTATTTCTCCTATTTGTCTCCATTTTGTACGTTCTTAATCCTTTCTTTGCCTTCTTCTTTTGTGATTTCTCTGTTTTCTGCTCTCCTAAACACAGAGCAGTTGGTGTGGCGTGCCGCCCGCTCCAGCGGTGCTGCCCCCACCTACTTTCGCCCCATGGGCCGTTTCCTGGATGGTGGGCTGCTATCAAATAATCCCACCCTAGATGCCATGACTGAAATACATGAATACAACACCTGTATGAAACGCGAGGTGAGGAAAATTTTCTACTAGAAAGGCATTAGTCAGACATGTACTATATTTAAAACCTAAGATTAGGCTGCGGCATTGCAGGCGATTGCACTGGTATCAGCTGACCCCGATGACTCTTGGTGCCTCACCTTAAATCAAATACACTACATAGAAAATGATCATTCATTGAGTTGGATTTTTTTTAACACCTTTTTAACGCTTTTACACTATGGATTTTGAAAAAAAAATCTGCCTACAGAATTCGGCATGGAATCCGTAAATTTTTTTTGCACATCTTTTGTGGTTTTTCTATGAATTATTTTTTTTTTTTTTTTTTCTTAACCAGTGGGTGTTTTATTTCAATACAAAACTTAATTTTCATGTCCAACATGCCTGATCCTTCTTTCGGCTGACATCTGCTGTTGAGGAGAACTGAGACACCCCCATACACAGTACATGGTCGATCAGTCCCTACCAAATTGATGGAGTTCAGCCACCATTTATCTACTGTGTGGGAGCACTTTATGTGTTAGTTCCTCACAATTCTACCTGTTGGTATTAAATGGGAAAACTGACTATTTTTGTTTTGTTTTTTGAAGTTTTATAGAAAGTTGCATAACTTTAAGGCTACCTGCACATGGGTGCACGGTTTCAAACAGAATTTCGAGTCGGATTTCTCTTCATTTCAGACCAAATCCACACCAAAATCTGCGTGTGTTACTTGCAGATTTTGATCCGGATTTGGCCCAATCTCACCCTTTGCATTGCATCCACCAAAAATCGTTGGAATGCTGAATCTTTATAGCTGGTGAAATTCCCAAAAAATATGTAGTATGTACATGTGATTTGTCAAAACTCATTCACTTTGCTGTTACGCCACGACTTTTCCACACTAAAGCCCACTCTGAAAACCACACGTAAGACGCAATGTCTGCAAGTAGCCTAAATCATACAATGAATATGCTTATTGACATAAAACTGAAAAACCCCTTTAGTAATATTTTTATGTCTTTATCTTTTCTATTTAGGGTAAAGGTGGGCAGGTAAAGAAATTAGGTGTGGTAGTATCACTTGGCACCGGGAAGCCTCCACAAATTCAAGTGAGCTCCGTTGATGTGTTTAGGCCATCTAACCCATGGGAGATGATGAAGACTGTGGTTGGAGCAAGAGAACTGGGCAAGATGGTTATAGACTGTGTATGTATAGATCATCCGGAGCGTAGTACTGTCCAATTTTTGTATATTTTTAGTTCAGTGTACACAGGTTTACTCTTGTAAGTTGTGTCTTTTCAGTGCACAGATTCAGATGGTCCAGCGGTAAATAGGGCCCAGGCATGGTGTGAAATGATAGATGTTCCATATTTCAGGTGAGCTATGTCCTATGTCATCTTCTGTGTGTAATCTGACAGCAGCCAAGGACTTGGTGGTATTCATAGCTTTCATTTATCTTGCACAGCACTTGCAATTCTCCATTGATCACTTCTGGCACTGGTGCATTCTCTGATGGACATGTCATGGAAGATAGTTTTGAGACAACTCTATTAAACGGGTTCTCCATCTGTCCATAGAATAGGTAGTCCTTATCAGATTGGCAGGGGTCCGGCACCTGGCACCCCCTCCGCTCAGCTGATCAGGACTAGTTCTGGTACTGGAGATAATGTACAGCGGCGCTGCAGTAAGCGGCACTGTCCACTGCACTTGTATAGTCTTGGCGCCCATTTCCAGCACAAGGGCTAATTGTGCACAGCTGATTGGCGGGCTAGCACCTCCGATTTGATATTGATGATCTATCCTTGGAATAGTTGATTAGTTGTTAAATCCTTTTAAGCAGTGGGGGTCCAAAAACGATTCAAGTATTCTTGTGTCTATATATGCTTTCCTTTAATCTTTCTGAAATATGGTTCACATGGTTCTGATGGACATGTGGTCTAAAAATTGGCTCGTGCTGTCACTTTACTGCTGGTGATGTTTGGCTTTGCCGTTATTTCCCTTCTTAACTGTAGGTTGAGCCCACAACTGGAAACAGATGTCATGCTGGATGAAGTTAGTGATGCAGTGTTGGTCAATATGCTTTGGGACACCCAGATCTACATCTACCAGCAGAGGGAGGAACTGCAAAGATTGGCAAGACTTCTCTTGACACTATGAAGACTGAATTCTAACAGTAAGTTCTGCACCCTGTTCTCTACGCCCTGACACCACACTGTATTATGTGACTGGATTCAGGCTTTTATCATATTAGCTGGAAAGTGGCCAACTGCCCCTATTCTTCTATAGAGCTGTAAGCTGTATCCTAGCTGTGCATGCGCATTAAAGGGGTTATCCAACCCCCAAAATGCCTCTGCACCTCATCCAGGTTATATTCACCCTGCTCCCTGGCACCCGCGTCGCTCCGCATGGCCGCCACTGCATCTCCCTGACTCTTGGATCAAAACATCTGACAATGGGGGGCAGTCGATAGCAGGCCGCGACTGGGACGAGCCTCCCTAGCATCACGTCGCGATGTTGGGGAGGCTCATCCCCATCGCAGCCTGCTATTGCTTATCACCCCCGTGGCTGGATGTTTTGAGCTGCACGACGGGGAGATGCAGCGGCGGCCTTGCGGGCATCAGGAGTGACGCAGGTGCCAGGGAGCAGGGTAAGTATAACTTATATGAGGCCCAGGTTTTTTTTTGTCAGGTATAGAAGGTAACTATGAAACATTTGTGTAATAGGTGACCAGGACTGATATAATCTGCAGTGAAACGATTTAGGACTTGTATGGAAGCACAAGACATTGAAGAAACCTCTCATCTCGACCAGCCTTCATCTAGCATTACTGCCTGTGGTTAATATTCCGTGTGGTTATTCACTATATGTTCACCTACAACGTAATGAACATTGTCTTCCTGATATATCGTTTTGCTCATGTGGCACTCTGCCTTTAGCATGGACACTTCAGAGGCCTCTGTCCCGGAGGTTAGGATTGCCGCTGCACCTCCCAGCTGCTAACATAAGGCCTTTATCTTTACAACCTTTATTGACCACTTCTTGCTTGGTGTTTGAAAAGTTGCAGATAGCTATAATATCTGGTTATTCTCATTAAGTAGCACAATCAAAGAGGCTTTCCCATGACAGATATTGATTACCTAGTAATAGGATATGCATCAGTAGAAATCTGACCGCTGGGACCTCCACCAGTACCTAGATCAGCAACCTTTGGCACTCCGGATGCTGTGAACCTATAACTCCCGGCATACACACTTTCTTGGATGTTCTTGTAACTGTCATAGAAGTAAAAGGAGGATTCTGGGAGTTGTAGTTTCAGAGTGTCAGAGGTTGCTGATCCCTGACCTAGAATTTAGAGGTTGCAGCACTAGGTAATGTGTCCTCTCCATTAGCTTCCGTCTTTGTTGGCACCATGATGGATAGATTCATTATGACCCATGATCTTTGATTAATGAATCCCAATGAGTTGACCTCAAAATAAATTGAAATGTGATGTTTCCTGGTTGTGCCTTAATGTAGTGTTAATAGCAGTTTGGATATGTCTTTTAGTAACAAACATGAATGTATCAGGGATGCCTAAACAGGAATTAGCTAGCGTTAGTATTGGCAATGCAGAGAGCGCATTCAGATAAGGCTTTATTCACATGTCAGTGATTTTCATCTGTTATTGTGAGCCAAAATCCGATGTGGAAGCTACACAGAGATAGGGGAAAGATCTGTATCTGTTCTGAGTTTAGACCCGCCAATGGTTTTGGCTCATAATCACTGACCGAACACTGTGTGAATAAGGCCTTATTCAGATGTCTGTAAAGTGTAATGTTTAGCATCTGTATTACCGGCATAACCTTAGATTGGGATCCCCATTGGGGACAGCGTGATGTTAATGTCTGTAAAGCGCTGCGGAATATATCAGCGCTACATAAGCGAGTATAAAAAATAAAATTACCTGAAAAAACTGTATTTTGGGGGCTATGATGCTGTTAGTTCTGGTCATCAGACCCAGGATTAGAACTGGATTTGCAGCCATCTGTTTAAGACCTAAGGCCCCTTTCACACGAACGAGTTTTCCTTTCGGGAGCAATGCGTGGTGTTAAAGCATAGCACCTGCACTGAATCCTGACCCATTCATTTCAATGGGTCTGTGTACACGCATCAGTTCTGCGTTGCGTGAAAACGCAGCATGTTCTATATTCTGTGTTTTTCACTAGTCCTGGCCCCATAGAAGTGAATAGGGCTTCAGTGAAAAAAGCATTGCATCTGGAAGCAACGCCGGATGCAATGCATTTTTCGCTGATGGTTGCTAAGAAATGTTGTTTGAGAATCTTCAGTTTTTTTATCACGTGCGTGAAAAACGCATCAAAACGCATTGCACTCGTGCAGAAAAAACTGAACACAATCGCAGACAAAACTGACTGAATTTGCTTGCAAAATGGTTTCACTGAATGCACCTGAACGCATCCGGAGCCAATCCGTATAGTTGGTGTGAAAGAGGCCTAATACACGTATTCTCCCTGGCAACAGACTACAAGCTACTAATCACAGTAGCCAATAGTCTGTCTTTGGACCACAAGCCATGTAAACGGTTTGTAGAGGTGTGACTGCAGTAATGCAGTTCCTGTTCCTGCCGGGGGCGTGCAATTCTGATACTGATATGATGCCGGAGAAGTGCTATTTTAGGTTATATGTTCATTTGGATTCGTGTACAGGTGACCTTGCACTTAAAAATTATCATAAAGAAATATTGCTTTTTTGTCTATAGAAAATTTATAGATAATACTTCATAATCTTCACGGATCCGGCAGGCTGTTCCCCCGCTAGTGTGAAAGTAGCCTAATACAGGATTATTGCTGCTCTTTTTTTTTCCAATATGCACTGAAACATATTCAATGGTTTTATTCTTTGTCTTATTAAATTGTGTACCAGTGACTATGCAACAGAGTAAAAATGTATATAAAAAATGCACGGACTTCTGCTGTCTTCTGTTCCCATTTTTCATCCCTGAGTGGGAAAGTGATTGCTTCCACTTATATAGGATTATATTGAAAAAACAACAACTTTCTTTTGCTACAGTCAAAGGGCTAACCATCTAACTGGTGTAAAGTAGAACTGAATTAGTTGCCCATAGCAACCAATCAGAAACCACCTTTCCATTTTTCACAGCTCCTTTGGAAAATGAAAGGTGGAATCTGATTGGTTGCTATGAACAACTAAGCCAGTTCAACTTTACACCAGTCTTGATAAATCTCCCTCTACGTTCCGATGTATTCCCACACACTGTAGCTATTGTTTATGGCTTCGTTTTCTGTAATAATTTTCGGAAAATCTTCAATAAAAACTTTAGGAATAATAGCAGAATGGCACGACTTAATCATTAAAATAAACGCTCCAGAATTGGTAATTCATATGGAATAGACTTAAGTCTCTGCATACTTAATTGGTCTCCCTGTACTTTTAACAACCTATGGAATAAATGTATTTCATCAACATCATAAAAAATAATGATGAAATTGCTAAATGCATTTGAAAAGGCATACATATTAGATGTTTACTCATCCATACCCTTAAAGTGATACACACAAATTTGTGCAACTCTGTACATAATTTTGTGATAATCCCTCAAATTTTCATGTTCTTGCTGATTTTTCTGCCAGTTTGTGGGTGTAACATACTGCAGTCAGTATGCCTGTCTCCGCTGTAAGCATAATGTATTTTTTTGTAGTTCCCGGCCTGCGGAGTGCAGCTTAGCTTCCATTCACGTGAAT
This sequence comes from Bufotes viridis, assembly GCA_033119425.1. Taxonomy (NCBI): domain Eukaryota; kingdom Metazoa; phylum Chordata; class Amphibia; order Anura; family Bufonidae; genus Bufotes; species Bufotes viridis. The sequence goes on from CM065596.1 coordinate 111,773,011, forward strand.
GGGAACTGAGCCCACAGTATGCCCCTGCTGGATACTACACATTGGGCAGAGCCTTCCACCCACTGAACTGGCTGCCCAAAACAGCTGATTGGTGGGGGTGCAGACCCCTCGAACTGTGTTTTTATAACTTTATCACCTATTACCCAGCTCCCCTAGGTAGAAATATCAGAGCATCTGAAGGACTGCCCTTGTCACAGTGATCGCTCAACCATGTATCCGGGCAAAAATAAGGCCTGTTGGGGTGGATTCAGGGAAACAGTAGGGCCTTATCAATTTTTGACATGGGTCTGCCATATTACGGAATGTTTTTTATCATGTTATGGTCGTCATGTTGCTGTCAATCAACAGATCAACAAATGATTACATTTTATATCTACCAGTAAAGGTTCATTGATAGTTGTCACTGTGGATACACTAGTTCAATGTCTAGACCAGTGATGGTAGCTTATAAAGATGGATGTAATGTATGTGAACAAAGGAATAATAATACATTGATGTTGCTATAAGTTATTAAATGACTAAAATGACAGATATGAAATTTAATTCTATAGAAACAGTAAGCTTTCCTTAAAGGGGTCGTCCCACAAAACAATATTCTACAGTTTGCAAACCAGCCCCTGGATCTGAATACTTATGTAATTGCATGTAATTAAAGATTTAGCATAGCCGCTGAGTTATTCAAGAAAATGTATCGGATTAGCGCCACCTGCTGTTTGTTCTTTTTCTTATTTCTTTGTCCGGCTCACTGAAATGGCCGCACATGCTCAGTTTCATCCTTTAACTGCCTTCTAAGTTGTGATAGGGAGAGAGCTGGGGCAGAATGGGCGTGCCCCCATAGCTGTAGTAGAAAGGACACTCCCCTTGAGCTGTCAACTTGATATAGATCTAGCAGAGCAATGAATGGGGAGATCTTTGGATCCATGTAAGGTACAGGGCTGGTTCTAGCTTTGTAAGAAGGAGATTGTCATGTACTATATGATGACTGATAGTAGCTGATACTGCCTGACCCTGATCAAAGTGCAGAGAGCAGAGCCTCTAGGTCTAGGCTATATCTATAGGGTTTTTTCATGTGTTTGTGCTTTAGGGGTACCAGCTTGTTTTTTGCAAGATGAGTTGTAGTTTATATTGGTACATATAATTTAATGAATCATTTGTATATGCTTTTTCTGCAATTTATTTTCTGCCATACTGTATAAATAGTACAGTGTATTTTTTTCTTTTTACTTATTTAAAATTTTATTTTTTCATGAAAAATGAAACTTTATTTTCTTTTGTTTTTTAATAAGTCCTACTAGGGAACTTGATATAGAAAATCAAATTGCAGCACTCACCGGTCCAGCTTCTGATAAAACGATATCCTTTATTCGATGCTGTAAAATCCATACAAAACAAGACAGATGCAAAATCGACGCGTTTCGGATCTCAAGTTAACGATCCTTGCTCAAGATATAAAATGCCATCTGTGACTCTGCCATATAAATACACTTCCTGCAATCAAATGCATAGAAACAACATCACATGATAATCAGATGTGGGCAAATCTCAAAACATGGACTGACAAATCCAACATGTGCAGGGAAAAAAAACAGAAAAAAAACGTAACAAATTCATTGATACTGTAAAATCAAGTCGTTTTTTGTTTATGTCTGTGGGGAAGCAGCTACCAAGTTCGAACATCCAATACGCCTCTCTACTTAGTAGTTTGCGTCAATGGTCACCCCCCCTAACTGGAAGCGTGACCCTCTCCACACCCTGAACTCAAAAACGTTTTGCATTACCCTTATGTACAATGGCAAAGTGGCAGAAGAAACATTTGTTTCCATATTCTGGTTTTAATCTGTTTGGTGGTACATCCTATATATTGCATAGAGCATTCAACACATGTAATTAAATAAACCGCAGACTCAGTGTTGCAGTTAATATATTGTTTTATTTTGTGACTTCTGCCATTCACTGTGGACGTGACTGACTTACAGACGTATGTTCACAGCATGCGCATTTTCTGTGGCCGCATTTAGGCCCCTTTCACACGGGCGAGTTTTCTGTGCGGGTGCAATGCGTGACGTGAACGCATAGCACCCGCACTGAATCCTGACCCATTGATTTCAGTGGGTCTGTGTACATAAGCGTTTTTTTTTTACGCATCACTTGTGCGTTGCGTGAAAATTGCAGCATGTCCTATATTCTGCATTTTTCACGCAGCCCTAGCCCCATAGAAGTGAATGGGGCTGCGTTAAAAACGCATTGCATCCGCAAGCAAGTGCGGGTGCGATGCGTTTTTCACTGATGCTTGCTAGGAGATGTTGTTTGTAAACCTTCAGTTTTTTTATCACGCGCGTGACAAATGCATCAAAACGCATTGCACCTGCGCGGAAAAAACTGAACACAATCGCAGGCAAAACTGAATGGCTTTGCCTGTGAAATCGCACAGCTTTCACTGAACGCATCCGGACCTAATCCGGACACGCTCGTGTGAAAGGGGCCTTATAGCTACCCTGATATTGAAAGCCACACTGGTTTGGCCTTCGGGTGGTCACAGAGAAGGCTGGGACTAATCCTATGACCCAAAGTAGGGGCCCTGTGCGCAGCACACCTGATGCCTGCTGAAATCACTTCACTCCACTCGGCATCATAGTTTAGCACTGGTAGGTTTTTTTTTTTTTTTTACAAATGTCTATTCCTCACTGTAACTGGTGGTAAAAGTAACTGATTTCATTTTTTTCTTGGGTATTTGTTTTGGTGATAGGAGGAGACTAGTATTTCCTGGAGAACCTACAGTTGTGTTCAAAATTATTCAACCCCCACTGAAATTGAGTGTTTTGGCCAGTTTGACATTGATTTTGATCATTTCAGTCATCTCGTTTACAATTAAATCAAAGAGGCACTTGTAAGTCAGACAAATATAACATAATATTTATAATGAAATAACCACAAATGTCTTTTCTGTGCTCACATCATTATCAGTTTTATTCAACCCCCAAGTGACATTCAATCTTAGTACTTAGTACAACATCCTTTTCCAGTTATAACAGCTTTTAAACGTGAAGCATAGCTTGACACAAGTGTCTTGCAGCGATCTACGGGCATCTTCGCCCATTCTTCATGGGCAAAAGCCTCCAGTTCAGTCACATTCTTAGGCTTGCGCGCTGCAACTGCTTTCTTTAAGTCCCACCAGAGGTTCTCAATCGGATTTAAGTCTGGTGACTGCGATGGCCACTTCAAAATGTTCCAGCCTTTAATCTGCAACCATGCTCTAGTGGACTTGGAGGTATGCTTGGGATCATTGTCCTGTTGAAAGGTCCAACGTCTCCCAAGCCTCAGGTTTGTGACGGACTGCATCACATTTTCATCCAATATCTCCTGGTACTGAAGAGAATTCATGGTACCTTGCACACGCTGAAGCTTCCCTGTACCTGTAGAAGCAAAACAGCCCCAAAGCATGATTGACCCCCGCCATGCTTCACAGTAGGCAAGGTGTTCTTTTCTTCATAGGCCTTGTTCTTCCTCCTCCAAACATAGCGTTGATCCATGGGCCCAAACAGTTCTAATTTTGTTTCATCAGTCCACAGAACACTATCCCAAAACTTTTTGTGGTTTGTCCACATGACTTTTGGCATACTGTAGTCGACTCTTCTTATTCTTTGGAGACAGCAAGGGGTTGCGCCTGGGAGTTCTGGCATGGAGGCCTTCATTACGCAGTGTGCGCCTTATTGTCTGAGCTGAAACTTCAGTACCCGCATCTGACAAATCTTTTTCAGTTCCTCAGCAGTCACACGGGGACTTTTCTCCACTTTGCGCTTCAGGTAGCACACAGCAGTCGAAGTCAGCATCTTCTTTCTGCCACGACCAGGCAGCGTTTCAACAGTGCCCTTTGCCTTGAATTTGCGAATGATGCTTCCTATGGTGTCTCTTGGTATGTTTAACATCTTTGCAATCTTCTTATAGCCATTGCCCTTCCTGTGAAGAGAAATCACCTCTTCTCTTGTCTTCCTGGACCATTCTCTTGACTTCACCATGTCTGTAAACACACCAGTAAATGTCTAGAAGGAGCTGAGTATCACAGTCATTTTACATCTGCCTAATTGGTGCTTATTATGCTTGATTGCTGCTCCTTGACATCCACAGGGGTTTTCAATACCTGATCGAAAACACTTGAATGAACCTCTGTTCTTAAGAGTGGTCAGTCTTTAAGGGGTTGAATAATTGTGTCAATGAAGAAATCACAAAAAAACATTTAATACTGTATTACAAAAACAATTGATGTCATTTTAGTTGCATTTGGTTCTTTAAAAAGTCCTTGTAAGATTTCATTCTGAACACAATTACAAATGTACACTAAATTCCCTAAAACCCTTTACAGCATTGGGGGTTGAATAATTTTGAACACAACTGTATGTAATTATCTGGCTTTCCTAATAGATTGTGCAGTGCATAGCCTGGAGCGTAACCTAGAGCAGCCTCTTCAGCAAAAGATTTGTTGGTGGAGCAATTACGTCGTGCTCTCACCATTTCTCCTTTTGGTATATTTTTCATTACATGTGTAGGATGACATGACGTTGCTAGCAGTGTGGTCTTCTCCGCAGTTTCTTTTCTGTAAGTAACAGAGGAAACCTTAGTTTAAACGCAGATCCAAAAATGCAATAGAAAATGGATAATGGTGAAGAACAAAATTCAATGAATCCAAGCTGCCATTAAGATAATCTCCAAAAAGTAGCATGTCCACCATATTACCTGACCATACAAAGAGCAGGTCATCGATATTACGTCCATACCACCTTATGTTATAAAAGGAGGAATTATGAATATCAAACAAAAATGTGCCCTCCTACCATGCCGTAAAGATGTTTGCTATGGACCTGGAGAAAATAACTGCAATCAAACATAAAAAAAACTGTGTTTCATTAAAAAATCGACTGAAATACAGATTAAATCTTGCAACTCCACAGTATAGTTGCTTCCCAAAAAACATCTGAGGGCAGAAATTGACAAATTATGAGGAATATTTGTATATAATGAAACCACATCAGCTGTAATCCATGTGACATCATCACACCATTCAAAATTATGAAAGGATTGCAAAACTGTACGAGTATCTTTAAGGAAGCCTGGTATAAGCTGCACCAAAGGTTTGAAGGAGAGTGTCCACCCATTCTGCAGCCTTTCTGAATATGAGCCTATTCCTGCCACTATTGGCCTCATAGGGGGCAGAAACTCTCCTCTATGTAGCTTTGGCAGTAAATGGAATATCGATATTCTGGGATGTTCCACATAAATATATTCCAATTCTTTCTTACTCAAAATACCACTTGAGAGACCCTGTTGCAAGATCTTCATAAGATTTTGCTGAAAAAGGGGGAGGGGGTTACTTCTCAGAGGGGTATAGACTGTTTTCTCCTCCAACATTTTTAAAACCTGTGATTTATAGATATACCTATCCAAAATAACCACTGCTCCCCCTTTGTCAGTTTCCTCAGTCATTATATCTGTTTTCCTCTCCAAGTCTCTCAGTGTATTGCGTTCTTCCGACGTGAGATTGTCTCTTTTACTGCTCGATGTAAACTGTTTCTCCTGATTGTATGGTGAATTCATTTTTATTTTTGTTTTTTCATGGAGCGCACACAGATCCCTTTCAACAAGATCCTGAAAGCGGTCGAGTGCCGGCGATCTAGATTGTATGGGGTAAAAGTTTTTATTATGTGTTTTACATGTGGCAGAAGAATTACATAATTGTGCCACTTCCCGTTCTGATCGCACGTCCTGTAGAAGGGAAATGTGTGCTAACTCCTGAAAATCAAAATGACACAATGGGGCATTCAGGACCTTCGTATCATCACCATGTGCTGTAATATGCGAGGAGTCCCCCCCCACCCCACTCAAAAAAATTTTTTTTTAAGTAAGCTTGCGAGCTAGCCTATTCACATCTATAATCGTGTGATATAAATCTAAATGGCATGAAGATTAGAGAGTCCCTTTTTCAATAAGTCCATCTGTGCCTGTGATAGAATAATAGAGGACAGATTGATGACTGCCACTGCGTCGATTTTGCATCTGTCTTGTTTTGTATGGATTTTACCGCACCGAATAAAGGATATCGTTTTATCAGAAGCTGGACCCTCCTACTTTTTACTAGGGAACTTGCAGCTGTAATAATTTTCTACTATACATAATGATTTGGCGTACTTAACATTCCAAAGGAATATAATATGTGTAAGGCCTCGTCCACATTTCTGTTTTTTACGTACGTGTGCTGTCCGCATTTTCAGCATGTACCTGTTGATTTTAAAGGGACACTGACAGGCCGATTTTGCATACAGAGAGATTGGTATCATGATATCAGTCTCCATTATGTCATGAAAAATATACTAATTTTTCCCCCACCTGTAGTTTCATTTGCGATAAAAATAGGTTTTATGTTTATGGTAATTACCTTCCTAACGTGCCCAAGGGGCTGTTCCTCCGGCCCTTTCTGCCCAGCCACGCCACCGGTTCTCTGAGCCCCGCTGTTAATTTATGCACTCCTCTCCATCCTCCTTTTTTTTTTCCTCAGTGTGCCGTAATCTCGCGCATGCGTGGATGTCACACACGTCCGGGCCCGCGCAATGTCCTGGCAGCAGCCTCAGAGCCTGTTATCGCGCATGTACCAGTGTGGGATTATGGCGCACTCAGAAAAAAAAGAGGCCGGAGAGGAGTGAATAAATTAACAGCAGGGCGGCGCTGGGCTCAGAGATCAGGGGCGTGGCTGGGCACAAACGGCCGGAGGAACAGCCCCTTAGGCACGTTAGGAATATAATGACCATAAACATAAAACCTATATTTATCGTAAATGAAACTACAAAATCGGCCTGTCAGTGTCCCTTTAATGTGTCTGTTCACACATCAGTATTTTTTTATACTGAGCATGGGTCAGTAAAAAGAAATCACAGAGACATGCACCATTTTGCTCCGTAATGCAGACCAAACACGACCATTGAAGTCAATGGGTCTGTGATAATCACGGACACAACAAACATGGCATCCGTATTGCGTCTGTTTTTCACTGAAGACTGATAGGAGACGATCCAGCGTACGTGGATTATGGATGACACACGGAGCGTAAAAATGGACACATGGAACTCTCACAGGTCCTTCACAGAGGAAACACAGACGCTTTTTTTCACAGACTTCAAAATTACATGGAAATGTGGATGAGGCCTAATACTGACAAGCAACCAATTCAGTCACACCTCCGGCATGGCCTCATAGTCTGATGCCCAAGGCAGATCTGGAGGCCGTTGTGAGGCCCTCGTTTCTCATGGTAATGCATCATCATTGGGGACCCCTTGCTCTATCAAGCTTCATATTGTAGATGCTGTGATTGCAGTTGACAGTGGCTTCAAAGGGGCTAAAAGGCCAGGATCAGAGATTTCTTGGATCATAGCCATTACAAAACGTGTCTTGAAGGGGTTATTCGCTTTATTCATATTGATGACCTATCCTCAGGATAAGTCATCAATATCAGATCGGTGGGGGTCCAGTACCCGGCACCCTTGTGATCAGCTGTTTGAAGAGAAGGCTGCGCTTGTACAAGTGCTGCCTCTCTTTATTGTTTACCAGCTCGACATCGCAGGGGTGAGCAGGTGTAATTACAGCTAAGCCGTCCCATTTACTTCAGTGGGACAGCTCTGTACTATTCAAGTGTATAGGAACGAGCTGTACCATTGAAGTGAAGGGGACGGCCTGTAATTGCACCTGCTCGTCACTGTGATATCGACAGCGAGCAGGTAAACAATGAAGAGAAGGCAGCGCTCGGCCTTCTCTTCAAACAGCAGATCAGTGGTAGTGCCGGGGGTCCTGAGGATAGGTCATCAATATAAATAAAGGGGACAACCCCTTTAATATACGGCAATCCATGCATACTTTAAAAAAAATGAGTGACAGAAGTCAACAAAATTCAAAAAATATGCTTTATTAATTCATGCAAAAAATTAAAAAAGCTAAAAACATGCAAAAGTGGAAACACCGAGGCATACGGTATATTAAAAGTACAACATATGTCCTAGCTGGATATCAATACTGTGTATGCTGAATCCCTACCCATAACAGTTGTGTCTGGTATACCGGGTGGCATCATCTTGGGGGTTCACATCACGGTCATTATGGAGTGTTAAGGGGTTAAAAATACACTATGTATATGTCTATGGAAGCGGTTTAGTGACCAGTGTTTCCTCCTCTGCTGTCAGTAGAGGTGCTGGGACAGGAGCTGCTTTCACGTCACCTACAGAGGGAGGAACAGACTCTGTGTCTCTGCCAGCTGTTCCTAGATTATCAAGTGGTGCACTCCTTACCAGAGCGCTTATTAAACTCTCAGGTGTTCTGTTACCTGCATGATCAGGTGTCATTGTACCTGGTGAATTATTAAACCATCCTCTATTCCCCTCTACCTATGGTCAACGTCCAAACTCCGCTGGCAAAAGTACCCTTCTTCTTCTTCTTCTTGCTGGCTCCTGGAGTGCAGCCATGACTAAAGAAATGGATTCAATTTATACCTCCACAATTGCATCATATAAGGTGAGATCACGGACCTCCTTTGATACTTCATAGACACATACTTCTGCTTTGTATCTTCATTCAAAATTATCAATTTTAAGTGGGGAAAATAACTCTATGAACTCTCCCTGTTCTTTACTCAGAAGATGGATTCATAGGCGTTTTGCTAAATGGAGACCTGAACGACAGAACTAAAAAGGGATGCAGTTCACACCAATATCTATTTGTTATCGGTCCCACTCCCATCACAAGTGGGGACGATCTGATAATTGATCAGGAAAGTTGCTGAGTAATCCCTGTCATCCCGACACATCATGTTTAATGAAGGCTGAAATCTACAGCTTCATAGACTTCGTATTAGTCATAGATTATCCAGAACCAACAGGGAATTTGAACTCTCAGCATCTTGGACTTTATATGATGAGAAATATCAGTGGGGAGAAAAAGTCTGAGTACCCAGCGGAAGCCCATACATACACAGGGAGAACATACAACTCCATGCTGACTTTGTCCTTGGTCAAGTAGTAATCCAGAACCCCAGTGCTGCAGTGCTAACCACTGAGCCACCGTACAGATGCACTGCTTTTCATGCAATATAAGAGCAGTGTCAATGACTAAATAGGTGCTACTTGTAAAGTTTTCAAACCACTTAGGTTTCATGATGAGAAAGGATGTTACAGGATGAAGTCAATTACTTTTAGAACAAGGTGTGATGTATATGTTTTCTTTGTAGCACAGTTTTATTGTTAGTTGCTATATATGAGATACTGTAAGTGGCATCTTTTTTTTTTGTTTGCAGAAAATTTTAGGTCAATTCAACCCATCTCTGGAAAACCTTGTATACCTAGGTAATAACTACCTACGAGCACTAAATGGTGAGTATCTCTACTACTATCTAATTGATGGAAAGATGTCCAGGCATAAATTATATATTTGATATTCTTGGAATGTAACCGGAGTAAACATTCGCCTAGCTTTCTTCTAGTTGCCTGTAGACTTGTTATTATAGTCTAGGGGTCCTGCTAGCCATGTATTGGATAGGTTAGTAGACAATGCCAGTGTCTGGCACTGTTATGGGGGAATTTTATGGCTGGCAGTGTTGTGTGGAGGCAGTGTGTAGCTGTGACTGTTATGGGCGATCCATTAAAGCTGGGCATATCAACTGTACGAACCATGTCTGACAGGTCCTGTGTGTTACAGAAGACAATGTAGATCCACTGTGTCTACTAAACTGATTTGGCTTGGGGCAGCCCCTCATCTTCACCCTTTAACCCCACTACAAGGATCTAGACTCTGCTGCAGCGGAACAAGCAGGCCGCTACCTCCTGAAGTAGTCTCTGTTCAGAGGATGCTGAGCTGACCCATGAAGGTGAAGAGAACCGGGTGCCAAGCACCAAGGGGTCGGGCAAAATCATAGTCAGGGGCAAGTTGAGATAACGGCAGGCAGAGTTTGTGCAATCCAAAATCAGTGCAAGGAACAGGCAGAGGTCAAGTCAGGCAACAACGGGTCAAATCCAAAGACAGGCAAGCCTCCAAATCTGCTGCAAAGCCATGTAATCACGTGATAAAATTCTATAGCTACCACTGAAACTTGCATACAATTTATACATTGAACACAATAAACCCTGTTCATTGTAGCGTCAGGATAAAATGGATCAATATTCAGGTCATGGAGTTTGTAATGGACCATCAATAATGATAAGAATGATAAGACATATCAGTGTTTTTTTATATTCTGGATACTTTGAACACGCTTCTTACGTAGTACTCCACTAGAATTAATAGATGGTCAATCCATGATGGGCATAGATATAGAAATTTATGTCAATTAATTTACATATTGCTTTATCTGGTATAACCATGCATCTCAGAAAGGAGAAGATAGCCTGATTTAGATCTCCCAGCATCAAGAGCATGAAATAGCTGAGCAGATTGATATATAATTTGATGGGAACAAATTTAGTATAACTTCTATATTTAAATCTCATATTTTTCTGGGCTTAGAAGTCCAATGGGCAGTCCTGTCAGTGATTAACAGAAGGCTTCAGTGAATAGATCTTCATTGGTAATGCTGTTGCCATACAGCTTTAAAATGTATGGGCTCTCTGTAGCCAAACCGTCTCGGCCGAAGTTGCGTGAGTTTTTGGAATTACTATGGTATTCCTATCTCCGTATTTAAACACATTTTGAAATAGTAATCCATAGTGGGCTTTGGTAGTGGCTGGTACCAAGGTACCAAACCTGACTTCGGATTGCTATTTTAGAATGTTTTGAAATACGCAGATAGGAATACAGTGGTAATTCACTGAAGTCTCGCGCAACTTTGGCCGAGACGAAGTTTGGCTACGCAGAGCCAATACATTTTAATGCTGTACGGAAACAGCATTAACAACAACGTTTTTGAACAAATCGACTCTGGATCTATGATCCGAAGCGCGATTTGAAGAAGCTTAATTGACAGCTATCTCTGTATGCATGCTCATCTAGGAAGCCTGTTGATCTTTGAGTCAGACCACTCACTGGGCCCAGAATAAGCAGAGATTGAAATGAATAAATGACAAATGGTCAATCAGCTCAGCTCCTCCTGTTCTATAACTTGATACCAGTATATCTCATTTTCATAATGGCCGGTGTCCTTGATGCAGCGATTAGGCAAGACCAATATGTCAAGCAATAAGTTACAGTAGTTATCACTCGAAAGAATGAGTGATGACCTTTATTGGCCCACAAAGCTGAATGACTCAGTCCTGTGGACGATGTTTCAGCATTTAGTGAAGGCGATAAATGCTACATCAGTGCATAACTAGAGTTGTGCTGCTACATTATGAGATAAGGCAGCGATCACACGGCAGGACAGAGGGGAGTATTTGCGGTATGTATCACTTAATGGGAATGCCCACTGGCCTGAAAACAATAAAGAATGCTAAAAAAAAATCCAAGTTCTGTATAGCCTATCCAAAAATAACATTTTTGAGGGTAAAACTGAAGTTATGAAAGGGATCAGAGATATAGTGATTGCTGCCACGGGTCACGTGTTGTGTTTTATGCGAGGAGACGTCACTTTCTATTCCTGTATAGAAATAATCCACAATAACTTCATACATAGCCAAATGCAAACATGAACATATGACATAGAACCTGGAGTTATGCTGGGCCTATAAACACTTCCTGTAATACACAGAAACAGTTGTAACTGGGAGACATCGACATACAATGTCAAGTGTTGTCATGGCTGAGATTGGAAAAACCCTCATAAGCGGTGGCCAGGGGTGGCTGGAGTTATGGAAAGCCAAGCTTTGCCACTCTGGTCCCGTAGCCCCATATATGTGAAAAGGAATGCTCCAATGCAGTGGTGCTCCATTGCACTCCATTATGCAAATTCATTGTGTAGTTTTTATGTAACCAAAAAATGGCGGATTTAGACGAGCAGATAATCGCTACAATTTGAGCTCTAACATTGGACGATAATTGTGTAGCGATAATCTATGTACTGTACGACTGTACTGAAAACACTTGTAAAAATTTATGCAAACTAATAAATTATGATTTGTCGATATTGAATTGTAATGTAAAAGTACATTGTGTGATCTTTCAATGATGTGAGCGATGCACAGATGTAGCAGAGTTAACACACAAACTCTTAACTCAAATTTCTTAACTCATCGTGTTACAAAAGCCATTGAAAAGCAATTGACGGTGTTTGCTTAACGCATTTAGTTTAGATAACACGTCTCATAAAGCATGTGTGTTAACTCTACTACATCTGTAAAATGAGGCGTGTCCTGTAAATAATTTCTGTCTAAATACAGTGAATGATCCCAGATTAAGAGAGTAAACGATCACATGCAAATTAATTTTCACACGATAATCTTTGTATGAATCTGCTGATCTTTCATTGGCTGTAAATCTCCAAATGTGATAATGTTGTAAAATGCCTAAACGATTATGCACTCATCTAAATCCGCCATCAATACAAAAATGAGGAAAAATAGAAGTCTTCCCTTTAGGATCCACTCCTGGCTTTAGTAAAGAAAAGCACAATAAAAATCTTCACCAAACTGTTCTGTGGGATCAATTTTCATTAATTTATCATTTCTATCAATCCGGGAACCATCAACAAGCAGGATTAGCTGTGGCTGACAGATATACAATGGCAGCGTCGGACTGGCCCACGATACTACCAGAGGATCCTCCGTTGGGCCCAGGCTCTGATACCATAGTGGACCCCAAAGGTCCAGGGGAAAAAACATTTGAGCTACCTTTGGAGCTAATAGCTTGCCACTAGGGCCTATTTCTGGGAATTATACTAGATATTATTGATGATAAGGGGGTTGGGTCTGAGAATAATTTCCTCTGGTGGTCCCAAGAAACCCCAGTCCTACCCTGTACAATGGTTAATTATATAGTTTGATTAACAAATAAACACTTAAAGGGGTTGTCCAGGAAGTCACATTGATGACATATCCTTGTTCTTTCAAACTTAATATCGGGTCCGTGCACTCAGCGCCTTTGTCTGGTACTGCAGCCCATCTCCAGTTACTTGAATGGAGCTGAGCGGCAGATATAAAAGTTTTAATGATACCCGCAGCCCTTTCACAGCAGTGCACTATTGTGTATTGCTAGAGATACATAGTAAAAATAATGTGCCCCTGAACAACAGCTCACTGATGCTCCAAGGGCCCGTTCACATGGTGGAACTTGCCAACAGAATTTTGGTGCCAACAACAATCCAAAATTCCAGCAGCAGCCACGTGGTGTCTGCCTCCCTTTGTTTTCAGCGAGAGGCAGCGCTGCAGTTCACAGGCCGACAGTTTAATGCCCCGACCACTGAAAGAAGGGACATCTCTGCTTTATTATATTGATGGGCATTAATATCAGATCAGCGGGGGGGAGGGCGACTTCCAGCACTCCTGCTAATCAGCCGTTTGAAGAGAACACAGCGCTCGTAGTGTCACAATTGCAGCGGTGAGCAGTGTAATTACATATCAGCCATCCCATTCACTTCTGTGGGACGGCTCCTTCCTATTCAAGTGAACAGTGAAGAGAACGCAGCACTCATACAAGCGCTGCATTCTCTTTAAACAGCTGATCGGTGAGAATGCCGGGTTTCATCTGATATTGATGGCCTAACCTGAGAATAGGTCATCAATATAAAAAATCTCTATTTATATTTTAGCTAAAGTCACAGAGGGACAGTTGGAAAACGAAAATTAGCGCTCTGAATGACTAATGAGCGCATTAGTAGTATTCTGACAAAAGAAAAAAGCATAGCATGTGGATGTAGGATCTATACTTTTTTCTTTTTGTCAGAATATTGCTTTGCTACTTTTTATTTTTATTTTCATTGTGTCCACACTCCTTTCATTCGGCCCAGTTGTTGTTGACTAGCCGGAGACTGCATAAGGGCTAATTCTGAGGCCCCATGGAGAGGTCAGTTTTTGGGAGCTGTTCACATGGTGCACTGCTGCATGGTGGCTATTGTTGCTGTGGTGCTGTGCCTGTGAGTTGGTGTGGCCCAGTGCCATGGGAGGCTTAGCCTGAGAGCAGTGGTGTTGTTGGCTGCTGGGTTGTGGCAGCAGTGGTCGCCATGTGGCACGGTTTCAATTTAGCAAAATAAAACAGAAAAAATTGTCCGTGTTTCTGGATAAACTATAAGCAGCAGCAGTCCCAAACCATAGGGGTAGGTCTCACCCCTCAATTTCAACAGTAATATCAACAAGTTCTGGGTCTGCGCTAAGGCGCAAGTTCGGCAATGAAGTGTATAACCAGGCTATGTCTCTACGTGGTAGTTGTCCTTCACACACAGTGTCTCCCCGGAGTCTTTATACCGACCAGCATTCAGGCTTTACTTCTTGATACAGACTTGTCATAAAACATATATGTCTGTATCAAGAAGTAAAGCCTGAATGCTGGTCGGTATAAAGACTCCGGGGAGACGCTGTGTGTGAAGGACAACTACCACGTGGAGACATAGCCTGGTTATACACTTCATTGCCGAACTTGCGCCTCAGCGCAGACCCAGAACTTGTTGATATTACGGTTTCAATTTAGAATATGGACCTGCTCATAAGAGGTCACCCTGATGTGGTGAGTAGGCTTATGCATTTTGATCCAGAAGTATAAAAAGTATCTGATGTACAGATTATAAATTATGCTAAGAAGCAATAGATACATGTCATGTGGATGTGCGAGCCATACTTTTTTCTTTTACGTTAGATCTAGGGATGAGCAATGTGAGCTTCGGATCCTAGAACCTACGGTAAGTTGCTTCACTCAAAACTTTGGTTTATTGCTGTACGGAGATCTGACAAGGCAGAGTGAGTTATAACCGAAGTCTCGCGAGACTTTGGTTAATAACTTCGGTATTTGATTTTAAAGTGAAAAGCCATTTTGGATCTGAACTCAGCTTCGGCTCCAACTGGTACCTCGGAACCAAAGCCGATTTTGGGTCTAAGTTTTAAAATGGTTTTTCAGTTTAAAAATCAAATACCAAAGTTACTCACCAAAGACCTCGGAAATAACTCATTTCGCCTCGTCAGAGGCCATACATTTTAATGCTGTGCGGCGACGGATCCCTGTACAGCATTAAACCGAAGCTTTGAGTGAAGCGACTTCGGATCTAGAATCTGAAGCTCGCTTCACTCATCCCTAGTTACTCCAAATCCAAAAAGACATACGGTAAGTCTGTGGGGCCCATTTATCAAACCTCTTACATCAGTTTTCTGGCTTCAGAAAGTCACTGTTTGGGTCCATTCACACGTCCGTGTGTGTTTTGCGGATCCACGGATCCGCGGATCCGCAAAACACGGACATCGGCGATGTGCATTCCGCAATTTGCGGACCGCATATCGCCGGCACTCTCATAGAAAATGCCTTTTCTTGTCCGCAATTGCGGACAAGAATAGGACATGTTCTATTTTTTTCGGGAACGCAATTGCGGACCCGGAAGTGCGGATCCGCAATTGCGGACCCGGAAGTGCGGATCCGCAATTGCGGACCCGGCCGGGACATCGTCTGTCCCAATTGAAACTAATGGGTCCGCAATTCCGTTCCGCAAAATGCGGAATGGAATTGCGGATGTGTGACTGGACCCTTTATGGTGCAAACACCACATTTACAACTTTCTGGGGGTTGCACTGTATTCACCACTTTTTTTTTTTTTTTTAAGTATACGAGGTGAGGCCTAGGCAGCCCCGAATATGTATTAAATTTTAAGCCAGAAAACTGATGTAAAATATACCTGAGAATAGATTTCAGTTCTTGTGCCCTGACGGCTTGAGACTTGCTAACATTGTTAAGAAACATGCTAGCAGACCCCAGGTATATCTTTATAGACTGCACATGAACGTACAAATGGGTAGCAGTGTTGAAAAACAGGGGAAAAAATAAATATTTTGGAGATTTACTAATATTCATCAACCAATATTTAACAAAGCTGAAGCTTCATGTTAAAGATGACATCAAGTTTATTGTACATGAAACAAGCAATGTGTATGTTCCTGCTATGTAATATACCCTGTGTGCTGATGAGCGCTGGGGCTTCACGGACTGGGCTGCTTATGGACAGAAATTGGAGAGCTCACCAGTACACTTTACTGTACATGGACCAAATCTTTGGAGGTGCAAAAACCGGGACTGCCCATTTATCCACAGCCCATGATATTTCCATACATTGACCAAATCAATGCATGGCTTATTATTTACAATTGTAATATGAAAGTGTAGTAAATAACATGAATTTATTGTGAACATTAAATATACATATGGTAGGTGCTTTATATCGTTTTTTTTATTCCACAGCTCTTTCTGAAGTTGCTGAGTCTTATTATAATGCGATTAAGAAGATAGGTGAACAAGCGTTACAGAACTCTGCATGTCATGGACTGGGTAAGCATGAAGAAAGGACTTAATTCAGTCGCATAGCAATATAGCAGTAGAAGGGGGAACTCTACTGCACTTTGTTCTGTGCCACTCTGCAGGCAGGGGCGTAACTACCATAGCGGCAGACCATGCGGCTGCTATGGGGCCCTCTCCTCTTCTACTGGAGGTGAACACTTGGTCAGGACTCTACCCTCTAAAGGAACAACTTTTAGCAAATGAGGCAGTAGAAAAATGGCCCAATGGTCACTGGAAGGGGTTAAGGCAGAAACCCTTCTGTCCTGTGTGGAGGGCCTGGTTTGATCCTTGCTATGGGGCCCTTACTTCTTTATGTACGCCACTGTCTGCAGGCACTGGGGGGCGGGGGGGCACTCTCCTGTGCTGCTCCAACTGCCCGCTTTTAATTGGGTCACTTAATGGAAGTGCTTTAGCTGTCCTGGGAGCTTGTGTTATTTTAGATGAGTTTACAACCTCATCTCTAGAAACTATTCCTAAAAGTAGGCCAGCATGGTTGACCAGCATTTCTAGGACCCCAGATTTCAAAAAGACATGGATAAAACATGAGTTGAACTGGTAAATGTAGTGGATTTACTAAAAGATGAACATAGAATGATCTACATAATACTGTCTGTAAATAAGATGATCCCACCATATATGATGGCATTTGACATTGTTGGTCGGCACAATCTTAACTTTTGCATTTCAATTGTGTGAATTGAATTACGAAGTATAAGTGATGCTTGGGAGATACTGCAACAATAAATGAGAAAAAGTCCCTTTTTCTCATTTATACAAGGCCGTGAGCTCAATATTTTCTGGGTGTGCTTCACAGAGACGGGTGATCTGTACTACAGTGTTCTGATACTGCAACGGTACTTTCTAGACTAGAGAATTCAACATATCAGTTATAGACCACATAGCCTGAAATATGATGTTTAATACAGGCTGATAGAGCTCAGATTTATACATCTACAGTATATGTTCTAATTATGAAGAAAGAGACAAGGGTAATTTGAGAAAAGTGAATGTGTCTAAGTATCAAAGCAGCAGTGAATATCAACCCCGGTAACACTAACACAATTACATAACTGAAATTAATCATGTCAGCATGATCAACCCTATTAATCCAAGCATATTGTCTGGTAGGGTTGATCATGATAAGAAAAATGGTACCCGTCTTTTGTCTCTAGAGTCAATTGCTGCCAAGATGTCTTCTTTTTTCATTTTTATGCAAATTAGCATCTTGAAGCACCGCTAAGGCTACACCACTGTGTTTTGCACACTCCCCCCTCCCCTTTGATTGACAGGGCTGAATCTGCGTTCCAGATTCAAAGTGCGCGTGCGCCAACAATGTGGGGGATCATAAGGTGAGTATCTCGGTATGCCATAGTAATAATTACACAATGCTGGACCACCAATAACTGTTACATTTGTGAGACACAGCGCAGGCGCGAGAACACAGAGATAGATGAGAGGTCTAGCCCTGACAGTCACAGGTGAAGGGAGAGTGTGCAGAGCACAGGGGCGTATCTATAGTGGTGCTCCATGTTCTACAGCCAGCTCCTTGGTGCTCGAAATAGCTAATTAGCATAAAAATAAAAAAGACGTTATCTAGGCATAAGTTTACTTTAAGACAAAAGACAGGTATCATTTTTCTCAGCACGATTACCTGATCAGGCAATGTGCCTGATTTAATAGGGCTGATCATGCTGAAAGATTTTCTTTAAATGACTTCCAATTGCTCAGATTTCAATCATTTGAGATTTCAGTGATAACCTTACAATAAATTACAGTACATTGCTAACTTCTTTTCTCCATTACATATCCTCTCTATCTCATGAACAATGCACTGATTGGGATATGGGCTAAAAGGCTGACACAATTGCTACAAACGGCCAACCAACAAAGATAGTGAAAATATGTATATACATCACACCCTCCGTAGTCCTATAGCTGCTGTATAGAATAGTGTAGCTGACTGCCAGGCGGTATACATTTTTGAACACTGCAGCCTATGGGCAACATACATCACCATTTGTCTATATGTTAGAGCCTTCCATCAAAGGTATACAAAAGGATAAAATGCAGTGTCAGCAGATTATTTATAATTAGGTATTAGTGAATAAAAAAAACACTGCAATGCGGTTATTACAATTTCGATCAGAACCACTTGTTAAATCCCATGCTGAAGGCCTCATTCACACATACGTGGATTTTCACGGACCACGGTCCGTGAAAACCCGTCCTGCCCTCCTGAGGAGTGCACGAGCGCATGGCGTCATTGGTTGCTTTGAAGCCTTGCGCTTTGTGCCACCGCCGCTGTACAGTAATACACTCATATACATCATATGAGTGTATTACTGTACAGCGGCGGCACGAAGAGCACGGCGTCATAGCAACCAATGACGCTGTGCAGTCATCAGGATGTCAGGCCGGGTTTTCATGGACCGTGGTCCGTGAAAATCCACTTATGTGTGAATGATGCCTAAACCTGCAGATGAAGGAAGGATATTCCTCCACTTTTTGGCCCTTTGATGAGACGATGGCCACATACACACCCTCTCTGTGTCTGCATCCATTGCCATACCACATTACCAAATAAAATATTTTCAGGTAACTAAAAATTTTTATTAGAAATAAAATATGGCTCATCATAAAAAGGGAAACAATAACACACAGATTTTATAGAATTGCCCAGTGAAAAGAATATTATGTAACGCAGACCATAAGTAGGCAAATACAAAAATAAGTTAACATTGATAAGGACAGGTTGCCCGAGATATTAGTCTCAAAATCAGTACTCCATAAAAAAAAGTTATTAATAGCAACATCATATACAGTTTTCATCATTCCTAAACAAATTGTCAAATCAACACAAGATAAAAAGTTTAACTGAAAAAAAAAATCATAAGACAATAAATTATACAAATGTATACCTATTAACATTACCTTTATTAAGTTTGTTTATTTCCAACAATAAAATACAAGCATAGTTCAATGTGATGAACAATCTTGGGGCCACTTAGTGACAGTGAAGACTAGGTACATCCACCTATTATAATAGCATACATGGATGACATAATACAATATAGCAATACAAATGTAGGCCGATCTTTGTCGTTGGGCCATTGTGGTTAGTCATGAAACCAACTCAGAAGCCCAAACAAGGGAAAGCAAATACGTTGCGGTGTTAGTGTGTAAAACAAAGCAAAATAAAGAAAACAAGACAGACCAACAGCATTAATAAACAGAAGTCTAGGGAGGTACAGGAAAACTGCAAGATCATATTGGAAATCTCTATGCTATTCCAATAGGAATATAACCTTTATTACATTTGAATGTGACTGTACTTGGATCACACAAGTAACAATTTGTACAATTTAAACAGACAAAGACACACACACATATACAGTCAAGTCACATTATTATGACCACCATCTAATATCCAGAGTAACCACCATGTGCAGCATGGACAGCAGTGACTATAAGTCCGGGTATCTGGAGCCATGCTGACTGCAGTGCATCCCACAGCTGCTGGAGGGTGCGTGGTGCAGGATCTATAGAGCAAACACGATGATTGAGGTGGTCCCACAAATGCTCAATTGGATTCAAGTCTGTGGAATTAGGGGCCAGGGTAGTACTTGGAAGTCTTGGTCATGCTCTTCCAACAAATATTAGACATTTCTAGCCATGTAACATGTCGTATTGTCTTGCTGGAAGATCCCATCTGCCCCAGGAAAGACAATCAGCATCTATGGGTGTACATGATCCGCAAGGATGGATTCATGCCCAAACTGGTTGAGAGTGTCTACCACGTGAATGAGTGGGCCACCACCAGCTTGTGTTCTTCTAGCAATGGTTGCAGGATATTTGTTCTCTGATGTTTCTCACCTGACACGCCAATGTCCATCCATTCGATGAAACAGAAAACGTGACTCATTGGAGAAGGCAATTGTTTGTCAATCAGCGGAGGTCCAATTCTGATACTGCTGTGAAAATTGAAGCCTTTTATGCCGATGCAACTAAGTTAGCAGAGGTGCAGTGACCATCTGTTTGCTTCAGAGCCCCAAATACAGTAGAGTTACCTGAACTGTTGCACATATTTGTAGCTGACGTTCACCTCTCACATCAATGGCACGTGGGGCTCCGCTGTTTCCAAATTGCTTATTCATAATGGTTTTATTTGTCCACTCATGATACATTTTAACCACAGCAGCATGAGAACAGTTCACACACTGCGCAGTTTTAGAAATACTTGTACTCTTTGCCATAAAGCTAATAATCATCCGTTTTTGCAACTGTAAAAAATGACCTTTTTAACCATGACAGCTACAATAGATATGTGTGCAGACAGCCTTTCACACACCTTATGTACCCACCAAACCAGCCCACCACACGTGATGTCCTTCAGGAGCTACATCCTGCCAATATGAAAAGAAGAAAGCTCTGGAGCTTGCCCTTTCTGAGTAGACACCACATTTGCAAATAAAGGAGAGTGGCCTGCCCTGAAGTTAATGCTGCCCTCCCCTCTTCAAAAATGTAGGGTAGGATCTCTTCTCAACAGACATCAAGAATAAGTTGTTTTTTTTTGTTTTGTTTTCTCACCGCACTTGTCTTCTATGGACAAATTATAATTTGGCACAGTTGTAATGGTGATGTGTTATCTGTGGTTTTGCCCCATATTTTAGATACCCAGTAACCTTTTTATATTCAGGTAGAACTAAGAATTGCTGGTGTGAATGGGGTATCCAAATAAATGGCCAGCAAGCACATTATGGTGCATGGCATTCAGGAAGGATGTTTGTACTTTGAGCTCATTAACTAAATGATCAGTTGTATCCAGCATTCTTTATGTTACACAGTGTTAAAGGGATTGTCTCACTTCAGCAAATTACATTTATCATTTGCACAAAGTTAATACAAGGCACTTTCTAATGTATTGTGATTGTCCATATTGCCTCCTTTGCTGGCTGGATTCATTTTTCCATCACATTATACACTGCTTGTTTCTATGGTAATCTACCAGCAGTGGTCATGCTTGCATAATATAGGAAAAGAAGCCGGCCTATGCTGGCTCCTGCGGTCCCAGCCACCAGAGGGCACAACACATGTAATACATGAAGTTTTGTTCCGTATTTTTGTTGCGATTTTTCTGCTGGATTTTCCAACTGTTATGACACCAGCCTAAACCTCCTCCATAGTAGACCTACTAGACTGAATGAAAGGGTGTGAAGGACTGAAGCTAGTGTCAGGATGAGCAGTTTGACATCTGTTTCAAGCGTATTAAAATGAATGGGTTCACTGCCGAACCCGAACTAGAAGTTGCCTCTCCGTTTTATGTGATGAACCTCATTTCCACCCACATTATATGTTACGCTGATGAGCCTTTCAAGAGCTAATGTTTTAAAGGGTTCAACTGAACTAGAGACACGTAGTGGAAAAATTCACAGAGCATTTCACAGCAGGCATCAAATTATGAAATCTATGGTATATCTTCGGCAAAATTGACGTGGTGGATTTGCTGTGAATTTTTCTGCAGATTTTACTGTTAACTATGTCCCTATTGAATGTAACACTGTTAAATGACAGTGACTTTAAGGAGTAGAGATTGAAGATAGCCAGAGATGGGACCTACTGGTGATGAGTTCTACATTGAACCTGACTAATTCAGAGATATGTATCAGTGGACTACAAAGTGTTGGACACTCTGACTACGATAACCATGAATGACTGTACAGATATCAGCTCTCTGAGTGATTGAACTGGGTGTGTATATGTATGTATGTAATTGATCTTTGCCAGTACAAGGTCCAACCATTTTATATGGTCCTGATGAAGTCGCAGAATGTAAAATGTCAACTTCACAATACTAGCAGAATATATATATATATATATATATATACGTTCTGGCAGCACTTGTTAAATATCTCCTACTCTCTTGTGACTGGATAGTGCGAGTGTCCACGGTTGCGTCAATGGATCCACTG
Source organism: Bufotes viridis (assembly GCA_033119425.1). Lineage (NCBI taxonomy): Eukaryota > Metazoa > Chordata > Amphibia > Anura > Bufonidae > Bufotes > Bufotes viridis. Next base: position 111,795,402 of record CM065596.1, read on the forward strand.
ATGAGCTCAAGCTCTGACACAATAATAGGCCTCTAATGCAACATGGCTCCAAATGTCCAGAAGACAATCTTTTTGGAGCCAATCACCTTCTGCTAGGGTCTACAGATAGAGCAATTGTCAACCTTAGGCCCTATTCACACGTCCTCAATGTCGTCCGCATGTATTCCGCAATTCTGCGGAATACATGCGACCCATTGACTGTGAATGGGGCACGGAACGATGCAGAGAGCACACACTGTGCTCTCCGCATCAGTTTTTGCGGAGCGCGCCGCCGATCTTACGGCCGCAGCTCCGCAAAAAAGTAGAGCATGTCCTATTCTTGTCCGCAATTGCGGACAAGAATAGACATTTCTATGGGGCTGCCGGCCGGGTGCGTTTATGGATCCGCAGTTTGCGGATCCATAAACACAACGGACGTGTGAATAAGGCCTAAGCGTGATATTACATCACGGTGCATTATCATGTCCCAAAGACATTCAGTGCCATTGGAGAAGTCAATTAAATGTTTCCATTGTTTACTTGGTAAAGGCCTCAGAATGCTGCTCAATTGAACAGACTATTGTCGGGAAGGAAGCGCTCCTTCCCAACAATCGCCCACTCGTCAGTGGAGGAGATCTCTGCTCCTACATGCAGCGATCTCCTCCTCAGTATGGGGAGGAGCGATCTCTAATCCCATTGTTCAACCCCCTTACAGAATCATTGTTTGACGGCAGACTGCACGATCTGCTGCCGGCAAACAATGATTTAGATGACCGCACAAATGATCCTATTGCAATTACAAAAAGGCCACGTTCTTGTTCTATCTGGATTCATTTTCATTCAGTGGCTAGACTACATTCAAATGTACCAGTTCCCCATTTTGTGGTAAATATGAAAGGCAAATATGTTGCAGCTATATAGGCATTAGGAATTTAATGATAAACTCCATCCAACCACAATGTATCTTCTTTTCTATCACTTCTTACCTACACCCTAAATTTTAACATATCTGACTATTTTTGACTACTGGAAGTGACAGAGATTAAAAAAATGTAAAAAACAAGCGGTCTTCACAGTATTTTTTATTAATAGGGAGTTCTGCCTCACCGGTATAAAACAAATCTGTTCCAGGAACTAACTATTGTAATCTCCAGTGCTTATCTTTTCTCTCTGTAGTGATTCACTCAAATGGCAAAGGACTTTGATACTGAAAAAAATACCTGAAGAAAATGTCATAGTGGCCTTTTTCACACCCTAGTTTTAACGTTCAAGAGACTCTCAACTGTACCTTAAAGGCAGCCCATGTCACCCGGAACTTTACTGATAAACCAGGCACAGTGTCTAGTAGGGCTGGCTCAGCTGAACCTTTCACAGTGATCCAGTGCTTCATTCTCGACAAAAAGTACTTTTAATCCATGTGCAAATGAGCAGTTAAGTGCACTTACCCTGGGTTTACACCTGAGCGTTTCTGAGACGCGCGTTTTACGCGTGTTTTTGTCACGCGTATCACAGCGCGTTTTTGAAAATAGGTAACGCGCGTCATACGCGCGTTCGTGACTCTGGAGACCAATTGAAAAAGGCATATCTACACTTTAACGCGTGTTAAACGCGCGTTTTACGCGCGTTCCCATTGAAGTCTATGGGTGCAAACGCGCGACAAAACGCCCCAAAGAAGCTCAAGAACTTCTTTGAGCGTAGGGCGTTTTACAGCGCGTTCAAACGCGCTGTAAAACGCTCAGGTAAGAACCATGCCCATAGGGAAACATTCGTTTTCTCCTGTTGAGCGTTTTACAGCGTGTTCGAACGCGCTGTAAAATGCGCAAGTGTGAACTGAGGGTTAAGGCAGGTCTGGCCATCCAGTCACCTCCTTCACCCGATTCCTGGCCGGGGCCCCTATCATTGCCGCCATTTACACAATTGCATCTGCACTCAACCAAACAATAAGATTTACCACCAGATAAAGGGTGTTGCTATGGGAAGCCCCTGTGCCTCGACATATGCAAACCTTTACCTGGGAGGCTGGGAAGGTGATATTGTTTTCGGGGATGACATGGCTTAGGTTTATCAACGATGTCGATTCTATGGAAAGGGGACCCAGAATTGTTTACCGCATTTGAGCAACATTAACAATTGGGGACTGTTCTTCACTTCAGAGATTCACTCCTCATCAATCACATTTTTGGACCTGACCATCTACAAAGGAGCCAACAACATGATAGGTACTCGCCTATTTAGGAAGAAGACCGCCACCAACAGGCAGTACTAAAACGGTGCATTCCTGAGGGCCGGTACCTTAGAGTGCGCCGCAATTGCTCCAGATTTTCACCATGCCGCTGATGTTGGGGATATCCCACTGTGGTTCTTAATCAGGCATATCAACATGCTTTGGAACAGCTGATCAGTGGGGGCGCCGGGATGTCAGACCCTCAGCGTTTGTATATTATTCAATATCAGGAGCCTGAAAAACCCTTTTAAGTGGGGTGATGCATGATGCACCAAAATTATTCTGAGGCACATACCACGTAATAATTCTGGCACAACTTCTGGCTGGTGCATGTGCCAGATATGAGAGCTATGCCACCTAAGAGAGAGGCCGCGCCCTTTTTTAACAAACATGCCAAACGTGGTGGAGAAGGAGCAAAAGTCACAACTATTTGCACAAATATTCAGGTGCAGGGGGGATGAATCTCCCCCATAGTGTCTTATCTTGTAGAGTCTATTCACACCACCGTGTCTATTTTGCTAATCCACAAAACACGGACACCAGCTATGTGCAAACCACATTGTGATTTGGACCTATTGACTTGGAAGGGCTTCAGTGTGCATATGGTTGTGTGAATACACACTTAGGCTACTTTCACACTAGCGTTTTGGATTCCGTTTGTGAGATCCATTTCAGGGCTCTCACAAACGGTCCAAAACGGATTAGTTAAGCCCCAATGCATTCTGAATGGATAAGGATCCGTTCAGAATGCATCAGTTCGGCTCCGTTCCGCCTCTATTCCGTTTTGGAGGCGGACACAAAAACGCAGCATGCAGCATTTTGGTGTCCGTCTGAAGAGGTGGAGCCTAACAGATCCGTTTTTAATTACAATGTAAGTCAATGGGGACGGATCCGTTTTCAATGACACAATATGGTGCATTTGAAAACAGATCTGTTCCCCATTGACTTTCAATGTAATTCAAAACGGATCCGTTTTGGACTTTGTCATTTTTCTTTTAACTAATGCAAACGGATCCGTTCTGAACGGATACAAACGTTTGCATTATAGGTGCGGATCCGTCTGTGCAAATAAACAGACGGATCCGCACCAACGCAAGTGTGAAAGTACCCTTAGTCAATAAGTTGCTATGCATCTGAAAAGTACCTATATTTAGCTAGGAACAAGAAGAAGTCTGTATGGGGAGAGAAGTCAGGGGGATATGCCTGTAAATGACTACCAGAAAAAGGCATAACAGACACTGGCATAGTCCATTACATAACTCTCCCTTTTAACATCACAGGTCAACTACTTATCCAGATGGCTGACAGCTGCAAGAATGCAAGCGCTGGGCTCAATTCATTGGTAAGGAAATTTCGATATATATGTATATACTCTAAGTCTACTTTCACACTCGCCTTTTGGCTTTCCATTTGTGAGATCGTCATGGGCTCTCACAAGCGGTCCAAAACGGATCAGTTTTGCCCCAATGCATTCTGAATGAAAAAGGATCCGCTCAAAATGCATCAGTTTGCCTCCGTTCAGTCACCATTCCGCTCTGGAGGCGGACACAAAAGCGCTGCCTGCTTGACGAAACGTTTCTCTGACACAATCTGGCACAATAGAAAACGGATCCGTCTCCCATTGACTTTCAATAGAGTTCATGACGGATCCGTCTTGGGTATGTTACAGATAATACAAACAGATCCGTTCATGACGGATGCATGCGGTTGTATTATTGTAACGGATCCGTTTTTGCAGATCCATAACAGATCCGCCCAAAATGCGAGTGTGAAAGTAGCCTTACATTTTACTTACAGAGATATTTCTCTTTTTCTGTTCACTTATGGCTGCCATTTTTAGATACGTGACAATATAAAGTGCAGTTATATTGCTCTGTAAGGGGATGGTAGCTCCCACCTTACAGCTTAAAGAGGTTCTGCACTTTGTTTAAACTGATGATCTACCCTCTGGGTATATCATCAGCATCTGATCGGCGGCAGTCCGACACCCAGGACCCCCGCCGATCAGCTGTTGGAGGAGGCAGCGGCGCTACTGGAGCACCGCGGCTTTTTGACTGTTTACCGCCGACCCAGTGACGTCACGACTAGTATCAACTGGCCTGGGCGCGGCTAAGCTCTGTTCACTTCAATGGAGCTTAGCCGCGCCCAGGCCAGTTGATACTAGTCGTGACGTCACTGGGCCGACTGTAAACAGTCAGAAGACCACGGCGCTGCCTTCTCAAACAGCTGATCGGCGGGGGTCCCAGGTGTCGGAATCCCGCCGATCAGATGCTGATGATCTATCCAGAGGATAGATCAGTTTAAACAAAGTGCAGAACCCATTTAATGTTGCTGCCAGTACTGCGTATGCCATGTTTTAATGTTTGGCTGTATTTTATATCTTTCTTCCATTTTTAGGATGGACAATCTGATTCGGAAAGGGTTAATTTGATCAGCAAATGATTTATTTTATGATGGCAGTCCTGTCGGAGGCAGAAGCATATTAGCTTACTAATATATTATCTTTTTCACAATTTTTCTAAATGTCTACTTAAAGTCTTCATCTTTTATAGTAAAAAGTCCGACTTGTGGCTAAAAATGTGCTGAACTTAGAAGAAGCCTTAGAAGGGTTTTCTGAAATTCTTATACTGGTGATCTATCTGCAGGCTAGGTCATCAGTATCTGATCAGTGGGAGTCCAACACCCAGGACCCTGGCCAAGCTTCTGTTAGCACCACGGCCTTCTCACAGCTTACCAAGCACATCGCTGTACATTGTATAGCGGCTGTGCTTGGTAATACCAGCCCATCTACATTCACTTCTGTGGGGCACTGAGATGCACCTAGGCCATGTGACAGAGAAACGTGTCATCACTGACCTGATTGACGGGGATCCTGGGTGTTAGACCTCACCCGATCACATACTGATAACCTATCCTGACCTATCCATTTCTGAAGGTAATAATATTATAGCTATATAGTAACATAGTAACATAGTATATAAGACCGAAAAAATACTTTTTTCCATCCAGTTCGGCCTGTTTCCTACAAGTTGATCCAGAGGAAGGCAAAACCCCTGTGAGGCAGAAGCCAATTTTCCCCACTTAAGGGGAAAAAAATTCCTTCCCGACTCCAATCAGGCAATCAGAATAACTCCCTGGATCAACGACCCCTCTCTAGTAGCTGTAGCCTGTAATATTATTACACCAGAAATAAATATAGATATTAGATTTCTGGTGAAGGGTCGTTGATCCAGGGAATTATTCCGATCTGGGAGTTTTTTCCCCTAAAATTAGGAAAACTGGCTTCTACCTCACAGTTTTTGCAGGATAACAGGCTAGATGGACAGTTGTATTTTTTCAGCCTTACAAACTATGTTTACTATGTTACTATATACTAGTATCTACAGATGCACCTCGCTTTATACATACCATATAACAATACATTTTATTGGTGTTTTTTAAGAGCATAAAAGCAATAGTATAGTTTTATAGGGTTTTTTGTAATTGTAAAAAAATTAATGGAAAAAATAAATTTCAGTATAGAAGGAGAACAATTAAAATAATGAAACATCAATTCATAGACCGCGCTGACTATAAAATGAATGACTAGATTATACAGAGATCAGCGGTGCTGCATGTGTACCACTTATCCCTCTGGACATCTCAGATGCTCTGGCTATGTTGTAGTTGTTATATATGAGGGGCATGATTTACGTGAATGTGACTACACCATGAATCTTGTAATCTGCAGCCTTGTGACAGCATTTTATTATTTGGGGATTTTTTTTTTTAAATACATGTACAAGCAACCAGTGTGTACCTATGTCAATGTCTGTTCAGCTTTACTCTTACTGTATAATCAACATGTTTGGAGATACAGAAATGCTGACAAATCTGGCCTAGCTATGGCACTATTTAGGAGTGGAAACTAGGATTTATCTTGCTAGGTTTAGTATTCTGTAGTCTATTACTGTTCAACATGGTTGTAACTTAGCTTTTCCAGGATCCTGAAAAGCCAGTCTGTCTATCTATGACTCTATTTAGAATTAGGGAGTGGAATTTATCTTGGTAGATTTAGCAGTCTGTATTACAGCTCCACATGCTTTCCCAGGACCCTGAAAGACAAATCTGGCTACCTATGGCACTGTTTGGGAATGGGCAGGGGGATTTATTTTGGTACATTTAGTATTCTGCAATCTATTACAATACCACACTGTGGCATCCCAGCTTTCCTAGTATCCTGAAAGGCAAGTCTGCCTAGCTATGGCACTATTTAGGAGTGAGGAGGAGGATCTGTCATGGTAGATTTAGCTTTCTGCAGTATATTACAGCTCAACATAATGTGTTACCCAGCTTTCCCAGGGCCCTGAATGACAAATCTGTTTAACTATGCTACAGTATGGAAGATTTGCCGCAAGGATTCTTACTCTAAGATCTAGCCAAGTTTTCTGCAAAACCTAAATCCAGATGCCTCCTCCTAAATTTCCTGGCTAACATACACTGCAGAGGGGGAGAGGAAAGAGGAGAAGACATGGCTGCAGCCTGACAGGACATTGAAATGCTTTTCTATTTTATTTTATATGGTGTGCCACTGTGATATCTCATGAAACAAGAGCAAATAACAAAGGTTGTTCTTTTTTTTGTATTTTAATGGCCCTTTCAAGCGAACCTTTTAGGTTATTTATGCAGCCCTATCTCCTGCTGCTCTCCTGATTACCCCACCCACATATAGTGATTAACAGCTCTTCCTGTACCAGTATGTAGACAGAAGGTTGTCTATCAGTGTGTGTGGGCGGAATAATCAGGACTCCTACTGTCTTACCTAGGAGTCCCGTCAGGATTTACTCTGCTTTTTACTCAGAAATCCTGCTCCAAATTAAATAAACATATACATTACAGAGCTGAGCTTCTTTCCCTCTGTAATATCCTGCTCTCAGATAGAGCAGCAGAAGTTACCTGGCAAGTTCTCTTAAAGAACCTCTACAGTGTTAAGGCTCATTCATTCGACCATAGCCGTTTTTGCGGACCACAAATTGTGGATGTGCAAAACACGGATACAGGCCGCGTGCGTTCCGCATTTTGTGGATCAGAACATCGTTCTACATAATAAAAATGCCTATTCTTGTCCGCAGATATGGACAAGAATAGGACATGTTCTATCTTTTTTATGGGGTCACAGTGTGCCGTCCACATCTTTTGTGGCCCCATTGAAATTTATGGGTGCGCATCCTATGTGCAAAATTGCGGAATGGATGTGGACAGAAAAATGTGGTCGTGTGAATGGCCTCTTAGGGCTCATGCACATGACCGTTGTCTGTTTTGCGGTCCATAAATTGCAGATCTGCAAAACATGGATACTGGCCGTGTGTGTTCTGCATTTTGTAGAACGGAACACCCGGCCCATAATAGAACCTTGTTCGTAATGTGTACTAGAATAGGACATGTTTTATTTTTTGCATGCCACGGAAGAGACATATGGATGTGGACAGCACACAGTGTGACTCATGCAGAAGGCTTGGGTGTATAGGGAGAGGCATTAACAGTAGAAAGAGGGTGGTGCTCGTGCCACTCTACAGAGCACTAGGGAGACCTCATCTGGAGTATTGTGTGCAGTACTGGAGACCATATCTGCAGAAGGATATTCAGAGAAGAGCTACTAAACTAGTACATGGATTGCAGGACAAAACTTACCAGGAAAGGTTAAAGGACCTTAACATGTATATAAGCATGCATGGGATAGGCATAAGGCCATCATTCATATAAGATAGGGCCATGGGCTACTCATAGTATTCAGTATATTGGGCAGACTAGATGGGCCAAATGGTTCTTATCTGCCGACACATTCTATGTTTCTATGTTAGATGAACTTACTATATCGTAGTGATCTATGATGCTTTGAGTTCCAGCCCCACAATGGGTATACTGTCCTATACTCACAGTATCATTTCAGTATTGGACATTAGACCATCAGTTTAGCTGGAACTCAGAGCATCATAGATCATTGTACTGTGCGTTTAGCTGACATGAGCCACAGAAGATATGGCCATCACACGGACTGCATTTCACAGGCCACACGGCCAAGTGAAAGCAGCCTAAGGAGCCAGGAGACAACACTGGGTAAGATTTATCAAACTGGTGTAAAGTAGAACTGGCTTAGTTGCCCATAGCAACCAATCAGATTCCACCTTTCATTTTCCAAAGGAGCTGTGAAAAATGAAAGGTGGAATCTGGTTGCTATGGGCAACTAAGCCAGTTCTACTTTACACCAGTTTGATAAATCTCCCCCACTGTTTGTATTTTTGCTCTGCAAGTTAACTCAACTGACTGAAAAACTGTGGACAAATTTGTCATTTGTTTTTTAAACCATCATCCATTAAAATCAATGATACAAGATCCTTGTTGATCTGGGCCAGAATAACAATGTCTGTTTTCCAGTTTCAGACATTACATGTTGAGATTATACAACAAATGGACAAGAACACAAAGCTGGACATGCAGTTTATACGAGTGAGTCTCATTTACAATACATATCCTGTTCTACACATCCGGTACATGTTCCCCTCTGATTCATCTTCTAATGTTGCTAAAGGTACATACAAGACAGTAACAAACTGAATAAAAAATGATGGTGAACTCTTTGGGCAGATGTGTGGTATAAACACAGGGGTAGATTTATAAAACTGTGTTTGTTGCCCATAGCAACCAATCACAGCTCGGCTTTCATTTTTCAAAAGCAGAATACAAAATGAAAGTTGTGCTGTGATTGGTAGAGTTTTTATTTTAGTCAGTTTTATGACTCTTGTCCAAAATGTTCTTAAGACTGCCACATGCTACATTTTAAGGTGTTCTCCACTTGCTATAAAGGTCCCTTGACAAGATCCAGTTCACGATATCTTCTTGGTGGTTCCCCAGAGACCCTCTGTGTAATCTGTGGGCAAACCTGGCAGTAAGAGTTAAACCCCTTAACAATATAAGGCCCCATTCACACGTCCGCATCTATTCCGCAATTCTGCGGAATAGATGCGGACCCATTCATTCTCTATGGGGCCGGACGTGATGCAGAGAGCACACTATGTGCTCTCCGCTTCCGCATTTGCGGAGCCACGACCCCGAACTTTCGGGTTTCGGCCCCGAAACATCCGGCCGCGGCTCCGCAAAAGATAGAGCATGTCCTATTCTTGTCCGCAGCCTGCGGAAAAGAATAGGCATCTTTATGGGGAGTGCCGGCATGGTGTGTTGTGGATCCGCAACACACTACGGACGTGTGAATAGGGCCTATCACGTTGATGTAGGTCATAAGCGTTAAGGGCTTGTATGGAGGGGGCTCACACATGAGTTTGTTCCAAACATGGCGGATGCCGGCTGTATAATACAGCTGACACTGGCCGGCTGTGAACCGGATAGGCAATGGTGCCGATCATGGTCATTTGACCATACAGATGCCACTGTCCCTAGCGACTGCAGCATCTGTAGAGGTTAGAGAAGGGGAGGGGGGCTATCATAGCAGACTCCTGAAAAGTTTTAAAAAAATAAAAAACAAAAAAGTGTTAAAAAGTCAAATCACCCTATTTCGACAACCTCTCTGGTGGCCGGGACCGCATAGGCACGTATGTGCAGCAACTCCCGTCACACGGCCACCTCTGCAGCACAGATACAAAGTGGCCGTAATCCCTGCATATGAGCCGTGTATAATGCAGTGGAAAAATAAATCAAGTCAGCAAAGGAGGCAATATGGACAATCACAATACATTAGTAAGGCCTCATGCACACGGCCGTTGTTTGGTTCCGTGTCCGTTGAGCCGTTTTTCGTGCTTTTCTGCGGACCCATTGGTTTTCAATGGGTCCGTGGAAAACTCGTCAAATGCACTGTTTGTCCTCTGCGTCCGTGATTACTGTCCGCCAAAAAAATATAACCTGTCCTATTCTTGTCCACGAAAAACGGTTCGTGGACCCATTCAAGTCAATGGGACCATGAAAAAATGCGGAGGCGCATCTGACTGTCATCCGCGTCCGTGACCTGCATATATATTCCATTATCCTGGGTAGAGATATTAAAATTACACTTTTTTCCTTCATTTTTTTCTGGTGGACCACGGAAACACAACGGAACCAAAAACAGATCACGGAACAACGGAACCCCATTTTGCGGACCGCTAAAAACAACTGTCGTGTGCATGAGGCCAAAGTGTCTTGTATTAACTTTCTCTACATGACCAATGCCACTTGCTGAAGTGAGACAACCCCTTTATTAAAAACTATACAAATTTGGTGACGCTGTAATTGTACTGACCCACTTATAGGGAATGCAGTAATAAAAAACAAAAAAAAAAAAACATTGCGGAATTTCAGTTTTTCCCATTTTCCAGTACAGGATTAGGTAAATGGTGCCATTTAAAAATACAACTTGTCCCACAAAAAAATAAGCCTTCATATGGCTATGTGAATGAAAATGTAAAGAAATGAAAAAATTTAAAGGCAAAAACAAAAATTGTCCAGGTCCATCCAAATCAATGGGATGTCTGTGTAATGTAGGACAGGACAGGTCCTCCTGAGTGAGAGGCGCTCTCATTATGGCCAAGAGAAGAGGATTCTGAACATGGGATAGAACTTTATTAAAGGGATTCCCTGGGCTTTACAGAAAAACCTGGAGTGGTCTGACCAGGGGGAGGAAAGATAGATTTGTCAGTACTTACCCCTCCATCGAGCTGCCATCTCCAGAGCGCTCAGACCAGCTAAGGGCTCTTGACCAGATGTGTTCCTGAGTCTTCCTGTTCGGCTACTTATCCAGTATATATTGGGACCGGAGCAGTCTGAGTGCAGTTGAGACGACGGCATCTGTGGCCAGACGGAGGGGTAAGTACAGCTTAAATCAACGCTCCAGGTTTTTCTGCAAAGTCTGGAGAATGACCTTAGCTCAGAAATCCTTAATGGGATATATGAAAATGGGTTTTAAAAACTGGACAACCACTTTAAAAGGAAAGATATACTTGCATTATTTGAATTTTTTAAATATACTCCACTTACTCATATTTCTTGATTTCTAACAATTGCGATATAGGGAAAAATCAAATTCCTTGTACTTCCCCGGGTAGTTTCAGGTGTTTATAGCTGTGTAAGGAGATAAGGAGACGGTAGAGGGACAATGACAATATGCTCACGGAGATCAACATCCATGACGTGCTAAGAGTTTGGCAGTTTTACCTCAATTGCTCCTACTTGTAAAGGGATACCTTATGCAACATATTTATATCACTTTATTGCTCATGTTGAACTTGGTTTCATTATTTTATCTTGTGCTATGACGTAGGACAGCCAAAACCGTTATGAAATGGAATATCGCCAGAGAGCAACTACCCTTGATAAGTGCATGACAGAGGCCTGGAAAATGGAGAGACAAAGGGACCGTAACCTGCAAAGTATGAAAGTAAGGATGACATGCAGGCATTTATTCAAACACGACCGTCACTGCAGAATGGGCACTGCTGTCTGTTCACTAATACCTGTATGCTATGGCACTATCATGTAGAAGAAACCTGTTAGCACATTGATGTGGTCATTAATCTGTAGTATCAGCTCTGTGTGGTTATTGGATAGTCACCATTGCTCAGTGGGTACATTGACGTTATGTTTTGTCTTGATAGGTGGTATGTGAGAGTATAAAGAGATTTTTTGCATTCAAGTTGTATGTGCATGCAGGTATACTTGGTGCTATTTCACCCCCACTTTTTCTGGAAAGTTGGTCCACTAAATTTTGGACTGTGGCTGAGGGGATTCCCATTCAATCAGCCACAGTCAGGTTTGGGAGCCGTATGTCAAAAGATAAAGCCTAATTTACAATCACCTGTCCTATTCATACCACATTTCATGACATGGAAGTCACGTAGATGGCCAGTCTACCCTCTACCAAAGGGCCTTCTTCACAGGCCGATAATTGGGAACAGACGTCCATAGGAGCATATACCGAAATAATCCTTAGTTACTATTAATACGAAATAATGTAGTTTAAAATATTTTATTATTAAATATATAGATTACAGATAACAATATGATTTCATTACACAATGATCCAATAATTGAAAATTTATAAAAGGTATATGGATCCGTTAGTATTATTAAAATATCATGATTATGGTATCCTCATATTAATCTCTGCAAAATATCAAGAGCTATAACTCTCCTATAGCTATTATATATGCAAATCAGCTCTAAAGATGATAGCAATATAAGCAAATGTGCAACAGTATAAAGTGCAAAAAAGTGAAAAAATGAAAGTGTCATTGCAGTCATCAACTAAGTACATAGGTGCTAACTGTGACAGAATGAAATGAACAACTGGTGAGCAAAAGCTATACTGTAAAGTATGCTATAAGGAAGTTAATAATACCAAGCAGGTAGAAACATATTCAGTATAATATGGAACTTTGTCCATAGGAACATTGGTTCAGCTGATAATCAACCTGTCTTAACCCCCCTCCCCCACTGATTAGCCGACTTGCTTGTTGGATGATTGGAATTTTTTTCAGCTACAATAATCATTGTTTTTCAGCAGCACATCTCTCTGTGCCAACAGGATATCCTACAGACAAAATGCAAACTACTCAAGGTGCATTTATAGTCACTGATTGAGTAGGCAATTATCGGAAGAAACGTTAATTCCCAGTAATTGCCTGCTCGTCGGTGGAGATGATGAACACCTCTGCTGTATGGGGATGAGTGATGGTTGTTGCTATTGCTCATCTTCATACAGATTCATTGTTTCTGGACAGCAGATCTCTGTTTATCCAGCACGATCTGCTTCCCAGACACAATGATTTAACATGCTGCAGAAACAATGAATTCACCCGACGAACAGGCTGATCGGCGGCACATGGACCAATTATATAGTCCACATAGATGAAAAAAGTATAGAAGGCAGCACTCACCATGACTTGAAAAAATGTTTGATGCTTTATTGGATCGCTCACATGAAACAAGCGTGGGCTGGGCCGGACAACTGCTCACTAGCATGCAATGAAGGTGCCACCCTCACCATCTTGTAAATACTACATGGACCAATTATAATCTAGTGTTTGTCCAAACCATTTTATTTGTCCTGCTTTTTGCCTGGGGACAAAAACAAGAGACGCCACAGAGATGAGATTCGAAACATCTTTTGTCCATGCTTTGTATCGGGTAGAGCAGGGATGCACAACCTTTTCTGGTCCGATGGCCACACTGTCAGCTTAAACCAATCCCATAGACAGCAGTAAAACATAAAGGGTTAAAACCATCTGAGACATTTATGGCATATGGACAAAACATATGTCATAACTAAGTGTCAAATACATGTAGGTAATGGTTCCACTTCCAAAACTTTAACCTAGCTAGAGAATATGGGGTTCTCTTTCCCCTGTTTGCACTTTAGAAAGGAAGAGAACATGCATGCTCTTCTAGAAAAGAGTAGACGAGGTGGAGAGGTGGCTATGCATAATTGTAGTTTGAGTTTCTAGAACAGCCGAGTGTTTCACTATTCCCATTAACTGAACTGAAGACGACCACACGTATGCATGGCCTGGCCACCTCAATATGTCATCTAATCTAAGAGATGGTCACACAGTGAACTATTAATACTTGCACACCCCTCTTATCTCTGACATGTGAGCAGCCACCAGACACAAACCCATGTTCGTCCTTCAGACGGTCAGATGATGAATCACAATGAATCAATCCAGGGGGTAAGAGCTCACTGCCCCAGAGTCCAACGGCATTGTGCATGGCCTTGTGAAACCAAAGAAACCCAAACTTAGAAGTTTCTGATGAACAGTTGTAGAGCTGACCCTGCTCCCAGGAGCAGTTTACACCTCACTATTATAGCTGCAACCATAGACGGTCTACTTGTATTCCTTATATGCTCCTGAACATAGAGGTCCTGTCCTACCCTGTCTGTCAAATAACATGGCCCAGCACATGAGTAGTCACTGGATGTATCACTCTTGCTAATATAAATCTGCATTTCTGAGTTAACATTGTTGTGTATCTGTGTGACAGGATAAATACTTTCCAAATTCAAACACACACTACATGTGTACACTAGTAATCCTGGATTAGGCTTTGCTCCATCACAACCACCTTCAGGAACAAGAGAGTTCAGACCAGGGAAGCATATGATTCATTTGGTATCTGCTGACTCCACCTTACTTCTGTGGACTCCATAGTAGCTGCTGTGCCTGCTTCCCTAATAGTTACCCCCATGGTTATTTGTTCTTCCATCTTTTGCAGGACAAAGTGAACATGTTGCATTCAGACATGCTTTCATTTGTCAGAGACAGCCAGCGAGCAGCAGAGCTGGAGGAGAGGCGGAGATACCGATTTCTGGCAGAACGGCACTGGCTACTGTGCAGCTCCTTAGTGCAATACCACAACCGGGTAAGACGCTTCCCCATCCTCATAGAGCTGCCACAAAAATCCAAGATTGCTGAGTGTCAAGTTTAGAGAACTGCAGTGGGACAGGAATGTGATCTATTAGGCCACCGGCACTCGGATGCGGGTGAACGCACATAAGATCCACACGAATTTCCATGCGGATTTATGTGCTTTTGTGCAGCATATCTGCACCAAAATCTGAAATTTCCAACAGTGTTTTTGGTGTGGATTTGATGCGGTTTTACCGCAGATCTCATCTTTCCATTAAAAAGGGTGAAATCCGCAGCTAGTACCACAAACATAATAGACATGCTGCAGATTTTGAAATCAGCATGGAAGGTCAATTTGTGCACAGAAAAAATCTGCAAAGTGTACCTCTTTGCTGGTACTGTACTACGCTGCCGTTTTTCTGCAAGGGAAATTTGCGCAGAAAAAAATGCACAAATTCTGCAATCTGTGCAGGTGGCTTTATACTTTGAATGCACAAGTGTCAAAAAGCATAGGCTGAGCAAACAGGCCAGGACAAACTGGCTTAGGGCTCATGCACATGATCGTGTTCCTCCCATTCCGTGCATTGGGGACATCAAATTGTGGTCCCCAATGTACGTGCACCGTCCGTATGTCCGGTGCTTATGGATGCAGACCCATTCAATTTGAATGGGTCCGTGATCCGTCCGCATTACAACAAAATCGAACAAGTGAATGGGTTCGCATCCGTGATATGGGCATCGGCCAACAACTCATGCGCATGAGCCCTTAGCATGAGTTCACATCACCCCATGTTATCTTTATTGTTCTATTCAATAAGGGTCCATTCACACGTCCGCAAAATGGGTCCGCATCCGTTCCACAATTTTGTGGAATGGGTGCAGACCCATTCATTTTCAATGGGGCCGCAAAAGATGCGGACAGCACACAGTGTGCTGTCAGCATCCACACTTCTGTTCCGCAGCTCCGCAAAAAAATAGAACATGTCCGCAGACACGGACAAGAAAAGGCATTTCTATTATAGTGCCGGCCGTGTGCAGTCCGCAAAATGCGGAACGCACATGGCCAGTGTCCGTGTTTTGCGGATCAGAAAAACAGTTGCGGACGTGTGAATGGACCCTCAGGCCTCATGCACATGACCGTTGTTTGATTCCGTGTCCGTTGCTCCTTTATTCGTGATTTTCTGCGGACCCATTGGTTTTCAATGGGTCAGTGGAAAACTCGGTAAATGTACCGTTTGTCCTCCGCGCCAGTGGTCCGTGATTCCAGTCCGTCAAAAAAATATAACCAGTCCTATTCTTGTCCGCGAAAAAACGGTTCGCGGACCCATTCAAGTCAATAGGACTGTGAAAAAATGCGGATGGCCATCCGTGTGTCATCCGCGTTCCGCGTCCGCATTTTTTGCGGATCCCTTGGCAGGCATTTGGCAAATTGTCAGCCTGTCTTTTGGTAATATCTTTTGGGTCATGTCCGCTAAAAAAAACGGAAGACACACGGAAACACAACGGAAGCAAAAACGTTCACGGAACAATGGAACCCCGTTTTGCGGACCGCAAAAAAATACTGTCGTGTGCATGAGGCCTTAGGCTGAGTTTAGATACTTTAGTTATTTGATCAGTTATTTCCATCAGTTATTGTGAACCTACTCAGAGATCAGATATAATGGAAAAATCTGCACCTTTTCTGTGTTTTTCTGTTTTAATGATTTTTATTGGATTTTTCAACATATTAATGTACATTGCATAGATGTATTCCAAATGCAATAGCGAGTCAGTCAGTTTATACAGACAAACGATTGCAGTTTCAAAACACAATAAAACCACAATATCAACGAAATGAACAGTGCGCCGTCCTGAAGCCACAGCTTATGCAGTTGAGTTTTTCAGTGTTTTTATGAAGGGTGTGTTGTCCACAGTTGCCATATTTTATCCACCTTGCGTTATGGCATACACAATAGGAGAGTCGTTATTCATAAGTGTATGTGATATTAAATGTCGCCACCACCTCCTTTAAGTCCGGGGGTTTAGGCTCTTTCCAGTGCCGCACCACCACCAATTTCACAATCACTAAAACATGGTCCACTATAGTTCAGGCTGATACAGGAAAAGAGTCTATATCCAAAAAAGGAGAGCCAAACCCGGAGAAGGTTCCACTCTGTAACGCAATACCTCAGATAGTAAAGAGAATACCGCGTTCCAGTAGGGAAGGAGGACGGGGCATGACCACAGGGTGTGGTATAGCATTTCTCTCTGAACACAACGCCCCAGCAATAAGGTTAGGAGTTTAGAAAGATAGCGTGTAGCCTATTGGCCGCATAGTACCAGCGCAAAAGAGTTTTAATTGCTGTCTCATAGTGGGTTGTACACCTAAATGTTCTGGAGGAAAAGAGAGTGGCTTTACTCCAGGTTTCAGCTGTAAACTCCTGACCCATCTCCTTTTTCCAAGTCATGATAGGAGCAGTTTTTACAAATGTTGTGGCCTGCAAAAGGATATCCTATATTGGCCTCAATATTTTAGCCCTAGTAGAGGTGATTTAAAAAAGAGCTATGATATCGGTAATCAAAACACCCCTTGTCTTCTTTTCTGAGTGTGATTGGAGACTGATCAGGAATGAATAGTGCTTCAATCTATGCGCATCTTTCTCAATTATGTGCGTTTCTTGTGCATACAAGACATTAGCTTGATGTGATATCGCCTTTCTCCACAAATATGCTCTTTTCTGTGGACAGGTAAGACCCTTCATACTAAGGCCTCTTTCACACGGGCGTCATGTTTGACGCCCGGATAAGAGGCGGGTGCGTTGCGGGAATATGCGCGATTTTTCCGCGCGGGTGCAAACGTTTGTAATGTGTTTTGCACGCGTGTGTGAAAAATCGCATGTTTGGTACCCAGACCCGAAGCCGGACTTCATCAGTGAAGTCCGGTTTCGGGTAGAGTATTCTACCCGAGACTTTATTATTTTCCCTTATAACATGGTTATAAGGGAAATTAATAGCATTCTTAATAAAGAATGCTTAGTAAAATAAAGATGAAGGGGTTAAAAATAATAAAATTTAACTTACCTTTAGGCCTCTTTCACACTTGTGTTCTGAGGATCCGGCGGGCACTTCCGTCCCGCTGGATCCATCAGAACGCAAGTCGCCTGAAAGCATTAGAAGACTGATCAGGATCCTGATCGGTCTTCTAATGCTTTCAGGTTACTATGGCAGCCAGGACGCTATTAAAGTCCTGGTTGCCATAGTAGGAGCGGGGAGCGGGGGAGCGGTATACTTACAGTCCGTGCGGCTCCCGGGGCGCTCCTGAATGACGTCAGAGCGCCCCATGCCCATGGATCACGTTATCCATGCGATCACGTGATCCATGCGTGTGGGGCGCCCGACGTCACTCTGGAGCGCCCGGAGCCGCACGGATGGTAAGTATACTGCTCCTCACTACATTTACCATGGCAACCAGGACTTTAGCGTTCTGGCTGCCATGGTAACAATTGAGAAAAGCTAAGCGTCGGATCCGGCGATGCGCCAAACGACGTTAGCTAAGGTCGGATCCGGATTAATGCACTTCAATGGGCATTAATTCCGGATCTGGCGTTACGGCATGTCTTCCGGATTTTTGACGGAGACAAATCCGCAGCATGCTGCGCTTTTGTCAACGTCCAAAAACGGTCAAATACTGAACGGAAGACATCCTGATGCATCCTGAACGGATTGCTCTCCATTCAGGATGCATTAGGATAATCCTGATCAGTATCTTTCCGTCCTAGAGCCCCGAGGACGGAACTCTAGGACGGAAAGCAAAACGCAAGTGTGAAAGGCTTTAGCCACTTGATCGCGTAGTTGCGATCTGTCATCTTCTTCATGCTTCAGCTAACACTAGAGGACCTGGATGACGTCACATCACATGGTCCAATCACATGGACCATGTGATTGGACCATGTGATGTGACGTCATCACAGGTCCTTTAGATCTTAGCTGAAGCTGGAAAAGAGAGGACAGATCGCAACTACGCGATCAAGTGGCTAAGGTAAGTTAATTTTTATTATTTTTAACCCCTTCATCTTCATTTTACTACGCATTCTTTATTAAGAATGCTATTATTTTCCCTTATAACCATGTTATAAGGGAAAATAATAAAGATCTGGTCCCGTTGCTAAGCAACCATGTTGGAAAATCGCACTGCATCCACACTTGCTTGTGGATGCTTGCGATTTTCCCGCAGCCCCATTCACTTCTATGGGGACTGCGTTGTGTGAAAAACGCACAATATAGAGCATGCTGCGATTTTCACGCAACGCAGAAGTGATGTGTGGAAATCACCGCTCATGTGCAAAGCCCCATAGAAATGAATGGGTCCGGATTCAGTGCGGGTGCAATGCGTCCTCCTCACGCATTGCACCCGCGCGGAAAACTCGCCCGTGTGAAAGGGGCCTAAGTGGACTGGTGTGTAAATGCAGAACACCTCAGGACGGCAAATATAAAAGCAAATAAACATAAAGAGCAGTATAAACAGTATAGTAAAGAGAATCATCATGTTAGAGAGTCCCAAAACGTGAAAAGAAAGAAGGATACGAAGCACAGCTGTAGGCTGTTCTTAGCAGTGTGGGGGTAGAGGCCTAGTAGTAGTACCAGAAGGAGGGTATACAACTTTCCTCTGCACTCGATGGTCCAAGTAGTGTAGTGTAGATTCAGCCCAACAGATAGGGTGTAGCTGAGTTCCTCCGCCGTTCCACATCCCTCCGAGGCGATTTTCGAGACGGGGCTGACTGCATTGATGCTAGAGTCAAGTTCCATGAGAACAATAACTTCCTGCCCTCTTCCAGTGTTTTAATCGTATATGCAGTGCCATCTTTGGTTATCAAGATCTTCACTGGGTACCCCCAGCGATACAGGATGTTGTTGTGTCTCAATGTGGTAGTAACGGGAGCCAGCATTTTCCTTTGGTGGAGAGTTGTAGCAGAGAGATCGGTATAAAGCTTGACGGTTTGGAAAGGGTCTGGCAGAACTGGCATCTTCTGGGCAGCCGACAGTATGGCCTCTTTAACATGAAAGAAGTGCACTCTAGATAGCGTGTCTCTCTAGGCACGGTTTCTGCCAGATGCGTGAGTCTGGGAACCTGATGAGCCCGATCTATAATCACATCTTGAGCTGACAAATGAGGAAGCAGAGACTGAAACCATTTTTGTATGTAGGAGTTGAGGCCAGATGGGGGACTGTTTCTGGGATTCCCTGTAGCTTAATATTCTTGTGCTGTGAGCGATCCTCCAAGTCAGTAAATTAAGATTTAACCCGCTCCAGCTCATCCGCCATATCATTATGGGCATCAATTATGGTATTATGGGACTCTGCATACTCTCCAATTTTTGGTTCAATATGTATCACTCTAGCCTCCAGGGCTTGTACAGATGCAGATATAGGCGTCAATAGTGTAGTAATGTCCTCATGGAGGGAGGATTTCAAAGCTGGTAGCATACGCTTGAGTGCTTGTTTAGACACTGGAGAGTGGGAGGCAGGTAGTTCTGTTAAGGCATCTACTATATCGCCAGTTGCCACTTTGCCTGGGGAGGAGGTGTCATCTGTGGGCCCTGAGGGCTCCCAGAGTGTCCCATGCACTGTCCCGAA
Source organism: Bufotes viridis (assembly GCA_033119425.1). Lineage (NCBI taxonomy): Eukaryota > Metazoa > Chordata > Amphibia > Anura > Bufonidae > Bufotes > Bufotes viridis. The sequence goes on from CM065596.1 coordinate 111,815,589, forward strand.
CTGTGGAGGTCAGGCATAGATGATAGTGACGCGCCAGGCCCAGTATCATGGCGCGCCTCCTGCTCCAGTTCATGAGCTGTGGGGTCGGCACCTACTGATGATGGGGAGGTAGTTGGTGTGACCCGGCAAGGGGAAGTGCCATCTTTGCTGCTCTCCGGTTCAAAGAACTGCCTCAGGTCAGAGTCCGGCTTGTGCAGCGTCCTGCGAGTTTTCCCCATCTCAGCTGGATGCAGGTAGGCAGAGGGCTAAAGTGCTGCGTCTTTGTGCCCTAATCAAGGGTGTAAGCACTGGGCTGGTGGCTTAAATCGTCACTGGGTGCAGGATCACTGAAATCACGCAGCCTTCTTCCCCCGGTGCCTGGCCATGCCCCCCCGGTTCTGTGTTTTTGACCCGCACCTTGTTTTGGTTCACAATAACTGATGGAAATAACTGATCAAATAACTGAAGTGTGACCTCAGCCTAAAAGGAGCAGAACAACGGAAATAATGGCATGCCTGCAGGACTTTTTTGCCTGGTCCTTTTTTTTTTTTGACAATAGTTTTTATTAAAGTTTTTCAATTGTCCAGTCTTTTTGATGGAATCTGCTTCAGAGGCCTTCAATGCAGATGTGAACAAGCCCTTACCAACACATGCATATATGGTGTTTGTTAACACCAGTTTATTCAAGTTGCACTTATGTGTAAATAAGAATAGGTACAATGGTATTAAAGGAATATTCCAGTTGCAGCAAATAAAGGGTATTTTTTGTTTAGCAAAAGTTCTAAACTCTTCCACTATACTTTCTGCATCTGGTTTTAAGATCTCTGCCGTCATTCAGTAGGAGCCGTTCTTGTTTTCTTCCAGTGGATAAAATTCTGTCCTGGTCATGTGATGGGCACACAAGTGTATGGCTCATAACAAGATAAGTTCTGTTCATCTGAATGGGGTTGTTTTGACAGCAAGCACATGGATTCGGGTGAATAGAACTGATTTTCAGTCGTAGACTGAATCTGCCAAAATCTGCCACGTGTGATGGCTCTGTACTGTATCTCTAATGCACCAAGGACAGATTGTTATATTGTTATCCAGGGGGTGTAAATGAGGAAATTGGCAGCAAGCAGAGATCTTGAAAAATGTGAGAAGTGACCCTTGATGCTCAGCTATGTTCTATTGGAAGCAGCATGTTCCTCCTAGAACAATGCGTCACATGCTTGGGTCCATCATGGAGACTATGCTATCGGTTGACACCCAATCCAATAATAAGTTTACCTTCTGTTTTGTGTTAGGCTCATGGTGTGCTCAACGTACGACTGTCCAGTTGGAAAGAACAGATTGATGCAAGCAGAGCTCAGACAACTCCATCTTCTCAAAATTATACATCTGGACGGCCGACGACTAGCCCAAGAGACTCAATGAATATGGTAAGTCCTATTTTAACAACGGGCATTTATAATTTGCTCTGCTTGGTTATCTCTGAGGATCTAAATATCTGGTCTACTGGTCTACTGCTCTTCATATCCATCTGTTGATGTAAAGCATTGAGTAGGTGACTTCAGGGTCTCTGACCTTTCTTACTCCTCTTTAAACAAAGATAAAACAGTGTAGCATGCAGAATGAAGTACATCATTAGATCATTAGTCAAATGAGTTCTTCAGGTGCCTTTTTTTGTTTTCCTGCTCCTATGACAGAACAAACATATAGGAATCTTCATGGAACTGTGAACAGAGCCTAAACTGGTATCCATCCCAATCAACATTAAGGCTACATTCACACGACCGTGAATGTGTCCGCGTCCGTTCCGCAATTCTGCGGATCGGGTGCGGACCCATTCACTGTCTATGGGGCCGGACGAGGTGCGGAGAGCACACTAGGTGCTCTCTGCTTCCGCATTTGCGGAGTGTGGCCCCGAATTTCCGGTCCGCGGCTCCGCAAAAGATAGAACATGTCCTATTCTTGTCCGCAACCTGCGGACAAGAATGGGCATTTCTATGGGGGGTGCGGCTGGGTGTATTGCGGATCCGCAATTTGCGGATCCGTAATACACTACGGTCGTGTGAATGTAGCCTAAAAGTGACAATTTCATGAATTCATCATTGACAGGACGGAGTAGAAATGTATTAGAGTGAACTCTTTATTGGAGACACCTGCCCTTTCATGATTGGAGTTTTCCTGTGTGGAAATTAAAGATGTGACCCCTGACTGCAGCATAACATCAAGTGAGGGAGTTTTCTATGGGTCAGTTCACCGTCAATCCACATTTGAAAATTTTGAGATTTGGAACAGGGCATGGCTAGGCTAGCAAGGACCAGTATTTCAAAAACTGCCAACCCTAAGAGATTTTCTCAAACATTGTATTAAGAATATACCGAGAATGGTGTGATCGAGGAAAAGTATCTAGCTAAAGGGGATATCGTGGACGTAAACAGCTCATCGATGTAAGGCGTTAGTGGAGGATTTCAAGAGTCGCTCTGACAGGCAGTCTACAGTCAGGCATGTTGCAGCTGAATACAATGCATGTGCTCCAACTACATGTCTGAGTGCATAGCTCATAGTTCCTTAGCACAGATCGGCTATAACATCAGACAACCAATTACGGAAACAGATAGGCGATACTCCAGTGGACAAAATAGCACAAAAACTGGATCACTGAGCAGTGAAAAAACATTGCCTGGTCAGATGAATCCAAATTTCACTTGAACCATGCTGATGGGAGGGTCAGAATTTAGCACAAGCATTTGAATCGTTGAGCCCTTCCTGTTCTGGTTGGTGGAGTAATGGTGTGGAAAATGTTTTCTTGGTCCACCACGAGTCCTTTGATACGTGTGGATGGACATTTGAGCAATTGGACTGATCTATGCATTGTGGCCGACCAAGTTCATGACAGCTGTTCACTCTGTGGCAGAAGGACGCCTTCAGCTGGGTAGTGCACCATGCTACAAGGGCTACAGTCATGAATCGGATTCAGGAACATGGCAGTGAGCTTTCTTTCCTTGCCTGGCCTTCACAGTACCCTGATGTTAATCCTCTAGAGCTGTGATGGCTAACCTCCGGCTCTCCAGCTGTGGTAAAACTATAACCCCCAAGATGCACAATTGCTTGGCTGTTCTCAGAACTCCACAGAAATGAATGGAGCATGCTGGGAGTCGTAGTTTCACCACAGCTGGAGTGCCAGAGGTTAGCCGTCACGGTTCTAGAGCATCTGTGGAACAAGTTAGAATGGACTGTTCAGAGCTTGTCAGTGCTTCCATCTGCTTTGCGGCAACTTTGAGACGCCATCCTGCCTGCATGAGCCAGTATTCCTGCAGAACGATTTCAACACCTAATGGAATCTGTGCCACGATGAATCACTGTGGTTCTTGAGGCAAAAAGAGGTTGATTGCACGACCAGATGGGTGTCTGGAAGAAAATGGGCACTCAGTTGTATGTTTACTTGTGTGCACTTTATCATTATTAAAGGAAAATTGCTCGCAATTACTAATGCGATTTCACCTAGAATGTGGTGCAAATGCATCAAACTTTGGCACAAAATGTTGCATCAAGGTTGCATCAAGACATACCTATGATGCAAATTCTGCAAAAGAATTACCCATTGCACCTTGTTCCATGAGAGGGCATGGCTTACCAAAAATTAACATGGCCTAAGAAACTACATTTTGGCACAACAAATTTTGGCAAAGTAAGCCAGCCACTAAGTAGAAGTAGAAGTACACCAAATTTATCATCCATCATGAGCCATTTAGACCTTTTTTGACTGCATTTTAGATAGGATTAGTAAATCTGCCCCAATATTCCTGAAGCAATGCCTATCTTCATGTATCATTTAGACACCAAGATCTGTGGCAGATGTTTTATCCATGGTAAATCGTCAAGAACAGAATAATGTGAGGGGTCCAGTTCAAGGTACGACAAGAGTTTTGCAAAGGACACCATCTAATGGTGAGTCAAACGCTGTGATTTCTGGCAGCATTGTTCTTGGCCTCATTTGAACATATTTAAGCAGATTTTATTACCTCTCTTACAGCAACCTCAGCCAATGTTCGCTCTCGTTCTAATTCCTTTGGTGAAGTTGCAGTGGCTGCAGTCGCCGCAGCAGCAGCAAATGTTGGAAACAGGAAGGTCCAGGCCATTGTAGACCACAAACCAGGAGGAAACCCTACCATGCTGCAATTTTCAAAAGGCAGTGTGATCACGGTCCTGGTGTCAGAGGCACGGAATGGTTGGCTATATGGAAGACTCGATGCTCTTAACACGTAAGTTAGGTTCAGACAACAATATGCATTGGTCAGTTTCATACCTCAGTATAATGAGTATTTCTATTATAACAGATAGTGGTATTTTATACTTACCTTTACCAATCAGTACAAGGTATAAGTGGTAACTGTAGGTAGTTTTCGACACAGATTTTTTGAAAATGTAAATTGGTGGTCAGGGAATTGGATGTTCAAAGCAATTGTCGGGTTTTCTAAGCAACCGTGCAGTTGAGGAGATACTGCTGCTGGTATTCCCTTGTGATCGGCTGCTGTTGGTGGGCAAGCTAGCACTTAAGGCCTATGGAAGCATTACAGTATGACACGCTGCAGGTTTTCTTCCAAATTTTGCAGACAGAAAAAATGTATGTAGCAAGCAATCTCATCCTTATTTGGTGGAAAAAAAGAATCTGCCTGGAGATTTTATATCCGCAGCATGTGAATTCATTCTGAGGATTTCAGCCTTTGCAAAGTATAGTGTCAGATCTACAGTATAGTTTGCAAAAACTCCGCATTTGACTCAAGCAGAATTTGCTGCGGAATTGTTACGAATTTTGCCATGAATTCCGATGCCTCATGTGGACGTACTTGCTCTTTTTCCAGTTGAAGTCAATCATTCTGGGTCTTCTAGAGTGAGAGCTGTTTTGGTCCTAAGCCCCCTCAAATACTTGAGAATTCCCTATCAAAGGGTTATGTCTGATGCCAAAACTAGTGTCTGGTTTATCAATTTTTCTGACATGCTGCTGCTCCCAGTGATTTAAAAAAATAGGCATAATGGCTAATATCCATTAAAGCTGGCCATACACAACTAGCAGCTCTCAAGTCAGTTGTCCCCTTTACACGGAACAATTGACCAGACAATTGTCAGGAAGGAAGAGTTCCCAAACTCCACCAGGCATAAACCAAAATATTACATGGGAAGAGAGGAATAAGCTGCTGGCAAAATCCCTCTGGCAGTAACTTAAAGGGATTCTGCAGTTATTTTAAACTGATAATCGGCAGGGGTCCGACACCCGGGACTCCCGTCGATCAGCTGTTTGAGAAGGCAGCGGCACTGGCAGTAGCGCCACGGCCTTCTCGCTGTTTACCTCAGGCCCAGTGACGTCACGACTTGTATCACTGGCCTAGGTGGGGCTAAGCTCTGTTCACTCAAATAAAGCCTAGTTCCAATTGTGGAGCTCACGCAATTTTTGGAACCACATTCATATGTTGCGGTATATTAAAGCAGATATTCCTTTAGCAGATATCGCTTTATGCTGCGTTTTGCTATTGATGCCAATGTGGAACTTAATTCATGTACAATTAAGCAGGGTATGTTGTGCTCTTGCGTTCCTTACCAGTATTCTGGTGTACCCGTCTTGTTCTACAGTCGGCCGCTACCAATATAATAACTGATACATACGTGGCTTTATCAATGCAGACTTGTTTAAATTCCTTCTAATGCTCCAGGATCGCTGAGCCTTGCAGTCCGTCCCCGTGCTTGTGCTGGCACTTTTGTGAGAGCATACGTGTTAGAAATGTTGGGACGCCAAGTTCGCTTCACAGTATATATCTTGTACTTTTGGTAGACAATCTTTCTTTTAGATACCGCGGCTTGTCTTTTATAGATCTTTGCCAGACGCGTTTCGAAATTTAAGTAGTTTCTTCCTCAGTGGTCAAAATATAATGTGAGATGAGGGACAGATTACTCTTTATATAGTGCTAATGTGATCGCTAAAACTTGGACCGAACTATAAATTACCACTTGCCTCCTATATACATATTGCGATATGTCTGCCCTTTCTATACCACCATTATATGTTGTTTCCTTATTCCTAAACAGTAATAAAATCTATAGATATATGTATATATTTATGTACTTTATTAATATATTTTTTTTTATATGTATATTTACATCATTGTATATTAAGGTGTATACTGTTTAGAAATAAGGAAACAACATATAATGTGGTATAGAAAGGGCAGACATATCGCAATATGTATATACTGTAGGAGGCAAGCGGTAATTTATAGTCCGGTCCAAGTTTTAGTGATCACATTAGCTCTATATAAAGAGTAATCTGTCCCTCATCTCACATAATATTTTGACCACTGAGGAAGAAACTACTTAAGTTTCGAAACACGTCTGGCAAAGATCTATAAAAGACAAGTTGCGGTATCCAAAAGAATGATTGTCTACCAAAAGTACAAGATAGTACAATTATTATATTGGTAGCGGCCGACTGTAGAACAAGACGGGTACACCTGAATACTGGTAAGGAACGCAAGAGCACAACATACCCTGCTTAATTGTACATGAATTACGTTCCACATTGGCATCAATAGCAAAACGCAGCATAAAGAGATAATAAGATCGAACTCTATGTATCTACACGAAATGATAATATAGACATGCTGTATATGAACATATAACATAGAGGAATATCTGCTTTTATATACCGCTACATATGAACGTGGTTCCAAAAATTTGCGTGAGCAATTGGAACTAAAAGAGGGACCATGACTATAATTAGTTACAAATACTAATATACCACTACAGATATATGTTTTTATTCTAAAATATATATATTAAATATATTGTATAATTGGTGTCTGGATTTCCATATGAATTGTTCGTTAAAACAAATATTATATGAATTACTTGTAAAGAGCCGGTCATTGGTTGAATGGAATAAAATCTTTTAGTTCCCCTCGTAGTTGGGCCCCTTCTAAATTTGGACCCCAAAGCAGCGGCTACCCCTGCTTCCCCTATAGCTACGCCCCTGAAAGCGAAGATTATGCCGCAGTGTGATATAACTAGAGATAGTAAATAGGTTTTCTTTACCGCCACTCTGACATAGTCCTGAAAAGAGTACTAGAAGCAATAGATTATTATTATTTATTATTAAAGCGCCAATCATTCCATAGCGCTGTACATATGAAAAGGGGTATACATACATAATACAGACAATTGCACTAAGCATGAACAAGACGAGTTCCAGACTGGTACAGAAGGAGAGAGGGCCCTGCCCATGAGGGCTTACAATCTACATGGTATGGGGGATGGAGACAGTAGGCGAGGGTGAAGCTGGTCATGGCAGTATGGAGGCAGCAGGTCACTGGTTGTAGGCTTTTCTTAGGGGTGGGTTCTTAGGTTTCTTTTGAAGGATTCCACTGTAGGTGAGAGTCTGATATGTTGGGGTAGCGAGTTCCAGAGGATGGGGGATGCACAGGAGAAATCTTGGAGGTGATTGTGGGAAGATGTGATAAGAGGAGAGGAGAAAAGAGGTATTGTGAGGATCAGCGATTGCATGTGGGGATGTATCGGGAAAGTAGCTCAGAGATGTAGGGAGGGGACAGGTTGTGAACGGCCTTGTATGTATGATGCCTAATTGTCCTCCCCTTTGTCTGGTTTATTGCTTTCCTTAAGAGAAACAAAATAAGATCTTACGGGCATAATACCTTTTAATGGCTAAATAAAATAGAAGCAATGATGTTACATAGCAAGCTTTCGGGACAAGTCAGGTCTCTTCCTCATAATACCAGCTACTATGGCTAAGACCTGAGTTGTCTCGAAAGCTTGCTATGTAACATCATTGCTTTAATTTTTTTTAGCGATTAAAAGGTATTATACCTGTAAGCTCTTATTTAGTTTCTCTTAATGAAAGCAATAAACCAGTTATATACTGGATAACACGGTACCAGACTTTTTTCTTTTTCCCTTTTGTCTTCACAGGACTGGCTGGTTTCCTGAGGCATATGTAAAATCTATGGATACAGATCCCAGGCAAGACATTATTTATAGTTTTTAAGGATGGGTAGTATTTTTATTTAAGTAATTTATTAGAGTGATCTGGATCCTATCACACTGCAGGAACTATGGTTTTGTATTCATGCTATGCACTTATAGAATTACAGTATTGATCTGTCCATGCAGGTCCTCGGGGATGCGTAGTGCACACAGTGCCAGTGATCTCCTGGATGTTTTAGACATGCCACAGCCGGACTACAAGCAGAGTGCCGCAGATCAGAGGCCTATCACCAAAGCTTCCAATCCAGCTCCTCCACCACCTCCTATGAACAACAGCGTTAAAGTAAGAGCACCAGTCTTCACCTGCTTCACAACATGAACTCAAAGCATGTTTGTTATAAACTATGATTAGCATTAGTCCACAAGCCATACTTTGCAATGAAGTGGGACACATACTCTACAGTACAGTACTATATGGATCATGGACCCAAAACTGCATCAAGTAGGAGAGAATGGCCATCTTCCCTGACAATGATTCTCTCAATGTAGAGACAGAGGAATATATTCTAAGAAAAGAAAGTCAACCTAAAATCACCACTATTGGGCTATATGAAGTATTCATAAATTGAAACGTAGCACACAATAATCTCAGCAATTGACTTAAAAATGTCTGGAACTTGTAAGGCCACAGGGCATAGGGGCCCACGTTCTTGTTATTAGTGGGGGTCCTATTGCTAGGCCGGTACTTTGTGGAGCCCCCCTGAAATGGATGGAATGGCTTGTTGGAAATGTGCGCTGCCACTCCATTCATTTCTATGGGAGTGCTGGAGATAGCCAAGTGCTGTACTCTGGCGCTCCCATAGACACTAATGGAGTGGCAGTGTGCCTTTCCAACCAGCCGCTCCATGCGTTTCAGGGGAGCTGCCCAGGGTACAGGGCTCCTTTTATTGTGACCGGTGGGCGTCCCAAGGCTAGGACCCCCACTGATCTGATAGTTATTACCTATCCTGTGGCTATTTAGAAGGCTTTAGTCAGTAGTAGTACATTATACACTGCACAGTATAGAACTGCATGTTTCTACAAATAAAATAGTAATAAATGGTCGATATGCACATATACTGTCAGTAAGTTTCCCCTCCTCTGGTATGTGACCAATCATTTTTTTTCTCCCCACACTTTAAAACCTCAGAGGGCGCATAGACTCAACCTCGTCTCTCTTCCCAGCAGGGTCCCTTTAGCTCCATCCTCACATCCATGACACCTGAGCCACACTTCTGGTGGATACAGGATGACAGCTCTGACTGTTAAACGTATGATCATTGTTGGCACTGCCAACCTTGCATGGTAGATCCCCACACTGTGCTAGAAGGGGGGAGTAGCTGTATGCATATATAGGGGGCCACAGTGTGGGAGAACGTCACTATAGGGTGTGGGGTGAGGTTGTGTGTGCCTGGCAGCTCTTTAGCTTAGTAACTTGTCCTACTGTGTGATTAGGACAGGTTTTGTGTGCACTCATAGGATGGCAGCCATCTTGTTTCCCCTGATGTCTGCTCCCTAGGAAAAACAAGACATTGCAACTAATGAAAAGTATTTGGGAATATATTTATAATAAAGTAATATTTAAGTATTTTCATTTTCTTAATTCCCAGAGAACCCCTTCAATTCCAGATATGCTACATAGAGCTCCCCCAATCACAAGACACATAGTCATGTGACAAATATACAGTTTTCCGTTGTCCCATCAATGCATGCAACCATCCCTCTTGTAAAGTCCATGCCATAGAGCCTGACTAGACAATGTTTTGCAGTGGCTATATTTTTGCACCTAGTTTTCACCATACGTATGCATGTGCTTCTTATGTATATGTCTATCTGTTTTTAACTGTGCTGTTTTTGATCCCAGAAGTCTGGAGGAGGGGGTCGTGGAGAGCTGTTTCCTAGGTAAGTCCACATCAACTGATGGGTCACAATAGTAATGGGAGGTCATAAGTTAATGCATGTTTGTCTTCACCCTATTTCTTCTGAGAACATTAACACAATCCGGTAATAAGAGATTTTAAAGCCATATACTTGGTTTGTGGTATCAGAAGTGGCACATCTACTCCGGAACAGATTTAGCTGAACTTCATTCAGCATTGACGTATTTCATAAGGTTTGCTGGACTCTTTCTTTCCTTCACATGTTCCTTTTCATCGTACTTTCTAGTGTGTTCATTTCAGAAATATTTTAATAGTTTTACATAATGATGCCATGAGGGTTAGGCTTAGGGCTACTTAGTGATGTGACGCTTTCAGCTACTGCAGGGTCTTAAGCAGCCAGAGTGGGGAAGTCTCTTGTAAAAAGGTAGCGGATCTGGTAAAGGTGAAACAGTGATATTTTATGGGATTTAAGACAACAACTTTGTAAGTACAATAAAGTGCGACTATTTTTATCTATACGTGGTGAGTACTATGTATGCATCTTTCCTTAAGGCTGCAGGGCTGGAATAATGGGCAGAAACTAGTATTACAGTACCTGGATTCAGCACTGAAGTACATTGCCGTAACAAGAGAAGTGTGAACACCGCGGGCTAAGAGACAGCACGCAGACTTTGTTAGTTGTGTTGAGCATATACTGACAGACTGCACTTTTGATTGTTTCACCTTTACCACTTGTCTAGTTTGTGCAAATCCGCTACCTTTTTTCTTTTGCTTTCTATACGGAGGACTGGGATAACTCCGGATAGGATCTCGCAGCATACAATATGCATGTGTATTAAGAAATCACCAGTAATAATCTTTGTTTGGGGAAATCTCTTGTCTTTACCTGTCCGACCACTATAAACCATGGGAAGTGAAGCAAGGCTACACCTGTCCTCATGTGTTGCTGTCTTCATTCCAATCCCCTGTTTACAGGTGGATGTGATGTAGTAAATTGTTGTGACTGTATCTCATGATGCGTAGTGATTGCATCTATGTGGTCATCTAACGCTAACTTCTGTCAAGGAGTTTTATGAAGAAAACATATATAACTAAGGTGTAAATGCTATCCAAAATTGTAATATTTACTGTGAAAAAGTTATTATAGAGCCTTCAAGAACTGCAATATCACACCGCGGCCCTCCGACCACAAAAGGCTGTGCACACCTCAGACAAAGGCCTGTCATTTTACTGTATTGTGGTTACAAAACTGAATAAGCAGGTGCTAGGCCTCTTGCACACGGCCGCTGTGTGCCCGTGGCCGTATTGCGGCCCGCATACGACGAGTCCGCAATACACGGGCACCGGCCCGTGTGCACTCCGCATCACGGATGCAGACCCATTAACTTGAATGGGTCCGCAATCACGGAGATGCGGAACGGAAGCACGGATTGGAACCCCACGGAAGCACTACAGAGTACCACAAGAAAATAGAACTTGTTCTATTTTTTTGCTTTGCGGACGGATCACAGACCCATTGAAGTTGAATGGGTCTCAATCTGTCCCGGCCACTGCACGGACGTTGCCCTTGCATTGAGGACCGCAATTTATTGTCACTAACGCACGGAACGGATGCACAACGTTTGTGCCTTATAGATACATTTTTGAGACGTCTGAGTTATTGAATTCTTTGCATTGTCTGGATACGGATAAATGAAAAGTGGCAAACATTTCAGTTGTCAATGTGAATGCCTTACATTTCCAGTTATGGTTTCCCCATAACAAGGCCAATGCTACCTCTCATTTTCCCCCAGAGGAGGTCTAGCCTCTGCGTCCCTATAACAGAGCTGACCACTGTACCCTCACAACAGAGCCAGCCACAGTGCCCTTAAAGAGGTTGTCTGAGCTTTTACTATTGATGACCTATCCTCAGGATAAGTCATCAATATCAGATCGGTGGGGGTCTGACACCTCGCACCCCTGATGATCAGGGGAATGACGAGACGTTCCCCCCCCCCCACTTAACCAACTGACAAGTGTTAATCTAGACAGGCTGGTTCCGTTCACCCCTGACCGTCACAACTTGCTGTTTCCACAATAGGTTCATGCATGAACATCCCTGTTCTTTCACCCTCATAAAGGAACCAGCCATGGTTCCACCATTAAAGAGCCAGCCAAGGTTTGTGGGGTCTTGTAATGACAGGACTGTGCAGGCATTGTAGGACAACCCCATGTAACCTAGGACCATTGGTGTTAGAGGGTATGCTGCCCATACACATTGAATAGCCAACAACTAGCTCTCCCAACTACTCAGTAAATATGTATACTTGGATCTTTTCAGTGAGTATAGTTTGTTTCAGTACCGAAAGGGGTAGAAGCTGCTGCTGAGCACCTTGTATATAAAGGTGCTGGAGAACACATTCACTTAACAATACAATCATCTATCTAACGTGTATGGCCATCTTTAGGGCCCATTCATATGACCATATTTTTCTGTCCATGCGGATAGGATGCAGACCCATTAATTTCAATGGGGCAACAAAAGATGCGGACAGTCTGTTCCATGACCCTGCAAAAAATGTAGAGCATGTCCTATTCTTGTACGTATTTGTGGACAAGAATAGGCATTTCTGTCATGGAGAAGGATGTTCCGTTCCACAAAATACGGAAGGCACAATTGGCCAGTATCCGTGTTTTGCAGATCTGCAGTTTTCAGTCCACTAAAACAGATATGGTCATGTGAATGAGCCCTAATTCTGGTTGTCTGAGGTAGTAGATCCCAGAGTACAGATGCAGCAGACAGGGGAGCACCCAGAAATTTTATCTAGGGGTCCAAAAAGAAAAAAAGTGTGCGTTGCAAAAAATTTGGCCCCACCCATTTTTCAAAGCCTATACTACATATAATAGGCCACTCCCAACAAACACTGTACAGCTGAATTATATTGTTGAGGATGAAGGTAGGAGTCTCACCCTCAGCTTACATAGACACACTGTACTCAATACTTAGGCTGCATTCACACAGGCGAGTTTTCCGCAGGGGTGCAATGCGTGATGTGAACGCATTGCACCCGCACTGAATCCGGACCCATTCATTTCTATGGGGCTGTGCACATGAGCGGTGATTTTCACACATCACTTCTGCGTTGCGTGAAAATCGCAGCATGCTCTATATTCTGCGTTTTTCACGCAACGCAGGCCTCATAGAAGTTAATGGGGCTGCGGGAAAACCGCAAGCATCCGCAAGCAACTACGGATGCAGTGCGATTTTCCTGCATGGTTGCTAAGCGACGGGACCCGATTTTCTTTATTTTCTCTTATAACATGGTTATAAGGGAAAATAATAGCATTCTTAATAAAGAATGCTTTGTAGAATGAGGATTAAGGGGTTAAACATAAAAAACGTTACTTACCTTAGCCACTTGATCACGTAGTTGGCGATCTCTCTTCTCTCTTCAAGCTTTAGCTGTAGTCTAAAGGACTTGTGATGACATCACATCACATGGTCCAATCACATGGTCCGTGATGGACCATGTGATTGGACCATGTGATGTGACATATACCCCCATATACCCCCATAGTGCTCCACTTCCCCATAGTGCCACCAGATGCCCCATAGTGCCACCCACCCCAAAATGGGGCAGTAAAAAAATGCCCCCAGATTCCCCCATAGTGCTCCCCCAAAACGGGATAGCAATAAATGCCTCATAATGCTCCACTCTCCCATGGTGCCCCCAAATAATGCCCCCCCCCCCCAGTAAAAGAATTCCACCAGATTTCCCCATAGTATGCCCCCAAAATGGGCTAGAAATAAATGCGACCAGATGCCCCCATAGTGCCCCCTACCCAAAATGGGCCAGTGAGAAATGCCCCCATAGTGCCCCCCCCCCCAAAAAAAAATGTCACCAGGTGCCCCCTACAATGTGCCAACTATAAAAAAATAGAAAATAAACACTAATACTTACCTTCATGAGGCTAGCAGCAGACCTCTTCCGGGCTGTGTCCCGTGCTGTGTGCTGCTCGGCTCAGGCGGCGCGATTATAATGACATCATCTCGCCGCCTGAGCCGGTCTCTGATAGGCTGCAGGCACTAGTGCCTGCAGCCTATCAGAAGAACAGGGATGGGAGATGCCTCTCCCTCCCCTGCCGCAGTACAGCCATCGGCGATACAGATGAATATGGAGATGAGCGCTTCCACAATGGAAGCGCTCATCTCCTACTGCCTCCTGACCGCCACCCGCAATTAGAACCAGGGCCACGCCGCCTGTGGCGATCGGCGGTGTGGCCCTGGGGGATAACCCCCCGCCCCCGTCGGTGCGCCAGTGAGCACAGATGTCCTAAAGAAGTACCTCATAAGGCTTATGTCGGAAAGTACATACAGGTGCTTTTGTAATAATTTCTACTTTCCAAAATGGAATGAAAATAATGCAGACTGAACATCCCATACTTGTCCTCTGGAAATATTTTAACTCTTTTTCATTTCTACCAGGGGAACAAATCCATTTGCAACGGTTAAGCTTCGCCCTACTGTAACCAATGATCGATCTGCTCCTCTTATTCGGTGAGACAAGATCAAGAGATGGTGAATCATGCCACCCTTTACCGGACTCCAGGGGGTACAGCAATGAACGAACCTCCTTGTAATCAGTCGTGGGCATCTGGATGCTGCTGTCACTGAAATATAGGCCGACTTTCAGTTAGTATTATATTGGTTGGAAACAGATCTTGCACATTCTGTACATTTTGCTCCAGTGATTGTAGACACAGTTTAACATGGATTTCTTGTGAATGATGTCATCTTTTTTACCTCTGTAAAAATATCCATTTTGTGGTGATTGCAGAAATTACATAGATTTGGTGACTTATAAACTTTGTAAATATATATTGGGAAGTGATCATATCAAACAGTGTAAATAAACCAGATTAGAACATGAAAACCTTTGTGCGACTTCTGAATTTTGTGACTATTACCCAGAATTTTATTGCTGCTGCTTTCATACTTGAAATAAGCCCATAATTGCATTCAATAATGTGAGCACATAGGGGGTCACACTTTTCAAAGTATAGTATATGATAAAATATTGTATTACTGCTGCCAGTGGATGTGGTAGAAGACCAGGAGAGAGACGAAGGTGGGACTTTTGTTATACTGCCATCTAGTGAGCAATTAAATTACTGTAGTTTAGTCAACATAAAAAGATATTCTTAAACATTTTTTCTCGATTTACACATATATCACTTGGAGGTCTAGTCACCCTTTTTTAGTGTTCTCGGTAATCCACTTTTTTAGATACCATCATAGTCTAGTCCAGCATATGTTGGGCCTTATAGTCCATCATACAGTCGCATTCACTGAAAACTGGAAACGTTTTTTGTTCATCTTGCGTGACCAAAAAGTCATATATGTATATATAACTAAGGTGTAAATGCTGTCAGACCCCCACCGATCTGATATTGATGACCTATTCTGAGAATAGGTCATCAATAGTAAAAGCCTAGACAACCCCTTCAAGGATTGACCAGCGCGGAAGAAGTCTAGGATTGGCAGTCAGGCACGCTTGACACAGATGAAGGGGTGGTATGCTGGAAAGAGTAACTTTATTCTACTTGAAAGGCTCAATTTACTTGAACATTGTGCAATCCAAACTCAATGCAAGAGGGGTCAGCAACCAGCCAACTCAATGGAAATTTGTATGTTCAGCCTACCTTTCTAACTGCCCTCTAAAGTCCAACTGGCTCACTAACTCAGTGGTGAATTCTGTAGGATGCAATCCAGGTATATTTGCAACTTGCACCCCAACACACAACTGCTCCTCCCGGACTGGCCTTATTCTTGGCTGGAATCAAGGGACCTACCTTGTGCACTCCACAGAGCCCAACCACTTAGGTCACTCCATCAAAATGACAGAGCACCTAAATGATGCTGTGAAGCACTACCCCCCCCCTCCCCCAAACCAACTGACAAGTCTTAATCTAGACAGGCTGGTTCCTTTCACCCCTGACCGTCACAACTTTCTGTTTCCACAATAGGTTCATGCATGAACATCCCTGTTCTTACAACCTTATAAAGGAACCAGCCATGGTTCCACCATTAAAGAGCCAGCCAAGGTTTGTGGGGTCTTGTAATGACAGGACTGTGCAGGCATTGTAGGACAAACCCATGTAACCTAGGACCATTGGTGTTAGAGGGTATGCTGCCCATACACATTGAATAGCCAACAACTAGCTCTCCCAACTACTCAGTAAATATGTATACTTGGATCTTTTCAGTGCATATAGTTTGTTTCAGTACCGAAAGGGGTAGAAGCTGCTGCTGCTGCTGCTATTGCGTTCAATAATGTGAGCAAATAGGGGGGGTCACACTATTCAAAGTATACTATATGTTAAAATATTGTATTACTGCTGCCTGTGGGTATGGTCGAAGACCAGGAGAGAGACAAAGGTGAGACTCTAAATATTTTGCTATCCTGCTATCTAGTGAGCAATTAAATTACTGTAGTTTAGTCAACACAGAAAGATATTTTTAAACATTTTTTCTCAATTTAAACATATATCACTTGGAGGTTTAGTCACTCTTTTCAGTGTTCTAAGTAATCCACCTCATTAGATGCCATTAGGCCCTTTTCACACAAGCGAGTTTTCCGCGCGGGTGCAATGCAATGTGAATTGAATCCAGACCCATTGATTTCAATGGGTCTGTGTACGTGAGCGGTGTTTTTCACACATCAGTTTTGCACTGCGTGAAAATCGCAGCATGTTCTATATTCTGAGATTTTCGCGCAACGCTTGCCCCATAGAAGTGAATGGGCCTGCGTGAAAATTGCATCGTATCTGCAAGCAAGTGCGGATGCGATGCGTTTTTCACGGATGGTTGCTAAGGGTACTTTGACACTTGCGTTGGTGTGGATCCGTCTGTTTATTTGCACAGATGGATCCGCACCTATAATGCAAACGTTTGTATCCGTTCAGAACGGATCCATTTGCATTAGTTTTAAAGAAAAATGACAAAGTCCAAAACGGATCCGTTTTGAATTACATTGAAAGTCAGTGGAGGACAGATCCGTTTTCAAATGCACCATATTGTGTCATTGAAAACGGATCCGTCCCCATTGACTTACATTGTAATTCAAAGCGGATCCGTTAGGCTCCGCCTCTTCAGACGGACACCAAAATGCTGCATGCTGCGTTTTGGTGTCCGTCTCCAAAACAGAATAGAAGCGGAACGGAGCCGAACTGATGCATTCTGAACGGATCCTTATCCATTCAGAATGCATTGGGGCTTAACTGATCCGTTTTGGACCGTTTGTCAGAGCCCTGAAACGGATCTCACAAACGGAATTCAAAACGCTAGTGTGAAAGTACCCTAAGAGATATTGGTTCTAAATATTCAGTTTTTTTATTATGAACGTGCAAGACGCATTAAATTGCATTGCACCCGTGCGATAAAAACTGAACGTGATCGCAAACAAAACTGACTGAACTTGCTTGAGAATTTGCGCAGTTTTCACTGAACGCATCCGTGACCCATCCGGACCTAATCCGCTCACGCTCGTCTTCAAAGGGCCTTAGAGTCCAGTTATTGCATATGTTGGCCCTTATAGTCCATCATACAGTCGCTTTCACTGAAAACTGGAATCGTTTTTTGTTCATCTCGTGTCACCAAAAAGTCACCCCAAAATTGGACCAATACAAACTTCAGTCCACAAAAACAATTTTTATGTTAATACAAAAATAAAAAAGTTAGGACTCTGTGAGATGCTAAGGAAATTTCATCTGCAGCCTGTACTGTACGCTAAATACAGACACCGGTAACATGCAGGGGCAAACTTCTGAGCCTGCTTGCTCTCTCCCTGCATTTAATATATAGTGGTGAGCGGCATAGGCAATATTCGTTTTTGCTTTATTTCGTGAATTTTTTGCATAATCTCCAGTCATTATTTTCACGATTGCGCAAATCGGCACTAATGATGCGCATTTTTTTTGCGCAATATGTGCAACTTCACATTTTATCAGGTCTGAGTAGATATTACTGATAGGTGCACTAAGTATTGTTGTGACATCACAGCACTGTGTCTAACAGAGACACTAATCCCTACAGCTACACTATATCACTATCTAACCTACACTGACTATCTCCCACTAACTATCTGTATTATATATATGCGCTAATATCTAATGTAATTAAATAAGGATCCAGATGAGTCTGCAAAACACAGAGCACAGCAATGACACTGCTGTGTCTCTCTCAGAACTGCAAAAAACAGCAGAAAATGGCTGCTGGGGAGGTTCTTACATAGTAAAGGGGAAGGTAACTTTCCTATTGGTTACTAGGGATGTTTCTAAGCTCTGACAAAGATATTCTCATTGGCCCCGAAGCAAGAAGCAGTAGTACTGATAAAAAAAAACTAGAATATTCGCGATTCTAAATATATAGCACTATATTCTAGATTTTCACGAATTCTCAAAGTGATGATATTTGCGATAAAAATTTGCGATTAGAATATTCACAATCAACACTATTAATATATACGGTACATATCTTGCTTTGTGCTGAAAAACGATACCGTCAACATGTGTAATACTTACTGTCAGTGCTGATCACTGATAACGCTCTCATCTACCTTCCCAGCACTCACTAGCAACACTAAGCCCTCTTTCACATGGGCGTCATGTTTGACGCCCGGATAAGAGGCGGCGTGCGTTGCGGGAAAATGCAGGATTTTTCCGTGCGTGTGCAAACTGCGCGCTTTGCACGCGCGTGAGAAAAATCGTCATGTTTGGTACCCAGACCCGAAGCCGGACTTCATCACTGAAGTCCGGTTTCGGGTTGAGTATTCTGTATACTTTTTTATTTTCCCTTATAACATAGTTATAAAGGAAAATAATAGCATTCTAAATACAGAATGCAAAGTAAAATGGGTGATTGAGGGTTAAAAAAAAATAATTCACTCACGACCTCCAATTGATCGCTTAGCTGCCGGTCTCCTGTTCTGTCTTCAGCTGGGGGGTAAAGGACCTTCCGTGACGTCACTTGGTCACATGGTCCAATCACTTGCTCCCATCACAATGGTGATGGAAGCATGGGATTGGACCATGTGACCCAGTAATGTCACAGAAGGTCCTTACCCCCTCCCCAGCTGAAGACAGAACAGGAGACCGGCAGCTACGCGATCAATCGAAGGTTGTCAGTAAAAAAATTTTGCGACTTTCCCACAGCCCCATTCACTTCTATGGGGCCTGCGTTGCGTGAAAAACGCAGAATATAGAACATGGTGCGATTTTCACGCAACGCAAAAGTGATGCGGGAAAATCACCGCTCATGTACACAGCCCCATTGAAATGATTTGGTCCGGATTCAGTGCGGGTGCAATGCGTTCACCTCACGCATTGCACCCGCGTGGAAATCACGCCCGTGTGAAAGGGGCCTAACTAGCCAACAGGTCATGCCAGGAAGGTGGAGGGGAGCATGTCAGTTGTCAGTGCTGACAATAAGTTTTACATACAGGACAGACAGAATATATCTTATATAGAAGGTTTATATATCTATAAATCAGATTTTGGGAGGTAACAGGCAGGGAGAGAAGAGGCATGTTGAGAGACCTTACATTGTATTGTACACATATTCAGCATAAACACTGAAGATGGAATTTCCTTAGCAACTATAAAAAAGTGATCAAAAAGTCATACACTCCTCAAAATGGTATCACTAAAAACTATAAATTGCCCAGCAAAAAATGAGCCATCATACAGCTCCGTAGAAGTAAATACAAAAAAGGTATTTGGTCACAATATGGCAATTAATTTAGTTTTGAAGTATTAAAACACTATAGAAATACTATGTTGCTATAATTGTACTGACCCAGACAATGGAGGGCACAGATGAGTTTTACCGTATAGAGAACGCCATTAAAACAAAACCCATAAAACTATGGTGGAATTGACTTTTTTTTATTTCACCCCATTTGGAATTTTTTTCCAGCTTCATACTACATGGTATGTAATGTTAAATGGTGCCATTAGAAAGTACAACTTTTCCTGCAAAAATACAAGCCTTCATAGGCTAGGTGGATGGAAAAATAAAAAGGTTATAGCTCTGGGAAGTCAGGAAGTAGAAGACAAAACCACCAAAATGGAAAATAGCCCAGGGTTAAAAAAAAAAAAAAGTTGTTGTTTTTTGTTTAAAAAAAGAGAAATAAAAAATGTAAATCACCCCTTTTCTCCATTTTGCAAATAAATTTTTTTTTATTCATATAGTGCAGTACTGGTGCCTTGCAGCACTGGGGTCCTTTGGTTTGAATCTGACAAAGGACAACATCTGCATGGAGTTTGTGTGTTCTCCAAATATCATATGGAATATGTCAGCGCTATATAAAGCAAAATAAATAAATTATCACTGCGTCCAAAAATTTCAAAACCTAGATAAAAGTATTTATCCTGTCAGTCAAAGATGTAAAAAAAACATTTAAAATGCACAAATTATCATTTTATGGTAGCTTGAGCTTCACCTCTCAAATGAAATTGAATAAAAAGTGATCAAAATGTCATACCTACCCCAAAATAGTATCAATAACAACTACTGTTCTCTTTACAAAAATAGATCCTCCGGCTGCGTAGACGGAAATGAAAAAGTTATCATTGTCAGAATATGGTGATGCAAAGTTTTTTTTAAATTATTAAAACTAACAAAAATTATATAAATTTGGTATTTCTATAATTGTCCTGGCCCACAGAATAAAACTGTGTCACGCAGTGAATGGCGTAAGAAGGAAAGTGATAAAACAATTACACCCCATTAATTTAATAAATTCCACCTTCCCAATGCATCATATAGAATATTAAATGGTGGCATTACAAAGTCCAGCTTTGACCTACAGGATAAATACTTTTATGTAGTTCTGACATTTTTGGATGCAATGATTATTTATTTTGCTCACTTGTATAGCACTGACATATTCCACAGCGCTTTACAGATATTAGCATCACATTGTCTCCAATGGGGCTCACAATCTAAGAGCAAAACCAGTCCTCGTATATCTATGGGAACAGGAAGGAAAAATGAAAAAGTAACGGCTTTTGGAAGGCAGGAAAATTAAAATTCAAAAATGCAAAATGGCAGCAGCATGAAGTTAAAAACTTGCAAGCACAGTGCAATTTCAGCCCATAAAAACTGGAGTAATTGTTACACAAATGCGTTCTTCATAAAGATGCTACAGATTTATCAATTTTGCTGCAAATTGCTGCCTTTAAACAGTGCGAAGACCTAGAGTCTGGAGATAAATAGACTGCACAGTGTAGTGAAAGAGAACCTGAGACAGAGTCTACAGGAGGAGGGGGAGAGAGATCACGCAGGCAGGCCGTGTAGAGAGAGTGAGGAGAGGTATCATAACATAATTGCATAGGAGCCCAGGCTGCTGTCATTCTACTCCAGCCTCAATGCATTACTTTACATTTATCAATATTAAAGGGGTTTTCCCATCTCAGACAATGGGGGCATATCGCTAGGATATGCCCCCATTGTCTGATAGGTGCGGGTCCCAGCGGTAGGACCCGCACCTATATTAAGAACGGAGCGGGGAGAGCTGTGGCTGGAGGACCCCAAACTTCCCGGGGTCCATCCACCACCAAGCGCGGCTCCCATAGAAGTGAATGGGAGCGTACCGTGCATGCGCGACCCATGCTCCCATTCATTTCTACGGGGCTGACGGAAATAGTCGAGCCAGCGCTCGGCTATATTTGCCGACCCCATAGAAAATGAATGGAGGGCGGCTGCACATGCGCAGTGCACCCTCCTTCACTTTCGGGGCTTCATTCTTCATATAGGTGCAGGTCCCAGCGGTGGTCCTCCAGCCACAGCTTTCCCCGCTCTGTTCTCGATATAGGTGCAGCTCCCAGCGGTGGGACCCGCACCTATCAGACAATGGGGGCATATCCTAGCGATATGCCCCCATTGTCTGTGATGGGAATACCCCTTTAGGTTTCATCTTCTATTTATTAGTCACCAAAACCGACGGTTTATTTTGTAATTGTATTAAGATTATTAATAAAGATGAAAAATAATTGGCCCTTATAAAGAACCTTGTGTTACTAAGTGTATACTAGTTACTGTTCACCCATATTGTTCCCATGTGTATATGTTGTCCCCTCACCCCTGGGATCTGTAGCTCCAGGACAAGGTTGTTGTGTAGCATTGTATAATGTGAAGCATACTATGCAGAGTTTACAGCATCAGTTAGAAGAGCTGTCATAAAGCTAAGACATAGTTCAGACCACTGGATAGTATACAGGAGATCTTGGCTATGCATGGGTTTCTCTGGTATCAGGCTTTAAACCTGCAAGTGTCTGTGGGCAGGGGACATTTGACGACCAGGTCCTTAGTTTATGAAGAAGAAGGAATTTGCAAAGCATGCACGATTGGTCTTGGCGATTAAAGGAAGCAATGCTTTGTAAATGATTGCTATCACTGTGCACCTTTGCCCTCTGTTATGTATTGGCATTTTATGAGAGACGTCATACTTCTCCATGCGTCACTGATACAGAGAGGTTAGGGGTGGGATTTTCAACATGCTGAGATGACCCTGCGACCTTATTGCACTGCCTCAGGGTTTTGGGTGATAAAAAGGCAGGGGATGAAAGGGAGCACAGGCCCCCCTACATCCCCCGGTCACTGCCTGTGTGCTCCTATTGTTCATGCCCTACAGATGCCCAATTGTTCTAGCCGAGCAGTGCCAGCCAATCAGTGGTATGCAAACCCGTCCCTTCACTTCGCTTATACCAGATAACATCTAGTCCTTGCTCTAATTAGACTTCTTTATTCCTTTATGCTGTCTTAATTTCTTACCATCCTAACTGGTCATTAGTATTAATTTATAAATTGCACTGTGTCCCATATCCATCCTAGTGTTGATAATTGCATTGTAATGACAGTTTAGTTTCTTATCTCTCTGAGACTGGGTGCATATCTCAGACCGTTTCCTTCTACTTTTTTCCATAAAGCGCAAGGTTTTATTCTATATTTTCTCTTTTATGCATCATATAGTTTATAGGAAAGATTACTATTATCCCTATAGCAGATACATTAATGCCACAATTCTCCAAATGTTACTTTTAGGGGCTGTCAACATGGCAGGTTTTACCGAAGAATTTTGGTGCTGACTGCTGTGCCGAAATTCCCCCCAAAACCCGCCAGCGACCGTGTCCTTTCCGCCTCCCATACATTTCAATGGAAGTTAGCAATTATGCAGGGCTGTGGTGTATACCCACGGCTGATTCGAGAAGGGACATGTCCGTTCTTGGCATGGCCGCTTCTTTAACCCATCACTCTGAAATCCTCAGCGTTGCCTCCCGCTGGAATAAATGGGAGGCAGAAAGGACACGGGCAGGTTTTCCGCTAAATTTCGAAACGCCAAGATGATGCTGTAAAATCCGCTGTGTGAACAGGCCCTCGGGGTGGTTGCACATGATGCAGATTACACACGTTTATTTCTGCGTGGATTTCATGCGAGACAAAATGCAGCGTAAGGCCGCCTGCACACGTTACAGAATATGTGTAGTTTTTTCTATGCCGATTCCAGTGCAGGCAGATCGGCTTCAAAAAACCTCGTCCAAAAGATTCTGTGTGGCCATACTCTAATACAGTACCAGCAAAGTGAATGGGATTTGACAAATCTCATGTACACTTTGCTTTTTGCAGAAATTGACCTGCTGTGTTGATTTTAAAATCTGCAGCATGTCAACTGTTTGTGCGATTCCGTGCCTTCTGTAGAGTGATTTTCCCCATAAATGTCAATGGAGGTGTTAACATAAACAGAAAATCCACAATAAAAAAACTCAAAAAATGTACCAAAATCGTGATAAATAGTACGGATTTATGTGTGTTTTTTTGTGCGTTTTTTTGTGCAGATTTCAGGCAGAATTTCTGCACATAAATCTTCACCGTGTGAAGGTACCCTAAAAAGGGGGTTCACCCTCACAAACATGGAATGTTGGCTTCCCCATTGATCCTTAGTATGCCTTTACAGTAGTAATGGGCCCCTTATACCTTAGTTCCTATGTTGTCTATTGACAATGCTGAGAGACCCTCAGTAATCAGATATTGACGGCATATCCAATTTATATGACATTATGGTCTATAGTGGATAAAACCCTTAAAGGGCTTTTGCCATCACATACAATAGGGACATATCGCTAGGATATGCCCCCATCGTCTGATAGGTGCAGGTCCAACCTCTGGGACCCGCACCTACAACGAGAACGGAGCGGGGGAATTAATGCCCGCACCTATCAGACAATGGGGGCATATCCTAGCGATATCCCCCCAGTGTTTGTGATGGGAATACCCCTTTAAAGAGAACTGTCCAGCAGGAAAAACTATATTTTCAGCAAAGTGATATAATTAGCTACAGAATATGCAGTTTACATGGTCAGATATTCTATACAGTGATTCCATAGAAATTACATTTGTACAAAGGCACAGTCCCAAGGTCCATGATGCAAAATAACCCCCTCTCTACTTTCAACTATGATTTATTATGTTCTCCTCTTGGTGCCATCAGACACCAGTAAAACTGCAGCCTCTGCACACACCCCTCCACCATAGCTATGTGTATGTACACATCTTATTTATAGGATCAATCTGTGGATGGACTTGTTTAACCGAATTTCCTCTAATTCAGAAATCCCATTGGCATGATGAGTGCATTTCAAAGTTTATGCCATTTTTTTCTGAAGTTAAAGGGGCATTCCCATCTCAGACATTGCAGGCATTTCACTAGAATATGCACTTAATGTCATATAGGTGTGGGTCCCACATCTGGTATCCACTCCTATCTCCAGAACGGAGTGAAGGAGAGTGCACCACGCAAGCACGGCCAAACTCCATTCACCACTATGGGAGTTCTAAAAAAAGCCTAGCTTATTTCCAGCAGTCCCATAGTGGGAATGGAAAGTGACTGTGCATGCGCAGTGCACTCTCCATTCACTGCTATGGGACTTCCGAAAATAGCCCAGCATGCTCGCTCTGCTATTTCCGGCGTTCCCATTAGCAGTGATTGGGGAGGTGGCCATGTATGCATGGTTTGCTCTTTTTTACTTCGGGGAGTCCATTCTTGAGATAGTAGCAGGTCCTAAGGATATGCCATCAATGTCTGAGATGGGTGTTACCCTTTAAGTATTTTTTACTCCTTAACAACCCCTTCAAGAAAATAAGTTGTGTTTTTTATACCCACATATCACAGGTTCTTTATAGTTTGTCAAGCTATGGAAGGCCAAATCTCAAGAAAGTGTAGTAACAGATACCAAAAGGGGTTTATAAGGCCACATATTGACACATGGCATTGAGGGATATAATTAAAGAGGCTCTCTTGGATTTACATATTGATGACCTATCCTCAGGATAGCGACTTGAATGAGGTTGAGCTATGCCTAGGCCATGTGACCAATGAACATGGCCTAGGAAGAGGTCTAAGAACTCACGGTGCGCTAAAGCCTCTTCCTGCAGCTGATTGTGGGGGTTCAACTTCAGGTACTTCCATCAGTACAGAATATTTACATGTCCCTTATAATTACACAGTAACATTAGGTAACCCAAATCAAGTGCCAAACCTTGTACAGAAGAGACCTCCTCTACTGTCAGGTTCAGAAAAGGGTTGTCCGAATTGGATCTTCTGAGCCAGTTATTATGTAAGGTCTTGGACCCACAGGAAGATCATCAAAGTTCTCTGCGGGGCCTTCTAACGTTTTTTTTAGTGTACTTGTACTCTGTCTCAGGAAATTTTTGGTATTATGTTATTATATTCATTTTGTACTTTTTGTATATAGGCCTTTTTTTATTTTTGTTTTTTATTAACACATGAGCTATCAACGAACATGTATTCAAAGCCTGTGTAGAAATTGCTGTAACATTCATTGCCAGTCCTGCTTTAGTCCCTAATTATAGCACAGCAGTAATTAGTTAATTAGTTCTGTCTAGTGTAGAACAATGGTGAGCCTACACCACTGACACTGTAGGGATTACATAAAAAATGGTAATTAGCCATAAAACCTCTAAAGGTCAGAGGGCACAAGAGATCTAACAGATCTGAGAGAGTATGATGGACCATTAACCATTATCCATCTTGCTACAAATACACTACACTGGCAAATTTCATGACATGATGCTTTCCACTGAGCTTTGCATCCTATCATGGAATGCATCACTTACAATGGACTAAGGAATACATGGTCGTAGCTAAGCTGAAACTGCAAATTCCTTACCAGTCAAAATGTAGTTGCCAAAAAAAGAGATCTGTAAAGAGATAACATTTCAAA
The DNA here is from genome assembly GCA_033119425.1 of Bufotes viridis. Lineage (NCBI taxonomy): Eukaryota > Metazoa > Chordata > Amphibia > Anura > Bufonidae > Bufotes > Bufotes viridis. The sequence goes on from CM065596.1 coordinate 111,841,745, forward strand.
TCTCAGTCCTCACCATAGGTTTGGACCACAGAAAGGTACTGAGTGCCTTACCTTCATTACCAGGACCTTTTTTCTATACTAGTTGATATACGAGCATTTAAAATTAATAAATATTAAAAACTATGCACCCTTTATAGTTCTTTGAAAGGCTAGCGACTTCTAAATATATCTTAAGGGCTTACCGATTGCACCCCAAGATGGCTGACAACTAGAGTTGAGCGAACACCTGGATGTTCGGGTTCGAGAAGTTCGGCCGAACTTCCCGAAAATATTCGGGTTCGGGATCCGAACCCGACCCGAACTTCATCCCGAACCCGAACCCCATTGAAGTCAATGGGGACCCGAACTTTTGGGCACTAAAAAGGCTGTAAAATAGTCCAGGAAAGGGCTAGAGGGCTGCAAAAGGCAGCAAAATGTAGGTAAATGCCTTGCAAACAAATGTGGATAGGAAATGAATTAAAATAAAATAAAATAAATAAAAATTAACCAATATCAATTGGAGAGAGGTCCCACAGCAAGGAATCATGCAACATTTCACCCACCACTGGAGAAGGCCACTTTCAGTTATTTAGGCCCCAGCACCCAGACAAAGGAGAGAGGTCACACAGCAAGGAATAAGGCGTCATATCACCCACCACTGGAGAAGGCCACTTTGAGTTATTTAGGCCCCAGCACCCAAACAGAGGAGAGAGGTCCCACAGCAAGGAATAAGGCGTCATATCACCCACCACTGGATAAGGCCACTTTCAGTTATTTAGGCCCCAGCACCCAGACAGAGGAGAGAGGTCCCACAGCAAGGAATAAGGCGTCATATCACCCACCACTGGAGAAGGCCACTTTCAGTTATTTAGGCCCCAGCACCCAGACAGAGTAGAGAGGTCCCACAGCAAGGAATAAGGCGTCATATCACCCACCACTGGAGAAGGTCACTTTCAGTTATTTAGGCCCCAGCACCCAGACAGAGGAGAGAGGTCCCACAGCAAGAAATAAGGCGTCATATCACCCACCACTGGAGAAGGCCACGTTCAGTTATTTAGGCCCCGGCGCCCAGATTGAGGAGAGGTTCATTCAACTTTGGGTTGCACCGCAAGATCATGGTAAAGGTAAAAAAATGAGGATTCAATAAAGAAGTGCCCCGGAGTACAAGAATACATGGTTGAGGGGGAGGCAGTTATAAATGTCTATTCTGCACAAGGGAGGGACAGGTCCTGTGGGATCCATGCCTGGTTCATTTTTATGAACGTCAGCTTGTCCACGTTGGCTGCGTTTGTCAGTAATGACGCCCCCTGCGGTGCTGAATACACGTTCAGACAAAACGCTGGCCACCGGGCAGGCTAGCACCTCCAAGGGATAAGATGCTAACTCTGGCCACGTGGACAATTTGGAGACCCAGAAGTTAAATGGGGCCGAACCATCAGTCAGTACGTGGAGGGGTGTGCAGATGTACTGTTCAACCATGTTAGTGAAATGCTGCCTCCTGCTAACACGTTCCGTATCAGGTGGTGGTGCAGTTAGCTGTGACGTGGAGACAAAACTTTTCCACATTTCTGCCATGCTAACCCTGCCCTCAGAGGAGCTGGCCGTGACACAGCTGCGTTGGCGACCTCTTGCTCCTCCTTTGCCTTCGCCTTGGGCTTCCACCTGTTCCCCTGTGACATTTGGGAATGATCTCAGGAGCGCGTCTACCAGCGTGCGCTTGTACTCGCGCATCTTCCTATCACGCGGCAGTGCAGGAAGTAAGGTGGGCACATTGTCTTTGTACCGGGGATCCAGCAGGGTGGCAACCCAGTAGTCCGCACACATTAAAATGTGGGCAACTCTGCTGTCGTTGCGCAGGCACTGCAGCATGTAGTCGCTCATGTGTGCCAGGCTCCCCAGAGGTAAGGACAAGCTGTCCTCTGTGGGAGGCGAATCGTCATCGTCCTCTGTATCCCCCCAGCCACGCACCAGTGATGGGCCTGAGCTGTGTCGGGTGCCACCCCACTGTGAACCTGCTTCATCCTCATCCTCTTCCACCTCCTCCTCATCCTCCTCATCCTCCAGTAGTGGGCCTTGGCTGGCCACATTTGTACCTGGCCTCTGCTGTTGCAAAAAACCTCCCTCTGAGGCACTTCTAACAGACTTGCCTGAAAGTGCTAGAAATGACCCCTCGTCCACCTCCTCCTCCTCCTGGGCCACCTCCTCTTCCATCATCGCTCTAAGCATTTTCTCAAGGAGACATAGAAGTGGTATTGTAATGCTGATAACGGTGTCATCGCCACTGGCCATGTTGGTGGAGTACTCGAAACAGTGCAACAGGGCACACAGGTCTCGCATGGAGGCCCAATCATTGGTGGTGAAGTTGTGCTGTTCCGCAGTGCGACTGACCTGTGCGTGCTGCAGCTGAAACTCCGCTATGGCCTGCTGCTGCTCGCACAGTCTCTCCAGCATGTGCAAGGTGGAGTTCCACCTGGTGGGCACGTCGCATATGAGGCGGTGAACAGGAAGGCCGAAGTTCCGCTGTAGCGCAGACAGGCGAGCAGCGGCAGGATGTGAACACCGGAAGCGAGCACAGACGGCCCGCACTTTATGCAGCAGCTCTGACATGTCGGGGTAGTTGTAAATAAACTTCTGCACCACCAAATTCAGCACATGCGCCAGGCAAGGGATGTGCGTCAAACCGGCTAGTCCCAGAGCTGCAACAGGATTTCGCCTATTATCGCACACCACCAGGCCGGGTTTGAGGCCCACCGGCAGAAACCACTCGTCGGTCTGTTGTTCAATACCCCGCCACAACTCCTCTGCGGTGTGGGGCCTGTCCCCCAAACATATGAGTTTCAGAATGGCCTGCTGACGTTTACCCCGGGCTGTGCTGAAATTGGTGGTGAAGGTGTGTGGCTGACTAGATGAGCTGGTGGAAGCAGAGGAGGAGGAAGCCGAGTAGGAGGAGGAGGCTACAGGAGGCAAAGAATGATGCCCTGCGATCCTTGGCGGCGGAAGGACGTGTGCCAAGGAACTCTCCGCCTGGGGCCCAGCCGCCACTACATTTACCCAGTGGGCAGTTAGGGAGATATAGTGTCCCTGACCGTGCTTACTGGTCCACGTATCTGAGGTTAGGTGGACCTTGCCACAGATGGTGTTGCGCAGTGCACACTTGATTTTATCGGATACTTGGTTGTGCAGGGTAGGCACGGCTGTCTTGGAGAAGTAGTGGCGGCTGGGAACAACATACTGTGGGACAGCCATGGCCATCAGCTGTTTGAAGCTGTCTGTGTCCACCAGCCTGAACGACAGCATTTCAAAGGCCAGTAGTTTAGAAATGCTGGCATTCAGGCCCAGGGCTCGAGGGTGGCTAGGTGGGAATTTACACTTTCTCTCCAGGGTTTGTGAGATGGAGAGCTGAACGCTGCCGTGTGAGATGCTTGGTGACGCAGGTGGTGGTGTCGGTGGCACATCCTTTGTTTGGTGGGCGGCAGGTGCCAACATTCCTCCCGAGGCGGAGGAAGAGGCCGAGGCAGCAGCAGAAGAGGGAGCAGGGGGAGCCTGAGTGAGTTCCTTGTTTTTAAGGTGTTTACTCCACTGCAGTTCATGCTTTGCATGTAGATGCCTGGTCATGCAGGTTGTGCTAAGGTTCAGAATGTTAATGCCTCGCTTCAGGCTCTGATGGAACAGCGTGCAAACCATTTGGGTCTTGACGTCAGCACATTGTTTAAAGAAGTGCCATGCCAGGGAACTCCTTGAAGCTGCCTTTGGGGTGCTCGGTACCTGGTGGCGGTGGCCAGTAGCAGGCGAACTCTCTCGGCGGCGGCTGTTCTGCTTTTGCCCCCTGCTCCCTCTTTTGCTATGCTGTTGGCTCGGTCTCACCATTGCCTCTTCCTCTGAACTATGAAAGTCAGTGGCACGACCTTCATTCCATGTGGGGTCTAGGACCTCATCGTCCCCTGCATCGTCTTTCACACAGTCTTCCTCCCTGACCTCCTGTTCGGTCTGCACACTGCAAAAAGACGCAGCAGTTGGCACCTGTGTTTCGTCATCAGCAGAGACGTGCGGACTCCGATGAGGTGGTATTCCCATGTCCTCATCATCAGGAAACATAAGTGGTTGTGCATCAGTGCATTCTATGTCTTCCACCACTGGGGAAGGCCTAGGTGGATTCCCTTGGGAAACCCTGCCAGCAGAGTCTTCAAACAGCATAAGAGACTGCTGCATAACTTGAGGCTCAGACAGTTTCCCTGATATGCATGGGGGTGATGTGACAGACTGATGGGCTTGGTTTTAAGGCGCCACCTGTGCGCTTTCTGCAGAAGACTGGGTGGGAGATAATGTTGTGAAGGTGCTGGATCCACTGTCGGCCACCCAATTGACTAGCGCCTGTACCTGCTCAGGCCTTACCATCCTTAGAACGGCATTGGGCCCCTGGCCTACTGGAACCTGAGGTAGTTGGTTCACTAGGACGTGTGGCTGTGGCAGAATGGCCACGTCCTCTCCCAGCACCAGAGGGTCCACTAACACCACTACAACCGCGTCCGCGTCCCTTACTAGATGTTTTCCTCATTGTTATCGTTCACCAAGCACCACAATAAGAACAAAAATATTTGGCCCAATGTATTGATTTCAAATTCAGGCTTTTTTTTACAGGCACCTAACACTATCTGCCTATTTATTTATGTACCGTATTACACTAATCCAGGCACAGCAGTAACCACTGATTTAGGGGAATATCAATTGTAGTACTAGTGTTTAGGCCCTGGATGAAAGATATCCTTTTATGGACAGATTTACACTTGGAGATGCACAGTAGCGTGTGAAAAAATATGTAGGATTCTGCCTTCAGCAATTGTATTTTAACACTTTGTGTAATATACCCTTTAATGGACAGAAATTCAATGGGAGATACACGGTAGCGTGTGAAGTTATTGAGGATGACCCTCTCACCACTTGTATATACAGCTTAAGTGTAAGATACCCTTTTACGGACATATTAACACTTGGCCTGCAACAGCTGTAACACCAGATTCAGGGTATTGCTATATTGGCAAGTGAATTTCACCCCAGAACAAAATCTATCCTTTGACAGATACTATTAAACTTGTCCAGTCACAGCTGGAACACCAGATTTACTGTATTTCTATTTTGGCAACTGAATTTCACCCCAGAAAAAAATATACCCTTTTACGGACAGATTTAAACTAGGCCTGCAACAGCTGGAACACCAGATTCAGGGTATTTCTATTTTTACTACTGACTTTCACCCCAGAAAATAACATACCCTTTTACGGACAGATTTACTGGAACAACAATTTTACTGTATTTCTATTTTTGCAACTGAATTTCACCGCAGAAAATAATATATCCTTTGCCGGACACTATTAAACTTGGCCAGCCACAGCTGAAACCACTGATTTATGGTATTGCTATTTTGGCAATTGAATTTCACCCCAGATCAAAATATATCCTATGCCGGACACTATTAAACTTGGCCAGCCACTGCTGGGACACCAGATTTACGGTATTGCTATTTTGGCAATTGAATTTCACCCCAGAACAAAATATATCCTATGACGGACACTGTTAAACTTGGCCAGCCACTGCTGGGACGCCAGATTTACGGTATTGCTATTTTGGCAATTGAATTTCACCCCAGAACAAAATATATCCTTTGCCGTACACTATTAAACTTGGGCAGTCACAGCTGAAACCGTTGATTTATGGTATTGCTATTTTGCCAATTGAATTTCACCCAAGAACAAAATATATCCATTGCCGGACACTATTAAACTTGGCCAGCCACAGCTGAAACCACTGATTTATGGTATTGCTATTTTGCCAATTGGATTTCACCCCAGAACAAAATATATGTTTTGCCAGACACTATTATACTTTGCCAGCCACTGCTGGGACACCAGATTTAGGGGATTGCTATTTTGGCAATTGAATTTCACCACAGAAAATAATCTATCCTTTGCCAGACAGCAGACAGTATTACACTTGGCTAGCCACAGCTGGAACACCAGATTTAGGGGATTGCTATTTTGGCAATTGAACTTAACCCCCACCACAAGTCACAAAATGGCCGCCGATCAACCCAGAAAAAAGTGACTGAAAAATGCTCTGTGCAGCCTAAAAACCAGTGAGCAATTAACTAGCAGAAGTTGAATCATTCACAGCTGTAGATCGATCACTTCATTAGGTGCTTTTGCTGACTTTTCCCTGCCTAATCTCGCCCTCACAGAAGCTGCGTCCTCTCCCTACACTAATCAGAGCAGAGTGACGTGCGGCGCTACGTGACTCCAGCTTAAATAGAGGCTGGGTCACATGCTGCACTTGGCCAATCACAGCCATGCCATTAGTAGGCATGGCTGTGATGGCTTCTTAGGGCAAGAAGTAAAACGCTAGCTGATTAGCTGCTGTGCAGCCCTTCAGAAAGCGGGAAGAAATCGCTGAACAACAGAACCCGAACTTTTTTGAAAATGTTCGGGTCCAGGTCCGTGTCCCGAACACCCCAAAATTCGGTACGAACCCGAACTATGCTCGAACTGTTCGCTCAACACTACTGACAACATTTGCTAGAACCTTCGCTGTGGGTCTAAAGGAGGCCCTTACCTAAGTGTCATTTGTAGGGAGCACCAACCTCTTGTATATGCCCTGATGCATCCAGGGTTGTCCAGAATCAACTTGACCAGATCAATTGCAAGCGATAACCTGCACGCAAACAACACTTTCAAATGCCCAGAGAGCAGTCCTGTTATCAGAGTTCACACAGCCCACACACTGGCTTATTACCACCTCTTACAGAGTATGACTTTAACGTTAAAGGGAGCTTGTATCCTGCTACAGCGCTTGTACCTAACACTCTAAAAATGCCCCTGTTGGCTGTTTTCGGAAGTCCCAAGGCACTTAATAGATAGACTGCTGCACATGCACGGTGTGCTCTTGATTCAATGTATGACCCTACTCTTAAGATATGAGCTGGTCCTAGAGGTGGGACCCACATTTATCAGACATCCATACACCATAAATGTCCCAAATTGGACAACCCATTTAAATCCTCAGTTTGACTATGAAGGAGACTAAGAACCAAGGCAGAATGGACATGCTCACTGTGAGCACACTGTGTCTAGTCGCCACTGCAGTTGTGGGGGTAAAGTGTTTCAGATGCAATTCACAACAAGCAAATTTTCCTCCTGATTTGTTGGCCATTTGGATGCACTGGTAAATTAATTTACCAGGTTTGGTAAATTTATGAGAATCGAGTCTCCCACTGTAGTCTATGGATCAGCAATCAACAAATGAAGCGTAATAATCAAATTGATTTTGTCACCTCTAATTATGACTGTGACGCAAATCTAGTGTTTTTTTTTAATGGGTTTACAGGGTTTCTGAAAGACTGTGTTTTTAATGTTTCGAGGTATATCTGAATGGTCCAAATAACTGACAACAAGGAAAGATATAGAAAATGGTGATGAACTGGAACACAAAGTACTTTCAAAAGTTGCAGATTTTTTTCATTATGCAGTGTGTGTGTGGGTTTCCTATCCTGAAATGTATTTTTTAGATTAAAGCGGTTGTCTGAGCTACAGGTCATCAGATCATCAAGGGTCCAACTCCCAGCCCCACTACTGCCAATCAGCTGTTTGAAGGAACCTAGGTGCTTGAGCGCTTCCTCCTCTTCAATGTTTACCTGCCCACTGTCTACTTTGTTATGGTAGAGCAGGTCGATTAAAGTATTTGGTACCTGAGGATAGGGGATCAATATCTGTAGCCTGGACAACCCCTTTGAGTGCTACTTTTTGTAAGCATCCCTTTACTCCAACTACTGTAGACTTGTACTGTCAAGCAGAAAGAGGAGAAAATTAACTTCTGTCTACTGTTTACTCTACTCGAGAAAAAATGTGCAAATACAGTCTGCAAATTTGAGTTTGCAAACATGTACGTGCTGATCAAAGCTCACAGGAAGTTGAAATGTCCATAATACCGAAAGTTGCTGTGCATATTACAGTTAAAGGGTTGACCACTTTCTGGCTACTTGTGACCAATGTGTGGGTAAGATGACTATGTAGCAATTTCTAGTATAATCCTATTCTGTGCCATTTTCTATATTTCATAAGCCATTCCCCTTTTTTAGGCAAATCTTCTGTCCTGTTCACACAGAGGTCCTGTCCATAACATGGCTACTGATGGAGGGTCATGTGACCAGACAAATCACTTCCATGTGATGTCTGCTCTATAGAAACACACAGCACCTGCACTAAACAGAACGAGAGCAGATGGCAGGTGCAGAAAATGTGAACAGAGAAGACATCACATGGAGGTGATATTTCTGGTCACATGATCAGCGGCCATATTAGGGACAGGACCTTTGTAAAATCCTTGACAAACACCTTAAAAAATATATAAGATAGCACATAATTTTAACAAAGACTATATTAGTAAGTGCCATATAATTCTCTTACAAACACAATGGTCACAAGTAGCCAGAAAGTGACCAACCGCTTTGAAGTCAATTTGTATTATATTACACATTTAATTTGGTCCTATTTTTTGTAAGGAAAACGGACTGTGCTTAAAAGTTTGGGTTCTTGGATTTGTACACTGAATATAAACAAGTGAAAATGTTTTAATATCTATGCCTAGGTATTAATATTAAAGCTTTGAAACTAATCCTGACATCCAATGCAGATATTGCTGATCGCAGTTTTGCCCATGCCAGGCTAGAACGAGAGGAAATCTAAGGCCCCCATAGACCATAAACTATTGTTAGCCGAATCTGCTGTTTTCATTGAGGCCAGTCAACAATATAATATGTATGCGGAGCTAATTACTCTCCCAAGACACATGATGTTAGGGGAAAACACATACATGCTCAACCGAACCGGATGGCTATGTGTAGGGGATATTTGGGAGGTAGCTGTCAGCCCAACAAGCATTCACCTGACAGCTATTGAAGGTGTATGTGTAACTTCAGGCTCTCCATCAAAAATCCTCACGATGTATACATCTAATATACCTAGACATTCATTAGGCAACATATGTAAATAGAGGGCCCAAACAGAAAACAGTGCATTCAATGGTTTTATGGTCCCTAAAATTTTTCCCAACAACAAAAATTATAACCATACATCCTTTGATGAGCCATCAACAGTGATGTATGACTGTAACATGGGTGAGATGATGTCCACTGACTTGTAGTGTTTCCCTTTAAGAAAGAAGACAACTGAAATCACCACATCAGATTCTAACCCTCAACCGCCCTCAACCACCATAATGTATTTTTAGAGACTTGATGGGAGGTTGGCATCTTACATCTTCCCCACCTCCTTCACACCCACTCCCTCCCCCATCCCACAAGTCTTCCCTATTAGTTACATTCTATATGCCTGATTGTTTTAGTTCAGGAATTAAGACGTTTCTTTGAGGAACCATCTTTGTGAGACACTCATCTAATAAAAAAAACAGAAACTCAAAACTATATTACCACAATTATATGGTACGTGCACAATATTGTTTGCACAGAGACAGTGGCGTTGCTAGGGCTGGTGTCACCCGGTGCGGTAGAAAATGGTGTCACCCCAGACCCCCCCCCCCCCCGAAGCAATAATGTTTTAGTCATATAACCAAAAATAACAGATACTCACTAGTGCTTAGGCCTCTTTCACACTTGCGTTTTTCCTTTCCGTGCTAGAGTTCCGTCCTCGGGGCTCTAAGACGGAAAGATACTGATCAGGATTGTCCCAGTGCATCTTGAATGGAGAGAAATCCGTTCAGGATGCATCAGGGTGTCTTCAGTTCAGTATTCAAACGTTTCTTTGCCTATGAAAAATCCACAGCATGCTGCGGATTTTCCTTGGGCCAAAAATTGAAGGCATGCCGCAGGACGGATCTGGAATTAATGCCCATTGAAAAGCATTAATCCGGATCCGACTTTAAGCTAAATGTTGTTTCGGCGCATCGCCGGATCTGAATGGTAACCATGGCAGCTAGGACGCTACTAAAGTCCCGGCTGCCACGGAAAAGTAGTGGGGAGCCAGGGAGGAGCTACTTACCGTCCGTGCGGCTCCCAGGGTGCTCCACAATGACGTCACAGTGCCCCTACATCACATGGATAATGTGATCATGTGGCGTCATTGTGGAGCACCCAGGAGCCACACGGAAGGTAAGTAGCTTCTCCCTGGCTCCCACTACTTTCCATGGCAGCCGGGACTTTAGTAGCGTCCTGGCTACCATGGTAACACTGAAGCATTTTGAAGACTGATCAGTCTTCAAATGTTTTTCAGGTGTGTTGCGTTGTGACGGATCCGGTGGGCATTTCCGGCGACGGAAGTGCACGCGGATCCTCAACGGTAGTGTGAAAGGGCCTTAGTTATTAATTCACTTACAGTCCGGTGTGTGCGAAGTGTCTTCACATATAACTAAAGAGGAATTGCTGCTGTTATGTTAATGGATGCTATAACATTGCACCATCTGTCATCCGCCTTACCTCATGATCCTGGAGCTGTGCTGTAGAGCTCGGCGGCCACTGTCCAGCACAGCTCCAGGATCATGAGGTAAGGCGGATGACAGTGTGTATGGTCAGAAGGATGGTGCAATGTTATAGCATCCATTAACATCAGCAACAAGTCTGGGCTGGTTCAGGCTGTGCTGTGCCTGTGTGAGTGGCGTGACCTGGGCCGGTGCAAGCTCAAGCTACATCTTGGCGACCCCCGCCCGCAGCTCACCTGGTCCTGTGTGCAGCAGCTGGCTTCTCCTCTGTGTGGTCCTGGTATCTTCGCTATGCTTCAATCGGCTTGAAGACTGTACTTTTCAGCCCTATAAGACTATAACACACACATAGGTTTTAGAGGAGTATAATAAGAAACAATATTTTCCACTATACCTCAGGTCAGACCACCAATGTTAATCACACCTCAGATCAGCCCCCGTGTCAGCCGTCAGCCCCCATCCATCATGCCCCCCATGTCAGCCGTCAGCTCCGATCCTTTATGATCCCCAATGGAAATGTTGGAGTCTGTACCATCGGGGACGGGGTGACGGGTGACATGATGAGGGACAATGTTGAAGTCTGACTGTGCCAGGGGGTACATGATGTCACCCCCATGGCACAGATTCCAACATTGTCCCTCTCTTCATCATTGTCCCCTCATTATGTCATCCCTCCCCATGGGTGGCACATTTCTTTTCTTCCCCTCCAGGCTCCATGGCACAAACAGACATTTTGTGATTGTCCCCCATCATTTCTCTTTTCTCACCCCCAGGATTGAGGCGCACATAGTGCCCCATAATAATGTGCCAGTAACACGTGCCTCTCCATGCCACCACATGTGCTAGTAATAAGTGCCTCTCTTGTGCCTCCCCCATGTGCCAGTAGCCCCCCCATATGTGCCAGTAGCCATCTCCCTTATGTGCTAGTAGCCATCTCCCTTATGTGCCATTAGGCCCCCTCATGTGCCAGTAGCCGTTCCCCTTATGTGTTATTAGTCCCCCTCATGTGCCAGTAGCCGTCCCCTTTATGTGCCAGTAGCCATCCCTTTATGTGCCAGTAGCACCCTTTAGGTGCCAGTAGCACCCTTTAGTGCCAGTAGCCCCCTTTAGTGCCAGTAGCCCCCTTCAGTGCCAGTAGCCCCCTTTAGTGCCAGTAGCCCCCTTTATGTGCCAGTAGCCCCCTTTAGTGCCGGTAGCCCCTTTAGTGCCGGTGGCCCCTTTAGGTGCCAGTAGCCCCTTTAGGTGCCAGTAGCCCCCTTCAGTGCCAGTAGCACCCTTCAGTGCTAGTAGCCCCCTTCAGGTGCGAGTAGCCCCTTCAGGTGCCAGTAGCACCCTTCAGTGCCAGTAGCCCCTTTAGGTGCCAGTAGCCCCCTTCGGTGCTAGTAGCCCCCTTCAGTGCCAGTAGCCCCCTTCAGTGCCAGTAGCACCCTTCAGTGCAAGTAGCCCCTTTAGGTGCCAGTAGCCCCCTTCAGTGCCAGTAGCCCCTTTGGTGCCAGTAGCCCCTTTAGTGCCAGTAGCCCCCTTCAGTGCTAGTAGCCCCCTTCAGTGCCAGTAGCCCCTTCAGTGCCAGTAGCCCCCTTTAGGTGCCAGTAGCCCCCTTTAGTGCCAGTAGCCCCCTTTAGTGCCAGTAGCCTCCTTCCGTGCTAGTAGCCCCCTTCAGTGCCAGTAGCCCCCTTCAGTGCCAGTAGCACCCTTCAGTGCCAGTAGCCCCCTTTAGGTGCCAGTAGCCCCCTTCAGTGCTAGTAGCCCCCTTCAGTGCCAGTAGCCCCCTTCAGTGCTAGTAGCACCCTTCAGTGCCAGTAGCCCCCTTTAGGTGCCAGTAGCCCCCTTCAGTGCTAGTAGCCCCCTTCAGTGCCAGTAGCCCCTTCAGTGCTAGTAGCACCCTTCAGTGCCAGTAGCCCCTTTAGGTGCCAGTAGCCCCCTTCAGTGCCAGTAGCCCCAAAAAAAAAAAAAAAAAAAAGAACACTTGTACTTACCTCCTGCGATGCGATGCAGGCCTCTTCCGGCCTGTGTCTCGAGCTGTGCGGCTCCGGCGGCGCGATGACGTCATCGCGCCGCCGGAGCCGGCCTCTGATAGGCTGCCGGCCTAGTGCTGGCAGCCTAACAGAGTAACAGGGAGAGAGAGGACACGCCTCTCCCTCCTCTGCTGCTGCTCCGCACGGAGATGAGCGCAATGCAAGCGCTCAGCTCCGTCGCCGCGTCTGCGACTAGTCAGTCCGCCCCTGGTGACACCCCTTCAGAATGGTGTCACCCGGTGCGGACCGCACCCCCCGCACCCCCCTCGCAACGCCACTGCACAGAGACACAAGGTAAGTCTCCTGAGAGCTAGAGAATAGGGATGAGTCAACTTGTGTTTTCAAGTTTGGCATACAAGGTTCGAGTTATCTAAGAATTCTGTTATGGATTTAGCTACCATGGACCATAAGTTATAGTTCATGGTAGCAGAATGCATAACGGAATTTTTAGATAACCCAAACCTTGTACGCCGAACTTGAAAACACAAGTTCGCTCAACACTACTACTTATGTAACCTGTGCTTTGATTGATGCTTATTACCTATGTATGTACTATGGATTTAACTCTTTGATGCAATATTTAATAAAAAGATTGAAAAAGAAAAGCAAGAAGACAACCGCAGACCAAGTAAAGTTGCAACAGATAAACTTTATTAACTCAATTAAACACTGTATAACAGTGTCAGTTACTATCTCTCTAAGCAGTGGTGAGATTCAACTTTTTAACAACAGGTTCTCTACTCAACAGTGGACATTCGGCACCACGATACATGTTTACATATGCATACATCATATATATGCAACACACATAAATACACCATATACATGGTACACATACATAAATACACCATATATACACTACACACACATACCACCCAACTAAGCAGCTAAACTATAAGCAGCGCGCAAAGCAATGGAAGCCAACATCTCCAGGTGCTCTGCCACCGCCAGAGCACCTGATAGGGACTCTGCAGGTAACACGGTTCTCTGATCCAGTTATAATTTTAACAACCAGATCTGGAAAACTGAAGGGAACAGGGTGAATCCCATGCCTGTGTTTAAGGCTTTCTGAATACAATCATATTTGTTATCTGGTGCTATCCACATTTTTTACAGGCTCTGCTCCCTGCTCATAGTTCTCTGTATCTCTTAGGGGTTCCGTGCAGCTTGTCACAGTCCAATGTCTAAAGGGTTCAAGGGTTCCATACACCAATCACTCTTTCACCAGGTGTCCATTAGAAAGTCTCAACTTAGAACAACCCAGACCACGTCTCAAGTCTGCATCGTATTCTCCTTGAGACCTTTGTTCACCAGTACTCATAGTCCAACCAGATCTTGACCTAAACATCCACACACTAAAGTCCAGCACACCATGAGGACTGCTGTGGACTTTGGTCAACATCGTCAAACCACTACTATTTATGGGTTCCCTTAAAGGGGCTGTTAACTCCAAGGACCTTTCAGGCAGAACCCTCCCCCCAGTGTGGCATGCAGAGAGAATTACCCTTATATGATCCCTGCCGCTGGGTTCCAGCTCCTTCGCTCCCCTACCGCAGAAGCAGATCTGGCGTCTCCTCACATCAACATCTGGTTTGACATCAGTCATGTGGCTGCTGCAGCCAATGACTGGTTGCAACATTGATGCGTAGTCCATGTGTCATGTCACCGTGTGATGTGATGCCTAGGTACAAGTCACCGCTGCAGCCATTCATTGGCTGCAGTAGCTACGTGACCTGCGTTAAAATGGAAGTCGATGTGAGGAGACTTGAGAACAGCAACTTGTCCACCAACCTGTAAACAGAAGAACATACAGCATATACAGTGTAATGCAATATACAGTATATACAACATTTTACCAATAAAATGTAGCTATGCTTCCATCCCCATCTTTCCATTTAAAGAAACATGCAACTATAAAAAGGATACAAATACAACCCATTATCTTCAGAGAAGGGCATTTGGTTCACCCCTCTTACATGACTGCCTGGTGATAGTGTCACACATGCAGGTGGTGAACTGGGGTTCACAGGTCAATGCATAGCTATTTCATTACTGCACCACAGCTCTGACCTCTGTAAGGAAGAACAATTATTCCTGGCTTCCCTCCATTTGTCCTCCCCCTGCAGGGCTATGTATGAATCACCCATGGAATCATGCGCTACATATTTCTTTTTTTTTTCCATATTTATTTCCTTCTCGGCCCTGACAATGAGAACATCGTCGTTATAAAGCAAGGGGAAGGAGCCGGGGGCCTTGTGTCCCGCCAACTCAGATGCCGGACCATGAATGCTTTTCCTTGTTCTTTAAAAAGGGGGAACCGAAAAACAGATGAAAGCAGGCTGAGCATGTGACCTCACAGAATTTAATTTAGCCTTACAAGCACCCCTGCCCTCCCTCTCCCCCATACAATGCCCCTTTTTGCATTCCTTCCATCTCACTGTCCCCCTTTTTATTTTCCGAGTCCCAACATGGCCCAGATCTGCTGTTCTGTTTACTCATAGTCACAGTCAGTTCAAGTTCTTCTGGACAGTTAACCATTTAAACAATCTGTTTCCCTGTTATCCTCAGGCTCCTTTCAGTACGACTGAGATTTCCTGATATGCCTCTTCTTCTTACAAGACATGTTGGCACTTCACTCGGCAGTGAAATGTTTTTATGGTAGAGCTATACAGCTGCATGTTTGGGACATTGTAATAACCAACCTAGCCTTTCCCAGTAGCGAATACATGCAGCGGAACTCCTCCATACTTGAGGTGAAACAGAAGAATGTGGTTTTCATGTTGTGCATTTTTTTCTTCTTTTTTTCAAACGGCAAAATGTGGGCTCACCTCTATGTGCAAATCTGAGAGAGACATGTATATCATATAGCTTTAACCGCTACAGGACCGCCTAACGCAGGGATGCGTCCTGCGGGCGGCCCTGTAGCTCTGAGTTGACGCGTCGGCGCGTCATCTCGTGAGAGCCGAGATTTCCTGTGAACGCGCGCGCGTGCGCGCGTTCCTGGGAGCGCGGCACAGCAGTTCGGCTACAGCCTGCCAGCGATGGATCATCGCTGGCAGGCTGTAGATGCGAATAAAATCGCATCAAACTGCTATATCAGGCGCTGTTTTATGAACAGCGTCTGATATAACTGCTACCTGGTCCTCTGGTGGTCCCATTTACTGGGATCGACCACCAGAGGACCAGGTAACTACAATAAAGTTGCACCAAACACTACACTAACCCCCCACCCCCCTCACCTATTAACCCCTTGATCACCCCATCTAGACCCCTGATCACCCCCTGTCATTGATCACACCCCTTGTAAGGCTCCATTCAGGCGTCCATATGTGTTTTGCGGATCCGTGGATTCACGGATCCGCGGATCAATCCGCGGATCCGATCCGCGGATCCTCAAAACACGGACACCGGCAATGTGCTTTCCGCATTTTGCAGATCCGCACATTGCCAGAACTATATAGAAAATGCTTTTTCTTGTCCGCAGTTGCGGACAAGAATAGGACATGTTCTATATTTTTGCAGAAACGGAAGTGCAGACCGGAGCGCAGATCCGTAATTCCGGATCCGAGCGGGACAAAGTCTGTCCCCATAGAAATGAATGGGTCCGCAATTCCGTTCCGCAAACAGAATTTCGGACGTGTGAATGGGGCATAAGGGCCCCTTTTACCGCCAGTTAGCTAGCTACTTGTTAGGTAGCTAGCGCCCAACCCACCGCACCGCAGTCACTGATTTTGGCAGAGATTTTTCATCCACATTGATCGATGCGAATGAAAAAATCTGTGCCGTTCATTTTTTTTTCAGCGCAGAGGCTGAACGGAAAAAAATCTCATTACCCGTCTGCTCAATATACGGAGAATCGCAGAAACTCCTAATGCTGGCCATACGTGTAATGATTGCGAAGACCCCTAAAATGCCAGGGCAGTACAAAAACCCCACATGTGACCCCATTTTAGAAAGAAGACACCCCAAGGTATTCCGTGAGGGGTATGGTGAGTTCATGGAAAATATTATTTTTGTCACAAGTTAGTGGAATATGAGACTGTAAAAAAACAAAAAAAAAACAATTTCCGCTAACTTGTTCCAAATTTTTTTTCTGTGAACTCACCATACCCCTCACAGAATACCTTGGGGTGTCTTCTATCCACAATGGGGTCACATGTGAGGTATTATCTGCCCTGGCATTTTAGCGGTCCTAAAGCGTGAGAATCCAAATGCGTAAAAATGGCCTGTGAAATCCTAAAGGTACTCATTGGTTTTAGGGCCTCTTTGCGCATCTTGGCTGCAAAAAGTGTCACTCATGTGGTATCGCCGTACTCAGGAGAAGTAGGGCAATGTGTTTTGGGGTGTATTTTTATATATATACCCATGCTGGGTGTGAGAAATATCGCTGTAACGACAACTTTTAAAAATTTTTATTCAAAGTTGTCAATTTACAGAGATATTTCTCTCACACAGTATGGGTATATGTAAAATACACCCTAAGCACATTCACTACTCCTGGTACAGCATACCCATGAGTGACACTTTTGCAGCCAAGATGCGCAAAGGGACCCAAATTCAACGAGTACCTTTTAGGAGGGCATTTTTACGCATTTTCTTCTCACGCTTTAGGGCCCCTAAAATGCCAGGGCCGTATAAATACCCACATGTGACCCCATTTTGGAAAGAAGACACCCCAAGGTATTCGCTGAGGGCATAATGAGTCCATGAAAAATTAAACTTTTTGTCAAAAGTTAGCGGAAACGGAGACTTTGTGAGAAAAACAATAAAAAATCAATTTCCACTAACTTGTGCCAAAAAAATCTTCTATGAACTCGCCATGCCCCTCATGGAATACCTTGGGGTGTCTTCTTTCCAAAATGGGGTCACATGTGGGGTATTTATACTGTCCTGGCATTTTAGGGACCCCTAAAGCGTGAGAAGAAAAATGCGTAAAAATGCCCTCCTAAAAGGTACTCATTGGAATTAGGGCCCCTTGCGCATCTTGGCTGCAAAAAGTGTCACACATGTGGTATCGGCGTACTCAGGAGAAGTAGGGCAATGTGTTTTGGGGTGTATTTTTACATATACCCATACTGGGTGAGAGAAATATCTCTGTAAATTGACAACTTTGAATAAAAAAATTTAAAAGTTGTCGTTTACAGCGATATTTCTCACACGCAGCATGGGTATATGTAAATACACCCCAAACCACGTGCCCTACTTCTCCTGAGTACGGCGATACCACATGAGTGCCACTTTTGCAGCCTGAGTGCAAAGGGGCCCTAAAACCAATGAGTACCTTTAGAATTTCACAGGACATTTTACGCATTTGGATTCTCACACTTTAGGGGCCCCTAAAATGCCAGGTGAGTATAAATACCCACATGTGACCCCATTTTGGAAGAAGACACCCTAGGTATTCTGTGAGGGCATGGTGAGTCCACAGAATTTTTATTTTTGGCACAAGTCAGCGGAAATTGTTTTTTTTTTTTTTTTTTTTTTACAAAGTCTCATATTCCACTAACTTGTGACAAAAATAAAATTTTACATGAACTCACCATACCCCTCACAGAATACCTTGGGGTGTCTTCTTTCCAAAATGAGGTCACATGTGGGGTATTTTACTGCCCTGGCATTTTAGGGAGCCCTAAAGCGTGAGAAGAAGTCTGGAATCCAAATGCGTAAAAATGCCCTGTGAAATCCTAAAGGTAATCATTGGTTTTAGGGCCCCTTTGCGCATCTAAGCTGCAAAAAGTGGCACACATGTGGTATCGCCGTACTCAGGAGAAGTAGGGCAATGTGTTTTAGGGTGTATTTTTATATATACCCATACTTTGTGTGAAAAATATCTCTGTAACGACAACTTTTAAAAATTTTATACAAAGTTGACAATTTACAGAGATATTTCTCTCACCCAACATGGGTGTATGTAAAAATACACCCCAAAACACATTGCCCTACTTCTCCTGAGTGCGGCGATACCACATGGTGACACTTTTTGCAGCCTGAGTGCTAAAGGGGCCCAAATTCCAATGAGTACCTTTAGGTTTTCATGGCGGCTCACAATTTAGCCCCGCCCAAAATGCCAGAACAGTAAACACACCCCACAAATGACCCCATTTCGGAAAGTAGACACCCCAAGGTATTCACTGAGGGGCATAGTGAGTCCGTCTGAGATTTTTTTTTTTTTGCCAGAAGTTATCAGAAATTGAAACTTTTTTTTTTTTTTTCTCAGAAAGTGTCATTTTCCGCTAACTTGTGAAAAAAATGAAATGATACATGAACTCACCAAGCCCCTCCATGAATACTTTGGGGTGTCTTCTATCTAAAATGGTGTGATTTGGGGGTATTTATACTTTCCTGACATTCTAGCACCTGAAGAAACATGACAGGCGCTCAGAAAGTCAGAGCTGCTTCAAAATGCCGAAATTCACTTTTTGCACCATAGTTTGTAAACGCTATAACTTTTACCCAAACCAATAAATATACACTTATTGGATTTTTTTATCAAAGACATGTAGAACAATAAATTTAGAGAAAATTTATATAGAAATGTAGTTTTTAAAAAAATTTACAACAGAAAGTGAAAAATGTCATTTTTTTGCAAAAATTTCGGTCATTTTTGATTAATAGCAAAAAAAGTAAAAATGTCAGCAGCAATGAAATAGCACCAAATGAAAGCTCTATTAGTGAGAAGAAAAGGAGGTAAAATTCATTTGGGTGGTAAGTTGCATGACGGAGCAATAAACGGTGAAAGTAGTGTAGTGCAGAATTGTAAAAAGTGGCCTGGTCATTAAGGGTGTTTAAGCTAGGGGGGCTGAAGCGGTTAATATGCCATAAAGTCTGACCCCACAGTGAGTTTGTTTGGTCCTGTGATCCAATCAGAAAGCTGGGCGCAAATGATCATTCACTGCCATATTTAATGGGAAATTCGGTCCGGACAATGCTCTATGAGCTAAATCTTTTTGTTACTTTCCCAAAATGGATCAGTCTGGAGTCCAGGCTGTTTGGAGCATGTTCACATCTGCATTGGAGGCTATGTTCGGAGTCTCCATCACAGACTTCAGTAACATTATCAAAGTGAAAGGTCCTGTATGCAGGAATTTTTTCTTTGCTGAAAAAAGAGCAGAAGCCAAAGCGGAAACCAAATGGATCCCGTTACAATGGAATCTGTTAGTTTATGTTCGTGCCGAATCTGTCACTTCCATTATTTCCATTCTTCTGCTCCTATAACGGAGCATAAGAACGGCAAATAATAGCGTTGATGTGAATGAGCCCTAAGGCTACTTTCACATCTGCGCTTTTGCTGTCTGGTTTTGAGATCCGGCATGGGATCTCAAAACCAAAGCATTATAATAATGCTTCCGTTACTATAATACAACCGGCTGCATCCATTCTGGATCCGGTTGTATTATATCGAATTTGAAGAAACCGTGTCCAAAAAAAACGGATCCGGCACCATTGACTTACATGGTTTTTGGTGCTGGATCCGGCATGATCAGTTTCCCATGCTGCACACAAAAACTCTGCTTGCAACAGTTTTGTGTCTGACATAGGAATGCAACAAACCGGAACAGAATGCACTCTGTTCCGGTTTGTTCAGTTTTGTCCCCATTGACAATAAATGGGGACAAAACTGAAGCGTTGTGCTGCGGTTTTATGAGCCTCTGCTGGATCTCAAAACCGGACGGCACAACGCAGATGTGAAAGTAGCCTAAGGCCTCTTGCACACGACCCTATAGATTTTTCAGTATTTTGTGGTACGTTTTTACGGATCCATTGTTCCGTTTTTGTTTCAGTAGTGTTTCCGCATGGTTTCCGTATGTGATCAGTTTTTTGGGGATCACAAACGGAAACGGAAGCATATACAGTATACAGTAATTACATTAAAAATTGTGTTGTCAAAAAATTTTCAATAGATGGTTCCGCAAAAAACGGAACGGATACAGAAGACATACGCATGCATTCTGTATCCGTTCAGTTTTTTTTACAGCCCCATTGACTTGAATGGAGCCACGGAACGTGATTTGCGGGCAATAATAGGACATGTTCTATCTTTGAACGGAACGGAAAAGCAGAAATATAGAAACGGAATGCGTACATTCCGTTTTTTTTGCTGACCCATTGGAATTAATGGTTCCATATATGGACCACATAGGGACCACAAAAAAAGGAACGTAAACAGAAAAAAAAAAACGTTTGTGTGCAAGAGGCCTAAGGCATTCATTACATGGCCATGTGTTGTCTGGGAAAAATGGTCTGTGATATGATGGCTGCATTTCCCAGACTGACTGTAGCTCATCTGAGCCAAACTCACTGCATTATAATGATCCATGATCCTGTGAGTTCCATCCCAACACTGTACTCAAATGTCGCTGTGAGTACAGTACAGTAGTCCTGCGCTCGGGCCACAACTCAAAGCATGACATATCACTGTGATGCAGTAAGTTTGGCTCAGATAAGCTGCAGTGAGTCTTGGAAATGTGGACACCACACAACAGTTTTCCTGGAGCTCAGGAAGTGCTCATACACACTTCCGTATTACAGATCTATATTTATTCCATTTTATTTCCATTAAAAAGAAACACTGGCAGTACATTTAGATGTATTTATTGACTTTATTTCAGTTTTTTTCTATTTTTCAATACACAGCACATTGCACTGGATCCATAACCACATCTTTAATTCAGCAACATTACAAAAACAGCAAAAAAGTAGGTTCATCCAGACTGTTAACAAAAATATGAAACAAATACACATAAAAAACGGCATTATTCCGGATCCGGCATTAAGCTAAACGTCGATTCGGCGCATCGCCGGATGAAAGGGATTTTTAACCTTGCTATTAGATATAATTATATCAGGCACTGCCACTTGTTACAAGACAGGTCATTTCCTCAAAGAACACATCCCCCAGAGGGCTCTTAATTCCTGTATGCGAGCCCACCCCAGCAGACATTGAGATTAGAATTAATGACACACAGGTACCAGTTGGAAATACAATGGACAGCAGGATCCTCATGGACATAACAGCAAGCTGTAACGACTTTAACTTGTTAGCATCTAGACTACCATTGTAATATGTAAAATACCCTTTCATGTATTGTATATGGCAGATACCAGTATTGTTTACTGACTTCCCTAAATTAACCTGTCATCTGCTGAACTCAAGTTGGTACTCCCACCCCCAATGTCCTATAAATACATGTACTATGAAATAAAGACTTCAGATTGTAACTGTCTAAGATTGAGCTCTGACTTTTACTATCTCCCAGCTGGAGGAAAAGCTATTCACTGAAGGGGAAAATATACCGGCGGAGGTCTGATGCCTCATTGTATGACCATCTCATAACCGCCTCAAATTGGAAAGAGCTATCAGTTAAGGTCTGATGCCTCATTGTATGACCATCTCATAACCGCCTCAAATTGGAAAGAGCTATCACCGGATCCGACGTTTAGCGCTGCGCATGCGCAGCAGCCGTTCCAATCGGGGCCCCAGTGTAAGCTGGGGCTCCGATCGGTTACCATGGCAGCCAGGACCCTACTGGAGTCCTGGCTGCCATGGTAAGTACAACGCAGCAGTGTACTTACCTGCGCTGCGGCCGCCGGGCGCTCCATTATGGCATCACAGGTCCGGGTGGCGCATTGATCTATGCGCCGCCCGGACCTGTGGCGTCGTAGGAGCGCCCGGCCGCCGCAGCGCAGGTAAGTACACCGCTGCTGAGTACCATGGCAGCCAGGACTCCAGTAGCGTCCTGGCTGCCATGGTAACAGTGAAAGCATGTTGAAGACTGATCAGGAAACTGATCAGTCTTCAAATGCTCTCCAGCCACTTGCGTTCTGACTGATCCGGCGGGACGCAAGTGTGAAAGAGGCCTTAATTGGGACCTACACCATGAACCCCGGCTTCTCTGCTTTTATCTTTCAGTTCAAGACCGTGCCATTTAGTTCCCTTCTTGATCAGATGTATTTTCAGTTTAAATTTTTGGTATATGCGTCTTTGAAAGCCATAACTGTTTTTCGTTAACTTCTGTATATAATTTTTGCTCCCTTTTTTGGTGATACGTTGGGCTTTTTATGTCATATTTATTTTAATATTTTTTGTTTTTATTTTTTTCCCCAGGAAAATGTTAAAAAGAGATAAAATAGTCTGATTTGATATTTTTTTCTCAATTTATTAGACTAGCACAAAAGGCAGCTAAAATACAGTAGCTTTGATATAGGGCATACATGGGTTATGGTGTGCCATGTGGTGGCATTTTTTTAATTATTATTTTTTATGTATTTATTTTTGTCTATTCTTTTTAACATTTTTTTTGAATTGCTGATTTTTTCTATAACAGGGCTGACATCATATTATCCATAGCTATATGGATAATATAGTACCAGATGCTTTACAATGCAGTACAGTCTCAATGCAGAGATACAGTAATCTGGGTCTGCTAAGACCCAGCAGCTAGTGCAGATACCAGACTTCCAGTGATCACACAACTGCTCGGACTGAAGCAGGAAGTGGCAGTATTGCCATTTACTAATCTATAAATACAGCATTCTTTGAGCGCTGTGTATACAGTGATGGGTGTCGGGGAGCGAGATAATTACAACCTCTGTGAGGGGCCCAGGCATATGGGGCGGCATTATGGATCTTGGATAACCCTTTTTTTAAGGGTGGTTTCACAGATAGCGTTTAAAAAAAGGTAACACCACTGCAGTTTTTGATAGAATTTCATGAGCCAAAGCCAGAAGTGGATCCAACAAGAAGGAGAAGTATAAGTCCTTTCTTATATTTCTCATTCTTTTTGAACAAAAATCAATGTTTTGCTCCAAAACTGCATGGAAATCTGCCACAAACTGCAGCATTTTTCCAAAACACACAATAACCCTGATCATTAGAATAGTAATATGGATGCCTAAAAACATTCTATCTAGTTATCCCCACGCTGTTTCCAAATTTATTTATGTGAAGACTTCAGTAGTGTATGCCCCAAGTGTAAGCACATCAAATATGAAATCATGTAAATTTCACATATTATTCATTTATAGGGTATGCAGCAGTCTTTTTTTAGAGGGAAACTTTATACAACCAATTTTTGGGGACATTAGTGTCAATGACTTTGTTTCTTTAAAAAAGCAGTAATAAAGCACAGACGGCATGAATAATGTATGTTGATTCCGTCGGTGATTAGTACTTCACATGCAAAGGTTTATGATGTTGTGGTTCTCCTGGCATATTCAAAGCCAAATGTATTGCCCCTGGTTCCTTCATGCAGTATATGTTGCATTGTTTGTATTTAAGCAAGTGATTGAAATCCAGGGATGGCTCACTAGCCAGAAAACTGGAGAACCCTCCAGTTAACCCACACTTTGATGCAATAACACTCTCCATAGATCCATCAGAAGACAGCACCTCTTGATGCAAATCACTTGCCAATAGGATATATTTCTTATTAATGCAATAAATACAGCGAATGCCGAGATTACAGACAGAGCCATGTGAGCGGAGCCTGTGTGGCAGTGCACGGGGGCAGCAAACTTGTTAGAACAGGGCAGCACAGTCTTTGTGTGCTGCCATAAAGGCTTTTCAGGGCACCATATGTATAGAGATTCTATGGGAAAATACTGTTCACAGATAAATGCCGCTGTCCACCTCCATAGGTACAGCGGGCAGACACTCCAAATTCTTTCTTCTGCTGGGCATGAGGAACTTTGGTCCAATGTGGTCAGAAGCAGAGCTTCTCAGAGTGCTCTGCATCTTTGGCTTTCATGGACTCTTCACGGCTTTTCAGGATGTGGAGGACAGATCCAGAGAGAGTATATGGGCTCCATACTCCGCATCCTGGAAAAGCCGAGCAGTGCAGATGAACAATGAAGGTGCAGAGCGTTCTGAGGAGCTCTGCTACACCTTCCATCATTTCAAGTAAAAGTTTGGGTTCCCTTTAATAATTAGAAATAGTTTTTGGTATATGCTCACATCATATTTTACAATTAGTGAATAGACATAAGCAAATTTACCAAAATCCATTTCAGGTCCGATTTGGTCAATTTAGCCATCAGATTTGATTTGGTCCGAATAAATTCGTTCTGAATCAAAAGTGCCCCAATTGCCCTGAAAGTCGTGTATGACACTCTGTGGTCTCCTAGGACTGTATACAACCCTTTTCATGTTCCTTAAAGCCAAGCCAGCATTAGCAATGTCAAAGTGACAGCCACATATATGGCTCTGTATAAATGGATGATAGCCGGTGGTTGCAAACCAGATATTTTCTAATTAAAAAATGGTCCAGAAATGATCTCTTTTGGTGAAAGATGCCTACTTCTCTGTCTTCTGAACTGTAAAACAGCAGCCGCCATTTTGTGCAATTTGTGTGGGACGAAATAGAGATAAGCCAATTTTTCAAAAGATGACTTCATCACGAAGATTACTTCATCCTCAGGATAGGTCATCAATATCAGATTGGCGGGGGTGCCGGGTCCTAAGGATAGGTCGTCAATATCAGATCGGCGGGGGTCCGACACCCGGCACCCCCACCGACCAGCTGTTTAAGAAGACAGCGTGCATAGTGCACGCGTTCCGTCTCCCTTCTCTCTTCCTGTCAGTTGCTTCTGTCCGATAGGCATACTGCGGAGAGCAGAAAGAGAGAAGGGAGACAGCACATGTGCACTGCGCTCGCTGTCTCCTCAAACAGCTGATTGGTGGAGTGCCTGGTGTCGGACCCCTGCCGATCTGATAAAAGCCTGGACAACCTATTTAGAAGTGGCATATGACTTTAAAAAATGTATGATGGTGCATTTCACAATGAATTGATAGAGGCAAAATACATTGATGTGTATTTGGGGCATATTACACCACCAAAGAAAGCCAAGATTCCATTTTGATCTGCCACAGATTGTTCTGCTGTGTTTTTTGTATGTGAACATAACCTCCTGGTACATCCATATGAGGCAGCCATTGCATGTTTATTGATGCATAGACCCCTCAAAACCATGCATCCGTTATTGATGAGCAAGCAACTGCCAATCAATGTTGACCTAACATCTGCGGCCCGCATGGCTGAGCGATTTTTAGCCTCATTGTGACTGTGTCTCCACCACATGCCAGGCATCCTGTCCGGCCGCATTCTAAGGCGATTTCATACATACAAATATAAGAAGTGCACATACTTTGCAGTCTATTACGCAAGTGTATGTAGTAGATTATATTTATAGTGTATGTAGTATATTATATAGTAGTTATATGGGGTTATTTATTAAACTGGTGTAAAGTAGTACTGGTTTAGTTGCCCATAGCAGCCAATCAGATTCCATCTCTTGTTTTTGACAGCTTCTTTGGAAAATGAAAGGTAGAATGTGATTGGTTGCTATGGGCAACTAAGCCAGTTCTACTTTACACCACTTTGATAAATAACCTCAATAGTGTATGTAGTAGATTATAGTTATAGTGTATGTAGTATATTATATAGTAGTTATAGAGTATGTTGCAGATTATAGTTATAGTGTATGTAGCCTATTTTATAGTAGCTATAGTGTATGGGTGGAGTACGAGGGGTTAAAAAGGTTGCATCTGGGTGAAGAAGGCTGCCATTTAAGGTTACGTTCACACGACGACAATTGTCGCGCGACAAAATTTTTTATAATGGGAGTCTATGGTGGTGTCGCACGTGCAACATGCGACATGTAGATGGATTTTTTCCGACTGTCGTGTCTCAGTCGCAGCATGTCGCATGTCGCAATGCGACACCATAGACTCCCATTATAAAAATTGTTGCGCAACAATAGTGCGACTTTTTGTCGCGCGACAATTGTCGTCGTGTGAACGTAGCCTTAGGGAAAAGGAACTAAGGGGCGGGAAAGAGCCCCGCCCGCCCCTTAGTTCCTTGGTAAGATGGGGTTTAGTGGTAGACGTAAGGAGTTGGGTGAGCTAGATGGTTGGGGGCAGAGGTTGGGTTATGGTTGGGAATTTTGTTTTGGTCACGGTGGCTGTAGCTGGGGGAGGTCCTTGAAGTTGGTGTTATTCGCTGGTAATGATGATGAGAGGGCTCCGCGATTGGGGCTGGACTCCCAGTTGGGGACAATTTAGTGGTGCTTCCGAGCTGGCGGGGAACGGCTAGAGGCAAGATGGCACCCCAGTGTTGTTGTTGTTCGGATTTGGGGACTTCAAGGACCTCCGTTTGCAAGGAAGGAATTATTGTTGTAATTATTGGTATAATTATTGTTATGGTTATTTATTCATATAAATATTTTACATGTTGTATGTTTAATAAACGGCTGCTGTGGCCAATTCATTCCAGCCTGGTGTCTGAGTGTTTATTACGGCTAAAAGGATTAGTGAACATTGGGTTGGAGTTAGATCGGGCAGGGTGCAGATTAGGGTGTGGGGGGCGTGGAGTCTGTGAAGGGGGGTCGGACAACAGGTAACCCATACCCCTGTCAAGTGTATGTAATAAATTATTGTTATAGTGTATGTAATAAATTATTGTTATAGTGTATGTAATAAATTATAGTTATAGTGTATGTAATAAATTATTGTTATAGTGTATGTAGTAGATTATAGTTATAGTATATGCAGTAGATTATAGTTATAGTGTATGTAGTAGAATATAATTATGTGCAAAAAGGTCCAAGGAATCCAGCTCCACTTCGGTAAAGGAATATTTATTTTGCTTGCGGTAAAGTCACATCAAGTTACGGTTACAAAAGTCTTGTCTACGCGTTTCGGGCTACAAGAAACAATTCAAGCCCTTACTCATGAGTAAGGGCTTGAATTGTTTCTTGTAGCCTGAAACGCGTAGACAAGACTTTTGTAACCGTAACTGGATGTGATTTTACCGCAAGCAAAATAAATATTCCTTCACCGAAGTGGAGCTGGATTCCTTGAACCTTTTTGCACCATATTACCCGGGCCTGACACGGGTCCTCCGTGCTCACAGGTGAAGGTGGGGCAGGTGAGAGCTGCTGAACTTTCCTTTTTACTATATCGAATATAATTATAGACACATTAGTTGGCTAAGGCTACTTTCACACCTCCAGTTTGAATTCCAGCAGGCTGCCAGGCTGCCAGATGTGGACAGAATTTTCACGGGCTCCATTAAGTATAATGGGTTCCGGCGGAGATCCATACGCATTCTGCAAGACAAGCAGAGACCCGGCCGGACACAAACTGATGCATGCTGCTGTTTGTGTCTGGATGATTCTCTGTTTGTGTGCTGGAACAGCCATCCTGGAGTTTCACATTGGAGCTATGAAAGGGTACTTTTTACACTTGCGTTAAAGTTTTCCGGTATTGAGTTCTTTCCTAGGGGCTTAATACCGGAAAAAACTGATCAGTTTTGTCCTAATGCATTCTGAATGGAGAGCAATCCGTTCAGTATGCCTCAGGATGTCTTCAGTTCCGGCGATGGAACTGCCTGCTGGATCCTCACAATGCAAGTGTGAAAGTACCCTAAGATGACTTCTAGGCGCACTCTCAAACTGCAGGGGCCTCCATAATCAATGATTTTGTAGCTTATTGATGCTGCCGTTGTGTGCAGGTAGTATTTGCATGTAGATTTACAGTGGGTCCTAGGCACCCCAGTCTGACACTGTATAAAAGTAAAGTTCACTTCCTAACTGAAAATTTGTAGGTGCTGTTAATGGTAAATTCCCATGCAACAGTTTTTTTGCTGCATTTCCAGTGATTTCTACTCAGAAGACTTGCATAAATTCGTATCTCATGATGCAGAAACAGAGTTGAGTCTGCATGGTGTGACCACTGCCCCATAGAGACTTATTTGGGTGTAGAGATGTGGGTTTCTATCTGAGATCTGTAACCGAATTGGCTGATCCATTATGGATTTCAGGAATGTAAATACCTTGGAGATCAGTCCCTGATGAAGCCGTAAAGGAGAAACCTGGTCGGACGTAGGCTCCAGGCATATTTTATTGACGTGCAAGGTGATATCTTTTGAGTTTTATGGCGTAAGGCAGGCTATTTTATTCTAATACGGATCTTATCAAGTAGTCCTTTTTGTCCTTCTCTCCCCTGTGCTGGCTGTTTTCCGAGTTATATTGGAGTGGTGTGACTAATGGAGTCTGAACCCTGAGAAGATCTGTGTCCAGAGGCTGAAAAACTGAAAAACCCTTCTGGAAGTTTTATGCTATAGGAAGAAGTATGTGGAGCCCGTATTAGAAGAAGGGTGGACATATTGTGGACAATCTGGAGGTATCATTTTGTGCAAGCAGTTTTGCATTAAAAAAAAAAAAAAAAAGACAAGTGACTTTTTAGCTCTGGGAACTTGTTTTACTATTTCTACGCAGAAACAAATCTATTTACATATAACTGAACTGATTATTCAGTCACAGAAATGTCTTCAAGAAATGTTCCAAATGTGAACATACTTTGCGTCCTGCTTTCCCCCCTATTGAGGAAAACTAATTAGAACTAAAATGTTTTATTTTCTGTCCTGCTAGGAAATAAGCAAACATAGCAGAATGATAAGGTTATATCTTGATTTAAAACATTGCCCACTAGGGGATGCCGTGTGCTGTCCTTGTCGGCCTCCTAGTGAAATGGCTGAAAGAAGTTCTGCAGCTAAAGGCTGATTCAGTCACTGTCACACATAAAATAACATCTATCCAAATGGTCTAATTGTCTTTACTATAGCTGTCTAATGCTAGGGGGGATTAAAGCGTTAAAATATTTAGACTCATACCAAGAATACTTATAGACCAGGTTTAGACAGATTGTGGCTGCTCCGTTATTTTTAGTTTGTGGTACATGCTGGCACTGGTAGCTCGGAAGTTTATATGTTGCTTACCCTTGCACTGGTTTATGTTTACATTTTTGGGAACCGAAGGAACATGGGGCACTTTCCCAGAATACAGTTCTTTGTCACCTTGTCCCTGTCACATTAGGTGGGAGGTGTCCTATGCCTAAGGCCTGTATCATCTACACGTTTCCTTAACCGCAATGTGATTTGCTGGCTGCTTCACATCATCCACATCACTAGGGACAAAAGACTTCATTGTGCCCCTGTGAAGTATAGGGAGGGGGGCTGAGTACTGAAGAGGCGGAGGGGGCATAACCAAAAGCCCTTGGGCTTGGGTTTGAAACTAGAGACGAGTTCTGAGACTTATCTCCAAAACATGCTGGCATAATGCCACTCATTGCCTTAACTATTGCAGCTAGAAACAACACAAAGAATAAGTGCAACTTCTCACTGCTAATCTCACCTGTTGATAGCACAAGGCAATAGAGATTATGTCCCAGACTATCCCAGAATATATATATAGATATATAGATATATAGATATACATACATATATATATATATATCCTTGATTTGAAATATGATGCTGAACCATTCTTATTGCTCCATGCATTTAAAATGAAAGGGGAAGCAACTTATACAGTACCTCTCCAAGGTAGCAGACAGCAAACAAATCTTGTGTAGTCTGATCCTGCAGCGATAGTCCCTTCTGTTTGTCCCCTACCAATATACCAAATATATGTAGGGGACAGATATAAGGGAGTATGACTGCAGATTCAGACTACACAGGGTTTGTTTGTTGTCTGTTACCATGGAGATACATAAGTCTGCGTAGCAGTTGTAGACACAGAGTGGTAGGAAATTTTACAAAGTTGATTCCTGATTCCTTTTCCTTTTTCTGTTTTTGATATGAGCGGATGGGGGGAAATTTATGATTAAAATATGGCACATTTGTGGCATGAATCAGTTGCGAACTGCACGTTTGAGATTTTTCAAACTCCAATTGTGGCAAAAAAAAATTCTCTGCCAGTTGCAGAGCTTTCACCGCCCCACTATACTTATCATCTTTTATGCCCGTTTTCTGGCGTAAAAGAACACTGAAGTACAGTATAGGCACACGGACTGCCGGATGCTGCACCTAATTTATGGCGTGGCGTATGTCTCGCTATAAATAAGGCACACCATCCGGCAGAGCGCGTGGTTACCAAAGACTGGTGTACTCCTCCGCCCTATAATAAGTCTGTCTCAACCTTCTTTTATCGAACGAGAACACTTTGAGCTATGAACGCTATTACAGATCTCAGAGTTACTGGAACACAGTTTCTTGTTACATACAAAATGTTCATGTGTAATTATTTCCGTCATAGGATATCTGTCACCAAGACAGACTCCTTTTGTTGGATGACTGAAGGTTACGTTCACACTTCGCAGCAGTAGCCGCTGCTGTTTTTGTGCAGTTTTTCACTTTGGATTCTGTGGATCTGCCATGGACACCAACAAAGGCTTCCATCTGCGTCTGTCCAGATACCTAGCCAACCGTGGACATGTTTTAAACCACTGGCCGCATAAACAGCAATGCTGCTTCCCATTGAAAGGGAGGCAGATACCACTCAGCCACCACAGAGTCCGCACGAAAATCCGGAGCCATAAACCACGATATGGACTAGCCCTAAGAAAGAGAAGCCAGTAAGTACCCTTTTGACCAGGGAAGCTGACGAGGCCATGTCTTCACTTTAGAAGGTGTGATGGATGCCACTACATGGTGCTACTTGTCTGCTCAGCTGACTAGGTAACACATAGGACATGCTTTTCAACAGGGTCTCAAATGGAAGTTTGGGGGCTTCTCAATGGTTGCAACCACTGGCTTGTTTTTACTAGGACATCAGGTGCCCAAAGCCAAAGAAGTCTGAACTGGTGAGAAATTACCAAGGCAAAGAAGATAATTCTAACTACAGGTATAATCGCATTGTCCTCTAAGGCATCAACATTTGTTTAAAGTCAATATCAAGAGTCCCTTTAAAGAAGTTTTTCAAGAAACTTAGGTCATCAGTATCTGAACGATGGGGGTTCGACAACCAGGACTCCTGTCGATCAGCTGTTTGAGAAGCTGTAAGCGTCACAGCCTTCTCGCAGATTACATTGTACAGCGTCTGTGCCTCTTATCACAGCTCAGCCCCATGTGACAGATGAACGTGACGTCACTCGTCTAGGGAAAGGTGCAAAAAGACTGCATCGCTTACAGGAGCACCAGTACCTTCTCAAACAGCTGATCAGCAGGGGTCCCGGGTGTCGGACTCCCACCGATCAGATACTACTGGCCTATCCAGCGCATAGGTCATCAATTAAAGGGCGTCTGTCAGCAGATTTGTCCCTATGACACTGGCTGACCTGTTACATGTACTCTTGGCAGCTGAAGGCATCTGTGTTGGTCCTATGTTCATATGTGCTCGCATTGCTGAGAAAAATGATGTCTTAATATATGTAAATTAGCCTCTAGGAGCAATGGGGGCATTGCTGTTGCACCTAGAGGCTACTATCTCTGCAAATGCTGCACCCTCCGACTTTAATTGCCAGGGTCAGGCAGTGAATACATTACAACGCCTGGCCCAGTCAATCAAAGTGCAGAGGGCACAGCAGTTGCAGAGAGAGCTGAACATCTAGCTTTAAGGGCAACCTCAGTGTGTGTCAAGAGGAAGAATGGGTGTACACTCCATTAGTTGCACCTGTCCTAGGGAGCAATGGCCAAAGGGAGACCACCGAGACACATCATATTGTTAGAGCCACTACCACTTCCATCCTCCGCTCCGGCTCCTCACAGGCTGCTGCACTCGCAAAACCATTTTTCAAACCTGGTTGGGCCCAGATGTCCCGTCCCCTCATCTGTTTTTGGCACATATGGCAAAATAGAGAGAGAAAAGGCGCTCATAGGGTAGTGTGTTTCAAATATCTAATTATATGGTAGAAGCGTGGTCACGCTCACCTTTTGATGTTGTGCAGACAGAAGGCACAACACTTATGAGGGTAACAAAGAAGGTCGGTGCTGCCGGTATCTGCTCAGTCCAAATGGGTGGTTGCCAGACCCCCAGGTTACTGATGGTAAGTAGAAATTTGTATATTGGTGTACAGTGGATCCGCACACCGGATTGGTACCACTTCGCGCACAGAAACGACCTTAAGGCAGGTGTATTCAGATGACGGTTTAATGACTACGCGTTTCGGGGTTTAACAACCCTTTTTTCAAGTCTGGATTGCCATACTGCTAGATTAAACCTTGGGCCACAGGGTTGGCTGGGGCTTCAGGACGCTGGTTGAGCCGCACTGCCAGTGTCCTGAAGCCCCAGCCAACCCTGTGGCCCAAGGTATAATCTAGCAGTATGGCGATCCAGATTTGAAAAAGGGGTAGTTAAACCCCGAAACGCATAGTCATCAAACCGTCATCTAAATACACCTGCCTTAAGGTTGTTTCTGTGCGCCAAGTGGTACCAATCCACTGTGCGGATCCACTGTACACCAATATACAAATTTCTACTTATCTGTTTTTGGAGAAGCTGGCCTTTTTTCTGTGAATGGATTAGGTGAATGCTACTTTGTGAGTAAAAAAAAAAATAGTGCCTAATATTCAAATCTTGTCTGCTTATATTAAATACAGAATATGTGAGTTCCCCCTCTCTACAGTCTGTATCTTGGAGCAGCCCTTGGTTGGTGTAGACATAGTCAAGTTCTTTGTTATTTCCAACTACTTCGAGTGAGTGGTTCCTCTTATTTGATATGTACTCTTTTTTTTTATATTCGCCCATTTTGGGCTTTTTGATCTGCTGCAAGTACCAGAGGAGAATAGCGGAGGATGGGAGTGGTAGTGGCTCTTGCTGCAACAGTTATTCACAGTAGCAATCCTCGCACCAATGCTCCCTAGGGCCAGAGCAGAGATGGGAGGGTGCACCCTTTCTTCCCTTGGGGCTTAACCTGATGTCGGAGCTCCTGCCTGATGGTGGTAGGGGTGTTATGAGTGTTGTATAGTTGCAAGGAAGGAGATATATGTGTGCTGTGGCCGGCGAATGGTGCTGGAGTCAGTAACCAGGCCATTTGTAGAAGATAAGTCTCTCTTTACTAAAGTGTAGAACAGGAGTTGTAGTACATCCAAAGGTGTCAAACACAGTTCAAAACAGTTTACTGTGCAAATCTTCCCAGATAACAATGTAAACATATGAGCAATGTTGGGGGTTGTAGTACTCATTCTTTCTATCATTTCTCTAAATTTCTTGTAATTTTGTTGGTAATTCTCAGCTGAGATGTACAAGATTAAGATACGGCTGGCCAGAAGTGTGGAAGGGTGTTTTTATCAATGTCCCTCTAACCACAGTAAAGTCTCTATTACCCTTAAACAGCAAATACCTTACTGACTGACTCCAATACTTCGCCATTCGCGGATTCTGGACCTTCTAGATCTTTCTTTCTCTCTTTGGGGTACTGTGAAGTATAGGTGATTTTCAGTATTTGGATCTCTTAATGTAGGCCTAGTCCTCTGAGGAGTGAGCACATGTAGGTTCTCTAACCTCCTCATCTAGAAACCAACTGCCTGAGCTAGGAATAGACCTAAGTCAAACACCTTGCTTCCTGCAGAGGTATGGACAGGATTGTTAACCCTGACTGAGCCATACAAAGTAATACTAGGTATGCAATACATCAAATAACATAAATCAGCATTAATTAATGAGAAACAATTTGCAAGTACCCTATTCCAGAGTACTGTAGGTCTGTGCAACCTCACCCCCCTTCCCTTTCAGGTGAACCAATCCTAAACAGCTATGCTATCATACTATGTGGCATTGCTTATAGGTTCTATAACTTGGACAGGTCTGTCCCTTTCTTTTCACTCAGAGCATGATGGACTCATCGGTTTGTCCTGTATCAACCCAACTCGGGAACTGTCACGGATGTGATGCTCTTCTTACCAATGGGCCCACCCTGACATAGTGAAGGCCTTCATTGCTGGAACTGAGAAGATAACAGAGACTTTCTCTTGACTGTTTCCCTCTACCTTCCCTTCCCCCCTCTCCCTTCTAATTAAACTCAATAAACACATGATGTTTAAAAAAGAGGAGAGTTCAGTAGAGTTCACAGGCATAGCATGATTTTTAACACACTACCACTACTATATTAATTGGAGCTGTGCAAAAGTTTAACAAAAGGATATTACAAAAATGTTTATTGGCCCCCAAAGCAAGTAAATCAATGAAAAAAAGTGTCTCAAAGGGTATCCATAGCCTACAAGAACTTAAAGTCTGCTCAAGTGGTGGCTGCAAGTAGATATAGTACAATATGTAGGGAAGCAGGAGTTGTATTACCATACATTATATGGCCACATGCACATAACCATATTTTTCATCCATGTGCTATTCAGGTTTTTTTTTTTACAGATTGAACACTGACCCATTGATTTCTATGGGGCCATCCATATTTTTTTGCGGATCTGAGCGCCTATTCTTGTCTGTACTGTGGACTGAAGGCTGGAAATAACAGCCTTGGCCTAAATTACATGCTGCAGCTGATTCATTACCTACAAGAGCAATACTGGCCTGAAACAAGTCATCCCTGATCTCTTTTAGGTTCAAGGTGAGATACAAGGAGGTCAAGTCCTGGAAGTTGTTCACTACGGAGTGACATAAAGTAGCACATTACTCCATAGATATTAGCATTTACCTCCATATAACAAACAAAAATATAGAGATAGCTAATGCACAACTAAACTTTCACTGTACTTCTGTCAAAGGATGAATACCAAATCATTGAATAAATGGCATGGATAATTTAGAGAAATGTCATGGAGAGTTTATGGCAGATGTGGTATTATTCAGGAGTAATACTCCATGTCTACTACCCAGTTATACAGTGGTTTAGTGTCTAGTTCTTGCTCTTGCACAGTAGTGTAGTATTTAATACTTCAGTGATGATTAGTATATTCCCCACTCTCTGATGACCCAGTGCTATAGTCTTAAGTCACCACCATGTCCTGGTACTGGACAGCAGAGCTTACAGTTTCTTGTGATATGATTTTGATTTTTATCCAGTCTCTTATGAAGTCAGAATGGAAAAACGGGGGATGGCACATCTAATTTCAGCTAATTTAATATATCTCCATTCAGTCTGATTGTCGGGAACACTCAATGCGGTCACAAATAAGCTGATTTAATTAAGGGTTCAAACCTCTGACAGTCCCTTATTCCTTATCGGGATTTCCCCTATGCACTTTGTCCCGCAAGAAAATGTGTACCATGCATAAATAATCATGTTTGGCTCAGATGTTTTCTCTCTGGCTTTATCTTCACACGTTCCAGTAAGTTTTTCTGCTTCAAACACCTGCTTGTCCAAATTCTTTTTTTGCTCCACCTGGCTTGTTTCTTCAGCCTGTCTTGTCTGCTTCTTGACTTGTTAGATGGGTTATCTGATATAACAGCCAAATTAATCAGTGGCCGGAAAGTGTATCCTGAGAAAAATGGTGTGGAAACAGTGGGACTTTCATTAGTTTATTTTTATTTTTTTTCCTATGTGCATTGTCAAACTGCAAGTGCTAATGTATGTATTTTGTGCATAATATATTCAGTGATCCTTCAAGATACAATGGCCGCAAGATACACTATTTTCAACATACAATGGTCTTTTCTGACCCATCGTAATGTGAAACTAAAACTAGACTCAACATACAATGTCTCAGACTCAGATTCAACCAATACAGGCCACTTCTCTGGTAAAACAGCTAGATTAGATGCTATTTAGCAGTTATTCCTGACTGTAATATGTAAGGACTTGTTTTATCTGTCTTAATTATCTGCCTATTTTTCTTAAATCTTCATTTTCTCTTATCTTGGATGACATTTTGGGGCTTTGGAACTAATTACCCAACTTACAATGGTTTCAACATACAATGGTCGGCCTAGAACTAATTAATATTGTAACTTGAGGGACCACTGTATTTCAAAGGCTGTATATGGAACGAGTGGGAAATTCCTAGTTACTGTTGGTAGGCAGGGCTGGCTCCATCCTTGCTTTTAGGTAGAAGTAAGTCAGTGTAGTGCGAGCTGGGCAGTGGCTGTGTGAACCATCTATGTTAGGAAATCCTGCCTTGCACCTCAAAAACACCAACAAGGGCACCCAGAATCACTAGCAGACAGGAGAATCCCCAAAACCAGGGAATGCCCCAGCAATGTGGGCACATATTAACTTGGGACCAAGACAGATGCCTTCAGCTGCCAAGCACACATCCAACAGGTCAGCCAGTTTTGTAGGTACAAATGTGCTGACAGATTTCCTTTGTCTTTGGTACTTCCTCTGGAACTTCTGCTCGTTCCATAAAATTACACACTGTCCACATTACAGTTTAGTCTGTAGTACTGTACCAATCCAATACAGAGCCACTACCAGGTCCATAACAACCAAACATCTAAAAGCAGAAGAATCAATGAAGCTAAGTCCTACTTTAAAAATTCACTTCACAGAATTTGGACATAAACACAGACATTCAAAAACAAAGAGCATAATCAGCACATCCTATAAAATAAAATTGCAGGTGCGCATCACTGTAGCTAAAATACAAAAGCAAAGACACAATGGCATTCTGCAAACACTGAGCGGGAATATATAAAGCTCTGCACGCCAGACTTCTGGCTTCAAAAAGGCATAAGTAGGGGGTCTTGGACCTTTTGTTAATTTTAGGACATTTTGAGCAGTGTGCCTTTCAGCGACACATACAGATGTGGAATGAAAATTTAGACAGAATTTCAGAGTTGATCGCTTTTCTGCCGCATTTATGAAGTCGCAAAAAAAAAGTTGCAGTTCCATGCCAGGCATCCCCTAGGCCAGGGATGGGTAAACTGCAGCTCTCCAGCTGTTGTAAAACTACAATTCCCACCATGCCTTGCTGTAGGCTGATAGCTGTAAGCAGTCTTTGCATGCTGGGAGTTTTAGTTTTGCAACAGCTGGAGAGCTGCAGTTTGCCCATCCCTGCCCTAGGTACACATTTACTGAAATAGGCGCAACCACATCATATTTGCACCAACTTTATTATGACTGTGTGCCATTTTCATAAATTTTATAGCAACTCTAGTCTAAAAACTAACCTCAAAAACACCTACAATGATAAATTCCCTCCTGAATGTGTAAGACCTCATATTAATTTATAGTGAACTGAACCCCACCGCTGATATTAGTAACATTTATCATCCATATAGTCAATGTTTGCAGAGTGCTGATGCATTGTGTGCTGCAGAAACACAATATGTCTTGTCAAGGGTCCGAAACAAAGGACTAGAAAGAGTAGTCATAATGAAACACTCCAAGTACATCTGTCAGGGCTGCCATCAGAAATTTTGGGGCCCCTTACACAGCTCAAGGCCTGCGGAATTAAGAGGGGGAGGAGCACTGGGCCCCAGGGCCGGCGGCCACAAAAAAAAAAGTCTCGGGTCGGGACCGGCCGGGCCCCCCCAGGGTCTGTGCCCCTTACTGGGGTATGGGCTGTACCCCCCTGATGGCGGCCCTGACAACTGTTAATTGTCAGAGATAATTAAAAATCTCATACAAGTTCTATAATGTGCCATTACTAGTGTTGGTCGAGCACCAAAGTGCTCGGGTGTCGAGTAGAACACCTCGGTATGCTCGGGTGCTCTACCAAGCACCCGAGCACAATGGAAGTTAATGGGAGAACCAGAACATAAAACCAGGCACCCCCTGCTCTGAAGAGGGGAGGGTGTCTGGTTCACAGGAAAAGGTCAGAAATTGATGGAAACACCACTGAAATGGTTCGGGAACAGCATGGGGAGGATGTCTGAATGCATCTTGGACTCCCATGTCGCTGCTGGGAACGATGTTGTCCGAGTAGTACGCCACTTTTACAGACTGACAATAATACGCACAAAACCAAAGATAAAATCGATTTTAGAGAAAAAATTGTTAGGAAACATTCTTTCCTGTATATTTACTTGCAAATAAAGTGCAAGTGCTGCCAAAAATTACAAGGAAGAGGCACTCCTATACAACCTGTATATCACATAAAGGAGGGCCTCGTTCACATTGTGGTACAATTTTTCAGCTAGTGGGACTCCTACACTCATATGCACTATGCACTAAGTGAAAGGGATGCCTAAGTGAAAGGGCTGCCAAAAATTACAAGGCACTCCAATACACCCTTTATTACACATAAAGGAGGGCATCATACACACCCTTGAAATTATGATTGATGGCCTGCTGGTGACCCTCTAAAACAGGCATCCTCAAACTGCAGCCCTCCAGCTGTTGTAAAATTACAACTCCCACAATGCCCTGCTTTAGGCTGATACCTGTAGGCTGTTCGGGCATGCTGGGAGTTGTA
Source organism: Bufotes viridis (assembly GCA_033119425.1). Taxonomy (NCBI): domain Eukaryota; kingdom Metazoa; phylum Chordata; class Amphibia; order Anura; family Bufonidae; genus Bufotes; species Bufotes viridis. Next base: position 111,880,305 of record CM065596.1, read on the forward strand.
GTCTTGCAACAGCTGGAGGGCCGCAGTTTAAGGATGCCTGCTCTAAAACATTAGGGACGAGGGCCTGCTGCTGATCTGACCATCTAAAACATTAGGGGCGAGGGCCTGCTGCCGAGCTGACCATCTAAAACATTAAGGGCGAGCGCCTGCTGCAGAGCTGACCCTCTAAAACATTAGGGGCGAGGGCCTGCTGCATATCTGACCATCTAAAACATTATGGGCGAGGGCCTGCTGCTGATCTGGCCATCTAAAACATTAGGGGTGAGGGCCTGCTGCTGAGCTGACCATCTAAAACATTATGGGCGAGGGCCTGCTGCTAAGCTGACCAGCTAAAACATTATGGGTGAGGGCCTGCTGCCGAACTGACCATCTAAAAAATTAGGGGTGAGCGTCTGCTGCAGAACTGACCCTCTAAAACATTAGGGGTAAGGGTCTGCTGCTGAACTGACCCTCTAAAACATTAGGGGCAAGGGCCTGCTGCTGAGCTGACCATCTAAAACATTAGGGGTGAGGGCCTGCTGCTGAGCTGACCCTCTAAAACATTAGGGGCGGACTTCAAATTCCGGTGTGCACATGTAAGGACGGGAGAGAGATGCTCCGGGAACCACGGCCCAAAATCAAGGGAGCCAGCGCATCTAGGGGCAGATAACCCCATCCACAACTACCCCATTTGATTAAGGGGTACTCTATGGAGAAATTCTTACTGAAGGGTGGCTCCCAAACCTCACATCTATCACTCCCGCAACAAGAAGTAAGACAGCAGCGGGGCAAGATGGCGTCTGCAGCTAAAAGAGCATGCAGGCTTACAAGATCTGCCTCTCAACCTCCCCAGCGCCAAGCGGAGGCAGCAACCACCGAAGCAGAGGAAGACGATTTTCAGCTGACTCCTGACCAGGATTTACCAAACTCCTGCAAAACAATAGCGATAGAGGTTGCCAAACTACTGGCACCATATATAAAAGCCACACTGGAAGTGTCAGTCTCCTCAGCGTTACAACAGCTTCAGAGAGAGGTGATGCAGCATACCACACAGATTGCTCAGCTGGAACAAAGGAATTAAATAAGGCCCAAACACAGATCCGAGAAGTACTCCAAAATAAAGTCCTAAAAGACAAAGAAGAAGATCTGGAAAATCATTCCAGACGGAAAAACGTAAGAATTGTGGGCCTGCCGGAGTCCATAACGCCAAACCAATTGTCTCAAATATGCGCAGTAGAAATTCCACAAGCCCTAGGGCTGCAAGGTTCATTCACTGTGGAAAGAGCGCACAGGCTGGGACCTCTGAAAACTCTGGATCAAGATCTGGGAAATCCCAGACTAAGACCCGCCATTGTGAAATATTTAAACTATGCAGCAAAAGAAGCTATCCTTAACAAGTACAGACGTAGTTCACAATTGATATTAGTGCGGGGCCATAAGATTCTACTATTCAGTGATTACTCAGCAGAGGTAGAAAGGCGCGTATATCTGCTCCACTCTAGTCAAGAAAAAGACCAAATTCGCACTACTTTACCCGGCAACCCTAAAAGTATTCCGCTAGGATGGCTGCACAGAGACTTTCCTTACTCCAAAAGAAGCATTGGAGTTGGATAAGGAATTTTCTTCTTCTGCTACGAGTCCATCACTGAGAGGCACTTTTTCGGGAAGAGGAAGACGAGAGACGGTGTCGGCCGTCCACCAACATGGACAGTGCCGATGACGCCGTTCACAGCGTTACTATCCCAATTTTATGTCTTCATGAAAAAACGTTTTGGGCGATGATGGAGGAGAATGTGGCACAGGAGGAAGAGGAGAAGGCAGAGAGATCATTTCCACGGTTATCAGGCCAGTCATTCACAAGTGGCTCAGAGGGTGGGTTCCTGCACCAACAGAGGCCAGGTACACAATTGTCCAGCCAGGGTACAGTTCTGGAGAATGAGGAGGATGAGGAGGAGGGGGAGGATGAGGAGGAACTGTGTTCACAGCAGGGTGGCACCCAAAGCAGCTCAGGGCCATCACTGCAGCGTGTCAGGGGGGATACCGAGGACACTGACGATACACCTCCCACAGAGGACAGCTTGTCGTTGCCCCTGGGCAGCCTGGCAGACATGAGTGACTACATGCTGTAGTGCCTGCGCAACGACTGCCGAGTTGCCCACATTGTTACTTGTGCTGATTATTGGGTGGCCACCCTGCTGGATCCTCGTTACAAGGAAAACATGCAGTCCTTAATTCCCTCACTGGAGTGTGATCGGAAGTTGCACGAGTACAGGCGCACGCTGGTAGACACACTGCTGATGGCAGTGGAAGCACAAGGCGAAGGCAGAGGATGAGAAAGAGGTTGCCAACGCAGCCGGGGGAAACCGCCAGCACCTCAGAAGGCAGGGTTAGCATGGCCGAAATGTGGAAAAGCTTTGTCACCTGCCCTGCAGCCAGTGTATTCTCTAAACGTGTATTTAGCACGGCAGGGGCCATTATCACGGACAAGCGCAGTTGCCTGTCTACAGCTAATGTGGACAAGCTCAGGTTCATTATGAACCAGGCATGCATCTCACAAGACTTGTCTGTACCTTGTGCATAATAGACATTTATACCGGCCTCAACTATCCATTCTTGTACTCAAGTGCACTTATTTTTTGTTTTATCTTTTTAAATGTCCCAATATTTTGGGGGCTACCCCAATTAAAAAAAACAAAAAAACTGTGTTGGCTACCTCCTCCACCTCCACCCCCGCTTCCACCTACACCACCACGGTCACCGCCTCCTCAACCCCCTAGTCCACATCCACCTTCTCCTCCTAGTTCAAGATTGTTATTTTTAATTTGTATGCCCAAAAGTTCGGTCCCCATTGACTTCAATGGGGTTCGGGGTCAGGTTCGGGTCAAGTTCGGGTCCCGAACTCGAACTTTGCGACGAAGTTCGGGCGAACCCGAACTTCCAGGTGTTCGCTCAACTCTAATAGAGACCTAAAAAAAAATGAGGGAAGGTTTGGAATTTGTAAGAAGAGCAATACATAATCAACAGTGGAGGGAAACTCAACTGCGGATAATGCACAAAGTAACTTTTGCTTTTAACCTATAGTACAGAGACGCCCCAGCTCATTATTTGAGACAATGCCCCAAATGTGCACTGCTGAAGGCGGGACTTTTACATAGTCTGTGAGACTGTCCGAAATTGCAGTCATTATAGACACAAGCCACTGAATATATTAAGTCAGTATGGGGAGTGGAGGTGGCGCTCAATCCACAAAAAATGCATCTTTCAATTTATACCAAGAGACCAAGCAGAGGAAACAGGAATAGGGGTGTCTGACAGAGGAGTACATATGTACATGTGTTTCTTATGTCCATCAAGAAATCTATTTTGAGACAATGGTTAAAAAGTGAGATTCCTACATGGGAGGAAGTTGTGGGGACCATGAAACAAGTGCTGTATATGGAAAGACTAGAGATTGAAAGGAATAAAGAAAAGACAATAGGCAAGTTTTAAAAAAAATGGAGAAACGTTATTGAATCAGCATGGTTGGAGGTAAAGATTCGCGAATTAATGTCTCCCTTTAAACAAACCATATACTAGAAGCCCAAATTGGAGGAAAGCTAGGAAAATTGGCAGCTTAAGAGGACAGGAACTCTTCTGATAAGATAAGGCATGGAGTAAATTAAACCCTTCAACATGGAACTAAGGGGATAAGTTTGAATTAGTTGGAGTTCAAGGGATGGAAGGAAGGATGGGGGGAAAGGGTAGGGGGGAGAAATTTTTAAAATGATAAAAGGATCAGGATGTATCTGTAATGTACATTATTACTTTCAACAAGTTTCCTGCGTTGATGTAATACATGTGTGCTTTTTCATAATTCCTGATTGCAATAAAAATAATATTACAAAAAGAAAAAAAAACATTAGGAGCGAGGGCCTGCTGCTGATCTGACCATCTAAAACATTAGGGGCGAGGGCCTGCTGGTGACCCTCTAAAACATTATGAACAAGGGCCTGCTGGTGACCCTCTAAAACATTATGGGCGAGGGCCTGCTAGTGACCCTCAAAAACATTATGGTTGAGGGCCTACTGGTGACCCTTAAAAACATTATGGGTGAGGGCCTAATGGTGACCCTTAAAAACATTATGGGTGAGGGCCTTCTGGTGACCCTCTAAAACATTAAGAAAAAGGGCCTGCTGGTGACCCTCTAAAACATTATGGGCGAGGGCCTGCTGGTGACCCTCAAAAACATTATGGGTGAGGGCCTGCTGGTGACCTTCTAAAACATTAGGGGTGAGGGCCTGCTGGTGACCCTCAAAAACATTATGGTTGAGGGCATGCTGGTGACCCTCAAAAACATTTAGGGGTGAAGGCCTGCTGGTGACCCTCAAAAACATTATGGTTGAGGGCCTGCTGGTGACCCCCAAAAACATTATGGTTGAGGGCCTGCTGGTGACCCTCAAACACATTATGGGTGAGGGCCTGCTGGTGACCCTCAAAAAATTATTGGTGAGGGCCCACTGCTGAGCTGACCCTCTAAAACATTAGGAACGAGGGCAGCCTAATAAGCATGTTGATATGATGATGGAGGAAGATGAGAAAAGGGAGCTTGAACCATATACCCTTTTTAGTGGTGGAAAGGGTGCATGGGAATACCGTGTATTCAATACACCATAAAAGCCACATTTAAAGTGCCTTTATGTTCAGCCGCTTTCCTCTGGTGGAGTCTAGAAGTCAGGGGCAATCTAGGCCTTGTTAATTTTTATAAGAGTCAACCAGTCAGCATTTTCAGTTGACAGGCGGATGCGCTTATCAGTTTTTATGCCCCCAGAAGCACTAAATAGACGCTCTAACAAAACGCTGGCAGCGGGGCAGGCCAGCACCTCCATGGCGTAGAGCGCCAGTTCGTGCCACGTGTCCAGCTTGAACACCCAATAGTTGTAAGGCACAGAGGGATCACTGAGGGCGCTGACACGGTCTGCTACATATGCCTTCACCATCTTCCAAAATTTTTCCCTCCTTGTGACACTAGGCCGTGCATCAGGTTGAGGGTGCTGGCGGGGTGTCATAAAACTGTCCCAGCCCTGGAGAGTGTTGCCCTGCCTCTGTTGGAATTGCTGTGTGTTCTCCTCATCTCCCCTCCTCGGTTGGCAAAGGAACTACGTACTCTGCAGCCAGCGTTGTCAGCTGGAAATTTTTGGAGCAATTTTTCCACAAGGACCTTCTGGTATTGCACCATTTTGCTCATCTTCTCCACCACAGGAATGAGAGATGAGAAGTTCTCTTTGTAGCTTGGGTCGAAAAGGGTGAACAACCAGTAATCGGTGTTGGCCAAAATGCGTACAACTCAAGGGTCACAGGAAAGGCAGCCTAACATAAAGTCAGCCATGTGTGCCAGAGTACCAACAGACAAGAAAACTTCCATGGGCACTACCCTCTGTAGCGGAGACAACCATCTCCTGCTCCTTCTCATCATCATCCAATTCGCGCTGAGAAGACGAACTGAGGGTGGTCTGGCTATTACCCTGTTAACTGTCTTCCCCATTTCCACCTCTTCCCCATATTAAGCCTCCGCCTTAATTGTGAGCAGCAAGCGTTTGAGTAGACACAGAAGTGGGATGGTTACGCTGATTATAGCGTTATCGCTGCTCACCATCTGTGTTGATTCCTCAAAGTTGCGTAAACCTTACAGAGGTCAGACATCAATGCCCACTCGTCGCTTGTGAAGAGCCGAAGCTGACTGGAAAGCCGACGACCATGTTGCAGCTGCCCTCTGCTGCTCACAAAGCCTGGCCAACATGCGGAATGTCGAGTTCCAGGACATGCTCACGTCGCACAACTGTCGGTGAGCTGGCAATAGCAAGGCTGCTGCAGCATTGCCAGACTGGCGGAAGCTGTCGATGACTTCCGGGAAATGGGCACACACGCGACGCACCTTCACCAGTAGCTCAGGCAAATTGGGGTAGGTTTTGAGAAACCGCTGAACTACTAGGTTGAACACAGAGGCTAGGCATGGTATGTGTGTGAGCTCGCCGAGCTCCAAAGCCGCTACCAAGTTACGGCCATTATCAGACACAACCATGCCTGGTTGTAGGTTGAGTGGCGAAAGCCACAGCTCAGTCTGGTCCCTTATCCCCTGCCACAGCTCCGCGGCGGTGTGCTGTTTGCCACCTAAGCAGATCAGTTTATGCACGGCCTGTTGCCACTTCCCCACTGCCGTGCTACACTGTTTCCAGCTACTGACTGATGGCTGACTGGTGCTGCAAGATGATAATTCAGAGGTGGAAGTGGAGAAAGAGGTGGAGGAGGAAAAGGGGGGGGGGGGTTGCAGCCACTAACGTAGGTGGCGGCGGAAACCCTAATGGAAGTAGGGCCCGCAATCCTTGGCTTCGGTAGCACCTGTGCCATAGAAGGGTACGACTCACTCCTGGCTTCCACAACGTTCACCCAGTGTGCCGTCAGGGAAATGTAGCGTCCCTGGTCAAAAGCATTTGTCCATGTGTCAGTCGTTAAGTGGACCTTCCCAATAACTGCGTTGGTCAGGGCATGGGTGATGTTACGGGACACATGCTGGTGTAAGGCTGGGACTGCGAAAAATATTGGCGGCTGGGGACAAAATAACGCGGGACGGCCGCCGTCATCAGGCTGCGAAAAGCCTCAGTGTCCACAAGCCTAAATGGCAACATTTCCAGGGCCAGCAATTTTGAAAGGTGCGCAATTAGTGCTATGGCCTGTGGGTGGGTGGCTGGGTATTTGCGCTTTCGTTCAAAGGCCTGGGGTATAGACATCTGTACGCTGCGCTGGGACACAGGAGTGGATGTGCTAGCTGATGGTGCTTGCAAAGGTCCAGGTGCATGGCGGGAGGCATCCGGGCCTGCGTCTTGGACAGGGGATTGTCCAGCACGTAACATAGGGGAAGAGGAGGCCGTGGTGTGACCCGCAGACACTGATTGTGGACCCAGGCGGTTAGCCCACCTATTAGGGTGCTTTGATGCCATGTAACAGATCATGCTGGTGGTAGTGAGGTTGCTAGTGTTCACACCCCTGCTCATTTATGGCACAGATTGCAAATGACAATTCTTTTATCGTCCGCACTTTCCTCAAAAAAGCGCCAGACTGCGGAACACCTACCCCTTGGCAAGGTAATTTTCTGGGAAACAGTTGCGGGCCTGTTTGGTGTGGCCCGCCTTCTCCCTTTTACCACCCCACTGCCTCCTCCAGCCTGTTATGGTGCTGCGGATCCCTCTCCCTCTGTACTGCTGTCCTTGCTCGGCTTGCCACCTTCCCAGGTTGGGTCAGTGACTTCATCGTCCACCACCTCCTCTTCCACTGCCTACTCTGGTCATCCTCCTGACTTGTTGACCTAACAACAACCTCAGTTATTGACAACTGTTTCTCATCTTTATCATGAACCTCTTGAGACACTAATTGCGGTTTACTTATTGGCAACTGTGTCTCATCATCATCATCCACCTCGTGAAACACTAATTGCGGTTCCCCACCATCATCTTCTTCTGACTGTGGATGCTCAAGAGTTTGTGAATCAGGGCACAAGATCTCCTCATGTCCCTCTTCAACCGGGCTTGTCGAGAGGCCCAAATTAAGGCATGGCGATGAAAAGAGCTCCTCGGAATATCGGAGGGTGGGATCACTTGTTTGCCAAGACTCTCCATGGTGGGTTGAAGGACTATCAGGGTGAGGATTCTGTTGACCAGACTCTTTGCTTCTGAGACTGGACTTTGTGGAAGACAGGGTTGTGCCTAACCGACTGGAAGCATTATCTGCTGCAATCCAACCAACCACCTGGTCGCACTGGTTTGACTTTGAGAGTGGTGTCCTGCGCTGACCTGCAAACTGGGACATGAAGCTAGGTATCGTGGATGAGTGTGTTTCTTGTGCTCTGGCAGCAGGCACAGTTTCACTGTGCCCAGGGCCACGGCCTCTGCGTGCACCATCAGCAGCACGTCCAATTACCCTGTCCCTTACTGCTCGACTTGCGCATATTAAATTGTATATATACTTGCAAGTATGTCACACGTACGCAGGTTTTGTAAGTGTATGTGCAAATAAAGTACACAGAATGTCACAGATATTTTTAGGATGCGCACACGTTAAACAGGAGATGTTGCATAGATAATGTCGCCGTCCGCAGCATCTATAAAAAAAGTACACTAAATGTCTCAGATAATTTTAGGATGACAAATGTTATATAGGAGGTATAGCGCAAGTAATGTCGCTGTCACCACCGGCTAATAAAAAATTACACTGAATAAATGTCACTGATATTTAGGATGCGCAAACGTTATACATGAGTTATAGCGCAAGTAATGTCGCTGTCACCACTGACTAATAAAAAATTACACTGAATGAATGTCATTGATATTTAGGATGCGCAAACGTTATACATGAGGTATAGCGCATATAATGTCGCTGTCACCACCGGCTAGTAAACAATTACACTGAATGAATGTCACTGATATCTAGGATGCACAAACGCTATACAGGAGGTATAGCGCAAGTAATGTCGCTGTCACCACCGACTAATAAAAAATTACACTGAATGAATGTCACTGATATTTAGGATGCGCAAACATTATACAGCAGGTATAGCGCATATAATGTCGCTGTCACCACCGGCTAGTAAAAAACTCACTGTATGAATGTCACTGATATCTAGGATGCAAAATGTTATACAGGAGGTATAGCGCAAGTAATGTCGCTGTCACCACCAGCTAATAAAAAATTACACTGAATGAATGTCACTGATATTTAGGATGCACAAACGTTATACAGGAGGTATAGCGCAAGTAATGTCGCTGTCACCACCGGCTAATAAAAAATTACACTGAATGAATGTCACTGATATTTAGGATGCACAAACGTTATACAGGAGGTATAGCGCAAGTAATGTCGCTTATGTCATGATTTTTTTTAAACAATTGTAGGGCTTGGCTGTGATTTTGAACTACCTCGGACAACATTTTTAAGAGGTCAACGAATGAGACGGATCCGGTATTTCACCTAACGGATCCAGAAAAAGATGATATCAGTCTGCATACTGCCTGCCGGATTCTAACAATCACGGCCCCTCCCATGGCAGAGGTGAGAAGATCGGAGAGACTGGCGGCAAGTGAGGGTATCTGACAGTCTCTCTGTTTTCTCCTTGCAGTGTTGTTGTTTGGGAATGACCACACCTCTTGCCAGGTGCAGCTTGTAGTCATTACTGAGGCCCTATTTAGTTCTGAGTCACACTGCTTACTATGCGGTTGATATTTCCTGCTGGAGTTGGTTGAGGTGGTGTGTTGTTCCTTTGAATCTCCTGCTCCTCCATTCTGCTTTAAGCTAAATGCATTTTGTTTTGCATTTTGTTGTTCGCTTGTGTTAGTTGCTTTCTAGGCCTCAGGGAGATGCTGGTTCTTTCATCTGGGATGGATCATTCTTAGGTAGTGTCATTCCCTGCCACCACTACTAGGGCTTCTCAGGGTCTCAAGGGCTTAGGTTCTGGTGTATGAGTATTACCACCTTCAGTGTCTACTCATATTGGCAGGAGTCAGGGAGAGGTCTAAGGATTTCTAGGAGGTCACCATCCCTCTCCTTTAGCTTTGAAGCCTAGACTCCTGTCTATTTGGTTTGTGTTCTGGTGTTTTCCCCTCCCCTATACTTGTGACATTATCAATAGCCTTAAACTGTCATTTTGTTTGTGTCAGTGCAGCGATGGATACTGTTTCTGCACTGGTTGATCATTTGCAGGGACTGTCTTTGGAGGTGGCTGACCTCCGCACGGCCATCTTGCAGTTTCAGAGACCACAGGCAGCGGCTTCCAGCAACGGGAACCAGGCCTGCCCAGAACCCAAGGTGGCTCTCCCGGATAGGTTTTCTAGGGGAAGTGACAAGTTTGCTCGGTTCAGGGAGTCGTGCAAACTATATTTTAGACTATGTCCTAACTCTTCTGGGAACAAGAGTCAAAGAGTGAGGATTATTATTATTCTGTTACTGAAAAGTGATGCTCAGTGTTGGTCTTTTTCTTTTCTGACTGGATCACAATCCCTCTAGTCGGTAGATGAATTTTTCAGAGCTCTGGGACTTATCTACGATGACCCAGATCGGGTCTCCCTGGTCGAGACTAAGTTGCGTGGTTTACGGCAGGGAGAACGTTCTGCTCCTATTGTTTTGAATTTAGGAGATGGGAAACTGATACTGAGTGAAATGACCCAGCCCTCTGTAGTCAATTCTGTCAAGGGTTATCCAAGAACCTGAAGGACTCATTTCAGGAATATGGAGGCAGCCATGTCTCTGGCTGTATGTATTGATAGACGCCTGAGGGAGAGGTCTAAGGTTTCTCTCGCTCAGAACGCACATCAGGTGGCCTCTTCCGACATTTTGGGTAGGGACGCATTTGAGCTCATGTCTGATGATGAGCCAATGCAGTTGGGGGAAGTCACTCCTGGACCTGGCAATAAAAGCATTAGGGTTAAGAAAAGAATCAGCTTTTTCTTTGGAAAAGGGGGACATTTTGTTAACGTATGTCCTTATGTTAAACGTCAAGGTGAAAAAGGAAAAAAAAACTAAAACAAATGTGTTTAGTCCTCTTCACACTCTTGGTGGTGTGGGTGGGGTATCTGAGAATGTACTTTTGTCATTTACTGGTAGTACCCGATTTCTCCTGCCTGCCAAGGTGGAGCTAGACTCCAAAACTGTGGGAATTGAAGTATTTATTGACAGTGATGCAAGGGTTAACCTAGTGGTCTGTTTGCATGGTTTGACAACCGCATTAGACAAAAATATTTCGGTGTTTGCAATTGATTCCGCTCTACTCTCACAAAAGTATTTGTCACAAATAGTGCAGGACATTCTCATCAAGAATCCATTTCATGTTTTGTGCTGGAGGGTCTGCCTGCTCCTCTGGTGCTAGGTTTACCGTGGTTATCCTAACATAACCCTACCATCGATTGGCAAGCGAGACAGATTCTTGATTGGAGTGATTTTTGCATAGACAACTGTCTTAGCACGTCGCTTTCTGGTGTAACCACTAATGTTGTACCTTTGTTTATTTCGGATTTTTCTGATGAATTCTCTAAAAGTGGAGACCAGGAGTTCCCGGAGCTAAGTTGCCCAAGTCTCGGTTGTATAATCTTTCCGCACGAGAAAGAGCCGCCATGCGAGAATATATCACCGAGAGTTTGGCCAACGGTCATATTAGACCAGGCATGTCCAAACTGCGGCCTTCCAGCTGTTGCAAAACTACAACTCCTAGCATGCCTGGATAGCCTACAGCTATTAGAGCATGCTGGGAGTTGTAGTTTTGCAACAGCTGGAGGGCCGCAGTTTGGACATGCCTGTATTAGACCATCCAAATCCCCAGTGGCTGCAGGGTTCTTCTTTGTTAAGAAAAAGGACAGAACTCTTAGACCATGTTTAGACTTCCATGAGCTTCTGTCCATGATCCTTATCCCCTTCCTTTGATCCCGGATATGTTCAATCAGATTGTTGGTGCCAAGGTGTTCTCGAAGTTGGATTTGAGCGGGGCATATAATCTGATAAGAGTCAAGGAGGGGGACAAATGGAAGACGGCCTTCCTCTGGTGGGAAGGTCTGTGGTGGTGTATCTGGATGATATTTTAATTTATTAACCCGACATGGAAAAGCATCAGGATCACATGAGACAGGTCTTACAGATTCTAAGGGAGAATAAATTGTATGCTAAGATGAAAAAGTGTGTATTTGTGGTTCCGGAAGTGCAATTCCTGGGTTACCTACTCTCATCTTTGGGTTTTCGTATGGATCTGGAGAAAGTCCGTGCTATGATGGACTGGGATTGACCTGAAAATCTGAAAGCGCTCATGCGATTTTTGGAGTTCACCAACTACTACTGTAAATTTATCTTGAATTACTCGACTGTTGTTAAACCATTAACAGATATGACTAAGAAAGGTGCTGATTTCTCAGTCTGGTCTGATGAGGCCTTTTCAGCGGTGAAGGAGTGTTTTGCTTCCGCTCCTATACGGTGTAACCTGATGGCTGTGGCCATTCATTGTGGAAGTTGATGCATTCAAGGTAGGGGTTGGAGCAGTCTTGTCGCAGGGTCCTTCTCCTAGCAATCGGCGCACATGTGCTTTTTTCTCTAAAAATCTCTCTACTGCTGAAAGAAATTATGATGTAGGTAATAGAGAGTTCCTGGCCATTAAGTTGGCTTTTGAGGAATGATGTCATTGGTTGGAAGGTGCAATTCATCCCATTACGGTAATTACGGATCACAAAAATCTGGCTTATCTGGAGTCGGCTAAATGTCTGAACCCAAGGCAGGCCAGATGGTCATTGTTTTTTGCCAGATTTAATTTAGATGTCACCTATTGCCCTGGGGTTAAGAACGTCAAAGCAGGTGCTTTGTCGCGTAGTTTTCCAGGGGACGGGGGTGATTCGGAGGATCCTGGCCCGATATAAGCTGATGGGGTGGTTGTATCTGCCCTTTATCCTGAACTTGTGGCAGAGGTGTTGGAGGCCCAGGGAGATGCAGCTGACTCTACTCTTGTCCTCCAGTAAAGTAGTTTGTTCCTTTGGAACTACGGCACAAGGTGTTCCAGGAACATCACAGTACTGTTCTTATGGGACACCCTGGGAGCAGATCCACGGTTGAATTCATTTCCTGGAGATTCTGGTGTCCAGGATTGCGTAAATGTATTGAGGGTTATGTGTCAGCCTGTGAGACTTGTGCGCGTGCCAAGGTGACACATACTCGGCCTTCAGGATCTCTACTTCCCTTGTCTATTTCGTTCCGACCGTGGACTCATTTGTCCATGGACTTTATCACAGATTTGCCTAATCCCTCAGGGAAAACTGTGATTCTGGTGGTTGTTGATCGCTTCAGCAAGATGTCGCACTTTATAGCATTATCGGGTCTTCCTAATGCTAAAACTCTTGCACAAGTGTTTGTCGATAACATTGTGAAGCTACACGATATTCCCTCTGATGTAGTGTCCGATGTATGAGTATTCCCACCTTTAGGGTCTACTCATATTGGCAGGAGTCAGGGAGAGGTCTAGGGATTCCTAGGAGGTCACCATCCCTCTCTCTTAGCTTTGAGGCCTGGACTCCTGTCTATTTCCTTCTGTGTGTGTTCGGGTGTTTTCCCCTCCCCTATATTTGTGACAGTAGCCTTACTGTTTATTCCAGGAACTGGCATAAATTTTCATACAAATAAATCCACACTAGATCATACCTGGCGTGGATTTGTTTTTCTGACAGACTACTTCAGCATACTTCTGATGAAGACTGGTGTATGAGACACTATACTTAATACATTTCTCCCCTGTATATCAGTCTCCTTTAGAGTTATCATAAAAATTGTCTCTAGCATTATGGTTTTACTGACATTCTTTCTAGATTTGACCTCATGTGATGCTGACGGTCCATGCCCTCCCTGCTTTTGGCAGGAACTGCTGCCAAAACATTTATCCCATTTCCTCTTCCAGTGCTCTGGCAGTCCATACCTGTTGGTGTCTCACTGTTACTTCCTGGAGGGCATAGCTGACAGAGTAGTGCTGATCCATGCACTTCATACTAGCTATGGCCTACTCCCCTTACCTGCAGTGCCTCTGTCTGCCTCTAGGCCATGTATGCTCTCAGGGCTGGCTCCGAGGTTCAGGTGGTCCCTTGGGCGATAAAGTCTCAGGGGGCCCCCTTGTTGCATTTTGCACGATGCATGCAGCAATGAAACTGCATGTATTCTAGATGTTGCCAAATTCAATAGACAGAGCATGCTACATAGTATGCTACATTGCCCATAGTAATATGCCCCTGTACCCCCAGAAATGTCCCTATAGTGTTCCCAGTAATGTCCCCCCACTGCCCCCAGTAATATCCCTATAGTGCCCCAGTAATGTCCCCCACTGTACACAGTAATATCCCTAACGTGCCCATAGTAATGTTCCCCCACAACCCCCAGTAATGTCCCTATAGTACCTATAGTAATGTTCCCCCACTGCCCCCAGTAATATCCCTATAGTGCCCATAGTAATATCCCCCCACTGCGCCCAGTAATATCTCTATAGTGCCCATAGTAATGTCCCCCCACTGCCCCCAATAATCTCCCTAAAGTGCTCACAGTAATATTCTCCCCCGTCTGCGCTCACTTGTAATGGGGCCCAGCACTGTCATTGAACTTACCGGGCCCCCGTCAGAGCGCTCATCATAGCAGCCTTACATGTGGTCGGTCCGGCATCTATCAGGCCCCAGCGCTGCCCTACTAGTATTTTTTAATCACTATTGACATGGGTGGGCGGAGTCTGACTAACATCGGTCACCTACTGGTGGCAGTATCGCCATTGCAGCCCTGATGGAGGCCCTGGCCAGTGGCCATAACATTCGGGACATTGGCTCTAGCCCCAAATGTTTTGATCTGATGATGCCAGGTGCTGACCCCGGCCCTGCATGCTCTCGCCAGGGTTTAAAGGGCCAGTGTGTGCACACCCTGTCTGCCCAGCCTATGGCTAGCCACCCTAGTATATATAAGCCACCATCCCCTTTGAGAGAGTGCATGAGCAATAGATATTCTAGCTTGCTAGTCCCTGCAAATGTGCGTTGTATTTCATTCTTATTTCCTGTGCTCGGCATCTGCCTGTTTACCAGATTTGACCCTCAGTTTACCCAGGGCTGCCTGCCTTGACCTTTAAACTGATAACAGTATTGAACAAACTCTGCCTGCCCTGACCTTGGCTTGTCTACAGTTTTGCATGTCACCTTGGTGCTTTAGCTGTCACTACACAGACACTACTGCAACGGATAGAGGCCTGGTGGTTGCCCTGTAGTGGAGAGCAGATTCCTATACAAGGGTTGAAGGGAGAAGACCAGAGGTATGGGGGAACTTAGTAGTCCCAAGCTAAATCTGTTCAGTGATGCAGTGGGTCCACATCCGCTTTGGGACACCCCACACCTAAAGTAAATTATATAACCTTACCTGAGGGTTAGAAACAACTGTTTTGCATGGCAGGAAGATTAGCAAATATAATATCTGATAACCTATGATATTCTACCATTGTAGGTCATTGTTACTATACCATAAATACATGTTGGTCTCGTGTACTGAATAAGGAATTTATGAGTTTGAGCCATTTTGAATGTTCTTCGAATCTTCTAGATACTGAAAGCAGGAGGTCATTAAATTCACCTCTGTCTACTACCCCTAATTATTGATATACCATCATTGCCACTATCTCCCTAGCAGGAACAGGTCTACTTACAAATGCTGTCATTTTTAATAATCCCACAAAATGATTCATGATTGATGTTTTCTCTGAGTGGAAAACCACGTGTCACTATAATAACTACTTATGTGGTCAGGGAAAAACAATGAAAAGGAAAAACGATAACCTATAAATACAATATAATTGCCAAGTGAAACTAGGACTTTATTGTGCTGAAATCTCCATATTTTGTGGTCCTAAACATCCGTTCCACATGATGTCAAAGTTAGAAAACAATTATGCATTTCATTGTGCCTGCTGCCGTCAGACAGGTCCTGGCTCTAGTCATACGATGTTCTTGGCAAACTTGGATAAACAAAGCAAATTTGCCCTTAGGCTGATTATTATTAGCAATTGTCTCTCAACGTTGGCCAATCTCATTTAACCCATACATAGTCAGATTCATGATTTATAATCCCCATATTCAAAGATGAGGCCTCCATTTTATCAGCAAGGATAATATTCAACTCACCTAATGCATATGGCAGAGCCAGATACAACTTATACTGTATCTTATGATCCATATGCCGTATAGCAAAAGCTGAGACAACCATTTTATGCGTAACTATACTACTCAACGTACTTGAAAAGTCATGAATATTAGACCTTTTAGACATGTCAGTGCCATAGAGTCTGGACTGTAGAGAGTAGGCACTCCATGTGACATCAAATGGCGACTGTATTCCACTACTTTATAGAAAAATGCTAATATATTATATATATATGGAAATAAACACTAGTGTGAGTGTAGTGTATGTGTATGCCTCCAATTCATATTGGGTTGCAAAGAGGTTTTTGGCACTGTTCTCCATTGGAAGCGATATATTAGGCTAGGGCAGGCATGCTCAACCTGTGGCCCTCCAGATGTTACAAAACTACAACTCCCAGCATGCCTGAACAGCCTACAGCTATCAGCCTACAGCAGGGCATTGTGGGAGTTGTAGTTTTACAACAGCTGGAGGGCCGCAGGTTGAGCATGCCTGGGCTAGGGCAATGGCATTTCTTGCGCGACTATTTGTTGCAGTAATGTCACTCGACATTTTCTATAATGACAGTCTATGGTGTCGCGCTGCAGCATGCTGCCACTGCGACACAAAAGTCAAGGAAAAACCCATCGCATGTTGCAGTGTGACACCATAGACAATCATTACCAAAAAATGTTGCGTGAGAAATGTCATCGTGTAGCCGTCCCTTTAAGGTCACCAGAATTTTTTTATTTTTTTTGCATTTGATCATGATAAAGAACCATGTAATTTAAAGAGTATGTTATAAAGGTGGCATAATAGATTGTGATAGTCACATTATAAATGCCACTAATAATGATGATGGCATTTGAAATGGAAAAAAGTATAGAGATAAGTATAAAAAGTGTAAGTATAAAATAGGAATGTTTTATTCAGTCCAAGGACCCTGAGATTATATATACATATATTAATAACAACAATGTTACTATATGTTGTAATTTAACAATACATAAATATATATACAGCATATATCAGTGGGATGTTGTTTTGTTGTCATTTATAACACTGAGTGCATCTGTAGATTTACTAATGATCCTTCCAAGACCAAACCTCCCAACTAGAAATGAATTCTTCTTATAATAAAGGACTGTGTGTAATCACTTGGCAGCCATCTTTAAAGCCCCCACAGCACCCGAACATCCAGAATGCCAACAGGTCCTTTAGTATTGGAATGCAGATCTCCATCATGTCTGGAGCAGCGATAAGGGAGAGATGGGCATAAAAAGAGGGGGGATGTCCAGCTGCAGTCTGGGGACCTGTAGAGAATGGCCCCTTTGTCCCTCTTTCTTCAAAGTTTGCATGGAAACCTATTCACATAGCCTGCAGCTGCAGTCATCTTCATAAGAAGAGAATAAGGGAGAGGGTCGGGTTAACCTCACAAACAAGTTTAGGCTATTTATCTGTCTCCCAGCTGTGAAACTTTAGAAAAAGAAAACTCCATATTTTACGTTTAGTTTTTTTTTTACACAATATGTCATATTTTGTGCCCAGTTTTATTTCAGTTTATTATACTGGTTCCATAAATTGTGTTCACCCCTCTAACACCAGCATAACTGCACAGATCAAAAGCTGAAGCTGGTCTTCTTGTCATTGAGGGACTGTATAAAGTCTATAAGTCTGTAGCTAAAATACAAATCAATCAGATATTAGCCTGGTGATAATATTCCAGAAGCACACACATTGCAGTACAGGATCATTTAGTGGAATATTGTAAACTGCTGTGTCTAGGACTTGAGGCATAGTAAAGCAATGGTGGGTATTTGCATAGAATCATAAAACAATGTGCCTATCAGTTTACGTGTATATATATTCAGTGTTGTCAAACATATAGATCGCTCTGTTTGCTATATACTGTACTCTTTCATACTTTTCTTTTGCTATATCTGTGTTCTTTCTTTTTATTTTTATAAAAATACCATTTCTTTGAGTTGGCTGTGCACTGGCACAGTATGCCCGTACATGTTAGCTTAATCGACGAAATTTATCATAGCTGCTATTCCAGTTTTGCGCAGAAATTAGCATTTTTGCATTTTTAAACCATGCTTGCCATTTTTCTGAAGAGTATGAGGCATGAGGGCCGTGGCGTACATAGAGAAGTAAGGGCCCATAGCAAGGATCAAACCAGGCCCCCACACACACAACCAAGTTTTCATTCCCAGTAAAAGAGGAGATGATCCCAACTGGGCTCCCTCTTGCGTGAGCCCCATAGCAGTCGCCCTTGCGTGAGGGGGGCTTAGTGAGAAGGGACATGGCCTGACATAGCCTGTTGAATTTAGTATAATTTACTATAGCTGGAGTCCATCGTAACTGGGGGAGAGTGGACATCTATGGCGTTACGTCTTCCGTTGACCAATGGCTCCGTTGACTTAGTGGCAACAATATAGCCCACTAAGAATTTATGTTGTGAGGAGAGGCTATAGCACTGGGGGGGGGGGGGGGACTACCGGTGCAAGGGTGTCACAGCACCCATCAACTGGTCCATGCAAGTGCACATTGTTTGAAGCCATCCTCAAACTGTGGCTGCTTATCCACCTTCACAGGTCTTATGAGTAACCACTTGGTGGGACTCCATGTTCATCTATCTTTACAGATCTTAGGGGTAACCACTTGATTGGACTCCATCATCTAAGGCAGTGTTTCCCAACCAGTGTGCCTCCAGCTGTTGCAAAACTACAACTCCTAGCATTCCCGCACAGCTAAAGACTGTCCGGGCATGCTGGGAGTTGTAGTTTTGCAACAGCTGGAGGCACACTGGTTGGGAAACACTGATCTAAGGGGTCCTGGTGGTCCCATATTGTGCTGTAGGTTGTATGGAAGTTGCATTCACAGTATATCTTAGGGAAGACGTATATGAGATTATTGCCACTGCTGCATTCATTTCTATTTGACATCTATTATCAAGTGACATATTAGGAATAATTATATAATAGTGACTAAATGAATTGACCTCCTGAGGAACCCATAATAGAGGGAGAAACGTGGGTCGAGGTGTCACGTATATGTATTGGATGATTTCTGTCATTGTTATTTAGAGACAGGGATATTGGTTACTAATTGAATTTATCACTAGAGTATGTGTTTTGAGTTATATGTCTATTATAGGGACTACCAGGGAACACGTAGCCTAGGTACGAGGACAGGGAATCCCTACCACTAAGGGCCGTCCCTGGGCTGAGGATTAGACAGGGCTAGTGTAGGGGCTGGGTAGGCTATTGTGTATCTTCCCCCCTCCCCCTACATTCACTTATCTGTCTATCCTGGCTTGATCCCTTGTCATTTATATGTCTGGTCTTTAGATGTATCACAGTTTTGGCCAAAAACTATCACCTATTGGGACTGTATCCCGTTTTTAAATCTAAGAATTAAAGTATATGACTTTTAGGGTATGTTGATTTCTGCTGAACTATTGTTATTTACTTTTATTTACCCCACTATAATAAGATAAAGAATATATTGGTGGACTTCTAATTATAGACTCACCTCTGTGTGGATAGTTTCTTCTATTTCTATGTGTCGTAACCCAGTATATCACTGAAAAGGGTTCATTTAATGCTAAAGAGTTAACCTAATGCTAAACAGTTAAATGTTGAAAGTTGTTTTTAAAGTCCACTTTTTCTATGCATTAGGTATATCCCAAATGGTTTTGTATGGGCAACAAATAGTTAACACTGGCGATCCTAGTTAGGTTGGCGGGGGACAGGCTGGACCAACCCACCTGACTACAGTAGAGGGAGTGTCTAGTCCTCAGAGCAAGAAGCAGGACGTGCATGTAAGATCGCCTGAGAAGTTCACACATGAACAAAATTGTTGGTATCCTTCCATTAAAGAAATAAATAAAAAATGTACTTAAAATCAACTAATGAAAATTAGACATTGCTTTTGAATTGTGATTCAACAGAATAATTTACCAAACAATCTAATAAATCTAGACTGGACATAAATGATGGTACCCTTAACTTAATATTTTGTTGCACAACCTTTTGAGGCGATCACTGCAATCAAGTGATTTCTGTAACTCTCAATGAGACTTCTGCATCTGTCCACAGGTTTTTTGGCCACTCCTCGTGAGCAAACTGCTCCAGCTGTCTCAGGTTTGAAGGGTGCCTTCTCCAGACTGAATGTTTCAGCTCCTTCCACAGGTGTTCAATAGGATTTAGATCAGGGCTGATAGAAGTCCACTTCAGAATAGTCCAATGCTTTACTCTTAGCCATTGTTGGATGTTTTTAGCTGTTTTTTTTGGGTCATTATCCTGTTGGAGGACCCATGACCCTTTAGGATGCTTTGATAATCTTGAGATTTCATTATACCCAGCCAGAGGTAGCAAAGCAGCCCAAAAAAATAACGAGCCTCCTTGATGTCTCACAGTAGGTACAATGTTATTTTCATTGTATGCTTCATTTTTGAATTTATGAACATAGAGCTGATGTGACTTGCCAAAAAGCTCCAGTTTTGATTCATTGGTCCAAAGGACATGTTTCCAGAGGCTTTGCGGCTTGTCAATATGAGTTTTGCCAAATTCCAGTCTCGCTTTTTAATGATTTGCTTTCAACAGTGGTTTCTTTCTTGGTCATCTTCCATTAAGTACAATTTGGCTAAAACAGAGATGGATGGTGCGATCTGACCCTAATGTACCTTGACTTTGGAGTTCACCTCTAATCTTTTTGGAAGTTGTTCTGGGCACTTTGGTTACCATTCATATTATCCATCTCTTCAATTTGTCATCAATTTTCTGTTGCTCTAAGTTTATGAAACTGAAGCAGCAACTGTGCATGCGCTACTATACTTCCACTTAGCAGCACATGAAAAGTCACTGCTCCAGAAGGGGGATCAGAGCCTTTGCACTTGCACCACTACTTGGATCAGAGGTGCAGGCATGAGGCTGTCAGTGCCAGGCAAGATGTCCGGCTTTGTCAATCAAGAGGCGGGGGGAGCTTTGTCAGTAGCAGGGACAGCCCGTATAGGTGAAAAACTTGCTATGAAAAGTGTTGATTCGTAAATCTAGGCGAACAATATTTTTATTGCATGTATGTTGCAATATTACTATGAATTACCTTGAAACACAATGAATGAGGCATTCAAACTAAAGAGGACCTTGGCTTTCACCACTCTTAACACGCATTCCCCTTGTAAAAACAATTCTGGAGCATCTATTCTTATGATTCTATGTTGTCCTGTTCCTTTATTATTTCAACTAGAAGTTATGAATGAATTGCTAGCAGTCTGCAGTAAGGGTACAGGGGGGTGGTAACCAGTTGGGGGTGGGGGGGGGTACCTGCGCAGACTCACTCTATCCAATCAGTGCTGCCATTGTCAGACTGTGCAGGTACACACCCCCAACTGGTTACTCCCCCTCTGTTCCCTTACTGCAGACTGCTAGCAATTCATTCATAACTTCTAGTTGAAATAATAAAGGAACTGGACAACATAGAGCCATAAGAATAGATGCTCCAGGATTGTTTTTACAAGGGGAATGCATGTCAAGAGTGGTGAAAGGTCTCCTTTAATTTGAATGCCTCATTCATTGTGTTTCATAATAATTCATAGTAATACTTTTCATAGTATAACCTCTTTAACCCTTTATAGACATGGATAATTTTTATATTCCTTCCTCTCCACCTTCCAAAAGCCATAACTTTTAAAATTTTCCATTCACAAAGCCATATGAAGGCTGATTTTTTGCAGGACATGTATTTTTTTAATGGTGCCATTTAATTTACCGTAGCTTATTTTGGAAAATAGGGAAAATTGTTCATTGTGGTGTGAAATTACGGAGATACCAAATTTACATTTTTTCTATTATGTTTTAAAAAAAGTTTTTTCTTTGCATCACCACATTCTGACACACAGAAGTTTTTTTTCTGTTTGCTCCTACAAAACTGTATAAAATAGTCACAGCCAGCCAGTGCCTGTATTGTAAAACTAGCACCTGCCGTGTATGGAGCGAGCTAAGCGAGTGATCCCACTCCATACAACCCCTTAATGCTCTTGAGGTGTGGGTACAGCATGGCGGATTAAGAGGCTAAGTAAATTGATAATGTTTTCTTTAAAATACAAATATTAATTTTTTATGTACATTATATTTTTGTCCCTGGTAGTGCCCTCTACTGTTTCTCCTGTGGTTAAAATTTGGGTCCACCTTCTCCTATATTCAATTGTGGAGTAACATATTCAGCAGATTTCCTGCTCCCTCCCTACTCCTAGTGCTGGTGTAGTGATCTCATTGCGAAGCAGATGAAGTGGTCCAGACACCTTCCATAATTCATTTATGCCTACGACTAAATTCATAGAAGTATTTAGCTACAGCTCTTTTTCTACGGCTACATTCACACAATCTCCCTGAGATCAGCTATTGTTGTGTTTGAGTGGTCTCCGAGGCATTGCTCCCGCTTAGCCAGAATCCTACTCCACACTGATGAGGGGCAACACCCCGAAACAGCTGTCTGTGGATGGATAACTGGCTTAGGTTTTCCCCCGTCACATCCTTAAAGCTTGTAAAAAAGCGGGATCTTGACATAGGGGCCACTTAATATGGTGGATTTGGTGATCTCTGTAATGGAGACACCCTTTGCTTGGTTTTCCTTCCTTTGAGGGATATCTGGCTTTCATTGTGTTGTAGACCCATAACTGGGGCTCCACTTTTATTTTGCATATTCCTGTTTCCCAGGGAGCTTTGCACTTCGGATTGCTGTGTTGAGACTCTTAAGTGAGGCTCCATGGCGTTTTTTGTAGCTGGTCTCCCTGAGATCAGCTATTGTTGAGTTTGAGTGGTCTCCGAGGCATTGCTCCCGCTTAGCCAGAATCCTACTCCACACTGATGAGGGGCAACACCCCGAAACAGCTGTCTGTGGATGGATACCTGGCTTAGGTTTTCCCCGTCACATCCTTAAAGCTTGTAAAAAAGCGGGCCGCGCAACAGAACTACGGATGCGGAGAGCACATGGTGTGCTGTCCGCAACTTTTGCGGCCCCATTGAAATGAATGGGTCCGCACCTGTTCTGCATATAGTCGTCTGAATGAGCCAAAAAACAGCAAAGGAAATTGGGGGGGGGGGGGGGATGGGGTTGCCTAGCATAGTGTTATTTATTAGTGGAATCTCCGGGGCTGTGTGTAAGGGACTATTTTTTATGAAGAGAGGAAGACAGGAGTGAGGATCAGCAAGAGCTGACTGATATGCCCCTCTGATAGATGTAGGTGCTTGATGGTCACATATAGTGAGATGCTGTCCACCCGCAGAAAGTAAAGAGACACGAGCTGCAGGAGGGTGAGTAAAGTAGTTAATGAGGGTGGAAATTACACCAGAGAACAGATTTTTTTTTTTGCATTGATATAAGGTACTGTGAAAAAGGCAGGTGTGGAAAAATGTGGAATGTGGAACTACAAGAATATATGAAACAGCAATATATATATACAATAAGAACAGATACATGGGGGAATGAATGGACATTTGAAAGATAACAGAACAACATATCAAAGATCTTGAGAATGAGTCCTTAATTATCTTACAGATAACCTTATTTGTAAGATAATTAGGATAATTAAGGACTCATTCTCAAGATCTCATGAGCAGTATATATTTTGCTGTTTCTTCATATATTCTTGTAGTACGCCTGATGATGATGAACATATTACTTCTATTTTTGTTAGCCAATAGCCATTAAAAGGTATCAAACCTGCAATACTCTTATTTTGTTTCTCTTAAGGAGAGCACTATACAAGTTTTCTATTGGCTAACACGGTACCAGACGTTTTTTCTTTTCCTTATGTCCTTGTATGTAATGTCACTGACACTGTATATACTGTATGTAATGTCTCTGTATATAATGTCACTGTATATACTGTATGTAATGTCTCTGTATATAATGTCATTGTATACACTGTATGTAACGTCCTTCTATATAATGTCATTGTATATACTGTATGTCATGTCTCTGTATATGATGTCACTGTATATACTGTATGTAATGTCTCAGTATATAATGTCACTGTATATACTGTATGTAATGTCTCTGTGTATAATGTCACTGTATATACTGTATGTAATGTCTCTGTATATAATGTAATTGTATATACTGTATATAATGTCACTGTATATACTGTATGTAACGTCCTTGTATATAATGTCACTGTATATACTGTATGTAATGTCTCAGTATATAATGTCACTGTATATACTGTATGTCATGTCTCTATATATGATGTCACTGTATATACTGTATGTGATGTCTCTGTATATAATGTCATTGTATATACTGTATGTAATGTCTCAGTATATAATGTCACTGTATATACTGTATGTAATGTCATTGTATATACTGTATGTAACGTCCTTGTATATAATGTCATTGTATATACTGTATGTAACGTCCTTGTATATAATGTCACTGTATATACTGTATGTCATGTCTCTGTGTATAATGTCACTGTATATACTGTATGTAATGTCTCTGTATATAATGTAATTGTATATACTGTATGTAACGTCCTTGTATATAATGTCACTGTATATACTGTATGTAACGTCCTTGTATATAATGTCACTGTATATACTGTATGTAATGTCTCAGTATATAATGTCACTGTATATACCGTATGTCATGTCTCTATATATGATGTCACTGTATATACTGTATGTAATGTCTCTGTATATAATGTAATTGTATATACTGTATGTAATGTCACTGTATATACTGTATGTCATGTCTCTGTATAAAATGTTATTGTATATACTGTATGTAATGTCTCTGTATATAATGTCATTGTATATACTGTATGTCATGTCTCTGTATATAATGTCATTGTATATACTGTATGTCATGTCTCTGTATATGATGTCACTGTATATACTGTATGTAATGTCTCTATATATTTCACTGTATACACTGTATGTAATGTCTCTGTATATAATGTAATTGTATATACTGTATGTAATGTCACTGTATGTCATGTCTCTGTATATGATGTAATTGTATACACTGTATGTAACGTCCTTGTATATAATGTCATTGCATATACTGTATGTAATGCAGGGGCCCCCCAGAGCGTTTCGCTTGGGGACACATGGTGGCAGGGGCACTTGAATTACTGTTAATATGGTTGGTTTTTGTGTGGTGTTTTTTCTCTATGTATGTAATTTCTGCATATAATGTCACTGTATGTACTGTACGTAATGTCTACATATAATGTCACTGTATGTACTGTACATAATGTCTCTGTATATGATGTAATTGTATACACTGTAGGTAATGTCCTTGTATATAATATCCCTGTATATACTGTATGTAATGTCTCTGTATATAATGTCACTGTATATACTGTATGTAATGTCTCTGTGTATAATAATGTATTTCATTTTACACCCAATAATGTGAACCGTATTGGTAGCAGAATGTGATAGCAGCAGGAATTTCTATTCCATGGCAGGAGCACACCATGTGGTTGGTGAGGAAGTGTGGCAGAGCTGTTGGCATCCCCCGCTCTTAGGGCTCATGCACGTGACTGTTGGGTATTTTGTACATATTTTTGACATATTCTAAATATGTGTAAATTCTCAAAGTGCCGATATTTGCGATTAAAATTCGCAATTCGAATATTCGTGATCAATACTAGTATCCACCGCGGCGTGTACCTTGGCGCACAGCGAGAATGGCAAGGAGCGGCTCATGTTGTCTGCCACATGAGAGTACAAAGAAGGGATGGCTTTTTGGGAGAAATAATGCTGGCTAGGAATCCCAGTGAGACTGAGCACACGCCATTAGCTCCCTAAAAGCAGCAGACTTGACTGAATGGTACGGCAGCAACTACACCGCCAGAAACTTGGCCAGGTGTGAAGGCAGATTGCTGGGTACGTAGAGTTGTTTTCTGGCGATGCATGCCATTATCAATGGCTGGCCATGGAGCAGAGGAAGAGCGGAAAGAGATTATGATGACATAAAAGACACCATATTGCCCGTGGATGCGGGCTGGCTGCCTTAAGGGGGATCAGGAGAAGGAGGGAACTCCTGCTGCAGTTGCTGGCTGCCACCTCTGTTTGCCCACAGGATGGGGTGATGTTGCTTTATGTGGGTCAATTGAGCTGTGGTGCCTCCATTTGTGTTTGCCTGCCCACGTCTTATTTTGCTCTTGCACAAGGCAATGCTTTTGTCTTCCAGCAGCATGGAGAAAAAATGCCAGACCGGATATACTAACCCACCCACAGCGTTAGTGGCATCACCAGATCCCGAAGCAGATGCAGCCTTGGCTGTTCTTTGGGAAGTACATGGCCTCTGCTTTTTATTGCTACCGCCATCACCCTCCTCCTGATGTTGCCTCCTCCTCAGAACCTCTATACAGCTCCCAAGTCCTGTCCAGCACACAATCGTCATCAGAGTCCTCATCTTCCCTTCCGCTTCTATCAGACTGTGGGATATCATGGTGGGTTCTTTGGCCTCCTCCCCTCCCCTGCTTAGCCTTGACTGCCACTGTCGCTGCCCCAAATGCCAATACTGAGGCTACAGGGGCCACTACTACCACCACCAACACGGCTATTCTTGGGGTCTGCATCCTCCTCCTCCACCTCATGGCAGTACAAATGCTGACTGCTCTAACACAAGTCGTCAACAGGTAAACTCTCTTGACTATCTGCTGTAGGACATGGTGGGGTTTTCTTGCCACTTCCTAGGAGAAAGGAAGACGCCCCTCTAGGAATGGACAGTGAAGACTGAGAGGCTGAGGCTGCTAGGAGGAGGAGCAGGAGGAACGCTGTGAACCCTGGCTCCACAGCACAGTGTCAGGCTCGGAAGTAACTTCCATGTCATCCTGCTGCGACTGAGAGGATGAGTGAGCCATCCAATTTCATTGACGATTGAAAAATGAAAATCTCTAAAATAAACATAATTTACACCAATCCACAATCCCATCTCAACTGTTGCCTACTACTGATACTTCTGGCAAGATAATTAGTGATGCTACTATCCACATTCTGGCCCTGGGTCTTTCGTT
Source organism: Bufotes viridis (assembly GCA_033119425.1). NCBI lineage: Eukaryota > Metazoa > Chordata > Amphibia > Anura > Bufonidae > Bufotes > Bufotes viridis. The sequence continues at coordinate 111,907,000 of CM065596.1, forward strand.
TGGAACCCTGTAGCCCGGACATTTTTGGACCTCTAAGATAATGTTGTGTACTACCCTGTGTCATGTATATATGCTGCTTGTTTAAATATAATGAACGACCCCTCTCCCCCAAAAAATTGATTAAAAACGTGTTTGTGAACACAGAAATAAAGGAAAACGAATTTAGGTCTAAATTCGTTATCCCTCAAAGATACCTTTGTGTTCTGGCCTGTGTCACCTATATGCTGGTTTAAATAAAGGGGTTGTCCCACAAAAAATATTGCACAGTTTTCAAAACAGCCGCTGGATCTGAATACTTTTGTAATTGCAGGTAATTAAAAATTTAGCATAGCCACTGAGTTATTCAACAAAATATATCTGTATACCGCCACCTGCTGTTTTGATTTTTTCTTATTTCTTTGACCTGTTCTCTGAGAAGGCCACACATGCTCAGTTTACTCCTTCAACTACCTCCTGAGCTGTGATTGGGAGAGCATGGACACGCCCCCTTCTCTGCAGCAGATAAGACACTCTCCTTGAGCTGTCAGTGTGATATAAATCTAGTACAGCAATGAATAGGGAGATCTCTTGATCCATGTGAGGTACAGGGCTGGTTCTAGCTTTGATAGAAAGAGGTTGTCATGTGATATATGATGTCTGATTTTCATTTTTTACATTAGTCATGGGATAACCTCTTTAAATTGAACAAGTCTCAAAAAAATTCAACTGTGTGTAGAAATAAATTAATGTTAACGGATGATTAAGGGACAGGCCTCACAATTAATTATTTATTTATTTATTTTAGTCACTCATATTTCACATTAACACTTACAGGTAGATTGCTGCCCTACCCTGTGTCTTGTAGTAATTACATATATATGCTGGTTTAATAAAATTTTAAAATTCCGCCCCCAAAAATTCCAACCATGTGGAAATCTAATTCATGGAAACAGATCATTGATCATTAAGGCTCGAAGCTTAATTTCACGCTAACACTAACAGGTAGATTGCTTCCCCACCCTGTGTATTGCTGCAGTAATCACATATATCTTATAGTTAATTAAATTGCCCCCCCCCAAAAAAAAAGGTTTGCCACACAATTTCATGGTAATACTCAAGGATACATTTCTGCTATACCATGTGTTTTGATGCAGTAACCACGTATATATGCTGCTTAATTAAATTAAACCCCCCAAAACAAAAGTTAAATTGCAACAATGTGCAAACGGAATTCATGTAAATGGACGATTGAGGCTTGATGCTCAATTTCACTTTAACACTTACATGTAGATTGCTGCTATACCATGTGTTTTGTTGCAGTAGTCAATTTAATTAAGCAGCATATATACCTGATTTCTGCAGCAATACACATGGTATAGCAGCAATCTACCTGTGAGTGTTAACATGAAATTGAGCGTCAAGCCTCAATCGTCCGTTTCCGTAAGTTCAATTTCCACACGGTTAGAATTTAATTAATATTTTGGGGAATTCAATTTGAATTCCCCAAAATATAAATTAAATTCTAACTGTGTGGAAATTGAACTTACGGAAACGGACGATTGAGGCTTGATGCTCAATTGCATGTTAACACTCACAGGTAGATTGCTGCTATACCTTGTATATTGCTGCAGAAATCAGGTATATATGCTGGTGAATTAAACTGAACAAGTCTCAATAAAATATATTATTCCTTTCCAACTGTGTGGAAACTGAATAAACCAAAACGGACGATTGAGGCGCAACGCTCAAAATATTATGTTAACACTCACAGGTAGATTGCTGCTGTACCTTGTGTATTGCTGCAGTAAATATATATTTATTCTGCTTAATTAAATTAAACCCCACAAGAAAAGGATTTCTGTTAAAATAGGGGGAACATGAAAGTACTTCCATGTAGCTGCTTTTGAGGTCTGCAGTGCAGCAACTGCAGTTCTGCTAGGAGGCACAGCCAGCCACAGCTCCTGTCTTCTCTCTCCCTGGCTGTCAGCTTCCTTGTTCATCCCTATTATGCACACATAATTCTTCTTTGTAATCCTAGCCTTTCCCTCCACTTTCCCTGGCAATAGAATACAAGCTTGATTAATTTCTGACTGTCCCTGACTCCCTAAGATCATTTTTCTGGCATTCTGCTTGTTCTGATAGGGCACCTCCCTGCCCTGCCTACTGCAGCATTGATTGGCTCATCCAGGCTGTCTATCAGCTTGGGAGCCAGTCAAGGCAAGCCCTCCCCCACTTCCCTAGCCCTTCTTCTTCTTCCCTAGTGTTTTTTTCCCGCTGACATCTGCACTAAAATGGCGCTACATGCCGTTTTAGTGGATTTCTCTGAGAGGAACCTGAAAATATTAGGGTTTGTCTCCCATCCGGAAAATAGCAAAATTTGGACCGAACCTGATTCGGTCCAAACTGGTTTGCTCACCCTTAATTAGCACCATGTCTTATACACAGCTAACTGGGAATGACCAATGCTCTTACCCCACTCCTTGGTGGATTTCCATCTTGGAGGAGTTTTGTCATTTTTCTCTATGAATATTCAGCTATGTCCCGGGCCTGTACACACTAGTCATTTTACCCTTCTTTAAAGGTACCATAGCAGTGCTAGGCTCATACTAACATACATGTAACATATCACATTACATATCAAACATGGATGCAAGTTACATTGCAAACTTAAAGGAGTTGTCTGCACTAGACATATTCCTGTTTTTTTATTTTACACACTTATATAATGAGCTATCCTTATCTGTGGAAGAGGTTGTTCCTTTGAAATGTGTCACTGGACCTATTGTACTGTCTTGTCTTCAATAAAAGTCTGTGGAAAACTAAGGTTCTGGGATTTTTTCCTCTCTCCTCTCCAGCACTTTTTATTCTTCAGGCTGGCTTGACCTATGGCCTTGGCGGCAGCAAGCAAGCCCACAGAAGCAGCAAGCCCACAAAAGCAGCAAGCCCACAGAAGACCTTCATTTATTTCCATGCGTGCATAGACTCCTCACAACAACATCAGGTTAGCTGCCATTTGCACTCTCACTTATCTTGTTTCACACGGGTACCATCCCATGTCATGCTTTGTTTTTTTTTGTTTTCTTGTTCTATACAGAGTATCCCCAGGATAGGTCATCAATATCAGATAACATATACTGTGTAGTTACTGGTGCCAACGTACTGCAGCTCAACTCCCATTTATTTGAATAATAGCTAAGATGTAGTACCCTGGCACGGCCACTACACAATGTATGGCGCTGTCTGCTTATGCCTTAACCCCTTGCCGCATTTTGACGTACCATTAGGTGCGCTTCCGATCACTGCAGGGGCCCGGCAGTCCCTGATAGCGAATTAACCCCTTCTATGCTGGGGTCAGCGCTGACCACGGCATAGATGGTGCATGCGGCAGGTGAGAAAGACCATCGGGTCCTCGCACTGCTGTGGCGGAGACCCGATGGTTGACAAGGCAGCCCAATGCAATGCACAGGCTGCCCAATGCCTAGCACGGCATCGGACCTACCTTCTACGGGGGCCGAGGAGATCCAGGCCCAGGCTGGGTTTCCTAGGCAACCTGTTAGTGTATTACTCAGTGTAATACACTAACAGGCAATGCATTACAATACAGATGTATTGTAATCCATTGCAAATGGGCTCAGACCCTCAAAAGTTGAAGTCCCAGAGTGGGACAAAAATAAAGTTTTAAGTAAAAAAAGAAAAAAACGCCCCTTTCCCATGGATTTTATTATAAAAAAAATAGAAAAAAATGAAAAAACATACATATTAGTTGTCACCGCGTCCGTAACAACTGGCTAAATAAATATATCACATGATCCAATAAAATGATAAAAACTGTGTAAAAAAAAGCCATTTTTGTCACCTTACACCACAAAAGGTGCAACATCAAGTGATCAAAAAGGCAAATGTCCCAAAAAATGGTACCAATAAAACCGTCACCTCATCCCGCAAAAAATGAGCCCCTACATAAGAAAATCGCTCCAAAAAAAAAAAAAAATATAGCTCTCAGAACATAGAGACATTAAAAAAAAAATTTGTTTCGGAAATGTTATTGTGTTAAAGTCAAATAAATAAAAAAAGTATACATATTAGGTATCACTGCGTCTGTAACAACCAGCTCTATATAAATATTACATGACCTAACCCCCCCCCCAGCTGAACACCGTAAAAATTTTTAATAAAAACAGTGCTAAAAAAGCCATTTTTTGTCACCTTACATCACAAAAATTGCAACACCAAGCGATCAAAAAGGCGTATGCCCCCCAAAATAGTACCATTCAAACCATCACCTCATGCCGCAAAAACGGAGACCCTACCTGAGACAATCTCTCAAAAAATAAAAAAGCTATGCCTCTCAGACTATGGAGACACTAAAACATTATTTTTTTTGTTTCAAAAATGCTATTATTGTGTAAAACTTAAATAAATAGGAAAACGTATACATATTAGGTATTGCCATGTCCGTAACGATCTACTCTATAAAAATGTCACATGACCTAACCCCTCAGCTGAACGCTGTAAAAATAAATAAATAAATTAAAACTGTGCCAAAACAACCAATTTTTTGGTCACCTTGCCCCATAAAGTGTAATAATGAATAATCAAAAAATCATATGTACCCAAAAATGGTACCAATAAAAACGTCAACTCTTCCTGCAAAAAACGAGCCCCTGCACAAGATGATCGGCAGAAAAATAAAAAAAATATAGCGTTCAGAAAATGGAGACACAAAAACATAATTTTTGCTTAATTCATGCTTCATTATGTAAATGTGAAACACGCAAACAAAGTAGACATATTTAACCCCTTCTACCCCGGGCCAGTTTTCACCTTCCTGCCCAGGCTATTTTTTGCAAATCTGACATGTGTCACTTTATGTGGTAATAGCTTTGGAACTCTTTTGCTTAGGCTTATTGCACACGACCGTATGGCTTTGCGGTCCGTTTACGGATCCGTTGTTCCGTTTTTGTAATACGTTGTGTTTCTGTTTCGGTTCAGTTTTTCCGTGGAGACACGGACCGTGATTTGCGGGCAATAATAGGACATGTTCTATCTTTACACGGAACGGAAATACGGAAACGGAATGCACACGGAAACACTTCAGTTTTTTTTGCGGACCCATTGAAATGAATGGTTCCGTATACGGACCGTATACGGAACTCATAAAAACGGCCCGTACACCCCCCAAAAAAAGTTTGTGTGCATGAGGCCTTATGCCTCATTCACACGACAGTATTTTTCGGACCGTATACTGGCAGTTTTTTCAGTTTAGTATACTGACAGAATACTGAACTATTCACTTCAATGGGTCTGCAAAAAATACTGAAGTGTCTCCGTATGCCTTCCGTTTCCGTTTTCCGTTTAAATATAGAACATGTCCTATTCTTGTCCGCAAATCACGTTCAGTGGCTTCATTCAAGTCAATGGGTCCGCATAAAAAACGGAAAGCATACGGAAAGGCATCCGTATGTCTTCCGTATCCGTTCCGTTTTTGCGGAACAATCTATTGAAATTTTAAGACCAGCCCAGTTTAAATTATGGAATTACTGTATACTGTATATGCCATACGGAAAAACGGAACGGAACAACGGAACCGATACGAAAACACAACGGAAACAAAAAACGGAACAACGGATCAGTTTAAAACGGACCGCAAAATACTGAAAAAGCCATACGGTCATGTGCAAGAGGCCTAATCCAGGCCATTCTAAGATTGTTTTCTCGTGACACATTGTACTTCATGATAGTCATAAATTTAAATCAATATATTTTACCTTTATTTGTGAAAATAAAATTTACCAAAAAATTCCCAAATTTTCACATTTCAATTTCTCTACTTTTATAGAGATAGTGATACCTCATATAATAGTTATTACTTTACATTTCCCATGTCTTCTTCATGTTTGGATCATTTTGAATATGAAATTTTATTTTTTGGGGGCGTTAGAAGGCTTAGAAGTTTAGAAGCAAATCTTGAATTTTTTCAGAAAATTCCCAAAACCCACTTTTTAAGGACCAGTTCAGATCTGAAGTCACATTGTGGGGCTTACATAATAAAAAAACACTCAAAAATTAACCCATTTTAGAAACGACACCCCTCAAGGTATTCAAAAATGATTTTACAAACTTTGTTAACCATTTAGGCGTTCCACAATAATTAATGGAAAATGGAGATAAAATTTCACTTTTTTGGCAGATTTTACATTTTAATCCATTTTTCCAGTAACAAAGCAAGGGTTAACAGCCAAACAAAACTCAATATTTATTACCCTGATTATGTAGTTTACAGAAACACCCCACAAGTGGTTGCAAACTGCTGTATGGCCACACGGCAGGGCGCAGAAGGAAGGGAGCGCCATATGGTTTTTGGAAGGCAGATTTAGCTGAACTGGTTTTTAGATGCCATGTCCCATTTGAAGCCCCCCTTATGCACCCCTACACTAGAAACTAAAAAAAGTGACCACATTTTGGAAACTACGGGAAAGGGGGCCGGATTTATTGGTACTATTTTGGGGTACATATGATTTTTAATTGCTCTATATTACGAGGCAAGGTAACCAAAAAATGGATGTTTTGGCACCATTTTTATTTTTTACAACATTCATCCTACAGGGTAAATCATGTGCTATTTTTATAGAGCAGGTTGTTATGGACGCAATTATATCAAATATGTCTACTTTCTATGTTTGTTTCAGGCATTTTTGAAAAAAAAAATATGTTTTTGTGTCTCCATTTTCTGAACACCCTATTTTTTTTTCCTGCCGATTGTCCTGTGCAGGGGTTCGTTTTTGCAGGAAGAGTTGATGTTTTTATTGGTACCATTTTTAGTTACATGTGATTTTTTGATCATTCATTATTACACTTTATGGGGCAAGGTGACCAAAAAATTGGTTGTTTTGGCACAGCTTTTATTTTTTTATTTTTCCAGCGTTCACCTAAGGGGTTAAGTCATGTGATAGTTTTATAGAGCAGATCATTATGGAGGTGTCAATACCTAATATATATAGTTTTTCTTATTTAAGTTTTACACAATAATAGCATTTTTTAAACCAAAATAATGATGTTTTAGTGTCTCCATAGTCTGAGAGCCATAGCTTTTTTATTTTTTGACCTATTATCTTAGGTAGTGTCTCATGTTTTGTGGGATGAGGTGACGGTTTGATTGGTACTATTTTGGGGGGTATATGCCATTTTGATCGCTTGGTGTTGCAATTTTTGTGATGTAAGGTGACAAAAATGGCATTTTTTTACACAGTTGTTATTTTTTTATTTGTTACGGTGTTCACCTGAGGGGTTAGGTCATGTGATATTTTTATAGAGCAGGTTCTTACGGACGTGGCGATACATAATATGTGTATTTACTGAATCATTCACTTCAATGGGTCTTCAAAATATACTGAAGTGTCTCCGTATGCCTTCCGTTTCTGTTTTTCCGTTCTGTAAATATAGACCATGTCCTAATATTGTCCGCAAATCCCGTTCAGTGGCTCCATTCAAGTTAATGGGTCCGCAAAAAAACGGAAAGCATACTTTTTTGGTCAATTGGGGATTTTTTCATAAATAAAGGTAAAATATATTGACTCAAATTTATGACTATTATGAAGTACAATGTGTCATGAGAAATGGCTTGGATAAGTAAAAGTGTCCCAAAGTTATTACCACATAAACTGACACGTCAAATTTGCAAAAAATGGCCTGGGCAGGTGGGCGAAAACTGGCGCGGGTTAGAAGGGGTTAAATAGATGATTGGTGGTGTCGGGTGTCTTACCTCCACCGATCTGATTTTGTTGACCTTTCCTCAGGAGTGTAACAAATAACTATGGGTCTCTATAGCAGAACTTGCAATGAGGCCACCTTCAGCAATGAGTACAGGAAAGCTTCTGATTGGTTTTCCTAATGCACAGGGGCTAATACACATATTGATGTCACAATACAATTATGTAATAATAGTGGGATAACTTACACAGCGATGTAATAATAGTGGGATAATGTAGAGAGTAATGTAACAATAATGGGAAAATGCACACAGTAATGTCACAGCACATGAGTACATGAGTAAGGCATGATGAAGACGACGAACCGCTGTTGAAACGCGTAGCTGTTGGTTTTTATACAATAAAACACCTACCTTGAAGTATCCGGTGCAGCATGCTGTTTTTATTTGCTACCTTTGGGAGCTTTTTTGTCTACTCTTCACTACAGGAATAATGATCACAGTAATGTCACAGTACAGGAATTATAAAGAAAAAAAGAGAAGGGGGGATACTTCCTAGTTTAATATCTTCAGATGTCTGCATACAGTGCCTTCAGATGTCTGCATAAGTATACCTTACCAGATAGTGTTGTGCAGGCTAGGCAAAGTCACTCCCTGGACAGGAGGGGTACCCGGCTGCTGTGCTCATTAGCTAGAAACATCTCTGCGGACGCCAGAGAAGACATTGGAGAAGAAAGCTCGGAAAATCAAAAAGAGAAAAAAATGGCAGGCTGACTACTAGTATAAAATGTTTTATCAAAATAAAATAAAAACATAACAATCAGCTACAGTGTTTCAATATTTTATTTTTAATAAAACATTTTATACTAGTCTGCAGTGGGCTTTTTTATTTTTCATTTCTCTGCTTTTCTGAGCTTTCTTCTACACCAGAACAGGAATGATGACCACAGTGATATTACAATACTGAGACAATGACCACAGTGATGTCACAGCAGAGGGATAATAAACACAGTGATGTCACAGCAGAGGGATAATAAACACAGTGATGTCACAGTACAGGGATAATAAACACAGTGATGTCACAGTACAGGGATAATAAACACAGTGATGTCACAGTACAGGGATAATAAACACAGTGATGTCACAGTACAGGGATAATAAACACAGTGATGTCACAGTACAGACATAATAAACACAGTGATGTCACAGTACAGGGATAATAAACACATTGATGTTACAATGCAGAGATAATAAACACAGTGATGTTACAGTACAGGGATATAAACATAGTGATGTTACAGTACAGGGATAATAAACACAGTGATGTCACAGTACAGGGATAATAAACACAGTGATGTCACAGTACAGGGATAATAAACACAGTGATGTCACAATGCAGAGATAATAGAGTGATGTTACATAATAATAAACAGTGATGTCATAGTACAGAGAAAATAAACAGAGATGTCACAGGACACAGTGATGATGTCACAGTACAGAGGAAATAAACATGGGATGTCATGGTACAGTGTTAAGTACAGGGTGTCACATTACAGGGATAATAAATACAGTGATGTCACAGACAGAAATAATCTAATCAGTGGTGTCACAGACAGAAATAATCTAATCAGTGATGTCACAGCACAGGAATTATACAAACATTGATGCAGGTGAACTGCACACAGTGATGCACAGGGTAACCATGGGAATCAATGTAAAATTTTGAATGGGGACAGTTTCAATCTCCTGCCGCTTTGTCTGCTACCCTGGTAGTTACGCTCATGTCTACAGCCTGGACAACCCTGCAAAAAACAATAATACACATCTCTGGAACATTCTTCAGTAATTTGGCATGCCGCAGTCATATAAAAATTGAAACCAGGTGGAGTAGTCACCACAACAGGATCAAGCAGTAACCCATAGCAACCAGTTCTCTTTATAAGAGGTGCAAGACTGTCTCCAACCCATTTCCACACTTGCTATTCAAATTCTCCTAAGGTCCCCACTGCCAATCTCTATGGGTCCACCTGACAACAATGACAATGACTGCCCACCATAGTAATATTTTTATTGTGTGATTTTGCAAGAAGCTGAGCATTATAGACCAGAATTTTAAAGTTAAAGCAAGCCTTTGGTCTACACCTAAAATCTGACGCGTGTATAGGGGGTGAACAATGGAAGAAAGGCTCCAGCTCCTCCGGTGCAGTGAATAAGTTTATTGAAGCATAAAAATTTCCAGTGCAGGTAAGAACAAAATGTCTACGCATTTCGGACCTTCATATCATGATTAAGGACCACTATGTGAAGGTCCGAAACGCGTAGACATTTTGTTCTTACCTGCACTGGAAATTTTTACGCTTCAATAAACTTATTCACTGCACGGGAGGAGCTGGAGCCTTTCTTCCATTGTTCACCCCTTGTCAAGTCAGAGGCTGCGGTTCCGTGCTCACGGGTTAAGCAGGAAGGTGAGAGCTGCCACTTACACCTGATGTTTTTTGATGACGCATGTATAGTCAACATACCTGGTGTAGTCTGTTCCTTCCATGCTACCTCTGTCCTATCTTACTATTCTCCCATCAGATTTGTTCAAGATGGCCACCACCATCTCCGACTTCTTGATGCAGAGCCATGTAGCAAAGACACAACCCCTCTCCATTGCCCTGATATGGATCGTGTCTTTGTCATTTAACGCTAATCTATCCAAGGACAATGGACGGGGGGGATTTGTCTTAGACTTTCTTATAGACCACTGCAATGGTGGCCACTTTGAAAGTAATCTGCCTTTGCTTTTTTTCTGGCCTGGACAGAAATAACAGAAGAGTCATTTACAGTATATCAGTCAATGTATTTGCTATCAATAAGGATAGAAGTGTCCGAAAAGTGTAAGTGATGGGCACATTGCTGGATGAATTTTAATCTACTTTAATAAATTTGGATTTTAATCGGACTTCTGTGGGAGCGCAGGACAACTTTCTTTTTTGGACATTCTATTTAGCTTTCCATCCAGGCATCCCGTGCGCCCGTGGAGTTTACTTGTTTGGAGTTGACCGGGATAGTTGTTTTACATATAGAAAATTGTATTTCCTTCAGGTTATCCTACCTCCCAAGTTTTGAAAATTGCAAAGAGGAACAAAATGTACGGTGTGCATCGCTTCAATTTTTTCATACTAGGCCACACCTCTAACTCCACCCAAAACATAATTACTGACTCTTTTTTTATAGCAAGGGGAGCCCCTTTTCTTGCACTTCAATATTCATGTAAATATTAGCCCATAAATCATCGGATTATAGATATTTTAAGGTCCAAATTGTACCAAATAATGAAGTTATGGTCTAATATACAGGTAGAAACCATACAGAAGCAATTTAGTAAATTTATTTACACACATTAATTAATTCCCCATTTTAAAAAAGTGGGACATTTAAGGATGTAAGAGGGACAGAGGGACTTGGGTGAAGAAGGACTGTCCCTCCAAAAGAGGGACACTTGGGAGGCATGGGTTATTGTAACTGTAAGTTCAGAATTTCAGTAGGAGCAGACTATCACACAATGTTCTTGAGTTGTCCTGGTGGGTGTCAAGTCATCTTCACTTATTTAAAAAATTTAATTTTTGCAATAATAAATGACCTGCCAACCAGAAAATGCTGGCAGTTGTAGTCCTGCACTGGGTGACATTCTGCAGATGTATAAAATGAGTAAGTACCCATACTTAAAGAATAACCTTGTGGCATTGTGGTTTTCGTTTCGTTAGACTTTTGTGTGTATTTGTATTGCACCTATAAGTCTAGGAATAGGTTTCGCCCTCTGAAGGTATCAGGTGGGTAAGCTGTGATTATGTAGCACTTGTTTTGCCTCTACAGCTGGTAAGTATAACTAGTCCCCTCACACACAATGAAGCATTGATAGGGTGCTGCGTGCCAGCACTCTACCCCCCTCCTTCGCCCTCTCTCTGCTTTCTGCCAATCGTCCTTTGCTGTCAACAGGAGAAAGCAGACAAACCAGAGAAGACAATGGAATAATTTAGATCACTTGGTGGTGGGGAGAAATGTCAGTGTGGTGGCGCTGCAGCTGTATGACCCTACTTTGTAGCCTACAGAAAGGTCAGAAGTCAAAAACCATTAACCAGTTCGTTGTCAGAGAGCTACCTATTGTAAAGGTTCGTTGCTATTTGCAGAAGTTAAAGAGGTAGTCTCATCTGAGTCATTGGTGGCATATCGCTGGGATAGGTGTGGGTCCCACTACTGGGACCTGCATCTATTCCCAGAATGGAGCCCCCGAAGTGAACTGAGAGCAGCCACACATGTGTGGGCACCCTCCATTCATTTCTATGGGACTGTCGAAAATAGCCCATAGAAGTGAATACAGTGGTGGGTGCACTTGTGTGGTGCGCTCTCCATTCATTTCTGTAGGTCTTCTGAAAAGGGTGCTCACTTAGCTATTTTCAGAAAGCCCATAGAAATTAATAGAAAGCACGCCGTGCATGCACAGTGCACACTCCTTCACTTTCGGGGGCCTGTTCTGGAGACATTTGACATCAGTGGCATATCCTAGCAATATGCACCAATGTCTCAGATGAGATAACCCTTTAAAGTAGTTGACAATTACAGACTTCACAATAAATGGATTTTCCCATAAACAACATTTATCACGTGTCCACAGTATAGGTCATAAATGTATGATTGCATGGAGGCCTGATGGGGCCCCTACCGATCACGAGAATGGTAGTCCCCAAGTCTCTTGTGTGAATGGAGAATATGTGGCGGCCACACATACAAGCATATCTCCCAGTGGTCCTGGATCCTGAGGGACAGTGCTGGATTTTGGCGGCTGTATCGTGGTCTTGGGACCTGTGGCATATTCCAATTTCAACTGAAGATGCAGATACAGTGAAATACAATGGTGAAGCAGGGAACCATCAGCTCTCTGCTCCACCATTCATAGGCCTGTGCACTCTCCAGCAGACAGACGAGATGCAGTGACGTCCTTGTGCCTGCTGAGCGAGAGGGCGCACAAGCGGGGGATGATGTACTTAATTTATCTGGGTAACAGAGGCAGGTGAAAAGGACTGTAGTATTTTATTAAACCTACAGAGACTTCACTATTGTGATGCGGCACTAAAGGGGCATAACTACTGTGTGTGGCAAGGCGGAGTAGGAACTTAAAATGGCCCTCGTTGTAGGTAGGTATAAATTAACAAAAGGCTAGGCAATACAAGTAGGCAGGGCCAACACAAGTAGGCTGGATTAGCACAAAATACCATCCCAGCAGAACCAAATACCACAGTGCAGTACAAGATACTGCCCCAGCTGCCACGTTCTGTCCTCCTACACCAATTGTCTCTAATGAAAGGGGTTCTCTGGGCAATATATACAAACAGTTCTTTTTAATTCCCTAAGATTGTTAGGTTAATACTTACCAATCCTTAGCTCTGACGATGCCGCCATCTTCACTGAGCTCCAACAGGCTGCGGGCTCCTCCGCCCAGTTCCCAACTAGAAGCGTGCACTTCTTTTCCTGTTCAGCTGTATTTACTACTATGCAGATGAACAGGAAAAAAGTGCGCACATTCAGTCAGGATGAAGGAAAAGCCCACCGCCTGTGTGAGCTGGGCAGGGATGGCAGGGTTGACGGAGCCGGGTACTGGTAAGTATTAACCTAACGGTATCCCTTTGACAGGGGGTTTAGAAAGAACTGTTTTATAAATAGCCCAGAGAACCTCTTTAAGATATGGAGCAGGGGGCTTAGGAGGTTAGATGCAGGTCAGAGCACCAATCCATCCCTACCTTCAGCATGCTGCCTGGACTTAGCCTATTGTGCCCCAGGAGTATGCTCCCCAAGTGGCCAAAGAAAGAAGCAAAAAAATACTAGGCGCCATCTCCAGTGCAGGCACAGACCTCTTCCAAAGAAAAAGGGGGACAGTCAGCACATCCGGATGCGCAGGTGCACGCTGCCATGGCTAGAAACACAAAAAAAGACCTCTTCCAGCCTGCTGCCTGAGACACCTGTGTCCCTGCTCAATTTGTACACTGCATCATATAGTGGCCTGTGGCCTATGAGGTTGAACAACATAGCAGGGAGCCATGGGCTCCTGCGTCCTGCTGCAGTATTCAATTGTGGTACTATCCTGAGGGTGCTGCCACATGTTCAGATTTTTTATGCAGATTTTGAAGCCAAACCCAGAAGTAGATTGAAAAAAAGTAAATAAGTGGTATGTGCCCTTAATACTTTCTCTTTTTTTATGATTCACACCTTATTTTGGCTTCAAAAACTGCATCAAAAAGCCTGAATGTGTAGCAGTGTAGCCAGCCCCTGAGGAGGTGGTGCAGAGAATAGGAGTGGTAGTCCCAAAGGGTGTTCCTCACTGGGGATCAGTGCAGTGAAAAGGTGATTTAAAGATTCCAGCCAGAAGTGAATGGATAAAAGTCTCTCTATACTCTATGATGTATGGTGGCTGGCAAAGTAGCTGATGGCACCTCCAATATGCAATCTTGCTGAAAACTCTCTCTTGACCCTCTGGCTCACAGCTGTGTGCTTGTTCTACAGGTGCCTACTGTATAATGCAGGCTTTGAGTTGGTCTGACCTGGATGTAATTAGGTGAAAGGTGTCTGAGCCATAGTTTTTTACCTGCAGCAGGGCCTGTAAAGCTTGCTGGTCACTCTGCTGACTATAAACACTAAGGCCTCTTTCACATGGGCGTCATGTTTGACGCCCGGATAAGAGGCGGGTGCGTTGCAGGAAAATGCGCGATTTTTCCGCGCGTGTGCAAAACCGGCATGTTTAGTACCCAGACCCGAAGCCGGACTTCATCACTGAAGTCCGGTTTCTGGTTGAGTATTCTGCATATTTTATTATTTTCCCTTATAACATGGTTATAAAGGAAAATAATAGCATTCTAAATACAGAATGCAAAGTAAAATGGGTGATTGAGGGTTAAAAAAATAAAAAAAAGGAACTCCCCCCCCCCCCTCCAATTGATCGAGTAGCTGCCAGTCTCCTGTTCTGTCTTCATCTGGGGGGGGGGGGTAAAGGACTTTCCGTGACGTCACTGGGTCACATGGTCCAATCACTTGCTCCCATCACAATGGTGATGGAAGCATGTGATTGGACCACGTGACCCATGTGACCCAGGATGTCACGGAAGGTCCTTTACCCCCCAGCGGAAGACAGAACAGGAGACCGGCAGCTACACACTCAATTGGGGGGGTGAGTTACTTTTTTTTTTTTAACCCTCAATCACCCATTTTACTTTGCATTCTGTATTTAGAATGCTATTATTTTCTCTTATAACCATGTTATAAGGGAAAATAATAAAGATCGGGTCCCCATCCCGATCGTCCCCTAGCAACCATGCAGGAAAATCGCACCGCATCCTCACTTGCTTGCGGATGCTTGTGATTTTCCCGCGGCCCCATTCACTTCTATGGGGCCTGCGTTGCGTGAAAAATGCAGAATATAGAACATGCTGCGATTTTCAAGCAACACAAATGTTATGCGGGAAAATCACCGCTCATGTGCATAGCCCCATAGAAATGAATGGGTCCGGATTCAGTGCAGGTGCAATGCGTTCACCTCACGCATTGCACCCGCGCGGAAATCACGCCCATGTGAAAGGGGCCTAAAGCTTTTAAGGTATGTTCGATATTCTTGCAGCCTCTCTGGGGTAGTGGTCTCACAGAAGAGTTGGATCAAATGCTCGTCTCTAATACCCCTGGAGCAGGAGCAATTGAACTTGCAGGGTCAGAATTAAAGGCATTGTCCAGGAGTTTATTTCACATGGTGCTGCTGTCTTTTTGTTTTCCTGGACAGTCTCTTTAATTTTGGGATCTTTGTGATTTAAGGGAATTATGCTGACTGTGTTGTAGGGCTGTGGTCTTTAAAGGACATCTGTCATCAGATTTGTACCTATGAAACTATCTGACCTATGGCATGTGCGCTTGGCAGCTGAAGGCATCTTTGTTTGTTCCGATATATGTGCCCGCATTGCTGAGAAAAATGTTTTAGTAAATGCAAATAAGCCTCAGGAGCAATGGGTTCAGCTCTATCTGCAATGGCAACGCCCCCATTGCTCCTTAAGTCTCATATGCATCTATTAAAACATCATTCTTCCCAGCAATGCGGGAAGAATGATGAACATGGGAACATGGGACCAACACAGATGCCTTCAGCTGCCAAGCGCACATGCCATAGGTCAGATAGTTTCATAGGTACAAATCTGCTGACAGAAGCCCTTTAAAAAGGGTCAGAGGGTATGTCTGTAAAAAAATTGGCTGTCCATGATTTTTGTTTCTGTTGTCTGGAAAAAAAATTATTACAATAAATGGGTTGTTGACCCTGCACTGAGGTCTGCAATAATTTTAGTGATTGTACTTACTTTTGGGTCTGTATTTACTCTGAGCTTTGTGTCGGGTCTATATTCACTTTGGGGAGTGATAAGTTATACACACTTACTTGTGCATAAATTTGCAAGGTTTGGAGAACTTTCTGGGTATCACTAAAGATTCTATGCACTGGAATCCCCCTAGTGAAACATAATGAATTGAATAGGAGAGGCTGGCACTACTGCTCTACTTCCCAGTGCCCATAGCTCCACAAGGCACATGGAAAGGTAAAGAAAAATGTTGGATCTTGGTGGTGATGTCGACGTCTGCAATATATATTCCAAAAGAACAAAATAGAACATGGCACTCATCATCCAATAAACATAGCCACTTTGGCACATAATCTGTGCCACATTCAGTGGACAAAAACCTCCGCATGGACGAAGCCTAACAGTGGCGCACTTCAGTTGTGGCCTATTAGAGGGCAGGGGGAAATCTAAGATTATGCCTCCTTTACATTTTAGATCCCGCATCCTACGCACAGGGTGATGTCTGTACTGATCCACAATGATCCAATAAAAACATGATGATGACTAAGCTTTGATAAACCATCATTTTTTAAGGAAAATATTCTGCAATGACTACAAAAAATAAGCTTATAAGGCTCTGTTCACATTTGTATTCGTTTTTTTTTTTTCATGTTTCAATTGCATGTTCATGATTGGTTTAGTTGAGCTTGGTGTTTTATCCTAATCAGTCAGAAATAATCAAAAGTGAATAGGCAGTGGATGGAAAACATGGAATACCAGTCAGCCATGAAAAGGATTATATTGGATCATAACAGATCTACTTTATCTTTTTCAGATGCCTTGACCCCAGTGTGGAGAGTGTCTTACATGTTTATACCACTTGGTCACACTAATACAAAAAGTCTACTGGGAAAGAGGGGGATCAGGGCATGAACAAGGGGGATAATGCACTACATGGAGAAAGTTAATATATTGCACAATCATTTCTTGTAATACCAGGCACACCCCATGGACAGAAGTGGTACTCTTTCTGAGAAAAAAATCCTTTTTTTTAAACAATGATTTTATTGAGATTCTGGAATAAAAACACATAGAAAAAAAACCTTATAAAAGACAAGTAGAAGACAGGACATAAAACATAACACATCAAGATTACTGGCAGCTCTTCAGAATAAGGTAAAATATAGTATAGTACAGTGGGTAAAGTGGCTCACTGTCATAGGTGTACCCACTGCCAATTTAAAGAACAATAGAGGAGAAAACAACAAAATGACAGGCACACTATAATCTAGGAATATATGAAAGAAATCATCAATTGGTATTATTCAACATTTAATGAAAATAAAAATATATAATACATGATGTCATTTAAATATAATAAATATATATAAAAAGTAAACATAACCCCCCCCCCCTCCCCCCAAAAAAAAAAAATATTCAAAAGTCCAAATAGAATGAATTGGTATCAGAATAACTGATTATAAAATATCACCATATGTTTCTTTCTTCACAGTCTTAGTCCATGTATAAATACAAGGGATTGTTAGTTGTTAGTGATAATTAATTGTCCGGGTCTTTGGTAGTATAAAAATACTGTTAATAATATGATGTAACTGTGTCCAATGATATTGAGCTTAACGTTACCAATCCTGAAGTAATGCTCCGCCGTCTCTCTCTGCTGGGAGGGAGCGCTGGCTTTTGCTATGATCCAGGCGTCTCACGTGCAAGGTACTTTCCAGCTAAGGCCTCTTTCACACTTGCGCTTTTGCTTTCCGTCCTAGAGTTCCGTCCTCGGGGCTCTAGGACGGAAAGATACTGATCAGGATTATCCCAATGCATTCTGAATGGAGAGAAATCCGTTCAGGATGCATCAGGATGTCTTCCGTTCAGTATGTGAACGTTTTTTGGACGTTGACAAAACCGTAGCATGCTGCGGATTTGTCTCTGTCCAAAAATCCGGAAGACATGCCGTAACGCCGGATCCGGAATCAATGCCCATTGAAGTGCATTAATCCGGATCCGGCATTTAGCTTTTGTGAATGGTTACCATGGCAGCCAGGACGCTAAAGTCCCGGCTGCCATGGTAAAGTGTAGTAAAGGGGCAGGGGAGAAGTATACTTACCGTCCGTGCGGCTCCCGAGTCCCGGGGCGCTCCACAATTACGTCAGAGCTCCCCATGAGCATGGATCACATGATCGCATGGATCACGTGATCCATGCGCGTGAGGCGCTCTGACATCATTGTGGAGCGCCCCGAGAGCCGCACAGACTGTAAGTATCTGCTCCCCTCGCTTTCCACTACTACTATGGCAACCAAGACTTTAGTAGGGTCCTGCCTGCCATAGTAACACTGAAAGCATTTTGAAGACTGATCAGTCTTCAAATGCTTTCAGTTGTCTTGCGTTGTGACGGATCCGGCGGGCATTTCCGGCGGCGGAAGTGCACGCCGGATCCTCACAACGCAAGTGTGAAAGAGGCCTTAGCGGAGAACTTCTATGTGTAGAATAATGCATTAGTTCTCTCATTCACTCGGCATCCCACGTGGTGTCCAGCTCCTGTGTTGGTTGGCCCAATGCGCTGTATGTGATCTGTGCTTGTTGTTCCAATATGCTCCTCCAACCAGGTACATCTATCTGTATATTATACAGGGATTCTTGCCAAATTAGAGATATAATCGTTAATTTCTAACGATAATTTGTTTTCCCTTACGTCCTAACAGCAGCACAGATGGGGTTAACTGCCCCCTGTGGACTGGTAGGACGACGGAATTTTTAATAAGCCCAAGAACCAATAAGCGATCTTCAGCTCCCTCAAAGGGAGGAGATCACCCCCCAGCCCATGGTGTCTATAACAAGAATAATGTACCTTAGGGTGGGAAATTTGTGTGCTGCTGTTAGGACTAAGGGAAAACAAATTATCGTTAGAAATTAACGATTCCCTTACGTCCTACCAGCAGCACAGATGGGGAGATAGCAAGAAGAATCCCCTAGGGATGGTCCTCATGCCTGGCAGAACTAAGAACTGTCTGCCCAAAAGCCGAAAACTCTGCCACCTTAGCATCTATCCTATAATGGGAGATGAAGGTTGACTCAGAGCTCCAAGAAGCCGCTTTACAGATCAACTCTAAAGGGAGAAGTCTTCTCTCCGCGACAGAGGTAGAGACAGCCCTAGTAGAATTGGCCCTCACAAACTCCGGAGGATCTACAGATTGGCAGGCGAAAGCCTCCCTAATGGCTTCCTTGATCCAGCGACTAATGGTAACTTTAGACGCTTTACGGCCTTTAGACTTATTGGCAAACAGGATGAGGAGATTCTCGTCTATCCTGAACTCTCTGGATCTATCCACATAGACCTGGAGGCATCTCGAAATATCCAGCGGATGTCTGGCTGGAGTATCAGAGGAGGAGGCTGAAAACAAAACTGGTAAAGAAATTACCTGGTTGATATTTTGGAAGGTTGGAACCTTAGGTCTGAAGTAAGGTAAGAACTTCAGGAGTACTCTGTCCTGCAAAAAGATGATGTAAGGGTGAATCGCAGAAAAGGCCTGTAGTTCAGAGATCCTCTTGGCTGAAGCTACAGCCAGAAGGAAAACTACTTTTAAGGTAAACATTTTAAAATCCACCTCCTCCAATGGCTCAAAGGGGGGAGATGCTAACCCCCTGAGCACTACTGAAAGATCCCACTGGGGAATCGGTTTCAGTATGGTAGGCTTCAGTCTTTCAGCTCCCTTCAGGAAGCGTTTGATGAGTGGGTCCCGAGAATGTGGCCTGTTAAGGCAGGCCGAGATGGCACAAATCTGTACTCTCAAGGTAGCTGGAGAGAGACCTTTATCTAGTCCATCCTGAAGGAATTATAATATCGCAGGAAGGGGCGGATCTGCAGACGCCACCTGTTTGGAATCACACCATGACACAAAGATTCTCAGGATTCTGGAGTAGGCTCTCTTCGTAGACTCTGCTCTGGAATGCGACAAAGTTCTCAGGACCGACTCGGAAAGCCCTTCTACATTGGGAAGGGACTGATCAACCTCCAGGCTGTCAGGTTGAACCTGTGCAGATCTGGGCAGAGGTGAGTGTCTCACGACACCAGGGTCTGCTCCAGGGGGAGTCTCCAGTATTGTCCCCGACTCATCTGAATGAGCTGGGTAAACCAGGATCTCCTGGGCCAGAACGGTATGATGGCTATTACCAAGGCCTGATCCTGACGGATTTTCATCAATACCCTCGGTATCATGGAAAATGGAGGGAAGATGTAAGCCAGCCTGAACCTCCACGGTATCGACAGAGCGTCTATTGCCAGGGGGTTGTCTTCCCTGTATAGGGAACAGAACCTCAGCACCTTGGCGTTAAACCTGGTCGCCATGAGATCCACTTCTGGCATACTCCATCTGTGAACTAACTGCCTGAAGATCTCCGGATGCAGAGACCACTCCATGGTCGGTAATCCTCGACTTAGGCGGTCCGCAATCATGTTGAGGGAGCTTTGAATATGAGTGGCAGATAGATGGGAAAGGTTCATCTCTGCCCACCGTAGAATTACCCCGATCTCTGACAGAAGGGGCAATGATCTTGTGCCTCCCTGCTTGTTTATGTAGAGAACCGCAGTCATATTGTCTGACTAGACTTTCACTGCTTTGCCCTGGATTTGAGCAGCGAAGTGGAGGAGGGCTAGCCGGATAGCTCGCATCTCGCGAAGATTGGAAGAGAGACGCCGCTCCAGAGGATACCAAGATCCCTGCACTGGGGATCCGTCCAGGTGAGCGCCCCAGCCTACAAGGGACGCGTCTGAAGTCAATATGAGCCAAACTGGTTGGGTCATAGACTTCCCTGCTGGCAGATGGAACCACCATCTGAGGGAATTCCGGGTTTGGTTGGACAGGGAGCACAGGGAATCTAGCCCCGCAGAGCTGCCGTTCCATAAGTCTAAGACCTCCGACTGAAGAGGACGGAGGTGCCATAGCGCCCAAGGGACTGCGTCCGCAGCCGCTGACATGAGCCCCAGCATCTTCATGAGAGTCCGGATGGGGACTCGACGAGGGACAGAAAGGACCCTTGCCAGATCCTGAATCCGCGCTCTCCTTTCTAGAGTCAACTGGAGGGACATCTCCACAGAGTCGACCACAAATCCTAGATAATGGATTGAAGTCGATGGACTCACGTTCGACTTCTGCCAGTTGATAATCCAGCCCAGGCGGAAGAGAAAGGAGATTGCGATCTGAAGATGGTGGGTAAGGATCGGAACTGAAGAGGCTAAGAAAAGCCAATCGTCCAGATAAGGAACAATGGTCAGTCCTTGAAGTCTCAGAGCTGCCACCACCGACACCACCACCTTGGTGAAGATAAGAGGGGCAGAAGAGAAACTTCCGGGAGGCGGAATAGATCAGGATGTGGAGGTAAGCATCCTTGAGGTCCAGAGTAGCCATGACGTCCCCAGGGTTGAGGATGTGGCCGACTGACCTTATGGTTTCCATCCGAAACCTGGTTTTCCTTACAAATCGATTGAGGAACCTCAAGTCAATGATCATCCGGAGATCTCCCGTTTTCTTGGGAACCAGGAACACTGGAGAATAAATCCCTAGGCCTCTCTCCCCTGCCGGTACCTCCTCCAGAGCTCCCTTTGAGATATAGTCCTGTATGTAGGACTCTAGGATCCTCTGTTTGGCAGGTCCGAAATTTCGCGTAGCGATGAATCTCTCTGGGGGGAAAGCGACGAGATCTACCCGATAACCGTCAGAGACTATACCCTGAACCCAGGGGTCTACGATTTCCTGGGCCAAAATATGTTTGAAATGGGAGAGACGGCCTCCCACGGGAATCTGGGGGAGGGGTACGGGAAAATCTAGAGGTGTTACGGAAAGGGCAGCAGGATTTAACCAAGAGCCTCTGGGAGGCCCATAGTCAGGAGGGCTTCGCCTCCCTGGTGGGTTTGCGGGAGCGTCTATGAATCGTCTAGAATCTACGAGACTGCCCCCCCCAATCGCTACGCCTAGCCTGCTGTCCTGAACGGCCTCCGCGATCCTGCCTGGTGCGTCCCCGAAAAGGCTGCTGGGAAAGACTCCTACCTTTTTTATCGGAGAGTCCCTCTATAATCCTATCCAACTCGGATCCAAACAGCCTGTCTGGCTCGAAGGGGAGCCTACATAAATTAAACTTGGACGCGTTATCAGCGTTCCACGGTTTCAGCCATAGTGGTCTACGGGCGGCCGATACTAGGGCCATTGTTTTGGCTGCCAACTTTAATTGCATCTGAGCGGTATCGCACAGGAAATCCATGGCCAGATTTACCGATTTGAATGCGGTCAAGATGTCATCCCGGGAAACGCTCTGGTTAACTTCTGTCTGAATTTGGTTCAGCCTAGAGCGTAAGAAGGAGGCAACTTCAGTGGCCGCAATAGATGTCGAGGCAGAGGCAGCGGCCGCTGCGTAACCCCTTCTCAGGGTGCACTCTGCCCTCCGATCTAGAGGATCCTGCAGACTAGACCCATCATCTGCCGGGACCAGAGTGCGCCTGGACAACTTGGCTATCGCCATGTCCACCTTGGGAATGGAACCCCACGATTCCACCAAGGGTTTAGCCATCGGAAACATTAATTTAAATTTCCTGGTGAGGACTGGGCCTTTTTCCGGCTTTCTCCACTCTGTGCGCATCACAGAAAGAAGGGTCTCATCCACCCTAAAGACACGCTGTGTCCGGCTGGTGGGATCGGAGGACTCCCCCACGTCAACATCATGGTCCCCTGACCTGATGGACTTCAACAACTTCTGTGTTTTCTCTGGTGGAAAGAAACAAGAAGTTAATTCTTCTTCCTCAGAAGAAGATGACCCCACCGAACAGGGGGTGGGTCTCTCGCCCGGTGCAGCCACTTCCATCGGGGCTTGGGAGGGTCCAGATAGCCTCTCATTAAGTAGGCGCACTACTCCCTTTATGGAGTCATCCACATAGGTCTAGGTCCACTGGAACATCTCCTGCATAGTGGGTTCCGTGGTTGTTTGAGTACGACAGCTCTCACACCTGGAGTAAGGGCAGTTGTCGTCCAAGGGTGTGTTACAGTCGTAACAGGCCAGATGCTTTCTCTTGGCCCCAGACTTCCGCTGCTGATCCGAATCCCTAGGGGAAGCCATCACTGTAACAGAAAGGATAGGTTACAACTTCAACAGGAACACACAGGAATGCAAAAAAAAACTATATGGGACGCCCACCAATAGCTGAAGAAATTAGAGCTGGAAACACACAATCCGCAATGAAAATATACCAAGCACAGGGGACTCTGGAGCTAGCTTGTCAAAGCAACGCAACCAGAGACTGAATGACAGGCTCTGGGAGCTTTAAGAAGGGAAAGCTCCGCCCCCAGGGTGGGACTATTACTGAGAACTACGCCCAGCATTCAGAACCTCTTATAGAGCCTTATTATAGGCTCAGACCGTCACAAATACATCTATAACATCCAATGTCATATAAGATGTCTCCTCAGGAAGAAAAAAACGTACGGCAAGGAAAAAAACTCCGCGCCGCCGGCGAGGAGTGAAGCAACCGGAAGTGACGTTGCGCACATGCGCGTCACTTCCTGAAGATGGTGGCACCCAGGACGCCGACACCCGCGCGACGAAAAAACTGACGCGGCACAGCCGCGTCCCAATACCACCACAG